>CM032481.1:20894444-22174444 GCA_019059595.1 Marasmia exigua | reverse complement strand
TGACTATTATTTATTGTTTCGATTAATATACCTAGTGTCAATATACCATAAAGCATTAAGATGTCATTTAATTGCAGCGTTTTTGCGTTTTTTTATGAAAAACCTCAAAATTATCACTTTCCTGTGTATCACTTGTCTGGAACCATTCAGACAGGAAAGTGATAGCATTACAGGAAAGTGATAAACATACACATAGATTCTTAATTTCTTTTTACTAATGACACGTTGATGCCTTTTTTTGACAGAAACCAAAATGCCACAACCAAAGAAAAAAAAAACCAGGGAAGAAATATTAGCACAAAAGCGAGAAAATGAAAGAAAACGTTACGAACGAATAAAGAATGATCCAAACAAGTTAGCTACCTTAAAAGAAAAGAAAAAACAGTATTATTCAAAGGCAAGAACTACAGGAAAAATAAAAACAATTTCTGAAATGAGTGATCGTGAAAAAAGGCTCTGCAGGAAGTCGTGGCGTGCAAGATCTAGTAAATACTATAAGAAAAAATGTGCTGCTAAGAAGACTGCTACAAATTTTATAAGAGCGAACACTCCGTCAAGCTTATGTAGTGAAGATTTAATCTGTGAACCATCGTCATCCCAGATTTTGCATTCACCATTGCAAGAACTATCTTTCAGTCAGTCGCCTAGGTTAAGGGTGGCTAGACAAAAATCAGTTATACAAAGACGTAAGAGAAACAAAGAAATAAAAGAAAAGGATGACAAAATTAAAAAACTGCAAGCTGAACTGAATAAATACCGAAAGAAAGTCAGCAAATTGCGTAAGAAGAAAAATAATCTTAAGAAACAATTAACTCCCAACTCGAAAATGTCTCAAATGGCTGATGACCCCACAACTCGAAATGAAGTAGTGAAGAAGGCATTATTTGGAGATAATATTGAAAAACAGATAATAGAAAATCTAAAAAATATTAAGACAAGACAAGAAAAAGAAATTTCAAATAAGTTGATTTTGGGTTCTATTGTCAAAGAAAGTAAAGTGTGGAAAACTAATAATAAAGTGATCACTTATAAAAAAATATGGAATGCTGAGAGACAAAAAAAAGAAAAGGTAGGAGGACGATTACGTAAGTCAATTGAAGAATTTATGGAAGATGATAAGTACAGTCGACTAGGAGCTGGGAAAAAAGAGTACATAACAAAAAATAAAATAAGAAAACAAAAGCGCTATAGACTTGATACGCTCCGAAACTTACATAAAGAATTTTTAAAGACGCGGTATGTAGTCAGCTATTCGACGTTTGCTAGGCTCGCACCATTTTGGGTTGTAGCTCCTAAAGTTACTGACAGAGATACCTG
Organism: Marasmia exigua; assembly: GCA_019059595.1. Taxonomy (NCBI): domain Eukaryota; kingdom Metazoa; phylum Arthropoda; class Insecta; order Lepidoptera; family Crambidae; genus Marasmia; species Marasmia exigua. Next base: position 22,173,127 of record CM032481.1, on the reverse strand, counting down.
CATGTGTACCTTGCACAGCAACTTCCAGCTGATTGTTACTGCTCTAAATAAGGTTGCAATTCTTCAATCCACCACGTATCAAAATTTATTAGCTACACTTTGTTGTGATCGTTATAATGAACGCTGTCTAGACCGAACTTGCGATAGTTGCTGCACAAAGTCTATTCCATTATGTGAAGAATTTGACCAAGCAATGGCTGTTAAATATCAAGAATGGGTAGCAAAACGTGAAGTAATAACAGATCCCAAAACTAAGAAAGACCGTACTATCGTTAAACAAAAGAAAATCACAACCGAATCATCCGTGCGTGAGCTTCTCAAAAAATTAAAAGACGATCTTAAAACTCTTTTCAACCATGAAAAAAATATCGTACACCAATATCAGTCCATGAAAAGTTTAAAGGAATCGCTTACTGAAAAAGACGCAGTCGTGCACATGGATTTTTCAGAAAATTATTCAACAAAATACAACGAGGAGATTCAGTCATTCCACTTTGGGGGATCTCGGATGCAAATTTCTCTTCACACTGTTGTTGTCTACTTGCAAAATTCTACAAGGTCCTATTGCACGGTTTCAACTAATTTATCACACAACGTTTATGCTATTTGGGCCCACCTTCAACCTGTCTTAGAAGAACTCCCCGCAAGCATCGAAAATATCCATTTCCTCAGTGACGGCCCGGTAACGCAATATCGGAATAAGCTCATGTTCTATGTACTGGCATGCAAATTAACTGAAATGTGGCCCAATTTTATCAGCTGGTCTTGGAATTACCATGAAGCTGGCCATGGTAAAGGTGCGCCAGATGGTGTCGGCGCTACTTGTAAAAGAACAGCAGATAGTGTCGTGGCCTCGGGACATGATGTTTCCAACTTAACACAGTTTTGCGGTGCTATTCAGAGTCGATGCCCAAATATTACACTGTTTACGATAACAGACTCTGACATTGAAAAAATGGAGGTTTTGATTTCAAAAAAACAACCTAATTTGCTATCATTCAACGGTACTTTAAAAGTTCACCAAGTGCAAGGGAACGCATATTTTCCAAAAAAAGTTATGATGAAATCTCTCAGCTGTTTTTGCAGTAACGAGTGTGAACACTTTCGGTTGGGGGTCTTAGTATATTCAACACCGATAGCAAACGTTGACGATATCTTTGACCAGACAGATTCTGAAAGGGATGATGCCAGAAGCCACAGCATAATCAACCCTCTAGACATGGATGACAATTTGAGCCGAACTAGTGACCTGACACTTAATATAGATGATCCTGATGGTTTGCTTTCCGACCCTGTTTTAAATATAGACCCTGAAGAACTGTTTCCGAAAAATGAAAGAAGGCTGAAAAGGAAAAGAAAGCCAAATGACAAACGTCAGTTACATCAAGGAGAAGAGATAAAAAACAACAATACTGCAAAGACTCATCCCCAAAAAAAGAAACCAAGGACTAATGTTAAAAATAAACGACACGAAAGGGATTCTGATGATTGCTACTGTATTATATGTGGATTGTTTTACAAAGAAGACACAACAGGCCAGGATTGGGTCCAATGCATCATATGTCACCAATGGGCGCAAATGAACTGTATCAAAACGGATCTTGTATCGTTCACTTGTCCTAACTGTTTATTGGATAAAGACTATGCAATACATTCGTAAACTAACCTATTTAGTGAACTTTCGACTGATTATAATTAAAGTTTTATAGTGATATTCGATGCTATACTAATAATTAAGTACCTACTTAATATTTTTTAAAGTTACTACCTCGAAACAGGCTGTTGTTTATTTTTGTACTTAAGTATACGTATTTATAGAATACATTAAGTTTGTTAATTGATCTCGTTTAAGATAAATTTAGACTATAAAGCTACAAAGACTTGATTAAAACAGACTGTCATTATTCCTAGTACCTAAATGTTTAAATTTTGTGATTCATTATTTCTTAATAAAAAATAAATATGAAAATTTGTGTTTAAAAATCTCACTTTCCTGGCTATTTTTCACTATTCTGGCAGTAATATAACATTAACATCAAAATATTTTCTAACGGTTTTCAGTCAATGAATAAATTATATAAAGTCAAGTATATAACATGTCATTGAAAATCTATTTTTATGCACATTTTATGTCAATTTTCATTTTCCTGTGCCATATATCACTTGCCTGTCTTTCAAATTTTTTGAAAGGCCTATAATTTAATTAATTACCAATATTTTGTCTGACCCGCATAACCTTATCTTATTTAAGTAAAAACCTTGACCTCTGGCCACTTTGCATACTAAGTTTACGAAATAAATGAATGGAACTAAATAGCCCCGTATTATTCCTTCATAATAAGAAGTACCCATATATTTTCCCCAATATATTTTCATGAAATGAGATTTGGAACTACGGGACTTAAAGAGACAAAGAGAAAGCGAAAATTGAATGTGGTGGCAGGAAGGAGTGTTGGTGATGGTACTGAAGAGGATGATGATATAGATTCGAATATAAAAGTTGTCCCAAGTACATCAAAAGAACACGGAAGACCAACTGAACAAGAAAAAGAAAACGTATTGCCTCAAAAAACAACAAACGTTAAAAAAACTATTAAGGGAAAAGGGACAGGAAAAAGAACAAAAAAGGAGGAAAGTACATCACCGAATGAAAACGAAAATTTAAGTGTTAAAAAGAAAAATGTTGAATTGATAAATGAATCAAATGATATAGAAGACAACAATATAGAAACCGAAAAATAATTTTACTTATATGCAAATGAAGAAATCAACGATGTTTTACATATGCCTTTATATTTCCAAGATGATTTAGAATATGGAGAGGAGTTAATAATTGACAGTTTTGAAATAAATGACTCACAGTCGTTAAAATCTGCAGATAATGAAATTATAGAAATAAAAAGCAACTCAAATACGACATTTCCACAATGTCAAGCAGAAGAAACCACAGAAAGTAACGTGAAAATAATAGAAAATAAAAAAATCTCAGAATCTCACAAAACTATTTATAAAGTGAAGAAGTGCAAAAAGATTTCTCCAAAACAGCCTATAATTTTGAGTAAGAAAACTGAAAAAACAAAGAAGTATTATAGAGATAGTGTAAGTGCGCCAATTATGGACTGGGTCGGTAATATAGACTACCTAAATTTCTCAAATACAGACCGTCGTATGAAGCCATCAGTCGCCGCACGCTAAGTTCCACCCCTCCCGCGGCTCGCTAGTTGCTTGCCGGTGGGCAGAGAGTGCGCGCGTATTCACGGCAGCCATTTTTTGTTTTTATCAACGCGCGATGTAACTTTTAACCTACCTTCGTAAGCTCATAATTTCAGCAAATATTACTGGTTGGGAAAGTGGATTAAACTAAAAGAAAGGTTAGTTATTTTACAATTACTCATTTTATGTTGAAATATCCAACAGATTTTATTATTTTCTTAGCAACAATTTTAACCTACAAATGTATGTGTATTATAATATGGACCACCGGCATGTTTTGAATATGGACTAGTGGTCCATATTACAAACAGTCACTTATATTTTAGCTTGTTTGTTTTAGGATGGCATCTACCAATTCTATAACTAAAGGAAAGACGAGACAAACATGGGATAAAGATGCAATGGCAAATGCAATTAAAGCTATACGAGATAAGCAAATGGGTTTTTGGAAAGCATCAAAAACATACGGAGTACCCAAAACTACGCTTATACGCTTATCAAAAATGGAAGACCAATCACTTAGCGACGTTACAAACCACAAACTTGGAAGAAAATCTACTTTGCCAAGTGAATTGGAAGCTGAATTATGTGATTATATTCTAGCAATGGAAAAATCTGGATTTGGACTTACACGCAGGGACATCAGATCTATGGCTTACCAACTAGCGGAAAAGAATAATTTAAAGCACGCGTTTTCACATGATAATGAATCTGCGGGAAGATCATGGTTGAGATTATTCCTCAAGCGCCATTCTAACCTATCCTTTTGTCGTCCAACGGGCACATCAATCGCTAGAATGAAAGGATTTAACAAAAAAAATGTAAACGAATTTTTTGACTTGTTGGAGAGCTCTTTTGATAAAATCCAGTATCCTGCAACCCATGTATATAACGTGGACGAAACTGGCATTTCAGTGGTGCCATCAAAAATGCCGGAGATATTATCACTTAAGGGCAAAAAACAAATAGGAACCGTAACATCTGCAGAACGTGGATCAACGATTACTTGTGTGATATGTATGAGTGCAGGTGGCACATTTGTCCCGCCGATGATGATATTCCCGAGGAAACGGGACAATCCGCTACTGATGAAAGGTGCTCCACTTGGTGCCATCCATGCTTGTCATCCATCCGGATGGATACAACTTGATCTCTTTACTCAATGGTTCAAGCATTTTTTGCAACATGTGAAACCAAGTGCTACCTCACCGGTTCTTCTGATTTTAGACGGCCATGCAAGCCACACCAGAAATATTAAAGTAGTAGACTTAGCCAGAGAAAACCATGTTTGCTTGCTGTCTCTGCCTCCACACTCAAGTCACAAAATGCAGCAACTTGACAAAACATTCATGGGTCCATTAAAAAAGTACTTGACTGAAGAAATTCGCAAACGACATAGAATGCAACCTCGACCAGCAACGCATTTTGACATTGCGGAATTATTTGGTCTAGCCTACATACGAGCTCAGCGTGCAGAATTGGCCATTAGCGGTTTTCGTGCAACTGGGATATATCCCGTTAATAGACACGTCTATGAAGATCATGATTTTATTGACGAAGACCTTCCAGAAGTAAAGGGGCCTTCTAATGACTCAGCGCGCGATATAATGACACCAGTTAACACTATTTCCGATAACCCGGTACCTGAGCCAAGGGCTGCTGTAACTCCAGAACCTCAATCTGTGAATGCCTCATTACCCCAGAGCGTTGATGAACATCAACAAGTAAACGCACAACCAGGCGTGCCAACACAGGCTATGAATGATTCAATAGTTAGTCCCTCTACATCATCTAGATCATATTTTTCGCCAAAGCAGTTGCAGCCTATACCGCGTTTAAGCAAAACTGTCAGCAACAGAGGGCGAAAAGCCACCAAGCCTACAATTTTGACATCTTCACCTTATAAACAAGATTTAGAAACGTCGGTACAAAGGAATATAAATAAGAATAAGCCAAAGACAGCGCCAAAGAAAACGCCAAAAAAAACAGTCCCAAAGAAAAGAAAGATTTCAAAAGAAAAAAAATCACGGTCTTCAAGTTATGATAAAAGTGATTATTCAGTCATTGATAGTACCGATGGAAGTCCTGATCGTTCCCAAACTCAAAATGGTAAATGTTTGTATTGTGGTGGCCTGTTTTCTGAAGACGTTCATGGAGAGAGATGGATCCAATGTGCATCGTCTAAGCAGTGGGCTCATGAAGACTGTACTGGTATTGAATATATGGTTGATTACTATGTGTGCGAATTGTGTACCAGCGATTAGTTTAATCTTAACGATTGACTGATTTAATTTTAGGCAACACGTCCATTTTTTTTTAATAATTTTGAACCCAATTTACTATGGTCCATATTTGAAACTGTGTGGTTCATATTTTGAACACTTTTTGCAAATGCACAATATTATCATATTTTAGAAAATGTTGATTATTTCTAAGATGTTCATATTACTTAAGAATTCTAATAATCGTTTTTGATACCAAATAATTATCGAACTGTTCAAAATATATAAGGCTGATTAATCTTTATATTTCTGAGTTTTATTTCACAAAATCCTTATGGTAGTCCATAATTGGCGCACTTACTCTAATAATGCAATATTAAAAGATTTATTAGACGATAATGTTTAAACATATAAACACGTTTCTTTGTTAATTATATATAATATAATTTTATTGTATTAGCTTGTGATGATAGTTTTAAGTTAAATCCATATCTTTATGATATAAGTAAATACTTTAATAATGTTTTTTTTCAACTTATAACCCAATGAAAGAAGTATTATTAATTATTTTATTGTTAATTTTCCAAAGAAGTATGTAAGAAAAAATAATTTATAGATACCTATAATGTTTTTCCTCTTGATGTTGATTTTATTTAAAATTTATAAAGAAAACGTACCTATTGTGTTCAATGTAAGACAGTCATAGAAGTATTATTTCTTAGTGTTAAATAAGTACAATCCATATAAGTATGAGAGAGAGATACTTATGTCGACTGATAAATGCTTATAGGAAAAATAATAAATAATTTAATGTAATAATATGGCTGTTTAATGTATTGAACTCATATTAAACTCCTTCCTAGCTATAATATCTGCAACATAGTTAATACCTACCTAAAAACATTGAGACAACCCTAGTATTATTTTCTATTGAACCCCCTTCTGCTTCTATTCACCCATATTGTGGGTGAATAGAAAACAGGTATATTTTTAATTTACATTCACTAATTACATGTTATACAAGTTTGTATGTAATTGGAAATAGTTAACTACTTATTGACTCATTTATTACAATAACTATTAATATCCAAAATTGATAAAAACATACAAAATTCCGGGTTGTAACGTTGAAAACCTTTCTATTCACCCCTTTTTACGGTAATCAAAACACAGTGAAGCGTACATAAGTATGACGTCATGCGCTGTGATTGGCGTTTCAGTCAAAATGGCCGATTGCAGTATTTTACTCTTTTATTTTATTGAAAATCTTAATAATCTCAATTTTTTAAATAAAACTAAATCAGTTTTTTAAATCTTTTGAATGTGTATTTTCCTCTAAAGTCATTAAATCTTTGATAATGTCATACTGTCGACACGCCTATTCTAGAACAATTAGCTTGCCAAGGTTGTTTAAAGGTCAACTTTGGGCGGATGTGAGTTTTTTTTGGAATAGAAAGAACATTCGAGACCTTTTAAGCAATAAATAGGAGTGACGGTGCCTCGCGAAGGACACATCAAATTTTAATTCTAGAAGACCCCTCGCTTGACCTATTTGTGATTCATAACCTTAAGTGTGTGCTGCATAAGTTTTGACGTGAAGCATTTCAATTCGTCGTCTTAATCTTAACAAAAATAAGTGTTTGCTGTCGTTCCCCGTTTTGGGTAAGTACTCATATTGTCTTATTCCATAAAAGGAATAATTCAAGGAATCCTTCTGTAGGGCGTCCTTCATATTGTGAAATCGTTGTTATAGGGCCCTATGTACCGGCAAGAATCGAGACCTGTTAGATTCGTTGAGGGCTACAGAGTCGACGGGAGCTTCCAAGGAAAGAACCAACAGGCCACGCTGGAGGACAACAGATTTTCTAGCACGACAATTCTGGACCTGCCAAGGAAAAGCTTCCGGAGGGCTGCGTCGCGTTACCTCAATCACAAGTTAAGTCCCATACTTACCTAGAACAATCTTTTAAACCTAACGCAGAAGTTCTGTTGAGCTAGGTCAGACACGCATTCTCACAATAATATGCAATAGCAGAGTCGTAATTCCCGCCAGCTGGATCCATTGTTAAGGCCCTTAAACTTAATTTAATTTAATATTTGTAATATAAAATTAACAGCTGTATAGGTATAATATGTATTTAATTTAAACATTCAATTTGTATTCCTAGTTGTTGTGTAAAGGCTTAGTAATAAATTAATTGATAAGGCATTAACGTGTTTTCCTTTACACACCTAAAATAGGCGCCCTGGGATCATAGTCGCTCGCTCTAAGACCGAGTGGCCGGTGAGGTAGCCCAGAAAAATTATGTAAGCAGCAGAAAAACAAATTTATTTTTTCTATGTACATTTACGCATTAATGAAACACCCTAACATAAAATCAATAACTCACAAGTACCTTATTACCCGAAACACCCAAAATGAGGGTGACTCAATAAATACTACCATTGAAAAAGCTATTAAGAAGAACTAAGGTTCTTCTTACTGGCTGGGGAAATTTATGTCCCCAGCCAGTACGCACAAATCATCAAAAACGCCAAAAAAAGGGCCAACCTTACCACGTATGATCGACTCTTCAAACTATGCCCAGTCATAGAACATCTCCATGAAAAGTTTTCCAGCATACCAAAGGAACAGAGGCTCTCAGCTACAAGTTTGAGATATATTCAGGCCAATAAAATACAAAACGATTAGATGGAGAGCCTGACCTTGACGACTTGAAATGAATTTATGAAAAAGTCTGTACCAAGAGGAAGCTATGAAGAAAGGGTTTTGTCATATGATGGCATTGATAGGCTTGCCTGGCCTGGAAGGACAACAAAGTGGTTACACTGTTATCATCATATGAGGAGCTGGCGAACAAATCCGGACTTGTCCATACTCGAGGCGGGTTTATCTCTTTTATGAGTTGAATATAAGAACACTGTGGGAGCGGCGTTAATGAGGATCTAAAAGTGACCGAAACAATTTTTCGACGAGTTTTCGAAAATTTTAATATCGGGTTCTCTTCTCCATCATACGATGTCTGTAGCACGTGGGAACTGTTGAAAAACAAACGAAAAATTGAAAAAGATTCCCAAGAACTTCCATCACTAAAAGTACAGCTTCGAGTTCACAAAATAAGAGCTAAAATATTTTTTCTTGCTAAAACAAACCCAGAAAATTCTTTGACAATCTGCTTCGATCTTCAACAAATTAAATGCCTCCCAAAGACTCCTATTCAGGAATCTTTTTAGTTGAGTCAAATTAGATTTTATGCATTTTGTATAACAGACATCGCTTACGAAAGAACCACATTTTTTATTTGGACAGAAAATCAAGCCAAAAAGGGGATCAGCAGAAATAGCGCCTGCTCTTTTAACGTACCTGAATTCTGCCGATTTATTTGGCGTTGAAGTATTGCGCCTTTTTGCGGATGGATGCGGAGGGCAAAACAAAAATTCTCACGTGGTGCATATGTTAATGTTTTGGCTAAAAGATTACGCTTCCGCAAATGTGACCAAAATCAATTTAACGTTCCCCGTGCGAGGTCACAGCTTCTTGCCAGCTGATAGGGTGTTTGGCAGAGTTGAAAAAGACCTCAGAAAGAAACCATACATTTTGAAATCTCTTGATAAGTTTCTGGGTTCAAAATGAATGGTTTCTTTCTGAGGTCTTTTTGCACCACGTGAGAATTTTTGTTTTGCCCTCCGCATATATATATAAGCTAAAGAAGAAATCGAAGCAAATAAAGACACCCAAGCTTATACCTAGTTCTTCCGGTGAAATGTATTTAAAAGGAATTTCTAGATATAATACTGAATGTAAAACATTTGCTGCAAAAGTACCTGAAGATATGCCTCATTCTTTATAAAATACAATACCTGAAGGTCGAAAGATTAGGATGTTGTCCAATATATTAATAAAAATTCAGCTCAGGATCATCCTTTCAAAAACTACTTGATTGAAGCAGGACATTCAGGAATAACAATGAATAGTAATAAAGGTAAAGGTATTGGCAAGTAGTGCGTAAAACCCTGTGATCACAACGCGGGAAATGCCCAGGGCGATCAGTGATGGCGACCGCCGATTGCTTGCCCTCAACCACCGGTCGCCTCTACGTAACGGACAAAAAGACTAAATTGCAGTTCTTAGTGGATACCGGGAGTGATCTTTGCGTTTATCCGCGCCATAAATTAAGTGAGCGTCGTGACAAAACAAACTACCAACTGTGTGCGGCTAAGGGTTCTACGATAAATACGTACGGATACATAGAATTTAGCTTAGACTTAGGGTTACGCAGAACATTTAAGTGGAAATTCATAATTGCGGATGTAACCAAAGCCATCATAGGTGTAGATTTTCTTTCATATTACAATTTGCTTGTGGACGTACGTAATAAAAAATTGATGGTTTAACTAAATTAGCCACCGTGGCAACTATTGTAAGTAATAATAATTTAATTCCGAGTGTAAAGGACGTGAATATTGTCATGAATAACGAACCTATCGAAATAATAAACTCCACAGTTTTTCTAGGTATCACTCTGGATACAAAATTGCAATGGAGCCCTCATATTGCTGTCTTGGCAGGAAGACTTAGTTCAGCTACATGCAGTTAGAAAGATAAGGGGTTACGGGTTGCGACTACACAGCTGCATTCTTTAGCAAAGGGAAAGTTACACCTTTGAATATATTTATTAAGCACCCACAAATTCAACAAGTTTTTGCGTCTTTGAAGAATCCGAATGACATTTTTAACGAAACCAAGATCGATGCAGTTCAACATTTTACGTGCCTTATGTATGGACTCCCAAAGTGCCAAAGTGTAAATGCCGTAAGATTTTTATTATTCAACAAAATGTACGCTTCAAAAGAAAGTAGTGAGAAATTTATGAGAAGAATTAAAGGTTTTGACTCAACGCACATTCCACCGTGCTGGAAATCTTTAAAGGAAAAATTATTGCGGACCATCTTTGTTAATTCGATGTGGTTAAATGCTACTGAGCGGGATTACATCAAGTTCAGCGCGGAATATAATGGGTGATTTTTTTGAGGTTAGGATTTTCATGCATTAGTATTTGCTCAGATTTTTTGAGGTTATGATTTTCATTTATTATTATTTGCTCAGTATGCTTTGACATTTCATCATGAATAGACTTACTAACGAGCAACGCTTGCAAATCATTGAATTTTATTACCAAAATCAGTGTTCGGTTCGAAATGTGTTTCGCGCTTTACGCCCGATTTATGGTCTACATAATCGACCAAGTGAGCAAACAATTAATGCGATTGTGACCAAGTTTCGCACTCAGTTTACTTTATTGGACATTAAACCAACCACACGAATGCGTACAGTGCGTACAGAAGAGAATATTGCGTCTGTTTCTGAGAGTGTTGCTGAAGACCGTGAAATGTCTATTCGTCGCCGTTCGCAGCAATTGGGTTTGTGTTATTCGACCACATGGAAGATTTTACGCAAAGATCTTGGTGTAAAACCGTATAAAATACAGCTCCTGCAAGAACTGAAGCCGAACGATCTGCCACAACGTCGAATTTTCAGTGAATGGGCCCTAGAAAAGTTGGCAGAAAATCCGCTTTTTTATCGACAAATTTTGTTCAGCGATGAGGCTCATTTCTGGTTGAATGGCTACGTAAATAAGCAAAATTGCCGCATTTGGAGTGAAGAGCAACCAGAAGCCGTTCAAGAACTGCCCATGCATCCCGAAAAATGCACTGTTTGGTGTGGTTTGTACGCTGGTGGAATCATTGGACCGTATTTTTTCAAAGATGCTGTTGGACGCAACGTTACAGTGAATGGCGATCGCTATCGTTCGATGCTAACAAACTTTTTGTTGCCAAAAATGGAAGAACTGAACTTGGTTGACATGTGGTTTCAACAAGATGGCGCTACATGCCACACAGCTCGCGATTCTATGGCCATTTTGAGGGAAAACTTCGGAGAACAATTCATCTCAAGAAATGGACCGGTAAGTTGGCCACCAAGATCATGCGATTTGACGCCTTTAGACTATTTTTTGTGGGGCTACGTCAAGTCTAAAGTCTACAGAAATAAGCCAGTAACTATTCCAGCTTTGGAAGACAACATTTCCGAAGAAATTCGGGCTATTCCGGCCGAAATGCTCGAAAAAGTTGCCCAAAATTGGACTTTCCGAATGGACCACCTAAGACGCAGCCGCGGTCAACATTTAAATGAAATTATCTTCAAAAAGTAAATGTCATGTACCAATCTAGCGTTTAAAATAAAGAACCGATGAGATTTTGCAAATTTTATGCGTTTTATTGTTTAAAAAAGTTCTCAAGCTCTTAAAAAATCACCCGTTAATAGCTGGCTGCTGTTAGATGTTTTTTAAAACCAACATGGTTCCTGGGAGATTCAACTCCAGCGCAAGTTGAGAATGTGCTGTGTGAGTCCATGAACAAGCCTTCCGATAATAACGACGATACCGATATTTGCGATGAAAGTGATAACTGCGATGATAGTGTGACTGAGAACTGCGATGAATCAGATTTTTAAAAGAGTCATGGAAGTATAAAATATATTTTAAAAATTTATAATTTTCTTAAACTGATGATTGATGAATATGTAAAATAAATGTAATACTTGAATAAAATAAAATCTTTTTTCATACAGTATTTGTACAACACAATTCTTTTACATAAGTAACCTTGATTTTATTCATCATCAATATTCTTTTTTTTTTTGTAATTTTTAAATTTGTAATTTACTTTTTAATTTTTTATTTTAGAAAAGACGTTTAGACGTTTCTTTTGGAGTATTTATTATTTTGAGTCGTACCTACTATTGCTTGAATCGGAGGTTGAGAACACTAGCATCTGACGCATGCGCAATGGCTATAAACCGTCTGACAGCTGGCAATCGCTATCCTCGTCTGACTAGTGTTACGCGCTAGCTCTCTTTCACTCTACTTTCAATATTTACTATATTTATTAGCCAGCAACCCTTATTGGCGGCCACATTTAATTAGGCAACCGTATATAATAATATAAAGAAAAAAAATAGCTTTAATTTGATATATAAATTATGAATGTACGTTGTGGGTGTATAAAAGTAACAAATTCATACCTGTGTACACCTGGCTGCGAAGAGGGGCGGCCAGGTGCGCAACGGCAACCATAATTTTTCAGTCTTTATGTTGCCGTAAAGAGGACGACATTTCATTGAAAAAAAAAGTTAATGAAATTTCTTACGGATTATGATTTATTATTAATTTAACTTAAAATACTAGCGGCCACATTTTGATGGGCAACCTGGTGGATATAAATTCTCCTAATCATGAATATGTGTAAAAATTTAGTTTTCAGCAAACACTCGATAGGTACACTGATTCTGCAGCCGGATCTCGTACTACAAAGATTGCGTTCAGAGACAGACATAAGAAGAATGGATCATGCCTCAAACTGTAAGTATTTTGATTGCTTAGTATTATTGACTGTAAGTACAACTATTACAATATAGTGACAGTTAAATATATTTTATACGAACTTGATAGTAATAAAAAGTAATCGTTGATTAAGCACTCCACAGTAAATTATTAATTTATTGTAGTAGCTCAGTGTTTGCTTCACATTTGTGGGTCATGAGCTGGAATCCCAGCACATACGCATCCCTGTATTTTCTAAATAATGTCATTAGATGTGTCTGGTTTTCTCGTCAAGGGTTCAGATGGCAGTTGCTCCAAGTGTTATATTTCAGACGTGCCAAATCTAGTTAATCGTACCCCATATAGAAATAGGACCAAAGCGCTACCGTGAAGTAGTTATTATAATTCATTAATCTAAAAGGAATATTAGAATTATGAGTATGTTTGGAGAGGTTTGGAGAATTGTTTCCCAATCCTGTGATGCTGGACCATAGAAGATATAATAATATATTAATAATAAACATTATTTGCAGATTCGTGCAACATTTACCTCTCTCAACATTATACCTAAAGAATCCACGACTGCAGGTGATAACCAGTCTACATTGGGTCCAGAGACAATAACATTGCCGAATTATATCAGGCTACCGATATTGTTTTTACCCAGGATGTAGTAGAGGAAAAAGGCTGTCTGTACCTGCATCATTAAGAACCAGGCTATTTTGTGATTTCAATGTCTATGTGTCACCGGAATGCAGAATATGCAGATACCACTTACTCCATACATCTGGAGATATTTTGACTCAAGTGGACAATCCCATTAACACTTTCAGCTCGAGACAAATGAAGATTTTGCTTCTTTATTGAAGGACAAATGCATTGCAATATTGATTTCGATAATATTAAAAATATGGATGAACATCTAGTCCCTTATTGGTTTGGGTTCTCCAAGGAAGAGATTAATACGCTTTTAAGTGAAGTGCCAAGGTTACAAAACATGCATAGAGGACCCTTTGCACTTACAGCGTTTCTTATGAAATTGCGAACCTGAGACAGCAACGAACGCATTTCAACATTGTTAAAGACACCTAGAAGAACTATGGAGAGGCTGATGTCTGAAGCTAGGGAGATTTTGCAACAAGACTTTGTACCGGAAAATCTTGGAATAGGCCATATTACGAGAGAAAAAATATCAAACCGGAATTTATTAATACCAAATGGGCTGTTTGGAGGAGAACATAGAAAACCAATTGTAATTTTAGATGGTACTTACATCTATGTACAAAAAAGTGCGAATTACTTATATCAAAAAACACATATTCTCTACATAAGTATAGGAACCTTGTGAAACCATTTCTGATTGTGTGTTCCGATGGCTACATTGTAGATGTGTTGGGCCCATATCCAGCAACTACATCTGATGCCGATATTATTAGAAATGAATTTAACAATGAACAAAGTCCCTTAAAAAATATTTCCAAGCAGACGATGTATTTATTCTGGATAGGGGGTTTAGAAATTCCGTTCAATTACTACAAGAATGTGGTTATACAGTACAATTACCTTCATCGTTAGAAGAGGGTGAATCTCAGCTATCTACTGTAGAAGCTAATAAAACAAGAACTGTGACGATATGTAGGTGGGTAGTTGAAGTGGTCAATGGAATGTTTAAACATTCTTTTAAAATACATAGACAATAATTTTTTAATAGAGCGTCCAAACACTTAATGACAGATTTTGCTATTGCACCACCCGCAGTGAATTCCCCGGTCGTGATGACGGAAGCCGACCTGGAGGGATTCGAGGAATTTCTACGGAGGCCATCCCCGACGATGACTGCGTCGACGTCGTACGCGACGTTTGGCGCGGCTCGGACTGGAGGTATGAGTACTTCCTCTGAAAGGATACCCACCCATCGTGGTGGATAACCTGCCAGAGTGGCCGAAAGTCCTGCGCGAGTTAAAATCTCGCCTGGGCTTCACAGCCAACGCCAGGCCTTTCAAGTCCGGTATTCAGTTTCTGCCCCGGTCAGATACCGAATACCGGATTATACAGCGACTCTTGGTGGAGCTTTCGGAGGAGGCTAGCAGTGTGCAGTGACACTGCTATGCACCGGTCTCCGAGAGGCCCATCAAGATTGCTATCATAGGCCTCCCAGCCTCCACGGAGGCTGGGGACATAAAACTCAGCCTCACCACATTAGGGTTCCCGGTCACCCACGTTCGCCACATCCCAGCCCGGCGTGAGCGAGCCGGCTGCGTACACCACGCGTCGCTGTCCCAAATGGACCAGCGGGAGCTGGCGCGACTGTACGCGGTCGACGAGCTATTATACATGCCGGGCATCCGCATCCAAGCGTGGCGGCCGCAGGCCGGACCGCCCCAGCAGTGCCATCGCTGCCAAGCATTTGGCCACTCGTCGGTTAATTGCCGACGGGAGACCAAATGTGTGCGTTGCGCTGGAGGCCATCTGGTCCGGGACTGCCCACGTTCCCAGCAGGAGCCGCCGACTTGCGCTAACTGCGGTAACGCGCATGCGGCGAACGTTCGCCGTTGCCCGCAGTTTCGGCGCGAGGCGCGCAAGCGGGGCTCCAAAGTCCTGGAGCCATCTCCGTCAGGAAACATTAGAGTAGGTAAATTTGAAGTTTTTATGACTTCTGTCATTAAGAAAACAAAGAAGTGAGTTTTGATGTTATTTTGTTACAGCCTTAGCGACCTCTAACTATTTCTGTCGAAGGGGAAGCCATTGATGTTGTGGACGAGCCCACAACATCAATGGCTGGACATATGGATGGTCCTGTAGAACCTGGCGAAGAGGCAGAAGAAGTAAGAATTTTCGCAGTTTATGCTAGTTTAAATGTAACGTTAATAAAAAAACTAGAAGCAAAATACCTATAATTCGTCAATATGGCATCTTGTGTTTCGGCAACTTTTTTGGACATACTGGCGTGCTCATTTATTGACTGACGACACAACAAGTGTTATTTATGAAATGTTTATATTTTTTATTTTAAGTATCAAACCGATCAAGGAATCGTGGGCAATACCAGCTGCGTAATCTTTTTGGTGGAGAAACTGTAAGTTTTATTTTGATAACACAGAAAGTAAAACTTTTTTATGTCAGAACAGGCACACAATTCCTACTCCTGAATTACTTTACGGTACTGGATTTTCTATTTGTTATAGTTTTTGTCACGTATAGACTTCAAAATGATTTAGCTTTTCATCAAGTGGGTAGGTAACCTGCCTGAGGTGTGTTTTTATTCAAATGGGTTTCATCATCGCCATAGTGGAGATTGGGCCTACACGTTATTGTTGATTGCTATAATAACAAATATTAGCGAAGGTTGCCAGTGCGGCATGAATTCTATTCATAATACTTTGAAAAAAAAAAATGTTTGTGATTTGCCTGTACCTACTAATTTTATTGATCTTTCCTCTGAAAATTATAGACGGGAAAGCTTATTAACAGCTGTTATTGCATCCATGTCTTGGTGTGTGTATGTGTGTGTAAATGCATGTGGTGTAGTTTTATTTTTAATAAGACGAGAACTTCGTACTGGATTCATCCTTGGCGGAAGCGCTCGCCATAACTTCCGGGAGCGATGACGAATGGGAAGAGGATATTCACCGACGAGCAAGTGCTGGATATGTTAGAGTCAGGTGACGAAGTAGCATCTACTTGGTCATCTGACTACAATGAATTTCATGCCAGAATTGAGGACTTCAATGAAGAGGTTGGTCCTAAAAGTGAAGAATAGCCCTTTGGGCTTGTTTGCTCAGTTGGGAGATACTATTCCTGACCATCTCGTCAGGAAAACCTTTAAGAGTATGTAATTTAAAGTTTTTTATGACTTCTGTTCCCATTGAAGGAAAACAAAGAAGTGGAGTTTTGAATGTTATTTTGTTACAGCCTTGGCGACCTCTTAACTATTTCTGTCGAAGGGGGGTGAAGCCATTGATGTTGTGGACGAGCCCACAACATCAATGGCTTGGAACATATGGATGTTCCTGTAGAACCGGCGAATAGGCAGAAGAGTAAGAATTTTCGCAGTTTATGCTAGTTTAAATGTAACGTTAATAAAAAACTAGAGCAAAATACCTATAATTCTTCAATATTGCATCTTGTGTTTGGCAACTTTTTTGGACATACTGCGTGCTCATTTTTATTGACTGACGACACACAAGTGTTATTTATGAAATGTTTATATTTTTTATTTTTTTTAATTATCAAACCGATCAAGGAATCGTGGGCAATACCAGCTGCGTAATCTTTTTGGTGGAGAAACTGTAAGTTTTATTTTGATAACACAGAAAGTAAAACTTTTTTATGTCAGAACAGGCACACAATTCCTACTCCTGAATTACTTTACGGTACTGGATTTTCTATTTGTTATAGTTTTTGTCACGTATAGACTTCAAAATGATTTAGCTTTTCATCAAGTGGGTAGGTAACCTGCCTGAGGTGTGTTTTTATTCAAATGGGTTTCATCATCGCCATAGTGGAGATTGGGCCTACACGTTATTGTTGATTGCTATAATAACAAATATTAGCGAAGGTTGCCAGTGCGGCATGAATTCTATTCATAATACTTTGAAAAAAAAAATGTTTGTGATTTGCCTGTACCTACTAATTTTATTGATCTTTCCTCTGAAAATTATAGACGGGAAAGCTTATTAACAGCTGTTATTGCATCCATGTCTTGGTGTGTGTATGTGTGTGTAAATGCATGTGGTGTAGTTTTATTTTTAATAAGACGAGAACTTCGTACTGGATTCATCCTTGGCGGAAGCGCTCGCCATAACTTCCGGGAGCGATGACGAATGGGAAGAGGATATTCACCGACGAGCAAGTGCTGGATATGTTAGAGTCAGGTGACGAAGTAGCATCTACTTGGTCATCTGACTACAATGAATTTCATGCCAGAATTGAGGACTTCAATGAAGAGGTTGGTCCTAAAAGTGAAGGAATAAGCCCTTTGGGCTTGTTTGCTCAAATTTGGGAGATACTAGTCCTGGAGCCATCTCCGTCAGGAAACATTAGAGTATGTAAATTTAAAGTTTTTATGACTTCTGTCATTAAGAAAACAAAGAAGTGAGTTTTGATGTTATTTTGTTACAGCCTTGGCGACCTCTTAACTATTTCTGTCGAAGGGGAAGCCATTGATGTTGTGGACGAGTCCACAACATCAATGGCTGGACATATGGATGGTCCTGTAGAACCTGGCGAAGAATAAGCCCTTTGGGCTTGTTTGCTCAAATTTGGAACTAGCCTCTTCTGGAAACGATTGCGTCAGGAACAAACAAATACGCGTGGCAAAAAATTTCGGTCGAATTTGAAACCGATGTTTCCATACCATCCAATTCTAGCATGCATGGGTGGGTGGAGACTTCGATATCAGAATGATATCGCTTTTTTGCCATCACGATATTGATGGCTATGTGCGTAAGGGGGAGATTGGAGGAGTATTGGATCGGTATAACCGGCATGCCAGCATTTCGGGCTCTAATGCCTAGGGATCGCTTTTTACTTTTATTAAAATTCCTACATTTCACCGAAACAGTCCCACAAAATTATATTGAAAAAAAATTATCAAAAATACAACCGATTGAGAATTACTTAAATACGAAATTTCATCTATTTCCGTGCCTCGCAGAGAAGTGTCAATAGACGAATCGTTGCTGCTCTGGAAGGGACGTTTGAGCTGGAAACAGTGCATCCGTACCAAAGCAGCACGATTCGGCATCAAAATTAAGAGCTCTGCGAGGCCGTAACTGGATATGTCATAAACATAATTTTATACGCCGGAAAAGGCACAACACCTACTACCCCTTTACATGGCTTTAAGCCAATCATGGACTGCCAAAATAGTTCTGGAGCTCTTGCAGAACTATTTTGGCAAAGGATAAACCTTATTCTTGGATATACAAATACAAATAATTTTATTTTCTCATATACCTTAACTTATACAATTCGATAACTTTTACAATTCGGTTACATTGACACGCTTCCTGAAAAATAGTAAAAAAAAACTGATATTGTGGGAACCCTAAACAGGCGTAGAAAAGATACGCCCGAAGATATAAAAATTTTGAAGGATTAAAAAAAAGAAGGCTTGTCTAGGTACCCCTAGACAAGCCTTCTTTTTTTTAATCCTGGGGTAAGTAGAAATTGCGGTGACGTATCCGTCACAGCATGGCAGGATGTTAAGCTTGTCGCCACTCTGTCTACTTACCACAACGCAGATAGGGCTCCAGGACGCAGGGCTGGCACACCCTGCTCGAAGCCAGTTGTAGTCCACGTTTACAATAGGTACATGGGGGCGTTGATCTAAAAGATCAAAAGCTCTCCATGTACCTATTAGAAAGAAAAAGGGGAATCAAATGGTACATTAAAGTATTTCGCCGACTCCTCTACAATTCAATATTAAATGCCTATTGGCGCAGGTAAAAAATTTACACAACGCCAATTCTGACTCAAGCTCGTCGAAGACCTGTGTGCGCAATTTGGGCACAACGTTTCCTCGCGTTCGCGGCAAGTCCAAACCTGTGCCAGGCTGAACAGTGATTTCAATCACATCCCTGTTCGAAACGAGGTCACCCAGGAGCGGACAAAAAAGCAAGACCGCTTTAAGAGGCGACGTTGTGTTCGATGCACCAAAAAGAGCAACATCGCGTGCTCTCATTGCGGTGTGTATATTTGTGTCGGCCAACGTTGGCATGACTATCATACTAAAGAAAATATGTAATGCACACATTACAAATTTTCTTTAGTATGATAAACCTTTCGTAGCTATTTAATATATCATACAGAAGCTGTCTGATTGATTGACTGAGTGACTGACTGATCTATTAACTCAGAGAAAGTATAAGGGTTAGAAACTTGAAATTTAAAGAGAAAATAGACGAAATTTTATAAAAATAGTGTATAATAAATCTTTTAAGTTAGCGAGCTTGCACCTTTCTTTCGTTGGCGATCGTGGTGGTGTGAGGCTGATGCCAGCGCAGTTTTGGGTGCAGTTAAAATTAAGTGTTAAAAACTTTGTCTTTTATCATTTGTGTACAGTAACTTGACTTGTAAATGATGGCAAGAATGTTTTTGCTGAAATCTTTAATGGAAGAGGTTCATGCTTTGGATAAGTATGAAATGCGTCGACAAGCATATCAAATTCGACGATTGTCGATATTAACTCGAGATGATGACTATGTTCGCGTATATAGATCATCAAAAGATCTTATTGACCAGCTAGAGCATGAGTTGCTACCTCTGATAAAAGTAACAAAACGTCGAGGCCAGGGGCTTCCAGCTTGTGTAAAGGTAGGTACATTTTATTTAACTAAGGTATAAGCATTTAATTTTGTGATGCTCCTGAGTTACCTTCTACGGATTTTTAGTATGGTTATATTCATTACAAGAACCAAATAGCAAGTTTACACGATGGAAGTTACGTCTTCAGGAATATGATTTCGAAATTATTTATAAAAGTGGAAAACAAAGTTCAAACGCAGATGTATGATCTAGAATAAAAGTTAAATAGCTCAATGGTAGCAACTATAGATGACAACGAACATTTATCAATTACGTCAGATGATTCTGAGCAAACATTAACTGCATCAGAAATGGATTCAGATTTGGAAAATGAATCTTAATTATTTAGTACAGAAAGAATTGCTATACTAAACGAAGCAATTGGTACTAAACCATTCAAAATAATTGTAATTGTTGTTTAAAAGCGAAATTAAAATGAAATCTCATTCATTTCGATAGGATAAAAAAATATAGAAGTAAGACTTCCATTCGATAATGAAGAATTAAATAAATAATAAATAAACACTTTATTTCCAATTAGGCTTATTAAATTCAAAGTCTAAAATAAATGATTATTTAATTTAATTTAGACAAAGAGAAAATAGTAGGGGAAGATCGTTACCCTTCGTACGCGGGGCACATTCATACAGTCAAAGTTAAACTTGAACGAAACAACGGACGCTCTGGCTTTTGTATGTGTGCGTGAGTCGAGGTACCAACTTTACGTCAATGTAGTTTCGCGCCATTTGCACCGGTGACAGTGAAGTGACATACAAGAATGTGTTTTCGCGCTCGGTAAGTAATTTTTTGATCAATGTTTTTGTCTATTGTTGCTGAAGATAAAATAAGTTTTCGGGTAGAGTATTCTATCAATATTTAGCAAAATATACATAAGATACGTTTTCAATAGTTAAATTATGATGTTTTCGTATTAATTATAAAAGAGGTTATATTTTGTTGTTATTTGGTTAGTGGGGTACTTTCGGACAGAACTAGATGGGGCACGTTTGGACGCGTACGAATGTGCCCCAAGTGGTAGGTAGGTACGATTTAGTGTGTTAGTGTGCTAATTGCTAATTTTTGCATTAACTTTTTTGTGTGTTAGTGTGCTAATTGCTAATTTTTGCATTAACGTTTTGCTATCGTCGATGTCCGTTATATGTTATAATATCTATTTCTTATTATTTTTTCAGAGAAACATGGTGCGGACTTATAAACCAAAAAAGACAAGTAGACAAGCTGTGGATGAAGAAACGAAGAACAAGAAAGCTAAAATCATAGAAAGTGATGAATCTGATTGTGATGGATCTGATATAAGCTTTCAAGAGAGTTCAACTTCTATCACAGATGAAGATGAAACCAAGCATGAAAATTTTGAAATGAACAGAAGCCAATTGACAGTTGATGTAATACCAGAAAATATTAAAGACGGTTCATTTATTTTAGTGAGGTTCCCTAAGAAAAAAAGTATTATTTACTATGTAGGAAAAGATGACAGTCACTATAGTCAGACTGAATTTAAAGTATCTTATCTAAGGAAGAAGCCAGGCCTGTCGTGGACATTTGTTTTCCCTAATGTTGAAGATATTCATACTGTTTATGTAACTGATATTGAAATGATTCTTCCTGACCCTAAACCTCCAACAGTTTGTACTTCTAGAACATCAAGATTTTTCACTTTTTCAGTAAATTTTTCTAATTTTTCTGTTCAATAGTTTTTATTATCTTGTTAATTAATAACAACTTTTTGCAGTGCTAATCCGCATCAAAGATTAAAAAATGTGATTCTTAATCTAAGATATCTAATTTACGTAGAAAATGAAGCAATTTTATGTTTTATTGTTAGAAGAAAGTAATTTAATTTTCGTTAATTTAATGAAAAGTCATTTAAGTTTTGTTTTACATAAAAAAAGCTATGTAATTTTTGTTGACTATTTGAAATGTATTTTATTTTTGTTTAATAGAAGTTAAATCTTTATTTTTATTTTTAATATCTTTGCTAATAAAAGAATTTTGATTTATATGTGTCAATTTAATCGCACGTACGGAACTACCCCACAGCGTACGAAGGTACCCCCAACACTGTACATAGGTGCCCCGTTGTTGGGGCAGATTCGTACATATTCCAGATTTAGTTTAAATCATAATTATGGTTGAAACATCAGATGAAATCATCTGTCATTTTTTTTTATGAATCTCAGATAGTTATATATATATTTATATATAGATATTTATTAGATAGATAGATTTATACCTATCTATAAGAAATATTTTTATTGAATTTTTGTTATAAATTATCTATGTATAATAATATTAATATATAAAATAATGTATATTTCTGCCATTCTCAATTTCATTTGTTAAATTACTTTGCACTGCCTTCCCTTATTACGAATACGATATTTCTTTCCTCTACCCAAAGGTTGTCTGGAAGAAATCGCTACAAGCGATAAGACCGCCTTATTGTACTGTCTGTTGCTGTTGTATCATGCTTGTATTTTATTTTTGTGCAATAAAGAATATCTATCTATCTATCTATAGTTAGACTATAAATTATAGCTGTCAGGTGATTGATTTATGAAAAAATAAAAAACAAAAAAAATAAAATGTGGAAATCGTACGAAGGGTCCCCACCTTCCCCTACCACTTAAAAATGTGAAAAGACCAAGTAAAATTACAGGGACCCAAGTTTCAGAGTTTCGACAAATAGAACAAGTAGACGAACCAGTAGAACAAGAAGCCCCTTTCCAACAATTAGAACCTAGTAATAAACGCTGATCTTCAATTATATCAACAATGATCAACAAACTAAATGAGTCTCTTCTTAAGTCAATAATTACTGATACAGTAGGCCAAATTGGCAAATTTCTTGGATTCCGCGGGTGGTAGTATCAAGGCCATTATATGTATATAAAAAATATATGTATAGGAACATTTTGAAATGTGTAATGTTTAAAGTAATTGTATAAAAAATTTATTAGGTATTACATTTATATGACTGTTAAATACAATACTGTTATAATGAAAAATATTGTCTGATTTAATGATGTTAAAATTATAGTTTTAAGAATAAAATTGTTTCATAGATTAAATAAGCCTATTAATGGCATGTGTACTTAAATATTGTTGATTTATAGTCTATGATGACCTCATAAATGGCATATCGAATTGTTATATACTAAAATGGCGTATTAAATTATAAATATAGCCTTTTGATGGCACATTGAGTTAAAAGCCTAATAAAAGGCATGTTGTAAAAGCTTTTTAAATGGCATATTGAAAAACTTTATCAATGTCGTATTGTAAAAGCCTTATTAAATGTAAGGTAAGAATGGGTAGTGCCGGTCAGATGACAACCGGTCACTACAATATTAGCTAAACGAAGCATATTACAAGCGCGCACACAAACACACCGTGTGGCGGACACTGCCCCGCACGCACGCTCTTTTCGCTCCCCGCTCAGGTCCGCGCATCAGTCGAAGGGAGACGCACGTTTTCCCGCCAAATTGATGTAATTTTTCGCTGTGCCAGAATAAGAGGTTAGTATAATTTATTTTTCGTGATACCTAGATTGCTATTTAGGGAATATAGCCACATACTGTCTGTGTTTACTCTCCGAAGCGGCTTTTCGAATTACAATAACGGCTGTTTTTGAATAATGATTTTTCTAAAATATCATAGGTGCGGGCAATGCCGTTCAGAGTGACCGGTATTACCAACACATTTCTGTTAACATGATAACATTTGTATCTTCTGTAATAACGTTTTTTGATTTCTTTGCTCTTGTTCTAGAATGTCGGGAAGAAAGAGCAAAGAACGCATGAAGGTAAGGTGGGAGCAAACATTACTCGCGTTGACGTTTCAACTCGTGCAAAATGGAATAACAATTAGAAAAGCAGCACGGGATGCTGGCATACCATTTTCAGGAAAGAATAAAAAACAAAAACAAAGAAACGCCCCGATTAGGCAGATCAACAGTATTTAGCAAAAAACAAAAACTGAAATGGCAGACCAAATTAAATTACTAGCTAAATTTTTTTACGGTTGCACAGCACTTGAAATCAGGAAGATGGCATACGAATATGCTACAAGAAATAACATACCTCACAATTTATAACGACTTTCTCGAAATGGCTGGGTGGGACTGGCTGAAAGGTTCCTTGAAAAGAAATAATCTATCTTCCCGTAAAGCTGAAGGGACAAGTTTAAATAGAGCAACAGCTTTTAATAAGCAGGAAGTAACTATATTTTTTAAATTACTGGAGAGTTTGATGGAAAAATATATTTTTTTACCCAGAAACATATACAACGTTGATGAAACGGGAGTATCTTCAGTACAAGAACCTGGCAAAATTATTGCTGAAAAGGGACAAAAACGCGTGGGATCAATAACAAGTGGCAAAAGAGGTAAAAATGTCACGGCGGTATGTGCAATAAGCGCAACTGGAGTATTTATTCCTCCCATGCTGATATATCCACGTCAGAGGCACTCCGCTGCATTAGAAGCTGATGGACCACGTGGAGTATTTAATAAATGTTTCAAAAATGGCTGGATAAATGAAGATCTTTTTGTAGATTGGTTGAAACATTTTTCTGAATTCTCAAAGCCTTCCGAAAATGAACCAGTACTGCTAATTTTTACCCGACTACGGCAAAGCAAAAGGAGGGTTATGATTTTGACAGGCTATGTATGTATGTATGTATGTATGTATGTATGTATGTATGTATGTATGTTCATCTGTTTCCACGTAACTTCTTAACTACTTATCAGAATTCGACAAATGACATATCATTATAAGCGTCTTGATCGTCCGCTGGTTATAGGCTATATGAAGTTTCACAAAATCTAATGTGGCGCCCTCTAGCGGACAAAACATACAGAGTAAAAAAATAAAGTTATGATAAATATGCCGTGTTTGGTATCATTTGAAAGCGCTTGACTTGTACATTTTGAATATATATATATATTACTAGCACTTGGACACCAAAATAGTACAAATAAAATAAAAGAAAAAAAACTAAAACCCAACTACGACAAAAAACGTCGCTGAAAAAGTATAAAACAAGCCTTCGTTGTCAATTTATGCAATATTCACTATGTAGAGATAAAATTTCATGTTTGGAAATCCGCAGTCACACGTTGTCAAAGGGTAGTATATTTAACGTGTGACTACGCCTTTCCAAACATGAAATTTTATCTCTACATAGTGAATATTGCATAAATTGACAACGAAGGCTTGTTTTATACTTTTTCAGCGACGTTTTTTGTCGTAGTTGGGTTTTAGTTTTTTTACTTTTATTTTATAGACAATCAATCCAGTCACATTTCTTTAAGAGCCTATGAGTTCTGCAAAACACAAAACATTGTGATGTTGTCTTTGCCTCCACATGGCTAGCACCGAATTCAACCAATGGATGTTTCTATCTAAGGTCCATTAAAAATAGCCTATAAACAAGAATGCAACTTGTTTATGAAATCTCATTTGGGACGTCAAATAACGCAAAATGATATCGCATCACTCTACCGGAGGCTTATCAAAAAGTTGCAACAATACCCAAAGCAGAGTCCGGGTTTGCAGCTACTGGAATATATCCAATGAATCCGGAAATCTTTACGGATGACGATTTTTAGCTGCCGAATTCTTACACACTACTGACCATGATGATGAGATGCGTCAAAGGAATATTCGTACACCGGAACCCCCAACTAGGACAAGATCTGCAAATAGTCTGTAACGTCATATAAACGTCACATGAAAATTTTATTCTAAATTAAAAAAAACCCAACTTTGACAGTTAAATCCTAGCATTGGATTCGCTGTTCCATCTTCAATGGACAGTATCTTCATGTAAATTCGTTTTCATAGACTGTTTAACACTCGATTTCTTTACCATAGATATTAAGCCTGACAGACGTCATTTTTGAGATTGTCACTTTTCGGCCGATCTGTTGGAGAGCAAGAGGGCTCTGAGAATTTTTTAAGAAAATCCATGTGCATAAGCCATGTAATTGTAGATTTATTACTTTTAAAGTGACTTAATTGAAGAAACAACCGTGAGTATTCGTTTTCCGGTCATATTTTTACAATACCTCTTTTTCCTCGAAAAACAACCGTGAGTATTCGTTTTCCGGTCATATTTTTACAATACCTCTTTTTCCTCGAAATCACGCCATTTAGTTTAAACCTGGTCCTATATGGTTATATCCAATTTTCTTCCATTTTCCTCCAATTTTCTACTTCTCATTTCTCCCATTTATCCATTTTTTATCATTTATACTCCCCTTTATACCCATATATACTCTCATTTATACCCATTTTTCTCCCATTTAATTCGGGGAGCTACATTACAAACCCTCGGGAGATTAACACCTGTCTTGTGGTGGGCCACCTGCTCCGCCCAATAATATCTTTCGTCGAGTGACACCGGTTCCGTGCCAGGATTCTGGGGCTTAATAGGGCTCCCCTGACCACGGATTGACCCAGAGTGCAGTGGAGGGTACCATTTTAACAAAGTGTGGACTCTGTAAGAAACCAAGTTTTCTTCCCCTTTGAATATTTCTATAGGATTCGCCCTCTTCACCCCTCAACGGCATCTGGTCAAGTCGCACTCAACGACGACGGGTGAGCAAAGAGAGGACGCAGAGCCGCCACAGTCCACAGTCACGGTACATCAGCATGAACTTCCTTTACATCGGGTCGGTAGAATCGGTCGTGTACTATAGAGGAACTAGAGTCCTCGTACCAGACCTTAAACTATTCCTTATTTCTCAAGACTATATAGAAGTCTAATGCCAAGACAGAATAATACATTGAGGAGCCGTAGCGACCTGTACATCTGGTTACAAGCAATATTAACTTTAATTGAGAATCTACTCACAAAATCCGTCTGTCTCAAAAAAAATGTGTATCAATCATACGTGCGAGTATTATTGCAAATTGAAAGTCAACGGCGACGCGAACAATAATTAATTGATTATTTTATTTCATCTGTAATTATCTTATAATTTTTTGTAAAATGGCTTTGAACGCTATACCGCAGGAATTAATTAAAATTATACCCATATTCGATGGAGACTACAGGCATTTGAATCTTTATTTAAAGAAATGTGAATTCGTTTTATCTTATTATGATGGGGATGATCAGGCGGAACATAATTTACATGTCGTTACTAGCCGCCTGGCGGGAAAAGCTGCCGCCTTAGTGAGTGAAAGGGACGACATTTATAATTTTGATCAACTAAAAGTCCTTCTGACTGAACATTTTGGTGACCCTCGTTCTGAGGCACACATTGCGATTAAATTGGAGTCATTGCAAATCAATCCTAAAGAAAAATTTATTGATTTTTGTCATAGAATCCAAAGTGTAAGGAGTAACCTATTTTCGAAGCTTTCATTAATTGAAAACCAAGCTTTAAAGGAGAATAAAACTCAAATTTATAATAATATGGCAATGAATGTATTTTTATTCAACTTACCAGAAGATTTAGTGAGGATAGTCCGACTTAAGGCACCAACTACTTTAGAGCAAGCACTTGAGATCGTGTTAGAGGAAGAAATTTTTCATCAGCAATACAAATTGCGCCATAAAAATGAAAATAAATTCATGAGTAATAAACCATATAAGTTATTTCAAAGACCTAATAATTTTAATCGTGCTTTACAACCACAAATTCAACTACCTCAAAACTTATGGCAACCCCGAAATCCAAATTATGGACAAAGTTCCTCTCATCGCGGTCCAAATCAATTTACTAGATCAGTAACAAACAATCAGTGGAATCGTCCGAATAATAACGCTAATTATCATCAAAGATCAGTAAATTCGAGACAAAATAATAATTACAAACCATCGCCCAGTTGTTTTAATAATCATAATCAAAGATCACGTCATAATATGATACCAATTCAGGAAGCAAACAGCGGTCAGAGCCCTTTAGAGCCACAACCGTTAAATACTATATACAGAATAGTTAGAAATGAGAGAGCCGAAAGTAATAATAAGGATATGCCATCAACTTCTGATAAAAAGGATTTTCAGATAAAGGCCTCAACCATAGCCCGCAAGTAACAAGGCCAAAGCCGAAGTTACCATCTTATAATTAAATATTACAACGCAAAATTTTTACTTGATACGGGTAGTGCTAAATCGTTTATAAGCAAGTATATTTTAAAGAAAAAATTCGCAATGAGTCATTCGAAATTGTTAGCACTCATGCAATGAGCAGACATAACGGATGTATTTTATTACCATTAAATGATTTTTTCCAAATTAATAACGAAGATAAATTTTATATTTTTAGTATAGCCCAGGAATACGATGGATTAATAGGGATGGATTTAATGACACGATTTAAAATAAATATCGATTTTGAAAATTTTCATTTAAAAATAGGAAATTTAGTCTTATCCATACGTTACAACGCCGAGTTCGAGCCGATTAACATAATTTTACGACCGCATTGTGTCGAGCAAGTGAAAGTTCCCACCGATTTGTACAACGGAAAAGGAATCTTACCGTTGGTTGAGTTCACCTCAAACGTTACGATGTAGCTAGTAACATAGTAACCTGTCAAAGGGGCGCCGCAACTACAGGGTGGCGCAATAGAACGTGCATATTGCATCATCTTTTTTTGCGGGGTAGAAGGGGCGTGGGCGAGGGGAGACCGATATTTTGCGTGCGCGCATTTTACGAAAACTCTCGTTCATACGTAGTTGTCAGGCGACTATTTTGTTCTGAGTATGGTGTACGGCAAATTAGGGAGGCTCCGAGTGCTAATTTAATTAAAATCTGGATAAAGCGGTTTGAAGACTGGATCGACGTTTAAACCACACGCAAAAGGTCGTCCACGCACATCTAGGACCGAAGACAATATTGAGAGTGTTAAGCAGTCGGTACGAGAAGATCCACGAATGTCTACTCGCAAGAGATCGTCTGTCCTAAACATATCGCGACGAAGTTTGCAACGAATTTTAAACTTGGATCTTAAATTGCATCCATACAAGCTGCAATTAACTCAAGAATTGAAAGACTCTGACTTCATAGCACGGCTCACATTTGCTAATGAAATGCTCAATCGGTTTTCAAATTTTGAAAACATCCTTTTCTCTGACGAGGCACATTTTCATATGAATGGGTTCGTAAACCGCCAAAATTGTCGTTATTGGAATAGTGAGAATCCCAGACTCAAACATCAAAAACCGTTACATAGCCCTAAAGTGACAGTTAGATAGCCCTAAAGACGCAATCTCTGCCAAAGGAATAATTGGTCCTTATTTTTTTTGAAAACGCACGGGGGCAAAACATCACTGTTAATACCGAACGCTATGTTGCGATGTTGGAAGGTTTTTTGGCCCCAGAACTTGAAAATTCAAGAATAAAGAACTCTAGGACTTGGTTCCAACAAGACGGAGCTACCAGTCACACATCAAATGACTCCATGGCGGTTATGAAGCAGATGTTCCCTGGCAAACTGATTTCGAAAAGAGGTGATATCCCATGGCCTCCGCGCAGTCCTGACTTGACGCCTCCTGACTTTTTTTTGTGGGGATACCTCAAACACAAAGTCTACACCAATAATCTGAGAAACATCAGTCAGCTCAAGGAGAATATTCGTGGTGAAATGGCAGCAATCACACCAGCACTTCTTAAAAAAGTTTTCGGTAATTTCCGTTTGCGGTTAGAGGAGTGCCAACGTAGAGACCATCACCATCACCATCATCATAAACTTCAGTTATCACTTAATAATAGCTTAGTTTTATTTTAACTATACCTTTTGTGTTTATTTTTTAATAATTATTTTAAAAATGCACGTTTTATTGCGCCACCCTGTATAATCCGTAATAATTTAGACACGGAACAAACTTTAACGATTTTTCATCTATTTTTTTTTTTTTTTTTTTTAATTTATTTAATGAACCACAAACAAGTTTACAATAAACTTAAGCTAAAACTTATATCAAAAAAGAAACTTAACAATTGTAAACTCAACACCGATGGTTACATTTTACGTAAAATTGAAATAAACAAACATGCGGGACTCTAGTTCTTATTACATAGTCGAAATTAACTATATTGGTGTGTTGGTGATGTGTGCGTAGTGTGTGTGCTACTTTTTAAACGGAAGACATAATAAAAATAGCAGTGTGTGTAGAATAGGTTTCTAGTGTGTGTGAATGTGAATTATTTAGTAGTTATGACTCACACTTATTTATTAATTATAAAATTACTCACTAACAAATGTTAGTAAGTAATTTTACAATTTCTCTATTATAGGAGCCAGCACTACATGTGAAAATATCTATAGAGTTAAATTTTTTATTATAAGTATCAAGCATGCGGCGAATCGGGGATCGGACACCAGCCGCCGTACGAGTCTTAGTAACGGCAAACAGCGGATTGGTGCGTAAAGTTCGCTTGTGTGTTCGTGTTGGCACCGAGTAGCTGATGCGATTTATTAAATCAGTACAGTCATATTTATTGCTGCAGATGTCATACAATAGCCTGGCATCGAGTTGAGAGCGTCTAGACTTTAAGTCAAGGAGTTTGTATTTCTTTAACAAGAGCAAATATGTTAGACGCTTACGGTAGAATTTGTAATTTACTCTGCGTAAAAACTTTTTTTGAACCATTTCAATACTATGATTATATTTTTCATAAAGTGGGTTCCAGATAGATACTCCGTACTCTAATTGAGGCCTGACAAGGGATTTGAAGAGATATATAAGTGTATTAGAGTTTTTAAATTCTTGACTAGAGCGCATGACAAGACCATACATTTTAAACGCTTTAGTGATTATGTTTTGTATATGAATATCAAGGTGTAATTTACTATCAAGAGTTATTCCCAGATCTCTAATATGACCAACTCTTGTGAGATCCGCGCCACCCAAAGAATAATTAAAGCTACTTATTTTCATCTTTTTAGTAAAAGTAATTATTTTACATTTTTTAAGGCTTAGTTGTAGTTGATTAAGTGAGCAATAGTGGTTAAATCTAGTGAGGTCATCTTGAAGTAATAGGTGATCCTCTGGACTATTGATACTTCTATAAATTTTAAGGTCATCGGCATATAATAGAATTCGGCTGTGTTTAAAGCAATGTTTAACGTCATTTATAAAAATCACGAACAGAAGAGGGCCTAGGATGGATCCTTGTGGGACACCAGAGGTAACGTAGGCAACCTCGGATTCCAAACCTTTGATCACGACTCTTTGTGTTCTCTGAGACACATATGACTTAAACCATCGCCATAGGTTGCCATGTATACCATTAAATGCAATTTTTTGGAGTAGTATCTTGTGGTCAACGATATCGAATGCTTTCCTAAAATCAGTATAAATACTGTCAGTTTGGGTATTAGTGTCTAGTGCTTGGAATAAGTCTGATGTGTAAATTAGTAAGTTAGTGATCGTAGAACGCTGCTTCACAAAGCCGTGTTGTTCTTCTAAGATGACATTGTGCAAGTGGGGGTAAATAGAATCATGAACTAAACGTTCAAATACCTTAGAAAGAATGGGCAGGATGGATATTGGCCGATAATTTGTAACATCAGACTTGGAACCATCCTTGTAAACGGGGACTATTCTTGCACTTTTCCAGATATCAGGAAAAACCCCTTCAGATAAGCATTTATTGTAGAGATAAGAAAGTGGAAGATCAATCACAGACGCTGTCACTTTGAAGAAAATCCCTGGCAAGTTATCAGTGCCGGCGCTTTTAGAAGTATCAAGCATTTGTAGAACTTTCCTCACTTGCAACCTAGATACTTTAATATCATGAATCATAAGATCAGGAGTATTTTCATATGATAAATTAAAATCTTCAATACAAAGATCATCAGGTACAGATGATGGCTGAAACACCGACTGAAAAAACCTATTAAATAATTCGCAGCATTCTTCAGGACTTTGAGAGTGAGAACCTTGGTATTGTACACAACATGGTATTTCAGGCAAGTTACGGCGTTGTGACACGTACTTCCAGAAGTATTTAATATTGTTTTTTATGCTGCTTTCTACTTTTGCCATGTATGTTTTGTAACATTTTTCTGACAAGGCCTTGAATTGTTTCCTTAATAAAGAGAATATGTTATAATTAGATGGATTATTATATTTTTTCATATTAATCCAGGCGCGGTTTTTTTTATTAAAAAGATTAATCAATGTAGGAGTAAACCAGGCAGGGTATACGGAAGTCTTATTATGGTATTTAGTTTTAGGTACATAACGCTCAATGATACTATAAATTATTTCATAAAATAATGATACTGCAGTTATAGCATTTTTATTAAAAAATATTTCGTCCCAGTCAGTATTTGCTATTTCCAGTTTAATTTTATCATAATCTGCGCTTCTAAAGCAGTACCTTAAATATGACCTAGGTCGCACGTAATCATGCTTCACTTCATATACAACTGAAACGCAGAAGGGTGGATGATGGCAATCGATAGGAAGTAATGTGATTGTCGCAGATGATAACATACAATCAGTTTTGTTTGTAAAGAATAAGTCCAGGATACGGTTGTTATTATTTCTTAATGTATTCAATTGAAAGCAGTTTAGTTCCGCCATAAAGTTATTAATATTAATATGGGTTTGGTTAAGATCTTCAATACAAGGGTATTGCTTGTAGGATTCATTGTTTATCCAAACAAGCTCAGGCAAGTTGAAGTCCCCGGCTACGAAAAAATCTGTAATACCACTATTATCACCAAGCAACCGGTCCTGTAACATATCTAAGTAACTAAAATACACCTCGTGATTTTGTCTTGGCGGTATGTACACTGCACCTATACATATGCGTCGCTTAGCTAGTTTGAATTGTATAAAAACATGATCAATCACTGGTGGAAGTGGGGAGTACGCAGTGGCGGCAGGCGCGCAGCCGGCCGGGCACAGTGCGCGTGAGACCGCGATCAGAACGCCCCCGCCGTCGCTGCGACCACTGGCTATCCGATCACGATCCGCACGAAATACCCAATACCTGTTATCTATAAATTCTGTATCATTTATATCAGCATGCAGCCAAGTCTCCGTTAGTATTATAATATCGTATGATTGTGTAAGTATATTTGTGAAAAGTGTGTGGAGTTTAGTTCTAAGGCCTCGGCAGTTCTGGTAATAGATAGTTATATTGTTAGCCATTTTTAGTAGTGCTATAAAAATGTGTTGTAGTTAATTTGTTTAAATAAGTAGTGGGTATTATTTGCTGTCCAAAGCTATCGCGTATAATTTGTAGCAAATATTATTGTATGAAAACGTAGTGCGCAAAAGTGCTAAGAGATGGCGTTGTGCCTATTTGCATCGCGCAAGCATTGTGTTTTTTCTAATACATAAGACGCTGCCTAGTATTATATTTTTTGTTCGCTTTCCAATAAATCCGAGTTTTGGTATACTTAATCTCGTGGTTTTATTTAGAAGATTTGGGCCAGCAGTTTTACATGGTCCTTATCGAGTCGGATGTTGTGACGCGATAGCGTTTCCGACGATCTTTTGTACGACGCTGCATAGAAATCAGTGACGGACCGCCACTGAAGTGCAGGCGCCTTCGATTGAGAAGGTGTATTGACGGAAGAGACCGTCGACGGAGGTGCACTGGCAGGAGCGAGGAGCTGTCACAGGCGCCACTAGAGGGCGCCACAGGTTGTGGGCGTTCGTGCAGTAGATGGAGGAACCCAGTTGGGGCGGTGCAGTTGAAAAGTGAATCGTAGCAAATGTGTTATATGTGAAGTGATGCATGCAGTGAAATTGTAAGTACATTAACTTTATTTTACGAGTTTAGTCAAGATTTGCAAGTTTGAAGATTTAAGACTTAGAAAATAATAGTAAAGTGCAAAGACTTTTAGTAGTTTAGACTTAGAATAATTTAACAAATAAAGTTAGTACGGGAAACCTATGCCCAATTTTATATCGATTTTAAAGTAAAAAAAAAAACACTTAGAATTGTTTTGGCATTTTGTAAACTCTAAAAAATATCTTTGTTTTTTAATTCAAAAAGTGTTTTCAACATGGAAAAATTATATAAGTTGCAAGTAAATAAATATCAATCAATTGAAAAAGCTAGAGATAATTATAAAAAGTCCCCGAAAGACCGAATTAAATTACAATATGTACAAACTAGAGCAGAGGCATTAGATAAACAGTGGGAGCAATTCAATGTGTCGCATGATAATATTATACAATTGGTTACTAAAGAAAATGCTAACGATGAATACTTTACTCAAAACATTTACGAGGCTACCGAAGAATTATATTTCACTTACAAGTCCGAATTACGGGAGGCCATCGATAAATTAACCGAAATTCAATCACCGATCGTTAAAGAGGCACCAGACTTAAGTAGTTGTGAAGGTTCATCTGTCAAATTACCCCAGATTTCCATTCCAAAATTTTCCGGTTTGTACGCAGAATGGGCTACATTTGAAGATTTGTTTTTATCATTAATTGATAAAAACACTCGTCTAGACAGCGTCCAGAAGATGCATTATTTAAAGAGTCTTTTGACGGGTGAAGCTGAACAACTGGTTAGACACATACCTATAACTGCTGCTAATTATAAGGAGTGTTGGTCTCAGTTGAGCAGTAGGTATAAAAATAAGCGATTCCAATCTAATTCATTACTCAAACGGCTAATGAACCAACCCAATGTAGTAGAATCGTCAGCTGCCATTAAGAGCCTTTTAGACACAACTGTCGAATGTTTGAACGGGTTAAAAAATCTTTCGGTTGATGTTAGTTCATGGGATATTATGATCATTTATATAATCAGTTCAAAATTAGACCATGAATCCCGCAAGCAATGGGAGTCAAAAATAAGCGTGCATGATGATTTACCAAAGTTTTCTGAATTCAAGGAGTTTTTAGAAGCCAGATTTCGTGCTCTCGAATTTTTAGACCCAAAGGTAAATAAACCTATTAAACAAGGTAATGCTACTCATTATAAACCAAAGGTTATGCATGCAATCAATGATAATTCTAAGGTGATATTGTCATGTCCCTTCTGTAAAGACAATCACAAAATTGCTAATTGTAAGAAATTTGCAAAGGAGAGTTTCGATTCACGTCACAGCTTTGTCCAAACTAATAAGCTTTGTTTTAATTGTTTGGGAGATAATCATTCGATTAAATACTGCCGTCAGAGTTCCACTTGTCGCGTGTGCAACAGAAAACATCACTCTTTGTTACACCCCAAATCTATCTCAAACTTCACTGCAAATTTGAATAAATCAGACACAGCAGTTGAAGTCGGCACAGCCGTGTCCTCAGTGCAGGCACAGCTGACAGGAGGTGAACCATCAACAACAAATTTAGCCTCTCATTTTTCCAAGCAAGCAACTACAGTTTCATCACAAGTTTTGTTAGCCACTGCTCTTGTCGAAGCACAGACAAGCAGCGGTTCTAATCAACTGCTGAGGGTGTTATTGGACCAAGGGTCCCAAGCTTCCTTCATAACGGAATCAGCGGTACGGTTGCTTGGATTAAAAAAGACACTTTCCAAAACAGTGATTACAGGAATAGGTGGTGATCAGAGTTCTTTAGCATCCAGATTTGTCGTTATGGTAACGGTCCAATCCCGCTTAGATCCCAATTTTAGAGTACAGGTGAGAGCATATGTGTTAAGCAATATAACTTCTGTTTTACCGTCGAAGAAGTTACACCAATGTCACTGGCCAGAATTTCAGGCGATCGCGCTGGCTGATCCCGAGTTCAATACCCCAAGTAAGGTTGACATGTTACTTGGCGCAGAAATTTATGGTCAAGTTTTAAGAGAGGGCTTGCTGCAAGGGCCTAGAGGAGTACCAACCGCTCAAAATACTGCGTTAGGGTGGATCTTATCCGGCCAATTAGGTTTTGAGCAGGCTGGCGTTCACTGTCATTTTGCTATCTCCAGCACTCAAATCGATGACAATGAGTTGCTGAAGAAGTTTTGGGAAATTGAATCAATTGTCCCGCGAAAGATTCTTACTGAAGACGAACAACATTGCGAAGAAATTTACAAGGCTACTACATCCAGAGATTCTAGTGGGCGCTATGTTGTTAATCTCCCATTTCGTGATGACGATCCAAAATCCCAATATGGGAATTCTAAAGAGCTTGCTATTAAAAGATTCCTGCTACTCGAAGCCAAATTTAGCAAGCAACCTGAAATTAAAGAAAGATATGCCGGAGTCATGCAGGAATACATTGACCTAGGTCATGTAAAACTCATTGACAACGTTGAGGATTTGAAGAAATCTACAGCTGTTTACTTGCCACATCACGCCGTCATACGTGAAGATAAATCGACTACAAAGGTTAGGATCGTATTTGACGCATCAATGAAAGGCGTAAACGGAGTGTCACTCAATGATGACCTTTTAGTTGGTCCTCCTTTGCAACCACCTCTTCGTCATACTGTTATGAGATGGAGAATGCACCCCATAGTTGTGTGCGCTGACATCATTAAGATGTACCGCCAGGTCAAGGTTTCAGAAGAGCACTGTGATTTTCAGCGGATAGTATGGCGGGATGATCCTGAGTCCGAATTAAAGGAATATAAAATGCTGCGCGTCACATTTGGTACAGCATCGGCTCCTTACCTGGCAGTGAAAACATTGCAGCAACTGGCAGATGATGACGGGAAAATATGTCCAAAGTTAAGTCAAATTGTAAAAAAAGATTTTTATGTCGACGATTTAATGACTGGTTGTGAATCAATAGAAGAAGGACTAATTATAAAAGAGAAAATTACAGAATTACTTCAAAATGGTGGGTTTCAATTGCAAAAATGGGTCAGTAGTAATGAAGATTTAAATCAGAAAATTTCGGATAGTCAGATAGGAGCAGAAACAGAAAAGAGTAAGGATATAAAGATAGATGAAGTTATTAAAATATTAGGGCTTTCTTGGGACAGAGAAACGGATACTTTCAAGTATTCGGTCCAGCTTCCTCCTCAGCAATTACCAATCACCAAGAGAAGGGTCATCTCAGACATATCTCGTCTGTTCGATCCGCTGGGTTGGGTGTCACCATGTGTCATAATATCCAAAATATTTATACAAAAGCTTTGGCTTTCTGGGATTGGCTGGGATGAGGAGTTGTCACGTGAGTTACTGAGAGAATGGGACACTTACCGAAGCGACCTAGAACATATCAGCAAGTGTCAAATACCTAGGTGGGTAGAAACTCACAAAGATGATATCTTGGTTGAGTTACACGGGTTTTGCGACGCCTCCATTGCGGCATACGCAGCCGTAGTATATGTCAGAGTCATCGACTCACAGGGTGTTGTCAGGGTAAGTTTGGTTACGTCCCGAACGAAAGTTGCGCCAGTGAAGCAGCAATCCGTACCGCGTCTGGAGTTAATGGGAGCGGTTTTGTTGGCTGAGCTGATCACAGAAGTCGCGGAGGTAATGAGTGTTCAAAGGTCAAGCATACACACTTGGACAGACTCATCTGTTGTTCTTGCTTGGCTGAGCGATCATCCTAGTCGCTGGACAACTTTTGTGGGAAACAGAGTCTCTCAAATTCTTTCCTTGTTTGACAACACTCATTGGGCTCATGTATCGTCAAGCCAAAATCCCGCTGATGTCGCTTCAAGGGGATTGACTCCACAAGAGCTTCAGAATAATTTGTTATGGTGGTCCGGTCCATCGTGGCTTCAAAGCGAAACTATTGATTACACACGTCCGAAGGCAATCAGTACTAACATGGACCAAAGAGCGATTAAATCACATGTAGTCACTGACAAGGCTTCAGAAGAAACGGTGTTCACAAAATTCTCTTCGTTGCGCAAGTTAGTTCATGTCATAGCCTATTGTAAAAGATTTTTCAACTTGAAGAGAATGCAAGGAGGAAAGGAAATAAAGTCATACCTAACAGGCCAAGAAATAGCAGAAGCTCTTAAAGTTTGTATAAGACAATGCCAGCAACAAGAATTTTTTGAAGAAATAGAAGAGCTGAAGAAAACAGGTGATGTGAAGAACAGAAGCAAGCTAAAACCTTTATGTCCAGTATTGGATAAAGATGGCATATTGCGTGTAGGCGGAAGAATCAAGAATGCTCAATTGGAGGAAGATGTCAAACATCCAATCATCATTCCGTATAACAGTCACTTCACATTTTTACTTGTAGATGAGGCACACAAGAAAACACTGCACGGAGGTCCAACTGTGATGCTAAACTACTTGCGCTCGCAGTACTGGATCTTATCTGGAAAAAATGTCACAAAGGCTCATGTGCGTAAGTGTGTCATATGCGTGCGACATGCTGCAGTTACTAAAACCCAATTAATGGGTCAGCTGCCAGCATGCAGAGTGACACCCGCAAGAGCATTTTTAAAGAGCGGTGTTGATTTCGCGGGACCCATTAACATCAGAATGTCAAAGGGGAGAGGCAATAAGTCCTATAAAGGGTATATTTGCCTTTTCATTTGCATGGCCACTCGCGCCATTCATTTAGAGGCGATCAGTGATCTAACTGCTG
Organism: Marasmia exigua; assembly: GCA_019059595.1. Classification (NCBI taxonomy): domain Eukaryota; kingdom Metazoa; phylum Arthropoda; class Insecta; order Lepidoptera; family Crambidae; genus Marasmia; species Marasmia exigua. Next base: position 22,134,538 of record CM032481.1, on the reverse strand, counting down.
AAGGATTTATCGCAGGGTTCAAAAGATTCGTGGCCAGAAGGGGACATTGCCGCGAAATTTGGAGTGACAATGGCACCAATTTCGTTGGAGCGTCCAAGGAACTTTATTCATTGATAGCCATTGAGAAATCGTCCGTGAGTCTCGAGATCAGGAGTTGGTTGAACGACAATCATGTCACCTGGCATTTCATTCCTCCTCGCGCGCCTAATTTCGGTGGACTTTGGGAGGCTGGGGTGAAATCAACTAAATTTCACCTGAAGCGTGTGATCGGGGAGTCCACACTCACATTTGAAGAGATGACCACACTTCTCAGTCAAATTGAGGCTTGCCTTAATTCGCGACCGATCTCTCAATTGCCTGATAATCCTGAAGATCCCTTACCACTTACTCCTGGTCATTTCTTGATTGGGGAGCCTCTTATCTCTGTGCCGGACCGGGATTATCTCGATTCGAATGTAGGCAGTTTGAGACGATGGCAGGTGACCCAGCGTATGTTGCAGGAATTCTGGCGGCGGTGGTCAAACGAATATTTGGTACATTTGCTTCAGCGGTATAAGTGGACAAAGCATACCCCAGAGCCTGTGATCGGTGACATTGTTTTAGTTAAGGAAGACAATCTGCCGCCGGCCCGGTGGTTGTTGGGCAGGATTGTTGAAATGCACCCAGGTTTGGACAAGGTTGTGCGAGTTGTATCTCTTCGATGCAATGGGTCCATTATTAAACGACCCATATCTAAATTATGTATTCTACCTGTAATTTCAAATACTTAATATATTCGCTGTGTAACTTTTATAAATTTAAGAACTTATTTAGTTGTTAACTTAGAATCTAGAGTTATTCTGAAGTTGTTAAGTTTCGTTTTAATTTAGACCCTCTTGACCTCAAGGTGGGCGGTCTGCAGTGATTTTAGTTTTTTTTTATTTTTTCTTTATTTAAGGACATAAACAGATGTCCTTGGTGGGCGGTATGTCCAAAGCTATCGCGTATAATTTGTAGCAAATATTATTGTATGAAAACGTAGTGCGCAAAAGTGCTAAGAGATGGCGTTGTGCCTATTTGCATCGCGCAAGCATTGTGTTTTTTCTAATACATAAGACGCTGCCTAGTATTATATTTTTTGTTCGCTTTCCAATAAATCCGAGTTTTGGTATACTTAATCTCGTGGTTTTATTTAGAAGATTTGGGCCAGCAGTTTTACATTTGCAGTGTTGTAGGTAATGCTATATAGGTTGATGAGAGCCAGAACCGCTTAACAGTGAATAAAATATTTATTGAAAGTGACCAGACATGATTACAATATGGGATGATATTTTTTAGTTGTATGATTTGACACATTAAAAAGGAGATATATTTTATTTGATACACACAGATAATGCGTTCATTCAAGAGGCCTAATTTTAAACATGTTATAATATTCTTAAAGTATAAAAAGCTGAGGTAACATAATATTTTTATAAAAAAACGATTAAGCTTTAATTTTTTTAAGATCTTGTGCGCTTCGTATAGCAAATATAGGAGATGATTCAGATTGACGCACCAATACAGTTCCTCGACTAACCCAAACAAATTTAAAGTTACACTTTTTGGCTTCTTCTCGACACAAACGAAACAACTGCTTATTTTTGGCTGTAAGGTGTTCATTAACATACACTGAACATACAGTGCCAGGCATACATAGCTGGTCCGATTTAAGCCCTCTGTTCGTTCGCGATGCTGTCATGAAGTTATCACGTAGTATTTTCGTAGAGAACTTAACTATCACATTTTTTGGTCGGGTGCACTTTTTATCAAAGTGGGGCACTCTATGAGCGGCAACAATGTCGCTTATGTTGATGGGGTGTTTGATGACAACTCCTATCTTCTCCACGATAGCCAATAAATTTTCGTCACGTCGCTCAGGCAGGTTAGCTATTTCAATGTTGTAAAGCCGCGCCTGCTGCTCCATTGAGTCGATTTTATCTTGTAATTGAGTTACTTGACTGCTGATATCATCACTCGAGCTCAATTTGCTTTCTACCTCCTTTAAACGCGAATCAATGTTGTCCTGCCTTTCCATCGCGTATGATAATGATTTCTCAATGTTATCTAATTTGTCTCCAAATGTTTTGAGGGAATTGTTTATGGTTGAGGTGAAGTTTTTGATCTTTTTGTCTAAAATAGAATCAATAGATTTTTTGACACTGTCGGCGATGATGACGTCTAAATGCAATTTCCATGAATCAAGCTCAGCACTCAGTTTCGTGTCAACATACTCCATCATTCGTTTGGTATTATCATCTTCGGGCAGCCTGCGCCTACGGACGCTCACAAAGTCGTCGTCTCCGCCACCTGATTCGGGTAGGTCAGGATTTGATGAGTATTTTTGTATTTTCGCTGGTGGCGACCGTTGCATCGTGATAAGTTTCGCAACGAAATTAGCCGAACGGGTCAACGAAGCGGCGTGAGAATGAGACAGAGTTACCGGCCCGAGTAGGTAAACAATATTGTTACGAAACGTCACTGTAACTGTGGCACACACAATTTTCAAAGCTATGGAGAGGAACTAAAGTACAAATTTCACTGTTAGAAATTATGGATTTTACTAGCAACTTGCGCACACGTCCACTCTAAACTAGTCCCGCGGACGAATGAAATGAAACTAACGAAGAAATTGAGATCCAAATTTTTATCTTAATAACCATGGCTATGAAGATCTAGAAAAATTATGCTTGGATCATATTGATGAAAATGAAAGAAATAAAATTTATGATTTATGTTATGAATACAGAGATATTTTCTACTGTGAGGGGATTCCATTATCATTTACAAATCAAATTAAGCATTGCATTCGTACAAAAAATGATAATCCAATTTTTGTAAAAGCGTATAGACAACCGCCTTCTCAAACAGCTGAAATAAAGGAACAGATTGAAAAGCTTTTAGCTGACAACGTAATTCAACCTAGTTTTTCACCATGGAGCGCACCTGTACACTTAGTGCCAAAGAAATTAGACGCTTCAGGAAAACAAAAATTTAGAATGGTTATTGATTACAGAAAGTTAAATGAAGTAACCATTGACGATAAATATCCTTTGCCTAATATTAGTGACATTTTTGACTTGTTAGGTAATAGTACTTACTTTACAACACTAGATCTAGCAAGTGGCTATCATCAAATTGAAGTTAATCCAGAGGATATACCAAAAACAGCATTTTCAACGCAATTTGGTCATTATGAGTATAAAAGAATGCCATTTGGTTTAAAAACGGCACCTGCTACTTTTCAACGTACTATGGATAATGTTTTAAAAGGCTTACGAGAACGATGTCTGGTATATTTAGATGATATTATCACATTTTCGAATAATTTTAAAACACACTTAAAACATTTAAGAATAATTTTTGAAACGCTAAGAAGCGCCAACTTTAAAATACAATTAGATAAATCAGAATTTTTAAAGAAAGAAGTACTTTATTTAGGACATACTATTACGAAAGATGGATTAAAACCAAATAATGATAAAATATCAGCAGTATTAAAATACCCAGTACCAAAAACAACTAAAGAAATAAAAGCATTTCTAGGACTGGTTGGATATTATAGAAGATTTAAGATTTTTCCAAAATAACAAAACCTCTGACAAACTGTTTGAAAAATAATAAAAAGATTATAATTGATGAAGAATATATTAAATCATTTGAAAACTGTAAAGAGTTATTAATAAACGCACCATTATTACAATTTCCTGATTTTTCTAAACCATTTATTCTTACAACAGATGCTTCAAACAGGAGCTGTGTTATCGCAAGGAACCATTGGGAGCGATAAGCCGATCGCTTACGCTAGCCGTTCGTTAAATGAGACCGAGGCTAAGTACAGTGCAATTGAAAAGGAATTGTTAGCTGTAGTATGGGCAACAAAACATTTTCGACCCTATTTGTATGGAAGAAAATTCCACATTTACACAGATCATAGACCTTTAGTATGGTTATATTCATTACAAGAACCGAACAGTAAATTAACTCGTTGTAGATTACGTCTTCAAGAGTATGATTTTGAAATAATTTATAAAAGTGGAAAACAAAATACAAACGCAGATGCTTTATCGAGAATAAATGTTAATGTAACTCAAATTAATAGTTCGATCGCAGCAACTATAGATGACTATGAACAATTATTACAGATAATTCTGAACAAACATTAACTGCATCAGAATTGGATTCGGATTTAGAAAATGAATCACAATTGTTCAATACCGAAGGAATTCCTATATTAAATGAACCAATTGATACAAAAGCATTTCAAATAATTGTAATGCATTGGTTCAAAAACGAAATTTAAGTAACCGAAATTTTAAAAAATTAACAGAAGATTATTGAAGTAAGACTTCCATTTAATGAAGAATTAATAAAGAATTTCTTTTAGAGTATATCATGATAAAATAATTTTTATTCATTATGATAATAAAGAATTTAGAAAATCATTTGCAAAAATTTACTTAGAACTTTTTAAAAATAACCCTGCGCAAATATTTGAATGTACTGAACGCGTAATTTATGTTGAAGACGAAGACGAACAAAAGCATATTATTCAAAATTATCATGAAGGTAAAACATGTCATAGAGGAATTAGAGAAACAGTAACAAGCATAAAAAGAAATTATTATTGGTTAAACTTAGAACAAACAGTTGCTTCAGTAATTAATTCGTGTGATTTATGTAAGCGAATGAAATATTATAGACAACCCTTAAAACCAAAGACTTTAATTACACAAACTCAAACGAGTCCTTTTCAAGAAATTTTTATTGATTTATTTTCTATAGAAGGAAAAACTTATCTTACGAACGTAGATGCATTTTCAAAATTAGGACAAGCAATAGAAGTCCAAAACAAATCGACACCAGAAACAATTAGTGCTCTAATTAAATACTTTTCATTTTATGGCACACCGAAGAAAATTAGTTCTGATTCTGGGTCAGAGTTTAATAACGCCTTATTAAAAGAAATGTTATCATTTTATAAAATAGAATTGCATATTGGAACGCCCAATAATACAAATTCTATGGGAATGGTTGAACGTTTTCATTCAACTATCATTGAAATCTGTCGATTGGCAAAGTATGAACAAAAGATAATTGATGCCGCATCAGTAATGCATTATTCTATAACGGCATATAATAATAGCATTCACTCAGCAACAGGTTTAAGTCCTTTTGAAATTATTTTTGGACATACAGACTTGAATACTGTATTTAATGTAGACTTTGAGAAAAACTATACACAGCAATTAGTCAAAGAACATGCGAAAAGAACAGCCTATCTTTATAAATATATTTCAGTTAGACTTCATACTCAAAAATTAAAACGATCTAAAAATGGAGATGAAATCGCGTTAAACATTGATGATAAAATTTATACAAAATTAGTGAATAACAGAAAAGGTAAAGATAAGCCAAGATATGAAAAGGCCAAAGTTTTAGGTCCAATTGAAAGAAATGTAGTACCAGTCGCTATTAGACAAAGAGAAACTAAAGTACCAATTAAAAATGTCAAAAGACCAAGTAAAATAACAGAGACCCAAGTTCAAGAGTCTCAACAAGTAGAACCAGTAGAACAAGAATTCCCTTCCCAACAATTAGAGCCAGTAATAAATGCTGATCCTCAATTGAATCAACAAGGATCAACTAATCAAAATGAGTCTCCTATCAATCCAATTACTGACGCAGTAGGTCAAATTGGCAAATTTCTTGGATTCCGCGGGTGGTGATATCAAAGTCCATTCTAATTTCATTTCATTCTATTAATTATTTGAAACACAATCAGAATTGTTTTAAATATTACAAAAGTGTAATTAAAATTGTATTGTTATAAAATATTTTATGTATGGAAAGATTGTAATAAATTAAATTGAATTATTGTCAAGATTAATTTGACATATTGTAAAAGTCTTATATGACATTTTGTATTATAAGAGCCTATAAATGGCATATTATTGAATCGTTTGAATAATAAAAGCCTATAAATGGCATATTGAATTGTAGACGTCTAATATGACGCAATGAATTATACAGGGTGTCCCAAAAAATAGTGTCAAGCGGAAGTCCTGAGATAGAACAGCCCTTGGAGCATCCGAAACACCCCCATGTATGTTCCGCGATTTTTTGTAGTTTTCGAGTTATGATTTTTTTCAAAAAAAAAAGAAAAAGAGGAAACGCGTCTGAAGCAGCCAGGTTGTACAGGGAGCAAGTACAAAATGGAGGTGGACCTCAGCCTGAAACTTGGCCTGATCATCGAATGATTTTAAGAGTCCATAACTCTTACATGGAAGGGCGTCTACCGGGCACAAGATCCGGGCGTCCTCGTGAAATGCACGACCCAGATACCGTCGAATCCGTGCTCGAAGAAGTGGCTAGAGATCCATCAGTTAGTGTGAGGACCATAGAACGCCGCATTGGAATTCCAAAGTCACAGGCACATCGAATACTCCAGCAAGAGGGTTTTCATCCATACCATATTCAAAGAGTGCAGCAGCTCAAGCCCGAAGATTACCCAAGAAGAGTGGCATTTTGTCAAGAAATGTTGCGGCGTCAAGCTGAAAACGAAAATTTTTTCAAAAGTATCTTGTGGACCGATGAATCTCACTTCAAAAGGTGTGGGATTTTTAACATCCACAATTATCACTCTTGGAACATAGAAAATCCACACCTGACTCGTGAGTCAAATTTCCAAGAACAATTCAGTGTGCATTTGTGGTCGGGCATAATAAATGGACAGCTGATTGGTCCGTTCGAGCTACCTAACCGATTGAATGGCGAGTCCTACTTACAATTTTTAAGAGAAGATCTCAACAACTTACTAGAAGATGTAGACCTATTAACGCGGAGGAACATGTTTTTTCAAAACGATGGTGCTCCATGTCACTACGCGAGCATTGTGAGACAACACTTAAATGAAAGGTTTGGAGACAAGTGGATCGGGCGAGGAGGGCCCATTGCGTGGCCCCCACGGTCCCCAGACTTAAACCCTATTGATTTCTTTGTCTGGGGATATTATAAAGAATTGGTCTACGCTAAAGATATAAGAAACGTACAAGAATTACGAACAAAATTGCGACACGCAGAAGAAACAATAAAAAACAACAGAATAGCGTTTATTCGATTGAAAGAGAACTTTTTCAGAAGGTGCAGAATTTGTATTGAGCAGGAAGGGAGACATTTTGAAAACTTTTTGTAATAAATAATGAATAACAGTTACTTTTTGTTTTATTTTAGCTTCTCCTTTTTAAAGATTTTATTTTTGTAACTTAATGAAACTTTTAAGTGTGGTTTTCTAAAAATTAAACTTTCAAATGGCAAAATCTTAACTTTTTTGTAATAATTTTCGATTAATTAACAATCTTATTGACTCTAGGAATGATAAAATGCCCAAAAAAAACTTCATTACCAAATGGCAAGTTTTCCACCTCTCTGTCTTTGAAGTCAGATCTTAGCAAAAGTAGACCGTTAAGTACTACTTTTTTTAAATGATTATGAAAGCTGAGAGTCTGGCGCAGTTTTAAGACTTACTTAGGTGCCATGAAACTACCTATTAGGATTTTAAATTTAAAGTTGAAATTTTAAGACATAATTCACTGAGCGTATTTTTTTCACTTTGTACCATCATTTTTGAAACTTCCATCTAAGTTACGGACACGAATGTTTTAAGCATTAAAGTACAATTCATTAAAATTGAGTTGCAAAAAAAATATCTCGAAAAAGTCTTATACTTTTTTTTTTTTTAATTTTTTAAGTTGTTTAGGTCAATAACTCTCAAAATTTAAGTAAAAAATTCATAACTCGAAAACTACAAAAAATCGCGGAACATACATGGGGGTGTTTCGGATGCTCCAAGGGCTGTTCTATCTCAGGACTTCCGCTTGACACTATTTTTTGGGACACCCTGTATAACTTTGATTAATTAATGGTTTATGGAATAAAAGCCTAATAGGGCATATTTTATGTAAAAGCCATTGTGTAAGCCGTTACATGAAGCTTTAACTTATATTAGTTAATTACCATAGTGTACCTGAATAATTAATGTTTTTAAAGTTAAGATAAAGTTCATGGTAAAGGTAAAATGGTGAAGGTTAAAAGAAAGAAATTATATATTTCTTTAAATTCATTTAATTATAAAAGAGCGAGATTCCGTACTTCAAAATTATACTAAATTACATAATTAATGTCATTTAGATTTTTATCTAAGGGGGGAGAGTTATGTGTTGCGTCACATTACCCATAGCAACTGCATCGCATTAGTTATGGTTAGTAATAAATTACTTTTGTGACGTGCCCTTAAAATGAGAAAAACATGAATTTAAGATTATTTTAATTTTCCATGAGATCGTAAAACTAGAAATTTCTAATCTTCAACTTTGTTGGTATCAGCTTTTCTTGTCGCGCCCTGTCGTATCTCATATATTCTATGGGTTAGAAAATCATGCGCGTTAAGCTAAACGTTTCCGATAATTTTTACGACTTCAGATAGCAAACCCTTTGTTCGAGTCACACGTGGGAATCTCGGTCTTAGATGAGTATATAAGCACCTTCTAAGCCAGGGGAGCCGCATTCTACCATCGCCCTCCCGACTTGGTTGTAGACTAGTAATTAGCTACTAACTTACACTAAGTTCATTCATCATTTCATTTGTATTTTTACAAGTTTAAATTAAATTCATCTTTAACACCGAAGACTGTTTTCTTGTATAGGCCTACCCTCGCCAGCTCTCTTGACCAGTCAGCACGGGCACGATGGTTAACTAGTACGACTGCGAGGTTATTTATAGAAGTGGTAAATAGAAAACTAACGCCGACACCTTATCTCGAATCTAGGTAATCATTTTTTAAACATTATTTTCGGGAGTAAAAAAAAATATTGCTAACTTAGTTCAAGTGATAGTAGAAGAATCAAGTGATAGTTTAAATACCAAACGTTTCGAAGAATCAAAGGATAGTTCCGAAAATACTTTTTTAACAAACGAAGCAACCGTAGATTTAAACGAAACTCGTAGTACTTTTGATTCGGAAGAGACAATGACTGCCTCTGAATCATCAGAAATTCAAGAAATCATAAACTTAGACAGTGACGACGATGTCGAAGAAAATAACGCGAATTAAATTAATTCAGACTGAAGAACGATACCAATAACTAACAAAGTCGTTAATACAAAAAAAAAACAAAAAATTGTAATGAATTGGTATAAAAAACAAGTTACAAGTCAGCAATCGGACGCGTGCTAAACAAAGAATATTAAAAGTTAGACTATCAATAAATAATTATGAATAAGTCAAAGATTTTTTATAATAAATATATCGAGGAAGGAAATCGAGATAAGATAGATACCAGATTCATACAAGAAACAATGTAGTACAACCCAGACATTTACCTTGGAGGGCACCAGTTTATATTATAGTGTCCAAGAAACTAGACGCAAGAGGAGAACAAAAAAATTGTATGGTAGTAGATTACAGAAAACAAATATGCCAAACGAAGTTCTGTTGAGTTGGATTGAGCAACATCCAGAAATGTTCTGGGAACCGTCAAATAATATTTGTTACTGTTCAAAGTGTGATTTTCACCAGAGAAAATCAGTCATAGACCGACATGCTCAATCACTAAAACACCGTGGCGTCGAACAGTCAAAAATCTAAAATGAAGATTTCTACTATGATCTGATCAATTTCGGTGCAACTCAAGCAAAAACTGCTTATAAGGGATTTTTTGAAAAATATTGATGCTTAAGATTTCGCTGTACTTGTTCGGATAAGAAGCTACCAGATGAATATCTTCTGCGGAATATTTATCTAAACAAGTTTTTGAGAAACACATACAAGCGACTTACTCGGCAGTCAAAGATGAGAAACTCTGGATATGTATTGATGAGACTACGGACTTTTTGGAGTTGTCCATTTTTTACTACGACCATTACATGAAGACATCTGCAGTAGACCATATTTAACGGCTTGCAAAATATTAGAACTTGTTAATGGCCAAACAATTTCACAATTTGCAATAAATTGCCTAGAATCAACATGGGAGAATGCATTTTTATTTGAAGTTGATGTACGTTGTATTAATCTTGTGTACGGATGGAGCAGCTTACATGTTAAAGGCAGGACGCCGTTCAAAAATATTTTTTTCCGAATATGAAACATGTGACTTGCTTGGCTCACTCAAATTAGAAAACATTACGAAAACGTGGATTTATTCATATCGAATGTTAAAAAAATCTTACCCTGATAATGTATTAGAGCCCGTCGTGGTTTACATTAATATTTACATTTCTACAATCCAGAATAAATTTCAAAGAGAAAGAGACAGTTTACCAACTGGCTTGATAGAATTGAAGGCTCTATTGGATTTACTTTATTATTTTGGAGAGTTACGTGGTGCACACTTGAATACAAATGATTTTTGGGCCACAGACGGTACTGGATCGGACATATGTATAGCTAATATGTCACTCTAACGATTTCACTTCTTGCTTCGATGTATTAGATTTCATGACATAAATACTTGTGAACAAAGACGGTAAAATTCGCTGAAGTAAAGGTTTTTTACGGGGTTTGTTACAATAATAAAGAACCATTATTCTTTGAGTGATACAGTTACAATTGATGAAAAACTTGAACCGTTTCGTGGACGCTGTCCATTCAGAGTACATGCCAAATATACCAGCAAGGTATGAGATAAATATATTTGCTATGGCTGGCTCGAGTACTTATTATTATACAACTGAAATTAAAATCTATGCTGGGAAACAAAATCCTGGTCCATTTGATGTCAATATTAAGCCTTAAGATCTTATCAAACAATACATCAATCAAAGATTCTCATCGCAATATAGTTATGGAAAATTGGTTCACCAGTTTTCCTTTTGTATGAAAACTATGGCCTTACAGTTTTAGGTACTCTTCGAAAAAATAAAGCCGAAATACCACCTGTTTTTACTTTAACAAAAGGACGGGATTTGGCTTTCAACCTAATTGCACTTTATTGTTAAATTTATAATAAATACATTATTAAAAATTATATGTCTTGTCATTTAAATCACCTATATATTACTGGGTCTTATCGACCCGAACGCGACTAATATAAATAATAATAATAATAATAATAAATATTTCACAACGTCACATACATTGATCTGACTCCGAGATAGGTAGCTCAAGCACCTGTGTTACGGATATCAGAACCAACAGTGGGATTACAAATATATACATATAATACTTTTCTTTTGTAAATACATACTTATAATACATAGAAAACACCCAGACCAAAATATACTACAATGATAGGCCAGATTTAATGGAACTAACTAACTAAAAATTCAGAGAATAGTCACATGGATAGTTAGATGTCGAGTTCTGGACTTCAACACAGTTCTGTGTAACAGAAGGGGATATTTTTGAGCACTTGACATTGAAGTGAGAATGAGAGATTTGTATGGACGAATGTATGTGTTGGCGACTGACGTCTTATTAAGTCAGACGTCAAAACTAGCACCATCTATAAATAGATGGTGTTAGTTTTAAAGTCTCACAAAAACTTTTTTTAGAACCTAGCGAATTGATTCAATTATTTCTTTTATATCGCAGAAACCTGTATAACGTAGATATTCAAACAAAATTATTACGACTGAGGAGGCGACACTAAAGGACAAAACATTTTTTTTTAATAAAACACCTTTATGGTGGACTTAATTTATGTAGTACAAAGAATACCACAATTTCGATACTGCGGACTACGGCGGCAAAACTCAAATTTCCTTACAATAACAGCATCATAACTCTTTTTTTACCCTTATTGCGACTGATATTCTTGGAATGGACAGAGCGACAAGTTGACATGACGTAAAAAGACTGACATTTGACGCGTGACATGCTCGAGACCGTAATTAAATATATAATTCAAAACAATGTTTACCTAATGATTATGGATCAAAACCACAACTGAAATGAAAAGGAATAAATATCACGAGATATGAAAATATATGTAATAAAAACTATGATTGAAAAATTTGTTCTCGAAATAAAATATTTGCTGGCATTTCTTTTTAATAAAATGTATTTTTTTTAAACAAACGCCATTTATTTATTTACCTCCACAGCCTCAAAAAACTGTTTTAAAACCTGTAAGCCACTTGCGAATTGATTCAAAGACAATTTTAATTGCAGAAACCTGTACAACGCAGTTATATTTAAACAACATTTGTACGAATGCGAACGCGATATAAAAGGACAAAACTATCTTTTTTTTCACAAATTAAACATACCTTCATGATAGACTTTACTTTGTACAAAAAAATATCCCAATTTCTATACTGCGGACTACATAAGAGGGTAAAACTCAAATTTCCCCACAATAACAGCATCATAACTCTTTTTTTACCCTTATTGAGGCGGATATCCTTGGAATGGACAAAGCGACAAGTTCACATGACGTAATAAAAATTAAATTGAAAATTTAAAAAACCCCCGACACAACTAAAGTTCTTTCATTTGATACCTATATTGAGGCAGTTGGAACAACAAATAGGTTATTCGTCATTTTCTGACGGCGGCCATCTTGGATTTGAAATTTTTCACAATTAATATATTCCGCTACTCAAGCCCTTTTATATGATACCCATATTGTGGGAGTTGTGTTAAAACATAAAATCCAAATCTTTGTGACGGCGGCCATCTTGGATCGATTTTTATCCAACATAGCGAAGAACACTCCCTCCTTATTCATCTTTCAAACAAAAAAAAACAAAATTGTTCGGGAGCTACGATGCCATAGACAGACACACGGACACGTCAAACTTTTATCATCCCGTCGTTTATGCGTCGGGGGTTAAAAAAGACTGAATGACATTTGACGCCTGACATGCATCAAGACAAATTATATGCAGAACAAAAACTTTTTTGTAAACTCATTTCTCTAAATAAAATATTTACTGGTATTTGTTTTTAATAAAATTTATCTTTTTAAAAACAAATACCATTTATTTATTTAAAGAATGCACAACCTGACACAACTTCGTATTTGCATTTCGACTGCGGACGTGACTTAAAAGGATAAAACTCAAATTTTCCAAAATTATAGCATCATAACTTTTTTGTGCCGTGTGGTCCCCAGCAGTGTAGAATAGGCCACCCTCACTCTTACCGAGGTGTCGTAAAAGGCGACTAAGGTAAAGCTGCTGGCATGATCATCAGCACTCAGAGAAGGGAAACTCTGCATTTATACCAAAACCCTCGCCAACCCGTCTGCCAAGCGTGGTGAGTATGGCAATTACCCCTCGTGTGATTGAGGGAGGCCTTCAATGGGGGACTTCAATGGGCCGCCGCCCATGGACATCAGCCACACCGGGGGAGTGGAGATGCGTTGCCGGCCTAACTCTTTTATTTTTACCCTCATTGCGGAGGAAATCCTTGTGATGGACTGAAGGACAAGCAGAAATGGTGTAAAAAAGACTGCCTGACATTTGACGTCCGACATAAGACAATTTGATCATAAACCTGTAAAACTTTTTCAATGAGGAGTTTTATAATGACATTATTCAGTCGGTTTCTCTAAAGTGATAACAGATGGCGCTACCCGTATCTGTATAAAATTACGATTGGTCGCGGCTTTTAAAGTGTTGCCATATTTCATTTTCATTTGCCCATGAATGAATGAAAGAAGTTTTATTAAAAAATATTTCTTATTTTGAATAATCAACAACAACAATGAACACCATGTAAAAATTATAATCCAATAGAAATATTTAATGACAAACTGACCAGTTTCAAACAGACAGCAATCAAAAACACCTACAAACGGCATGGCAGACATTTTTTAAAACTACAATAAGGTCTATTTGAAGTTGGTATAAAGTGTTATTTACCACATGGTAAATAACAACCAAACAACCAATTGGTTGTTTACATAAAAACAACCATTTAGTTACTTTGAAATATTAGGTAAACGTGAAAAAACCTAGCGCTGGGAAATTTTCGCATAAATTAGGGAGCACAGGATATATCATCCAACACCTGAAATATATAGAAACTGCATATACTATCTAGCGAGTAACTTCAAATTTATTAAATACTTACTGGAAAACCGCCCATTAGTTTTAAAAACAGAAATTTGTTTCAAAGACAATAAAGTGGTGATGATTTTTTTAAATTTGCTGAAACCATTTTTTTTAACCAATGCTCATGATACGAAAAGACAACAAAATATTTTCCGTGAATAAACATAACTGTTTTTTTTTCTACAGGGAGCCACATATCAGGTTTCTATAATCTATCAAATTTCCTGTATTAATATTGAACCAGACGACATTACACAAATACTTATTACGTAATATTATTATTATTAAATACGTATTTGAGTACGTGTGTATTTTTGTATGTGTGTGGATTTAAATACGACAGAATTATTTCAATCGATTCTCGTTAAGACGAGAGTGAAAAAAAATTGACAGATTTGTATATATGCGACTGTCCGTACATCCGTTAATGTTTCTAGATAACTACTAACTGACATGTGGCGAACCCGTTTACTTTAAGATTCTTTGTAACCACGTGATGCAATAAAGAATATGACTATGACGTGGTCTTGGGGATACCAGTCAATAATTTTAGATCTGGTCTCAAGCAACAAAAATATTGTCCACATCATGATTAGGCATTGTTTGTTAGCAGGATATCAAATCTAGCTAAACCGATATAAGGTGATGCCTGGCGTAATACTTCTGGCAATAATTATTTTAATTTTTTTTATTATAATTCTTATGAGGCTTCATTATCAGGCTTCATCATTAGGTTTCATCATAATGTGTCAGCATAAGACTTCATCAAAAGGCTTCGTCATTAGGCATATGAGGCTCTCTCATTAGGTTACATCATTGGACGTCAGCTTAAGACTTCATCATACGATTTCAGCATATGACTTCATCATAAGGCTTATGAGGCTTCATTATCAGGCTTTATCATTAGGCTTCATAATAAGGCGTCAGCATAAGACTTCATCATAAGGTTTCGGCACAAGCCTTATGAGTCGTGATCGGGTTTCATCCTAAGGCGTCAGCTTGAGACTTCATCATCAGGCTTCAGCATTAGGAATGTGCTCTGTCATCAGGTTTCATCATAAGACTTCGGCATTAGGCTCATGAAGCTTCCTCGTCAGTCTTCCACATTAGGCTCTAATGAGCCTAATGTCTAATGAGCCTTACATTGAACCCTAATGGGTTCAATGTAAGGCTTTATGATTAAGCTAGGTACTCAATAAGTCTTTACAATGAGGAATCTTCATCATTTGGTTTCTTCATAAACCGTCGTCATTAGGATTCAATTTAAGGCTTCATGATCAGATCAATCATTATCGGGCTTTCATATACGGCATCAGCACAGGACTCTCTCTCTATCATCAGCGAAAAGCTTTGATTATCTTATCAGGTTCATTCTTCATCTTCCTTATCATCAGTATCCGTAATGAAAATCACCAGTTCCATAAATTTGACTTTATATCTGGTTCGAAGAGCAGAGTAGCCATAAAATTTGTAGGCATAAATCCTATGCCTTTTCAAGTTGGTAACTTCTACACGCACAACTCTTTTGGTATTTGCAAACAACCATGAGCTGTACACATTAGCGTATTTTACAACATCACAGGTAATAAACCCTGCCATAGTATTTAGGTGAAATCATCTAAAAACTGCATAATCTCTTGACTTGCACACTCAGCATCCTCCTTTCTCATACAATTCAACCTTTCAGTTACATGTTTGCCAAAGAACCTATATGTTTGATCTTCCATGGATATTTCTTTCAACGGCTCGATAGCCTTAATCAAGTCGTCTAAAACTTTAGTACACCTAGCGCTATCGTCTCTTGAAGTGATAGCCCGGCGTCGGGGTCTATCTGTCCTTTTGTTGAATCTGTTCTGTTCCCTTCGTTGAGGCCTTTCCGTTCGTTCAGGTCTCTCCCTGATTCTCAACAAGGTGTCATCAATGTCCGAATGCGATAAAGTCTCTTCTTTTACTTCTATTGGGTTCACAGCGAACTCGATCTGCTCAGATGAGTAGTCCTGCAAATTAATAAATACATTTTAGATTTTGCGCGGCAGGAGGTGGCACGGGACCAACCTAGATGGAGACTAATACTTAGTATCGGATTACAAGGCTCACATTGGGTCGCTGCGCCAACCTACACTCATCGTCATCATCATCATCGTCAGCCCATTTAAGTCCCCACTGCTGGGGCACGGGCCTCCCTCAATCACATGAGGGGTAATTGCCATACTCACCACGCTTGGCAGACGGGTTGGCGAGGGTTTTGATATAAATGCAGAGTTTTCCTTCTCTGGGTGCCGATGATCATGCCAGCAGCTTTACCTTAGTCGCCTTTTATGACACCTCGGTAAGAGTGAGGGTGGCCTATTCTACTCTGCCGGGGACCACATGGCACAAACCTACACTCGCGAGCAAATAAATCGACTTAACACCAAATTTTCATACAAACGTACTAACTTCAGAGGCCTATAAATATGAAAGTATAAATGTGCTTTAGTGATAATTTTAATGTAAATCGATGTCAAAAATGTTCTTCGTTTAAGGTGAAGGTACCGTTCAACGGCCAAGTCACAAAACATTTAACTTGGCACGACTTTGTGTAGATTTCATTACTTTTTAGAGATAAACATTCAGCTCCATCGAAACTTGGCTAGTTTTTTACAGAATGTTTTTGGTGGGATTTCACTTCTTTTTGTGGAAACTATAGAAAATCTTACGAAATAAATCATTATGCCCATATTGACTTTCGATACTTTAACGAGTCGCATATAAATGGTATGGGTATATTTTTATGTATATGAGAACTGTAAATATAACTTGGTAATCTCACATATTTGTATGGGATAAGTCATATATGCAGTTGGTTTAACATAAAAACTGGGCCGATTATCCTAGTTTTTATAGTTTTTCTTCTATGTGGCCACTATACCCTAACTCTGTGCCAAATTTCAGCTCTCTCAGATTATGGGAAGTACTAGTCCTATTTTGATGATCATGAGGGAGTCTGTCGAAAATGCGAAACTTTGCTTTTGCCTAACTTCGCAACTACAACATACAGGCTTGAAATTTAGGATGAAAAGTAGGTCATTATTGCTTAAAAAATGACGAGTTTCTGAGTTCTGATCTCATCTGGAGGTTCTAAAATAGGAGGCTAAAAATGCGGCGAAATGGTTCCAGTAAAGGATGATACGGCAGTGTTTGCTTCGCGCTCGACTTGGCGGGGGCACTGCCGTGCCCCCAGATTTTAGAGAACAGCAATACATAGATAATCATTGTCTATTACTTCATGACCCAAAGGTTAATTGGTAGAGAATGCCTCTGAGCATTTAGTTCGCCTATTATCGTTTTATGTAATAAAGTCTTAATGCTGATCGTGGGAAAGTCACGCTTCGGCATGAATGGGCCGGTTCGACCGGAGAGATACCACGGCCTCACAGAAAACCGGCGTGAAGCAGCATTGTGCTGTGTTTCGAAATATCAAATAAAAGAGTTTGAGCAGTAGAATACAAAACATTATGAAGAACTTCAAATCCAAGATGGCCGCCCACACAAAATGGCGAAATATATGAATACTAGAGTGGGGTACCTATTGAAAGCAGGATCAGAAATCAGTTTACAAATGTAAAATAAAATAAGAGAGTCCCTTTAAAAAGCGAAAAATAAAAAAATAAGAATATAAAACCCCCGACAAAAATTAAAAAGACTAAAAACAAATTGAAACTTCTGTTGAATGTCCTACATATGAACATTCACTGTAAGATCAGCCAGGAACGCTGAGCCGTCCCTACCGGGCAGTGTGTGGGGCCTGTGCAATGTCGGCGTCTTCTCCCACGGACAGGAGGGAGACGAGCATCTGTTCGTCGTCTTGCCAAGTGACCAAGAATAAAATCTAGAATGTATAAACATACCACATTATTTGCTTCATCTTTTCTGGCGACTTCGCGGAGAAACTGAAGTGGCTTCCAAAGAGGCCAGCATGGAACATATACCTGCAAGAAAATATTAATTTTTTAAATTACAGTAATCCTCACAACATCTCATACGTTGACCTGATTCCATACTAAGTAGCTTTTTCGGTAAGAAATTGATACTTTACTAGGTAGACTCTTGATAGCAAACCTATCAATATTTGGTTATTATTTTTAAAAAATACCTCAGCAGACGTCAGTGCTGTTTCTCTAGACTTGTCCACCCTTCGGAGATTGTGGTTGAATGTACTTCTGATATTCACCCACCGGTCTCGCACGGAGCGTGCTGCAATTAATAACGGAATATCTATATAGGTACATGTAATAACAGTGTACAAAACTAATCAGGGCGATCAAAAAACAATCACAGGGCAATGATTTTTAAAGTTTTATCTATTGCGATAATCTGGAAAACAACTGAATGGAGTTAAACCTGGACTACTTAGTAGGGTATTAATTGCCTATCAGCCTATTACTGTGCCACTGCAGCACTAAGACCTCCATCCTAGAAATCAAGTCATCACTACTATGATTGGATTAAGCTTTATCACCATGCTTGCCTCATTTCCAAAAATTCGAAAAATAGCATTGCTCGACCCGGGAATCGAACCGATCGATTGGTGGTTTAAGTACTGGCTATATATTTGTGGTGAACTAAATGTAACGCTAGTTGATAAATGTCCTTTGCCTGATGGTTGTTTGTTAAAAATCGCTTTCAGCGATAATACCACCGATATTGTACACCATGACGTCTGCAATAAGTAGGTAAATTTTAAGACCTATTTATCTATCTGAGAAGCTAAAGAATAGATTGATTTGCAGTAAAAATGATATATTTTAAACTTTAAAAATGCATAAATGAAACCATTTCATGTATGCATTTTTAAAAACATGTCAATGTAAATTGCAATAATGAAAAACACACAAGCAAACAACATGTAGGCACTTTGGAAAGGAGGTCAAAGCTATGTTACTTATTGCAACATTGTAACGTCCGTATGTGCCAACACTGTTTGTGAGTTTCTTGTTCTACCTTAAGGTAAAAAAATTTGGTGCAATCGTAATTTATTTCCCATAAATAAAAAAAATTAAGTACCTATGAAACTTTTTTTGAAACATGACCACTTTTTGAATAATACAAAAGAATAATTTAAACATGAGAACTTACAAATATAAGAAATAATGATTACTCAATCAAAAATTGTCTGCCGTTTTACCACAAATCCAAATTTAATGATATTCAATATTTTGAAAGAGTCAAGTCAATAAAATTGTTGTGTAAGCAGCTACATACTGACACTTTCACATTACATCCCGAAGAGCTTTCTATAACTCTAGTCTGTAAAATTAAAATGAATTGCCATGAGTTTAGTATGGTGATAAATTAAATTGTGAAAACCAAGGATTTTGTGAGGTGAGATTTTTATCAAAAAATAAGGCTATAAGCTATATAGCTAAAAGCTTCAGTGATAAAACAATACATAACTCTCACCGATCTACATAAGACCTTATAAAGTAAACCTATTAGATTCGTAAAATAACTACATACTTAGGTATAATTCAATAAATAATATTAGTCAATAATATGGTACTTGACTAGTTTTTTTTTTAATTTTTTCTAATCAAAAGACCTCTCAATGATAGAAACACAGTTGAAATAATTACTTGATTCTCATTAAAACAACTTGAGATATGACAACTTTAAAATCACATTATTTTGGGCAAACCCAAAACCCTCCATACAAATGGGTACTGAGATGTGACTTCACAAACAAGCAGGTATATAGTATGCATTTTATTTGATTTTTGTATGGTAGCTATATCAAATGTCTCGTTTATGTCAATGGTTCTATTATAATAGTTGGTGCAAATTGTATGGGTTATTCAATGGTATAAATAGTAAATTTTTTAAAATTGCTCATGAATCTTTGAATGATCAAAAAACCGGCTAGATGATATATTTTTAATTGAGAATTTGTGCTATTAGCACATATTTACCTATAATTTGATAAAATATTTAGAGCTTAGTCAAATACCCTATTAGATGTATAAGTATTTTGTTAATTTTAGATTTTTCATACAAAGATTTTTTCTTTTGTTTAATTATAAATCTTGATAATTTTAGATTCATCAATGTAATCTTTCAAGACTACAGAATTTTGTCATACCTGCTTCCATTATGTATCAAATGTGTATTATGCAAATAAATATATTTTCTGTTTCTGTTTCCCTCACATTAGTAAAATTCTCTCTCTCGTCTTAACATGTAATATTAGGAGCACAGGGTACCAATATTTCGGTCATGGCGGCCAATCTCAGCGATCAGCCATCGACGCAGCTCATATTATAGTGCATAAGTATTTGCGCAGACACAAGTGCACTCTCTATTCCCGTACCCTCTTATTTCGATGGGACACTAGTGTGACACGACCGAAGAGGGATTAGGCACAGGATCAACGGCTTAATGTGCTTTCCGAGGCAGGGGGGTACAAGACTGCCAACTTCCAGACTCCGGGCTAACATAGAATTTCTTAAAAGAAAAACTCATGTACAATTTTTTGCCCAACCTGGGGATCAAACCCGGGACCCCAGGCGCAACCATCGCTTTAAAGTCAGACCCACTAACCATTGCGCCACCGAGGCAGTCTGGTAATAACAATGAACCATTCACTCACATTATTAAAATGCATTTGAAGAAATAAAATCAAGTTTCTTACCTGTAAAGCCTTTCCCCAATTTAGCAGCAAACTCGGCAAACGCTTTGTACTTCTGTTGAATGTGATGGTTTGTGTTCCCACAAGCTTTCCACACGAATTCTCGCTCGCGAATGAATTCGACGAGCTCCAACTCAAGCTTGCGCGTCCAGTAACACGGTTTACGAGGCATCGTAAAAATACGGAGGTCGAGTTATCCGACCCCGAGAATGCGGGATGGTTAATACAATAGCTCGTCTACTTTACGACTTCAACAAACCTTAGTAGGTACCACGAACGAATAGATAATGTTATTCAACAACTTTTTTAACGTCCGTTCAGGTAGTTTTTGAAACACGCAGCGGGTGGATCGGAATGTATAATGATAATTTATACATAAGTCGTAAAATTTAAACTGGGTGTAATAATAAAATATCCAAATCAGGTTTTACGCGAGGCCGATGGATAGGACTTACATTTATAGATGTTCAATTAAAAATACTCTAAGTCAGATTATAATGATTGTGAAAGAGAAGGTATTTCACTTGTTGACTTTGTAAAGCTTGGAGAAGTAAGCACAAACAAGAAAGAAACACCAACGACAAATGCCGAATTCACACACACACTTGCTGTTTGTCTGCTACAAGGTGCAAACACCGTGCACAAACAAACAAACGTGCAAAATAATATAAAAGTTAATTTTTAAACGAGGCTGTGGTTTGTTTCGTTCCTCTGTTGGCAGCAGTGTGTCCAACCAAAGAGAATATAATCACTACAATGTGTGTCTTATTTTAGTGATGTCGATATTCATCACAAAGTACTTTTTAATATAGGAAAGTATTCATCGATAGAGATGGTCGTTGCAAAGACGAACCGTTTCAAAAGATCGTTTCGTGTTCTGCGACGATGGAACCGTTTTCCGTTTCATTCCAAAGCAGTCTTCGTCGCGAAAGCAGTTCTTGGATTGTTTTCACGCGAATTTATACTATAATATTATGCACATAGAGCTTAGAACCTAATGAGATTATTGCGACGTTGGGTCGGCGCTCAATCCAGTCTTCGTCGCGAAAGCAGTTCTTGGCTTGTTTTAATGCTAGTTTGTACTATACTCATAGAGCCTAGACCCCAATGAGATTAATGCGACACGTTGCGTCGACGCTCAATCTGTACGCCGTTCCAAAAGAATTGATTCAAATGCGGCCGATCTTTGATTGAAGTAATATAAACTTTATTACTACTAATTACATTCGAATATCCTCGAAAGACAACTTACCTAGTCTTCGATGTTTCGTCTTGTTCGCAACACGGTAGGTAGTAATTTGTTGTGTTTCTATCGAAGCACAAAAGGACAAGTGGTCACTTTAAACAACTATAAAAATTTCTATTCATAGGAAGAAACAAGAAATTTAGGTAGATACCAACAAAGTATATCGAATAAAAAAAGTACTTTTTTACAAAATGTCTCAAACCGGCACCATTTAAGTAAATCAATTTGGCGCCGCTAGTTTTGTCGAGAGCAAGACTGGAACCATTTCACTCGTCCTCGACGAGACGAGACGATAAGAAGAGTTTACGTTTCTCACGCTTGACCGTCCTACGTTTTGATCCGTTGCTCGTCCCCACACAATGAAACATGTTGCGGACGAGAACCGTTTCGAAAACTAGTTCCGGTTCTAGAAAAAACGGTTGCGTTTCGTCGTTCAGAAATTCGACAGCGACCACCCCTATTCATCGATCTTTGACTATAATACATCGATGTTTTAACATAGATGTGTAGACTTCGATATCATCGAAACATCGATGTTGCCTAAATAAAATATCGAAATGTCAATTATTTTCCAGCGCTATTCAACTAAATCATCATCATCATCAACAACCCACACTCGTCCATTGCTGGACATAGGTCTCTCCTAATGCACGGCACTGCTCCCGATTTTCGGCCACTCTCATCCATCCAGCCCACACCAGCCAGCCTTCGAATGTCATCATCCCATCTTGTCGCAGGGCGTCCTACACTACGCTTACCGAGTCGCGGTCTCCACATAAGGACTTTACGGCTCCAACGGCTGTCAGTTCTGCGGCTAATATGACCAGCCCACTGCCACTTCAGTTTGCTAATTCGGTGGGCTATGTCGGTGACTCTGGTTCTCTGTCAGATTACATCATTTCTAATGCGGTCCTTCAGAGATACTCCGAGCATAGCCCTTTCCATTGCTCTTTGAGCGACTTTGAACCGGTGGACTAGTCCAGCCGTGAGTGTCCACGTCTCGGCACCGTAAGTCATGACCGGAAGACGCACTGGTCGAAGACTTTCGACTTAAAACGTTGAGGGATGGGTGACGAGAAGACTTGACGAAGTTTACCAAATGCTGTCCAGCCTAGCTGAATTCTTCTATTGGCTTCTCTCTCGAAGTTGTTGCTGCCTAATTGGAGCGTTTGTCCTAGATAAACATATTCCTGAATAACTTCGAGAGGTACTCCATTAACAGCCACCGGTCCCGGATCAACGAGCTCGTTGAACATGACCTTGGTTTTATCTAAGTTCATCCGAAGACCGATGTCTTTGTAAGATTCAGCCAGGCTGCTTACCATCTCCTGTAGGTCTTGTAGGGTTTCCGCCAAGAAGACGATGTCGTCTGCGAATCGTAAGTGTGACATGTACTCGCCATTAATATTGATTCCGCGCTCTTTCCAGTTTAGCGTTCCCAACATGTTCAACATGTTCAACTTAATATTGCATAGTTATTAGCAGATGACTATTAAGTTTCAACTATTTTCCACTAGATGACACTGATCAAAATAATCAGAGTAAGCCCACAGCCGTACGAATAAGTTTGTTTCAATTTTTCAAGAGATTGAAAAAAACTGCCACTCAGACACACATGATGAGTGGTGTTGTATTGTGAGTAAACTTGTGAATAGTTAGCAAATTAGATTTACTATTGATTTTGTAAATAATGAAACTTCGGTGTCTCAGTAAGAGTGCATTTATCTAATAATTAAAACCCAGTTTTATTTGTTTCTAAAAACATCGGTGTTTTGCGATCAAATGTAAAAGAGCGCTAGCGCTTCGGGCTCGACGCGGAACTAGAGTGTCCTAGGCCTGGTGTGAAGGTCTGATAGGAAACATAACGAACTGCCCATCAAAGTTACTCCGTGCTGCCCATCTTATTAGAACTAATCATCGATTAACCGGTTATTCCACCGCACATCCCTAAATAACTTAATGTCAAATATGACAGTTCATAGTATGCTAGCTAAACATTAAGGTCCGAATCATTGTCGAGTCCACGCCACGAAAGAAGTCTCGCGGAAAAACACGGAACTAAAATGTGTGTCAAGAAAAAAGTCTCGGGAAAAGCGCGCTAGAGTCGCCATCCACATTCAAATTTGAGCTTTATGATAATGAACACACACAAGGAATCTCAAATTAAGATTCCGTGTTTTTGCGCGGGACTTCTTTGCGTTGCACGGACTCTATTACAGAACTTTTCAAAAATATTAAGTTAGTATATTTTTTTACATGTTTTTTCATACTTGAATTATTATATCAATATTCAATTTGTTGTTTCAAAACTTAATTGTTCATAACAATGTTATTCATTCAAACTACAAGAGACTTTGAATCGGACTTTAAAACTGAATCCTTCTGGGAACCTATCAAAACATTTAGTTATTAAATCAAAGTGTAGATGTCACTATAATAAGTTTATAAGAAGTTTCAAAAAGAGTTACTCGATGGCACTTTTTACCACAATTTAAAAATTTGTGAGGTTCACGATATATCACTAAAACATAGTTTTTTTGTATGATTTTCAAGTGATATCGCCATGTTTTTGAAATGTCACAAACCCGAGAATTGGGCTCCAGGATGAATTACGATTTTAGCCAAGGCCACGGTAAACAGCGAGTTTTTTATTTATGTGATAGGTGGCAGACAAGCAGACGGATCGCCTGATGGTAAGCGATAGCCGCCACCCATAGACACCAGCGACACCAGTGAAGTCACAAGTGCGCTGCCTACCTTTAAACCCCCCTTTCCTCCGAATTGGGCCTCCGTTATCCTCACTCACGCGGCGAAACACAGCACAGTGCTGTTTCACGCCGGTTTTCTGGCGTTTGGAAGCTCACTGCGGTCGAGCCGGTCCATTCATGCCGAAGCGTTTCTCTCCCACGGTCAAAAAGTTATTATAATAATAATACCTAATTCTTTATTGCACAAAATAATAATAATTACAAACATAATGTTAGTAGAGTTTAACAATAGTGCGGTAACAGAAATAATTCTATCTACAAAAACGGACCCAACATTTGTGCATGGTTATTTAATAAATAGTAGGTACAGGTGTTTGCCGAGGGATTGTACCTAACCCCGAAATTGTTTCAAATAGATCCGATTTAGTAACTAAAAATTAAAATCTTTTTATTTTTTAGCTACCCGCTTTTGAGCAAGTGCTACTTAGAAGCAAGTGCGGACGGACATGCTACTAAAAGCATGCTAGTTTTAAACACGCTCAAAAATCGCACGCCGGTCGATTTTTAAGTATGCTACCTGCTGATGGTGTAAGGGGGAGTGGGGCGGAGTAATTTTGGAGAGTGTTCGAATGAGCTTCACGAGTTGTTACCACCTTCTCCTTTCTACCACCGAAAATTACGGAAGACGACAAGAATCCACCCTTACACTGTGCAAGTTCCACCAGATCGTACTAAGCGTTTCGCTTCTTCTTTCTTGGTACGAACTGCTAAGGAATGAAACAACTTGCCGGCTTCTGTATTCCCAGAGAGCTTCAATTTGGGTGTCTTTAAGTCGAGAGTGAATAGGCTTCTTCTGGGTAAGCACGCTACATCTTAGACCTTTTGTCACTTTCCATCAGGTGAGATGAGGTCAACTGCAAACCCTTTAATATTAAAAAAAAAATTAGCATGTGTAGACAGGTTTGCTTATTTTTAAGCATGCTAAAATATGGAAAAAGCATGCTTATTGATAGCAAATGTGGACATTTAAAGTTCATTAAGCATGCTCATATTTAGCATACTTAAAAAGCATGCTACAAATGAGCAGGTGTGACAATAGCTACATGCATATACATATGAAAAATCCAGAGGAGCGTTTAGTGGCGCGGACTCTATATTTTAAATGTGGGACAGCCACGCTTAGGCATGAATGGGCCAGCTCGACCGGAGTGATGCCACTGCCTCACAGAAGACCGGCGTGAAGCAGCGCCTGCGCTGTGTTTCGCCGTTTGAGTGAGGTTACCGGAGCCCCAATTGGGAGGAAAGGGAAAAGGTTGGCAGCGCATTTGTGACTCCACTGGTGTTGCGGGTGTCCATGGGCGGCGGAATTGCTTACCATCAGGTGATCCGTCTGCTCGTCTGCCACCTCTTATATAAAATATATATATATGTGCGTAGCCTGTTTAGCTCACGATGTAGGCAGCCGTCGTATTGTGATTAATTATTAAAGTAAATTGTTGGCACAAAAACATTCCGAGACCCTTACCTAGTTGGGACTCGGATGAAATGTTTGACGGATGCTCCGTCTCCTGACGAAGCCCAAATTTGTACGATATGTCGACGGATAGTTAAGGCTGGCAATAACTGAACGATTTAGGTATAACACATTTAAAGCGTTCGTGCCACCAAAGAAGTCCCGTGAAAAGCTCGCTTAAGGTGACGGGTAGGGCACACTAACGACGCCAATCGATTTTAATTTTTAGCTACTAAACCAGATCTATTTCAAACAATTTCGGGGTTTTACTACACTTATA
Organism: Marasmia exigua; assembly: GCA_019059595.1. Taxonomy (NCBI): domain Eukaryota; kingdom Metazoa; phylum Arthropoda; class Insecta; order Lepidoptera; family Crambidae; genus Marasmia; species Marasmia exigua. Next base: position 22,108,047 of record CM032481.1, on the reverse strand, counting down.
CTATTTATTCAATAACCATGCACAAATGTTGGGTCCGTTTTTGTACGCGTGATTCACGCCAAAAGTGGCCGCTTTTGGCGTGATTCACGCCAAAAGTGGCCGCTTTTGGCGGTAATTCACATTTCGAGTACAAAAGCATACCCAAAAGTTAAGTATAAGAATTTAATAAATAGTATACCTATATTAATTTAATATATAATATAAGTGTATGCCGACAGGTTGTAACCCCGAAATTGCTAAAAATAGATCCGCTTTGGTAGCTCAAAATGAAAATCGATTGGCGTTGCTGATCGCTTTGATTGATCTACATTCTATTGTTTTCCATTTATTTGGGATTAAAACAGTTTTACAATCATATTTTTTTTACAATATTGTAGTTATAAATATTATTTATTGTTAGACCAGCAACATTGTCCACATATCATAATTATTATTTTATTGTATTATACGTAGTATCTTCTACTTAGTTTGTGATTGTATTATATTGTTTTTTTTTTCTTCAAATTGAGCTACATTATGGTCACAACACAAGGAATATCTAATGTTGATTCCGTGTTTTTTCTGCGGGACTTCGTAGCGCTGACTGTTAGTGTGTGGCTAAGGAAAGTTAATTTTTCTATTATAGACTTTAATCCTCTGGTATGGACGGTTTACCAATGTCAAGTAAAATTAGTTATATGTGTTTTTATGTGAAAGGTAGCAGATCAGCAGACGGGTCGCCTGATGGTAAGCGATTGCCGCCGCCCATAGACCGACATCAGTGGAGTCACAAGTGCGCTGCCAACCTTTCAATCAAAATGTACATTCCTTTAATACTCACCTCTTCTACCGACCAAACGTCACAGCAAAATAAATTATGATAGCCTTTGTTTAATTATAGAGCGATGATATCTCAGTGGTTTGAGTATCTTCTTCTTAGTTTGTGGTGGTTTAAATAGCGCCTTCCATACGGGGTGTCGTGGTTCGAATCCGAGCAGTGTCATTTTTTTTTGGTGATTATGAAAGCTAGATCAGCTTGGAGAAGTTTTTAAATTTAGTTCGAAATCATGTAATTACCTTTTTAAATTTAGAACTGCAAGTTGAAATTTGAAGTCTTAAGAAGTTCCACAACGTTAAAAGATAAAAACATAGATTTTTTTATCATAAATATAACACTTGTTTTAGGTTAGAATTCTATGATCAAAATGCCGACAAAGAAAATAATAATAACTTTTAATGCTGGGTCTTTTGGGAAACGGTGATTACCAATATTTTAAACAGCCTGGTACTGTACAAGACATATTAGTGTCTTTTTAGAAAGAAACTTAATAATTTCTGCTTACGAATCGTGAAAATGAAATTGACAGTTGTCAGTCTAAACATCGACGATACGCCATCTGACGGGATAAATACGCAGTGTGGATCCCCATTGTACTATCTATAGACAGACTGCCACACTCAGAGTCGTTGTTTAACTTAGTTGGCTGCTTAAGAAAAAATATTGACACTTAGGATTTTGATACGCATAAAGACTACCGATACTAAAGTTAATGAACATTAGCTTAAATCACCTCTGAATGCGGCCGTAAGATATTCATGATTTCTATTAAACTTATTATTTTATGCATAAAAATCCATTAATAAAGATTAACTTGAAAAAGGATGAATGACAAGAGTCTTTTCGTATTTTTTCTACACAGTCTTTACGCTGTTGAAGTAGAGCACTGTCCAAAATTCGAAAAAGAAATTGACAATTCCTGAACTACAAAAAGACGTTGAACATACATGAGGGTTTTTCGGCTACCACAATGGTTGCTCTATCCTACCCATGGTCTTCCGCTTGACACCCTTAATGAAACACCCTGTTTATACCGTATTCATTATTTGTAAAGAGGTAAATCCTACATACAGTGCCAACGCTTATAGGTAATCCGAAAACACGAAATGCTTGCGCGATGTTATCGACACTCAGCACCATCTAATGGTGTAAAGTGGAACTAACGTCCCGTAAGTGACGGCGGCCTACTAGTTTGGAATAAAATGGTGACAAAGTATTGCGTGGGCACGCTACCAATTCTTTGAATGTTTGTACTAGCCCTTCTGCATCGATACAGTCGCAATCGTTTGCAGCGCGCTTGTGAATCCACTGGCGGCGGAAATCGATTACCATCAGGTGATCCGTCTGCTCGCCTGCCACCTATCATCACAAAAAAAAATCGCCGATGCTAAAAGTAGCGTGTGTGCTGTGGCCCTTAGTAGGATTATTAATCACGACGCCAGCCACACGCCATTCCACCTTGGTGGCCCTTTTTAATTCCATCCTATTCTGGTGCGGACGATACGTCATCAAGACCATTACTCGTCAGCCTTAATTGCGTTCATAAAATTAGGAGTAGGTACTAATATATATGAATTCGACACATCTATGAATAAATAAATAATAAAAATACATATTTTAACAACATCACATACATTGATCTAACTCCGAGATAGGTAGCTCAAGCACCTGTGTTACGGATATCAGAACCAACATTGGAATTACAAATAAATCCATATAATACTTTTCTTTTGTAAATACATACTTATGATACATAGAAACACCCAGACCAATACAAACAGACATGTTCATGCACACAAATGTTTGTACTGTGCGAGGACCAAAGGCAGAGTTCACTACCACTGTTCCAAATGGGTCGTCAGGTCAGGGATGAATAGGCCGGCTCGACCGGAGTGATACCACGGCCTCACAGAAAACCGGCGTGAAGCAGCACTGTGCTGTGTTTCGCTGGGTGAGTGAGAGTACCGGAGGCCAATCCGGGGGAAAGTGGGGTTTAAAGGTTGGCAGCGCACTAGTGACTCCACTGGTGTCGCGGGTGTCCATGGGCGGCGGCGATCGCTTACCATCAGGTGATTCGTCTGCTCGTCTGCCACCTATCAGCCTTCCATACGGCTTTTTATGCCTATGTGTATGTATGAATGAATGAAATGAAATGAAATCCAACCGATTAAGGCTATGGCGGTCAATCTCAACGATCAACCACGTACGCAGGATATATTATAGTTGTCAAATGTGTGCGTAAACACAAGTGCACTCTCTATTCCCTTACCCTCATATTCCGATCGGACACCAGCGTGACACTACCGGAGAGGGATTGGGCGCAGGACCAACGGCTTAACGTGCTTTCCGTGGCACGGGGGTACAAGACCGCCACCCAGATTCCGGCCTGACACTAAGAATTCCTACCGAAAACTTAGGTACAAATTTTTGGCCCGACCCGGGGATCGAGCCTAGGACCTCTTGCGCAGCCGTTGCTTTAAAGTGCGGCCCACTAACCACTGCGCCACCGAGGCAGTCAACCTAATCTAAACAGCCTATGACCGCTTGGAACTCCAGAGAACTTGCACACGTCATCATCATCATCATTTCAGCCAATAGACGTCCACTGCTGGACATAGGCCGCCCCCAATGTTCTCCACACAGATCGGTCCTGTGCCGCCCGCATCCAATAGATTCCCGCAACCGTCACCAGATGGGGGTTCACCTTGTGGGGGCGCCACGACTGCGACTTTCTGTACGCCGCCTACACTCGAGGATCCTTTCCGCCCCAACGGCCGTCTGTTCTCCTCACTATGTGCCCTGCCCATTGCCACTTGAGACATGCAATCTTTTGGGCTATGTCTGTGACTTTGCACACGTGTTGCTCTTTAAAAACTGCGTAAACGTTATATGTGCGCATTTCTACCATTAGATAGGTAATGAAAAAAACAACGTGCGGAAAACTCCACGTTCCCACAATGAGGGTTTTCGCGTGTGAAAAATCCGCTAGATGGCGTACTGTTGGACTGAGGTCCAACATCAACCGCATTGGTTGTTTAGTTTGTCAAGTTGACATTTTGACAGATCGCGTTAAAAATAACCAATCATATTGTAAATGGACCTCACTCCTATAGTACTCCGTCTAGCGGATTTTTCACACGCGAAAACCCTCATTTTGAATTTCGGCACCCTAAAAACGCCAGCTATGCATAACTGGGTGTTATCACTTTGTGGCATTAAGCTCTTATCCGAGCGGGCGCTCTTTATGCCTTCCTCTTCCGCTGGGAGCACACACACATACACATACGCACACACACACACATCTGCCTGATGAACTTCACGAGGAGCTAATGGACAGAGTCGAAAGTACAAACAACGCAACGTTGGCAAGTCATGTGCTATAAGATAGTACACTAAATAAGTATTAGCTATAGTCGCCCCATGGTGATTTGGCACGCGGAAAAGTCGGAACTATTTTTTTTTATACTTGACCTCATTTCACCTGATGGAAAGTGACAATAAGGTCTAAGATGTAGCGTGCTTACCCAGAAGAAGCCTATTCACTCTCGACTTAAAGACACCCAAATTGTAGCTCTCTGGGAATACAGAAGCCGGCAAGTTGTTCCATTCCTTAGCAGTTCGTACCAAGAAAGAAGAAGCGAAACGTTTAGTACGAGCTGGTGGAACTTGCACAGTGTAAGGGTGGATTTCTGTCGTCTTTCGTAATGTCCGGTGGTAGAAAGGAGAAGGTGGTATCAGGTCGTGAAGCTCATTCGAACACTCTCCAAAACGCATCTTATAAAAAACCGATAGACAGGCCACTCTACGTCGGTGAGCGAGGCCTTTCGGTAATGCGGTTTTGACATTTTCCCATAGAAAAAATTAGTACAACGCCCCCTTGTCAATTTCACTGAAGTGCCTTCTCATAGTGGTCGCACTGTACTAATATTTTTAACATTATATTTTTTATGCCAATTTCCAAAAGTCAAAGCCCGGTCGGTCGCTCCAGATATCGCTGGGATGATGTCGTGCAGAAAGATTTGCGCGAGCTACGTGTCAGCGACTGGCGCGAAACCGCGAATGGTCGGGACCGATGGAGGAGTCTTATATCGGAGGCCAAGACACATTTTGGATCGATGAGCCATCGAAGTAAGTAAGTAATAATATTTTCACAACATCACATACATTGATCTGACTCCGAGATAGGTAGCTCAAGCACCTGTAATACGGATATTTATTTATTTATTTATTGTTGTGTCTACCAACGATTGTTACAATAATACTTTTAACTTTAATACATGATGCGATTAGAGGTAATTGTACAATCTCTTATTGGTAAACTACCACATGCAATATAAGGAAAACAGAGAAGAGAGAATAGTACTACAATTTACAATTAAACTACAATTTACAGCTAAAACTAAACGTTTAGCTAGTAAACCAGACTTCATCATCATCATCATCATTTCAGCCACTAGACGTCCACTGCTGGACATAGGCCTCCCCAATGTTCTCCACACAGATCGGTCCCGTGCCTCCCGCATCCAATGGATTCCCGCGATCTTCACCAGATCGTCGGTCCACCTTGTGTCCAGCCGTGGCAGGCCTCCGCCACGGCTGCGACTTCCTGTACGTGGCCTCCACTCGAGGACCGTTCCGCCCCAACGTCCGTCTGTTCTCCTCGCTATGTGCCCTGCCCATTGCCACTTGAGGCAAACCAGACTTATTTTAAACAATTTCGGGGCTCCAGCCTCTCGGCTAACACTTGTAACTATTTATTTATAACCATGCTCAAATATTTGGCCTTTTTTTGTACTTCAAAAATTGCCGCCGAAAGCGACCACTCTTGGCGGTAATCCAAAATTGGAGTACAAAATCAGACCAAATAGTTAACTACAAGAAATAAATAAATAGTATAGGTGTTTGCCGAGAGACTGGAGCCCCAAAATTGTTTAAAATATATCTGATTGACTAGCTTTTAAAACAATTGGCGTCGCTAGTGTGCCCTACCCGTCGCTTTAATAGAGGGTTATTTCTACCTACACTTCTGTACATTATTTGCTCTTGCGCTATACATAACGATGCTTAATTATGAGGATAATATACTCTGAATGCGGGTAATCTCACGTTTTAAAATACCAATTTGAGGTGACATTTTTCACTGCCCCGTTACTCAGTGGATAAGAACGCGCCCTCTATGCGGGGGTCGTGGTTCGAATCCGAGCATGCACCTCTAGATTTTTCAAATCTATGTGCGTAGCGGTGAGGAAATACATCGTGAGGAAACCTGGGTAGTTTCTGAAACGTATAACCATGATTCAGTTGGTCTGGTTACCCTGCTAAAGGGTTGCGAAGGTCAGACGGCAGCTGCTTCAATGTAATAACAAGACTCTAAATCCTGAATCATAGTCCAAGCGTACCCCTGGCTCCAGAACGACAGCTTTGGACGAAATCGGGAATGACACGCTAATATGAGGAGGAAGAGTTTCACTTTATACCAATAGATGGCGTTAGGTGTCGATTACTTCGCGCCAGCGTTTCGTGTTTACGAATTACCTGAAAGCCTTGCCGCTGTCTGGTAGGGTTTACCTCTTTATAAATAGTGTAGAAGACGTCCTCTATTTTGGTCCTAGTGCCAACCAGATTTTTTTTTGCTGTATTCTATAGGACTTATCTTCCTGCGTGTTGGCGTAGTCCTCTGCAGTGTGCTTCGGAGCCTACGTTTTTTTGAGGTGATGAGTAAAAGACGTGGACTGTAAAACTAGGTATATTAAGACCAAAAATAGTGAGCTTAAGCAACAAGTAAGACGTGCGCGCGGTTCCGTGATCGGTGACGTCTGTAATGGGGGGCGGGTGCGCGCGCGCGTGTATATCCTTCGTCTTCGTCCCGCGCGCCCGCGGAGCCCGCGCTGTGGTCCCTGTGCGTAGTGATATCATCACTACTGCGTATTTACTACTATATGGCACGAAGGATCCTTGGTTTTATTTGAGTATAAAATCAATATTTTCATACATTTTCAGTGAATTAGCTAACAAAATATTTTTTTTGTAATGCCAAATTTTGACATTTGAGTACCAGTGGGACAAGTCCTAAACAGAATTCTGCAAAAATTTTATTGTCCGAACACTTTCCCAATAATTGGACCAAAAATATATGAAATCCTTAACAAAATCCTGAAAAATATATATCCTGATTTTACAAAGTAGATATTTGTCAATTGCTCAATTATTCCTTTTTGTTTATACTACGAACATCATGTTGCGGTTTTTATGATATTAGTTATTAGTGGAAACTTAATAGATAAACTTAATAGTTAAATAGTGTTATTTTAAGTACTGTATGTTTCCTTACAATAAAGAAAATAAATAAAATGAAAGTTCGAGATTTCTTTTAAGGTGACGGGTAGGGCACACTCTATTTTAAACAATTTCAGGGCTACAATCTCTCGGCAAACACCTGTACTATTTATTTAATACTTATAGTTAACTGTTTGGTCTGCTTTTGTGCTCGGATTATCGCCAAAAGTGACCGCTTTTGGCGGTAATCAATTTTTCGCGTACAAAAACCGACCCAACATTTGTGCATGGTTATTTAATAGTAAGTGTTTGCCGAGAGATTGTAACCCCCAAATTATTTAAAATAGATCCGGTTAAGTAGCTAAAAATTAAAATCGATAGGCGTCACGAGTGTGCCCTACCTGTCACCTTAAGGCGACGGGTAACCCTAACTAGCGACACCAATAGATTTAAATTGTTAACTACTAAACCGGATCTATTTCAAACAATTCCAGGGTAACAACCTCTCGGCAAACACTCATACTATTTATTAAGTAGTCCGTTTTTGTACGCGAAAAATTTATTCACGCTAAAAGTGACCGCTTTTGGCGGTAATCAATTTTTCGCGTACAAATATTGGGTCCGCATTTGTGCATGATTATTTAATAAATAGTTTAAGTGTCGGGGTACGCCTCGAAATTAAGACAGATCCGGTTTAGTAGCTTAAAATTAAAATCGATTGACATCGCTAGTGTGCCCTACCCGTCACCTTAAGTTATTTTTAAATGAATTTAACAGCTGTATTTTTCCTTAATAAAGAACATAAAATTTAAAAAAATATCCTTATTTAAAAAAATTCAAAAGTAAATAATTAACTGTACCTATAATAGGCTTTTGCCATTAAATAATTTTTAACATGTGTTTTAAATTTAGGCATTGGTAAATCAACAAGCTTTTGTGGTAACTTATTAAATATTTTAATACTCATTCCTCCATGAATTACCAATCTTATGAAGTCTGAGATGTGGCACAGCAAGCTTGTGTTTATTTCTAGTATTTAGGTTATGGTTGTCGGATTTTTGAGGGAAGTTTTCTAAATTTTTATAAACATACATAATACAGTCAAAGATGTACTGTGATGCTAATGTTAAAATGTTAATTTCTATTATTGGTTGAGTAAAACCTTAGAAATTTACCGAAACACGACTGGTTTGGTTCACAGCTGGACAAGAGCTGCCCTCTGGCGTCGGATGTTTGAACACTTAAACAATTGAGTTTGCCAACATTCGGCGCAGGTTAGCACCTTAACGAACTAAGTTTTGCTCTTGTTCGGGACTCACTCTTGTGCCCATTACGTATTGGTTAGTACCTTAGACTATTTAACATATTAGTACCTTTGACCGTGGGACACGCTTCGGCATGAATGGAGTGATACGGCCTCAGAGAAAACCGGCGTGAAGCACTGTGCTGTATTTCGCTGCGTGAGTGAATACGGAGCCCCAATACGGTTGAAAGGGGGGTCAAAATCGCTTACCATGAGGTGATCCGTCTGCTCATCTGCCAGCTATAACATAAAAAAATAAGTTTTCCAATCGAAAATTGGAACCTTATTACAAACAGCTATCTAAAGTTATTTTCGTACTAAAGCTTATGTCATCCCGTTCCAACACGCAATGTTAAAACGGTCTGGCACGACTTTAGTTCCAGGACTATCCTTAGTTCGCCATTTGTAATAAGGGATAATCTAATTTTAAAACATAACCACATACAGTCATACAAAAAAGGGTCATGTTAAAGATTATTTTTGCATCAAAAAATACAATTTTTTTTTTTTCAATTTAAGTCCATACAGAACATTTATGAATGTCAAATATTATGTAATCTACCGCTGATTCGGAATATCAATTTCTACCGAGAAGAATCAGCAAGAAACTCAGTAGTTACTCTTTTCAAATAATATGGTAATTACAATATTCATTCTTATACAAATTATGATTACAGTGACAGTATGATATACAATGCTTATAATCAATATCGTTTAGATAAATCGTCAAAGAAAAAGTATGAAATGAATTATACATTAGAGGACAGGCGAAGAGATCAACATGTCCAAGAATCCTAATCATTCAAATAATCATCTACTTTATAGTAGCCTTTCTACATTACGCAGTTTTTTACATGCAACTTAAACTTATGTACAGGTAAATCAATGATATTTTGAGGTAACTTATTAAACATTCTAATGCTCAATCCTACAAATGAATTTCCAGTTTTATGAAGTCTTAGTACTAATACTATCAGAACTCAATTTACGAGTAATATCAACCTTAAAATATAGTTTCTAATCAATATAAAATTATGGTATGGGGACTTTTTGCTTATTAAGGTGACGGGCAGAGCATACTAGCGACGCCAATCGATTTTAATTTTTAGCTACTAAACCGGATCTATTTTAAACAATTTCAGGGTTACAACCCTGTATTTGCCGAGAGATTTTAACCCCGAAATTGTTTAAAATAGATCCGGTTTAGAAGCTAAAAATTAAAATCTATTGGCGTCGCTAGTGTGCCCTACCCGTCACCTTAAAAGGGTCTACTACATCTGATAACTCGTTCATACGCCTGGTGGCGCGAGTGAGGGGCGCTTCCGCCAGCAAGTTGGTGCGCGCGCGCGGCCGGCAGCGGCGCTCCGCGTAGCGGTCCGGCTCGAGGTATATCGTACCCAGCAATTCCGGGTTATTCACCTTACCGTTCAACAACTCGAAGAAGTTGACCAGCAACGTGACCTCCCTTCTAACCCTTAATTCATTATATTCCACCATACCCAGGATGAATAAGATGGGATACTTCAATAAGTAATAACAAGGTTTTTTTTTTTATTATTATGAACTTTAGGCTAACGCAATGACCACAATCTCACCTGATGGAAAGTGACGATGAGGTCTAAGGATGTAACGCGTTTGCCTAGGAGATGCCTGTTCACTCTTGCCTTAAAGATGTCCAGATTGTAGTGGTCCGGAAAAACAGACCTTGGCAAGGAGTTCCATTCCTTAGCTGTCCGCATTATGAACGTGGAGGCAAATCGCTTCGTGCGGATAAGGGGTAAGCCAACAACGTATGGATGAAACCCCTTGCCGCGCCTTGTTGTCCGGTGGTGGAATGGGCTAGGGGGGATCAAATTATGCAGAACCTCCGCACACTCACCGAAATGAATCCGGTAGAAGACTGAGAGACTTGCCACACGTCTGCGGTGGTCAAGGCTCTGCAAGCCAGCCCCTGAGAGTACGTCATCACCGATAACCATCCATATTATCCATATTTGCGCCACGGAACTGTACAATGCCATTGGAGCATCTCCGTTCTTCCACTACTCCACCAGGCAGACCCTCAATCGACACCGGTACAAAGAGGTATGAATCCTGTTTCCTTATTCGTACTGCGATCAGCTGCTGCGTAATCAGCTGCCTGAGGAGGTGTTTCCAAGAGGCTACAATTTGGGGGTTTTCAAAGCGTGAGTGAATCTTCTAGGTAATCGTGCTACATCTTAGACCATATTATCACTTACCATCAGGTGAAATATGGTTAAACGCTTACTTATCTACAGTAAAAAAAATTTTTTTTTCACCGTATTGTGCCACCACTGACCTCACTCAATCGGCGAAACATAACAGAGACTTCACTTCGAGTTTTTGCGAGGCCGTGGTATCAATCCGGTCGAGACTACGCATTCATGTCGAAGCGTGGCTATCCCACGGACAGCATTAGCACAGTTTCTATCGGATACGTAATAGGTTACTCGAGTAAGACAAACTCATTACTGCATAGACATGTTGAGTTACCGGCGCACACACACACTGGAGCTGGTTCGCCTCAAATTAATCCTTTCACTCCAAATACATGGAAGTCCTAACGTTGGTATAGGTGAAAATAAATTGTCTATAAATAAAGTTTAAAATTAAAACCCGACTACCAAAAAAACAAGTTCTAAAAAGTACGAAACAAGAAAATGGTCTCTGCTGAAACTATTATACCGTATCGCCGTGGTCGTATGCCACATTGATTTTATTTTTTACTATAATGAATCTGTTTTGCTACAGTAGGTGGCATACGACCACGGCGATACGGCATAATCATTTCAGCAGAGACAATTTTCTTATTTTGTACTTTTGAGAGCGTATTTTTTTAGTTTTTAAACTTTATTATTATTTAAAAATTTTTTTAGTTATGTGAATAAAATTACATATTTGAAAAGTGTTAAAAAGCTCTTTTATTTGATACCCCACACGGTACCATCAAGCAATTTTTTTTTAGTTCCTTACTCTAAGAGCCCTAGAGAGCGCTGTAGTCAATTTAATGTGACGTCATGTAGTCTATAACCAGAAGACAATCACGACGTTTCTAACGACACCTCAATGGTTCAAATATAATAACTATTTTAGAAGTTATGAGGGAACTGATGAACAACCATACAAACATACATACAGGTCAAAATCATAACCCTCCTTTTTGCTTCGCCGTAGTCGGGTAAAAAACTAAGGCTTTAAATGCTCTCCTGAACGTTTTAAAGGTTCAAATTGCTCAAGTATTTATATTATTATGATATCAAAACCTTTTTTTAATCGACTTCAAAAAAATAGGAGCAGGTTCGCAATTCGACATTAAGGTGACGGTTAGGGCACACTAGCGACGCCAATCGATTTTAATTTTTAGCTACTAAACCAGATCTATTTTAAACAATTTCGAGGTTACAACCTCTCGGCCATCACTTATACTATTTATTAAGGTGACGGGTAGGGCACACTAGCGACGCCAATCGATTTTAATTTTTAGCTACTAAACCGGATCTATTTTAAACAATTTCGGGATTACAACCTCTCGGCAAAACTTATTCTATTTATTAAATAACCAGGCACAAATGTTGGGTCCGTTTTCGTACGCGAAAAATTGATTTACGCCAAAAGCGGCCACATTTTGGTGTGAATCAATTTTTCGCGTACGCGTTGACCCAACATTTGTGCATGGTTATTTGATAGTAAGTGTTTGCCGAGAGATTGTAACCCCCAAAGTATTTAAAATAGATCCGGTTAAGTAGTTAAAAATTAAAATCGATAGGCGTCACTAGTGTGCCCTACCCGTCACCTTAAGGCGACGGGTAACCCTAACTAGCGACACCAATAGATTTAAATAGTATAAGTGTTTGCCGAGAGGATGTAACCCCGAAATTGTTTAAAATAGATCCGGTTTAGTAGGTAACAATTAAAAACGAATGGTGTCGCTAATTAGGGCTGGGTCGTTCTTCTTTTTTATCGACAATGAGCCAAACTTACACATCAACATTTAACTTTTATATAACAGACTACAATTGATAAATAATATATCCTAAATATTCGTTAATGTACTATTTTACAGATGGACTATTACATGATCTAAAATTTAATTGATAAATAATACATTTTGATTAAAATGGACACCTCCGTCACGTCCCCCGAAATTAGTGCCATTTACACCTCTGTCACGCTTTATATATTTTTTTACATTGTTAAATCATGCTAAAGTACCTACGAGGTGATAAAACAATGTCATTATTTCATGTTAAATTAAGAATATCTTGATGGTGTAACGTATATTTTTTTATATAATTAATTACTTGATAAGTCACTGAGGACGGGCTTATTGTCGTAAAAAAAGAAGAACGACCCGGCTACCTTCACCTTAATAAACTGCCTTCCGAACTTAAAATAAAAGTTTTATTATTTGTGCCCATAGAATTATAATTCTGTTTGTGCCGAGAATGGTAGATCTGTCACCATTTAAACTCTGTGACTCCTTTTCATTTGTTATTTGGTCACCAAAATGTGGGAGAGCCACACTTAGGCATGAATGGGCCGGCTCGACCGGAGTGATACCACTGTCTCACAGAAGCACTCGTGGGGTGCGAGTATAGACGCAAATAGTGTGCGAGCGAGAAGTGAATAGATGCGCCGCCATTTCTGATCCCATTCTTTATCCGCACAGTTTGTACGTGTTGTTTATCTTATGGTAACATGATAACATTAGTAAAAGAAGGTGTTCCAAGTGAAAAAACTAATAGCTGCTCCCACACAACAGTATTAATGTTGACTGTACCACCTCCTATATTGTTAGGGTGACCATATGCGTTGAAAACTATTTTTTTTTTTTTGTGATAGGAAGCAGACGGATCGCCTGATGGTAAGCGATTGCCGCCACCCATAAACACCCGCGACACCAGTGGAGTCACAAGTGCGCCGCGAACCTTTAAACCTCCCTGTCCCCCCGGATTGGGCCTCCTGTACCACACAATGGTATCATGGTGTGATACCACGTGACACCGCGGTATCATCATTCATGCCGAAGCGTGGCTCGCCCACGGTCACGGTTTTACTTTAGGTATATTCGATAAAAATATCATCATCATCATCATCATCAGCCCATTTAAGTCCCCACTGCTGGGGCACGGCCTCCCTCAATCACATGAGGGGTAACTGCCATACTCACCACGCTTGGCAGACGGGTTGGCGAGGGTTTTGATATAAATGCAGAGTTTTCCTTCTCTGGGTGCTGATGATCATGCCAGCAGCTTTACCTTAGTCGTCTTTTACGACACCTCGGTAAGAGTGAGGGTGGCCTATTCTACTCTGCCGGGGACCACACGGCCATATAAAAATATATGACAATCAAATCCGAACCATATAATAATTATTCGGTACTTAAAAGACAAGGAGCCTGCCGTGTTCGAAGAGTCGTTGAACAAATGTTGTTCAGAATGGTTAGTAGAACACGTGGTTAAAGGGATGTAAATGTTCACAGATACACTCTGTATATACCTCGAGTGTGTGCGAAAAAAAAACACCAGTACAATCTCTTTGTTGGTCACGAAGGTCAGACGGCAGTCGCTTCATTGTAACCAGACTTCCAGAATCCTAGAGCATGGTTAAAGCTTATCTTTAGAGCGATGGTAGCTCAATGGATACGAACGCGCATTCCACGCAGGTGGTCGAGGTTCGAATCCGATCATGCACCAATGGTTTTTCAAATCTATGTGCGTATTTCTACCATTACCATCTGCTCGGCGGTGAGGGAAAACGTCGTGAGGAAACCTGCACGTTTCGGAAAAAGTTTCTGAAACGTGTAAGCCATGATTCAGTGGTTCTGGTTCCCCTGTTAAAGGGTTGCGAAGGTCAGACGGCAGTCGCTTCATTGTTATTACCAGACCCCCCCAATCCTGAATCATGGTCTAAGCGTACCCTGGGCTCCAAAGCGACAGCTTCGGACGCAACCGGGAATTACACGCTAAGATGAAGGATGAAGGAAGGTTTAAAGCTTATCTCGGGCTGTGAAGCGAAAGATATTGCAACTTAAATATACACGATAAAAGCTGAGTTAACCATTTTTAAAACAATCACATTTTAACCGAGCTTAAACCACTGATTAGTATTGTTAAAGCACGGTTTAAGTGTATTTACCGTCGTTTGAAAAGTTGGTGAACTCGGCCCTAAGATGATGACTAAAGTGAGAAGATCGAAAAGGGATCAGGCGCATGACCAACGGGTTAAAGTGTTCTGCTAGACACGGTGGTACAAGACCGCCAACTTCAAGACTTTGGGCTGACACTGAGAAATCGATGGTCCCGTATCCCAGATCTCGTAGAATACTTACGATGTGGTCCCCCCTGTATATTAGGCCGTACTGTTGTGTAGCGAAACAGACAGGGCAAACATCGGGGGTAAATATATCTGACATGAACCCTGCAAACACTGCAAGTGTTTGTGTTCCTCAACCGATGTGTGCCTACAGTACACCAACAGACGAACTGTATATTGCTTACGAGTTACTGTTTCTCTTTCTTCACTTTCTTACAAAAACCTAACAACCGGCTTTCTCTATTTCTCCTTTTCTCTCTTACACATACACGAAATCCCACTAATCCATATCTTTCTGACGTACATACACACGCACACACACACACACACACACACACAAACACACACACAAACACACACATACACACACACACACACACACACACACACACACACACACACACACACACACACAAACACACACACACACACACACACACACACACACACACACACACAAACACACAATCACGCACACAAAAGCTGCCTTTTTTCTCTTACTAACTTTCTCTCTTTTTCATACATAAACACACACAAAAAAGGCTACCAAAAAATAAAACACAAAAAAGCTAGAAAAAATCTACAAAAAAAACCGCCTTCAAAAACCACTAACAAAAAAGTGTTAAATAACATTTTTAACACTTCATAAACTTTAAATAACATTTTATAAAGTACATCGAGTGTACTGTTATAAAATGTTATTTAAAGTGTAAAAGGTGTTATTTTACACTTTTTAGTTCGTCGTTTTTGAAGGCGGTTTTTTTCGTAGATTTTTTTTTACATATTCTTAGGTCCTTTATTATACAATAGATTAAATGCCAAGTTCTGTTTTCCTCCTATCCATATTTTTGCACTAAAATATTCTTCAAATTGCACTCCTAAACATGTCCTATAAAGACACAGAGGAATTATTGAAAGTCATATGTTAAGTTATTTTTATTGATATTAATTAAATCTAATTTGGTTTCGTTATAAATTTGGGATTCAAAATTGTTTTTGTTTAACTTGGTTAGTTAAATAAGGCCTTCTTTTTTATTTTTCTTCCTGAAATACAGGTCAAACCTATTAAAGGAACAAATATAAGGATGTTAATTTTAGTATAAATAGAACTTAAGTATTTAATTTGTACTTATAAGTGAACAATTAAAAAAATATTTATTTAAATTTATTTATACACACAAACCTAGAAACCGGCATTCTTTTTATTTCGCTGCCAACCTTAAAACCCCCTTTCCCTCGTATTGGGTCTCCGGTACCCGCACTCACGCAGCGAAACACAGCACAGTGCTGCTTCACGCCGGTTTTCTGTGAGGCCGTGGTATCACTTCGGTCGAGTCGGACAATTCATGCCGAAGCGTGGCTCTCCCACGCTCAAGAGTAGGCTAAGTACTTAAGTTAGTCTTAATATGACCTGACTTATATCATACCTACCCTTTAATTTTCGCTTGCGTTAAATTTAGGGTTAGTTAAAAGTTTGGCAGTGCACTTGTGACTCTTGGTGTTGCATCTTTTTTATGTGATAGGTAGCAGATGAGCAGACGGATCACCTGATGGACCCGTGACACTAGTAGAGTCACAAACAAACCTTTATACCCCCATTTCGCCCGAATTGGGCCCTCACTCATGCAGCGAAATAAAACACAGTGCTGCTTCACGCCGGTTTTCTGTGAGGCCGTGGTATCACTTCGGTTAAGTCGGCCCATTCTTGCCGATGCGTGGCTCTCCCACGGTCAAACTTCTATCTTGGAACCTTTGTATGAATAAGCGACTATTTTAATATTTCATCCTGTGTTTTTTTTATATATGAGAGGTGACAGACGAGCAGACGGATCACCTGATGGTAAGCAATTCCGCCGCCCATGGACACCCGCAACACCAGAGGAGTCTAAAGTGCGCTGCCAACCTTTTCCCCTTTCCCCCCATTGGGCCTCCGGTAACCTCACTCACACGGCGAAACACAGCGCAAGCGCTGCTTCACGCCGGTCTTCAGTGAGGCAGTGGTATCACTCCGGTCGAGCCGCCCATTCATGCGTGACATTAAAACTGTGTGTAAGAGAAAAATTGTAGGTATATAATTTACTTATTACTATATTTATTTTCGTATTTTACTCTCAGTATTTATATTAGTTCTATTTATGTGTTGTGATTTTAAATATACTAATGGGACTTTGAAAAGCTACTATAATCTTATATACCTACACAATAATTAAAATAGTAAAATAAGCAAAAACAAAAATTAATAACAGCCAGGTTTTTGTTTCGAATATGGTATGGAACGAAAACTTTAAAGAAAGAAAGAAAGAAAGAAGAAAGAAAATATTTATTATTATAGACATCACAACACAGAACATATAGCAATTGTAAACAGAACAGAACACACTTTAAATAAGTCTTTGTGTTTTGCAAGAGCTAAAGGAGTAGGTAGTTATCATGTCTTTACATCTGTTCTCTTTTCACTATTCCAAGTTCATTTCACATTCAAGACCTCGACGGTTGTCCACCTCTTTAGTATTTTCTTCACACAACAACCGCGAGGAAAATCGGCTGTGCCAACCAACATATTTGTTTGGCTTGAAATCAGTTGCGTCCCAGCCTTCGAGGGGGGAGGTTGCGCGTCGTTCCGTAACCGCACTCGCGTAACACATTAATTAAATATATTTTTTTCGAATGTACCCCCTGGTCTCTAGTCACGGGTCGCCGCGTTCGAAATTTGAAAAAACTTTTCCCGCGTGTGCTTAAATTTGGAACTTGGTGATTTCTTTTTTTTTGTGGAGTGTGATGTGTTTTTAAAAAGTGTGTGTTTGTGGATTTATTTTGTGGCCTATGGTTATTGGTAAGGTGAGTGGTAGCTTATTACTTAATTATTCAAGTGACCATATATTCGTAAATTTAGTTGTAGTTAATTTCTCGAAAAAAAAACTACATACGTGATTTATAAAAAGACGAAGACGTGTCATGCAATTAGATTTTTCAAATAGACGTTTCTACAACATAATGTTACATAAGAAATATTTATAAACATAAAAACAATATTTACGAGATGGGGGATGAGATGAAAATATTTACAAAAGAGTTACAAAAGAGTCACAGATTATGTGTAAAAAAAATATCGAATAATTATTTTACAAATAATCTGTTGATAAAGTGGATACAGGAGTGTAACATTATATTATATACCCACTAACTTTTTTCTATATCTGGATATAGGTACAATAAAATATGATATTAAAAAAATTGAGCTTGTTAGAAAAAGAAAATCCCAAATATAAATGTTCAGTAAGTTTTTCTCAGAAAAATGTTTGATGTTAATTATCTGTATCATTATTATTCAATTTGTGACAGAAATAAAAATTAATGAAAAAAGTTTCTCGATATTGTGAATTCCTGTTATTGCTGAAATAATGGTCCTGAGCGTGTAATCATTGTTTACTTGGCTGAAAGGTTATTATTACCTACCATAGGTTTGAAATATCAAATTCTGCTGAAATGAGAATAGAAAAAAATATATTCTCAAATAAAGACAGTGTTGGAATAAACAGTAATGAAGAAAGTTTAATTTTGAAATGTACAGAATAACTTATTCAAACGGAAATCATTAAAAGATATCTTTTTTTTCCTGAATAAATTAATATTACAATAGGAAGGTTTTTCCTTTTATCTATTATATAAAAATGAATTGCTATTCGTTAGTGTCGCTTAAACTCGAGAAAGGGTGAACCGATTTGGCTAATTTCACTCTTGAAATCTTCGTGGAAGTCCAGGGACGGTTTTAAAATTAAGGTAGGTTAAAAAATTGAGGCGCGGAACGAAGTTCTCTGGGACCCTCTAATTGTAGATTATTTAATGTTACATCCAAAAGGGTAACATGATGTATAGGAGAATTATGTGTAAGGTCTAATTTTACATTCTCGAATGTAAATAAATTTGAATAAGGGCCGATTCGACCAATCTTTTTTTTTGTTTTATATTATGGCTCTACTCGAAGATATCTGGCCAATATCAAGTAACTTAATGAGAATAAGTAAGTGGTCATAAGTTGAACTGGGTGATTCTCCGAAATTTAACCTTCCAGTTTATTCGCATCTGATTTCCATGGGATCAAAAATATTGTTCAAATTATAAGTTAATATTGAAATCAGAAGAAGATTAAATTGAAAGAAGGGTAGGTCTTTACGTGTTCTTATTTCAATTTAAAATTCGAATTTGAACAATATTTTTGAGCCCATGCAAATCAGACGCGAAGAAAGCGGAAGGACAAATTTTGGAGAATCACCCAACTATGAAATCATACAAATTCGAGTAGGCAAGTGTTACAATATATTGCAAAAATCGTACGTACAGACCGCCATAAACCAGTTACTACATATTATCTAACCTCAATTGATATTGAGCCAAAAGTGTTCCACGTGATTGTAACAATCAATTAAATAGAATAGAATAAAATCGTTTATTCCTTTAAAATATGGTGTTACAGAAATGGTCTTAGGGTACATACAATGTTCAGCATATTTTGCCATAATAGGCGTAGGAATGTCATTATTACGCTTAATATTATTTGTATTATATAATTTCAATTGGGTCTGATATTTATATTAATAGAATTCACAGTGCAAATGTCAAAATAAGTAATCATATAAAAATAATTAAAATAAATGTCAAATAAAAATGATGTCGAAATAAAATTTATATAATATTATTAGCAATTATTTGAAGAAATATTACAACTTTTTATACATGGTATGATAGATGGTCCATTTTTGGGACACTGGAGGTCCTTACACCACTCCTGTCCCCAATAATAATAATTGGATATACTAACATAGTTTTTTAAGCACCAAAATGTAACTAACGATTTTGTATGGATTTATTTATCTGAAATAAAAGCTTAATAAAAATATAGATATATATATATATATGTCGGATCTTGGGTGGCCGAGTCCGACATCAGGGGGTCGGTGATTTTTCCGTTCCCGCTGTCTTCCATGGTGTGGGCGTAGAAGGGTTCCCCTAGCAACGTAATGAAACGACGAACTATGCTGGTGTTAATAACGCGTAAAGAAACAGACAAGTCCTTTGGTGCCTTTACCCATGAGAGCTCAGTATATAACTGCCTTGCGAACCACGAATGTTCCAATTTATAGCAACATTACCAAAGGCCATGTCCAGGACCCCCACTCAGTGTCCTGCGTTTCCGGTGCGCGGTATTAAAATTTATTTTGAAGCATTTCGTTTACAAAATATCTTACGATGCTATTTTACAACTACATTACTCTACTTAATTTTAACCCTTAATAATTAATTTTAATAACACTAGTAACCTTAAAAATTAAAACAAAATCAAAATCAATAATAATTACAAAACCGCCATTTTTCATTTCCGCTAAAATAAAATTTAAATTTACATCAGAAAAATTTGATTCAACTTCCGCTCAGAAAATTCAAATTAAATTTCTTCAAAAATAAATCGACAACTTCCGTTACGAAAATAAAATAGACACTTCCTCCCAAAAATAAGTTGGCGCCAAAACGAATTTCCGGTGATTTTATTTTGACATTTATGCGCAGTAGCGCCAATACGAATTTAAAAGGAACTAAAAAAATGAGTTTTCTGCGAATTACATTTTAAATTGGCGCGCAAAAGCGCCATCTTTAATCTACGAGGGAACTCCCGTTTCCGCCTAATTATTATTATTTTTTAATATGGCGCGTAGTGTCTTCATCTTGCATTTCCGACACGGCCATCTTGACAGATCACCCGTCCTCGGGTGCAGCAATGGATGCGTCTGTAAAGAAAATACTCAAAAGAGTATTTCTGCTCGGCTATCCTGACAAAACCTAAACTTAAAGGCTTCTAGTTACAATCGTTCAGTGTACATTAGGAACTTAATAGATCTACTTAGAACGCACAAGACCCGACCGTCCAGTTTCAGTCTACTTCGAATACAACAAAAAGTCTCAACACATACAACACACATGTAAACAGGCAACAGGTAGACCAGTTCTTCGGCTACCTCGGAAACACCGTTCGGTTTCTATCCACACGCAGCACAGCTAACGGATTACAGTAGAAACACAGTCCTTCGGTTTCTACACACAAGCACACCCAGAAACTCAGTCCTTCGGTTTCTGCGTTACCCAATCTACATGAGTGTTGCCATGTTAATTCTGATCTAGTTCAGAATTGCCAACATCCAAATCACCTGGAACTTTATGATCAGGAACCTTGCGTACACGGTCATGCGGGTACTTGTATGTTCGATTAGACGTTAATGATTTCAGTCGGTACCTGTCGCCATCTAAAAGCTCAATTATTTTAAATGGCCCTTTAAACTTCGGATCTAATTTGACCTGATTGCGTTCCTCATTTTCAATCAGAACGTAATCACCCACTGAAAACTTTTGTAGTTTGGCTTTGTTAGAATCGAACCGCCCTTTATCATATGCAGCATTAAAAGCTATGCTCTGACTCGCCTGCTCCCTCAGCTCATCTAAATTGACTTCAACATCTTCGGTCATCGTCATTAAACTTGAAGGTCTAGCTACCTTGCCTATTAACAGTTCTAAAGGACTTGCCTTAATCACGCGATTCATGGTTGAATTTAAAGCTAGTTGTATATCACCTAGAGCGTCTTGCCACGACCTATCCTTACTTGTCTCGATTGCTGTCAGCATACTTTTAAGGGTGCTCATCACTCGCTCCACTTGACCGTTCGCCCTACTGCCTCCGGTGGCGATTAAGTGCAGTTCGATGCTGTGAGCGTCGCAAAAATCGGAAAACTTTTTACCTGCAAAGCATCGACCTTGATCAGCAATGACTCGTCTTGGTGCACCAAACAAGGATATGGCTTGTTGAAGAGAGCGTATACTGCTTTCACTGTCGATGTTCCTAGAGTGAACTAAAAGTACGTATTTGGTAAACGCATCAATCAATACGAACACGTACTCTTTGTTACGGTTCTTGCCGCTCAATTTACCTGAAGCGTCGATGTGTACAGTGTCCCACGGAGTTGTTCCCTTAGGGATGGGATGAAGCTCTGCCTGTATACGACCTGTACTGGGCTTCGAAATCTTGCACGTAATACAATTGTCAACAAATTTCTTTACGTACTTTGACATTCCCTGGAACCAGTAGAAGTCATATACTTTCTCCAAGGTCTTCTCCCATCCTAGGTGCATGATGGATTCGTGCACGTTGTTTATGACTGACCATCTTAGAACACGGGGAACGATCGGAAGACATCTAGTGCGTCCATTTCGCTGAATTTTGCGATGCAAGATGTTATTTCGGATCTCGTAGGTGTTTCTAAGATCTTCAGACATTACCTCATTCTGTAGATCAGCGATAATCTTCGCAATCTCCTCATCTTTTGCTTGCTCTGCCTGAAGCCAGTTACTGGATAACTCTGCAAGATCCACACGTTTTTCTCCCACACGTGTGAGGGACCTAGACTCGTTAGGAATCGGGTTCCTAGATAAGAAGTCTACGTGATTCATTCGGCTACCTTCACGATGTATGATGTCGAAGTCGAAAGACTGCAGATAAGCCCACCAGCGATGAACCCGTGGAGACAGGTCAGTCTTACCTTTAGATGCTCTTACAGCGCTGCAGTCAGTGATCACAGTGAATCGCCGCCCGTGAAGATACTGCCGGAAATATTTTATGGCCATCACGACCGCCAGTGTTTCCAGCTCGAAGGAATGATATCTCGACTCAGCTCCTGATGTACGACGGCTATAATAGGCAATAACATGCTGCTTACCGTCTATTTTCTGAATGAGCATCGCGCCATAGCCCTCTGAACTGGCATCAGTATGCAGTTCTACTGGTAGTCCTGGGTTGAATATCTTCAACACTGGTTCACTCGTGAGTTGCAAAATGATGTGCTGACGAATCTGCTCATGCTCCGGTTGCCAGTCCAAACGCTTACTTTTGCTGCTAGTAAGTCTAAATAATGGTGCCATGGTTTTTGAAAAATTTGGTACAAACTGCCTAAAGTAGGACGCCAGACCTATAAACTGCCTGAGCTGGGTAATTGTTGTAGGAGGTGGCAGATTTGTTAGCGCCTTTATCTTACCAGGATTCGGTCGTACTTTTCCATCCTCAACTTCAAAGCCTAGAAACTCGACTCGCTTCATGAGGAAGGAGCACTTGGAGAGGTTTAATGAAAACCCTGCCTTAGATAAGACATCCAGTACATTTTGCAGACGTTCTAGACCTTCTTCCACAGTGGATGAAAGAATTAACAGATCATCAATGTATGATACTACATAAGAGTGTGCTAACTCACCTAAAGCAGTTGCTATTGCTCGCTGATACACTGAGCTGGCATTTTTCAAACCGAATGGCATAGCGAGATATTCCCATTGACCGTCCGGCGTAACGAAGGAGGTCTTTTCTATGGAATCCTCAGCCACAGGTATCTGGTGATAACCGCTCAACATATCCAGACTCGTGAACCACTTCGCACCTCCTAGTCTCGAAACCTGATCTGATATTAGCGGAAGAGGGTACCTGTCATCGACGGTGTTGTCGTTGAGTTCCCTGTAGTCGACACACATGCGATCTGACCCATCTTTCTTCTTGACTAGCAGAACAGGGCTCGAGTAAGGCGAACAACTGGGTCTGATAACACCTGCATCTTCTAACTCCTTTACCTTTTCGCGCACAACTCGTTTCTCCTCTGCACTCATTCTATACGGGCGTCGTTGCACCATTCGGCTTGGATCAACCAGGCGGATCTCTAACTTACCTGTGGTGACTCGTGACTTAGAGACGCCACTCGGAAAAGAGTCAGAAAAGTCATGCAGGACGTCTAGTAACTGATTTTTGATCTTGTCAGGTATCTCGGTTTGAATATTCGAAAAATCGGGTGGATTATGGTCAAAGTTTAATTGACAGGAGTTGACTTCTAATCTACGCATTAAAATAATTTCATTTGATGTCATATTTACAGTCAAGCCTTGATCTAAAATTTCCCTGCCAATCATGATACCGTTCCTAATTTGATAGTCCTGAACGACGTGAAATAAAATCTCCAATCGAATATCATTAATTATTACCTCAGACAATATTTGTAATGAGCTGTGTACGGATGTTTGTCCTATACCTGTGAGGGTAACAATGTTATGGATGCGTTTTCCCGAAAACTTTGAAGCCACACTTTCTTTAATGAGGGAGCATTCGGCACCAGAATCATAATGATAAGGGAACGACTCACCATTAATGCACAGCTCCCCTGTAGGATTGCTAACAAAGCACACGTCTACACGGCGCTGGTTGCTGGAGCTGCTGCCGGAGGCCGCGCCGCTGGTCGACCCGCTGCCGTGGGCTGCGCCCTGGCTGGTACTTGTCACCCCTCCGCGCTGACACTTCGAAGCATAGTGGCCTTTGTCACCACACTTAAAGCATGTTATATCCGTAACCACATCCCGATTGTTGCGTGCAGATGGTTTCGTGGTTGAAGCCCGCTTTGTTTCATTTTCACGCCGAAAGCGACAGTCGATGACACGGTGCCCCAGCCGTCCGCAATTGTAACACTGCAACGTATTAGGCTTCATCCTCTTGCTGTCTGATACTTTATCATTTGCCGCTGTAGATGCGGGCTGATTCTTTCGCTTCAGGAATGAAAATGCTTGTAATTCCCGCTGCATTTTGTCACGAGTGGTAATTTCCGTCGTGAAAGCCAGGCGCTGAAGTCTTCCATCGAACTGGGAGACATGAGCGAGAGTGGTAGCCACAATGATTTGCTCAGCCGTCATGCCTTGCAGACGCGATGAGAGAGAAGTCATCAGCCGAGACGCATAGGTGGCTAGGCATTCTCCTTCCTTTGGTCGTCCGTTAAGTAGGGTTATCAAAGTAGCTGCAGGGGTCTCGATGCAGTCGTATCTGGCCCTGAATAGTTCTTTAAATTCAGGCCAAGTAATTCCTGGGTACGATATCTGCGATAGCCAGCGTGATGCGCTGCCTTTGAGAGCCGCGCTAAGCACTATCACAAGTTCACTACCTTGGAGGTTACGCTCGGATATACAGAGGTCCACGGTGTCGCACCATGCACGAGGATCCGCTTCGGACTTGTCTGGGTTGAACTCTGGTAGTGAGATCTTCGAAGTACTTGCTGGGGTCTTCATTGCTTCAATCAGCGCACATAAGTTTCGGCTCTGCGATTCCAGGATAGCACGCAGAACGTTCTCGTTGAATTCTGGTCCATTATCACGTGCTTGGGATAATCCCACTTCTGATGTCGGATCTTGGGTGGCCGAGTCCGACATCAGGGGGTCGGTGATTTTTCCGTTCCCGCTGTCTTCCATGGTGTGGGCGTAGAAGGGTTCCCCTAGCAACGTAATGAAACGACGAACTATGCTGGTGTTAATAACGCGTAAAGAAACAGACAAGTCCTTTGGTGCCTTTACTCATGAGAGCTCAGTATATAACTGCCTTGCGAACCACGAATGTTCCAATTTATAGCAACATTACCAAAGGCCATGTCCAGGACCCCCACTCAGTGTCCTGCGTTTCCGGTGCGCGGTATTAAAATTTATTTTGAAGCATTTCGTTTACAAAATATCTTACGATGCTATTTTACAACTACATTACTCTACTTAATTTTAACCCTTAATAATTAATTTTAATAACACTAGTAACCTTAAAAATTAAAACAAAATCAAAATCAATAATAATTACAAAACCGCCATTTTTCATTTCCGCTAAAATAAAATTTAAATTTACATCAGAAAAATTTGATTCAACTTCCGCTCAGAAAATTCAAATTAAATTTCTTCAAAAATAAATCGACAACTTCCGTTACGAAAATAAAATAGACACTTCCTCCCAAAAATAAGTTGGCGCCAAAACGAATTTCCGGTGATTTTATTTTGACATTTATGCGCAGTAGCGCCAATACGAATTTAAAAGGAACTAAAAAAATGAGTTTTCTGCGAATTACATTTTAAATTGGCGCGCAAAAGCGCCATCTTTAATCTACGAGGGAACTCCCGTTTCCGCCTAATTATTATTATTTTTTAATATGGCGCGTAGTGTCTTCATCTTGCATTTCCGACATATATATTGATGTGTGGCTGTCCGTACGAAAATGTAAAACAAAAAAGTCGTAGCACGCTCCGTAGCACAGCTACGAAAATTGCTACGACGTAGTAACCGTTACATTCAACTTTAATTACTTATTTAGTAACTTTTTTTATTCATAGAGCAACCTGTGTTGGTTGTATTTGACAAATTTTTATACATTGATGTGTGGATCTCCGTAAAAAGTAAAGTAACGTATCAACCTAAAACTGTCCCACTGCAGGACAAAGGCCTCCATCATAGTTACTATGATGGGATTAGGCTTAATCACCACACTTGATTGGTGATCACTGACCTGATCCGAGCTTTGTTCGAAAAATTCAAAACACTTTTTCAACCCGAGAATCGAACCCAGGACCCCGAAATCATGGCCGTGGTCACGGTAGGTGGAGAGGTTTAAGGCCACGGGTAGCCCTAACTAGCTACACCAATCGATTTAAATTGTTAGCTACTAAACCCGATCTATTTTAAACAATTTCGGAGTTACAACCTCTCGGCAAACACTTGTACTGTTTATTAAATAACCATGCACAAAATTTGGGTCCAACGCGTACGCAAAAAATTGATTACCGCTAAAAGCGGCCACTTTTAGCGTGAATTAATTTTTCGCGTACAAAAACGAACCCAACATTTGGGCATGGTTATTTAATAAATAGTATAAGTGTTTGCCGAGGGGTTGTAATCTCGAAATTGTTTAAAATAGATCTGGTTTAGTAGCTAATAATTAAAATCGATTGGCGTCGCTAGTGTGCCCTACACGTCACCTTAAGTACGAACAGGGCGTCCACGTACAAAGTTGTACATAATATGCGTAGTCATTCGTAGCGCGTAGCGTAGCACAGCTACGAAAATTGCTACGCCGTAGTAACCATTACATTCATTATAACTTCTTCAGTAGCTTATTCATAGATGGCGTTGGTCTAAGCTTTTATTCTACATTGTAAATAATAATAATCACTTAGCTTCAGCCCGTGGTTTTCATTAACACCGATGTGGTAAAAAAACATTGAGTCTAAAAAATAGATCACAAAAAAAAATCCCAACATCACATACATTGATCTGACTCCGAGATAGATAGCTCAAGCACCTGTGTTACGGATATCAGAAATAACAGCGGAATTACAAATATATACATATAATGCTTTCCTTTTGTAAATACATACTTATAATACATAGAAAACACCCAGACCAATACAAACAGACATGTTCATGTACACAAATGTTTATACTGTGCGGGGATCGAACCCGCAACCCTTGGACCAGAAGCAGCGTTCACTACCACTGTTCCAAACGGGTCGTCGTATGCACTTACTACATGTACAGTCGCCTGCAATAAAAAGTAAACACCTCGGTTCTTATAACAGCCGAATAAGGTTAATATTTGAATGGAGTTGTTTACTTATTAGTGCAGGTGCTGTACATTCGGGCGGACAATTTAAAAATGTCGCGTCTTTAAAGTAATTGTATAGATACCTCAGCTTCCAAATTACATATTAATTTGAGTGTTTAAAAGTAAGGATTTATCAACTTTCCCTGATCGCTACGACATGTGTTTTTTTTTAAACGAAGTTTGAAAAGAGATCCTGTTTCACGGTAGGGAGCGGCATGACTGTGCTCCGGCATTAGGTTTAAAGAATTTATTCTCATAAGAACTTCGAAAAAATACAGTTTACTTAAAATGAGATATATAACTAAAGCATGCAATAATAATATAAATGGCGCAGCGCAGCTCTGCTAAAAAAACTATAATTTATATGAGAAATAATAAACAAGGCCACAGAATTTTTATTTGGCCACGCGCGCAAACTTCTAATTTACTAACTAAGCACCGGGAAATTGACATAGCCTTTAATTAACTGATTCATCTTCTTTACAACGCCAACTAAAAATGTTACAGAAAGCGTCAAGTCAATATCAACAATTAATTTTCCTTGTCCTTCTGATTTATACATTGCAAACTAATTTACTAACTCAGCCACGAAATTTGTAACTCATCACCATATTACGTTTTACAGCTTCAATACAAGCTCCTCAAAAATTATGTATTCAAGCTTCAATACTCAACATCATATATTATTATAACTTAACATGTAAAATAATACTTCATATTCTTTTATCGTGAAAATAGCCACTGTACGATTTGGCGCGAGTGCGCGACATGACAGCAACCGGCCATTTGCACCAATCAGAGAGCGCTATTCGATACTAGTGCCGACCCGCCCGCCCGCCTGCCCTTATTTTCTTTTTCTTTTAATCACGTAATTATACGTGTTAATGTTTATTAATTACTTTTCTATAAATGATTGTACTTGTTACACATATTAATACACAAATTGATTTGCATAAATAAATGGTTTTACTGTGACTGTCCATAATAGTTCTTCTTCTTCTTCATATTTGCGTATAATTCCCGGTTGAGTCCAAAGCTGGGCTTTGGAGCCCAGGGTACGCTTTGATCATGATTCAGGATTTGGGGAGCCTGGTAATTACAATGAAGCGACTGCCGTCTGACCTTCGCAACCCTTTGACAGAGGAACAAGACCAACTGAATCATGGTTACACGCTTCTGAAACTATCCCAAACGAGCAGGTTTCCTCACGATGTTTTCCTTCACCGCCGAGGTAAATATATAACATATGCACATAGATTTGAAACATCTAGAGAAATCGACCCTCCGCATGGAGGGCGCGTTCTAAACCACTAGGCTACCATCGCTCTGGCTGACTGTCCTTAATAGTTCATGTGTAATACATAATAATAATATGTAGTGGCTTTAATTATACTATTTGATGACAATTTTAGGTACATTTAACAATCGATTAATGTAGGATGAGTTACATTTTATTCATACTAAATTATGCAATTAGAGGCTAATATTCTTACTATTTTGGTGTCATATATTAATACTTTAGAAGCTTCCTATTTGAATGCATACCACAAATTTAGATGCTAAAAAATAACCACTATGCTGAGTTATATTTACAGTGGCTTACATATAAGATAACTAGTGCCTGAGATACTATTATTAAGACGCGCATTGGTTGTGGCCGACTTAGTAATTTAGAAGGTAACATATATTTTCTGAGGCGAATAATGCTATTAAAAAGAAGCTTGTTTAATTAGTACCCAATTTATATCTATGAAACAACATCTCGTATCATGATAATGTACGTATCACTTACACAAATTTTTGTATTGACGTTCTGTTGAACACAAAACAACCAATATACAATAACCAATTAAAGAAACCAGGAAACAAAAAACAAATTAAAAGAGGGTATCTTTTCGTTCATACTATTATCCACCAAACATCGAGCCCCGAGCGCACGCATTATGTCAAATAAGTACCTAAACAAGTTGCTACGCATTTGTTGATGTCTAAGGCGTACCATCAGATGGGAAGCTCGTTTGCCTATTTTAAGCAATAAAAAATGTTTAAGAATGATATAATATCTATAAAAACTATATGAAAGTTAGAATTGTTAGAAAAATATACATCGTTATTTTTTAGACCAAAAAAATAATCGAAAAAAAATCAGCTGTTCCATACATTATTGCTGCCGTGTGGTCTTCGGCAGAGTAGAATAGGCCACCCTCACTCTTACCGAGGTGTCGTAAAAGGCTACTAAGGTCAAGATGCTGGCATGATCATCAGTACCCAGAGAAGGAAAACTCTGCATTTATATCAAAACCCTTGCCAACTCACCAAGCTTGGCAGACGGGCAATTACCCCTCACGTGATTGAGGGAGGCCCGGGCCCCAGCAGTGGGGACTTAAATGGGCTGACGATGATGATACATTATTTCTGGGTAGATATTCTATTTTGCATGTAACAGCTGATTTTTATTTCACTTATTTTTTGGTCTAACATGCTTGACTTCATTTACGATATATATTATGAGGTTTTTGAGATGTAAACGATAAAAAAATTACGCTGTTTACAGAAAAACATAATGAAGAACGTTTACTCATTTAAATATTTAGCTCCCATTAAACTCTGTGCAAATAAAAAAGTGACAAACTCACTCAAGACTTTTTTATTGTCATGCATGACAAACGAGCAAGCGTGTCACCTGATGGAAAGTAATCAACGCCGCCCATGAACATCCGCGAGATCGCTAATGTCTCGCCGGCCTTTTTAAAAAAGATTAAGCTCTTCTCTGGAAGGTCCCTAAGTCGTAGCCGTCCAGAAATACTCCTGCAGCCAAACCGTTCGACAGAACTGAGGTATGTGATGGAAAGTTCCGCGAGAAACGCACAGTATTAGACCGCCATCCATCGAGATGATGAGGATGGAATGACAGTGGGTAGACATTTGGAAAAGTTCGTTTCCTAAATAGACCTGACCAGAAATCGAACCCTGATCCTTCTGCTCTTAGTAAAAGTAAAGTATCAGTCTATAAACTGTCCCACTGTATCGCTACTATGATGGGATTAGGCTTAATCACCACGCTTGCCAAATGCGAATTAGTGATCACAAACTCGAGCTATGCTCGTAAACTTCGAAACATACTTTTCGCTCGACCCGGGAATCGAACCCAGGACCCAGAGATCACGACCCGGTACTTAAACCACTAGACCAACAGGGCGTTAGGCTGCTCTTAGGCGTTACACCTTATTCTCTCGAGTACACTACTCTATACTTAAAGAGGTCCTCATTTGCTGTTAATTGGACGTTTATAACAAGTCGCAGCGAATTTTCCTTCATTCCCAAATGAACTAAACTAAAACACAGGGTTTTCGGAAAGTTTGAGCGGCAGAGAAAATAAAGGCCGTCAATAGCACGAGGTTGTTGCGTGACAACACGGCTATGGTATAATTAGCATGCGAGCATGCAGATGTGAGGTTTTTACACCATACGTCCAGTCCATATGTTACTTACATTACCCCGGGTCGGGCCAAAAATTTGTACCTAATATTTCGGTAAGAAATTCTTAGTGGCAGCCCGGAGTCTGGAAGTTGGTTTGTACCCCCGTGCCTCGGAGAGCACGTTAAGCTGTTGGTCCCGCGACCGACCCCTCTCCGGTCGTGTCGCAGTAGTGTCCCACCGGAAAATGAGGGTAAGGGAATAGTGAGTGCACTTGTGTTTACGCACACACTTGAGCGCTGTAATACATCCCGCGTACTTATATTACACCGATTTTATTTTTTAGCTACGGAACTATTTTAAACAATTTCCGAGTTACAACCTCTCGCCAAACACTTATACTATTTAGTAAATAACCATGCACAAATGTCGGGTCCGTTTTTGTACGCAAAAAATTGATTAACGCCAAAAGGGGCCGCTTCTGGCGTGAATAAATTTTTCGCGTATGCGTTATTTAATAAATAGTATAAGTGTTTGCCGTGAAGTTGTAACCCCCAAATTGTTTAAAATAGATCCGGTTTAGTAGCTTAAAATTAAAATCGATTGGCGTCGCTAGTGTGCCCTACCCGTCACCAGAAACACTTGTGTTACGGATATCAGATAACAGAGGAATTACAAACAAATACGTAACTACACCCAGACACTGAAACAACACAAATGTTTATCACACGGATGTTTGTCCAGGGTGGGGATCGAACCCACGTACTTTAGCATATAAAACAGGGTCACAACCAAATGCGCAATCTAGCTATTTTTTCTTGGTCAAAAGTATCAGCCTATAACTGTCCCACTGAAGGTCTTCATTATAAAAATCAAGTGATCGCTACTATGCAGCTATGGTGGGATTATGGTTTAAATACAATTTATTTCCCATTAAAAACTGTACAGTCACTTACATGAGAAATGATTTAAAACAGTAATAATTAAATATACTTTAGTAACAGTAATACTTCATTATAATTTAGTATTGCAAAGTGGGTAGTCAGAAGCAGTTGCATTTGACGCTAAGAATGGTCTCGCTAGTCGACGGATTAGGCTTAATCACCACGCTTGCGAATGCGGATTGGTGATCACAAACCCGAGCTATGTTCGAAAAATTCGGAATACACTTTTCGCTCAACCCAGGACCCCGAGATCACGGCCCAGTACTTAAATCACTAGACCAACATGGCGTTTAGGTAAAAATGCCAAGCAAAATCTGAAAGTGTAAATTACTTTTTGTAATTGGGTGAACTCGCCAGCCGTCTGGGGATTTCGTGTCAAACTTGCATGACATTCTGGAAATTTTTGTGTTTTATTTGTCTACTGATGGCTCCTGATAATAGCCTGTATTTATGAACTAAATTGACAGGGAAATAATTGGTTGACATTGAAATATCGAATTTGAAACATTGAGTTTTTTTGTGGGTTTGTACAACAAAAATGAAATGAAACATTGTTTATTCAGTTTAGGTACACAAATTTATAATATTCTAATTTCTACCGATACCTTTTTGAAGATTCAGCCGGTAGGACTAAAACACTCCACGTAGGTTTGTGCAATTCAACTTAGATTCTAGTGGTTTTTAGTGTACAAATTTGGTGTTTTTAGTTGTGTAGTGAAGTGCCGCGAAGTGATCCTAATAATAAGAATCGTTGTATCATTTTATCACTGCTATTTGTGTGTCGAGTCAGTTGTGACGTGACAACATGCTTGGACCTAATAGAGTCTTAAACACCGCGATTGTGTTTAGAGTGATATCGGCAGAATCCATAGGTTGATAAAACGCAAAACACCGGCGTTTTATTGAGTGACTGCATGTGATAGTTGGCACACGAGCAGACGTATCGCCTGACGGTAAGCGATTGCCGCCGCCAAAGGACACACGCGACACCAGTGGAGTCATAAATGCGCTGCCAACTTGTAACCTCCCTTTCCCCAGAATTGAGCCTCCGGTACGAGGGTACCGGAAGGGTGAGTGAGGACTCACGCAGCGAAACACAGAACAGTGCTGCTTCACGCTGGTCTTCTGTGAGGCCGTGGTATCACTCCGATCGAGCCGGCCCATTGCCGACGCGTGGCTCCCCCGCGGATTTTGACAGACTTCGACTGTTGACTACCCACTTATTCTCAATAAGTTACCTACTTGATATTGACAAGATATCTTCATCATCTATTTATATATAATTTATTTATTTATTTAAATTTGGTACGCAAACAGATCACAGTCAAATAAAAAACATATATAAAAATTAAAATTAAATAAGCTAGACAGTAATCCTAAAGTAGCGTACACAGCTTGGTCAAAATATAATTTCGCTACTTTTATAAATTAAATTGCGATAAATTAAAATTACAATCTAATAAGTCTACTGATTAAGTTTTTATACATTTATTTAAATAAATTAAGTTAAAAAGGAATTAAATTAAGATTAAATTAGAAGTATTATGATGAAATTAAAAAAATATATATATTGCAACTGTCAAAATAAAATTGGAATAACTATCTTATTGGCATCGAGGATGTTTTGTCTCTGAATATATTGGAAATAGCTTTCTTGTACCGGTGTATAAAATGTGTATAAAAAAATACTTAAGTGAAAAAAAAAAACTTTGTGAGAAAACCAGCCCGTTTCGGATAGTTTCAGAAACATGTAAGATTCAGTTCGTGTGGTTTCTCTGTGTGAGGGTCAGACGGCTGTCGCTTCATTGTAATTACCTCACCAAATCCTGGACCATGGGCCACCTTCGGTTCCTAAGTGACGACTTCGGACGCCAGTCAAATAGTCAAGTCAAATAATTCTTTATTTGCATAGGCTTGTACACAGCACTTAAAAATCCTCATACATTTGAATGACGTAAAACCATTTATGAGTCATCGTCAGTCCATTTAAGTCCCCACTGCTGGGGCACGGGCCTCCCTCAATCACATGAGGGGTAATTGCCATACCACGCTTGGCAGACGGGTTGGCGAGGGTTTTGATATAAATGCAGAGTTTTCCTTCTCTGGGTGCTGATGATCATGCCAGCAGCTTTACCTTAGTCGCCTTTTACGACACCTCGGTAAGAGTGAGGGTGGCCTATTCTACTCTGCCGGGGACCACACGGCCCATTTATGAGTACTTATGTATAATTTACATGTTAATACATATATATGTTGATATATAAAGTATACTAAAGAAATAAATAAACATAATGCGATTCTACCACCGGCTCGGAAAGTTGTTTCTGGTTGAGAATATCCGGCAAGAAACTCACCAGTTACTCTTTATAATCGCCACTACAACTGCGAATAACACGGTAAGATAATGAATGTCAAATAGTGAAATATACGCTGGTTCGGAATGTCGTTTCCTATATTCGGTAGTGACTAGTGACCCTGCCTTGCGCTCTCGGGATCGTGGATTCAATTCACACACTGAACAATCACAACAAACTCCACCTGAATCTCTCTTTTAGCATAAATCCTTGAGTATACTTTTTATGGAGCATACGGATCACCTGATGATAAGCGCCGCCGCCCATTGGCATCCGTCACACAAATGTAATGCACAAGTACGCTGCCAACTTTTTAAGCTCTCTTACTGGCCTGGGCCTCGGGTACCCTCACTCAAGCGGCGAAAAACTAGTGCAGGTGTTTCCGTGAAAGTGAAGCCGTGGTATCACCTCGGTTGACCCGGCCAAATCATGCCGAACAGCAAACAAAAAATCAAATAAATAAATAATTATTTCACAACATCACATACATTGATCTGACTCCGAGATAGGTAGCTCAAGCACCTGTGTTACGGATATCAGAATCAACAGTGGGATTAAAAATATATACATATAATACTTTTTTTGAAAACATATAATTATAATACATAGAAGACATCCAGACCAACACAAACAGACATGTTCATGCACATAAATGTTTGTACTGTGTATCGAACCCGCAACCCTTGCACCAGAGGCAGCGTTCACTACCACTGTTCCAAACGGGTCGTCAATGCATGGCAAACGCTTAATTAAGGTTATGTCCAGGTTATATTATATTACTAGTGTTACGATACAATCCAATACAATCAGGTGTGAAATTCTAAGCGAAATCCAAAAGTGGGGGGGGGGAGTTGCGCACGCGAACCGATCGTTACCGGTACCATTCGTTCCCACAAAACTCGCTTCGTATGGGCGCTCGACTTTTCGATTTAGCACCCCTGTCCACATTTCAGCGAAAGACAGTGTGAAGCCATGTTATTGTATGTGATAGATAACAGATTTGATTGAATATACTTTTGTATTTTTTTTCCTTTTGTTCTTATTTATATGTATTTTTAATTGTTTTCTGTTTATGCCAAATTGTGTTCTGTTTCATCATCATCATCGCCAGCCCATTTAAGTCCCCACTACTGGGGCACGGGCCTCCCTAAAGCATATGAGGGGTAATTGCCATACTCACCACGCTTGGCAGACGGGTTGGCGAGGGTTTTGATATAAATGCAGAGTTTTCCTTCTCTGGGTGCTGATGATCATGCCAGCAGCTTTAGCTTTGTCGCCTTTTACGACACCTCTGTAAGAGTGAGGGTGGCCTATTCTACTCTGCCGGGGACCACTCGGCGTCCTGTTCTGTTTACAACTGCTGTATAAAGAAACACGAATAATATACGTGAATAGTCTAAGTGGTATACACGCAATAAATCGCAAGTAATTAAATATAGTATGCGTTTCATTCAAATGTTATGGTCTTGATTATAAAAATTTCAAATGATTTATTTTCTGTATTACTTACTTACCAATAAGTTTATTCAAAATGGAACTGCGCGCCCACGTCCAACCGTGTAACAGTAATTCGATGACTGGCTGCTGCGATACAAGCATGTTGCTTAGTGCAGAGCCGCTAGATTTAAGTGTTCATTTGTAAATTGCTTATGGAAATAAACTTAATCTTAAACATTCATTAGAAAAGTAATAGCTCTCGCTTGACGGAACCACCTTCGTCACCAAGAAAAATTACCAGTTCGTAGTCCCTAATGAAATCTATGCAGGCCTTTTTTTCATTAGTCAATAATCGTTACAAATGGCAACCATATCGATTACTCATTTATTGCCATTGCTGGTATCAATTTCTATGAGTTAAAGTTCCGATTAACGCATTAAGCAATTTACAAGAAATTTTATAAAAAATATATGTAAAGACTATTGTAAGATCTTATCCAAATTAATAGAGAAAGATTGATGATTGTTATTTTGGAAGAACAAAAACACAAAAAAAAATATTTTTATATAATTTTCTAACTGTCTAATTCACCTTTTTACGTTGAATGGTAAGAAGGTTTAGATATAGTTTCTTTTCTAAATCTATGGTTATGATATATTCAAAGTAAAGGTAATCGTTTGGTACACTGCTATACATTTTTTACATTGTGTAGTTTCGATCTAACAATGCCGATTGAGTTTTGCACCAAAATTGTGCGGGGGGTTATTTCATCATTCACTATCATCAAGAACAAATGCAAACCATTATAGTATTTTTATCATAAGTGGCAGATGAACAGACGGATCACCTGGTGGTAAGCGCTTGTCAGTGCCAATAGACACCTGCAACACCAGTGGAGTCTCAAGTGCGCTGCCAAAGTTTTTATCCCCTTTCCCCGATTGGGCTTCCGGTACTCACCCTCACTTATTAGCAAAACGCAGCGCAAGCTTTATTTCACACTTGCGCCTGAGGGCGTTGTATCACTACATTCGTGCGTCCTTCCGGTCATGATTTACGGTGCCGAGACGTGGACACTCACGGCTGGACTAGTCCACCGGTTCAAAGTCGCTCAAAGAGCTATGGAAAGGGCTATGCTCGGAGTATCTCTGAAGGACCGCATCAGAAATGATGTAATCCGACAGAGAACCAGAGTCACCAACATAGCCCACCGAATTAGCAAACTGAAGTGGCAGTGGGCTGGTCATATTAGCCGCAGAACTGACTCGATAAGCGTAGTGTAGGACGCCCTGCGACAAGATGGGATGATGACATTCGAAGGCTGGCTGGTGTGGGCTGGATGAGAGTGGCCGAAAATCGGGAGCAGTGGCGTGCATTAGGGGAGACCTATGTCCAGCAGTGGACGAGTGTGGGTTGCTGATGATGATGATTACAATGATTCGAGCCGGCGTATTAAGTTGTGGAACAATTAAAAAGTCAAGAAGATCTTTAAGGCAAGAGTGAACAAGTATCTTTTAGGCAAACGCGTATCATCCTAGACCTCATCGTCGCTTTCCATCAGGTGCGATTGTGGTCAAGCGTTAGCCTATTGACAAAAAAAAAGTATGTGACTGTTACAGATACACCCTATATAAACTCTTTGACCTATTATAGGAGGCTCAAATGGACTGTTGCAAGTAATAAAAAGAGTATTTTTTTCCCGGATCGTTCAGAAAATTGTTTGTTAAAAACTTTTTTTACACAGTTTTCAAACAGCGATACTTCAGTCGAAATTCTGGACAATATCAGAGCCTTTTTGTAAAAAGTTTCATTTTACTCTGCAGGGAATTTTCACGGTGAAACATTTGTGTTCGATGCAAGCTTTTTTATTAATGACAAAGTTGAATACAAACCATTTGTTATTTTCGTACCAAATGTTGAGAACCAGCCCTTGCTGTTCAAGATTTGTTACCTCACATTTCTTTGGACACACTCTTTGTGACATAAATCGATGAAAATATTAT
Organism: Marasmia exigua; assembly: GCA_019059595.1. Lineage (NCBI taxonomy): Eukaryota > Metazoa > Arthropoda > Insecta > Lepidoptera > Crambidae > Marasmia > Marasmia exigua. The sequence continues at coordinate 22,070,689 of CM032481.1, read as the reverse complement.
TTTTCCATGAAATGTCGGGGGCTCGGGGATAAAATTCAGGGTCCTTTTTCTTTAGTATTGCGAAAAAAGTTCAGCGGTTTTCGTTAGATGGCGCTTGTAAAAAGCATATAGAACGGGTAAAAAGCAATCAAGTAGGTGGTTCGGCGTTTCGTCCGGTAGATAGATAGATAGATAGATAGATATACTTTACTGCACAAAAAAACACAATTTAAAAAAAACTAGGCATTACAGCACAAACTTAATTGTACAATTTCGGCGGTCTTATCGCTGGAAGCGATTTCTACCAGACAACCTTCAGGCAAAGGACATTTGATATTAGAGAAGGGGTAGATGGTGCAATATTGAAAAAGGTAGATGTCACTATGCATTTTTACATGGCGTTAGTAAAGCGTGTTTCCGAAACAATGACCTCAAGCCGCCTGATTACAATATTAATTCAAAATGTGCGGGAAATTAGGTAACTCGCTAGTTACCTAATTTCCCGCACATTTTCCTAAAGGTATTAGGAAGGTATTAGTTATAATTTAGAGCAAAATCAATAATGATATCTGATTGACTGACTCTCGAAGGAGGCCGTTCTACATAACCATTGAGTATTGGTCGTTTTCCAATAGATGGCGCTAGCACTGGCTAGCTGACTGATGCCTCTACCTCAGTATATATAAGTTGTCTGCCTCGGTGGCGCAGTGGTTAGTGATTCTCACTTTAATGCGACGACTGCGCAAGAGGTCCCGGGTTCGATCCCTGGGTCGGGCAAAAAAATTGTGCCTAAGTTTTCGGAGAAATTTCTCAGTGTTAGTTCGGAGTTTACAAGTTGGCTGTCCTACGCTTAATTCCTCTCCGGTCGTGTCACGCTGGCGTCCCATCGGAATATGAGTGTAAGGGAATGGAGAGTGCACTTGTATTTGCGCACACACTTGAGCACTATATGTCCTGCTTACGTGGCTGATCGTTGAGATTGGCCGTCGTAGCCGTAATCGGATGGAGGATATTATATATAAGTTACTTTATGTCCAAATTCATGTCAACATTTTCTACTGGTCAATCTTTAGGACATCACATATCTTGCATGTTGGACAATGCAAAATTAGAAATTATGCTAACTGGTTGGTTGTATCCAAAGCGTAGAATTTTATGTGAAATATATTTTCTTTAGAATATTTATAGTAGTGGTTCCCTAAATATGCAATTATAAAAAAACTACAGTATTTCATTCATCAATTATTTTTTTATTTATCATAAATGAAATATGACACCGACTGCCACGAATAAAATAGTTACTTCCCTTTAAAACTACTGACTCTTTTTAACCACAAAACTGTCAGAATATAAAAAAAAAATCACAACATCAGATACATTGATCTGCCTCCGAGATAGGTAGCTCAATCACCTGCGTTACGGATATCAAAACCAACAGCGGAATTACAGACATATACATATAATACCTTTATTTTGTAAATACATACTTATGATACATAGGAAACACCAAAAGACCAATACAAACAAACATGTTCATGCACACAAAAGTTTTTTTTTTCACTGTAGATAGGAAAGCGTTTGACCATATTTCACTTGATGGTAAGTGATAATATGATCTAGGATGTAGCACGATCACCTAGAAGAAACCTATTCACTCGAGCTTTGAAAACCCCCAAATTGTAGCCTCTAGGGAACACCTCCTCAGGCAGCTGATTCCACTGTTCAGCTGATGTACTGTGCTGGGATCAAACCCGTAATCCTTGCACCAGAGGCAGCGTTTGGTCCAAACGGGTCGTCAAATATCATTTATTTATTTATGAAATATTCTAACATCTGCCACGAGTTTTTGCGTTTCATCATCATCATCATTTCAGCCTATAGACGTCCACTGCTGGACATAGGCCTCCCCCAATGTTGTCCACACAGATCGGTCCTGTGCCGCCCGCATCCAATGGATTCCCGCGACCTTCACCAGATCGTCGGTCCAGCTTGTGGGTGGCCTGCCACGGCTGCGACTTCCTGTACATGGCCTCTTTGCGTTTACATATATAGTTATTTCATTAAATCTTCTATCTACATTTATAAAAGTACACACAATTAATAACTCAAGAAAAGTTGGACAGCTTTGGCTACTAATTGGTAGAGAGGTAGGGTAGAACCAGAGAATGGACCTAGGGCTGGTTTGATTTGTTTGTCCTGAAAATTGTCAGGTTCCTGTAGGAAGAACAAAAAAAATACTACATTTTATGATTAAATTTACAAATTTAGCTTACAAATTACACTTGTCCTTCAAAACTGTGTACACAGTTTGTTTGCAGGATCGGTTGAGCCTTAACACAATACGTTCATCATCATCACCATCAGCAACCCACACTCGTCCACTGCTGTACATAGGTCTCCCCTAATGCACGCCACTGCTACCGATTTTCGGCCACTCTCATCCAGCCCACACCAGCCAGCCTTCGAATGTCATCATCCCATCTTGTCGCAGGGCGTCCTACACTACGCTTACCGAGTCGCGGTCTCCACTCAAGGACTTTACGGCTCCAGCGGCTGTCAGTTCTGCGGCTAATATGACCAGCCCACTGCCACTTCAGTTTGCTAATTCGGTGGACTATGTCGATGACTCTGGTTTTCTGTCGGAATACACAATACGTTATACAACACTAAACCAAATCAAGAAAGTACTTTTCAGCATGAGCGGCACCGCGGGCGAAAGTGAGTAATTGTATAGATAAAATCTATCAGAACTTTAACAGAACTTGGTAACGCTAACATTTTGAACAGTGTACCAAAAATTGAGGCGGACCGCTTATCCTTACTAATATTATAAAGGCGAAAGTTTGTTTGAATGGATGTATGGATGTTTGTTCCTCTTTCACGCAAAAACTACTAAACGGATTTTAATGAAACTTTACAGTAATGTAGCTTATAGATCAGAATAACACATAGGCTATAATTTATAAAGATATTGTGTGAACGCAGACGAAGTCGCGAGCAAAAGCTAGTCTTTAATAACTGAGTAACTTATTATCTTCATTTTTAGAAAAACGTTTCAACTTTCAACGTAACTTGTACTACAAAGTGGAGTATTTAAAATTAATCGCTCCTTTTTATTCATCTAAAAACAAACAACTTTTGTGTTAAAACTTTTCAATGGGAGAGAAGTTTAATGTTGAGTTCTTTCGCCAAAATACGTATAAAGGCTTATTTCAATCATAATTCGAATTTTGGCGAAAAAAACTCAAAAGTTGCTTCGGAAACTTCCTCGAAATACGGGATGAACATGCATAAATTAATAATTTTATATTGTTAACCAATTTTTCAGTGGCAAGTATCAGCCTTTAGACTGTCCCACTGCAGGGCAAAGGCCTCCAACATAGAAATTAAGTTATCGCTACTATGATGGGATTAGGCTTAATCACCACGCATGCCTAATGCGGATTGGTGATCACAACTTCGGTAACACCTTTTCTCGAGTGTACTGTTATAAAAGGTTATTTGAAGTTTTCGCGTATAAAAACGGACCCAACATTTTTGCATGGTTATTTGATAATTAGTATAAGTGTTTGCCGAGAGTTTTTAACCCCAGAATTGTATAAAATAGATCCGGTTTAGTAGCTAAAAATTTAAATCGATTGACGTCGCTAGTGTGCCCTATCCGTCACTTTAACTCAAAAACTACGTAACTGATTTCCATTTTTTTTCTTTATTACAATGATAAATTATACGCTATTAAATTTTTTTAATTATTTCGGGAAAATGTCTTGTGCCTATGGAAAACATAAATCATTCTAGGCGGGTCACGCTGGTAAGGTGTAAGTATATGGCCCTAAAAATAAACTAAAAAAAAAGGCTTAATATTGTTGTATCGCTAGCGAGCTAATGTAATGTTTTAACTGAGTTCATGACCAAATCTACTAAAGAATAAAAAAAAATATATCCTAGGCTTCATCGTCACTTTCCATCTGGCGAGATTGTGGACAAGCGTTAGCCCACAGTTCATAATTAAAAAAATAAAACGCAGAGCAGAGAGAGATTTAAAAGAAAAACTGCTCTTTCATTGCGCCATCGTAACGCGACAGGCGACAGGCCGCCTACACTATGGACCGTACAGTCAACAGCAAAAGTTGATGCACACTTTTCGCAGCTAATGACTCTTATGCTCTTCGGAATAAGAACTACAAACTACGAAATATGTGCAGATACTTCTACTGTTGACTGTACATACTCCGTGCGTACCGTACACACCGTAAAACAGTCATCATAAAATAGGTACCCGAATTAAAAAATAGAAGTGAAGCTCAAATCTGAATACTTTTCAAAAAAAATTCAGAACGAACTGGGTAATATCGGAAATGTTGGCGATTTTCCGAGCTCCTTTGAAGTTCTGACGTGGCGACGTAACCGAATTTTTCGTTAGATTTCACTTCATAGATTAAGCCCGGATGGATTTTAGTGCATCAGAGAAATATACGAAATAGGATTACGTAATGTCAGACTAGGGAAAATATTCGGCAACATAGTGTAAGTAATGAAGTTTTGTACTCTAAAGTGTTTTCCGCATTCATCAATAAATAATGATTCATCAATGAAATCCGCCTTCATTAATAATCCTCCAACCGATTACGGCTACGGCGGCCAATCTCAACAATCAGCCATGTACGCAGGATAATTATAGTGCTCAAGTGTGTGCGCAAACACAAGTGCTCTATTCCTTTACTCTGATATTCCGATAGGACGCTACTGTGAAACGACCGGAGAGGGATCGGGCGCAGGACCAGCTTAACGTGCTTTCTGAGGCACGGGGGTACAAGACCGCCAACTTTCAGACTCCGGGCTGCCACTAAGAATTTCTTACCGAAAACTTAGGTACAAATGTTTGTACGTGTATTATATGTAAATTCATGAATATCTGTCTACCAACATCATCATCATTTCAGTCAATAGACGTAAATAGGCCTCCCCCAATGTTCTCCACACAGATCGGTCCTGCGCCGCCCGCATCCAATGGATTCCCGCGACCGTCACCAGATCGTCGGTCCACCTTGTGGGGGGCCTGCCACGGCTGCGACTTCCTATCTTTTTATGAGCAAGGGAGGCAAACGAGCACGCGAGTCACCTGATGGTAAGTGATCACCGCCGCCCATGGACATCAGCCACACCAGAGGGAGTGAAGTTGTGTTGCCGACCTTTTAGGGAGGTATAGGCTCGTTTCTTAAAGATTGAAATGTCGTATCTACTATACTATCTATAAATAGGATACAATACAGATAATTGGAAAACACGAAACGCTTGTGCGACGTAATCGACACCTAGCGCCATCTATTGGTGTAAAGTGGAACTAATGCCCCGGAACGAAATGAGGGCGAGTCACTATGGGAACCAGACCAACTGAATCATGGTAGCACGTTTCAGAAACTATCCGAAACATGCAGGTTTCCTCTCGATGTTTTAAGCTAAATGCTAGAAATATGCACATAGATGATTTGGAAAATCTAAAGGTGCATGTTCAAGTTTAAAGTACCCCCCCCACGGAAGGCTCGTTCTGAACAGCTACGATCGCCGTTTGTCTAGAATCTCTAAATAATACAACCAGTCCCGGTCCTCAGACTTCATAAAATCGGTAATTCATTTGTTGGCTTAAGTATTAAGATATTTAATAAGCTACCACAAAATGTCATTAACCTATCACTGGATAAGTTTAAGTCTCATATTAAAACCTGCCTAATGAAGAAAGGTTACTATAGTGTACAAGACTATTTAAATGATAAGGATTCTTGGTCATGTTAATTGATTAATCTTTTGAGTTGTTATTCATAGTAGTCTATTAACTTTCATAATTGTATTTTTTTGCTCTTCTCAATTGAAACTCTGTACCATCATCGATATTTGAAAAGAGTTAACTACTGAGTTTCTTGCTGGTGTCTTCTCAGTAGAAATCGACATTCCGAACCATGCGGTAGATATTATGTACCTATTTGCTATCATAAGTGTTCTGTGTGGACCTAAATTGAATAAAGATTTTTTTCTTTTATCTTTTAGTATTTTGAGTCCTAAAACAAATGCCGTTTGTACCAATATTTTTCACAGGCGTTTCTCCAACCGGAGGTTATAAAAATAAACCCGGAGTTAGTTCCCGATCCCTGCCGGTTGGCGTTTTATTGCCCAGAGTTTATTTTAATCCGACGTTTTTGCACACTATTCGTTCGTTTTAAAGCTACATGGTACTATTTTAAATTTTGTTTCTGGGCCTCTTCTGACTTTATAGATTGCGACAGATTTTTAAAGTTCAAATAAATCGCACGGAAAGAATTATTAAAAGTTTGATTTCTAAATGGGTCTATTTAGAAGTCAAACCGGAATTTAATTAATCAGACAGAAATTTGCCCGTGGGAGAGCCACGCTTCGGCATGAATGGGTCGCCTCTACCGGAATGATCATCATCATCATCAGCCCATTTAAGTCCCCACTGCTGGGGCACTGGCCTCCCTCAATCACATGAAGGGTAATTGCCATACTTACCACGCTTGGCAGACGGGTTGGCGAGGGCTTGATATAAATGCAGAGTTTTCCTTCTCTGGGTGCTGATGATCATGCCAGCAGCTTTACATTAGTCGCCTTTTACGACACCTCGGTAAGAGTGAGGGTGGCCTATTCTACTCTGCCGGGGACCACGCGGCTAATACGGTATATGTGTACGTATATTATGTATTGTATAGTTTTTTGTTTTGTTATCCACGCTCACGTAATCTTCTTTCGCCGCATCATTATAATTTCTGTATGCCACCCAAAGGTTGACTGGTAGAGATTGCCTCTTGGCATTAGGTTCGCCTATTGTATAAACTTTTTGTGCAATAAAGTTTTAAATAAATAATAAGTAAATCTTCATCGCTAGAAAGTAAAACGTAGTGATTACTTGCTCAGTGGCTAGAAAGTATGACACGATCGTGAAATAAATAACAGAGAACTCTGCTACTATTGACAATAGATAGATATTCTTAAATACAAGCATGATACAACAGAAACAGACAGTACAATAAGGCGGTCCTATCGCTTGTAGCGATTTCTTCCAGACAACCTTTGGGTGGAGAAAAGAAATATCGTATTCGTAATAACCACCCACCCAGAGAAGGAAAACTCTGCATTTATATCAAAACCCTCGCCAACCCGTCTGCCAAGCGTGGTGAGTATGGCAATTACCCCTCATGTGATTGAGGGAGGCCCGTGCCCCAGCAGTGGGGACTTAAATGGGCTGATGATGATTCGTAATAAGGGAAGGCAGTGCAAAGTACTTTAACAAATGAAATTGAGAATGGCAGAAATATACATTATTTTATATATTAATATTTATTACATTACATAAATAATAATACAATACATACATACCCAATAATATATACATAGATAATTATAACATACATACATATACATAGATAGATAACTGACTTAAAAAAGGAAGAGGTTTTATGTTCGCCTGTGTGTTTGTTTTTTTGAAAAAAACAAACACACAGGCGTGTGTATTGAAAAAAATTTACGAAAAAAAACCGCCTTGAAAAAACCACGAAGAAAATAGTAAAAAACACTTTTTCAACACTTCAAACATTTTATAACAGGACACTCTTAAAATGTTTTTTCTGAAGTCGTGGTTTTTAAAGGGATTTTCTTTTTCGTAGATTTTTTTTACTCGACTACGGCGAAGCAAAAAGGAGAGTTGTGTATTTGACCTGTATGTATGCATGTATGTACGGTTGTTCATCTTTCTCTCATAACTTCTAAACTAGTTATCAATTTAGAACAAATGAGGTGTCGTTAGAAGCGTCTTGATTGTCTTCTGGATAAAGTCGACATGACTTTACGTTAAATTGACTACAGCGCCCTCTAGTAAAGAACTATTACTAAAGATTTTTGCTTGACGGTACCGTGTGGAGTATCAAATTAAAGAGCTTTTTTAGCACATTTCAAATGTGTAATTTTATTTACATAGCTAAAAATATGTTAAGTAAAAATAAAGTTTAAAAACTAAAACCCGACTACCAAAAAAACACGCTCTAAAAAGTACGAAACAAGAAAACTGTCTCTGCTGAAATTATTATGCCGTATCGCCGTGGTCGTATGCCACATTGATTACACCATCATTATACGGATACCATATTGACACGGTATAATAATTTCAGCAGAGACTATATTCTTGTTTCGTACTTTTTAGAACGTGTTTTTTGGTAGTCGGGTTTTAGTTTTTAAACTTTGTTTTTATTGTAACCTATGTTTTGTGTGCAATAAAGTAAAGTCATTCATTCATTCATTCATTGACCTTGTCAAATGAACCTTCGTGCGAATTCGCTTACAAAAGTTGTTAATTAAGGGAAGAGTGATCGTTTCTCGGCTTATTGGCTGTTTAGACAAGCTATTCGACTCTTTAGATTTAGTACACAGTAAAATAATATCGTCGTTTAATTTCTAACACCATATATAGTCCGTAAAATGTAGCTTGACAGATGACAGATGTCATGTGAAATGACAGATGTCAATTAATCTTTTTTCAATGAACATTTTTTTATGATATAGGGGGCAGACGAGCAAACGTATCCCCTAATGGTAATCGATCACCACCGCTCATGGATACCTGTCACGTCAAAAGAGTCACAGGTGCCCTGCCAGCCTTTTTAAAAGGGAGTAACGCTCTTTTCTTGAAGGTTTGCAGGTTGTAACGGTACATAAGATCATTTCGATTCTGGCGGTAGAAGTCAAACACTCCACGTGGGCTGATGCAATTCAAAAGTTTTAAATTAGTATCTAGTGGTTTTTAGTGAACAAATTTGGTGTTTATTTGTGCAGTGAAGTGCCGCAAAGTGATCTTTATAATAAGAATCGTTGAATTGAATCGTTAACACTGCTATTGTGTGTCGAGTGAGTTGTCTCTAACAACTTGCTTTGACCCAATAGAGTCTCAAAACCCGCGATTGCGTTTAGAGTGGTATCGGCAGAATCCGTAGGTCGATAAAACAAAAAATACCGGCTTTATATTCAGTTACTGTGACTTTGACTGTCTTCGACTATTGAGTACCCACTTATTCTCAATAAGTAACTTGACATTGGCAAGATTATTTCAGGTAGAGCCATAATATATATAAAAAAAACATAAGGTCAATTTAACGTGACATCAATAGCTATTATTCTAATCAAGCTGTAACAATGCGATCTAATAGGTCCGATTCGACAAACGTTACATCGATAATAAATCTATGGTATACCACACCGCTGTACAAATCTGACATTATACTATAGATTCATCCACGCAAAAGATTGGTCGAATCCAGTCTCAGTATTTTTTTTTGTGGTTTAACATTTTGATGTTTGTGATTTTTGTGGTTTGACAAAAAGTTCAGCTTGGTAAGTTCAACTTCCAGAAAGAGGTCAATCGACGAATCCACCTCTCGGCTGGGCAGCGTTCGGGAAGCTACGCAGAATATTTTTGGCCCATCTACCGCAGTGTCCTAAGCCGAGAGTCTTCAATGCGCGTGTGTTGCCAGTGATGACATAAGGAACCGAGACAAGGCCGCTTACAATGTGCCAATTAAGGAGGCTCAAAGTCACCCAGAGAGCAATAGAGAGGGCTATGCTCGGAGTCTCCTTGCGTGATCGTATCAGAAATGATGAGATCCGCAGGAGATCTAAGGTTACTGACGTAGCCCAAAGGATTGCATGCCTCAAGTGGCAATGGGCAGGGCACATAACAAGGAGAACAGACGGCTGTTGGGGTGGAAAGGTCCTCGAGTGGAGGCCACGTACAGGAAGTCGCAGCCGTGGCAGGCCCCTCACAAAGTGGACCGACGATCTGGTGAAGGTCGCGGGAATCCTTAAATGCGGGCAGCGCAGGACCGATCTGTGTGGAGATCATTGGGGGAGACCGATATCCAGCAGTGGACATCTATTGGCTGAAATGATGATGATAATAATGATTTTGATGGCATTTGATCAATTCGCTAGTCTGACGCGTCGCCCAATCAGAAGCGAGGTAGGAACATCATCATCAGTCCATTTAAGTCCCCACTGCTGGGGCACGGGCCTCCCTCAATCACATGAAGGGTAATTGCCATACTCACCACGCTTGGCAGACGGGTTGGCGAGGGTTTTGATATAAATGCAGAGTTTTCCTTCTCTGGGTGCTGATGAGCATGCCAGCAGCTTTACCTTGGTCTCCTTTTACGACACCTCGGTAAGAGTGAGGGTGGCCTATTCTACTCTGCCGGGTACCACACGGCTCGTAAGGTAGGAACATAAAACCTTTAAAATGAGTAAAAAAAACGGAAATGGCTTTGGTAAAAGCACCGAAGTCTTGAAATGCTCCCAAGCGACATCTTTGGACGCAACTGGGAATCAACGCTGAGATGAAGACTGTAGATGAAATAATATCCTCCCACAGATTTCGGCTAAAGAGGCCAATCTCATATCTATCAGCCACTTACGCAGGATATTTATAGTGCTCAAGTGTGTTCGCTAATATAAGTGCACTCCCTTTTCCAATACCCTCATTCTAATGGGACACCAGTGTGACACATCGGCATCAGGCGCAGGACCAACGGCTTAACGTGCTTTCCGAGGCACGGGGATACAAGACCAACTTCCAGACTCCGGGCTGACAGTGAGAATTTCTTAACAGAAAAACTCAGGTACAATTTTTTTCCCGACTCGGGGATCGAACCCGGGACCTCAAGCGCTGACATCGCTTTAAAGTGCAACCCACTACCCACTGCGCCATCGAGGCAGATGAAATGTTGCAGTGTTTGCGGACTGATTCGAACTTTTACGAATAAAGCCTCTACTCCTTTTTAAAGGCTGGCTGCTCATAAGAATTCATTGGTGACAAACGACGACAATGGCATCCGGTGATCCGTTTGTTCGCCTATCACCTATCACATGAAAAAAGTAATTTTGTATACTGTGACCACTTCAAGGTTGTTGCTCGAATTTTCCCGGCAGGCGGCTTACTTGACATCACTTAATTAGTTTTGGTTCCACCCACACCCAGGGGAACATGTGTAGCTTACGAATTAGATTCTATACAATTACAGTAGGACTGGGACTATGGGGTCCAATAAAAAATGCGTCAGACAAATGAATTCATACAAAGTCTCATACATAGACCTCAATTTGTACATTTAGAATATAACATATTTAAAATAAATTGAAAATTTAAAAACCCCCGACACAACTAAAGCTCTTTCATTTGATACCTATATTGAGGCAGTTGGAACAACAAATAGGTTATTCGTCATTTTCTGACGGCGGCCATCTTGGATTTGAATTTTTTCACAATTAATATATTTTGCTATTCAAGCCCTTTTATATGATACCCAAATTGTGGGAGTTGTGTTAAAATATAAAATCCAAATCTTTGTGACGGCGGCCATCTTGGATCGATTTTTATACACTCCCTCCTCATTCATCATTCAAACAAAAAAAAAAACAAAATTAAATTCGGTTAATTTTTCGGGAGCTACGATGCCATAGACAGACACACAGACACACACACAGACACGTCAAACTTATAACACCCCGTCGTTTTTGCGTCGGGGGTTAAAAATAGAATAGAATATTTCACAACATCATATCCATTGATCTGACTCCGAGATAAGTAGCTCAAGCACCTGTGTTACGGATATCAGAACCAACAGCAGAATTACAAATATATACACTTAATACTTTTCTTTTGTAAATAAGTACTTATAATACATAGAAAAAATCCAGTCCGATACAGAAATAACATGATGATAGAGAACAGAAAATTCTTTATTCAGATTGGGTCCATACAGAACACTGATGAATGTCAAAAAAGGTATACATATATAATCTATCACTTGTTCGGAATGTTGGTTTCTACGGTTTTCTGTGAGCAGTGGTATTACTCCGGTCGAGCCGGCACATTCATGCCAAAGCGTGGCTCTCCCACGGTCGAAGTTTTAAGCTTTCATGATCTCTAACATTAGAATAAATTATTTACGAGATATTATGCTTATTTTTGAGTTTCTGATATTACGGCGCAGTTGCCAGCGCCGTGGTCACGGAGTAACTGAAGTTTTTGCTTGTTAGTTGTTACTGGCAGACATATCGGTCTACCTTCCTTCGTAGTCTTTTACTACGCGCACTTTCTGTGCCACTGTTCACTTACTCACAATTTTCTACCCTCTATGACTGACTCGGTGGCGCAGTGGTTAGTGGATAGAGAGTGCACTTGTGTTTGCGCACACACTTGAGCACTATAAAATATCTTGCGTAAGTGGCTGATCGTTAAGTTGGCCATAGAGTACAATGGAGTTGGCCGCCGTAGCCGTAATTGGTTGGAGTATTATTATTATTTTCTAGCACCTGTTATCGGCACAAACTAAAATTAAATTGAAAATTTAAAAAACCCCCGACAAAAACTAATAGGTTATTCGTCAATTTCTGACGGCGGCCATCTTGGATTTGAAATTTGTCACGATAAATATATTCTGCTACTCAAGCCCTCTTATGTGATACCCATATTGTGGGAGTTGTGTTAAAACATACAATCCATATCTTTGTGACGGCGGCCATCTTGGATCGATTTTATCCAACATAGCTAAGAAAAGTCCCTTATTCATCTTTCAAACAAAAAAAAAAACAAAATCAAAATCAGTTCATTTGTTTGGGGGCTACGATGCCATAGACAGACACAGACACGTCAAACTTATAACACCCCGTCGTTTTTGCGTCGGGGGTTAAAAATAAGGTTTGTACATGGTACAAATCTCATAAATATCTATTCTTGATGTGTGTTCCCCGTTACATCTCGTGTTTTTTGATCTCAGTGAAAACAAAAGTGAAAATGTCCAGCTGAGAAGGGTGTTTCCCGGCAATTGGATGCGAAACAATGCTGTAGAGAATAATTGCCAAAGAGGAATGTTTCCCTAAGCCTGAGGCGGGGCCTGATAAGCCTTATCGCCTTGCAAATGTACAACTTGCTAACAATATTGGGGCATTTGAAATTAATTAGATTTGGGAAAGTTAATTCATTTTTTTCGCAAAAAATTATACGGTCGAAATTTTGTGTTTTGACATGATATTGTAATATTTTATATTTTATTCCAAAATATAAGAGAAAGACCGGTAGAATTATAAAGAAGCGTGTTATCTCATGAAATTTATTGGTTTTAAACTATTGACGACCTATTTGGAACAGTGGTAGTGAACGCTGCCTTTGGTCCAAGGGTTGCGGGTTCGATCCCCGCACAGTACAAACATTTGTGTGCATGAACATGTCTGTCTGATTGGTGTGGGTGTTGGTATGTATTATAAGTATGTATTTACAAAAGAAAAGTATTATATGTATATATTTGTAATTCCGCTGTGGATTCTGATATCCGTCACACAGGTGCTTTAGCTACCTATCTTGGAGTAACATCAATGTATGTGATGTTGTGAAATATTTATTATTATTATGAAGCAATGTCAGCTTAGAGGATAAGGACACGGATGGAAGTAGGTGGTCTTGTACCCCCGTGCATCGGAAAGCACGTTAAGCCGTTGGTCCTGCACCCGATCACTTTTTGGTCGTGTCACGCTGATGTCCCATTGGAATACGAGGGTAAGGAAATAGAGGGTGCACTTGTGTTTGCGCACACACTTGCGCTCGATAATATATCCTGCGCACGTGGCTGGTCGTTACGATCGGCCGTCGTAGCTGTAATTGGTTGGAGGATATTAAGTTTGCTAACTCACTTAAAGATCAACTACTTCCTCAAGTCTTAAGCGTGGTTAGAAATCCGAGCATGCACCTCTGGATTTTTCAAAAAATTTGGTCATATCATGGTAAATAACATAGTTAGAAAACCTTCACGTCTTATATAGATTCTCAATATTGTGGATATCTAAAATATTTGAGGTAATGATTCTGAACGTAATCCAGTTGATCTGTTTCCCCTGTTTAAGGGTTGCGAAGGTCAGACAGCAGTCGCTTCATTGTGATTATCAGACTTCCCGAATCCTGGATCATCGTCCAAGCGTACCCCGGGCTCTGAAGCGACAGCTTTGGACGCAACTAGGAATTGATATTTCACATGGACGTTTCTTAATCATTTCACAACCCTTTAAAGATAATGCATTGACATACACACAAATAGACTACTATAAGTTTATAAACATTCTGTAGTGTTTCATGAATGAAAAACTGTTTTTAATGTTCTATTTCTTTAGGTAATTTGTTTATATTTCACATTGCCTGACATTACTTAGAAGTACTAGACTTAAAAAAATAGCGAGATGGTGTAAGCCTAGTAATCTGTAACACAGGTTTTCCTAGTACAGACGCCAGTCTCTCACAATATGATCTCTTCGCCTGTCCTCTAATGTATAATTCATTTCATAATTTTTCTTTGACGATTTATCTAAACGATATTGATTATAAGCATTGTATATCATACTGTCACTGTAATCATAATTTGTATAAGAATGAATATTGTAATTACCATATTATTTGAAAAGAGTAACTACTGAGTTTCTTGCTGATTCTTCTCGGTAGAAATTGACATTCCGAATCAGCGGTAGATTACATAATATTTGACATAATTCATACTTGTTCTGTTTGGACTTAAATTGAATAAAGGCATTTTTGATTTTACTTTTGATTTGGATATAGCTACAGGAATAATAATAATTATTATCATCAATTCAAACGTCTCATATTTGATTCCGTGCTAAATATGTTAAGCACTTGTGTTACGGATTAGACTTGAAACACTGGTGTCGCGGGTGTCTAATCGGCAATCGCTTACCATCAGGCGATCGTTCTGCCATTCTATCACATAAAAAAAAGTACACAGTATGAATAAATTAGAGTGATTCATATGACCGCAAGCTTACGGAGTTAAAATATTTCGATTTCAACTTAGAGCTTATCCGTCTCGAGACGTGTTTTTCAACTTCCAACGACAATGTAGTCAGAACTGGCCTTATCATCATCATCATCATCATTTCACTGCTGGACATAGGCCTCCCCCAACATTTTCCACACAGATCGGTCCTGTGCCGCCCGCATCCAATGCATTCTCGCAACCTTCACCAGATTGTCGGTCCACCTTGTGGGGGGCCTGCCAACGCTGCGACTTCCTGTGCGTGACCTCCACTCGAGGACCTTTCCGCCCCAACGGCCGTTTGTTCTCCTTGCTATGTGCCCTACCCATTGTCACTTGAGGCATGCAATACTTTGGATTATGTCTGTTATCTTAGTTGTCCTGCGGATCTCATCATTTCTGATACGATCACGCAGGGAGACGACTTCCAGCCTTCCGAACAGGCCGGATTCCGTAAAGCACCATAGACCACATACATACGCTGCGGCAGATTATACAGAAGTCCGAAGAGTATAATCTGCCATTATGCTTTTGCGTTTGTGGACTATAAGAAAGCCTTCGATTCTGTCGAGACCTGGGCCGTGCTACAGTCTTCAAAGGTGCCGAATAGACTACCGATATATACAAGTGTTGCAGTAATTGTACGAAAACGCCGTCTATCAGTACGTCTTCAGGACCAGGAATTAAAACCTATACGTTATATCGCCGAAACTGTTCACCACTCTGTTGGAGGACGTGTTTAAACTTCTGTACTGGGATGGAATTGGCATCAATATAAATGGTGAGAACACGACGCACCTTCGATTCGCAGATGATATTGTAGTCATGGCTGAGACCTTGGAAGACTTAGGCACAATGCTCGACGACCTCAGTAGAGTCTCCCAACAAGTAAGTCTGAAAATGAACTGGCCTTACAGTGATCGGAAATTTGGGCGCTTTCACATAGTGTGTACGCACTGCTACGTGATACGAAACGAATGCTACGACGACTACGATATTTGAGGGTCGTAGCACTGGTTACTGTCGTAGCACTGGGAACGGTCGTAGCATATATTCGTAGCGATGGTATTTATGATTTTATAATTTTGTATACTTTATTAACACCCGACGAAAAATCGACGGACGGGGTGTTATAAGTTTGACGTTTCTGTGTGTGTGTGTGCGTGTGTGTGTATATGTGTATGTCTTACCTACTCTTAAAATGTGTACTTTAACAAAACGTTACGCTAATTTGTAATATGTAGAGCGGCCCCCCTCGCGACAGTATATAACCAAAAATATTCATACTTAGGACAGATACAATTTTGTCGGGGGTTTTATTGTACACAATATAACTACTTGGCAGACTGATTACCACTAGCTCACACTATGTAAGCCAGTTTTAACACTGTGCTTGATATAAACTGCAGCAGAGCGAGGAGGGAATATCAATAACTCGGTCTAGATTGAAAATGAATTGCGTGCCTAGACTCAAGATAGCTCCTAAGTTGTGTCGTAAGTTCTAATGCGAGCGAAAATATTTTGTGAGTAAGATCCAACTGAATTTATGTTCCTCGGTTCGATTTTAAGAACTACGGCAAATCGATCTATTTGAACGAGTATTTTTTTAAATGTGATAAATGACACATGAGCAGACTGGTCACCTGGCAAGTGACCGCCGCCGCCCATGGACTCCCTCAGTAAAAGCAGTTAAAAAAGGCACAATATTTTTTTTTAAAGTTATGTTTTTCCTAAATTATTTTTTATGTCAAGACAGACAAGCATCTGATTGAACTCCCTCTGATGTTAAGTGAAGAAGAAGTCTAAGGTGATAGGTGGCGGATGAGTAGACGGCTGCCAACCTTTAATCTCACCTTTCCCGGATTTGGCCTCCGTGCGTGAGTGTGGGACTCAACGAAACGCAGCAGAGACACTGCTTTACGTCGGATTTCTGTGTGGCCTTTGTATCACACTGCCATAAATTTTCAGCCTCGCTCATTCTTTGGCTGTTAGAGAATACTGAAAGGCATTAAGTCCGCCAATTGTAATTTTTACTTCGTGCAACAAAGAATAAATAAATAAATTGTATCGGTCCAGTGGTCCATTCGTGCCGAAGCTTGGCTCTGCCACAAGGTTATTTTGAAGATTTGAAAAATCAAGAAGTGCATGCTTGGAATCGAATTACGACACGTATTGCAGGAAGGATCACAAACAGTAGTGGAATTGAGCTGGTTCCATTTGCCTAAAATAATAGCCTATTTTAGCGTCGCAAGCTCTGTTTATACAGGTTCTCGCATTTGGAGGGCACATATTTAACTTATGAAGCATGGGACAAACATCTTAGGCATCAGACAGAACCCGTATAAAGGGTTAAACCAACTGCCTTAAAATGGCCGCTAATTACAGGTAGCCCTAACTAGCGACACCACTCGTTTTTAATTGTTAGCTACTAAACCGGATCTATTTTAAACAATTTCGGGATTACAACCTCTCGGCAAACGCTTATTCTATTTATTAAATAACCATGCACAAATGTTGGGTCCATTTTTGTATGCGAAAAATTGATTACCGCCAAAAGCGGCCAGTTTAAGCGTGAATCAATTTTTCGCGAACATATGTTGGATCCGCATTTGTGCATGGTTATTTAATAAATAGTATAAGTGTTTACCGAGAGGTTGTAACCCCACCATTTTAAAATAGGTCCGGTTTAGTAGCTAAAAATTAAAATCCATTGGCGTCGCTAGTGTGCCCTACCCGTCACCTTAATTTAGTTTATAAGGTTAACTAGTGGCCCGTTTTATGTGTTTTAGTCAATATGTAGTTTTCTTTCTTTCTTTCTTTCAAATCGTTTCTACCATTAGCTCAACGATGAGGGAAACCATCGTGAGGAGACCTGCACATTCCGTATAGTTTCTGAATTATATAACCGTGAATCAGTTGGTCTGATTCCCCTGTTAAAGAGTTGCGAAGGTCAGACGACAGTCATCATCATCATCATTTCAGCCAATAGACGTCCACTGCTGGACATAGGCCTCCCCCAATTTTCTCCACACAGATCGTTCCTGTGCCGCCCGCATCCAATGGATTCTCGCAATCTTCACCAGATCGTCGGTCCACCTTGTGGGGGGCCTGCCACGGCTGCGAATTCCTGTACGTGGCCTCCACTCGAGGACCTTTCCGCCCCACCAGCCGTCTGTTCTCCTCGCTATGTGCCCTGCCCATTGCCACGATACGACAGTCGCTTCATTGTATTCGTAATTATCAGACTCCCCAAATCAAGTATCATGGGTCAAGCGTACCCTGGGCTCCAGAGCGACAGCTTTAGACCCAACTCCTCATAGAAAATCGGCGTGAAGCAGCACTGTGCTGTGTTTCACTCCGTGAGAAAGGGGCCCAATCCGGGGGAAAGGGGGGCTTAAAGGTTGGTTACGCATTTGTGACTCCACTGGTGTCGCGGGTTTCCATGAGCGGCGGCAATCGCTTACCATCAGGTGATCCGTCTGCTCGTCTGCCACCTATGGGATAAAAAAGGGAATTGCACGCAATATGAAAGAGATACACATTTTTAAAACCTGCTAGATATGATTGTGACATGAATGGCGTGTGCAAAATAAGCTTGAAAAATCCTAACCTAACGAAAAACCGCATATGGAAGTGCCTGGTGCGAAGAGTGACCACTGAAACCAGTTTCTTTGGTAACTCCTAGCAACCTCTCTCTTTTTAAATTTTATTTTGTTTTGTCGATATGTACCTACTAATATAATTTTAAGTATTTTTGTTACTAACAGTCTATGGATCAAAAACTATGGTCTGAAATAAACAATTTTTATTAAAAAAAAAAATATCCTTACGCCGTGTGGTCCCTGGCAGAGTAGAATAGGCCACCCCCACTCTTACTGAGGTATCGTAAAAGGCGACTAAGGTAAAGCTGCTGGCATGATCATCAGCACCCAGAGAAGGAAAACTCTGCTTTACATCAAAACCCTCGCCAACCCGTCTGCCAAGCGTGGTGAGTATGGCAATTACCCCTCATGTGATTGAGGGAGGCCCGTGCCCCAGCAGTGGGGACTTAAATGGGCTGATGATGATGATGATGATGATATCCTTATTTATTTAAATTGTCGCAGGCAGTACACGTCTGCTTGTTGTCCTCTATAATGTAAAAAAATCATTTTGTTATTTCTTGTCTAAATTTCGTTACAATCAATTAAAAATCTGGTGGAGGCACCACTGATCTATGAAAGGGCTTTTAATGCCATATTCTCAACATATGCCCTTTCACCAAAAAAAGAAACGAATGGAGCTTTTTTTCTTAAGAGACGGTAACGCATCTGTGATGCCTTAATTTGATTATGTTTTATAGTAACTAGAATAAAAGTTATGTTTCAGCCTATAAACTGTCCCACTGCAGGGCAAAGGCTTCCATCATAGAATTCAAGTCATCGCTACTATGATGGGATTAGGCTTAATAACAACGCTTGCCAAATGCGGATTGGTGATCACAAACCCGAGCTATGTTCGAAGAACTCGAAACATACTTTTTACTCTGGAATCCAACCCAGGACCCCGAGATCATGGCCCGGTACTTAAACAATTAGACCAATAGGGCGTCTTTTCCTTTACCCTACGATTGTCTGGGAGAGTACGTCACTAGCGATAAGACCGCCGAGATTGTATCATCATCATCATCATCAGCCCATTTAAGTCCCTACTACTGTGGCACGGGCCTCCCTCAATCACATGAGGGGAAATTGCCATACTCACCACGCTTGGCAGACGGGATGGCGAGGGTTTTGATATAAATGCAGAGTTTTCCTTCTCTGGGTGCTGATGATCATGCCAGCAGATTTTCCTTAGTCGCCTTTTACGACACCTCGGTAAGAGTGAGGGTGGCCTATTCTACTCTGCCGGGAACCACACGGCCACGGCGAGATTGTATAAAGTTATGTTAAATTTTGTACAATAAAGAGTATTTATCTATATATGACTCGTGTGTTGCAGATGAGGGTTCCCAGCGGCAGTAATCACTTACCATCTGGTGAGCCGTCTGCTCGATTATCCGTTATAATGTTAAAAAAAAGATAAGTCTCTCTCGCATATTTTCTTTTGCCAAATAAACCTCGTTGTGCGGCCAGTTTATGGCTCTAACCCGCCCACCAATTTTGTCCAAACTGCTTACAAACTATAACCGAGCCCAGAATTATTATTGGAACCATTGGACATTGAATACCCAACTTGGAGGGTTTATGGCGGACATAATATGGAGGACGAAGGGCGGACCCTTTTTCTAATAGTGAAGACGTTCTGGAGATAATTCTTAGGCATTACCCTGAGATCTGGCTTGGGTTCGAAGATTGGCATTTTTATGTGATGGCAGACAAGCATACAGATTACAATAGTAAGCGATTGCCACTGCCCATGGACATACCCACGACCATAACAGTGGAATCACAAGTGCAAGCTGCCAATCTTTAACCTCCCTTTCTCCCGGATTGCCTTTGACCACTCTTACCCCTACTCACTAGACGAAACACAGTGCCAGGCGCTGCATGTCGCCGGATATCTGTGAGGCTTCCGGTGGAGCACTGAATGACTGGTGAAATAAAGGAATTGTATTTATTTATCTATCCAGTATCTACTATTTTGTAGCTTTCGGTGTTGAAACACTGTACACGTGGGGTTCCGACGCTCTCTCATTCTTCCGTGACTTAATAATAATAATAATTCTCACAACATCTCATACGTTGACCTGATTCCGTACTAAGTAGCTTAAGCACTTGTGTTACAGATATCAGACAACAGAGGTACACAAATATATACTTAAATACATATATTACACCCAGACACCGAACAAACACAAGTGTTCATCGCACGAATGTTTGTCCAGGGTGGGGATCGAACCCACGACCTTTGGCGTAAGAGGCAGGGTCACTACCAATTGCGCCATCCGGTCAGTCGACTTAGCTAAACGTCTAGTCGAAGTCACGGCAAAGCCAAAAGCTGGCAGCTACCTCGCCCAGCGATTTTCTATCGCGATCCAGCGAGGTAATGCTGCCAGAATTTTGGGAACACTGCTACACGACACAGCCAAAAAATGAGACAAGCATGAAAAAAAAGTTTCTGCGAAAAAAAACCGCCTTCAAAAACCACGAACTTAACAGTGTAAAATAATATTTCTAACACTTTAAACGCTTCAAATAACATTTTATAACAGTACACTCGAGAAAAGGTTTTACCTAAGTCGGCGCCTAATCCCTGTTAAATAATTGAATGTTGTATTAAATTACAAGATAATATTGGGCGCCGACTTCGGTAACACCTTTTCCCGAGTGTAGTGTAAAAAAATATATTTCTAACAATTTATACGCTTCAAATAAAATGTTATTTGAAGCGTATAAAGTGTTAGAAATATTATTTTACACTTTTTAGTTCGTGGTTTTTTTTTCGTAGATAATTTTTTGTTCAATAAATTCCACTCATTAGCAACACGCTCAGTAATTTTCTTATTGTTCCTAAACTTGGAGTCACATAATCATTAACATACAAAGTCTGTTCAAACGCTCAAAAAGCTTCAAATTAACCCCAAGGTAACCGAGATCAAGATTACGTTATTAGCATTCATTTATTCCAAGGTCCCCTTAACGGTTCAATAAATGAAATTATGTTCTAAAACTACTCTTATAAGGGTTATAAACTTCTGACCTAGGTACAGACTGGATGACCTAATAAAAAATTAAGCGTTTTTCGTGTCAAGTTTAATTAAAGTATTTTAATTAAACGCTGCTTTTTTAACGTCTTCAAGAGCATTTTATCAGAAATTTACCTTTTTAGGGTTCCGTAGCCAAATGGCTAAAACGGAACCATTATAGATTCGTCATGTCTGTCTGTTAGTCCGTCCGTCCGTATGTCACAGACACTTTTTTTCCGAAACTATAAGAACATATACTATTGCATCTTGGTAAATAGATGCATTTTGTTATCCGCATTACGTTTTTTCCACAAAAATACGAAAAAAATATTTTGGAAAATTAAGGGACCCTCCCTTTACTTAACACTGAAACTCTAAATTTTTTTTCCATTATACCCATATGTGTGGGGTATCTATGGATAGGTCTTTAAAAATAATGTTGACCTTAACATCATTTTTAAAGACCTTCTGATATATATTTTTTCTAAACTTAATACAACCTGTGCGGATAAAGAATGGGATCAGAAATGGCGGCGCATCTATTCACTTCTCGCTCGCACACTATTTGCGTCTATACTCGCACTCGTGGGTGCATTTCTGATCCCATTCTTTATCCGCACAGGTTGTACTTTGTACAAGAGACGCTCCCAAAGTGGTAAAATGTGTGTCCCCCACCTCTAACATCTATAATAAAGGAATTATAAAAGTAAAAAAATATATAATATACTTTATGTACCATAAAAACTAATAACAAAAATTAGTTTGAACTAGATCTAGTAAGTACCTAGTTTTTTTAATACGTTATAAACCGAACGGCTACGTACGGCTATGTCACGGCTGCGACTTCCTGTACGTGGCCTCCACTCGAGGACCTTTCCACCCCAACGGCCATCTGTTCTCCTCGCTATGTGCCCTGCCCATTGCCACTTGAGGCATGCAATCCTTTGGGCTATGTTTGTGACCTTAGTTCTCCTCCTGATCTCATTATTTCTGATACGATCACGCAGGGAGACTGCGAGCATAGCCCTCTCCATTGCTCTCTGGGTGACTTTGAGCCTCCTTATTCGGCACATTGTAAGCATATTCATTGTGACGCCCATTCCTTCTCGACTCCTCATCTTAGCGTATAATTCCCGATTGTGTCAAAAGCTGTCTGGAATTGGAAAGTCTGATCTGGTAATTACAGTACAATAAAACGACTGCAGTCTGACTTCCTCATAACAGGGCACTGACTGGCTCGGTTTAAAGCGACGTCTGCGCAATAGATCCCGATTTGGATTCCCGGGTCGGGACAAAAATTTGTACCTTATTTATCGGTTTTAAGAGTTTCTTGATGTCAGCCCGGAGCCAGGAAGTTGGCGATCTTCTGTACCCCCGTACCTTGGAAAGCACGTTAAGCCGTTGGTCCTGCGCCCAATCGCTCTCCAGTCGTGTCAAACAGATGTCCCATCAGAATATGAGAGTAAGGTAATAGAGAGTGCACTTGTGTTTGCGCACAAACTTGAGCACTATATTATATTCTGCGTATGTGGCTAATGGTTTGGATTGACCGCCGTAGCTGTAATCGGTTGGAGGATATTATAACAGGGGAACGAGACCAACTGAATCGTGGTTACACGTTTCAGAAACTGTCCCGACTAACTATCCGATTTTTCCCTTATAATTAAATTCTAATTCTTTATTGCAATCCTATGGATTACATTAATTACAATGAAGCGATTGCCGTCTGACCTTTGCAACCCTTTAACAGGGTCATGGTCACACATTTCAGAAAGTTGACCGTGGGAGATCCACGCTTCGGCATGAATGGGCCGGCTCGACCGGAGTGATACCACGGCCTCACAGAAAACCGGCGTGAAGCAGCCCTGTGCTGTGTTTCACTGCGTGAATCACAGCACAAGGCCCAATCCGGAGGAAAGAGGGGTTTAAAGGTTGGCAGCGCGGGTGTCCATGTGTGGCGGCAATCGGTTACCATCAGGTGATCCGTCTGCTCTATCACATGAAAAAAAGTCTGTAAACACAAAATACACTAAAGTGCGCTTCTTATGCCACTTCCTACCGCGCGTTGTAAAACTATGGAATCAGCTACCAACGATGGTGTTACCGAACAGATACAACCTGGTGATCTTCTCCTGGTGATCTCTCACAAACACACAAACAAACACACACACATGCACACACACACACACACACACACACGCACACACACACACACACACACACACACACACACACACACCCACTCCCACCCTCACACACCCACACACACACACACACACACACACACACACACACACACACACACACACACACACACACACACACACACACACACGCACACACGCACACACACACACAAACACACACACCCACACACACACACACACACACACACACACACACACACACACACACACACACACACACACACACACACACAAACAAACACACACACACATACACACACACACACACCAAACACACACATATACCCACACACACATATACACACACACACACACACACACATACATACACACACACACACACACACACACACACACAACATCACATAAAAAAATCTAAAATTAGAGTAAGAAAACTTAGAATAATAAGTACAAAACAGTTTCTTTAAATGAGTAACTATACTTTTGCAAAACCTACAAACTTGTATGTTAACTTTTAGATATGCAAGAGCGTAGTCACCTTTTTTTTTTGTCACCTGACAAAAGCATTCTTTTGCTTTCAAGGTGACTACGACCACTTTTTGTAAAATACTATTTTTAATGAAATAAACCTTTTATTTATTTATTTATATCTTCTAGAAAAGAGTTTATTCCTCCCTTAAGCGCCGGTAACGCATCTGTGATGCCCCGTGTGTCGCAGATGTCCATGGGCGGCGGTTACCACTTAACATCAGGTGAGCCGTCTGCTCGTTTGTCTGTCATAATGTAAAAAAAATATCGTCTTTTATGATGCCTCAAGCTTTAAAAAATCGCTGTAAATTGCTATTTATTCATATTCTTTGAACTCCTATTTGCTTCGATATCAAAGAATTGAGTCATTCCCCTCTCGTCGTCCTAATCTCATTTCTCTGCATAAAAAGTTTTGTCCTTTTATGAAATTACTGAAAGTATCCTCAT
Source organism: Marasmia exigua (assembly GCA_019059595.1). Taxonomy (NCBI): domain Eukaryota; kingdom Metazoa; phylum Arthropoda; class Insecta; order Lepidoptera; family Crambidae; genus Marasmia; species Marasmia exigua. The sequence continues at coordinate 22,046,027 of CM032481.1, read as the reverse complement.
ATATTGCTTCAACCATGGAGAGAAGGATGTTACAACGAATCTCAAAGCAATATGAATTTGCGTGAGTCGCCAATTTGTATGGAAAAAAATAAGAATATCGTTTGATCTTTTTATTGTTATTGCTACTTGTGATAAAGTTCTGTTTGATGATATTTCATTATCCAAATGGTAAACAACATTATTAACAAGGACCTTAAAATATCATGGGTGCTTAAAATAACAGAAAGACAAAAATATTTCCAAATTTTGTTACTGCATTTTTTTAACCGCAACACCAGCAACGCCCCGTTGGTCTAGTGGTTTAAATACCGGACCGTGATCTCGGGGTCCTGGATTCGATTCCCGGGTCCAGCAAAGGTATTTTTCGAATTTATCGAACATAGCTCGGGTTTGTAATCTTCAATTTAAGTCTAATCCCATCATAATAGCGATGACTTGATATACAGTATATAGGCTGATACTATTATACCAGTGGAGTTACAAGTGCGCTGCCAACCTTCATCCCCTTTCATAGTTTTTTAAATTTTCGCGTTGCGTTATAACTATAATTAATCAAGACGGGATTTAACACGATATTTATTATGTGATACAACATTGTCACATTCAACATTCAGTCCGCTCGTGACCACGGCTGCTGTAACGTACGTAACGTTGAGTAAAATATGTAAGTACACAATGTTGTATCACATAATAAATATCGTGTTAAATCCCGTCTTGATTAATTATAGTTCATCCCCTTTCACCTGGATTGGACCTCAGGTACCCTCACTCCCTCCGCACTAAGCATTTTTTCGTTAGGGCAAAAACGAAAACAAGATATTCGTTACTTTGATTTGTTATTAAACTGCTTTATTGGTTTAAAATCCGCCTATTTTCCCGTCTGCGTCCCCAAGGTGTGGCTTTTAAGCCCGGGGTCCAAAGTTGTAATAGTTATTTTATGTGCAACAAAGCATAAAAAACGGTTTATTCCCGCTGTCCACCCTCTGCTTGTCTACCCCGGGTGGACAGTGAAACAATTGTTAAAAAAAATCACTCTGTCCACCCCCTCTTTCAACCAAGAAGGGTTAAACAGCGGGAATTCTTTTAACAATTGTGTCACTGTCCACCCGAGGTGGACAAGCAGAGGGTGGACAGCGGGAATAAACCTAAAAAACCATATAATCAAAGCAAAGATACCATCGCTACGAATTATGCGCTACGACTGTTATCAGTGCTACGAACCTCAAAAATCGTAGTCGTCGTAGCATTCATTGCATATCTCGTAGCATTCCGCACAGACTATGTATAAGCGCCCGATTTTCCGATCACTTTTATAAGGCGTGAGAATTCCTGGTCTTGTTGTAAACAAGTCGAGTTTTGACTGCATCGTCGAAATTTGAATTTGAAAAACATGTCTCGAGACGGATAAGCTCTCGTTGAAATTGAAATATTTTAATTCCGTAAGCTTTCGTTCCCATGAATCTCTCGGAATTATTCATACTGTGTACTGCTTTTGTGTTGCAATTATGAGGCTTGTTGAGATATTTTTCGTGTATTAATGGCGTTGGGAAGGTGAAAATGTTTTAGTGATGTGCAAGTGCGGAAAACATTTCGGATGGATAATACTGGTTTACATATTGCGAGCTAGCGTAGGAGTCGTCTAAGTATTGAAATTAGAAAAAGACAATCTTGATGAGGCAAAATTACATTTACAATGTGATGCTATGCGAAAACGTAACTTTATTTTTTAAATTAAGTAATATCAATAACCATCTGCAAGTTTTAATTTTATTAATTAGTTATAGTTTTTATAGGTCTGCGCTTTTGACTCGCCATAGCCTGATTATTTATTTTTATTTATTTCTACTGACCCGTGAGATGCTTCCCCACGCTTGGTTTGAAGGAATCCATATTGTAGGATGGAAGGAATACATGCGCCGGCGTTCCGGTTCAATTTCTTTATGGTACGGCCGAAATAAGACCTGCCAAACTTTTTTAGTCCGCGATGGAATGTTTTCAGCGTCAGCGTGAATTAATTCAATAATTAAATCATGTTTCTTTATTTAATTACTAGTGGCTCACCCTCTTTCCGTTTCATTCTGACATTAGTTCCACTTTATAGTAAAAGATGGCGCTAGGTGTGGATTACATCGCGCAAGCGTTTGGTGTTTTCGGATTACTGTCTTTAGGATTTACCTCTTAAATGGTATTGATTTGACTGACCGGATGGCGCAATTGGTAGTGACCCTGCCTCTTACGCCAAAGGTCGTGGGTTCGATCCCCACCCTGGACAAACATTCGTGCGGTGAACACTTGTGTTTGTTCGGTGTCTGGGTGTAATATATGTATTTAAGTATATATTTGTGTTCCTCTGTTGTCTCATATCTGTAACACACGTGCTTACGCTACTTAGTACGGAATCAGGTCAATGTATGAGATGTTGTTGTTGTGAGATTTAAAAGTTTATTGCACTCAACGATACAATAGGCGAACTTAATGCCCGAGGTATCCCCCCCCCCCGAGGTATAACCTTCATTTCATGTCATCATGTGTTTTCTTTGAATACATATGTATGAGCCGAGTGGTCCGCGGCAGAGTAGAATAGGCCACCCTCACTCTTACCGAGGTGTCGTAAAAGGCGACTAAGGTAAAGCTGCTGGCATGATCATCAGCACCCAGAGAAGGAAAACTCTGAATTATATCAAAACCCTCGCCAACCCGTCTGCCAAGCGTGGTGAGTATGGCAATTACCCCTCACGTGACTGAGGAGGCCCGTGCCCCAGCAGTGGGGACTTAATGGGCTGATGATGATGATGATATGTATGTCTTTTTTTATGTGCTAGGTGGCAGACGAGCAGGCGGATCACCTGGTGGTAAGCGATTGTCGCCGCTTATGGACACCCGCGACACCAGTGGAGTCACAAGTGCGCTGCCAACCTTTAAATCTCTCCTTCTCCCGGATTGGGCCTCTGGTACCCTCACTCACGCAGCGAAACACGACACAGTGCTGCTTCACGTCGGTCGAGCCAGCCCATCCAAGCTGCAGCGTGGCTCTCCCAAGGTAAAAGCGTGTATAAAATGGATTTAAAAAAGGAAATCTTAAATATATATATTTGTAATTAAGCTGTTGATTTTGATATTCGTAACTGGTGCTTGAGCAACCTATCTCGGACTCAGATTGCTGTATTTGATGTTGTGAAATATTAATATTATATCATTATTATAATTTCAAAAAATAAAAAAGTCTATCGATAGGAATCGAAAAATACCGCCAAGTGGTCTCAAACCATTGAAATTCAAACCAATCTTCCGTTATACCGCGGTACATCACTAATTTCCGTGGGTGTATGTTCAATTAGACGTAGGTCTAATTATACGTACGTGTGGAGATTTGCTTTGTTCTCTCGGACAAACCGGGTTCCGAGAGGGCCTTGAGAGCTCTTGATATAGAGCAACGAGTAACAGCAGAGCAATGGGGCTATATCGCATGGAAAATAGTGTTGCCGAAAAATCTATTGTATATTTTTATCGATTATTAATCGATAAAAATATGCATTAGATTTTTCGGCTCTCGATACTGAAAAAGGGGCTTGAAAAATCGTACTATCAATAACAATCGAATTTATCAATAAAATCGTTTTTTTATTTTGATACTGTTGATGGAAGTTTACATGAAGCATAGTAGGTTTACCAAATACAGCGTGTTTTATTTATTACTTTGTTGAAACTTAATGGTATCTAGTTACTAATAAGACCGCTATTATTAGTCTTATAATCTGTTCCATAATCATCATCATCATCATCAGCAACCCACACTCGTCCACTGCTGGACATAGGTCTCCCCTACTGCACGCCACTGCTCCCGATTTTCGACCACTCTCATCCAGCCCACACCAGCCAGCCTTCGAATGTCATCATCCCATCTTGTCGCAGGGCGTCCTACACTACGCTTACCGACTCGCGGTCTCCACTCAAGGACTTTACGGCTCCAACGGCTGTCAGTTCTGCGGCTAATATGACCAGCCCACTGCCACTTCAGTTTGCTAATTCGGTGGGCTATGTCGGTGACTCTGGTTCTCTGTCGGATTACATCATTTCTGATGCGGTCCTTCAGAGATACTCCGAGCATAGCCCTTTCCATAGCTCTTTGAGCGACTTTGAGCGACTTTGTTCCATAATATTGATAAGTAAGTGTACAGTTTTGTATGGGATAATTTAAGTTTGAATAAAAACACTATGTGTAAATCAAATTAGGGTTATAACCTACACCATTCATCTCATATTAGCGTGTCATTTCCAGTTGCAACCATTTCGCTGAGTGAGGTTGGCAGCTCACTTGTGACTCCACATTCCAATACGACATTTTTTTTATGCCAAAGACAACAAACGAGCAAGCGAGTCTCCTGATGGAAAGCAATCATCGTCGCCCATTAACATCCGCGAAATCGGAGAGATCGCTAATGCGTTGCTGGCCTTTTTATAAAGGAGTACGCTCTTCTCTTGAAGGTCCCTTAGTCGTAGCCGTCGGGAAATACTCCTGCAGCTAAACCGTTCCACAGAAAAAAAATACATAAACACGTGGCGAGTGGCTGAAGTATGAATCAACATTGATTTTAGAGAGTTGACTGGAGACTTATAAAAATTGACCTATCACATTGCTCAAAATACACATATCATCTATTTTGAGCAATGTGATTGGTAATTTTTTTAAGTCTCCACTCCTCTCTGCGCAACTCCACTTCCGTGGAAACGCAACCTAATGTGCGCTCGCACTCTGATTAGCTAGCTATATGTATGCGACTGTCTTCTTGGCGCAGTGGTCGCACTTTAAAGCGACGGCTGCGCTTGTGGTCCCGCGTTCGATCCCCAGGTCGGGCCAAAATTTCTACCTGAGTTTTTCTGTTAAGAAATTCTCAGTGTCGTCCGGTGTCTGGAAGTTGCGGTCTTGTACCCCCGTGCCTCGGAAGTCACTTTAAGCCGTTGGTTCTGCGCCCGATTTCTCTCCCATCGTGTCACACTAGTGTCCCATCAGAATATGAGGGCAAGGGAATAGAGAGTGCACTTGTGTTTGGCTGATCGTTGAGATTGGTACTTATATGAATAAATAAATAAATAGTTAGTGATTATACTTAACTCAAAGAGTCCTTGCTTTTACTATGGCTATTTACACACGAGCGCTTACGTTTATTTTGATGTAATCGGTGGCAGACGAGCAGACGGATCACCTGATGGTAAGCGATTGCCGCCGCCCATGGACACCCATGACACGGTGAAGTCATAAGTCCGCTGCCAACTTTTGAACCCCCCTGGATTGAGCCCCCGGTACCCTCACTCACGCAGCGAGACACAGCACAGTGCTTTTAACGCCCGTTTTATGTGAGGCCGTGTTATCACTCCGGTCGAGTCGGCCCATTCATGCCGAAGCGTGGCTCTCCCACGGTTCTGCAAAAATCTGGATTACCAATACACTCGCATTAGAAGAGATACAGATTCCAGTCACGGAGTGCGTGACGTTTGGCACAAAAAGGCTAAACGCCTAACACCAGCTCTAAAGTCCAGGTAGCTACAATTTTTTCCCCTGCAAAATCGCCATTGCGCCATCTACCATATAAATTGGCCCGAGTTGTGTACGTGAGCCGGATCCGATATAACTCGGAGCGGTCAACATGTGATCATCAATTTTGAACCCTATTTTATCGACATAAGGGCGAGGGCCAGCCGTAAAATATTATGACCTTAAAAATATGGCCGCCATATTGAATTATAGGCAGAAAACGTTAAACGAAATTATGGACAGCGCAGTTTAGGGGTCTTTAAATGGTGAAAGAAGTTAATGGTGTCGTCAAAAGTTTTATTTTTATCATACAGTTTCGCGAATATTGTTTTGTCACATATTTCTTTAAGGTGACGGGTAGGGCACACTAGCGACGCCAATCGGTTTTAATTTTAGCTACTTAACCGGATTTATTTAAAACAATTTCGGGACTACAACCACTCGGCAAACACTTATACTATGTATTTATGAAATAACTATGCACAAATATTTGGTCTGTTTTTGTACGCGAAAAATTGATTACCGCCAAAAGCGGCTACTTTAATCGTGAATCAATTTGATTCACGATTAAAGTGGTCCGTGCACAAACACGAAACATTTTTTGTGTTTGTGCACGGACCCAACATTTGTGCATGTTATTTAATAAATAGTATAAGTGTTTGCCGAGAGGTTGTAACCCCGAAATGGTTTATACTAGATCTGGTTAGCTAAAAATTAAAATCGATTGGCGTCGCTAGTGTGCCCTACCCGTCACCTTGGTCTGGGTGTTTCTATGTATTATATGTTTAAGGGTTAATTGCAAGGGTTGTTGTCAATAGGCGAACGTTTGACCACATTCGCACCTCGAAAGCGACGATGAGGTCTAGGATGATACGCGTTTGTCTAAAAGATGCCTGTTCACTCTTGCCTTAAAGATGTTCAGATTATAGTGGTCAGGAAAAACAGACATCGGCAGGGAGTTCCATTCCTTAGCCGTCCGCATTATAAATGTGTATTACAAATTGTCACAGATAATATTCTCCAACCAATAAAGGCTACGGCGGCCAATCTCAACGATCAGCCACGTACGCAGGATATATTATAGTGCTCAGGTGTGTGCGCAAACACAAGTGCACTCACTGTTCTCTTACCCTCACATTCCGATGGGACACCAGCGTGACACGACCGGAGAGGGATTGGGCGCAGGATCAACGGCTTAACATTCACAGATACACACTGAAGGAATGTGACAGTCACATAAACTACTATTAATATGTAATTAAAATGTATTTTAAGGACATGTAATTCGTCCCTTGAATATTTAAGATATATTTTAGGGACCTGTGATTCGTCACTTGAACATTTAAGATATATTTTAGGGGCATATAATTCGTCACTTGAAAATTAAAGATGTATATTAGGGACCTGTAATTCGTCACTTAAACATTTAAGATGTATTTTAGTGTCCTGTAATTCGTCCCTTAAATATTTGTCTTCTCGAGTAAATGCTTAAGCAGTGCTCGCACGCGCCAGACATTTGTACCGTCTGCTATTTATCGGCGTTGGCGATGTCGGCGTCGGTGAGATTGTGTCGGCGAGTCCACGTGAGAAGTCGCGCTTTTGCGTGGGACGCTTTATCTTGTCGGATACGGGAGTTGAAAATGGGGACACAGATTTTAGTGCAGAAAGACATTTTTGCTAGTAATAGAAGGAAGTAAACATCCGTGTTTGTATTGATTTCTAGGTTAAGGCTCTTCATCGATGAAACTTGCGCTGCCAATAGATTTATATTTAGGTGATTAAAAGAGATTTTAAAAAAACATAGCAATTATTATTAGTGGTGAGCCGAATAGTGGTTTCACCATAAGGCGACGGGTAGCCCTAACTAGCGACACCATTCGTTTTTAATTGTTAGCTACTAAACCGAATCTATTTAAAACAATTTCAGGATTACAGCCTCTCGGCAAACACTTATACTATTTATTAAATAACCACGCACAAATGTTGGGTCCGTTTTTCTACGCGAAAAATTGATTACCGCCAAAAGCGGCCACTTTTAGCGTGAATCAATTTTCGCTTAAAAGTGTTGGGTGTTTGTGCACGGACCCAACATTTGTGTATGGTTATTTAATAAATAATATAAGTGTTTGCCGAGAGTTTGTAACCCCGAAATTGTTTAAATTAAATCCGGTTAGCTAAAATTAAAATCGATTGGCGTCGCTAGTGTGCCCTACCCGTCACCTTGGTCTATGTATTATAAGTTTAAGGGTTAATTGCAAGGGTTGTTGTCAATAGGCTAACGCTTGACCACAATCTCACCTCGAAAGCGACGATGAGGTCTAGGATGATACGCGTTTGTCTAAAAGATGCCTGTTCACGCTTGCCTTAAAGATGTTCAGATTATAGGGGTCAGGAAAAACAGACAGAGTTCTATTCCTTAGCCGTCCGCATTATAAATGTGTATTACAAATTGTCACAGATAATATTCTCCAACCAATAAAGGCTACGGCGGCCAATCTCAACGATCAGCCACGTACGCAGGATATATTATAGTGCTCAGGTGTGTGCGCAAACACAAGTGCACTCTCTGTTCCCTTACCCTCACATTCCGATGGGACACCAGCGTGACACGACCGGAGAGGGATTGGGCGCAGGATCAACGGCTTAACGTTCACAGATACACACTGAAGGAATGTGACAGTCACATAAACTACTATTAATAATGTAATTAAAATGTATTTTAAGGACATGTAATTCGTCCCTTGAACATTTAAGATATATTTTAGGGACCTGTGATTCGTCACTTGAACATTTAAGATGTATTTTAGGGACATATAATTCGTCACTTGAAAATTAAAGATGTATTTTAGGGACCTGTAATTCGTCACTTAAACATTAAGATGTATTTTAGTGTCCTGTAATTCGTCCTTTAAATATTTGTCTTCTCGAGTAAATGCTTAAGCAGTGCTCGCACGCGCCAGACATTTGTACCGTCTGCTATTTATCGGCGTTGGCGATGTCGGCGTCGGTGAGATTGTGTCGGCGAGTCCACGTGAGAAGTCGCGCTTTTGCGTGGGACGCTTTATCTTGTCGGATACGGGAGTTGAAAATGGGGACACAGATTTGAGTGCAGAAAGACATTTTCGCTAGTAATGGAAGGAAGTAAACATCCGTTTTTGTATTGATTTCTAGGTTAAGGCTCTTCATCGATGAAGCTTGCGCTGCCAATAGATTTATATTTAGGCGATTAAAAGAGATTTAAAAAAACATAGCAATTATTAGTGGTGAGCCGAATAGTGGTTTCACCATAAGGCGACGGGTAGCCCTAACTAGCGACACCATTCGTTTTTAATTGTTAGCTACTAAACCGGATCTATTTAAAACAATTTCGGGATCACAGCCTCTCGGCAAACACTTATACTATTTATTAAATAACCACGCACAAATGTTGGGTCCGTTTTTGTACGCGAAAAATTGATTACCGCCAAAAGCGGCCACTTTTAGCGTGAATCAATTTTTCGCTTAAAAGTGTTGGGTCCGCAATAGTGCATAGTTATTTAATAAATAGTAAAAGTGTTTCCTGAGAGGTTGTAGCCCCGAAATTGTTTAAAATAGATCCGGTTTAGTAGCTAAACATTAAAATTGATTGGCGTCGCTAGTGTGCCCTACCCGTCGCCTTAACGCTTGACCACAATCGCACCTGATAGAAAGCATCGATGTGTTTTAGGATGTTACAAGTTTTCTTAGAAAATATTCAGATTACAATGATCAGGTTCCGCATTAAAAACGAATAAGTCATCTTTTTTTTTCATTTATTTATTCTTTAACAATATACATGGTGTTAGAAATACATAAAAGATATAATGCAGGATTAAAAAAAATTAATCTTAACTAAGTCACAACTAAAATATAAGCAATAAAAGTAAATAATGTCAACATAAAATTCATTTATAAAATAATATTTAAATTAGATAACCGAATTAGCAAACTGAAGTGGCAGTTGGCTGGTCATATGAGCCGCAGAACTGACAGCCGTTGGAGCCGTAAAGTCCTTGAGTGGATACTGCGACTCGGTAAGCGTAGTGTAGGACGCGGTGTAGGAGATTGGATGATGACATTCGAAGGCTGGCTGGTGTAGGCTGGATGAGAGTGGCCGAAAATCGGGAGCAGTGGCGTGCATTAGGGGAGACCTATGTCTAGCAGTGGACGAGTGTGGGTTGCTGATGATGAAATTAATAATAATTAATACTTTAGAGATAACATATTGAATTATGTCACATTAAAATTCGTCAATAGAGTAAGGACTTGTTTCCAGTAAGAAGGCCTCCAGGGGAAGGGAAGGTTTTTTCTTGAAGACATGTAGCTGTATTGTAGACAACACGTTTTGATTCCACTGGTAATTTATTAAATAGATGTATAGAATCGAAATGATTGTAACTGAAAGATCTTTTCCCAAATCCAGGATCCAAGGTCCAAGCGTACCCTGTTCTCCAAAGCGACGTCTTTTTTATTATGTGATAGGTGGCAGACGAGCAGACGGATGACCTGATGGTAAGCGATTGCCGCCGCCCATGGACACCCGCGACACCAGTGGAGTTACAAGTGCGCTGCCAACCTTAAAAACCCCTCTTTCCCCCTGGATTGGGCCTCCGGTACAATAGCACAATGCTGCTTCACGCCGGTTTTCTCTGAGGCCGTGGTATCACTCCGGTCGAGCCGGCCCATTCGTGCCGAAGCGTGGCTCTCTCACGGTCTAAGTTAATGTATGTTTTTTTTGTCTGTAAGTTTTTTTTGGTCGATAGGTTAACGGCCCCAATCACATCGCAAGGCGACGATGAGGTCTGGAGATCATTGGGGAAGGCCTATGTCCAGAGGTGGACGTTTATTGGCTGAAATGATGATGATGATTAGAATATTGAATAATAATAATATTCTCCAACCGATTTCGGTCTCACTCCGTGGTATCACTCCGGTCGAGCCGGCCCATACCTATAAAAATTTTAATTATGACCAATTTATACCAGACTTTTATATTAAATTCTTAAATTATATCTCATAAGCTGCAATTCACATTCGCAAAACTGAAATTATATTAATATTATGATAATCGTCATATATATTACCAGCCGAGTTATCTTTCAGAGAATTACCATGCCTCTATGGTCCTTTTATCTTTCGTTTCTCATTATGCTCAAGAGAATAGGAAGAATACAGCCGACGAAATATACGAACTTTAATTTATTTTTAAATTTTAATATTTCTTTTTGAAAAGTTCCATAGGCAAATTGGAAGCTAGGAAATTAAAAGGACTCATTTAACAATTACCGGATTTTAATTATCTTTTTAGTTCAGAATTAATTATATAAGTATAAAATACAGTTATTTGTTATCACGTGATTTGATAAGCATACCCTTGTGTTTCTTCTAATACCTTTAATATTATTACTAGATACGTTTTTAGGGTTCCGTACGTCAAAAGGAAAAAACGGAACCCTTGTAGGATCACTTTGTTGTCCGTCTGTCTGTCTGTCTGTCTGTCTGTCTGTCTGTCTGTCTGTCAAGACCCTTTATCTCAAGAACGCGTGGACGTATCAAGCTGAAATGGGTTACTTACATGAAATACTCAGGTATATTGTCCCTTTAAGCTGTGAAAATATCAAACTTCTAAGCCTAAACCATTTAAAAGATACAGCCGATTATGTCGATATTTTCAATCAAACTTTTCGACACTCGCAAAGGAATCAAACCTACAGGTTACTTCCCGTAAACTCAGAATCTTGAATTTTGGCACTGAAGGATTGTCATATAATGCAAATAGGTATAGGAAAAATTGCGAAAATCTAACTTTTTTAGTTATATAATATAATAAAATATATTTTAATAAAATGAAATGTACGGCGGAACCCTCTGGTGCGCGAGTCAGACTCGCACTTGGCCGGTTTTTTTTAATTTAAAGGCTGCAATCTCACCTGATGTTTTTAATGTTTTTTTTAAAGCTAGTAAGTATTGTGTTTGTGTCTGCTTATGCCAAACACATTTTTTAACTTTGCCAATGTCAAGTGATTAAAGAGACACGTTCCTAAGAAAATTGGTTGAGTAATAAGCTGGTTCTCTTCAATTAATTGAGTTTGGGTTACTATTAAACACCACCAAAAATAAACAAAACGTACACTGACATACACATTTAGACAGCACAAACTTTGTTAATTAGGAGATTCATAGAGATTGTTACTATATTCGTTTCGACTTGTGCCACATGCCAAATAACCGTGTTTGGTTCCTTATATAGCTTATGTCACCTGTATGTTACATAACTCCATTGACACCGCATCCATCATAACATAGTTCTTAATAATAATCGTTTATTTCAGGTACTAAAAAAAATTACAGAGCCCATATGATATATAATGATGTGATACATTGTTTTGCCTTAACATTAGATACATTCAATTTCATCATCATCATCATCATCATTTCAGCCAATAGACGTCCACTGCTGGACATAGGCCTCCCCCAATGTTCTCCACACAGATCGGTCCTGTGCCTCCCGCATCCAATGGATTCCCGCGATCTTCACCAGATCGTCGGTCCACCTTGTAGGAGGCCTACCACGGCTGCGACTTCCTGTACGTGGCCTCCACTCGAGGACCTTTCCGCCCCAACGGCCGTCTGTTCTCCTCACTATGTGCCCTGCCCATTGTCACTTGAGGCATGCAATCCTTTGGGCTACGTCTGTGATCTTAGTTCTCCTGCGGATCTCATCATTTCTGATACGATCACGCAGGGAGAATCCGAGCATAGCCCTCTCCATTGCTCTCTGGGTGACTTTGAGCCTCCTTAATCGGCACATTGTAAGCGGCCACGTTTCAGTTCCTTATGTCATCACTGGCAACACACACGCATTAAAGATTTTCGTCTTGAGGCACTGCGGTAGATCTGCCGAAAATATGCTGCGTAGCTTCCTGAACGCTGCCCAGCCGAGTTGATTCGTCGATCGACCTCTTTCTGGAAGTTGGACTTACCAAGCTGGACTTTTTGTCCGAGGTAGATGTACTCGTCTACAACTTCCAGTGTAGAGCTTCCAACCTTTACAAGAGTGGGTACGACATGGGAATTCGACATAATTTTCGTCTTGTCCATGTACATTTTCAGACCCTCTTGTTGGGAGACTCTATTGAGGTCGTCGCCAAGGTCTCAGCCACGACTACGATATCATCAGCGAATCGAAGGTGTGTCATGTACTCGCCATTTATATTGATGCAAAGTCCATCCCAGTCCAGAAGTTTAAACACGTCCTCCAACAGAGTGGTGAACAGTTTCGGCAATATAACGTCGCCCTGTCTCACACCTCGCCGGATAGGTAGGATTCCTGGTCCTGAAGACGGACTGACATTATGGCGTTTTCGTACAATGACTGCAACACTTGTATGTATCGGTAGTCTATTCGGTACATTTGGAGAGACTGTAGCACGGCCCAGGTCTTGACAGAGTCGAAGGCTTTCTCAAAGTCCACAAACGCTAAGCATAATACATTTAATTTGATTCAATTCAATTTCAAGATATATCAAGATACATAATCAGCCAATCATTAGAAATAAACATATTTTAATAGTTTTAATAGCGCCTTTTACGATACCTCAGTAAGAGTGAGGGTGGCCTATTCTACTCTGCCGGGACCACACGGCTCGGCTACGGCAGAGTAGAATAGGCCACCCTCAATCTTACCGAGGTGTGGTAAAAGGCGACTAAGGTAAAGCTGCTGGCATGATCATCAGCACCCAGAGAAGGAAAACTCTGTATTTATATCAAAACCCTCGCCAACCCGTCTGCCAAGCGTGGTGAGTATGGCAATTACCCCTCATGTGATTGAGAGAGGCCCGTGCCCCAGCAGTGGGGACTTAAATGGGCTGATGATGAATAGCGATTTACAAATGGAACCACTGGGATATGTCTATTACAGCAATGCCGCATGTAAGGGCAGTCCAACCTATCGGCTATCATCTCCTGGATTGTGTTGGAGCTGGCCCGAACACTTTTAAGATCGAGGACTTTACTTACGATTCTGTTATGGGGAACTTGAAACGTACAATTATATTTTTTAATCCACAGTCCCACACCGGGTGTGTACCAAGTACCAGACAGATTAAATTTGAAGTGGGCCATGCTTAGATAATTATGATTTTGGGACATGATTAGCGTGGTCCAGGAAAACCGACGACAGAAGAAAGTGGAGAGAAATTGGAGAGGCATATGCACTGCAGTGGGCAAACACATGCTGCTGAAGAAGAAGAAAAAGATGCTTAGATTCTTTTTTGCTGTGTGGAGATCAGTGGGAAAGGCCTATGTCCTAGTGGACGTTTATTGGCTGAAATGATGATGATGATAATGATGCTTAGAATATTGAATAATAATATCTTCCAACCGATTTCGGCTAAGGCGGCAAATCTGAACGATCACCCACTTACGCAGGATATATTATAGTGCTCAAGAGTGTGCGCAAACACAAGCACTCTCTATTCCCTTGCCCTCATATTCCGATGGGACACCAGTGTTACACGACCAGAGAGTGATCGGGTGCAGGACCAATGGCTTAACGTGCTTTCAGAGGCACGGGGGTACAAGACCGTCAACTTCCAGACTCCGGGCTGACACTATTAACAGAAAAACACAGGTACAAATTTTGACCCGACCCGGGGATCGAACCCGGAACCCCACAACCTGACGGTATATTGTTAAATGTGATCCGTCTGCTCGTCTGTTCGCTATCTCATAAAAAAATGTAAGTAAGAAAACTATTTTTTGTGCGCGGAGCAACATTACTTATAATTTGAAATCAGCAAGCATACTATGTAACAAGCAAAAAAGGTACGGACCTAGAGTCTGTGGAATGTAATTAAAACAATAAAAAAAACCCGGGACCCCAGCGCAGCCGTCGCTTTAAAGTGCGAAGCACTATGTAGGTGCCTACTGCGCCAACGAGGCAGTCAATATTGTTATTTTACATTTAGAATATTGAATATTTTACATAATAAAGTGAAACTAAAGCTTGCAAAATAGAAAATGTCACAACGTGTACTTAAGTATGTACGTTTGAGTACCCTCGTCTTGGCCGTAAGAATGCATTCCTGAGTCAACATTAAGAAAAATAAAAACATAATAGCATGCAAAACGTCTTGCTGGCCAGATGCCAAAAAGACTGCGCGTTCTGGCATGGAAGAGGAATAAAAACTCGTTCGAATTTCAAATGTGTGTTCGGAACATGATATTTGAGACGCGAATTTGATGTTATTTGCGGGAGAAGGATTTAAAATTAAAAAGTTGGTTGGTTGGAGTTCTTTTTAATTAAACTATTTGTAATAAAAACGTTTTTATGGCATCATGGAGGTGAATGCCTAGCTAGGTCGTGTAGGTAGATAAAGTTAGTATAGATACTCTCTTTGAATGCCTCAATAGTGCAGTAAGTAGTGGGTCGCACTTTTAAGCGACGGCTGCACAATACGTCCTAGGTTCGATCCCCTAAGTTTACGGTCAGACATTCATAGTGTCAGCCCGGAGTTTGGTAGTTGGCGGTCTTGTACCCCCGTGCCTCAGAAAGCACGATAAGCCGTTGGTCCTGCGCCTATCCCTCTCCGGTCGTGTCTCATTCTTGAACATGAGGGTAAGGGAATAGAGAGTGCACTGGTATTTGCGCACACACTTGAACACTATAATATATAATGCGTAAGTGGCCTATTTTTGAGATTGCCCGCCATAATGGTAATCAGTTTGATGTTATTATAGTTAGTCTCTGATAAAAAAAAATGTGATAGGTGGTAGACAAGCAAACGGATCGCCTGATTTTTTATGTTGTTGAAATATTGTATATTTTTCTTTTGTCTGGGATATAAGGTCATCAGCCGGATTCAAGGACAGTGACGTAAAAGTTTCTAAAAAGGAAAGTGGCCATTTCCATCCCAACGCTCAGAAGCTTTAAAAAACTAATCAATCTTACGAATTAATACCACCAACCAATCCCAAACTTTTAATAAATCATTCTTCCGGATGAAATTCCAGCAAAAAATTACAGCCAGCCCTAAGCATTTAGTGATGCGACATCGACTCTTTAATGGACTCGGATTTTTTCATTTTTTGTTAACTTACCCTTATCCGCACGAAGCGATTCGCTTCCACATTCATAATGCGAATAAGGAATGGAACACCTTGCAACGGTATTTTTTTCAATAAAAGTGAATAGGCATCTTTTAAGCAAACGCGTTACATCCTAGACCTAATCGTCACTTTCCATTAGGTGAGATTGTGGTCAAGCGTTGGCCCATAGTCCATAATTATTTTTTGAGTTGACGCAGTCCAGACAGATCGCATGATAGTAAGCAGTTAGCGCTGCCTACGGACACTTACAATACCAGTGGCGTCACAAGTAAATAAATATAAATAAATAAATATTTTACAACATCACATACATTGATCTGACTCTGAGTTAGGTAGCTCAAGCACCTGTGTTACGGATATCAGAATCAACAGTGGGATTACAAATATACACATATAATACTTTTCTTTTGTAAATAAATACTTATAATACATAGCAAACACCCAGGCCAATACAAACAAACATGTTCATGTACACAAATGTTTGTACTGTGCGGGGATCGAACCCGCAACCCTTGTATCAGAGGCAGCGTGTACTACCACTGTTCCAATCGGGTCGTCAAGTGTGCTGCAAAAATTAATTCCATCGTCCCCCCACCCGTTTGAGCCTTCGTGGTAACCTCTTTCACTCGGCGAATCAATCACATCAATTTTCTTGAGGCCATGGTATCACTCCGATGAAGCGGGCCCATTATTTTCCAAACGTGGCTCTTCCACGGTCTATCTGTTTCGATTATTGTATTATTTTTTACGTATATGAAAATTTATCTAAGGAGTTTTAGTTAGCGTTCCGCCATCTTGTTCCCTACTTGTGAATACTTGACGATCGTTATTTGTTACAATAGAATACCAAAAACTGTGGTTAATTCCAGCTATTTGCCGGGTGAACTTGATTCGAATGTAAAATTCGATTTTATTTTCCGATTCTACTCGAGTGAAATTTCAATCAAGGCATCACTCGCCCTTGGATGTAAGATGGAAAACAAAATGTTTACCCAAATGAGAACTCTTTGTTCTGAGGCGGACACGAAGATCGATGACATTTTAATTTGTCCCGTAGGGCTGTAACACAAAATACGCCTAGAACTATACGCCTATGATCCGTTTGGATCAGTGGTAGTGAATGCTGAATCTGGTGCAAGGGTTGCGGGTTCGATCCCCGCACAATACAAACATTTGTGTGCATGAACGTGTCTGCTTGTATTGGGCTGGGTGTTTTCTACAGTAATAGTAGTCCCGCCTGAACACGAGATAAAAATTTCAAGTGTGTTATTTACTTAAGAATAAATTGCAAAAGATTGCTATAAAAAATATAAACTATTGGGTGTTTTCTATGTATTATAAGTATGTATTTACAAAAGAAAAGTATTAGGTAAATAAGAATAATAAATATTTCACAACATCACATATGTACATTGATCTGACTCCGAGATAGTAGCTCGAGCACCTGTGTTACGGATATCACAATCAACAGTGGGATTACAAATATATACACAATAATACTTTTGTTTTGTAAATACATACTTATAATAATACATAGAAAACACCCAGACCAATACAAACAGACATGTTCATGCACACAAATGTTTGTACTGTGCGGGATCGAACCCGTAACCCATGGACTAAAGGCTGTGTTCACTACCACTGTTCCAATCGGGTCGTCAGGTATATGTATATAAATATTTGTAATTCTACTAGTTAATTGGTTCTGATATCCATAACAAAGGTGCTTGAGCCACCTATCTAGGAGTCAGATCAATATATGTGATATTGTGAAATATTTATTAATTAACAAAAAACTCCAGCTGCCTACATCGCGAGATAAACAGGCTACGTACACACACATGCACGCGTATCTCGGCATGTTTTGGCGTGAATGACAGAGATAGACGTGCGGGAGAGACACGATAGGATATACTGCTATAACTGTGTGTGTTAAAATTGTAGATCATTTTGAAGATGCTTTAGCTAATTTCATTTTGCTTAGAGAACAATTAGTACCTATCTAAACAAACATAAGATAGGTTTTCAAGATACTGTTATGCCAAAGCATGTTTTTTTATGTGATACGTGTCAGATGAGCAGATGGATCACCTGATGGTAAGCGTGTGCCGTCGAATAATATTTCACAACATCACATACATTGTTAAGTAAATAATACACTTAAAAAATTCACCGTAGGGCACAGGGTCAATAATATTCGTTTAGCAGTTTCATCTTAACTGGTGGTCAAATATTTGTAACAATGTTTCCACTGGATATTGTAAAGTATACCTACAATATTGATGAGACTATCGTCGGCTCATGACGATTCAAGCACTTACAAAATTCGTCGTCTTAGCAAGGGGTTCGGATAGCATAAATGGTTAGTGCAGCCACCCGGACTGTGGAAGGTTGTGGATTCGAGTCCCACCTGTGCCCTACGGTGAATTTTTTAAGTGTATTATTTACTTAAGAATAAATTGCAAAGAATTGCTATACCAAACACAATAATAATCACATACATTGATCTGACTGCGAGATAGGTACCTCCAGTACCTGTGCTACGGATATCAGAATCAACAGTGAGATTACATATATACACATATAATACTTTTCTATATATTATAAGTTTGAATTTAAAAAAGAAAACGCCCAGACCGATACAAACAGACATGTTCATGCACACTTGAATGTTTGTACTGTGCCGGGCTCGAACCGTTGGCAGCGTTCAAACTGAGTGCCTAGTACGAGTTACACAAATGTATTCGAGTAACTTTACCATCGCGTTAATCGAGCTAACGTCAAACGCATCGAGTATCGAAAATATCCGAGTACGAGTTACAATTCAAGTTTACTACTCGAACAACGTTTGCTCACCGTGAGTGGTGAGCGGTATTTTTGTTATGTTGGTATCACGTCAGGTTGTGTAAATAAGCCAACCATATTTGGAAGTACATTTTGTCTTTTCTAGCATAAGGAAATTAGCTGTCTATTAAAATTTGCAGAGTAATAATCATGCAAATGTCAAACTTAATTAAAACAAACAAACAAACTTTCTTGTCAAAATGGTCGTGAGTTGGGTCTCAATCGAAGACTGTTCAACAGTTTTTAAGTGCTTTATTCACTTAAGAATAAATAGCAAAATATTGAGGTACCTAACCAAAAACAATGGCACTACACATTCATTATCTCATAATCTCGTCTACTCCATCCAGTAATAATGACTTAAGTCTAAATGTCAAACAACCCTAACAGCTTAAGCCTAAGATACATTTCTCTTAAACTCCAAAATTAATTTAATCCGGTTAAATTGGAGCTATGAACACGTACCGCAATGAAATGTGTCTTATTCAGACAATAGGCAGCCCTAACTACAAAGAGAAATATCCGACCTAAAAATTCGTAACTCTCGTAAATGTATAATAATCAAGATTAAATACCTACGAAATTCTCTGAGGGACCCCTCTCATTCCTAAAAAGTTAAAAATGATGCTATTAAACCTTATTGTGTTTAAGTTATTTGGGGTCTGTACTTCCCATGAGGGATGGAGGGGTTAAATTTTTCCCATGGCATTGGAATTTTTTTTAATGTGATAGGTGGCAGACAAACGTATGGATGCGTCACGTGATGGTAAATGATTGCCGCCGCCCATGGACACCCGCGACCAGTGGAGTCACAAGTGCACTTTGCCCCAGACTCCTTCACTCACGAAGCCAAACTTATGTGATAGATGGCATACGAGCAGACGGATCACCTGATGGTAAGCGACTGCCGCCGCCCATGGACAACCAGTGACAACAGTGGAATCACAAGTGCGCTGCCAACCTTCAAACCCGACTCCCCCGGATTGATCCTCCGGTACCCTCACTCACGCAGCAAAACACTGCACAGTGCCGCTTCACGCCGGTTTTCGATGAGGCCGCTGTATCAATCTAGTCGAGCCGGCCCATTCATACTTAATCGTGGCTCTTCCACGATCATAAACTCCATGACCATGACTGAACGGATGGCGCAATTGGTAGCGACTCTGTCTCTTACTCCAAAGGTCGTGGGTTCGATCCCCACCCTGGACTAACATTCGTGCGGAGAACACTTGTGTTTGTTCAGTGTCTGGGTGTAATATATGTATTTAAGTATATATTTGTGTTCCTCTGTTGTCTGTCTGATAACTGTATCACAAGTGCTTAAGCTACTTAGTACGGAATCAGGTCAACCTATGAGATGTTGTGAGAATTAAACTCGCCTGTGACGTGTCCCGCCCTTGTTCTTAGTTTGGGATTCGTTCAAGACTTTGCTAAAAGATGGTGCGGGTTATGTGTAAGTTGTGTATAGAAAACTGACTTGTTTAAGTGTAGATTTTAACCACAAGAAGACGTAATAAGAAGTATAAAAAAATCTTTAATAAACCATAAATATTATAAAAAGTTGATGCTTCTGTACAAAACCACATATTCAGAATGAACTTACAACAAAAATTATCTCTAACTACACTTATATCCCAATATTCAAACTAAGAAATCAAAAATGAACACATTTTGATAGGCAATTTTTTTTATGGAAAAGACCAATCAGGATGACCTCACTCCGCCTGATGGTAAGCGGCCGTGAAATCCAAATATGAGGTTGAGGCTTTATAATAGTGATTGAATTAAAAAAATTAGGGTATTGCATCATAATTTTTTTTGCACTTTATGCAACAGCTGACTTTACGCAAGAGGGATCTTTTTCTAATCCTGTGATTCTATTCTATTACGAGTGTGACAAAGTTATTATTATTTAAACTGCCAAAAAAAAAAAAGATTGACACCCCAAAAAACACTTACAATATACGCGCAATCAATATGTGGGGTCTGTGGTATCTGTTTGTTCAAATATTGTTACCATCAAAAATCCAACCAATTTAAACCTTAAAAACAGACACATTAGACCCATACATAAAATCAGTTGGTCTTCTAAATACGATAGTACACTATTAAAATCTTTTCAAAACATATTCAGGCAGTCCTAGGCCTGGAAAAGTATGAAGGGAAGTTAAATTTGATTGTTGATAAAAAAAAAACACAGCTTTCATATTTTGTAGTTGATAAAATCAAAAAGAATTGACACGATTATTCAAGTGGAGAGAGTTGAAGGCATGGAGAGTGTAAAGCACCCTCGGAGATCAGGCAGGAAGATGGTAGAAATTAAAGACCAGTTCCGACCTACGCAGGCGGCCCGAGGTCATTGTCCCGGTGACATGCTTTGCTTCTACTATCTAGTATCAGCCTATATACTGTCCAACTGCAGGGCAAAGGTCTCCATGTTATCCTAATGCGGATTGGTGTTCACAAATCCGAGCTATGTTGAAAAATTCTAAACATACTTTTTGCTCGACCTGCGAATCGAACACAGGACCCTAAGAACGGCCCGGTACTTAAACCACTAGACCAACAGGGAGTTACTAGACCAGCAGGGCGTTCTTTACTTGCGCGATGCAAAAATGCATAGTGCCATCTAGCGGATCAACGGCGAACCGCCTACTTGTTTACTTTGTACAGAGAGGGACATAGACTAGCGAGCGAAGCCGCGGGCTAATAATAATGCTAGTTCCTAATAATTTCATATAAGTATTCTAATGTGGTTTAGCATTGGTTTGGGCAAAGTTTCTGTTGGGTCAATGTTTTCTATTTAAACATAGGCTGATTTGAATTGCTAAATCTATTTGGATTAGACATACATAAACATTTACGAACATGTTAGTGGACCATGAGTGATGAGTGAGGTATGTAATTTATTTTCACACAGAAAATAGTAATGAATTTTATTTACTATACTAAACGCAAAGATTTAGCAATAGAAAACATCCAGACCAATAAAAACAGACATGTTCGTGCACACAAAACGTTTTTACCGTGCGGGGATCGAATCCGCAACCCTTGGACTGAACGGGTAAACGGGTTGTCCATATATATATATATATATATATATATATATATATATATATATATATATATATACTCGTAGAATGACAGCGTTTTACCATAGATTTAGTATCGGATAAGATTGGACGATTCGATCCTTTATAATCTGCGCAAAATGAAACAAAAATAGTGTTTAGATTTCACTCCACCTGGTTCCTCTGGTTGCTCTGCCTAGAGTCATTTATTTTTTCACTGGATGACTTTTTAGGCCATTGAAAGCTGAAACCCACCGTATGGAAATAGAGTCGGATTTTCCTACCTTTAGAGTCCCGCATGTAGAGTTTTAGACCTTGATATTCGAACGACACAATCTCGTGACCGTTGTTAAATGTACGGTCAGCATCAAAAGTAGGTTAACACTTTAGTAGGTATCATATAAAAGTAGCATTTTTTACGTACCCCTTAGAAACTGACTATAATAGGCAGAACAGTTACTTTGACATGGTACTAAAGTGTTAAGCTACTTTTGATGCTGGCCGTACTATCCGAAAAGGCTACCAACGCATCTCCACTCCTTTTTGTGTAACAGTTTGACTCCCTTTCTCATAAAAATAAATAAAAAAAAAAGGTTTTTCTAATACCTTGGAGACTGCGCATATTTTTTCTAAGCAATCAGTATCGTTAATGGAACATGTTTCAAAAAAAAAAAAAATTCCATTTTTAAAATTCTTTCCATTTAATTTTTTACCCGATTTTGTCAAATTACTTAGGTACAGTCCGTGCTACCAAAGAATTCCCGCGATAAGCGCCACTTCTGTCACGTCACTATTTAAATTTGATCTTTTTTTGTCTGTTAGTCTGATATCCGTAAGTGTTTACGCTACTTATTACGGAATGGTCAATGTATGAAAAAATGCGTAAAGAACTATGGGTAATAACGTACCGAAGCTGGAGCATTTTGAGATCTATTCCAATATTATTTATATTTATATAATTATTATTTATATAAATGACTTGCCGACTAGCACTGATTACCCAATGACACTATTTGCCGATGACAGCACTATTATAATTAAATGTAAAAATGATATGACATATGAAAATGAAATTACAATGACATTGAATAATATAATTAAATGGATGGATAGTAATAATTTGAAGATTAATATTGACAAAACTAAAATAATACATTTTCGACAGTATACACAAGCTCCAAACATTTCCATACAATACCAAAATGAAACTATAGAACCAGTCATTTCTACAAAATTCTTAGGGCTACACCTAGACTACCAAACAAACTGGACAATACATACCGACGATCTATGCACACGCGTGAACAAATTTGTTTTTGCACTAAAAACTTTATCAAGAAAAGCCAACTTAGAGACAGTCTTAACAGCCTATAACGGCTGTGTAGCTTCGATCCTAAGATATGCCCTTTTTTTACCCTGTGGAAATGCATTACGCATACCCGTCCACCGGGGGGCAGACGGGTTATAACGGACTCCCCCTGCGTCGGCGGGGCTCTACCGACTAAAAACACAGCGGTGCTCACGTCTGCGCCAGAGTGGGGAGGGGACACGAGAAGCCGACTAAAGAATCCCATCTTCGCGTCCCTCCCCAGGCGAAAGCCCGCTTACAGCACGGGCTCCGTACTACCCTCCCCCCCCCCCCCCCCCCCTCGGGTGGGCTAGGGGGGATTGAAGGACAGCCAGGAGCACCGTGCGGTCCCCGGCAATGTAAAATAGGCCACCCTCACTCTTACCGAGGTGTCGTAAAAGGCAACTAATGTAAAGCTGCTGGCATGATCATCAGCACCCAGAGAAGGAAAACTCTGCATTTATATCAAAACCCTCGCCAACCCGTCTGCCAAGCGTGGTGAGTATGGAAACTACCCCTTATGTGATTGAGGGAGGCCCGTGCCCCAGCAGTGGGGACTTAAATGGGCTGACGATGACGATGACAGGAGCACCGAACTGTCCCTATTTATCTGTAGAGGAGGCCTGTGCAAAGCCGGCGCCGGTGCCCCCGCACCATTCGCCGACTAGCTTCCTCTGCGGAGAGGAGGGAGACGCACACCAGTTCAGCGTTTCCTCCCCCTCCTTGCCTTTAGCAATCCGCCACCCTAACTTATTCAAAACTTTAGACATTTTGAACTAGGTAAACTCCGTAGTCGTACGTAACCCCGTGGTTACGACCTAGTCTGTGCGAAAATGGCACCTGTGTTTAATTTAGCACACCTTCCACGTGTAGCCACGAGGGCGCAAGGAATTATTGTAAAGAAAACTTCTCCAATGGTTTAATTAATCCACAATAACTATTAGTTGCTAGCATGGTTTGCTTGGGGAGAGGGGGGTTTTTAAGGGTTGGCAGCGCGGTAATCAAACCCAGGACCCCGAGATCACTGTCCGGTACTTAAACCACTAGAACAACGGGGCGTCAACTATGACATAAAAAAAATAAATGAGGAGTCATTTCCATAACTTCATTTCTGTATGCAGAACCGTCGTGTAGTCCTACCCGTGGCTGTCCCAGGACTTTTTTCTTTTATAAACTAATCCCCGAGTTCACTGCGTCCGTTTCCAGTATCGAAGTGATTTTTCTGTGCCATGTCGTTTGAGCTGGTCATTCCTTTTTCGCATTTTCTTGTTTGTTTGTGTCGATTACAAATGGGTAAACTACTGAAAATACGGATAGGACTAATATGAATATCCCAGATACTAGAATCCAATGTGATCCGTTGTACAATCACGAGCTTTAATTTGAGACCTACCCAAAAGTTTAATGTCCAGTAGCAAACTTTCGCTATTAAGAGATTATGTTTTTACATGTCAAAGTCAAAACATTTACCATCGACACCTTTACTTTTAGAACGTTAACTTGAGCGAGGGCTTACGATGTTTTCCGAGTAATTGTTACGTGGGTAATAACTTTTTGGCCCTTTGTTGGCGCAAATAAAGAAAGAACAATATTCAATTGTCAATCGATACAATAACGCCAGCTCGCCAACTGGATAGAACAATAAACTATTTTCTTTACTGACACTGATATGAGTGACACAACAAATGTTAACGCAATGATAGCTTTTTGCAAACAGGTTATCGTTTCAAGGGTCGATTAGATAAGAAATTTTATGTCTTAATTTGACATTCAAGTTTCGACCTTATTGCATTATGAATGTTCTAGCGACATTTTACGAAAATAGGTTCAAAATTACCGCTCGTGACTGTACATTGTTTTCTCAACGACAGCTGGAGGATCCGCACAAATGCCGAGATAGAAGAGATTGTAAACACACCCAACATCATCGACGAGACCAGGGCGCGCCGTCGTCGCTGGCTTGGCCATCTCGAGAGGTTGGATGAAAATCGTCTCGTGAAAAAACCATACCAGGGTTCGACGTCTAGTTGGGCGACCTAGGCATCGCTGGAAAGACGTCGACGAAATTGATCTGCGCGAGGTTCAGGCTTCTAACTAGCAAGAAGGATCGAGTGGCAATCTCTTGTTTCCGAAGCCAAGACTCTATTTGGGTGGCGGAGTAAGTCAGTAAGTAACATTGTTTTCCTGTTTTGAACAATGCGCAAATTTTTGAGGTAGTTGTTAATGTTTCATTTTAATTGAAACTTCACAAAATGTTCAGTTGGTTGACCTATTAAATTGCATCAGAAAGAATTTTTCTTTATGCCCTATTTTCATATTTTGTTTCTTAAGGAAAAGAGATTGTTATCGCGAGAACAATAACTGAGAAATGGTTTTAGACAGTGAAAAATCACGGTGTTTTGATTGGAAAATGGGTAAAAAGAAATTAAAAGAACATTTTTCTCATGTCTTTGTGTGTCAATGAATTTTCAAGAAACTTTTTTAGTAATCACATTCACTAGTCATAAGAATAAATACGACTTAAATCTCGCACTCGGGATTCAGCGGGTAGGGCTAATAGCCGCGTGGGCTGATGCAATTCAAAGGTTTTTAGTTAGTGTCTATTGGTTTTAACGGACAAATTTGGTATTTATTTGTGCAGTGAAGTGCCGAAAATGGATTCTAATAATAAGAATCATTGAATTGTATAGTTTTTAACACTTTTGTGTGACGAGTTGGTTGTCTCGTGACAAATTGCTTGGACCTAATAGAGTCTTAAAACCCGCGATTGCTTTTAGAGTGATATCCGCTGAATCCGTAGGTCGATAAAACGTAAAAACACCGGCGTTTTATTGAGTGACTGTGACTTTGACTGACATCGACTGTTGACTACCTACTTATTCTCATTAAGTGACTTGACATTGGCAAATTATCTTTGGGTAGAGCCATATTAAAAAAAAATCTCGCACTCTTATCTCAACGTGTAATTCCCAGTTGCGTCTATAGCTGTCGCTTTGGAGCTCGGGGTACGCTTAGATTATGATTCAGATTTGGGGAGTTTGGTAATTAAGTGATTACCATCTTCGGAACCTTTTAATTGAGGAACCAGAACAACTGAATCCTGGTTACACGTTTCAGAAACGATCAGAAACGTGCAGGTTTCCTCACGATATTTCCCTTACCGCCAAGGTAGAAATACGCACATACATTACAAAAATTCAGAGGTGCATGCTTGAATTCGAACCTATGACCTCCTTTATGAAAGGCGCCTACTTATCGACTGAGCTACTATCGACATCAGTATCATCATTATCAGTCTGTTGAAGTCCACTGTTAATCATAGATTAGACGACCCGTTTGGAACAGTGGTAGTGAACGCTACCTTTGGTCCAAGGGTTGCGGTTTCGATCCCCGCACAGTACAAACATTTGTGTGCATGAACATGTTTGTTTGTATTGGTCTGGGTATTTCCTATGTATTATAAATATGTATATTTACTATAAAAAAGTATTATATGTATATATTTGTAATCGCACTTTTGATTCTGATATCCGTAACACAGGTGCTTGAGCTACCTATCTCGGAGTTAGATCAATGTAGGTGATGTTGTGAA
The DNA here is from genome assembly GCA_019059595.1 of Marasmia exigua. Classification (NCBI taxonomy): domain Eukaryota; kingdom Metazoa; phylum Arthropoda; class Insecta; order Lepidoptera; family Crambidae; genus Marasmia; species Marasmia exigua. Next base: position 22,019,511 of record CM032481.1, on the reverse strand, counting down.
ATATTTATTATTATTATTTATAGGCCTCTCTAAATGTTCGCCACTTCGATTGATATTCGGCTACTCACATCCAGCTCCAGCCAGCCATCTTCCAGGTCGTCGCTCCATCTAACCTGAGGGAGTACTACTCAATGTTTCTCAAGACGTTGTCTCCACTTCAGTGGAGACAAGGATCTGAAGATCTTTCATATACCTTCTAAATAGGCAATATCAATGGAAATATATGACTGATCGGCGCAATTGGTAGTGACCCTACCTCTGACGCCAAAGGTCGTGGGTTCGATCCCCACCCTGGACGGTTTATTCCCGTTGTCCACCCTCTGCTTGTCCACCCCGGGTGGACAGTGAAACAATTGTTAACAAAAATTCCCACCGTCCACACCCTCTTTCAACCAAGAAGGGGTGGACAGCAGGAATTTTTTTAACAATTGTTTCACTGTCCACCCGGGGTGGACAAGCAGAGGGTGGACAGCGAGTATAAACCCACTGGACAAACATTCGCGCGATGACCACTTGTGTTTGTTCAGTGTCTGGGTGTAATATATGTATTTATTTGTGTTCCACTGTTTTCTGATATCTGTAACACAAGTGCTTAAGCTAACGGAATCAGGTGTTGACCTGATTCCGATTAATACGTTGGTATGAGATGTTGTGAGAATTATTATTATATTATTAATATTATTTTAAATGTAATATTTTTATATACGCTCGTCATAATGTTGATATTGTAACGCAGCCTGCAGGGGCTTCGTTATACTACATAACTACTCATAAAGAAAGTTACCTTTGGTGTTAACTATAGAGCTTCGTTTTCCGTTTGCTATAGAGTTTGTATATCATTTTATGATTATGTCTTGTATTAGCATTACTCTTATATGCGTTATTTTAATGTTCCTTGTACATTTTTATCTGTAAATAAATTTAAAGTTATTGTTGTAAATATTTAGATTGTCTATCTGACATTGTCCGACAGCTGACGTTGTCTAACTGTTTTTATTTTTCTATCGAATTGTCTATTCAAATTTAACTATGGAGTTTAGCTATGTTTCGAGAATATTCTATATTGTATGAATTTTAAAATTTAAATGTTGTAGAATAGAATGCGCATGGGCAATATAAAAGGACGCACATGGGCAGGACCGCCAGTCTACCACCAGCTCTGAAGGAGCTCAGAACCTCAAGCTATAATAGTGCCAGTATACGTTTACCCGTAGAGTAACGGTGCCGGGGCACGAAGGGTGTTGCCTCCCTGCACCTACGCGCGTCTACCTTCATTCGTGCGCGTATCCGCGTCGCGCCTACCCGCGGCCGGCTTGCGGCGTGCGCGTATCTGCGTCGCGCGCCCCATTTGCTGCCTCCTGCGCTCGGCGGAGCCCTACCGCCCGCCTCTTGCGACACTGGATCCTACCGGCGCGCTGCCTGTGCTCACCCTGTGCTACCGCCCTACCACGGTTGCCCATTTTGAACTTTTACCTTGTATATATATTTAGTGTAGTGTACCGGTGTAAATAGCTAGTTTTAAGTTAGTCTTAAGTTAGGTTTAAGATTTTTAGACGAGCCATCATTGTACATACCTCTTTAATTATAGCCCTCTTCCCTCTATCCTTATCTTTTCTTCTTCCTCCTACCTTTTAGCTCCGTAACCCTCCGTTACGTGACAGTTTGGCGCCCAACTCTATAGAATCCCTCCCTGTTCTCAAAATTTTAAAATAAACTTGCACAAGTTTCTGTATATAACATACCTTTTGGCTCCCTATTAGACGTCTCTTACTTCTTAGATATTTCTTTCCCTATTCTTCCTCTATTTTTCTCACTAAAATAAAGTAAATAAAATAAAAACTATTGTAAATATTTTATTGCTTTAAAATTACAAATATCTTAGAAATGGCTCGTCTTATAAACTTTAATTTACTTAACAAGGCGGAACTTGAATACGAACTTATAATTAGGAACGAAACTCCTGCGGATAATCTTGTATCGCTTAGAAAACAAATTGTTTTATGGCTTCGTAATTTTCCTACGGAGGACATTATTGATTCTCCCGTTCCTCTGAGTGACGATTTGTCACAAGCTTCTTCTACAATCTTATATTTATCTTCGATGTTGGACCGATACGAATCGGGTAATCTGAAATTATTTAAGAAAATTGAAACTTATATAAATCACTTATTTTATCGACTTGACAGAATTGACACTGATGTAAGTGACAGCGACTCAAACCTTATAGAACTCTATGACGACTTAAAAAAGAAGTTTACTCTTTTGACTGAACGTTTTGACGCTTTTTCAAAACCAGCTGAGACTTCACAGGTACAAACCTCTTTGGACTCACCTTTGCCGATTTCTCAACCTAACTGTATGCCACCTTTTCATAATTTTCTCTTACCAAGTTATCTAAATGAGCTAAAAAAAATTACTTTTGATGGGACAACTTGTCCTAGAGCTTTTCTATCGAAAATTGATGAATTTTTACTTACGAACAAACTTGATAAGCAAATACTTATAAGCTCGGCCTTCAACATTTTTGAGGACGATGCTTCTTATTGGTTTAAATTCCAACTAAGTCGTGACCCTTCGTTAACTTGGGATCGCGTTTCCGAGTTGTTATTTAAGGACTTTGGCCATTCTGATTATGACCATAAACTACTGCAGGCAATAAAATCTCGTACTCAGGGTAAATCTGAGTCTATTATGGTTTATATTCCGAAAATGTTTGAAATGTTTTCGAGACTAAGCGAGAAATTACCTGAGCAGGAGAAACTGCAAATACTTCTACGTAACATCCGTCCTTGTTATACTTCTTTTGTTGCTCTTAATAAAGTTGATTCTATTGGCTCCTTAATTTCTGTATGTCAACAATTTGAGCGCTGTATTGACCGCGACAATAATTTTAAAGAACCTGAAATGAATACTCTTATTCCTGAATTATCCTATAAACCTAAACACGATTCTACACCTTTACCGAACACTAAACCTAATGTTACACATACTTTTCACTCTAAACATTCTTTCACTCCTAATTATGATTCTCATAAATCTAATAACTTTAAGCCTTTTCGTACGAACTTTTCTTCGCAGAATAAAAATTCTGCACATGCGATATCTGAAAATGCTCCCAAGTTTCAGGCGCATTTGTTTTGCGTTCGATGTCGAATAAATGGTCATTCTTTGAATTCTTGCACTAAACCAAGATTCTTGGTCTGTTTTAAATGTGGTTTGAAAGACTTTAGAGCTTCGGATTGCCCGAAATGTAAAGCTGACAAGCCTCAACCTTCTTCATCCTCTAACTCAAAAAACTAACATATGACTTGGATAAACGAAAAGAAAATTTTGATGTTGATGACTGGCATAATTGGTTAAAAATAATTAAGAACTTTTTCGCAAGTTATGGAACTTCTTCGGTTTATTACGACAACGAAAGAGACTTTAACCGTCCTTTTATTAACGTTTCTATTTCAAATGTTGAGTTTACGGCGTTACTTGATAGCGGTAGTTCAATGACTATTTTAGGTAATAACTCGCACTTTAAAATTTTGGAACTGGGCTTTTCGTTATCCAAGTCTGATTATATTACGGTTAGCACTGCTAGTAAGCATCGTGTTAAATCTTTAGGATTTTTTATTCTTCCTTTTACCTTTAACGACCAAACTAGACTTATTAAAACATATGTTATTCCTGAAATATACCCGTCTTTGATACTTGGTGTTGACTTTTGGAGGGAATTTAATTTGGTTCCCAAACTTTTATCGTGTGCCTTTTCTCTTAATAAACCACCCCACTTTAACAACTCTGTGGAGAAACAAATCCTACCTTACGAAAATCTTACTTCTGAAGAAAAGGTTATCGCTGATGATATTATTTCGCGTTTTAAGCAAATTTCCTTTGAAGCTAAGGGTGAACTTGGTCGTACTGTTCTGGTTAGCCATCGTATCGATACTGGAGATACGCTGCCTATTAAACAACGTTGTTATAGACTCTCTCCCGAGAAACAAAAAGCTCTAATTGCTGAGGTGGATAAAATGATTGAGTGGAAGGTCATTGAGAAATGTGAAAGCCCTTGGTTGTCTCCGGTTCTTATTACGCCTAAAAAGAATGGCGAATGGCGATTTTGTGTCGATAGTAGAAAACTCAACTCAGTTACTCGTAGGGATGCCTATAGTCTTCCTTTTATCAATGAAATACTTGACCATCTCAAAAACGCTAAGTTTTTATCGAGTATCGATATCGCTAAAGCTTTCTGGGAGATTCCTTTACATGTAGACGATCGGGATAAGACCGCCTTTTATGTCCCCGGTAGAGGAATGTACAGATTCACTGTTATGCCCTTTGGTTTAACTAATGCACCTGCTACACAGCAGAGGTTAATGGATATCTTATTCACCCCTGAATTTGACAACAAAGTGTTCTGTTATCTTGATGACATTATTATCATAGGCTCCTCGTTCCAAGAACACATAGGACTTCTAATTAAAGTGCTTGAGAAATTAACTTACGCTAAACTTACCATTAACTTTGAAAAAAGTCATTTTTTTAAGAAAGAATTAAAGTACCTTGGATATGTTGTTGACGATAATGGTTTACGAGCATCCTAGCAAAATTCAAGCTATTATGGACTTTCCAGTACCTACTTCACGCAAAGAAGTGCGTAAATTTCTGGGTACGTGTAGTTGGTTTCGTAGGTTCATTCCTAATTTCAGTACTATAGCTGCACCTCTTAATAAATTAACATCATCTGCTAAAACTTCTCCGAAATTTTCTTGGAGTTCTGAGGCTAACTCTTCCTTTCTGAAACTAAAAGAATATCTTGTAACTACCCCAATTCTTACTTGCCCTGATTTTGATCAACCGTTTTCTGTGCATTGTGATGCATCTAACACTGGCATTGGAGCCATGCTTACTCAAACGGTTAACGACAAAGAAGTTGTTATAGCCTACATGAGCAAATCACTTAACAAAAATGAAAGAAACTACTCTACTACTGAAAGAGAAACTCTAGCTGTTATCATTGCCTTAGAACATTGGCGGTGCTATCTTGACAATGGCAAACCGTTTACTGTATACACTGATCATGCCGCATTAAAGTGGTTTTTGAATTTAACAAATCCTTCTGGTAGACTCGCTCGTTGGTCACTTCGCCTTTCTTGCTTTAATTTCACGCTGAAACATAAAAGAGGAAAGGATAATATTGTCCCTGATCTACTTTCTCGTTCTAAAAGCGAGGACAGTCATATTATCGCTCCTTTATCTTCGAATGAAGCCACGTCTTTAGACTTAGAGCGCTATAATAAAATCTTTCGTAATTGTTTAACTGATCCTCAAAGTCATCCTAACTATACGATTAAGGATAATAAACTATTCCGTTGCACAAATACTCCTTATTCTTTAACAGACGATTTCATCTGGAAAGAAGTCCCTATCCCTTCTGAAAGAGAATCTTTGATAAGAAATGCTCATGGTTCCGCTACAGATCCGCATTTGGGCGTATTTAAAACATACAAAAAAATATCATTGTTATATTACTGGTCTGGCATGTTTAAAGATGTAGCTAAATTTATTTCCAATTGCGAAACTTGTTTGGCTTATAAACACTCTAACCACTCGCCTTACGGTCCTATGGGAAAACCCAAAATTTGTTCTAGACCTTTTCAATGCATTTCTTTGGACTTAATAGGTCCATTGCCAATGACTAGGCGACGTAACCAGTACATTCTCGTTGTAAATTGTCTATTCACCAAATATACACTTATTTTTCCTTTGAAACGAGCTATAACTACTAGTATTATACATTACTTAGAGAATTCCGTGTTCTTAGTTCATGGAGTACCTCAAACAATTATTATGGATAACGGTCCACAATTTCAATCGCATGAATTCCATAATTTCCTTGGACGTTATAGAATTCCGCATATATCTTACACTCCTCACTATTGTCCTCAGGTCAATACTACAGAACGCTACAATAAAACAATTATTACCGCACTAGCTTCACTGGTCGGTGAAGACCATAGGTCTTGGGACCTTCACCTATCTAAGATTCAGTTTGCAATGAATAACTCTGTAAATGAAGTAACTGGATTTACTCCTGCATTTTTAGTATTTGGTCGTAAACTCATTACTTGTGGTTCTATTTATTCTCAGGGTTACGACTTAGAAGAAATTACCTTTTTACCTCGTGATTTATATGCTAGAAATATTGGCCTTCTATCGTCAATTTTTAATAGAGTTCAGGTTGCACTGCACATATCTCATGTAAAGAATTCTAACCGTTACAATTTAAGGCACTCTTTTAAAGAATTCAGTGTTGGAGATATAGTGTGGCGTAAAGACTACTCTTTAAGCAATGCTGGTGCATATTTTAGCGCAAAATTAGCACCTAAATATGTTAAATGCAAAGTCGTTGAGAAATTGTCACCTCTTGTATACATTCTTGAGGACTGCAACGGTTGCCGCGGTAAATGGCATGTAAAAGACTTTAAGAAATGACTATCTTACTGTTTGACTTTACTAGTATTATATGTATTTATTTGCACACACATTGGACTGATTTTTGGCTACTTCAGTCTGATATTTTTTATATATACTTAGCGACTAATCTCGTCTCTCTTTACTTATAGGATTCTCTCTTATAGTACCTACTTACTTGCTTAACGTTTTCTTTTAAAAGGCGCTTCTTGACCTTTTAATTCTAAACTTTAGGGCTCTCTTTTGCCTTATCTACTTACTACTTAGCGCTTCTTTGACTACAGAGGCGTTTCTTTTAAAGGTAAATTCAACCTTTAAAATTTGTGTCCTTTGATAGGGAATACCTGAGAGAGACTAGATTGTCGGCTATGGTCATCGACACTAATGGGTTTTAAGAAACGGAGCGGCTGACAACTCCCTAAATAAGCCTAAAGTCATTCTTATAGGGTACTTCCTATGGAGTTTGCGTCATTGATAGTGAACCCTACTCCTCTTTGTGATTGGTTCGTATGTTAGAGTGATTGTTAGAGTGACTGGATTTGAATTGTTTTTGGATTGTGGAATGGTATGTTTAAGTGAAGGTTGACTGGTTAGACTGATAGTAAGGATAGTATTCTCTTAACCTTATAATCAAAATTTTCTCTGAGTCGAAAATTTTTCTGGGGTCGTGGGAGAAATGTAACGCAGCCTGCAGGGGCTTCGTTATACTACATAACTACTCATAAAGAAAGTTACCTTTGGTGTTAACTATAGAGCTTCGTTTTCCGTTTGCTATAGAGTTTGTATATCATTTTATGATTATGTCTTGTATTAGCATTACTCTTATATGTGTTATTTTAATGTTCCTTGTACATTTTTATCTGTAAATAAATTTAAAGTTATTGTTGTAAATATTTAGATTGTCTATCTGACATTGTCCGACAGCTGACGTTGTCTAACTGTTTTTATTTTTCTATCGAATTGTCTATTCAAATTTAACTATGGAGTTTAGCTATGTTTCGAGAATATTCTATATTGTATGAATTTTAAAATTTAAATGTTGTAGAATAGAATGCGCATGGGCAATATAAAAGGACGCACATGGGCAGGACCGCCAGTCTACCACCAGCTCTGAAGGAGCTCAGAACCTCAAGCTATAATAGTGCCAGTATACGTTTACCCGTAGAGTAACGGTGCCGGGGCACGAAGGGTGTTGCCTCCCTGCACCTACGCGCGTCTACCTTCATTCGTGCGCGTATCCGCGTCGCGCCTACCCGCGGCCGGCTTGCGGCGTGCGCGTATCTGCGTCGCGCGCCCCATTTGCTGCCTCCTGCGCTCGGCGGAGCCCTACCGCCCGCCTCTTGCGACACTGGATCCTACCGGCGCGCTGCCTGTGCTCACCCTGTGCTACCGCCCTACCACGGTTGCCCATTTTGAACTTTTACCTTGTATATATATTTAGTGTAGTGTACCGGTGTAAATAGCTAGTTTTAAGTTAGTCTTAAGTTAGGTTTAAGATTTTTAGACGAGCCATCATTGTACATACCTCTTTAATTATAGCCCTCTTCCCTCTATCCTTATCTTTTCTTCTTCCTCCTACCTTTTAGCTCCGTAACCCTCCGTTACGTGACAATATGTATTTTTTATATTATTTGTAAACTGTTTTCTCCGTAAGTGAATTTGTAATTCTTATGAGAAATAAAATGTCTTTAACCGAAAGATCTGGTTACCTAACGGGTGTCAGTTCTGCGGCCAGCCCACTGCTATTTCAGCTTACTAATCCCGTGCACTCCCTCCACAAGGTGGACCAAGGATCTTGTGAAGGGTCGGGGGAATCCATTGTATGCTAGCGGCACAGGAACGATCTGTGTGGAGAACATTAGGGAAAGGCCTATATCCAGCAGTGGACATCTATTGGCTGAAATGATGAATCCCGTAAACTATATCTTTGGTTCTATGCCGAATCACCATGTTTTAAATCCGATCTCGTACAGAAAGGGTCTGTAGAAAGACAAAGAATGCCCCTTAAATTAGATGGGACGAAGCTAAGCAAAGGTAACTCTGACACGGAAACAAGTGACTGTAATAATAAACAAGCGTGCAAGGGAGACCATCCCTTTTCATCCCTTACCCACTCCTAGTGTTGTTGCGCTAGTTATCGGTAGTATGTCTGATTATTGATGTCAACTATTAAAAAATCATACTATCGAGTAGTCGAAAATAACGATAAGCTGCAATATTATCCACTATTGATGAAATCGTGGTATTACGATAGCTCTGTGAATTAAGTGGTCATACGTCAGTGGTCGGAGTCAGACAAATGTATGTGATGTTGTGAAATATTTATTTATTTTATTTATACGTTGGTCCGAATCTGTGGAAAAATCTCGATATATGTGCGTACCTTGGCCAAACATCGTGATCGTGATTATTGGAAAACATCGTTAGGAAACCTGCACATTTTGGATAGTTTCTGAAACTTATTTTTAACGCTCGATAGTGTCGTCAAGATATTGTTTAAAACTTTCATGTTATAATGTATCAAGACGGGAATTAACACAGTATTTATTATGTGATACAACATTGTGTCCTCACATATTTTAGTCGACGTTTCGGCTACGTTACAGCAGCCGTGGTCACGAGCGGACTCAAACCGAAACTTAGAGTAAAATATGTGAGTACACAATGTTGTATCATATAATAAATATTGTGTTAATTCCCGTCTTGATTAATTAAAGTTATAATGCAACGCGAAAATTTAAAAAAATACTTTCATGTTCATTAATAGGTTTTTACGAGATTGCTACCATGTAATACTCACCTTTTTTTGAGATTCCGATATTTCTGCGCTGCTACAAGCACCATCATTCAACATTGTAACTCTGAAGTTTCTTGTCGCTATTTTCTTGCCACTGTTCTCGACATACAACACTCACAGTATCTGCCCGCGATGATACTTTATTTAGTTTTTCGGTTCTTACACTTTCTAATCATTGGATACCAGACATTTGACAGTTTAAACCCGTCCATGGTCTATCTAGTATGACATATTTTCCATACTATCGATAAACTAAGGTTACAACACTACTTACCAACCCTAAGAAGTAATTTAAACAGTTTCTGTATTCAAAAAGGGATTCCAACAATTTCACTGACATGTTTGCATAGTCATTCGAGCGTAATTTTTTCTTGCTTCATACATAAGTCAAAGAGTGGAGCTGCTATCTCTTTGAAATGTAAATATTACTAAACGCAAAGACTCTTGGCAGACGGTAGAGTATTCCTCGCCTTAGCATGTGATTCCTAGTTGCGTCCAAAGATTGCTATTTCATGAATAGCTATTTACTATTGCTAATTGGAAATTGTCTACTTCTTTTAATAATACATGCCACTTTAGCCCCTCATAATAATAACTGGTTCCACTGAAGATCAGCGTTAGCGGCTCTTACTTTAGTCGCTAACAGCTGAGTGGACACAATTTTGGGCACATATACTTATCTCAAGACGAAAGTCTTTAATGCGTGTGTGTTGGCAGTGATGACATACGGAACCGAAACGTGGCCGCTTACAATGTGCCGATTAAGGAGGCTCAAAGCCACCCAGAGAGCAATAGAGAGGGCTATGCTCGGAGTCTCCCTGCGTGATCGTATCAGAAATGATGAGATCCGCAGGAGAACTAAGGTCACAGACGTAGCCCAAAGGATTGCATGCCACAAGTGGCAATGGGCAGGGCACATAGCGAGGAGAACAGACGGCCGTTGGGGCGGAAAGGTCCTCGAGTGGAGGCCACGTACAGGAACTCGCAGTCGTGGCAGGCCTCCTACAAGGTGGACTGACGATCTGGTGAAGATCGCGGGAATTCATTGGATGCGGGAGGCACAGGACCGATCTGTGTGGAGAACATTGGGGAAGGCCTATGTCCAGCAGTGGACGTCCATTGGCTGAAATGATGATGATGATACTTACTGTAATAAAAAATGAAAATATTTTATTCAATGTAGGTCCATTCAGAACACCGAATGTCAAAGTTTACCACTGGTTCGGAATGTAGTTTTCTGCCAAGAAGTCACTAGCAAGAAACTTAGCAGTTGCTCTTTAAAAAAAAGTCAATAAATGTCACCATTAACTTAAAAAATAAAGTAAAATTTTTGTGTTACTTTTTTTTTCATTTATTTATTAATTACACAAGCAATAAACATTGTGTGAGATAGTAATAAAAAAAAACCACTAAGGTTTTCTCTAACTATCGAGTTTACCATATTATCCACTATTTTATAGTGTCGTACATGGTATATCTACCTATAACAGAAATATGTACCTAAATTATTGTCATTCAAAAATTTACTAATATATCCCTATATTAAAATAAAAAATAACTAATATGTCCCTAAATCATTGTCATTCAAAAATTTACTAATATATCCCTAAATTAAAATAAAAAATAACTAATATGTCCCTAAATTATTGTCATTCAAAAATTTATTAATATATCCCTAAATTAAAATAAAAATAAAAAAATAACTAATATACTTACCCCAAACAAAAATAAAAAATAACTTATATGTCCCTAAATTATTGTCATTCAAAAAATCGTCTATTTTATAATAGCCTTTCTTCATTTAACAGTTTTTTTATACAATTTAAACTTATGTGTGTGCAAGTCAATAATATTCTGAGGTAACTTATTAAACATTTTTATGCTCAATCCTATAAAGGAACTGCCGATCTTATTGAGCCTAATATTTACTTAATTACTACGCTGGCTCAGCGATCCAAAGTGAGTCTTGGTCTCCGACGTTAAAGTTCGCCAATTCCGCCGAATCGTGCACGTCGAGTGCTTTGAGGTCCTTGGCGACTTCGTCCCTCCAGCGGTATCTCGGACGACCCACAGGATTTACCCCATTGGTCGTCCCAGATAGCCTAATATTTAAGCCGTGTTATTTAATATGTACACACGGCGTCACGTCGAGTTACCCTTGTTGACTTTTCGACCGTCCTTATGTCTGGGGCACAAGTGCTATTTTTCCACTACAGGAAGGTAACTTGATCTGACGCTGACTGTAACTTAACTTTTTAATGTCTCTAAATGAATATTGTTTCTTTCAACACACTCACACACACACACACACACACACACACACACTGACGCACACACACTGACACACACACACACACACAAATACACACACACACTTACACGCACATGAGCATATTCATACAAACAAGCACACTCACACACATATAATCATACTCGCATACAAGTGCACTACAATCTTTCTAATTCTAACATACTTACTTTGTAATATTAGAATATCTGTTTTATTTTCCTTAACCGGTCAAAGGTAGATAAATGTACAGCCAACTCCAAAAATATGTATACACTTTAGGACCTTGTCACAATACTTACCTATAAGAAAGTAGAGGTCTACTTTCTTATATTATATATTGTGACAACGTCCTAAAGTGCATACATATTTTTGGAGTTGACTGTACACCTATAACTATGACGTACTGAGCAGTGTATGAAATATGTAATCAGAATAAGAGATGAGTAAAAAAGTGATTAATTATTATTTTTTTATTTTCTTTCTTTCTAATTATTCCATTACTAGCATATTCTGCTTTGATATTCCATAGTAAGTTGAGCCTAGCAACATTAATAATATGTTAGGGGTTTTATGGTGACCAGCTTGTTATGTTTTTCGGTATGGTGCCATGTTTATGATAAATGATGGTGACATGAGATGGTGAATGATAAATGGAACTGTCTCTGTCTTGTCTTGTCTGTTTTTGGGGTTTCACTCCATGTGTCACTTAACCTACCTTAGATAGAAGAAGACACTTAAACCACCTTATTACAAAACGCAAACTTTTATTTACGTTTATTTTGTTTGTGTGTGTATAGGAATCGTTCGAACTTATTCCTGCCGCTTCATTTCGCCATCGTTCCACTCGACATCATCTGGATGGTTGGCAGTCTTCAACTGTGCGTTTCTCAAGAAACTTTCTGCCTCGTACGACAAAACTATGGAATGAATTATCGCCTGCGGTATTCCCGGACAGATACGACCCGCAAACCTTCAAGAAAAGAGCGTATTCCTTTTTAAAAGGTCGGCAGCGCACTTGTGACTCCTCTGGTGTTGCAGGTGTTAATGGGCGGCGGTAATCGCTTACCATCAGGTGATGCGTCTGCTCATTTGCCCCCTATCCCATAAAAAAAAAATGTTATAGCTGAACCTAACCTGATCACTAAACTTGAGTTATAACCGAACTAAAGCGCATGCCGTCCCGTTCCAGCACACAATATTATGAGAGGTTGGAACGAGCTTAGCTCCGGAACTTTTTTTATGTGATAGGTGACAGACGAGCAGACGGATCGCCTGATGGCAAGCGATTGCCGCCGCCTATAGACACCCTCGACACCAGTGGAGTCATAAGTGCGCTGCCAACCTTTAAAACCCCCTTGTCCTCCGGGTTGGGCCTCCGGTACCCTCACTCAAACACATTGCTGCCTCCGTTTTTCTGTGAGGCCGTAGTATATCACTCCGGTCGGGCAGGCCAATTCATGCCGATGCGTGGCTCTCCTATTCTAAAAACGTATAACGTGTAGTGTGTCCATAGACTGCAAGTGTAAGATTAGTGCCGGAACTTTTCTTAGATTACGTTATGTAATAAAGGTGAAAAAAAAGTGTCTGCTCATACTAACACCTCTCCTCACGATCGAGTATATTAATCATGTATGGAATAGCTGCAATTGCTTTTATTCAGTGAGGAAACAAGTTGCACCGATCTAATGGTAGAAATGCACACATAGTTTCGATAAATCTAATATGCCTTGCACCACACTACTGCTATCAAATGACCCACTGCACCAAAAGAACACAAAACACTGATCGGTTTCAATTGTCACCACAAGAACCTTACCAATAACTCTTTGGCACAAACAGCTTACAAAAGAATCTATCCGAAGCTCACAATGAGAGTACTCGAAAATCCCAAATAAAAGTGGCCGTCTACATACCAGCATAGGGCTGGGAAAGAGGATTTTTAAAGTTTAATTTTTTTTAATGACGTAGGTGGCAGACGAGCAGACGGATCACCTGATGGTGAGCGATTGCCGCCGCCCATGGACACCCGCGACACCAGTGGAGTCACAAGTGCGCTGGCAACCTTTAAACCCCCATTCCCCAAGTGGTGTTCCACCTTGTTACATTTGGCCAATTTTAGTTTGGTTTCACTGAACGCGCAGTCATTTTGTCGAAACATTAGTTATAATTAATTTCGCTTGAGGCTAAAATTAGTTTGGCCGAGTGGCTATCTGAATTCAATTGAATGGTAGTTCTATCCCGAGTGGGAGCGGGTATTTTACCTGACTGCGGCAAAGCCAACAGGAAGGGTTATGTTTTCTATGTATGTATGTAAGTACAACCTGTGCGGATAAAGAATGGGATCAGAAATGGCGGCGCATCTATTCACTTCTCGCTCGCACACTATTTGCGTCTATACTCGCACCCTTTATCCGCACAGGTTGTATGTATGTATGTTCCCCGATTCTGATTAAAGCTACCCAGCCGATTTCGATGAAGGAATCAACTGATTCCTTATTACTGTCCGCGTGTTAATAGGCTTACAACCCCTTATTACAAATCGCAAAATAGGGATAGTCCCGGAACAAAATTCGTGACAGCTTCTTTTAACATTGCGTGTTGGAACGGGATGACGTGAGCTTTAGTACGGTAGTAAATTTAGATTTATAATAAGATAGATATTGTTTATGAAAATAATAGCACAGTGCGTACTATACGAACAAAAGCGAAAGATTTTCAATTTTTTAGATTTATTTTTTGTTTATTCGTGTGAATAGAATTCATTCAGATAGATAGATAAAACGTTTATTCGCATCAAAAAGCATACATTCAGAGCAGTATAAACGGGCTTATAATTAAGCATGTATGCAGCAGTGGTGCGAAATGGCAAATTCAGCCATTGCTAGTAGGTACTGGGTTACAGCGCCATCTAGTGAAATGTTGAATAATTAACTACTGAAATGTCCATTGTGTTCTGATAGTTGGTATTGAATTAGGTATAAAGCAGTAAATAGGTTGGTTAAAGATGGAGCACCAGATATATTTGACAGAACAGACAGACAGGGGCTTGTATGGAAGTGCCGACTCTTATAATAACGTAGTGATTATATTCTCTATTGTCAGCATCGGCAGACAAAATCGAGGTAATCCAGTGAACGTTGAATCGACGATATTACCAAAATTTTGGGATTTTAAATCGGAATTGCTTCTAATTGGTTTTTTCATGTCTGGTAAACGATTGCTGACGCCAATTGGCACCCGTGACACTAGTGGAGTTAAAACCTTTAAACCCTCCTTTCCCCCGGATTAGGCCTCAGGTGTCCTCAGTCACGTAGCGAAACAGCACAGTACTGCTTCACGTCGGTTTAATGTGAGGCCGAGGTATCACTCCGGTCGAGCCGACCCATTTATGCCAAAGCGTGGCTCTCCCATGGTAAAAACTTAAGAGTTGATTCCGAGCAGCTCAGGAGTTGGTACATCCATATAAGTAATTGGTATCACCTCTGTAAGTATGTTATGTATGTTCCCCGATTGAACGCCCTGTTGGTCTAGTGGTTTAAGTACCGGGCCGTGATCTCAGGGAACTGGGTTGGATTCCCGGGTCGAGCGAAAAGTATGTTTCGAATTTTTCGGACATAGCTCGGGTTTGTGATCACCAATCCGCATTTGGCAAGCGTGGTGATTAAGCCTAATCCCATCATAGTAGCGATAAATTGATTTCTATGATGGAGGCCTTTGCCCAGCAGTGGGACAGTTTATAGGCTGATTAAAATACTCACCTGTGGGTACTACCAAGCTATTGATGATGATCTCCCTCCCGCAACCCCTGCCACTTCGCTGGGCCCAGGGGCTCACTATAGGGGCCTATAGGGCCCAAAATAATCGACATAGCTCAGGAGCTATGTCGATTATTTTGCTTCGTCTCATCGTCAGCCCATTTAAGTCCCCACTGCTGGGGCACGGGCCTCCCTCAATCACATGAGGGGTAATTGCCATACTCACCACGCTTGGCAGACGGGTTGGCGAGGGTTTTGATATAAATGCAGAGTTTTCCTTCTCTGGGTGCTGATGATCATGCCAGCAGCTTTACCTTAGTCGTCTTTTACGACACCTCGGTAAGAGTGAGGGTGGCCTATTCTACTCTGTCGGGACCACACGGCTTGCTTAGTCTACAAATCTCCTTTTTCCTGGTCATGTAACAAAACGTCATTTCTCCAGCGTAAACAAAGATACTGCTAAAGGACATGACCCACTTTACAAAGAGCTCTGGTACAGATTACTTGAATCTTTGTACAGCTATAAAACTTAAGCCATTTTTTACCCTCATTATAATAGCTTAATTACAGTCTTTATTTGAGTTTTACTACTAGAAGGATTTTCTAGATATATTTTATTATTACTTGAATTATAGTTCCTCTATTGATTTCTCTGATCTCACAGATGTTCATGGGCGGTGTTGATTACTAACCATCAGACGGGCTAGCAAGAACATTCAAGGAATGGGGGTTATCGTTTGCGAAAAATCCGCAAAATGGCGTACTATGGGCCTAAGGTCCATCTACAAGGTGATTGGGTATTTGTAATCGTGATAAGTCAAAATTGTCGATTAACGAATAAATCAGCCAATGAGTTTGAAGTTGGACCTCGGTTCGCAGGCACGCCATCTAGCGGATATTTCACACGCGATAGCCCCCCTTTCGTAGCGTATCCACGCAATACGTTACCTTTTAATTTCAAATGAGAGAGTGAGTGCGAAGGTAGCATAGATAGATAGATAGATAGATAGATATACTTTATTGCACAAAATACACAACATAAGTACTAGGCATTACAGAAATTTTGTGTACAATTTCGGCGGTCTTATCGCTGAATGAAAGCGATTTCTACCAGACAACCTTCGGGTAAAGGTCATTTGATAGTAGAGAAGGGGTAGGGGGTGCAATATTAAATAAAAGAAAAGAAACTATAAATGTTAAAATATAACTTATAACCCTAATACACAAATAATGTACAGTATTATAAACTAATAAATAAGTTATGCTCAAACACATACACATAATATTGTGACATTGATATCAAAAAAGGACAAAAATAATAATAATATGATAATCAAATGGATCTAAGATGGACCATCGACTACAGGCTGCAGATAACAGGACGATTGCTAAGGTACATAAAGGGAGCTTTTAAGTTTTAATTCTTCTTCTATTCTTTGAGTGCCTCTTCAGTTCTGAAGGTTGGCCGTCAGCTTTCCAAAATCCTTTCCGTTCATTGCGAGACGAAACAGCCGTTCCACAGATGCGATGCAGTCCACTCCCTTATATTGCGCAGCCACGATTTTTTCCTTCTTCCAACACGTCGCCTCCCCCTCTATTTTACCCATCATGATGAGTTGAAGCAACTTGTACCTCTCATGCCTAAGTGCGTGACCTAGGTATTCGATTTTCCGCTATTTGATGGCATTCATAAAGTTACGGATTATGGCGACACGTTGGAGTACCGTTTCGTTTGTCACTCGGCTCCAGCTGATGCGGAGCATACGGCGGTCACAGCACATCTCGAATGCCTCCAGACGTCGTCTGGTGTCCTCCTTCAAAGTCCAGTCCTCGCATCCATAAGTGACAACAGGCCATATATAGCACAGTAAGATGCGAACTCAGACCTTTATGCCTATTTGCCGGCAACACAAAACTTTCCTCATTTTATTGAATGAGGCTCGGGCAATATCAGTCCGGGTCTAGATTTCTTGATCAGACTCCCATTCTTCGAGGCCCAAGCACCGAGGTATTTGTATTGCCGTACCCACTCAAGATGTTTACCTCCAATACTTATACCAGGGTTAAGAGTTAGGTTTCTGGATCTGGAAGTTTTAATAAAAATTGTTTACGATACCCATACCTACGCTACGATTCTTCGAAAAGTTTGTGCTGGCCCTTCAGGTGACCCACTTGCTCGTTTGTCACCTCTAGCATAAAAAAACATCATCACAGTTGAAGACCGCCAACCATCTAGATGATGTCGAAAAATGTGTCCAAAATGGGAAATAATCATAGTCCAACAAAGGTTTATCAACTAGGTATACTTCATTTGCGAACTGTCTATCATAATATGCAAAAACTATTTATTCGAATATCCAATGAGCTGTAAGTTATGAATATTTTAATACAATATCGGACACCCCTATTTTAGACATATGCGGTGGGCCTACAGCTTTATTATGGGCCAAATTCGCTTTTTATTACCACAGCTATATAGCAAAAGCGACCTTACAGTGATGCTTTAAAGCTCAGAGTTGAGCTTTCGGGGGTGACCAGATGCTAACAATGCGATTCTGCTATGGATTGTGACTAGTTCTATTTGATTTCAATGCATTCATTTTTGTGAGTTATGACGTATATCATTTGTTTCTTATCTGTGGGCAAAAATGTCTCGGAACGTCCCGTCTCTTTTTAAAATAAATAACATTTATTGCCTAAAGTTTTTACATACAGGTCTTTAGATACAACGACTTCTGAACTACAGTCGGGCCACCGAGAGAAGTCTGATTTGACACTTAGAAATTTGACGTTAATAGTGATGTGCCATAGACTGCACTTAGACTGTTAATGATATTACCTAATACCCTTTAGGTTAGGAAGTTACTGCAATTTTTTGATACTTTTATTCATAGAAAAGAATATTACGTTATTTATTGATTTTTTATTTATTACGTTAATTATCGTTCTAATATGAAAAATAAGGTTAAAAAAATAATTTCATTGAGAAATCGTGAATGTTTTACGAAATGAAACGTGACTAAAATTTGTAATTAAATATTAAATTAATGTATCCAATCGATTCTTAAATGGATCAGTATCAATTGAATTTATTAAATAACATTATATTAAAAATCCTAACGATAATATTACAGTGCTATAACAGGCCACGTCACTACACTTTAAAAAGAAAAAAATGTCACGCGACCTAACCTCGTTAAGCGTGGGATGGAACCGAAAAAATGGTGTTTCTTGCAATTTATAAAGTATTTCCTTGATAGAAACTGTTGAATTCATCTTAAAAGTGCAGTATCCAAATACATTTGTATTTATTTAAACTTTTGAATGACAGATTAATAAAATTCAGTTTTATGATGTTTTGTTTCAGTCTAAAGTTGTGTCGGTTGCAAATGTCAAATCAGACTTCTCTCGGTGGCCCGACTGTAAACAAAACAGCTTGTGTCGCAGAAATCTGGTGACAATTACCTTGTGCATTTTAAACTGGGTCAGACCTATCAGGAATATATTTATTGCTAATTTGACTACAGTTTATTTTGACCGTGGGAGAGCCACGCTTTGGCATGAATTTGCCGCTCGACCGGAGTGATACCACTGCCTCACAGAATACCGGCTTGAAGCAGCACTGTGCTGTGTTTTGCTGCGTGAGTGAGGGTACCGGAGGCCCAATCCGGAGGGGGGAGGGGAGGGGAGTTTAAAGCCTCCGGTATCCTTTCTCGCTCGGCAAAACAGCGCAGTACTGTGGAGCCGATCCATCATATTTTATTTTACAATTTTTGGGAGTCTTACAGCTAATAGATAGATAGATAGATATTCTTTATTGCACAAAAACAAAATACAAGCATGATGCAAAAGCAACAGACAGTACAATAAGGCGGTCTTATCGCTTGTAGCGATTTCTTCCAGACAACCTTTGGGTAGAGGAAAGAAATATCGTATTCGTAACTAATCAATAAATATCACTTACTTCAACTTAAGATCAATTGTAAGTTTCCATTTCTAGGAACAAAAGTACAAACAAAGCACACAGTGACGTTCATGACGAAGCATGGCTTTCTGGGAGACGAGGAGCTTAAAGGTTGTCAGCACATTTTGACTCCACTAGTATTACAGATGTCTATGTTCAGCGTCAATCGCTTACCATCAGGTGATCCGCCAGTTTGTCTACCATCTGTCATTTAAAAATCGCCTGCCTTATAGCCAATGTCACTTTTTATTACATTCGAATTCAAATTCAAATAGTTTATTGCATGTCACATTACATCAAGATGTTACTCATAAAATCACTCACTAGAAATTTAACTTAACTTTTTTTTTCCTTGTTTTTATGACTGCGTGATAAGATGTATTGTGTCTGTTCCAACCCTTTAATGCTTACAATGTAGGTTAGCCGGTATTCGTCGTTTTTTTTTTTTTTAATGAGTTAATTGTAGTATAAGTAGGTTTATTGTATTATATAGTTATGTATGTATATTTAGTCATATTATATATTACTCACATGTATGTTTATGGATATAAATTTAATTAGCCGTCATACATATTTCTGCATCGCCTAATGGTTGACTGGTAGAGAATGCTGTATAGCATTAAGTCCGCCAATTGTACTTTACTTTCTTGTGCAATAAAGAATAAATAAATAAATAAAATAAATTGAGAAGAGCAAACATGTGACGCCCTGTAAGGGCACAGCAACTTAACATAATACATGATAATACTTAACTATATTTCACATACACAACTATTACATTATAGCGGACAAACGAGAAGACGGCACACCTGATGGTAATCACCGTCACACAGGGACATCTGCAACAACCGAGTTATCATCACATGTTTCGGAAACGGTGTTTCCGTACAGATACGACCTCATCATCAGCAACCCACATCGTTCACTGCTGGATATATGTCTCCCCTAATGCCCGCCAATGCTTCCGATTTTCGGCCACTCTCATCCAGCCCACACCAGCCAGCCTTCTAATGTCATCATCCCATTTTGTCACAGGGCGTCCAACATTACGCTTGACGAGTTGCGGTTTCCATTCAAGGACTTTACGGCTCCAACGGATGTCAGCCCACTGTCACTTCAGTTTGCTAATTCAGTGGGCTATGTTGACTCTGAGAAAGGACCTGGTGACCTTCAAAGGGCATATTCTTTCCTTAAGAGCAACGCAACGCACATGTAATGTCACTTCTTGCCACAAAAGCTGTACAACTACAATGATGTTAAATCGTTGCCCGAATAAACACGGCTTCCATTGCCCTCGTTTCCGTAGTAGTGATGTTCCGAAACATGCCATTTCGAGCGAAAAAGACATTCGAGAGCAATAGTAGATAAGTGGATAAGTTGTTTTTTTTATGTGATAGGTGGCAGATGAGCAGACAGATCACCTGATGGTAAGCGATTACCGCCACCCATGGACTCCCGCGACACCAGACCGCCATTTGAAACCCCCCTTTCCCCCGGATTGGGCCCCTGGTACCCTCATTCACGCAGCGAAACACAGCAGTGCTGCTTCACACCGGTTTTCTGTGAGGCCGTGGTATCACTCCGGTCGAGTTTAGTCGTGGTACAGGTCCATTTGTGGTACGAATCTAAGAATGCACCTCTGACTTTTTAAAATCTATGTGCGTATTTCTACCATTGGGTCGGTGGTGATTTTTTTGATACTTGAGAACTTATTATTTGGTTGCCATAGTTGCGAGTATTATTGCACGGAAGTTGTAAGATTACTGTGAGTTAGGTATATAAGAATAAGAATAAGAATTCTACCGTGGGAGAGCCACGCTTCGGCATGAATGGGCCAGCTTGACCGGAGTAATACCACTTCCTCACAGAAAACCGGCGTGAAGCAGTGCATGCGCTGTGTTTCGCTGCGTGAGTGAGGGTACCGGAGGCCCAATCCAGGGGAAAAGGGGGTTAAAAGGTAAGCAGCGCACTTGTGACACCACTGTTGTTGCAGGTGTCCATAGGGCGGCGGTAATCGTTTACCATTAGGAGATCCGTCGGCTCGTCTGCCACCTGTATCAACAAAATAAAAATGGCGGCCGGCCACATTCATGGGAGCGCTCATTATGAATGATGTCATTTGATAAATTTTAACCTGATGTGTCACTGTAGGTACATCACTAAAATGCCCTCAGGTCCATAGCCCTACGAATCAATCAACAGAGTCCAATTTGGCTTCATGTCAACAAGAAACGTTATTCTTATCCACTAGATCACGTCTCGGTTTTCCACAAAAACCTAAGGAAAGGGAAAAAAGGGGGATAGAAATACAGGAAAATGTCGCTAAAACGATGTTTTTATTTTATCCTTTTTGGGTTCCATACAGTATTCGATTTATCCGTAAGTGGATAAAAGGTGGGCCTTTCGAACATCACCCGTTCGAAATATGTGTGAGTAGGTACGAGTTGTGCAGCTCTGTATATTTCAAATGTATACAGGTTGTTTCATGTAACGTGTCAAACGGAAGTCCATGAATAGAGCTCCCCTTGGCGCACTCGGAACAGCTCCATGAATGTTCTCCGATTATTTGTAGTTATGGAGTTGTGAACTTTTTTCGAATTTTGGAGTTTTTTTTTATGTGATAGGTGGCAGACGAGCAGACGGATCACCTGAGATCACCCTCTTTCAACCAAGAAGGGGTGGACAGCGGGAATTTTTTTAACAATTGTTCACTGTCCGCCCGGGGTGGACAAGCAGAGGGTGGACAGCGGGAATAAACCATGCCACCCGCGACAGCAGTGAAGTCACAAGTGCGCTGCCAACCTTTAAAACCCCCTTTCCCCGGGTTGGGACTTCGGTACCCTCACTCAAGCAGCGAAACATAGCACAATGCTACTTCACGCTGGTTTTCTGTGAAGCCAAAGAAAAGTGCGGGTTTTGTGAAGGTATCACTCCGGTCGAGCCGGTTCATTAATGCCGAAGCGTGACTCTCGCACGGTCGATTCCCTACCTCTGATTAAAAACTTTCCAGATACTTTTACTATTCTTTTTTGCAAATAAATCTTGATTAGTTACATTTTCATGCATAAAATAATCAGATTCTCCACGTCAATGGCAATCATGGAAATCTTTGTGCTGAGTAAACATTACCTTGCGGAATTTACGACTTGAATTTTCAACTCGCAATTATTATAAATCTATGAAAGTGGTTACATGATATCTAGCCATCTCTAAAAACTACTTCAGGCTTTCAGCAAAAGGAGAGCCCAACTTTGTAATTACATCGGATGCGATGGAAGAGCTACACACCCTGTTTATGATCTAGAGTTCGTCCTGTGAGCCCACGACTGCTTCCCGCAAGGGTGATGAGGGAGAACTGCCGGGGTTTGCCGGGAGACCTTCATAAACCTCCTGCTTCCCAGCGAAAGGGTGTACATAAGGCATCCTCAAGGTGGAGACATCGGCCCATACCCCAGCGACGAATCAAAGGCATCATATCTTCACTGCTACAGTCACTGTAGTCCTTTGACTGGCTGGATGGCACATTAGCCGCGTGGTCCCCGGCAGAGTAGAATAGGCCACCCTCACTCTTACCGAGGAGTCGTAAAAGGCGACTAAGGTAAAGCTGCTGGCACGATCATCAGCACCCAGAGAAGGAAAACTCTGCATTTATATCAAAACCCTCGCCAACCCGTCTGCCAAGCGTGGTGAGTATGGCAATTACCCCTCATGTGATTAAGGGAGGCCCGTGCCCCAGCAGTGGGGACTTAAATGGGCTGATGATGATGATGATGATGATGGCACATTTGGTAGTGAGTGTCCCTGCTTCATACGCCAAACGTCGTGGGTTCGAAACGTGTGGTGAACACTTGTGTTTGTTAAGTGTCTGGGTGTTATATATGTATTTAAGTATATATTTCATTTAACGCCCTGATGGTCTAGCGGGTTAAGTACAGGGCCGTGATCTCGGAGTCCTGGGTTAAATTCCCGGGTCGAGCGAAAGGAAGTTTCGAATTTTTCGAACATAGCTCGGGTTTGTGATCATCAATCCGCATTTGGCAAGCGTGGTGATCAAGCCTAATCCCATCATAGTAGCGATAACTTGATTTCTATGATGTAGGCCTTTGCCCTGCAGTGGGATAGTTTATAGGCTGATACTTTACTTTTATATTGCATGCCTCAAGTGGCAATGGACAGGGCACATAGCGAGGAGGTCCTCAAGTGGAGGCCACGTACAGGAAGTCGCAGCCGTGGCAGGCCCCCCACAAGGTGGGCCGACGATCTGCTGAAGGTCGCGGGAATCCATTGGATGCGGGCGGCACAGGACCGATCTGTGTGGAGGTCATTGGGGGAGGCCTATGTCCAGCAGTGGACGTCTATTGGATGAAATGATGAAGTATATATTTGTGATTCCTGTGTTATCTGATATCCGTAAAACATGTGCTTAAGCTACTTAGTACCGAGACAGGTGAATGTATGGGATGTTGTATGTTGTATATTTTTTAAACTTTCATGGTCACTAACATTAAAATAGTTATTTACAGGATTTCTACCACGTAACTACCTTATTTTTGAGTTTCCGATATTTTGGCACTACTCCGTGCCATGGTATAGCGCTTGCAACAGTGCCAAAATATCGGAAACAAAATTAAGTAAGACTAAGGTACATGGGAAAAATCCAGTAAATAACAATTCTAATGTTGTATGTTGTATTTACTGTGTACCTATGGTCTTTCTAGGGGACATAAGTCATTAAGTCAAGCATTTGGCACGCATTCGTGTTTTGGCATATGGACACGGATACCACGTGTCGTTCGAAGCATTGTCCGACAGTCGTCCTTGGAGCCGTCCGCAATGCGGGTGAGGCCTCAGCATTCATATTTTACTTGCGATACACACGCGCCTCTAAACCAAAAAATAAGCTGAATGTGTCTTTTTATATTTTTTGAGTGGGATAACTACGCTGCGGCATGAATTGGTAACACTCCATGAAGGGCAGAGATGTAGGTACATTTGCAAGGGCAGCATAAACTCGACTCGAGTTAACAGGAGTTGAAATGCATTTGACTCGGGTTTAATGTTTGGATAAGAGATACACTTATCACACAAAATACAAGCGTAAGGTTTTTTGGTGAAAAAATATTCTCAATAATGGCTGTATCGATTAGTGGAATAAAATAGCCAATTTTTTTTCTAGCTAAAATGGTCCCACTGCTGCAAGGCCTCGTCGAATAGCCTCCACTGCTCCACTATTCATTGCCAGCGTTTGCCGGTTACGGGAGTATTGGTCCAGGTCGTCACGCCATCTCTTTTTCGGTCTGCCTCGCGGGCGACGGCTATCTACAGGCATCCATACATCGTGACAACATGGGTCCATCCAAAATTTTTTTTTTCCGGTTCGACTCAAGGGCGCTACTAAGAAAAGTGAAATAAAACATTAAATGCAGTTTTATTTAATTTTAAAATAAAGGAATGTTTTCTTTCCTTTAAGTAACTTTCTAACTTAAGGATTTAAGACGACGGGTAGGGCACACTAGCGACGCCAATCGATTTTAATTTTTAGCTGCTGTACTGTATAGTAATACAGATACTAAATCGGATCTATTTAAAACAATTTCGGGGTTACAACCTCTCGGCAAACACATACTATTTATTAAATAACCATGCAAAAATAAATCAGTGAATCAGTTTTTCGGGTACAAAAACGGACCCAAAATTTGAGCATGGTTATTTAATAAATAGTATAAGTGTTTCCCGAGAGGTTGTTATCCTGAAATTGTTTAATATAAATCTGGTTTAGTAGCTAAAAATTAAAATCGATTGGCGTCGCTAGTGTGCCCTACCCGTCATCTTATGGTAGTTTGTCTGCAGGGTTTAAAGTTTTTTTTCACCCCGTATAACTTCAAAGTTCTCTTAAAAATTTAGCCTCAATATTTATAAATTTAATGTTCTTCAAACCACTTTTTATTGTTCCATGATACCAAAATGTTTGTTGTTACTTGTTATATACTAAAATGTTTTATTGGGGCAGGGCTCTATATTTTACCTGTGGCATCCTGTGGTCACGACCAAATGATTAAGTCTAATAAAAATATTTATTGAAGCCATAAAGTAGTAAAATAACTTGGAACTTAATGTTGACATAGAAATAAAGTTCCCAATGTGACGTTTTAAAAAAGCTCCACCCTTGAAGGCTGCTGAGACATGCTGAGAAAATCGTCAATGATCACAAACTACCGGTAATGGAATACTAGGCTGTAGAAGAGTTTGCCTGCGTATTTCTACCATTTTTTTTTTTTTACTGTAGATAGGTAAGCGTTTGACCATATTTCACCTGATGGTAAGTGATAATATGGTCTAAGATGTAGCATGATTACCTAGAAGATACCTATTCACTCGCGCTTTGAAAACCCCCAAATTGTAGCCACTAGGGAACACCTCCTCAGGCAACTGATTCCACTGTTTCGCAGTACGAATAAGAAAACAGGATTCAAACCTCTTTGTGCGGACTTTTGGTATTTCTACCATGTACCGGTGTCAATTGAGGGTCTGCCTGGTGGAGTAGTGGAAGAACGGAGATGCTCCAATGGCATTGTACAGTTCCGTGGCGCACTCTCCAAAATGTATCCGATAGAAGACAAGGCTTTGTAGCCTCTTACCCACAAGCTCGTCGTCGCTAATTAGCCTCTTGGCCCTTCTCTCAATACTCTCTAACGCCTCAAGCTGGTATTTGGCTGAGCCATCCCAAAGATGAGAACAGTACTCCATGCAGGCTCGGACTTGCGCTTGATATAAGTTAAGCAGCTGTCCTGGCGTAAAGTACTGCCTCACTTTAGCCAGAATACCGAGCTTTTTTGAGGCAAGTTGAGCTTTGGACTCGATGTACGTGCCAAAGTTGAGGGAAGGGGTGAGAGTCATGCCAAGAAGCTCAAGACAGGCTAGTAATCGGCACGGACACATTCTGGAAAGTGGGAGTCAGTTGGAATTGACTCCGTTTAGCAGGAGAACAGACACGCCTGGGTCTTAGCTGCATTGAACGAAACTCGGTTGGCATTTCTCCAGTCGGAGACCGCCTTCAAGGTCTCGTTCATGCGCTCGACTATCGCCTCTCTATGTCTCTGGATGTCCGCCAGCTTGGCACGTGCACTGGATTTGTAAATCGTGATAGTCAAAATTGTCGTTAACGATAAATCAGCCAATGAGTTTGAATTTGGACCTCGGTTCGCAGGCACCACATCTAGCGTATATTTCACACGCGATAGCCCCCCTTCGTAGGGTATCACGCAATACGTTACCTTTTTAATTTCAAATGAGAGAGTGAGTGCGAAGGTAGACATAGAATAGATAGAAGATACGCTAGATATACTGTATTGTCACAAAATACACAACATAAGTACTAATGCATACAGAAAAAGTTTGTGTCAATTTCGGCGGTCTTATCGCTGAATGAAAGCGATTTCTAGCAGACAACCCTTCGGGTTTAAAGTCATGTCGATAGAGAGAAGGGGGAGGGGGTGCCATGATTAAAAAAAGGAAAAAGAAATATAAATGTTTAAATAAACTTATAACCCTAATACACAAATAATGTACAGTTTATTATAAACTAAATAACTAAGTTATGCTCAAACACATAACACATAATATTGTGACATTGAGATCAAAAAAAGGACAAAAATAATAATAAATGATATCAAATGGATTCTAAAAATGGACCATCGATAACACGCTGCAGATAACAGGAGATTGCTAAGGACATAAAGGGGCTTTAAGTTTTAAATTCCTTCTTCTATTCTTTGAGTGCTTCTTCAGTTCTGACGGTTGGCCGTCAGCTTTCACAAAAATCCTTTCGTTCATTGCGAGACGAAAACAGCAGTCGTCCACAGATGCGATTGCACTCCACTCCTTATATTGCGCAGCCACGATTTTTTTCCTTCTTCCTACACGTCGCCACCACTCTATTTTACCATCATGATTGAGGTGTAAGCAACTTGTAAAGTCATGCCTACGTGCGTGACCTAGTATTCGATTTCCGCTATTGATGGCATTTCATAAAGTTACGCGATTTATGGCGAAACGTGGATTACCGTTGTCGTTTCACTCGGTTCCAGATGATGCGGAGCATACGGCGGTCACAGCACATCTCGAAGCCCTCCAGAGGTCGTATGGTACCTCCTCTTCAAAGTCCAGTCCTCGCAATCAATAAGTGACAAAACAGGCCATCTTATAGCACAGTATAAGATGTGGAACTCAGGGACCTTGTATGCTTGTTTGCCGGCCAACACAAAATTTCTCATTTTATTGACTAAGGCTGAAGGCAAAAATCAGTCCGGTCTAGTTTTCTTGATCAGACTCCATTCTTCGAGGCCCAGGCACCGAGATATTTGTTATTGCCGTACCCACTCAAGATGTTACCGCCAATACGTTATACCAGGGGCTAAAGAGTTAGGTTTCTGGATCTGGAAGTTTTAATAAAAATTGTTTACGTCCCATACCTACGTCACGATTCTTTGAAAAGTTTGTGCTGGCCCTTCAGGGGACCCACTTGCTCGTTTGTCACCTCTAGCATTAAAAAAAAATCATCACAGTTGAAGAACGTCAAACATCTAGATGATGTCGAAAAAGTTGTCCAAAAATGGGAAATAATCATAGTCCAACAAAAGGTTTATCAACTAGGTATACATCATTTGCGAACTGTCTCTATCATAATATGCCCAAAAACCTATTATATTCGAATATCCAATCGAGCTGTAAGTTATGAATATTTTAATACAATATTCGGACACCCCTATTGTAGACATATGCGGTGGGCCCTACAGCTTTATTAGGGCCAAATAGCGATTTTATTTACCACAGAATAGCAAAAGCGACCCTACTGTGATGCTCTTAAAGCTCAGAGTTGAGATTTCGGGGTTGACCAGATGCTAACAATGCGATTCTGCATGGATTGTGATAGTTCTATTTGATTCACTGCATTCATTTTTGTGAGTTATGAAGTATATCAATGTTTCTTATTCTGTGGAGCAAAAATGTTCTCGGAAGTCCCGTCGCTTTTAAAAAATAAATAACATTTATTGCCTAAAGTTTTTACATACAGGTTCTTTAGATACAACCGACTTCTGAAATACAGTCGGGCCACCGAGGAGAAAGTCTGATTTGACACTTAGAAATTGAAGTTAATAGTGATGTGCCATAGACTGCCACTTAGACTGTAAGATTACCTATACCCTTTAGGTTAGGAAAGTTACTGCAATTTTTTTGATAATTTTTATTCATAGAAAAGAAATATTACGTATTTTTTGATTTTTTATTTATTACGTTAATTATCGTTCTAATAGAAAAAAATAAGGTTAAAAAAAAATTATTTCATGAGAAATCGTGAATGTTTTACGAAATGAAACGTGACCTAAAATTTGTAATTAAATATTTTTTAAAAAATTCAATGTATCCAATCGATTCTTAAATGGAATCAGTATCAAATTGAATTTATTATTAAAAACATTTATGATTAAAAATCCTAACGATAATAATTACAGTGCTTATAACATGGGCTACGTCACGTACACTTTAAAAAGAAAAATAATGGTCACGCGACCTTAACCTCGTTAAGCGTTGGATGGAACCGAAAAAATGGTTTTTTGTTTCTTGCAATTTATAAAAGTATTTCCTTGATAGAAACTGTTGAATTCATCTTAAAAGTGCCAGTATCCCAAATACATTTGTATTTATTAAACTTTTGAATGGGACAGATTAATAAAATTTTTCAGTTTTATGATGTTTTGTTTCAGTCTAAAAGTTGTGTCGTTGCAAATGTCAAATCAGATTCTCTCGGTGGCCCAGACTGTAAAACAAAACAGCTTGTGTCGCCCAGAAATCTGGGAAAATTACCTTGTGGCATTTTAAACTTTTTTTGGGCGGGTTTTCATGACCTATCAGGATAGATTATTGCTAATTTGACTAAGCTTATTTTGACCGTGGGAGAGGCCACGCTTTGGCATGAATTTGCCGTCGACCGGAGTGATAGTGATACCACTGCCTCACAGCGAATACCGGCTTTGAACAGCACTTGGGCTGTTGTTTTGCTGGTGAGTGAGTGACCGGAGGCCCAATCGGAAAGGGGGGAGGGGGAGGGGGAGTTTAAAGCCTCCGGTATCCTTTCCGCTCGGCAAAAACAGCCGCTAGTTACTGTGGAGCCGATCCATCATATTTTATTTTACAATTTTTGGGAGTCTTACAGCTAATAGATAGATAGATAGATATTCTTTATTGCACAAAAAACAAAATACAAGCATGATGCAAAAGCAACAGACAGTACAATAAGGCGGTCTTATCGCTTGTAGCGATTTCTTCCAGACAACCTTTGGGTAGAGGAAAGAAATATCGTATTCGTAACTAATCAATAAATATCACTTACTTCAACTTAAGATCAATTGTAAGTTTCCATTTCTAGGAACAAAAGTACAAACAAAGCACACAGTGACGTTCATGACGAAGCATGGCTTTCTGGGAGACGAGGAGCTTAAAGGTTGTCAGCACATTTTGACTGCACTAGTATTACAGATGTCTATGTTCAGCGTCAATCGCTTACCATCAGGTGATCCGCCAGTTTGTCTACCATCTGTCATTTAAAAATCGCCTGCCTTATAGCCAATGTCACTTTTTATTACATTCGAATTCAAATTCAAATAGTTTATTGCATGTCACATTACATCAAGATGTTACTCATAAAATCACTCACTAGAAATTTAACTTAACTTTTTTTTTTCCTTGTTTTTATGACTGCGTGATAAGATGTATTGTGTCTGTTCCAACCCTTTAATGCTTACAATGTAGGTTAGCCGGTATTCGTCGTTTTTTTTTTTTTAATGAGTTAATTGTAGTATAAGTAGGTTTATTGTATTATATAGTTATGTATGTATATTTAGTCATATTATATATTACTCACATGTATGTTTATGGATATAAATTTAATTAGCCGTCATACATATTTCTGCATCGCCTAATGGTTGACTGGTAGAGAATGCTGTATAGCATTAAGTCCGCCAATTGTACTTTACTTTCTTGTGCAATAAAGAATAAATAAATAAATAAAATAAATTGAGAAGAGCAAACATGTGACGCCCTGTAAGGGCACAGCAACTTAACATAATACATGATAATACTTAACTATATTTCACATACACAACTATTACATTATAGCTGACAAACGAGAAAACGGCACACCTGATGGTAATCACCGTCACACAGGGACATCTGCAACAACCGAGTTATCATCACATGTTTCGGAAACGGTGTTTCCGTACAGATACGACCTCATCATCAGCAACCCACATCGTTCCACTGCTGGATATAGTCTCCCCTAATGCCCGTCAATGCTTCCGATTTTCGGCCACTCTCATCCAGCCCACACCAGTCAGCCTTCTAATGTCATCATCCCATTTTGTCACAGGGCGTCCAACATTACGCTTAACGAGTTGCGGTTTCCATTCAAGGACTTTACGGCTCCAACGGATGTCAGATCTGCGGCTAATGTGACCAGCCTACTTCAGTTTGCACCACCTGGTGACCTTTAAAGGGCATATTCTTTCCTTAAGAGCAACGCAATGCACATGTAATGTAATAAGCTGAGTGAGTGCCATTTATACTAGACGTCATAACACATCATAATATTCAATTGGCACTGTCTGGAAATGATTGAATATAGTTTTGTTTTTTTTCCTTTTGTTTTACTTATATGTATTTTTAATTGTTTTATGTTTTGTTTTCTGTTTGTGCCAAATTGTGTTCTGTTTACAACTGCTATAAGTTCTGTGTTGTGATGTCTATAATAATAAATATTTTCTTTCTTTCTTTCTTTGTTTCTTTCTAATGTCACTTCTTGCCACAAAAGCTGTACAACTACAATGATGTTAAATCGTTGCCCGAATAAACACGGCTTTCATCGCCCTCGTTTCCGTAGTAGTGATGTTCCGAAACATGCCATTTCGAGCGAAAAAGACATTCGAGAGCAATAGTAGATAAGTGGATAAGTTGTTTTTTTATGTGATAGGTGGCAGATGAGCAGACGGATCACCTGATGATAAGCGATTACCGCCGCCCAATGACACCCGCGACACCAGACCACCATTTTAAACCCTCCTTTCCCCCGGATTGGACCCTGGTACCCTCACTCACGCAGCGAAACACAGCGCAGTCGAGTTTAGTCGTGGAACAGGTCCATTTTTGGTACGAATCTGAGCATGCACCTCTGACTTTTTGAAATCTATGTGCGTATTTCTACCATTGGCTCGGTGGTGATCTTTTTTGATACAGATAAGTAGAACTTATTATTTGGTTGCCATAGTTGCGAGTATTATTGCACGGAAGTTGTAAGATTACTGTGAGTTAGGTATATAAGAATAAGAATAAGAATTCTACCGTGGGAGAGCCACGCTTCGGCATGAATGGGCCAGCTCGACCGGAGTAATACCACGTCCTCACAGAAAACCGGCGTGAAGCAGTGCATGCGCTGTGTTTCGCTGCGTGAGTGAGGGTACCGGAGGCCCAATCCAGGGGAAGGGGGGTTAAAAGGTAAGCAGCGCACTTGTGACACCACTGTTGTTGCAGGTGTCCATGGGCGGCGGTAATCGTTTACCATCAGGAGATCCGTCGGCTCGTCTGCCACCTGTATCAACAAAATAAAAATGTCAGCCGGCCACATTCATGGGGGCGCTCATTATGAATGATGTCGTTTGATAAATTTTAAGCTGATGTGTGACTGTAGGTACATCACTAAAATGCCCTCAGGTCCATAGCCCTACGAATCAATCAACAGAGTCCAATTTGGCTTCATGTCAACAAGAAACGTTATTCTTATCCACTAGATCACGTCTCGGTTTTCCACAAAAACCTAAGGAAAGGGAAAAAAGGGGGATAGAAATACAGGAAAATGTCGCTAAAACGATGTTTTTATTTTATCCTTTTTGGGTTCCATACAATATTCGATTTATCCGTAAGTGGATAAAAGGTGGGCCTTTCGAACATCACCCGTTCGAAATATGTGTGAGTAGGTACGAGTTGTGCAGCTCTGTATATTTCAAATGTATACAGGTTGTTTCATGTAACGTGTCAAACGGAAGTCCATGAATAGAGCTCCCCTTGGCGCACTCGGAACAGCTCCATGAATGTTCTCCGATTATTTGTAGTTATGGAGTTGTGAACTTTTTTCGAATTTTGGAGTTTTTTTTTTATGTGATAGGTGGCAGACGAGCAGACGGATCACCTGAGATCACCCTCTTTCAACCAAGAAGGGGTGGACAGCGGGAATTTTTTTAACAATTGTTCACTGTCCGCCCGGGGTGGACAAGCAGAGGGTGGACAGCGGGAATAAACCATGCCACCCGCGACAGCAGTGAAGTCACAAGTGCGCTGCCAACCTTTAAAACCCCCTTTCCCCGGGTTGGGACTTCGGTACCCTCACTCAAGCAGCGAAACATAGCACAATGCTACTTCACGCTGGTGGTATCACTCCGGTCGAGCCGGTCCATTCATGCCGAAGCGTGACTCTCCCTCGGTCGATTCCCTACCTCTGATTAAAAACTTTCCAGATACTTTTACTATTCTTTTTTGCAAATAAATCTTGATTAGTTACATTTTCATGCATAAAATAATCAGATTCTCCACGTCAATGGCAATCATGGAAATCTTTGTGCTGAGTAAACATTACCTTGCGGAATTTACGACTTGAATTTTCAACTCGCAATTATTATAAATCTATGAAAGTGGTTACATGATATCTAGCCATCTCTAAAAACTACTTCAGGCTTTCAGCAAAAGGAGAGCCCAACTTTGTAATTACATCGGATGCGATGGAAGAGCTACACACCCTGTTTATGATCTAGAGTTCGTCCTGTGAGCCCACGACTGCTTCCCGCAAGGGTGATGAGGGAGAACTGCCGGGGTTTGCCGGGAGACCTTCATAAACCTCCTGCTTCCCAGCGAAAGGGTGTACATAAGGCATCCTCAAGGTGGAGACATCGGCCCATACCCCAGCGACGAATCAAAGGCATCATATCTTCACTGCTACAGTCACTGTAGTCCTTTGACTGGCTGGATGGCACATTAGCCGCGTGGTCCCCGGCAGAGTAGAATATGCCACCCTCACTCTTACCGAGGAGTCGTAAAAGGCGACTAAGGTAAAGCTGCTGGCACGATCATCAGCACCCAGAGAAGGAAAACTCTGCATTTATATCAAAACCCTCGCCAACCCGTCTGCCAAGCGTGGTGAGTATGGCAATTACCCCTCATGTGATTAAGGGAGGCCCGTGCCCCAGCAGTGGGGACTTAAATGGGCTGATGATGATGATGATGATGATGGCACATTTGGTAGTGAGTGTCCCTGCTTCATACGCCAAACGTCGTGGGTTCGAAACGTGTGGTGAACACTTGTGTTTGTTAAGTGTCTGGGTGTTATATATGTATTTAAGTATATATTTCATTTAACGCCCTGATGGTCTAGCGGGTTAAGTACAGGGCCGTGATCTCGGAGTCCTGGGTTAAATTCCCGGGTCGAGCGAAAGGAAGTTTCGAATTTTTCGAACATAGCTCGGGTTTGTGATCATCAATCCGCATTTGGCAAGCGTGGTGATCAAGCCTAATCCCATCATAGTAGCGATAACTTGATTTCTATGATGTAGGCCTTTGCCCTGCAGTGGGATAGTTTATAGGCTGATACTTTACTTTTATATTGCATGCCTCAAGTGGCAATGGACAGGGCACATAGCGAGGAGGTCCTCAAGTGGAGGCCACGTACAGGAAGTCGCAGCCGTGGCAGGCCCCCCACAAGGTGGGCCGACGATCTGCTGAAGGTCGCGGGAATCCATTGGATGCGGGCGGCACAGGACCGATCTGTGTGGAGGTCATTGGGGGAGGCCTATGTCCAGCAGTGGACGTCTATTGGATGAAATGATGAAGTATATATTTGTGATTCCTGTGTTATCTGATATCCGTAAAACATGTGCTTAAGCTACTTAGTACCGAGACAGGTGAATGTATGGGATGTTGTATGTTGTATATTTTTTAAACTTTCATGGTCACTAACATTAAAATAGTTATTTACAGGATTTCTACCACGTAACTACCTTATTTTTGAGTTTCCGATATTTTGGCACTACTCCGTGCCATGGTATAGCGCTTGCAACAGTGCCAAAATATCGGAAACAAAATTAAGTAAGACTAAGGTACATGGGAAAAATCCAGTAAATAACAATTCTAATGTTGTATGTTGTATTTACTGTGTACCTATGGTCTTTCTAGGGGACATAAGTCATTAAGTCAAGCATTTGGCACGCATTCGTGTTTTGGCATATGGACACGGATACCACGTGTCGTTCGAAGCATTGTCCGACAGTCGTCCTTGGAGCCGTCCGCAATGCGGGTGAGGCCTCAGCATTCATATTTTACTTGCGATACACACGCGCCTCTAAACCAAAAAATAAGCTGAATGTGTCTTTTTATATTTTTTGAGTGGGATAACTACGCTGCGGCATGAATTGGTAACACTCCATGAAGGGCAGAGATGTAGGTACATTTGCAAGGGCAGCATAAACTCGACTCGAGTTAACAGGAGTTGAAATGCATTTGACTCGGGTTTAATGTTTGGATAAGAGATACACTTATCACACAAAATACAAGCGTAAGGTTTTTTGGTGAAAAAATATTCTCAATAATGGCTGTATCGATTAGTGGAATAAAATAGCCAATTTTTTTTCTAGCTAAAATGGTCCCACTGCTGCAAGGCCTCGTCGAATAGCCTCCACTGCTCCACTATTCATTGCCAGCGTTTGCCGGTTACGGGAGTATTGGTCCAGGTCGTCACGCCATCTCTTTTTCGGTCTGCCTCGCGGGCGACGGCTATCTACAGGCATCCATACATCGTGACAACATGGGTCCATCCAAAATTTTTTTTTTTCCGGTTCGACTCAAGGGCGCTACTAAGAAAAGTGAAATAAAACATTAAATGCAGTTTTATTTAATTTTAAAATAAAGGAATGTTTTCTTTCCTTTAAGTAACTTTCTAACTTAAGGATTTAAGACGACGGGTAGGGCACACTAGCGACGCCAATCGATTTTAATTTTTAGCTGCTGTACTGTATAGTAATACAGATACTAAATCGGATCTATTTAAAACAATTTCGGGGTTACAACCTCTCGGCAAACACATACTATTTATTAAATAACCATGCAAAAATAAATCAGTGAATCAGTTTTTCGGGTACAAAAACGGACCCAAAATTTGAGCATGGTTATTTAATAAATAGTATAAGTGTTTCCCGAGAGGTTGTTATCCTGAAATTGTTTAATATAAATCTGGTTTAGTAGCTAAAAATTAAAATCGATTGGCGTCGCTAGTGTGCCCTACCCGTCATCTTATGGTAGTTTGTCTGCAGGGTTTAAAGTTTTTTTTCACCCCGTATAACTTCAAAGTTCTCTTAAAAATTTAGCCTCAATATTTATAAATTTAATGTTCTTCAAACCACTTTTTATTGTTCCATGATACCAAAATGTTTGTTGTTACTTGTTATGTACTAAAATGTTTTATTGGGCCAGGGCTCTATACTTTACCTGTGGCATCCTGTGGTCACGACCAAATGATTTAGTCTAATAAAAATATTTATTGAAGCCATAAAGTAGTAAAATAACTTTGAACTTAATGTTGACATAGAAATAAAGTTTCCAATGTGACGTTTTAAAAAAGCTCCACCCTTGAAGGCTGCTGAGACATGCTGAGAAAATCGTCAATGATCCCAAACTCCCGGTAATGGAATACTAGGCTCTAGAAGAGATTTCGCCTGCGTATTTCTACCATATAATTTGCGGCGAGGGAAAACATCGTGAGGAAACCTGCACGCTTCGGATTTTTTTAGCGCACCCTAGGCTCTAAAGCGACAGCTTTGGACGTATCCGGAAACTGCACGCTAAGATTATATGGGGTTATGTAGCATACACCTGTACAATGGTTTGTGATTTTTTTTTACTATTTTACATAAGGCTTACAAAATAAATGACATAGGATGATGACAGTGGAAATGGCTAATAACAAGCCTCCACATTTGTTTATCTTTATGAATAACATTTTTTACTGATCTGACGAACTGTTCGTGATTATACCAAACATCCTCTACAACTGTACCGCTCGCCGTCTGTGGGAGTTCACCCTCATCTCTTCTTCATCTTCTCTTTAGCGAGACTTCTCCATCTTTCTCTGTTTGTGGCACTGCGTGCACATTCAGTCAAGGAACACTTTGTAGCAGACTTGATACTGTCCGTCCTTGTAGGTGATCTGCCTCGGAAGCGTTGACCTTCCACTCTTCCCTGTACCATTAAACGTTCCAAGGAGCTCTCGTTTCGGATTATATGTCCAAACATGGTGAGTATTCGCACACAAATGATGAAAGTCTTTATTTGATTCGAAGCTCCTTGAAGATGGAAACGTTGGTGCGGTGAGCAGTCCACTTCACTCTAAGCAGGCGCCTCCAACACCACATCTCGAGGGCGTAAATTTTTTTACGACATTTTTGGTTGATTGTCCATGTGTCACCCTCATCTATTGGAACCCAAATGTTCGCGCACAATACGGTTAGAAAGAAATTTTCCCCTGCAAACTCTCCGGTTGTGAAATGAGTTCCCTTCAGAGGTTTTCCCGAGAGACCACAGTATGAGCTTCTTCAAAAGAGGAGTGTTAAGGTTTTTAAAGGGTCTGCGACACGTACGAAAGTCCTCTGGAGTTGCAGACGTCCATAGGCTGTTGAGTTCTTACTATCAGGTGAACAGCAAACTAGTTTGCCACAGACGTAGCATAAAAATAGAAAGTTAAGTTGTTCAAAATGGTCAGGTTACAGGAAAGTAATTGTTACTCTCGAGCCAATAACTCCTGGCAGTCGATGTTAATTTCATTTACACTTTGCAATACCTGAAGGGTTTCTATGTTATATGAACTTACCAGATTAGCTGTATGTACGCAAACAAATTTGACGACCCGTTAGGAACAGTGGTAGTGAACGCTGACTTTGGTCCAATGGTAGCGGTTGGATCCCCGCACAATACAAACATTTGTGTGCATGAACATGTTTGTATGTATTATAAGAATGTATTTACAAAAGAAAAGTATTATATGTATATATTTGTAATCTCACTGTTGACTCTGATATCCGTAACCAGGTGCTTGAGCTACCTATCTCGGAGTTAGATCAATGTATGTTGTGATTTTTTTATTTTTTTTTAAATATTTGATTACTTGTTTAATTAAAGAAACAAATACGATACTGACAGCTTGGAGTCTTCTTTTTCATGCTAGAGACGACAAACGATGAAGCGGGTTACCTGATGGAAAGTAATAAACGCCGCCCATGAACTTCTTTCCGCTTAATTTAGTGAGTTTGTCTAGCAATAAAACCTAGGTAGCTACAAGTAATGTTGTGCTTATAAATATACATTATTTATTTACCTACTCGCCGTGTGCTCCCCGGCAGAGTAGAATAGGCCACCCTCACTCTTACCGAGGTGTCGTAAAAGGCGACTAAGGTAAAGCTGCTGGCATGATCATCAGCACCCAGAGAAGGAAAACTCTGCATTTATATCAAAACCCTCGCCAACCCGTCTGCCAAGCGTGGTGAGTATGGCAATTACCCCTCATGTGATTGAGGGAGGCCCGTGCCCCAGCAGTGGGGACTTAAATGGGCCGATGATGATGATGATGATGATTTACCTACTAATTATGAGAGTGATTAATAATGAATATCTTTATTTTGTTACAGATCCTCTACGTTCGTATGTAGCAGCAACTAACCAGAGCCTTTAGTCCTAGAATTGAATAGTAAGTACTGTAGAATTAAGTATAATATCCTCCAACTGATTATGGCTACGGCGGCCGATCATAACGATAAGCTACATACGCAGGATATATAGATAGATAGATATTCTTTATTGCACAAAAATAAAATACAAGCATGATACAACAACAGCAACAGACAGTACAATAAGGCGGTCTTATCACTTGCAGCGATTTCTTCCAGACAACCTTTGGGTAGAGGAAAGAAATATCTATAGAATATATATAATAGTGTTCAAGTGTGTGCGCAAACACAAGTGCACTCTCGATTCCAATACCCTCGTATTCCGATGGGACACCACCGTGACACGACCGAAGGGATCGGGTGCCTTATCAGCCTTGACGTGCTTCCCGAGACACGGGGCTACACGACCGTCAACTTCCAGACTCCGGGCTAACATTAAGAATAGGCTATTTGACAATGATAAAAATATACATTTCTTTTATAACATCAGTGTTAATATAATTTTATTGGAGCGATTTGTAATAACGCGAGATAAAAATATTGCATTATTTCATCAAAATTCGTCTTCTAAAATTATTATTTTTTAAACAGGGGTCACGTGATTAGAAACGGCCTGTGACGTAGATTACGCGTAAGTCTACTGCCTATGGTTGATTGCCTTTCCTTCATAGGAAGAAATAAACAAAAAAAGTCTTTAAAACTATTTGAAAGAAACACTGAAACACCAATAAGCTCAATGTTTATTTATGGACAATCTACGTCACTGGCCGCCATATTGCTAAAAGACGCGTTTTTGCGGCATATTTGAATATTGCATTTTCGTTTTCGTTTTATTATTAAAATATCTAAAATAAAAACAGAAAAGTATTTTTTTAGGGTTCCATATAAACAAATGAATATCCTAAGATAGTTTTCAGTATTTGTCAATTAGCCTATTTCTAAAAACTTAGGTACAAATTTTTGGTCCGACCCGGGGATTGACCCCTGGATTAAACCTCCGGTACCCTCACTCACGCTGCGAAACACATTGCTACTTCACGCTAGTTTTCTGTGTGGCCGTGATATCACTCCGTTCGAGCCCTCCCATTCATGCCGAAGCGTGGTTCTCCCACGGTCAGCTATCACAAATACCATCTAGTTTAAAAATATGTTAATATGATGATTTGTAAAAGCTGTGTACAAGCCCATGCAAAAAAATAATCTTTTGACTTTGACTTTGAGCAGGGGGTCCGCTTTCCTGATGTATCTCCTCCACTTAGAACAGTCAGAGTTAGAGGAATTGGAGGTGAGAGGCCGTTGGTCCTGCACCCAATTCCTCTCGGGTCGTGTTCGCTGGTGTCCCATCGGAATATGAGGGTAAGGGAATAGGGAGTGCACTTGTGTTTGCGCACATACTTGAGCACTAAAATATATCCTACGTGCGTGGTTGATCGTTGAGATTGGACGCCGTAGCCGTTATCGGTTGGAGTTGGAGGATATTAGTGAGGTTATAGCACATGTCACCTTTTACAACTTGGAGTTGGAGGATATTTGTGAGGTTATTAGCACATGTCACCTACACACCTATACAACGTCAAGTCAAACCTTTTTGGGTCTTTCCATTCTCATTCCCCTCTATCACATAAAAAACAAACGGACAAGTTATTTGAGCGTGAATCTAGACATATCAATAACACTCTGGTTTCCCAATCCAGCTGCGACTCATACATATTGAAAAGAGGGTATCAACAAAATTATTCCAAAGATGGCTCCAAAGCCAGCCAAGTCCTATGACCGGATAGGGCCGGATCAAAACCGGACTAAGGGCGGAGTTCACCAAGTTTTCAAGCAACTTCAACTGTGCTTTAACAGCTGAGTCACGTTTATTCATGTTCACCACAAAAAAAGCGGTCACTACTGCTTAACTGCCATTTACGCTAACTGAACCGACGAAGGTAGCTCAACGTCTCTTAACTTTGGATTTTTGTTTTAAATTGAAAATGGAATAAGGCAAACATCACTGAAAGGTGGCCGTACTACATAACCGTTGAGTATTGGTCGTTTTTATCTAGATGGCTCGAGCACTGGCTTGCTAACTGATGCCTCTTAGCCGTTGAGTATTGGGCGTTTTTATCTAGATAGCTCGAGCACTGCCTTGCTAACTAATGCCTCTTAGCCGTTGAGTATTGGTCGTTTTTATCTAGATGGCTCGAGCACTGGCTTGCTAACTGATGCCTCTTAGCCGTTGAGTATTGGTCGTTTTTATCTAGATGGCTCGAGCACTGGCTTGCTAACTGATGCCTCTTAGCCGTTGAGTATTGGTCGTTTTTATCTAGATGGCTCGAGCACTGGCTTGCTAACTGATGCCTCTTAGCCGTTGAGTATTGGTCGTTTTATCTAATCTAGATGGCTCGATGCTACTGGCTTGCTAACTGATTCCTCTTAGCCGTTGAGTATTGGTCGTTTTCATCTAGATGGCTCGAGCACTGGCTTGCTAACTGATTCCTCTTAGCCGTTGAGTATTGGTCGTTTTTATCTAGATGGCTCGAGTACTGGCTTGCTAACTGATGCCTCTTAGCCGTTGAGTATTGGGCGTTTTTATCTAGATAGCTCGAGCACTGGCTTGCTAACTGATGCCTCTTAGCCGTTGAGTATTGGTCGTTTTTATCTAGATAGCTCGAGCACTGGCTTGCTAACTGATGCCTCTTAGCCGTTGAGTATTGGGCGTTTTTATCTAGATGGCTCGAGCACTGGCTTGCTAACTAATGCCTCTTAGCCGTTGAGTATTGGTCGTTTTTATCTAGATGGCTCGAGCACTGGCTTACTAACTGATGCTTCTTAGCCGTTGAGTATTGGTCGTTTTCTTCTAGATGGCGCTAGCACTGGCTTGCCGACTGATGCTTCTATCTCAGTATACTCGTATATAAGTTACTCTATGACTCTCATAGAGTTGACAATGATAGCAGCTTGACGTTATTACCTGACCATGTGAAAACTACAGTCTAACGAACTATATGAAATACGTTTGCGTATTATTCAATTCAAAGGCATTATACTTTATTCTACTAAACATGAATGATACCAAAAATCGTGTTAGAAAATATGAAAAACTGACTTCTGGTTTAAGCCGAGTTTAAATATTTGTAGAATAGTCAGTTAAAGTTCGTTTTGTTACCTGGGCATCCAATTTTTGTGGTGAACAGTACGGTTGGTTAATGTTTAACTTAACTTTCACTTACGTTTTCGTAACTGTCCGTTATCTAGATTTTGGAGAACTCCGCCCTTAGAGTATATATGAGACAGGTCCTGGAAATCCCGGGCTTCAATGATCTGTTTACACCTCGTGACGAAATTGAAACTCTCACCAAATGTAGAAAAGGGACAAATTGATTTATCTATACATCTAAGCTTATTTCGCAATACAATGGAAAATGTCTAAACAGCATTCATCATCATCATCATCAGCCCATTTAAGTCCCCACTGCTGGGGTACGGGCCTCCCTCAATCACATGAGGGGTAATTACCATACTCTCCACGCTTGGCAGACGGGTCGGCGAGGGTTTTGATATAAATGCAGAGTTTTCCTTCTCTGGGTGCTGATGATCATGCCAGCAGCTTTACCTTAGTCGCCTTTTACGACACCTCGGTAAGAGAGAGGGTGGCCTATTCTACTCTGCCGGGGACCACACGGCTAAACAGCATTGGTTTCGACTTTTGCCACGTATCAAATAACGAAACGTGAAAATAAGTCCACTTATTGTTAAATAACTTACTTACTGTTATAGTTAAATGTAAAAATTTGTTAACGTTCACTCAACTCAACTCATGCGACACAGGCCTGTGAGCCTAGTGCAATAAATTCAAATTCAAATTCAAATTCAAATAATTCTTTATTTGCATAGGCTTGTACACAGCACTTACAAATCGTCATACATTTGAATGACTTAAAACTATTTATAAGTACTTATGTATAATTTACATGTTAATACATATATATGTTGATACATAAAATATACTAAAGAAATAAATAAACATAATGCGATTCTACCACCGGCTCGGAAAGTTGTTTCTGGTCGAGAAGATCCGGCAAGAAACTCGCCAGTTACTCTTTTTAATCGCCAACTTTTTTACAATGGTTTATTATCCTCATACCAAGTCATACAGTCTAATGCAACACAAAATAGAATGAAGCAAATTAAAAGCTAAATATGAGGTAAACCGAAGCGGACCAGTCCCCAAAGGTGGCACCTGTTCACAAGTATGACGTATGTGTCAGCCATCATTTCACTCAACCATATTAGAGGGAATGTAATGACCCGCCACATAACGCCACCACCTCAGAGACATTTGAGTGAGCATGACTACTTAGGTTCCCCTCATAGGTCACAGAGTACTTAATCCAATACTAATAAACTGCAGGACGAGGTGTACAATAGTAGGTGGTTAGCATCTTGTCAATTGTTTGATTAATCAATACTAATCAATTTGTATACATTAATAAATGCTGCTAAGCCTAATTTATTAAAAATGATTAATTATATAATAATAATGATTCCAGTAAATATTTATACAATTACTACATGTGTGCAGGCACGGAGGTCATCATGTCCATGAATCCTTATCATTTAAGTAATCTACAATTGTATAGTATCCTTTACTCATTAAACAGGTTTTCACGTGGGATTTAAATTTATGCGTTGGTAACTCAATTACATTTTGTGGCAACTTATTGTACATTTTAATACTTTGACCAACAAATGAACTATTAATCTTTTGGAGCTTCAGATTTGGAATCGCGAGCTTGTGTTTATTTCTA
Source organism: Marasmia exigua (assembly GCA_019059595.1). NCBI lineage: Eukaryota > Metazoa > Arthropoda > Insecta > Lepidoptera > Crambidae > Marasmia > Marasmia exigua. Next base: position 21,976,638 of record CM032481.1, on the reverse strand, counting down.
GTGTTAAAACCATGACAATCAGATTTTTTAGAAAAAATATCAATGTTCTTTCGCACGTACAAAATACAGTCCAAAATGTATTGGGAAGCTACAGTTAAAATGTCGATATTCTTAAACAGTTCTTTCAGCGAATCGCGAGGCCTAAGGTTGTATATGGAGCGGATGGCCCTCTTCTGCAATACAAAAATAGTCTGTATCTCAGCCGCCGACCCCCACAACAAAAGACCATATGACATTATACTATGAAAATAACTAAAATAAACCAGTCTCGCGGTTTCAATATCAGTCAGATGTCTGATCTTCTTAACCGCATATGCGGCGGAACTAAGTCTTCCCGCCAAGGCTGCCAAGTGTGGCTTCCATTGCAGTTTGGAATCCAGTGTAATACCTAAGAAAATTGTCGAATTAATAACTTCAATATGTTCATTATTCATAACGACGTTAGTGTTGACCTGCTTTACATTGGGCATAGTGAATTTTACACATTTGGTTTTCTTGGCATTTAAAAGCAAGTTGTTAGTTGTAAACCAATGTAGCACTTGTGAGAGGGTGTCATTTACGTCGTCAAACGTATCTTTTCGACGGTCAATGTTAAAAATCAACGAGGTATCATCAGCAAATAACACTACTTCACAAAGATCTTGTGCAAAGTAAGGGAGGTCATTTATGTATATCAGGAAGAGCAGAGGTCCCAATATTGATCCTTGGGGCACTCCCATTAATAAAGGGGCGCCTGAAGAGTCAGTTCCATTGACACTGACTTTCTGAAGTCTATCTGATAAGTAAGAATTTATCAAACTTAATGCATTATTTAGAACACCATAGTGAGCTAACTTCAACAACAATGTTTGATGCTCAACGCAATCAAACGCCTTCGAGAGGTCACAGAAAACACCAATTGCATCCTGTTTGTTTTCCCATGCATCAAAAATATACTTGATAAGTGCAACTCCTGCGTCAGTGGTTGACTTACCCTTGGTAAACCCAAATTGTTTATTATGAAGTAAATCGTTAACTTTAAAATGAGACAGCAACTGAACGAATATGACTTTTTCAAAAATTTTACTCAGTGCTGGTAATATAGAAATAGGCCTAAAGTTAGAAGGGTCACTTTTTTCACCTGATTTAAATAACGGTATGATTTTGCTGTACTTCATTAAGCTAGGAAACTGACCCTCATCAATACATCTGTTGAATATCGTTGCCAAATGGGGTGCAATAGCTAGTATTATATTTTTTAGAATGTCCACTGATATTCCCCAAAGATCTTCAGTTTTTTTCATATTCAGATCTTTGAAAGTTTTAACTATTATCTCGGAGGTTACATGGTAAAATTTGAGAGGCGTTTGACACTCGTCAACATTTGCTTTAAGTAACGAGATAGCAAGATACGAACTTGAATTTAATGTACTTGTTGTTGCCACTGGTATATTAGTGAAGAACGACTCAAATGCATTTGCCACTTCAGTATCAGAGTCAAGACATTTGCCATTTATTTTTAGAGAGAACTTGTGTTGTTGTGTTTTATTTTTACAAGTCTCTTTGTTGATGATGTTCCACGTGATTTTACTTTTGTTAGTTGCTTTACTTATTTTGTTTTTAATGTAAGTAGATTTAGCAACTGCACATACTTTCTTAAAGCACTTAGAATAATTTCTAACATATTCAACTATCGCAGGATCACGTGAATTAGCTTTAATATCATATAATTCAAACAATTTTCTCCTGCTTATGTGAATCCCTGGAGTGGCCCAGTCACTAAATTTATTTTTAGAACTGTTTACTTTAATGGTCTTTTTTGTAAAAATATCATTAAATTCCTTTTCAACAATTTCGAAAAGGCTTTCATACAACTGGTCGACACTATTTTTATTACCAGGCATTAAGGATACCTTATTATAAATATTATCTTTGAATTTATCTATACGTCTTTTAGTAATAGGCCTACATGTAAAACTTGTAGACCGATCATTTCGATGACAGTCGATAACAGCCAGCTGACCACTGTGATCAGAGTTTATGAAATTTATTATAGATTTCTCCCCTACAATACAATCACAGAATATGTTGTCCAAGCATGTAGCTGAAGTGGGGGTGATTCTGGTAGGTTCGTTGAAGAGGTGCACCAGATTGAAACACTTAAAAAGATTCAGAAACCTAACTGAGTTCTGCGAATTCTCCAGGATGTTAATATTAAAGTCACCGCACACGATAACTTGTTTACTAGTTGCACATACTTTTCTCAGGACTTCTTCCATGCTAGTCTCAAATGAGTCGTAATTTGCAGAAGGGGGTCTATAAACGCAGACAATGATATGCTGCTCCAGCTCTGCACACGAAATTTCAATAGTTCGTTCTATAGATAGTGACTCAATATCTTTACGTTGTTTACATTTAAGAGTACTTTTTAACAAAATGAGTGACCCTCCTCTTATTGCAGAGTCTCTCGTGAACGAACTGATAATTTTGTAATTATTAATAGTAACAATTAATTGATGTTTATTTAACCAATGTTCGGTGAGACATAGTACATCAACATTTATTTCTTCTAAAAATAATTCTAGTCCTAGTTCTTTACCAGGAAGACCCTGTATATTTTGGTGAATAAGTTTTAAATTATCTTCCCTGGTCAATAAATTGCTAGAGGCGTCCTCTATTGTCTTAGACTTAAATTTAAATTGTTTGGAATAATTTCCAAAGTCTGCCTATATATATTATTTATATTAAATGCTAACAAAGTAGCTACTTCTTTTTTTACATTATAAGGCAAATAAAACTTTTTGCCAGTCACTATCAACTTATAATTAATAAATTTATTTGTGTCAAAAAACACAAAGTTGTCGCTATGACTAGTAACTAAATTATATAATGTAGTATTCAATAGGTAAATACTGTTATTTTGTTCTGATAAGTAGTGCCTAGAAAATGGGAAGGCACAAACAACTATTTTTTTTACAGCAATCCCTTTTAAACGGGAGAACCCTTTAATGATGTCCTTTTTATTTGAATTTAATCCATTCCCCAGCATTAATATAATAATTGAGTCTTTATCATAATTACAATTTACCACCCTATCTATTATTTGGGTAAGAGATGCATTTGGCATACAATAATTAATTATTTTACAATTGAGTTGCTTGTGTAAAAGGGGAGCATAGCCAACTCCAATTGAATCTGAAAATACTAGTACATTATTGTTTGTATTTATAGTACTAGTAGTAGTCATAGTACACTTCGGTACATCCCTATTGGTGTCTAAGAGGATATTTGACATATCTGGCACTTGGTACTGGGCAGCTGGGCTGCCACCCTGACTGCACTTACCTTCCTCTCTGCCACTACTTACAGTGGGAACCTGGGGCTCGTCTGCCGCACCCAGATTGCAGCTGCACTGGGCCATGTACCTGTTGTAATAGTTGATGATACTGCTCATTGTAAATTAATATGTCAATAAAGATTACTTACTTAGTTTCCACTGAACCCTTTCCCAGGTTTGAGATCTATTTTTGACTACATCTAATATTTCAATTAATTGTGATGAGTATCGATGTTGCGAACTGTTTTCGAAACCACCGTGAATTTAATCAAAAGTTAACAAAGGAAAATAAGAAATTAAGCAACGAAACTTCGGGACGGCGCCAACTTTGAAGAGATGCCATTAATAAAGATATTGACTGATAGAGACATCGTAAAAATAATATTGTTTCAAATTATCTAAATTGAGATTTTGGTTGAACAACTTATTTTTTTACTCCGCTGGCTCGGCGACCCGAGTATTGGCCTCCGAAAAGAAAAAAAGAAAGAAAGAGAATAAAGCGCGCACTTTTCGAACGAAGAGAAGAAAGTGAAAGAGAGCGCACTTTTCGTTGATCCTGATCTACTTCTTGCCAGTCATTGACCTGAAGTTCTGATAGATAGATGTGCGATTATGATAGAGTGAAAAGGAATCGAAGACGAGTAGAATGGAACGGAGTAAGAGTGAACGGAGGGAATGATAGTGATGAGTTTACTGTGGGTGTGAGATGACGAAAGACGCAAATAAGCTTGCTCTGCGATTTTATAAAACAAAGAAGATCTTGAAGACCCTGGATTCCTGTTTTTCTTATCTCAAGTCCCACATTGATAGAAACATTTATTCTCTGAAAATACGACACACCACATTTTACAGATAAGAACGAACACAATAAGTATTACTATATAATATTTAAACAAACACTAAAAGAAACAAATACAAACTAAAACAAGAAATGAAAAAATACAAGAATAAAAAGTACAAAAAATTAAGAGAGGGAATAAAATAAAGTAACAATACGGCTTCACAAACAGGGCAAAGAGTATTTGCGTACAGGTCCGGGTGTGGTGAGGTGTGTCGCGATAGTCAGTGAAAAGTAGCTCACTCAGCTTCGGCCATGGCTTTAGGTAGGAATACCTTCAAGCATTGGCGCTGGTTTTATTTGTAATTGAGTTTTCGTAGATCAGTCTCGACGACGTCTTTCCAGTGTTACCTGCGTCGCCAATCGTTGCGAAAGTATATGGAGGAAACCCGCGACACCAGGGGAGTCACAGGTGCGCTGTCAATCTTTATCCTCCGGTACCCTCACTCACGCAGCGAAACACATTACAGTGCTGCTTCACGCCGGTTTTCTGTGAGCCTATCTTCATGTTTGAGATACAACTTATTGAGTGGACAAATTCGAATACTTAGGCTCTACCATCACTTGTAAAAACAACAAGCAGCCAATTAAGATTCAAGTGATCTTTTAGATAAACGTGTATTTGTAAAAAAAAAGATCACCGTTACACTACTTTAAACGGAAAACGTCATATAAAACAAATAGGTTCTAATATTCATCATCATCTGATGATTCATCATCATCAGCCCATTTAAGTCCCCACTGCTGGGGCACGGGCCTCCCTCAATCACATGAGGGGTAATTGCCATACTCACCACGCTTGGCAGACGGGTTGGCGAGGGTTTTGATATAAGTGCAGAGTTTTCCTTCTCTGGGTGCTGATGATCATGCCAGCAGCTTTACCTTAGTCGCCTTTTACGACACCTCGGTAAGAGTGAGGGTGGCCAAATATTCATAAAACGTCTTTATTCATGAAAAGCGTATTAGCTACGGCACCTCGAATTTTTAATAAGTTACCACAGACTATGAGAGACAATGAAGACATTTTCTCTTTCAAAAAAGTTCTTCAAACATATCTAATTGGAAAAGCTTCAGTTTCAGTTTGTGAACTGCTTCTACATAGAGAGATCAATCAAGTGAGGTAGAAACTAGTCGTTTTTATAATTAGTGGCTTTAATTTACTGGTTAACTTTGATATCTATTTAATTTGTTACTTGACATGAATTAATATGACAGATTGCGATAGAGCGATGGTAGCTTAATGGATACGAACGCGCCTACCACGCAGGTGGTCCAGATTCGAATCCGAGCACGCACCGATGGTTTTTTCAAATCGGTGTGCGTATTTCTGCCATTACCATCTGCTCGGCGGTGAGGGAACACATCGTGAGGAAACCTGCACGTTTCGGAAAAAGTTTTGAAACGTGTAACCATGATTCAGTTAGTCTGGTTCCCCTGTTAAATTGCGAAGGTCAGACGGCAGTCGCTTCATTGTAACCCCCCAATCCTGAATCATGGTCTAAGCGTACCCTGGGCTCAAGAGCGACAGCTTTGGACGCAACCGGGAATTACACGCTAAGATGAAGATATGAATTAATATGACAAAGTACAATCTTTAAAACAATTCATAAATTTGCATAAAATATATAGTGTTGGTGAATTTAAGAATTAAATTTAGACAACCCTCAAATAAATGTATAAAATGGTCTTAGAATATTAACTGTGCATCAAAAAAAAATATTAGAAAAAAAACCACCCCACCCGTTATTTCGAAAAAAATATTTTCGTTCGCTAAAAGGGTTCCGTAATGACCTTAGCGAGGAAAAGTGAGCCTCCAGGCGAGATGCGGAAATCGATGGTATGGTGTCTTATTGGATCCCTTCGGCTGCGGTACCCATCAATCAGAGACGGAAAAGGATCATATTCAATTGATCATATTGACCTGACATCGAAAAAAAGGAGGAAGAAATAATGTCCATAAGGTCTAGTGAAGAAATCTAACATATTTTTATAAAGAAGATTCCCGACTAAAGCCAAGCATTATAATACCCATAGTACCGATCAAAGCTTGGCAAAGGAGATTTTATTCAATAATTCTTTACCACGAGTCTTTGAGTTAACTATAATTTGTTCATACCCGACTGCTCATGTACTTTTGTTTATCTTTTACCCGCGTAATACATGGAAAGATGGTTACCTATCTATCCACCCCGGATAGCCCACAGCTTACTCTTTCGCTCTGATTTCCGATCATTCCGCTCATTCGGATCATTCGGCTCACTCCGATCATTCGGCTCACTCGGACTCGAGATCCATTCGAGTCGAATGATACATTCCAAGCGAATATTAGATATTCCGTGTGGTCCCCGGCAGAGTAGAATAGGCCACCCTCACTCTTACCGAGGTGTCGTAAAAGGCGACTAAGGTAAAGCAGCCGGCATGATAATTAGCACCCAGAGAAGGAAAACTCTGCATTTCAAAACCCTCGCCAACCCGTCTGCCAAGCGTGGTGAGTATCGCAATTACCCCTCATGTGATTGAGGGAGGCCCTTGCCCCAGCAGTGGGACTTAAATCGGCTAACGATGATGATTAGAGATTCGGAACAGTGTATCATTTGGCTGAGTCGAATCACTGAATCGTTACGGTAAAGAGTTACACAAACGACTAGCTAAAAGTCACCCAGAGAACAATGGAGAGGGCTATGCTCGGAGTTCTCGAGTGTGATGACTCGATGACGAATGACAGGGACGTATGGAAAAGGAAGACATACTGCGCCGACCCCAGATAAACTGGGAAAATTTCAGGCGGATGGTGAACCGCTTACCGTCAGGTGATCAATAATTTTATATTCAAATTTTTTTATTAATTTTATAACATTTAATTTATCAAATTCTATTTAAACATTTTTTTTATCATAACTAGATTAGACTAGACTGCCTCGCTAGCGCAGTGGTTAGAGGGTCGCACTTTAAAGCGACGGCTGCGCAAGAGGTCCCGGGTTCGATCCCCGGGTCGGGCCAAAAATTTGTACCTAAGTGTTTTCGGCAAGAAATTCTTAGTGGTAGCCCGGAGTCTGGAAGTTGGCGGTCTTGTACCACCGTGCCTCGGAAAGCACGTTAAGCTGTTGGTCCTGCGCTTGATCCCTCTCCGGTCGTGTCACATTAGTGTCCCATCGGATTATGAGGGCAAGGGAATAGAGAGTGCACTTGTGTTTGCGCACACACTTGAGCACTATAATATATCCTGCGTACGTGACTGATCGTTGAGATTGGCCGCCGTAGCCGTAATCGGTTGAAGGATTATTAACTAGATTAGAACACAATTCAATTTATAATAACCACCGCAGACGTGTGGCAAGTCTCTCAGTCTTCTACCGGATTCATTTCGGTGAGTGTGCGGAGGTTCTGCATAATTTGATAGCCCATAGCCCATTCCACCACCGGACAACAAGCCGCGGCGAGAGGTTTCATCCATACGTTGTTGGCTTGCCCCTTATCCGCACGAAGCGATTTGCCTCCACGTTCATAATGCGGACGGGTAAGGAATAGAATTCCTTGCCAAGTTCTGTTTTTCCGGATCACTACAATCTGTACATTTTTAAGACAAGAGTGAACAGGTATCTTCTAGGCAATCGCGTTACATCCTAGACCTCATCGTCACTTTCCATCAGGTGAGATAGTGGTCAAGCGTTAGCCTACAATTCATAATAATAAAAAAAAAACCTTCTTTGTACCCAACTACAGTTTGGCTGATGTATACTAAAGACAGGGGTCTTTTCCAGTACAGGTTTGCCAAACTTAAAAGAAGAGGTCCACACAATGTAACAATTACCTGTAGAACTAAAGTTATTTTGATATTGATTTTTTGATAATTGATCCGTCTTCTCGTCTGTCACATAAAAAAGTGTAATCAACGCCGTTGTCCAACTTGATGTCACAAGCACACATTCTTTGTTCTATTACTTTCCTTTTTCACATTTTTCTTCGGGACTGTCCTATAAAGTCCCAAACGCAAGGCCCCCCTAAGGGATCCGTAGAAACCGTGTGACCTCTGCGAATAAATAGACCAATGTACTTTAGACTTGGGAATGTTTCTTACATTACCACGATAAAAACCTGATACACACGGAAAAAGGTCTAAAGGTGACGGGTAGGGCACACTAGCGACGCCAATCGACTTTAATTTTTAGCTACGGAACCGGATCTATTTTACACAATCTTGGGGTTATAACCTGTCGGCAAATACCTATACTATTTATTTAATGTTTATAGTTAACTGTTTTGGTCTGCTTTTGCACTCGAATTTTGGATTACCGCCAAAAGTAGCCGCTTATGGCGTGAATCAATTTTTCGCGTACAAAAACGGACCCAAAATTTAGACATTGTTATTTAATAAATTGTATAAGTGTTTGCCGAGAGGTTGTAACCCCCGAATTGTTAAAAATAGATCCGGTTTAGTAGTTAAAAATTAAAATTGATTGGCGTCGCTAGTGTGCCCTACCCTTCACCTTAAGGTAGAAGATGCATAAATTTTCTTGAACCATTATTACCTAAACCCGACTACAGTATAAATGGAGTCGTGAAATTGTAAAGACTTTTAGATTAAAATGTACGAGTATCTAGCTGGATTGTAATCTATCAAGTATTGACTGACCGGATGGTGCAATTGGTAGTGACCCTGCCTCTTGCGCCAAAGGTCGTGGGTTCGATCCCCACCCTGGACAAACATTCGTGCGATGGACACTTGTGTTTGTTCAGTGTCTGGGTGTAATATATGTATTTAACACATTGAATGCCTACTACGCAATATTGCGTAGGTGCTAGGGATGCTAGGAGCCAACTACGTAATACAACGTAGTACTTTCTTACAGTTTATATGGCGACTTGTGTTATACGGCATCCTTCAAAGGACGATTTTAGGTTTATTGGCATCTTAAATAAGACATGACATGGAAAAAAAGTAACTTTATTATTTTTAACTTTTCAAATCACAATATTTCTTAGACTCTAATTATATTTCTTAGGTAAAAAATTAGTTTGATGTTGAGATCAAAAATTAGTTTTATAACTAATAAGATCGTTTAGTTTACTCATATAAAAAAAAAACAGGAACTTCTAATAACAACAATAGAATTTCAAGATAAAATTATGCAAAACGAGGATCAGTGTGGTAAGTGTAAAAACAGTTTACAACACCCAAGGCAGGCTTTTCCGGACAAGTGACACATAAGAAAGATGACTCTTTTCGTTTTTTTATTTTTGGTGCAGACACGACAAGGCTTCGCTGGAACAGCCTTTTTGGCAGTAGGTGGGAGCCTTTCTAAGTAATGAAAATTGTTCAACGGGACACGACTTTTATGAAACAGCTGGCGATGCGGGTGGTACAGATGGCCCAGGCAAGTAACGGCTGTGGGTCTGCTTGATCTTGTTCAGGCTGTACTGGCGGTATTTTTTGGTCCAGGTGCTTCACACTGTTGTGATCCACAGTCAGTCCCAGTAGATATTTTTACGAAATCTTCCCGAAACTTCAAGAGACGTATTTTGGACGCGCGAGCTTTCAAACGTAGTAACCTTTGTGCGTTTTGTACGTAAACCTCAAAAACATGCAGTGCTAATTTTTTGTGCCATCTCAGTGTCTTTCTCAGGCAAGAGTACCTAATACGAGACCATCTGGGTCCCCTCTGTCAATACCAGACATGCCTAGATTATAGTCCGCAATAATGTTAGGTTTCAGTGAGACTTTTCCGTTTCTGTTCCTAACGTTCACAAGCTGAAGTTGATGTTATTTGAAATCACCAAAACGTCTCGTTTGTTCTTCCATTTACAATAACTCAATCAGGTGGCGTGATCTAGGTAGAAAAGGGACAGAAAATGAGATAGTAGTCGATAGATTGTGCATACGCAGTATTGCGTAGAGTAGGCGTCTGGAATAATTAAATGATTAAGGGTGCCAATCTACGCAATGTTGCGTATACGTAATATTGCGTAATAGGCACCACACATACCAATTTTAAACGGGGAGCCGAGTACGTAGTATTACGTAGAGAACCATTTGTATGGTGGGAACCAATAATGACTTGAAAATATATTTGGCATTCAATGTGTTAAGTATATATTTGTGTTCCTCTGTTGTCTGATATCTGTAACACAAGTGCTTAAGCTACTTAGTACGGAATCAGGGCAACGTATGAGATGTTGTGAGAATTATTGTCAAGTAACTGTGGTGCTAATTTCAAATATATTTAAGATCAATCGAATCAATTGACGACCCGTTTATTACAGTGGTAGTGAACGCTGCCTTTGGTCCAAGGGTTGCGGGTTCGAACCCGCACTGTACAAACATTTGTGTGACTGAACATGTCTGTTTGTATTGGTCTGGGTGTTTTCTATATATTAAAAGTATGTATTTAAAAAGGAAAAGTATTATATGTATATATTTGTAATTCCACTGTTGTTTCTGACATCCGTAACACAGGTGCTTGAGCTACCTATCTCGGAGTCAGATCAATGTATGTGATGTTGTGAAATATTTATTTATTTATAATTATTTAAAGTAAAATTATACAAAAATATTAACATCTAAAATTATACCTACCTACCTACATATATTAAAGAGATGTGGTGCCTGATTGAGTGAACTATAGTTTATATACACAAAATCCACAGCTCTTCAAAATTAGTACACTGATCTTATACTCTAAACATACTTTATCAATTAAGAGAAAATTCGACCAACCTTAATGCGATACTAAATCTATGTTATAGTGCTGTCGATCTGTACAAATCTGACGCTATACCATAGATTTATCCACTGCTAACCATAGACCTTGCGTTTTCTAGTTCCATGCTGGTCACTGATGAATCGGACTAAAATGTCATCCGTGCCGTGCTTACAAAATCAGGGACATCCTTTTAATAGTCGATAATTGAAGGGTAATCATTTTACGGTTCAATGTCGCCACCAACATATTTTTAATGATTGAAGTCATGTAATCTGACGAAAAATAATGCATTCAAAGGGTTTCTTTTAAGTAAGGGACCGCAAAATATTGTTTCATCATCATCATCGTCAGCCCATTTAGGTCCCCACTGCTGGGGCACGGGCCTCCCTCAATCACATGAGGGGTAATTGCCATACTCACCACGCTTGGCAGACGGGTTGGCGAGGGTTTTGATATAAATGCAGAGTTTTCCTTCTCTGGGTGCTGATGATCATGCCAGCAGCTTTACTTAGTCGCCTTTTCCGACACCTCGGTAAGAGTGAGGGTGGCCTATATATAAATATTGTTTAGTTTCGTGTAAATAAAAGGCTTTTCGTAAGGTGAAAATAAAACCATGAATATAACAGTCTCATTAGTAAAATAATAATAATATAAGCAATAAATTCTCTTACTTACTATGAACTGAAATTATCGCCCAAAATACTTTATTTGGTCCCAAAAACGAATCGAGTAAGAAAATTACCCTCTTTGCATTTTTCTATTAGTATTCAAATTTGGCGTAATCACCTTTTGGTTGCTTAGCACGCCACACACTTACGACAAAATCGTAGCTACCATAACTTAATTTGCCATTACTTTTGAATATCCAAACGCTCTTTTATTTGGGGAGCTGTTTTAGAATCATGCTCACACTTTCTTTGTTTTAAGTCCATAGGCACATAACTTGCTCCCGGACGATCTGAAAGAGCTTCAAGGAGAAAAATTCAAACCTAAACTGACACACTGGCTCCTGGATAAATGCTTTTATTGTCTTAGGGAATATTTAAACTGGCGAAATTAATTTTAGTTATAGAAATGATTAATTTGACAATTGATATTATTAATATATATAGGATATTTTGAACTTAAAATGTAATCTGTAGAAAATATAAATTATGTAATGTTTATGAGAATGACTTATGTTTTTGCATGTCTGCGAGCAGGCTGAACACATGATACTTGAAAACTTGTGAAGAACTGTGTAAACTGTGTTTCTGGCAAATAAAACGTTTATTTTCATACGATATATATCACTAAAACATAGTTTTTTTGTATGGATTTCATGTGACATCCGCCACGTTTTCAAAATATCACGAGCAATAGAATTGGGCTTCTGGATGGATTTATATGGACTACAGTGCGTTTCTCACGTCATTTCCTGCCACGCACAGTAAAACTGTGGAACCAGCTGTCATCCGTGGTGTTTCCGAACAGATACGACCTGGTGACCTTCAAGAAAAGGGTTTATTCCTTTCTTAAGAGCCGGCAACGCATAATATGTGATACCTGAGGTGTGGCAGATGTCCATGGGGGCGGTGATCACTTTCCATCAGGTGTGCCGTCTGCTCGTTTGTCCGCTATAATGTAAAAAAATAGGCGTGGCTGATGGCTGAGTACCAAGTAATAATGTTTGTCTTACCCTGTTTGATTATTTTCTAGGAATGCAAAAGCAGTTTCAATTACAGTATCCGTTTTTATCTATAAAAGCCAAAAATACAGAAAAAAAGGAATCAAATCCTACCCCAAAAATATTAACGACACACACACCCGGCAGGAATGCCTTCTTATGCAAAGGTAGAAATACAAATAAACATTCCTTAATCGCAAAGTATCGGTAGGTATAAAAAGCTGTTTAGTTTTGTTCAATACCAAATGGGAATTGACTGCCTCGATGGCGCAGTGGTTAGTGGGTCGCACTTTAAAGCGTCGGCTGCGCAAGATGTCCCGGGTTCGATCCCCGGGCCGGGCCAAAAAATTGTATCTAAGTTTTCTGTAAGCCCGGAGTCTGGAAGTAGGCGGTCTTGTACCCCCGTGCCTCAGAAAGCACGTTAAGTCGTTGGTCCTGCGTCCAATCCTTCTGCGGTCGTGTCACAGTAGTGTCCCATTGGAGTATGAGGGTAAGGGAGTAGAGAGTGAACTTATGTTTGCGCACACACTTAAGTACTATAATATATCCTGCGTACGTGGCTGATCGTTGAGATTGGCCGCCGTAGCCGTAATCGGTTAGAAGATATTATTACTACCAAATAAACCTCTGCCTAAGTACTTCTTTAGGAGCCGGCAAGGTATATGTGATACCTCGAGTGTTGCAGATCTCCATGGGTAGTGGTGATCACTAACCATTATGTGTGCCGTCTGCTCATTTGTCCGTTGTAATGTAAAAAATAAATAAAATGTAAATGTAAATAAATGTAATGTAAAGCCGTGTGGTCCCCGGCAGAGTATAATAGGCCACCCTCACTCTTACCGAGGTGTCGTAAAAGGCGACTAAGGTAAAGCTGCTGGCATGATCATCAGCACCCAGAGAAGGAAAACTCTGCATTTATATCAAAACCCTCGCCAACCGGTCTGCCAAGCGTGGGGAGTATGGCAATTACCCCTCATGTGATGGAGGGAGGCCCGTGCCCCAGCAGTGGGGACTTAAATGGGCCGACGATGAATAACTGAAAAATAAAAAAAACGCCATCTGCGCAAACAAGCGTGCGGGTCGCTCATTAATAAGCGATTACCGCAGCCTATGGAGGTTTGCAACTCTAAAGGACCTACATACACGCTGCCGACCTCTTAAGGTGATGGGTAGGGCATACTAGCGACGCCAATCGATTTTACTTTTTAGCTACTAAACAATTTTGGGGTTACAACCTCTCGGCACACACTTATACTATTTATTAAATAACCATGCACAAATGTTGGGTCCGTTTTTGTACGCGAAAAATTGATTCATGCTAAAAGTGGCCGCTTTTGGGGGTAGTCAATTTTTCGCTTACGCGTTGGACCCAACATTTGTGCATGGCTATTTAATAAATAGTATAAGTGTTTGCCGAGAAGTTGTAACCCCAAAATTATTTAAAATAGATCCGGTTTAGTAGCTAACAATTTAAATCGATTGGCGTTGCTAGTGTACCCTACTTGTCAACTTAACACGCTAACTGCGAGACTGATTTTTTTCAAATCTTAACACTCCTTTTTTAAAGAGCCTTATGCTGTATTCCCCAGGAAAACCCTCTGATGGCAGCTTATTCCACAGCTTGTGCGTTATTTACTCTGTCATCGGTCGCAAGTCTATGGTCTTCCACCTTACGTTTCCTTAATCGCTTAATAGTTTGTACCACGCGGCGACGAATAAATAAGTAATTCCAACTTTACCTATAAAAACAGTAACATTTTCCTCATTCTACTGTCTCCTGCGACCTAGTTTTAGTGAATTTTAAGTCAAAGAAAAACTGAATCAAAAGTACTTGGTTAACAAAACATGCGCTCTTAATTGCCTTTGGGACCCCCTTAAGTATCTATTTACTTTTACATTATTTAACTTTGTTTCTTAGTGCCTTGCGAAGTAGGTTAAGGTTGAACTTGATTCTGCATCTGATAAAAAGACATTTACCTTGGTCGATGAGTCAGTTGTTAACCCGAAGGTAAGTTAAACCAAAGGACAGTTCCATAAGCATGTTCAAATTTAGCATGCTTAAAAAGCATGCTACAAATGAGCATGTGTAACAGTCATCGTCATCGTCAGCCCATTTAAGTCCCCACTGCTGGGGCACGGGCCTCCCTCAATCACATGAGGGTTAATTGCCATACTCGCCACGCTTGGCAGACGGGTTGGCGAGGGTTTAGATATAAATGCAGAGTTTTCCTTCTCTGGGTGCTGATGATCATGCCAGCAGCTTTACCTTAGTCGCCTTTTACGACACCTCGGTAAGAGTGAGGGTGGTCTATTCTACTCTGCCGGGGAACACACGGCAACAACGGCCTGTGTAACAGTAGTTTTACTTTTATTTGTTTTCTGTGGCCCATAAAGAAATCTTTATCTTTTATACTGATGGAAAGCGCGTTTTTATCCACTGAGTTACCATAGCTCACTTGCGGCTAGCCAATCGCTCATTCCCATCTCAGATCGTACAGACCCTCCTTACAGAAATGTGTGTCTCCTGATGTGACGGTTTGACAGGAATCAGGAAATTGACTTGGCTGGGTGTGGTGCGTTAATATCGGCTTTTACGTGAGGATGATCCCATTTTAAGGCGACGGGTACCCCTTAACTAGCTAGCTTTAAAATTTTTAGCTACTTAACCGGATCTATTTTAAGCAATTTCGAAGCTCTAGTCTCGAAGCAAGCATTTGTACTATTTAGCCGTGTGGTGCCGGCAGAGTAGAATAGCACCATCCCAAATCTTCCCGTGGGTGTCGTAGAAGGCGACTAAGGGAGCGTAAACACGTTACTCATCTAATTTTCTTGTATCTTGTTTACCGGATTGCACCACCCAAAGAACATCGTGGTTTCATCCGAACCCTTTTCCAGTCGTATCGGTTTCCGATCCATTGGGTAGCGAAAGGGGGAGGACGAGTGTGTGCACCTGTGTCTGCGCGTACATTTGTGCACCTTAATATGTCCTGCGCATTAGACTGCTTCAGATATTGGACTCAGAGACGTATAAAAGCCCTGTGGCGATAGACAGAGGTAGAGAGGTCGAGACGTGATGTGCACTCGGCTTTGTCTAATGTCTGCACACAGGCGGCCTAGGTGACGATGGTCGCTCCTTCGTTGAACTTGGGGTAACAGCGAGGGTTCGGTAGCGGCCTGGGTGTCGAAGCAGCCCTATTTAGGGGAGCACTGCTTCCCCCGCTCAGCCGGGGACGGGGCTAGAAAAGGTGTCCCAAAAACTGCTTGCCCCATCACGTTTGGGAGGTAGTAACCACGGCTGCCTATGCATCCCACCCCTCGTGGTCGACGATACAGAAATAAATTAATAAAAACATCACTCATGACTTTTGGTGCGTGGAATGTACGCACTCTCCTTGATAGCGACTTTAACCTCTGTCCAGAAAGAAAGACAGCAGTAGTAGCCCGTGAACTTCGACGCTATAACATCGATATAGCCGCACTCAGTGAAACTCACTTGGCCGATGAGGGTGAGCTCGTAGAACGTGGAGGCGGTTACAAGTTTTTCTGGAGTGGAACCCCTGCTACGGAACCTAGACGCTCAGGCGTGGGATTTGCGATCAGTACTCACCTTGCTAATAAACTGGTTGAGAGTCCTTCATGCATATCGGACCGTGTTATATCCGTACGGCTGCATCTTGAAGACAAAAACTTTTTAAATGTAGTCAGCGTCTACGCGCCAACTTTGGACAAGGATGACGAAAGCAAAGGTAGATTTTATGATGATCTTAGGCAGACACTCAGCAAGATCCCTTCACGCGAGCAGATTCTGTTATTGGGCGACTTTAATGCTAGGGTTGGCTGTGATTTTCAAGCGTGGCCTAGAGTTCTCGGCAGACACGGTTTAGGCAAAATGAACAGCAATGGCTTATTATTGCTGAGCTTATGTGCAGAGTTTGGTATGGCTATTACAAACACGCTTTTTCGATTACGAGCAAAATACAAAACCACCTGGATGCATCCAAGATCCAAACATTGGCATCTGCTCGATTATGTGATCACTCGGCAAAGTGACGTCTCCCAGGTTCAAGTAACTCGCGTTATGCGCGGCGCCAACTGCTGGACTGACCACCGTCTGGTAATAACAAGGCTCAAACTCCGATCACGACCCCTCAACAGGTCATGCCGCGTAAAACCTATAGGTCTCAATGTAGAGAAGTTGCAAAACCCTGAAACACATAGGAGGTACGAGAAGTTGTTAGAAGAAGATCTGCGAAATCTTGATGTTGACCAAGGCGATCTCTTGTCTAACTGGAATGTTGTCTCATCGAATGTAGTCGCTGCTGGAATGCAAGTTTTAGGCCAAAAAAAACGCATCCACGAGGATTGGTTCGATGAGAACAACGAAAGGTTGGAGGAGGCATTGAGACAACATCGTATTCTCTTACGACAGCAAGATCAGTGTCAGCGGCATGATTTGTTAGAGCGAATAAAGAAGAGTGGTCATGAGCTCAGAATAATGACTAGGGAGATAAAAGACACATGGTGGCGACAAAAAGCAAAATATTTGCAATGGCTCTCCGATACTAAGCAGTTGGGGGAGTTTTATGCGGAAGTGAGGAGACTGGTCGGACCAACACGTCGGAGCAGAGTGCCACTGAAGTCACGCGATGGGAATCAACTCCTTACTTCGAGAGATGAGATACTGAGACGTTGGGCGGAGCATTTTAGTGAATTACTCAATGTAGACCGGTCAGCAGATCTCCAGTACATTAATAACATCTCCCCACTTCCCCAAGCAACTAAGCTAGAGGAGCCACCATCTCTGCCTGAAGTGATTATAGCCATAAAGAGCCAGAAAAATGGGAAGGCGGTAGGAGTTGACAAGATCCCAGCTGAACTCATTAAATATGGAGGAGAGGGGTTACATACTGCGTTATGGAGGTTGTTTGCGGGCATGTGGTGTGAAGAAAAAGTACCGTTGGAGTTTAAGACTTCTAATATCTGCTCGTTATACAAGAACAAAGGTGACAGAGCCAATTGTAACTCCTATCGCGGTGTGTCACTCCTTTCTGTTCCTGGAAAAATCTTTGCCAAAGTTCTTCTTAACCGCCTAATACCTTTATCGGAACAGCTGTTGCCTGAAACCCAGTTTGGCTTCCGACCCGAAAGGGGAACCTGTGAAGCTATCTTCTCCCTTCGCCAGCTTCAGGAAAAGAGTCGTGAACATGGTCAACCAATGTTCCTTGCTTTTGTTGATCTGGAGAAGGCTTTCGATAGCGTTCCTCGGGAGGCGCTATGGGCTGTTTTAGGAAAACTGGGTTGTCCTGATAAGTTTGTTCGCTTAGTGAGGTTGCTTCACGATAACATGAGTTGCTGTGTCTCTGTAGATGGTGAGCAAACTGACTTTTTCCCTGTAACCTGTGGCGTGAAACAAGGATGCGTTCTCGCGCCAACGTTATTTGCCTTATATTTTTCAGTAGTTGTCAGGGATGCGCTGCAAACCGTTCAGGAAGGTATACGTCTACGTTACCGAACAGATGGAAAGCTTTTCAATTTACGCAGACTCCGAGCGCGCACCAAAACTTCCTGTGATGTTTTGTCTGAGATCATGTACGCTGATGATCTGTGTTTTCTGGCGGATTCCCCACCTGGTCTACAAAGGATGATGACTAGTCTTGACAAGTCGCGCAGCAAATTTGGACTGAAGATTAGCGTAAGCAAGACCGAAGTTATGTCTATCGGTATACAGGATGAAACATTACGCATCACGCTTGGTCAGGATGTTCTAAAGCCAGTAGAAAAGTTTAAGTACTTGGGAAGCACGTTAACTTCCAAATGCGACCTTGATGCTGAAATCAATAGCAGAATTTGTGCTGCTTCAGCTGCTTTCGGTAAACTAAGAGCTAAGGTATTCCGCTCGCATGACATCAAGATAGCGACAAAAATGACAGTCTATAGGGCAATGGTCCTGCCTAACCTGCTATATTCATCGGAAACGTGGTGTCTTTATCGAAAGCAGATGAGATCTTTGGACCGCTTTCACATGCGCTGTCTCCGTGAAATTATGGGGATTCAATGGTCTGACCGCATCAGGAATACTGAAGTCTTACGTCGCGCTAACATCTGTGGCATTGAGGCATTCCTGATGCGCCGTCAGCTCCGCTGGTGTGGTCACGTTTATCGGATGTCTGACGATAGAATCGCGAAACGCATCTTATACTGTGAGCTTCAGGAGGGCAAACGTAAGCAAGGTGGACAGCTCCTGCGGTATAAGGATGTGCAAAAGCGCCACATGAAGAGCTGCGGCATTGATCCCAATACATGGGAATCTCAGGCAGTAAATAGACCTGAGTGGAGACTTTCCCTAATGCGGACCATTGACGCTTTTGAAGACAAGCGCAAGGAGGATCTGGACACCAAACGGGATGAGCTTAAAGCTAGACCACCTGCGGCTATCCCATATAATTACCGTGATGGTGTCCTCTCCTGCCCGACGTGCAACCGCACATTTAGCGCCAAGATAGGCTATGCTAGCCACTGGCGCGCGCACGAGAGGGCAATTCAACAGGCATTTGACTTGTAATGGGAGTCCGTAAGCGGTCGCTGTAGCCGAAATCGGCTAGGACTAATATATAATTTGACCACTTTTTGAACTGTTTTTGCATGGATTAAGGCCTTGGGTGACTGTTTTTGGCGGTAATTCAAATTTCGAGTACAGTCAACAGAAAAAGTTGATGCAGTTTTCACAGCTACTCTTTTCGCAGCTACATGCTCCTCGGAATAAGAACTACAAACTGCGAAACAGCTTGTTCGTTGCCAATTATCCCACAGTGGCCAGGGATCCAAATTAATACAATTTGTATATCTTTGACGCTGCATTTGAAAAGGGCCTCTTTAATTTTAAAAATAATAGGGAAATTTGATTTTGATTTGAAGCAGTTACTCGATATTGGTAGAAGAGAACTTTTAGAGTCTGTAAATATTATGCATTTTTTGAGGTTTTGGGTCAGGACGAAAGGATGGCTCTGAGGATTGCTAGAGCTTCACCAGTAAACACTGACGTTTCTTTTGGAGATTTGAAGCTAAAAAGCACCTTGTATTTTGGAATCCATACCGCACTACCAACCGGGCTTTCATCCATCGCTTTGGAGGCATCAGTAAATATGGACAACCATTGTTGCCAGTCCTTATTTAGGCGTTGGGTGAATTTCTCGTTAGCAAGTGGGTCATTCTTGATAATTCCGAAATTGAATAAAATGTTCGGTTCCAAAATCAAGGCGTCGTAATTAATTTAGAAAAGGAGAGTCGATTCGAATTGTAGCATTGGGTATAACAAGGAACGAAGTTTTCTAAAGCTTTGGATAATTCTAGGGGGATCTTTATGAGTCCAATATTTGCTTGAAGCTTCGTAGATCAGATCTGATAGAGCTTGAAGGCGGGGGATAAGCGGGCAGCCAACTGACTGATTTGTTTCTATAAATTAATATATCTGATATACACTGACATATGGAGATAATCATATCACAAGTGGTAAATACGAAGAGGTTTTGCAATAGCAATCAAAACGCGCATCACTTTCACTTCTGTCATTTTCAAAACTCACTTCCTATCTCTATAAATAGGTACACTGTTTTTTCCTTGTCTCTTCTTCCTTTTTTATGTGGTCTGCTCTCTGGTCATTTATACCTATCTATAAGAAATATTTTTATTGATTTTTTGTTATAAATTATCTATTATTAGATTATTGTTTATAATTATTTATGTAATGTAATAATATTGATATATAAAATAATGTATATTTCTGCCATTCTCAATTTCATTTTTAAACCACTTTGCACTGCCTTCCCTTATTATTACGAATACGATATTTCTTTCCTCTACCCAAAGGTTGTCTGGAAGAAATCGCTACAAGCGATAAGACCGCCTTATTGTACTGTCTGTTGCTGTTGTATCATGCTTGTATTTTATTTTTGTGCTAATGTGTAATTATAAAGAATATCTATCTATCTATCTATTTTCATTATTTTTGGCCACCTAAAATACTCATTTTGACGTGTGTGCGGCGTAAGTTACGAAACCATACGGCACCTTAAAAAGATATCCGTTTTAGGAGCTAACAATTTAAATAAATGGATGTTGTTAGTGTGCCCTACTCGTCACCAAAAAGAGTCTTTTAGTCCGTCCATTGCAAATGGCACTTTTCCCTTTAAATATGCTTTTACCCATTACCCACTCGAGGATAAAAGCAATATTTTCAAGCACCATTTTCCTCAGTCCTGCAGCTAATTGTATAAAAAAGGGATCGGTCACTTTCATTGTGATCGTCGGAACGGACAGAGCGCGTCACAACATTATCATTACATTTAAAGATAAAAGATAAAGATAAAGATTTCTTTATTGGCAACAGAATACATTTGACCGTGGGAGATAGTTTTTTTGATTTTCGCGTTGCATTATAACTATAATGTATCAATACGGGGATTAACACGATATTTATTAAGTGAAACAAAATTGTGTACTCACATATTAGGCTCGACGTTTCGGCTACGTTACAGCAGCCGTGGTCACGAGGGGACTGACTGAGCGTGGTCCAGTCCAAAAAAAAATTGGGGGGTCTCCATACTTGAAACTGAAACTCGAAAATATTTTTTTTCATCAAACCTATACGTGTGGGGTATCTATGGATAGGCATTTAAAAATGATGTTGAGGTTTGTGATTGATGATTGTTTGAGGAGGAGACTCTCCCAAAGTGGTAAATTGTGTCCCCCCCCCCCCCTCCCCATTTAACTTCTATAGTAAATGTTATAAAACTAAAACAAATATATGATATACATAATCATGAAAACTAACAACGAAATTGGTTTGGACTAGATCTAGTAAGTACTTTTTTTTAATACGTCATAAACCGTAAACCGCAATTTACCATCCATATAATTTTACCCTTCATGGACGAGTCAGACTCGCACTTGGCTGATTTTTTTATGATAGATGCGACAAACGATCAAGCGAGTCACCTGATGGAATGTAATCATCGCCGCCCATTGACATCCTCGAAATTCAGAGAGTATTTGCCCCGATTTCTAAGAAATATCTACCAGGTCAAGGTTGCAACTTTCACTCCCGAAACAAGTACCAACAGTTAATGAAAAAGGCGTTCACGCCAAAATCTCATTTGTATGTAAAACAAGCAATATTTTCCTACGTATGTGGGTGTAATAACGGTGAGATTTATGGCTACAAGTGGTGTTTATGGCTGCTATTAGTGTCATATCAGCATGTCTTATAACTGTCGTATAGATGTTATTTTTACGATGTAAGGAAGTTAATAGAGTCTTTTTAGTGCACAGTATAAATAAATAAATAACAAGTGATCATCATCAGTGTCTTATCTATTTGTGACCAAAGCTGCAACTTTGGAGCCCGGGGTGCGAGCCCGGAGCCATTTTGGCCAGGGACAATTGAATAGTGAGAGAACATGCTTCGATATGAATGGGCCGGCTCGACCGGAGTGATACCACGGCCTCACAGAAAACCGGCGTGAAGCAGCACTGTGCTGTGTTTCACTGCGTGGGTGAGGATACCGGAAGCCCAATCCGGGGAAGGGCTTAAAGGTTGGCAGCGCATTTGTGACTTCACTGGAGTCACACGTGTCCATGTGCATATATATGGGGACCCCTCAATTTTTTTTCCTATTTCGTGTTAAAATTGTAATGCGGCTAACAAAATACATCTATTTACCAAGAGTCTTATAGTTTCAGAAAAAAGTGGCTGTGACATACGGACGGACGGACGAACGGACAGACAGACAAATATCACGAATCTATAAGGGTCCCGTTTTTAGCCATTTGGCTACGGAACCCTAAAAACATCTTATTGTTCCACTTTTCATCTTAATAAATGATTTTATTTGATTCGTCGAGTGCACGAGAATAGGACCTCAGCCCTCTCTCTACTAGTGGAATGGCCACTCTTCGGCATGAATGGGCTGGCTGGCTGGCTGGTGCGGCCCAATACGGGGAAAAAGGGGGTTAAAAGATGGCAGCGCACTTGTGACTCCACTGGTGTTACTAAGCCAATGCCAAAATGCATTCTCTACCAGTCAACATCACTGGTGTTGCGGGTATCGATGGGCGGCGGCAATCGCTTACCATCAGGTGATCTGTCTGCTCGTCTGCCACATATCACATAAATAAAAACTTGTGAAACATAAAGGCTTTAGTGAAAATGTATTTTAGTCTTAACTTAAGACCGTCATCAAATTGAACTATAGCCGAAGAGCTTCTACTTAGTCAAAGATTATGACCTTCTTAATGGCTAATAAACCTTCAATGTAGGCGCTACCAAATGACTGAAGTCAACCTTTGGCCTTTCCTCGGAGATAGGAGAAACTCCTACACTTTACATTAATAGTGTTTAAACAAATTTATTAATGTATTCGAGTCGGAATAATTCATACCACATTAACTCGGGGAACTTGGAATCAGTAGCACCCCTTAATAAGCTGAGGTTAAGGTAAGGTTATAACTCTAAATGTATGAATTAGGGTTGATTTTTCCATTTTTTCTTGGGTAAAAAAAATATGTATTTGGAAAAGTCAGCCCTTATGTGACCATGCAGATTTGCAGTCTTGTTGCTCTTACAAGAGTAACAAATCTGCAATACGGATATACGGATTAGCAAGTTTAAGTGGCAGCGGGCTGGCCATATTAGCCGCAGAACCAACAACCGATGGGGTAAACGAGTTCTAGAGTGGAGACCGCGTCTTGGCAAACGTAATGTAGGGCGCACTCTGGCTAGGTGGGGGGATGATCTGCGCAGGATGGCTGGCAAGAGCTGGATGCGAGAAGCCATGGATCACGTTGGCGAACAATTGGAGAGGCCTACGTCCAGCAGTGGACTGCGATAGGCCGATGATGACAAGAGTAATATAAATAAACGTATAATTATAATAAGCTCATATTTAAGAAAGAAATACATGAAAATACGCTGCACAACGCCCTTTTGTAAATGTCACTGAAGTGCCTTCTGATCTTGGTCGGTCTTTATTTTATTATTCGATAATTTTGTATCTGTTTTGTCCCGTGTCTCGGAAAGCACGTTAATCCTGCGCCCAATCCCTCTTTGGTCGTGTCACAGTAGTGTCTCATCGGAATATGAGGGTAAGGGAATACCACGTCCGTGGCACTCACTCAGCTGGTCTTACTAAAAATCAGCGTCATGACCTTTTTCAGGGCCATGACATAGGCTGAGTGAGAGCCATTTACGTTAGGAAGTCACATCTCACAATATTATATGCGCTTATATGCGCTGGTTATTTTTACCCTTTTTTACTTTGCTTGTTTTTTTCTGTATTCATTTTTTTGTTTGTTCTTCTGAAACTGATGTAATCTCGTAATACTAGTGTTGTGATGTCCAAAATAATACAATTTTCTTTCTTTCTTCTTTCTATTTGCAATCTGGATAACGTCGCAGAGAAGAGCGATTTAGCACTTTTGCCGTACCATTCAAGCAGATTTCGTAGCCAAGAAATTCTTCTTCTACCAGGCCTTCTCCTGCCCTGGATCATACTTGTTATTTCTCGTGATGTGTCCGAGATATTGAAGTTTCCTAGTCTTTAGTGTGGTCAGAATCTCAGTGTTTCACGATGTGTCTCCTTCACTTGCTGCGGTTTACAGCTTCTCGGGAGTTCTGAACAATGGATGGTGTAGTCCTAATGAGGTCTGACCAACGCGTAGGTGAATGTCCACGATCGGTTGATATCCACTTATCCCTGGACAATGAGACGTGTTCTGTAGTGAAGTGCTACTAGGGGCCAACAATTACGTTAAATCGGAAAATGTAGATAAGATAAAAATTATTTCACTTAAAATGTGGTTATATAGTGATCTTAAATGTATGGTGTTTCACATTTTTTGTCAGAACCTGACTTCATCATCATCAGCCCATTTAAGTCCCCACATGCTGGGGCACGGGCCTCCCTCAATCACATGAGGGGTAGTTGCGCTACTCACCACGCTTGGCAGACGGGTTGGCGAGGGTTTTGCTATAAATGCAGAGTTTTCCTTCTCTGGGTGCTGATGATCATGCCAGCAGCTTTACCTTAGTCGCCTTTTATGACACCTCGGTAAGAGTGAGGGTGGCCTATTCTACTCTGCCGGGGACCACACGGCTTAGAACCTGACTGACTGTGATGATTTAATTTGTAAAAAAGTATTATTCTTTTTCATTTTTACCATTGTTGTTCTGACTTTATTTGACTCTTTAAGTCGAGTGGGAGTGAAATGGTCGATGGAAAATATATGTCTTTAACCAACTAAAAAAAAATTACGATACTACTAAAACCAAAGGCACTATTTTGTGCCAGAAGTAAATATCCAGAGTAATTTTCTTTTGTTAAAAGCAAAACTTATAATTGAATTTGGGAATTGCTAGGGAATTCCAATAATGTATGATTTACCATACATACAAGTCTAATAATAGCGTTAGTCACGTGAATGCGTTGATCGCAAAATTATCGATATCTATGGTTATTAAGAACCCTTTTACGGATAAGTGGCGACTAGTTTTTTACTGATGAAGAAATTTTAAATAAACACGAATTTTTCAAGCTTACTTTCAACACGCCATTCATGTCACAATAATTTCTAGCAAAATTAAAAAAAAAGGTTACTAAAAATGTAAATCTTGCTAGAGATAATAAAATTGTGACATGATTGTAAAAAAACCTACAAAGTGCGAGTCAGACTCGCCCATGAAGGGCAGCAGCAAGTAAGATAACACTTAATTGCTTAGCTTAATAAGAATTGAGTTCAATAAATGGAAGGTAAATTGCGATTTACCGTTTATAACGTATTAAAAAAAACTACTCACTATATCTAGTTCAAACCAATTTTCGTTGATAGTTTTCATGGTAATGCTTATCATATTTGTTTTAATTTTAGTTTTTTTTTTATTATAGTAGTTAGAGGGGGAGGGTGGGGGGTGTGACACATTTTACTATATACATCTATTTTTATTTACCAAGTTTCAATAGTATAGTTGTTATCATCATCATCATCAGCCCATCGCAGTCCACTGCTGGACGTAGGCCTCTCCAATTGTTCGCCACTGTGATCTATCCATGGCTTCTCGCATCCAGCTCTTGCCAGCCATCCTGCACAGATCGTCCCCCCACTTAGCCAGAGGGCGCCCTACATTACGTTTGCCAAGACGCGGTAGTTGTTATTGTTTCGGAAAAACTGGCTGTGACAGACAGACATGACGAATCTAAAAGGGTTCCGTTTTTTCCGTTTGGCTACGGAACCCAATTTTGTACACAATTCTTTTTTACCATTACTACCTTCTTAAAGTTAATAAAATCTTGTCAACACCCCTTTGCTTCTCAAACTGTGCCATACGAAAAATCGATAAACTACCGAAACTCTCCATAGTGTTCCACAACACTAGTTGCGTGCAACACTGCCGTTTGCGGTCTATGAGTTATTTACATTACTAGAACTTTATAGGCTATTTTTCCGCACAAAAGCGTTAATGTCGATAATAAAAGCTCGTTTTATGGAAATTGAATATGTAAGGATATCGAATACGTGGAAATGGCGGGTTGGAACGGAGTTATGGCGGTTGAAGACAAGCCTGGGCTCTACCTGAATATTTGTCTTAGGGTGGCCAGAAGCCCAATTCTCGTGCTCGTGATATTCTGAAAACATTTCGAATGTCACATGAAATCCATACAAAAAAAATGTTTTGTCGATAAAAAATAAATAAATAAAACTTTTTTGCAAAATCATTAAAACAACAGGATACTTATAATCTATTTATACTAAGGGATCAATTTTAAGTTAACTGCCTGAACTAGGAGCATCCTGTATCTCAGGCAAAAAATAAAAGATATTTATTATGTGAAACAACATTGTGTACTCACATTATAGTTATAATGCAACGCGAAAATCTAAAAAACTTTAAAAATTAAGGAATATGGGATTTAATTCAAAAATTTATTTTAACAATAAATATAACATTAAATTAAGGAAAACGCCTATCTATATGTCGTATGATAAGAAATGTCACGAGCACGAGAATTAGGCTCCTGGAGCCCGATTCTCGGGATGTGGTATTTTGGCATCATATCGCAAAAACATAGTTTTTTTGTTTTGTTTTCATCCGCCATCCGCCAAGATTTTTTTTATGGAAAATCATGAGCATTGGGCTATTGGTGCTATCTTAAAGGCAGACAAATCCGCGGCTCATCTGATGGTTTGGCAACCGACGCTAATAGACATTTCATTTTATTTTTTTCCCTTCTCAATATTGCATCACTGGCTGGTGTATGAAATTTTTATCATATTAACCTGTTTTTAAAAAAAAAACTTTTACAGTATATGACCGTGGGAGAGCCATGCTTTAGCATGAATGGGCCGGCTCGACCGGAGTGATACCACGGCCTTACAGAAAAGCATTACTCTGCTATGTTTTGCTGCGTGAGTGAGGGTACCAATCCGAGGAAAAGGGGGATTAAATGGTCGGCAGCACACTTGTGACTTCACTGCTGTTACGTGCGATGGGTATCCCTTACTTGCGATGCCAATAGATTTAAATTTTAGCTACTAAACCGGATCTATTTTAAACAATTTCGGAACTCCAGTCTCCAAGCAAACATTTATACTACTTTCAATAAATTTACAAATAAATAAAAGCTTTATTTGCAATAAAAACATTAATTTAATAATTGTGCACCGCTTTTTGATCTCTTTTTGCACTCGAAATTTGGATTAACGCCATAAGTGGCCGTTTTTGGCCGCCGTCAAATTTCGAATACAAAAACCACTAGACACTAATTTTAAACCTTTGAATTGCATCAGCCTATGCGGCTTGTTTTAGCCCTCCCCGCCGAATCGTTAACAATTTAAATAAGTTGGTGTCGCTAGTGTGATCTACCCGTCACTTTAAATGGTAAAAATCTGGTCACCATATTTGAATTGCTACCTAAATTTCAAAATTCAAAACATATTCTTCCTACCCAATTTCTTCCGTTTGACCGCGTACAACATAGGGCTGCTCGGATTGTCGGTGTCTTGACTCTCTCTAGTCGACTTCATCCTCTAGCCAGTGCTAGCCTTAGCATTCTATACCGCATCTATCATGGGGGGGGGGGAGGATCTACTTCCTGCAGCTGAAATCTTACATCGAACCACACGCAAGCGATTGTCATTCCATCCTCATCATCTCGATGGATGGCGGTCTAATACTGTGCGTTTCTCGTGGAACTTCCTACCACGTACCTCAGTTCTGTGGAACGGTTTGGCTGCAGGAGTATTTACGGACGGCTACGACTTAGGTACCTTCAAGAGAAGAGCGTACTCTTTTTTTAAAAGGCCGGCAACACATTAGCGAGCTCTCTGATTTCGCGGATGTTGTGCGGCGTTGATTACTTTCCATCTGCTGACTCGCTTGCTCATTGGACAGCCTTTAGCATAAAAAAATATATATAGCACCAGGTATTTTAGAGATCTACATAATTTTTTTTTCCTAATAAAGTGTTATTTTGTAAAAGCGCGCGCGTCAGCAGCATGAGCTCGCAGCTGCGCACGCGCAGGAACACGCCCGCGCCCGAGGGCTGAGGGCTGGTGTTGCTATGAAGTATGTGTACAAGTGTTAGTAGACTGACCTGGTCGGTCTCGCCGTAGGAGTCGAGGTAGGGCGCGGGCAGCATGGCGCCGCGCGCGGGCGCGGGCGCGGCCAGCAGCATGAGCTCGCAGTCGCGCACGCGCAGGAACACGCCCGCGCCCGAGGGCTGAGGGCTGGTGTTGCTATGAAGTATGTGTACAAGTGTTAGTAGACTGACCTGGTCGGTCTCGCCGTAGGAGTCGAGGTAGGGCGCGGGCAGCATGGCGCCGCGCGCGGGCGCGGGCGCGGCCAGCAGCATGAGCTCGCAGTCGCGCACGCGCAGGAACACGCCCGCGCCCGAGGGCTGAGGGCTGGAGTTACTAAGAAGTATGTGTAGAAGAGTTAGAAGACTGACCTGGTCGGTCTCGCCGTAGGAGTCGAGGTAGGGCGGCAGCATGGCGCCGCGCGCGGGCGCGGGCGTGGCTAGCAGCATGAGCTCGCAGTCGCGCACGCGCAGGAACACGCCCGCGCCCGAGGGCTGAGGGCTGGTGTTGCTATGAAGTATGTGTACAAGTGTTAGTAGACTGACTTGGTCGGTCTCGCCGTAGGAGTCGAGGTAGGGCGCGGGCAGCATGGCGCCGCGCGCGGGCGCGGACGCGGCCAACAGCATGAGCTCGCAGACGCGCACGTATTTCACAATTCACCCTCAATTGATTTAAACAATTAATACGTACAGCCATCCCGGATATTGGCGCGATTAAATAAAAAGCTAGACTGATTAAACGCGATATGAGGCTAATTGTACATACAAAAGAGTTAATTTCGAATAATGATCGCCTTTCGTATGGAAATGAACGCGTGTATCGCCAGGATATTGAATATGAATGAGTTTTTATTGCCACGGGTCAGTGTAAATATGCAGTTAAATGCGATACCGTAAATATTGTATCCAAACCATATTTGCGGGGGTGGGTCATGGGGGGCACGACCACCCTCTGGTTTAGCCCAGGAGGACCCAGCGCAGGGGGAATTTATTAAATAAGTAGGTTTTTTATATGTTTAATCAATCAAATATATTTATAAATACTTTGTTTGACGGCAAACACATTAATCGGTAACGAACGCATCGAAAATTTAACTTCCTCTTTTATACCTTAAATAACAAAAAGTGGTTTATTAATAAAATACCTACATATTACTTATATCTTATCATCATAAAATTTTGATTAAAACGTCTTATGACCACCATCGCAGGTTTTAAGACTCTATTTGGTCCAAGCAAGTTGACACGAGACAACTCACTCGACACACAATAGCAGTATTGAAAACGATACAACCCAACGATTCTTATTATTAGGATCACTTTGCGGTACTTCACTGCACAAATAAACACCAAATTTGAACTCTAAAAACCACTAGACACTAATTTAAAACCTTTGAATTGCATTAGCCCATGCGGCTTGTTTTAGCCCTACCCGCCGAATCCCACTTATTCTCAATAAGTTATTTGACATTGGCAAGGCATCTTCGGGTAGAGTCATAATATATTATAATAGGGCGATCGGGCCACTAGATAGAATAATTTCACAAGCTCTAAAAATAACCAAAAAACAAACGGTTTGGTTTCAGCAGTATTCGCCAATAAAATAAAATAAAATAAATAAAACTGCTACAACTTAGGGACTTTCAAGAGAGGAGCGTCATCATCATCATCAGCCCATTTAAGTCCCCACTGCTGGGGCTGATACATTATACTCACTTTATCTAGTTCAAACCAATTTTCGTTGTTGGGGCACTATTTACCACTTTGGGAGCGTCTCTTGCGCAAAGTATTGTGTTTAGAAAAAAATGATGTTAAAAACCTCAACATCATTTTTAAAGACCTATCCATAGATTTGATGAAAAAAAAATTTTGAGTTTCAGTTTCAAGTATGGAGCCCCCCCCCCCAATTTTTTTATTTTTTCCAATTTTTGTGTAAAAATTGTAATGCGGTTAACAAAATACATCTATTTACCAAATTTCTATTGAAATAGCTATACTATTGTATAACTCTTTTAGT
The DNA here is from genome assembly GCA_019059595.1 of Marasmia exigua. Lineage (NCBI taxonomy): Eukaryota > Metazoa > Arthropoda > Insecta > Lepidoptera > Crambidae > Marasmia > Marasmia exigua. The sequence continues at coordinate 21,946,474 of CM032481.1, read as the reverse complement.
TTCGGAGAAAAGTGGCTGTGACATACGGACAGACATGACGAATCTATAAGGGTTCCGTTTTTTGCCATTTGGCTACGGAACCCTAAAAAACTACACATCAAAACACTCTTAAAGTTGTTGAAACGCTTGAAAATTCACATCACACGGTCTTTTAAAGCCGATTTAGTTCAAATTTGTTCGCCGAGCAATATCTTCGGCTAGATTTCAATATTCCTGAACGTTTCAGAGATATTTGAATGATTTGTGATTTTAAGTGTGCTTGGAGAGTGTTATCTAGACTGGTATATTGAAGGCTAAATTTAATCCTTGTTATTGTATTTTTTATTAGAGACATCAAACAGTTACACATTACGAACTTAAACAAACCACTGTACAATTACATGATAATTAAATTTATTACCTACAGAGTTATCCACATGTTAAGTATAAATGAATATTGTAGTAAATAACACACTTAAAAAATTCATCTCGTGTTCAGGCGGGACTCGAACCCAGACCTTTCACAATCCGGGTGAATGTTCTACCAAATAGACCACTGAACGCGTTACTAACCCGACGAAATTTGCTTGATTCGACCTGAGCTGTCGATAGTTTTATCAGTATTGTAGGTATATTTACAATATCCAGTGGAAATATCGACAGCTTATGTCGAATCAAGCACTTACAAATTTCGTCGGGTTAGTAACGCATTCAGTGGTCTAAATGGTAGAATATTCACCCGGATTGTGAAAGGTGTGGGGTCGAGTCCCGCCTGAACACGAGATTAAATTTTTAAGTTTATTATTTACTTAAGAATAAATTGCAAAAGATTGCTATAAAAATATCATCTATTGAATATTGTAGTGTTATTTATTTTATTTTATTTTATTTTATTCGGAAGACCAACAGCTGTCTTAATACAGTAGCAATTACAATGAATTTCTTAAAGCTAATAACAGGTCTTCACTGATAGAAATAAAGTAAGTAATAGTTTTAAGATGCGAAGATCACGGAAAGCAACAGATCAAGTTGGCCATGATACGTAAAAATAAATTTAACAACACTATTACTTACATACATACTGTTGCCGTTATTGGCGGCTTCCGCAGCCGCAGAACAAAACCAATACCTATGGTAGGTAGGTACTATGCCTAATTTCCTCAACAAATGAAAACTAAGTTAGGGTAAAGATCTATTGAGGAAATTTGTCAAATTTGTAGACATTAATGTTTGGGTGTCCGTACTTGTCCTGTTACATTTTCTCGAAAAATGAGTCACACAGCGTCTTTCTCGCCCTAGCCACACTAATAGTAAATATATCGATGTCCAAATGTTTTAAGCTATTAAAGGTTTTACTCGCTCGCAACATATACGAAGGTTCCAGTTAGTAGGTATAAAAACCATGTTAACAAAAGAGTATACAAATACTAATTAAAAATAAAACCATAATATTTAAAAGCAGTAACAAGAAATTTTAAGGTTTGAGTGCATCTATGGCTAGTTTTTTGAAAATACCAGGGCTCATAGAAAAATCTGACTGCCACACTCAGAGTCGTTGATTAACTTAGTTGGCTACTTAAGAAAAAATATTGAACCTTATTTTGATACGAATAAAGACTACCGATACTAAAGTTAATGAACATTACCTTCCCTCCACCAGCCCATGGTCCTTCCTACCGTCTCGGCATACGGACCGAATCTTGGGAGACGCTCACCAGGTACTTGCTAATGGCTCTTTCCCCGGTGCGTTTCTTCACTCCCTACAAAGTCTGTGTCTGGGTCCCATCTCAATGTCACTTCTCCCCAAATGGGGCATGATAAACCACAACACAAGCGACTCGCGCTCTGGCAGTTCCACATCAATCAAACTCCTTCCTAATGTTAAGCCTTTTGTGTGCAAATGCACGCAACCATCAGTTAATGAACATTAGCTTAAATGACTGACTGACCGGATGGCACAATTAGTAGTGACCTTGCCTCTTGCGCCAAAGGTCGTGGGTTCGATCCCCACCCTGGACAAACATTCGTGCGATGAAAACTTGTATTTGTTCAGTGTCTGGGTGTAATATATGTATTTAAGTATATATTTGTGTTCCTCTGTTGTCTGATATCTGTAGCACAAGTGCTTAAGCTACTTAGTACGGAATCAGGTCAACGTATGAGATGTTGTGAGAATTATAATGACGTTTCTGAGTGCGGCCGTAAGTGATTTAAATTTGTGTTCACGTGTAAGAGGAGCTCGTGCGCCGGCGCATGTTCTGCACTTTTCGGTGAAGAACGTGCGGCAGACTCGCCTATGAGAATAATATTTAAAACGATTGAGTATTAAATATCTGTCTAACTTGCTAAAGCCAATTAATAATGTTAGATCGAAAAAGGCCCGGCTCGACCGGAGTGATACCACGGCGTCACAGTAATCCGATATTAGCAGTATTAATCGTGTCCAAGAATAAAATGGCCACATAAAGGCTCCTTGTGCTGTTGCAGGTGTCCATAGGCGGCAGTGATCCATCCATCAGGTGATCCGTCTGGTCGTCTGCCCCCTATCTCGTAAAAAATACATTTGTAAATAAATAAAAAATGGCGGACACTCCGTAGCCCACATAAGGACTGCTCGAGATTTTTCCACTTCCTTTTAACGCCAGACCATCCATCTCATATTTAATCTTTTAAGAGTGGGTTGGCAAAGTCCCGAAAATTAAGAGGATTTAAGTCGGCAAAGCTTCCTTACTCCATAGTTAAAATATTTGTCCTAAGAATTTTATATTAAATAATATCCTTCAACCGATATAGCGGCAAATCGGAACGATTAGCAACTTACGCAGGATATATTATAGTGTGGCCGTGTGGTCCCCGGCAGAGTAGAATAGGCCACCCTCACTCTTACCGTGGTGTCGTAAAAGGCGACTAAGGTAAAGCTGCTGGCATGATCATCAGCACCCAGAGAAGGAAAACTCTGCATTTATATCTAAACCCTCGCCAACCCGTCTGCCAAGCGTGGTGAGTATGGCAATTACCCCTCATGTGATTGAGAGAGGCCCGTGCCCCAGCAGTGGGGACTTAAATGGGCTGATGATGATATTATAGTGCTCAAGTGTATGCGCAAACACGAGTGCACTCTCTGTTCCCTAACCCTCATATTTCGAGGGGACACCAGGGTGAAACGACCGCAGAGGGATCGAGGACCAACGGCTTTACGTACTTTCCGAGGCACGGGGGTAGACCGCCAACTTCCAGACTCCGGGCTGACACTAAGAGTTTGTTGAAAAACTAGGTACATACAATTTATTTTTGGCCGACCCGGCGATTCTAGAGTGGAGACCGCGTCTTGGCAAGCGTAATGTAGGGCGCCCTCTGGCTAGGTGGGGGGACGATCTGCGCAGGATGGTTGGCAAGAGCTGGATGCGAGAAGCCATGGATAGATCACAGTGGCGAACAATTGGAGAGGCCTACGTCCAGCAGTGGACTGCGATAGGCTGATGATGATGATGATGACGACCCGGTGATCGGATTCGGAATCTCTTGCGCAGCCATCGTTTTGAATTTCGACCAACTAACCACTGCGCCACCGAGGCAGTCAAATAAATAACGGTTCTACCGTTTCGGAACACGTAGTAACTCTCTAAGGGTTCGGGTCACAAATTTTTTGCGTAAGCCTTTAAACATCCTTACATCCTTACTAATATTATAAAGGCGAAAGTTTGTTTGGATGGATGTATGGATGGATGTTTGTTCCTCTTTCACGCAAAAACTACTAAACGGATTTTAATGAAACTTTACAGTAATGTAGCTTATAGATCAGAATAACACATAGGCTATAATTTTTAAAGATATCTATAAGACCTTGCTTTTATTCGAATTACACGCAGACGAAGTCGCGGGCAAAAGCTAGTTACATTATAATATCTCTGACATTAAGGTACTGTAACACATGCTTATTTTCAAGCTACTTTCGAGCAAGTGCTATTTAGTAGCATGTGTGGACGGACGTGCTACAAATAAGCATGCTAATTTTGAGCATGCTTAAAATCGCACGCTGGTAGATTTTTAAGCATGCTACCTGCAGTACAGGTGGAATGGGGCGAGTAGTGGAGTGCTTTGGCGTGTGTAAACAGGTTTGCTTATTTTTAAACATATAGCTAATAGAATGCCTGATAGTATGCTCATTGATAGGAAATGTGGACAATTCATTAAGCATGAATGAATGAATAAATGAATGAATGAATGAATGAATGAATGAATGAATGATAATTTTATTTGGCACAATACAAAACAAGGAAACTTAATAAGAAACATAACCTAGACATAAATAATGACGAAAAGTAGGACAACATTATCCCTGTATGCGCCAACCAGGCCGCTCAGCTATAGTCGGTGCTGATCCATGAGACCAACCTCGACGCTGGTTTTCAGCGACTACCATTACATTATTGCGCATCTGTTCCATATCCATGCATGCATGCTGATATTTGGCATGCTTAAAAAGCAAGCTGCAAATGAGCTTGTGTAACCTTAGCTTTACTTACCGTTAAAACAATTAAGCTTCATACATACACATTGATTGAAAGTTTAAAAGCCATGCTTCGGCATGAATGGGCTGGCGGTTGAGTGATAACTGGCTCACAGAAACCCGGCGTATAGCATCGTCTGCGCTGTGCTTCGCTGAGTGAGGGTCCCGGAAGGGAAAAGGGGAGATAAAGATTGGCAACGCGTTTGACTCTACTGGTCTGTAAGTTCGTAATAATAATGTGTAATGTATTTAAATATTGTATTTGTAATTCTTCTGTTCTCTGATATCTTTCACAAATTACTAAAGTGCCTTACACTGCCCGCAATCTTGTTCCTTAATGAAATTATTAACTATCCCAGTTTTTTTTTATTATAGTGGCACAGTATATTGGTTCTCCTCAGCCTGATGGTAAGCAAGAGAAGAGCCTAAGTTGCAATTACAATGGAAGCGATGTCAGGCATCACCTCCGTTGGGACTGCCATACTGGTCCGCGAGATGCTTCTTTACAATTCGTTTGAAGGAATTAATATTGTAGGAAGGGGGAAATACATGCGGCGGCAACGAGTTCCATTTCTTGAAATACGAACTTAACGCTGAGGTACCTAATGATGATGATAATTATACAGATGGCGGAACGGTAGCTCCACGTGTACCCTGAGGCTAGGGGTGTTCAGAATACTGAAAAGGTATTCCCGGATTATCATGAGAGGCGACTAATAGGGCCTTCGGAGCACGCGATAATATTTTTTATTATTCGAAGTTCTGGGGAGCGTTGCTGAGTGGTCACTGCGATCAAATTTGATCTATTGTGACCTCCGTTCCCACTTACAGATCGTCTCCGAGTCCCACAGTCTGCATAAACCGTATAATGGCCCAGGGAGCGATAGCCTTAACATCCTCCTGGCAGATGTGGTAACTGAACAGGGTGCGGCTTCTTGGGTGCCCGAGGGCATCGCATTGACAAAGGACGTGCATCGGTGTCTCGTCCTCTGCCTTATAGAATCTGCAGGCGGGATCTCTGGCCAGCCCGGTTCTGGTGCCGTGCTTGTTTAGCCTGCAGTGACCACTAATGGTTCTTGTGAGGATGCTCAACTGTCCGCGAGATAGCGCTAAGGCCTCTTGCGTGTATTTGCTCCAGCAAATTTTCTCCAGAATTCTGTCATTAATTTGACCTGTCGATCTGAGCCATAGCTGTTTACTTTGTTCGATCGACCACTCTTTAAGATTGCGTCGGGTGGTGCACCTGGATATGCCCAGTACCGCTTCCGAGGTTTGTACCGGGCATGAGGCAAGACGAAAAAGCAGACGAGCTTGCAAGGGAGGGGCCCTTGCAAGCTCGTCGGCTTTTTCGTTGCCCACGATTTCGGTTTTCGGTTTTTCGTTGCACGCGATGATAAACCCTATTGGGAAGTGGCTTGCTTGCTACTAAGCAAGACTGAGAATTGAGTCGTATACTGATACGACTCCGCGGAGGACGACGTTATTGGGTATCCTGGTACGTCATTCTTCTGAGAAGGGCTAGCGCGGCGAGCGCGATTACCGGTACGGCCCAGTCCCGGTTTCCGACCGTGATTGCGCTGAGATGGACACCCCAGGGGTTTTGGTTAGGGTTAGAGTCCCACACACCATCTTGTTACACTACATCTGACAGGGTGAAGGTCATGATGGTTTCCCCTGGGAAAAAAGGGTAACTCTACGTACCCTTTTGTTTTCAACAATTTTGACATTATCCAAGATAAATAAATATTTCACAACATCACAAACATTGATCTGACTCCGAGATAGGTAGCTCAAGCACCTGTGTTACGGATATCAGGATCAACAGTGGGATTACAAATATATACATGTATGTAATATACTTTTCTTTTGTAAATACATAATTTCATTTGTTAAATTACTTTGCACTGCCTTCCCTTATTACAAATACGATATTTCTTTCCTCTACCCAAAAAGTTGTCTGGAAGAAATCGCTACAAGCGATAAGACCGCCTTATTGTATTGTCTGTTGCTGTTGTATCATGCTTGTATTGTATTTTTGTGCAATAAAGAATATCTATCTATCTATCTATACTTATAATACATAGGAAACACGCAGACCAATACAAACAGACATGTTCATGCACACAAATGTTTGTACTGTGCGGGGATCGAACCCGCAACCCTTGAAATAAATTATATATTAAAGAGGAAAAGGCGCATTCATGTTTTATTTTGGTCACTCCTAATAGGTACATACTCCTAATTCACTAACGTACATCTTCTCTCTTTCACTAGGGTTAAAAATAACAAATAACCTAATTTCGAGTAATTCCATTAAAATGAATAATGTTGGTAGCCCAACCCTAACTTTGTACTTTTGCCTTTACGTAATGAGCTCACATGAGACCCCTAGCGGACTCTAACGGGTTTATTTTACCTCTTATGAGAGAAATTCGTTTAATCCGTAGAATAATTAGGCCTTAATTGTAGTGACGCCACCAAACGTGCGCCCTGCGTAAAAATGGCCCTACATTTTGGGGGAAGGTAATTATTAATATTAATAAAATTTTAGAACTAATTTGGTTTACTTGTATGTACACAGTTTCTGTTATATCAAAGAGTTCTTCAAAAACTATTATTTTAATTCCTATAATTCCTATTCCTATAATAATAATAATTTCACAACATCTCATACGTTGACCTGATTCCGGACTAAGTAGCTTAAGCACTTGTGTTACAGATATCAGACAACAGAGGAACACAAATATATACTTAAATACATATATTACACCCAGACACCGAACAAACACAAGTGTTCATCGCACGAATGTTTGTCCAGGGTGGGGATCGCACCCACGACCTTTGGCGTAAGAGGCAGGGTCACTACCAATTGCGCCATCCGGTCAGTCAATTACGGTAATATTCTCCAATCAATTACGGTTCCGGCGGCCAATCTCAACATATTATAGTGTTCAAGTGTGTGCGCAAACACAAGTGCACTCTCTATTCCCTTACCCTCATAATTCAATGGGATGACAAGTGGACATGACCGGAGAGCATGCTCTCCGAGGTACGGGAGTACAAGACCGGGGTTTTTATGTGATAGGTGGCAGATGAGCAGACGGATCACCTGATGATAAGTGATTGCCGCCGCCCATGGACACCCGCGACACCGGTGGAGTCACAAGGGCGCTGCGAACTCTTAAACCAGACTCTGGGCTAACACTAAAAATTTTTTTACCGAAAACTTACGTACAAATTTTTGGCCCGACTCAAGGAACAAACTCGGGATCTCTTGCGCAGCCGTCGTGTTAAAGAGCGACCAAAAGCACTGTAGTGTGTTGAGTGGAGACCGCGACTCGGTAAGCGTAGTGTAGGACGCCCTGCGACAAGATGGGATGATGACATTCGAAGGCTGGCTAAAGTGGGCTGGATGAGAGTGGCCGAAAATCGGGAGCAGTGGCCTGCATTAGAGGAGACCTATGTGCAGCAGTGGACGAGTGTGGGTTGCTGATGATGATGAACCGTAATCGGTTGGAGAATATTATACCAATAGCTTTAAAGAACTCTTTGATATAAGGTCAGCAGCACAATTGCAGAAATTGTGTACACTGTAAGGGCGCATGTGTGCACCCTTTAGCTCACAATGTAGGCAGCCGGTGCCTTTAACGCGTGTTTGCCGACCAATCTGTGTTCAATTAAAAATCAACATCATGTGATGGGAAAGGAAATGAAATACACAACCGTTTTAAAATAAATAAAACTCCCATCAGAACTGTAAATAGGAAAAGTTCAGGAATATGCTTATATTTTTGTTTTATTTATAGAGGTTCAGTATATTGGCTCCCCTCAGCTTGATGTTTTTTTTTTATTAGAATAGCCAGACATTTGGCTACAATCTCACTTGATGGTAAGTGATGATGTGGCCGAGGATGGATCATACCTGTCTAGTAACAGCCTATTCACTCTTTTCTTGACAGGCCTCCTTGACAGTAGACCTCCAGGTCATACAGATATGGTTCGATCACGGTTATTTGGCACGTGGCAAGGGTCGGAACTAATGCTGTTTCGGCATAATATTTTCGGACAGAAAAGACGTTTTACAACGCCCCCCTGTCAATGTCACTGACGTGCCTTTTGATCTTTTTTAATGTTGATGGGTCTTTCTTTCTTCTTCTTTTTTTTTTATAATTTACACTTTTTTTTTGTATGATTTTGTTTGGGTTTCGTCTTTGATTATTTACATAATCAAAGGGTTTTGTATCTGCCTGCCGCCCATATTGCGCATCTGTTCAATTATTTATTTCTTCTTTGCTATCTCAATCTCAATTTTATGCATACGACTGTTGCATAGATATGGAACAAATGCGCAATAATGTTATGATAGTCGCTGAAAACCAGCGTCGGGGTTGGTCTCTTGGATCAGCACCGACTATTGCTGAGCGGCCGCCTGTTTGGCGCATACAGGGATAATGTTGTCCTACTTTTCGTAAATGATTTATATCTAGGTTGTTTCTAATTAAATTTCCTTGTTTTGTATTGTGCCATTGTGCCATTCATTCATTCTTGAATAAGTTTAGATCATAGCGTTCTGGGAACACATCATCATGATGGTAAGCAAGAGAAGAGCCCAAGTTGCAATTACAACGGAAGCGATGTCAAGGCATCCCGCTTATATTTTATTATTTGGTACACGACTTCAATTAAATGGTTGGTTTGGTTGTCTGTATTTATCCAGTCAATGTAAGTTTTCAGTCTACACAGCCTTTTTGGACTGACTTGATAATACATTAATTCTCACAACATCTCATACGTTGACCTGATTCCGTACTAAGTAGCTTAAGCACTTGTGTTACAGATATCAGACAACAGAGGAACACAAATATATACTTAACTACATATATAACACCCAGACACCGAACAAACACAAGTATTCATCGCATGAGTGTTTGTCCAGGGTGGGGATCGAACCCACGACCTTTGGCGTAAGAGGCAGGGTCACTACCAATTGCGCCATCCGGTCAGTCTAGGTTTGGTTGTAAAAATAATAATATTCATATATTTTTTTAATATGGTTAATAAAATTGGTTCTTAGAGTTAAAAATATAATGAAAATCCAACATACTATGCGCATGCGCATGCGACGTCTATATAATTTGAAAATTGAATCGCATTCACAGTCATTTTACTTCCTTTATGCTCTACTAGTGGCCCTCGCTTAGCTTCGGTAATTTAATTTTAAAATAAAACATACAGAAACTGTATTTTTCTATACGAACTTGATTTGCAATTAACCCATTCTGAGATTATAGGTAAGTAGTAGGTATTTAACGGAGACTAAAATGAGACTAAAAATAGTAAATTAAAATACTTAATTTAAATGTGGGAGAGCCACGCTTAGGCATGAATGTGCCGGCTCGACCGGAGTAATACCACTGCCTCACAGAAGACCGGCGTGAAGCAGCGCCTGCGCTGTGTTTCGCCGTGTGAGTGAGGTTACCGGAATCCCAATGGGGGTAAGGGAAAAGGTTGGCAGCGCACTGGTGTTGCGGGTGTCCATGAGCGGCGGAATTGCTTGCCATCAGGTGGTCCGTCTGCTCGTCTGCCACCTCTCATAAAAAAAGAAACTAAAATGCCTTTTATTCATTTTGCATATATTTTCATGATTGATAAGCACTAAATATGGCGTCTAAACCCCATTTCACATAAAAAAAGCAAAATAATTTATATAAAAAGACCAATATAATTGTTCATGACTCAAGCTTTAAAAATAATGTGACTTCTACGGCATCGTAACCCCCGTCAACCTTTCAGGATTGATTAAAAAAGTGTAAATATTTTCCTTATGAATGTCCAAATTCTAATTTTCATAAACTCGAGCATTAAATATGGCGAATTTTCCATACGACGTTTAACCCCATTTCACTCTTTTAAGAGTTGAGGAAAAAAATGCTTAATATTTTAATTTATATAAAAAGCCCAAACACCTATCAATTTTCATGACGCCGTGTGAAATTTAAATTTTTGGGCCCCGTTCACTCTTTTTAAGGGGTTGAATATAAAATATGCTGAAAGTTCTGATATCAATTTTGTATTAACAGTGCAAGTACTAATTTTCACGATTCTAGAAGTAAATATGACAAATATGCCATACGACGCTTCAACCCCCATTTTACTTCCATACAATGTTAATTCTATTTCAATTTTGCCGTGTGAGTGAGGTTACCGGAGGCCCAATGGGGGGAAGGGGAAAAGGTTGGCAGCGCACTTGTGACTCCACTGGTGTTGCGGGTGTCCATGGGCGGCGGATTGCTTACCATCAGGTGATCCGACTGCTCGTCTGCCACCTCTCATATAAAAAAAAAAAAAATTTACCCTTTTATGGGTTGAGTTAAAAAAAACTGAAACAGGTATTTTTTTTAATAAACATAATCTGAATTTTCAAAACTCTAACATCAAAAATGACAAACTTTCATACCAACTTTAACCCCTTATTTCACCCCTTTAGGGATTGAATTTTTGAAAACCCCTTCTTAGTGCGCGCCTACATAATAAAAACTATGCATGTTCCAATTTTCATGATTTTTGGTCCAGTAGTTTCGGCTGTGCGTTATAGATCAGTCAGTCAGTTAGTCACCCAGCGCCGAGGCGTTACCTTTTTATTAATAGTATAGATAAGATATGAATAGTATAGTTTATTAATAGTATTTAAAAAAAAAAACTATATTAAATACTACGATAATTTTACTAATTAATACAACAACTTTTTTTATGTATGTCAATTTTATAAAAATTAATTGACATAAAATGTCATTTTTTTATGCTAGAGGCGGACAAACAAACAAGCGAATCACGCTTCAAATAAGCAAGTGATGGAAAGTAATCAACTGAAATCAGAGATATCCATTCATTTATTTTAAAAGGCTTAAACATAGTAAATCAAATGTTCAATTTTATCATTTAAAAAGTAATTTCTGCATTTAGATAATTAAATAATGCATTTTTGAAGTTAGGAGGTGGCAATAATTTAAATTACAAGTCCTGTGGTTTGTACAGTCATGGTAATGTCATCTGAAAGCTGCAAAGTATAGGCATCTATCTGGTGCCTACCACTTTGTAGCTTTCGGTGTTGAAACACTGGGCCCGTGGGGTTCCGACGCTCTCTCTTTCTTCCGTGACTTAGCTAAGCGTTTAGTCGAAGTCACGGGAGAGCCAAAAGCTGGCAGCTACCTCGCCCAGCGAATTTCCATCGCGATCCAGCGGGGTAATGCTGCCAGCATTTTGGGGACATTGCCACGGGGACCTACTTTGTTTTAACTTTCCTTTTTATTTACTTTTAGTTTAATTTTATTTCTTAGTTATTGTCTTTATTTTCTTGTGTTTTTGTTCAATAAAATAAATTTTCAGTATCCGTCATGGTAATTGAATTGATCTAATGACACTTATTTAGATTCAAGAATATGTGTGAATATCCTGTACAGATTTTTTAATCTGTATGCTGTAAAATGTCTGGCTCGTTTGTTTATTTATTTTAAAGCGTACAGGCTAAGTAGGTCACGACACGCCAAGTAAATATTTTCTTTTCACCGTCTATCGTAAACAGCCGTATAGTCGTTCCCTACTTAGCAAGAGGCTGCAGTAGGGCTGTTTAGTGTGGGTTAATTAAAGTTTATCGCATAGTAAACAGGGTGGGCCCAAAAAGCCTTTGTTTTTTCCAGACACCCTTCTTAGATATAAAGGGTAAATAATCTGGGCCCTTAATTAAATGTTGAAGAATGTTTTTAAAGTTAAATTAGTTGGATGTCAACAAGGAATATTCATCTTAGCGTGTAGTTCCCGGTTGTAAGTAAGTAAGTAAATGTTTTATTTTTGTTGCGTTTTGCACATCGTCTGCATTCAAAGCTGTCGCTTTGGAGCCCGGGATACGCTCAGATCCATGATCTAGGATTTTATTTTGCTAGAGGCGACAAACGAGTAACCGGGTCACGTGATTGAAAGTAATTAGTAAGTGGGTTGGGCAAACCGGCGTGAGCACCACGGCACAGCTGCACTGTGCTGTGTTTCGCTGCGTGAGTGAGGTTACCGGAGGCCCAAGCCGGGGGTGAAAGGGAGATTAAAGGTTGGCAGCGCACTTGTGACTCCACTGGTGTTGCGAGTGTCCATGGGCGGCGGCAAATCGCTTACCATCAGGTGATCCGTCTGCTCATCTGCCACCTATGTCATAAAAATGTGGGTTTGAGAAGTCTGGCAACTACAATAACGTGTTTACCACACACATCAATTTGTTTGATCTGTGGTCTGTTGTTTGACCTTCGCAACCCTTAGGCAGGGGAACAAAACCTACTGGATCATTGTTACACGTTTCAAAAACTATACGAAACGTGCAGGTTTCCCTTATCGCCTAGTTAATGGTAGAAATACGCACATGGATTTGGAAAATCCAAAGTGGCATGCTTGGGTTCTAATCTACAACCTCTCCTAGGCGCAATAAGTTGTTGTACTAATAAGTATACTAGACGCCCTGTTGGGCTAGTGGTTTAAGTACCGAGCCAGGATCTCGGGGTCTTGGGTTTGACTCCCGGGTCAAGCAAAAAATATGATTCAAGTTTTTAGAACACAGCTCAAGTTTGTGATCACTAATTCGCATTAGGCAAGCGTGGTGATTAAGCCTAATCCCATTATAGTAGCGATGACTTGAATTCTACGATGGAGGCCTTTGCTCTGCAGTGGGACAGTTTATAGGCTGATACTTTACTTTACTAATAAGTATTAGGTTGTTTTTTAGATTTTCGCGTTGCATTATAACTATAATGTATCATGTATCATATTAACACGATATCACATTAACACGGACTCAGTCCGCTCGTGACCACGGCTGCTGTAACGTAGCCGAAACGTCGAGCCAAATATGTGAGAACACAATGTTAGTTTCACATAATGAATATCGTGTTAATCCCCGCATTGATACATTATAAGTATTAGGTTGATATTCATCCAGTCTTTTAAGACGAATAAAATACACAAAATTATAGTAGCTTTGTTCAAAGTATAACCTTTATGGATGATACGAAGCATTTTACTACCTAATACAGAATGCGCTTAAATTACGACTCAGCCCTTCTCTCGCCATCCAATCAACATAAAGTCTGTTTAGCTTTATAGTGGTGCTAATGGGAGCTTGTAGAGCTTATAGCAAACTGTGAGTGATTATCTCGAGAGGTTTCGCTTTAAGGAACTAGTAAAAAGGAAAACGACTAATGGGGCTGCCTTCATACCTGGACTAGGAAATGTGGCGGAAATTGCGATACGTTAATGTTGTAATGTTGGCGACCCACTAACCACCACAACCTGAACTTTTTCCGTTAAAGCATTAATTGAATTTTTTTGACTGCCTCGGTGGCTCAGTGGTAGTGGGTCGCACTTCAAAGCGACGACTGCGCAAGAGGTCCCGGGTTCGATCCCCGGGTCAGGCCAAAATTTGTACCTAAGTTTTCGGTAAGTGGCAGCTCGGAGTCTGGACTCCCGTGCCTCGAAAAGCATGTTAAGCTATTAGTCCTGCGCCCGATGCCTCTCCGGTCGCGTCACAGTAGTGTCCCATCGGAATATGAGGGTAAGGGAATAAAGAGTGCACTTGTGTTTGCGCAAGCACTTGAGCACTGTAATATATGCGTAAGTGGCTGATCGTAGAGGTTGGCCGCCGTAGCCGTAATCTATTGGATGATATTATTGTTAATGTTGATAGTGCACTGGTGTTGCAGGAGCCCACGGGCACCGGTAATCACATACCATCAGGTGGTCCGTCTGCTCGTTTACCTCCTATCTCATAAAAGTAATAAAGTGCAGTGGTTTGGGGGTCGCACTTTAATTAAAATGTCGATTTTTTACGCTATTTTGCTGATTCTCGATTTCTCTAATTTTTCGTCTCGATATTTTCGAGTCTTGATTTTCCCAAGTCCTGATTAATCCGCGACTTTTTTTTCCGCGGCTTGATTTTTCCGAGTCTTGATTTAAAACGTCGTATCAACAAAATTGAATTCACGGCTCGAAGCTATACCTTATTCCGGGATATCGGATTTAGAAAAAAACGATCTATCTATATTATTCGTGTCTTGATTTTACCGCGACTTAATTTTTACTCGACTACGGCAAAGCAAAAGGAAAGTAATGATTTCGACTGGCTATGTATGTATGTATGTTTGTTCATCTGATTCCACGTAACTTCTAAACTAGTTATCATATTTGAACAATGAGAATGAGATGTCGTTAGAAGCGTCTTGGTTGTCTTCTGGTTATAGGCAACATGACGTCACGTTAAATTTATTACAGCGCCCTCTAGGGGACTTAGAGTAAGGAACTAAAAAAAAAAATTTGCTTGACGGTACCGTGTGGGGTATCAAATGAAAGAGCTTTTTAGCATCAATTTAAATATGTAATTATATTTACATAACTAAAAATATGTTAAATAAAAATAAAGTTTAAAAACTAAAACCCGACCCACCTACTGTAGCAAAACAGATTTACTTAAAATAAAATCAATGTGGCATACGACCACGGCGATACGGCATAATCATTTCAGCAGAGACAATTTTCTTGTTTTGTACTTTTTAGATCGTGTTATTTTGGTCGGGTTTTAGTTTTTAAGCTTATTTTTTCCGCCTTTTCGTTTTTTCTAAGTCTTTATTATTCTAAGTATTTATCTTTCCACGTATCAATTTTGCATAGTCTTAATTATTCCGCGTTTTTCATATAAAACCCTATTCTGTTTTTAATACGAAACATGAATTTATTCGCTCTATATGAATAATATTCTTGCTGGGCAAAACGTAAATAAGAACTTTTCTGTTTACGAGAAACAAATGCTCGAAACTCTTTGCAAAAAGGGGAAACTTTCCAGGGCTTTTCTTATTGTTAATAAGGAGTTCCAAAGATAATTTTGTTAGAGTTTTCACTATCCTCAGGTGGAGTATGTAAATAGGTTCGGCTATAAAGAAAAAAATAAAGACGGGAACAAAGGTTTTTTTTGTGTTAGGCGGCTAGACGAGTGGACGGATCACTTGATGGTAAGCTATTACCGCCGCTCATGGACACTCGCACACCAGTGGACTCACAAATGCACTGTCAACCTTTTCACCCCTCTTCCCCGCATCGGGCCTGTGCTTTTTTATGTCATAGGTGGCAGACGTGCAGACGGATCACCTGATGGTAAGCGGTTGTCGCCGCCCATGGACACCCGCGACGCCAGTGGAGTCACAAGTGCGCTGCTAACCTTCAAACACCCCTTTCACCCGAATTGTGCCTCCAGTTCCCTCAATTACCCTTATAAACAAATATGCCGCTGTATACTTTCACTTACCCTTATAAATAACTATGCCACTGTATATGTACTTTCTCTCACCCTTATAAATAAATATGCCGCTATATACTTTCACTCACCCTTATAAATAACTATGCCGCTGTATACTTTCACTCACCCTTATAAATAACTATGCCGCTGTATACTTTCACTCACCCTTATAAATAGCTATTCCGATGTATACTTTCACTCACCCTTATAAATAGCTATGCCGCTGTATACTTTCACTCACCCTTATAATTAACTATGCCGCTGTATTTCATTTATGACATAGGTGGCAGACGAGCAGACGGGTCACCTGACTATACTTTCAAAGTTCAGATTGATTGATTCCGTTTCGATCGAATGATTGACAATCTTTGGGTGAGGCTATCCTTGGCTCATGCCGAAGTAAAAGGCTGTAACAAATATCGTCGTCTTACCTGTAAACCTTTATAGTAACTTTTTATCTAGAAATTAGTTCTTACATTTCAAGACTATAAATCACAGTTTCCTCATCCTGTTAAATGTATGTCATCAAAAATGAATATCTTTTGCTCCACCTCAACGGCCCATCCAACTTGCATCAAAACCGCTCATTTTAACTTCAATTCAAGTACTAATTTGAATGAACAAAGTTAGCCCCAGGCTCGGACTACGAAATGAGAGGGTAAATAAATCAGACAGGCCCGTAAACTACTCCTCGAATGTAGTGAGCGATTTAGTGGAGAAATGCGGTGTTTAATTATTCAATTCACACAAAAATTTTCATGATTTTAATCAAAGTTACGAATCGATTATCTTATGCATGAAAAGGCAATTCATGATCATTTGAATCAGTGGCAGTGTACGCTGTCTCTGGTGCAGGGGTTGCGGGTTCGATCCCCGCACAGTACAAACATTTGTGTGAATGAGCATGTATGTTTGTATTGGTCTGGGTGTTTTTCATATATTATAAGTATATTTTTTTTTATGTGATGGGTGGCAAACTGAAGATAAGCGATTACCGCCGCCTTTGGATACCCGCGACACCAGTGGAGTTACAAGTGCGCTACCAACCTTTAAACCCACTTTACTCCCGGATCGGGCCACCGGTACCCTCATTCACGCAGCGAAACACAGCACAGTGTTGCTTCATACCGTACATACAATAAATACAACCATAATGATATATTTCTTATAGATAGGTATAAATGACCAGAGTGCCGAAGCCGAGTGGTCCCGGCAGAGTAGAATAGGCCACCCTCACTCTTACCAAGGTGTCGTAAAAGGCGACTAAGGTAAAGCTGCTGGCATGATCATCAGCACCCAGAGAAGGAAAACTCTGCATTTATATCAAAACCCTCGCCAACCCGTCTGCCAAGCGTGGTGAGTATGGCAATCACCCCTCATGTGATTGAGGGAGGCCCGTGCCCCAGTAGTGGGGACTTAAATGGGCTGATGATGATGATGATGACCAGAGAAAAGACCACATTAAATAGGAATAAGAGACAAGGAAAGACAGTTGACTGAAGAAATTAAAACACCAACTTTTATCTAAGTGGTGTAACAGCCCTTTGTTAAAAACTTCCTAATAAGCACTAACAAGCAAATCTCAAAACTTCCCCAACTGTAAACATAGGGCCAAGTTCTGAGCTACAGAACATTTCGTATTAATAGCGTAACGTGAAGTCAAGCCGCGTAATGTAGTTACACTGGAATACTAAATAACTAGGCTAGTTATATTAAATGAGAAACAGGATGTTTGGGGTGAAGCGGCTTATACGAGTAAAATAACGTCACAGCATTTCTGGGACACAAGAGTTGAGTCAGGCGTGTCATTTGCATATGTTGCCGGAAAATTACAAAAACTGTTTAATTGTATTGTGTACTTGAAGTATTACACAAGGCAACATAGATTACGCTATCTTAGATTTGAGGTACCTGTAGTTTAATAAAAAAAAAACATATTTTAAGTATGTCAAAGTCGAGAATAAATGATTAGTGTTTATCATCATCATCATCATTACAGCCAACGACCAATGCTGGATATCGCTGCTGCGTGCTGTGATTAGCTGATTGGCCTCCCCAATGTACTCCACATTGATCGGTCCTGTGTCGCCCGCATCCAAGGGATTCCCGCTACCTTTACCAGATCGTCTTCTATCAGCTCTCTTTTATGCTCCTATGTTAAAAAGATGTGTGGAATTCTGGAAAATTCCCATGAGAGGCATATTCAAATGCAATTGAAATTTTAATAATAAATATTTCACAACATAAAATACATTGATCTGACTCCAAGATAGGTAGCTCAAACACCTGTGTTACGGATATCATAACAAACAACGAAATTACAAATATACGTATAATACTTTTTTTTTCTAAATACATACTTATAATATGTAGTAACACCATGGCCAATACAAACAGACATGTGATCTAATCCGCAACCCTTGCACCATATGCAGCATTCACTACCATTGATCCAAACGGATCGTCAAAATTAAACATTTTAGCATTAGCAACCCTGGAAATTGGTGTTTTATGGACCTTACATTTAGTTGAAAAAATACCTTAACTGGATACCACTGGAAAAAATGTGTTTTTTGTTCCCATGTGTTATTTTACACAATATTTGTCCATGGATATCGAAGTCTTAAGGAAAACGATTGGTAAAGGAAGTATCCTGACCAGAAAAAAGACGGTAAAAAAAGCGTTTCAACAAAAATATTCAATGTGAGTCGTCTGTGTCTACGTAAAATAAATATTGATAAACAACTTTTACCTAAAAGACTTCCCAAGTTCTAAAAATCACAATAAATACTACAGAAAAAGTGTTAAGGTCAAAGGTAGGGCAAAAACGACGGGGTATTATAAGTTTGACGTGTCTGTGTGTGTGTCTGTGTGTCTGTCTATGGCATCGTAGCTGACGAACAAATGAACCGATTTTGATTTTGTTTTTTTTTTTTAAAGATTATAAAGGAGGGAGTGTTCTTAGTTATGTGAGATAAAAATCGATCCAAGATGGCCGCCGTCACAAAGGTTTGGATTTTATGTTTTAACTCAACTCCCACATTATGGGTAGGGGAAGTACGTCCAAAATGACATATATGGACAAAGCGACACATTAGTGTTATTTAAAAATTTGCGTGGTTTAAACTGTCAAAAATTAGCCAATGAAGAAGTACCTACAGCGAAAATATACCATAGGATTTCTGAGACCCGTTTTAAATACACAACGGACGCCATGTTGACTTTTGTGTTTCGAGGTTGGCAAGAAATTTATCAGTGGTCGGTTGTTTTTTGTTTTTCGGTAAATTTTCTTTTGTGATTTTATTGTTTCATAGTTTTATATTTCTAAGCATTTGGTGTCTGAGGTAATCGCGTAGAATTTAAAACATTGTTCTCACTGCAACAAGATTCTTCCTTGATTTGTAATATTTTTGTAGCGTATGTACAAAATGACATACAACCACTATGGACAAAACGACACATCTCTTTGGCCGTAGAGATGGTGGTAATAAAAGTAATTATTAAGTAAATCTACTTAAATCTTTTTAACTGACAGAATCGAAATATGCCATGGAATTATACGAGGACAATAATTAGCAATCGGCAATCATGGAGTCCAGAAGCGATGAAAAAAGCTATTGAAGCTGTAAAAGAGAAAAACATGGGTTGGCTTCTGACTTTGACTTTCGAATTGCCTGAAAAGAGTGGATTTGCGCACAGTTTTAATAAAAATGATGGTAAAGCTGGCCAGGAGTGACTAGATGGACTTTGGCTATGTATTTAATTTAGTCCATACGACCCATGTCGTTTTGTCCATACGGTATGGACAAAATGGATTTATCTTGATCTACACTTAATACTAAATATTTTTGCAAGTGTTGATTATTCTGACAAAACCTATATGATTTTTTATAACCAATTAATATAAGCAAAGAAAAATATGTTCCAATTATGAATAATATTGACGTTATCGATGATTAATAAAACACCATGTCATTTTAGACGTACTTCCCCTATCATATAAAAGGGCTTGAGTAGCAGAATATATTAATTGTGAAAAATTTCAAATCCAAGATGGCCGCCATCAGAAAATGACGAATAAACTATTTGTTGATCCAACTATATAAATATAGGTATCAAATGAAAGAGCTTTAGTTGTCTCGGGGTTTTTTTTAATTTTCAATTTAATTAGCTACCAAACCGGACCTATTTGAAACAATTACGGGGTTACAACCCCTCGGCAAACACCTATACTAGCCTAGAAAAACCTAATCAAAAATCCTTTTAAGGGCAAGCGGTTTTGGTCCCTACGCATCATCATCATCAGCCCATTTAAGTCCCCACTGCTGGGTCACGGGCCTCCCTCAATCACATGAGGGGTAATTGCCATACTCACCACGCTTGGCAGACGGGTTGGCGAGGGTTTTGATATAAATGCAGGGTTTTCCTTCTCTCGGTGCTGATGATCATGCCAGCAGCTTTACCTTAGTCGCCTTTTACGACACCTCGGTAAGAGTGAGGGTGGCCTATTCTACTCTGCCGGGCACCACACGGCTACGCATGACGTTTCTATAATCACGGTTTCAGGGAGAGAGATAACCGTTTGTATCGCAGTCTAAAGTTGCCGGGAGCGGCTGCGGTTGCGCCGCATCGTTTCGAACTTTCTAGACTGCGGGTATGGTGACGAGCGCAGTGAATTTCAACTTTACTCTATAACCACAGAATAAAATATTCCGTTATTTTTTTATAGTTTACATCCCGAAAACCTCATAACAGTGTATCGTGAATAAAGTCCATTTGGCATGTTAGATCAACCAAATAAGCGATTTTTTGTTCGCTTATTTTCTTTTAGTAGAAAGGCCAATCAGGATGACCTCACTCCGCCTGATGGTAAGCGGCCGTGAAATCCAAATATGAGGCTGACAGGCACAAAAGATCTAACAAATTACCCATTGAGTCTGCCATCCTCACCCTGATGGCCTGCTGAGATGCCGCTCCACGCCCCGCCTAAAGACCCCGGATTGTATGAAGGAGGAATCACATGAGCTGGGCGGGCATTCTATGTCTTGATGGCTCGGGGCAGGAACGAGGATTTGACTTTCGGGGTGTAAACGATAAAAAAATAACGATGAATATTGTGTACAGTGCAAGGTATATTTTTTTATTATTTGACCTCAATCTCACCCGATGTTAAGTTAATATGAGGTCCAAGGTGAGTCATGCTTTTCCGTGAAAAGCCTATTCACTCTTGCCTTAAAGGGGCCCAGGTTAAATTGTTCAGGAAATACATCGGCGGGCAACGAGTTCCACTCCGTGGGAGTGAATGGGCCGGCTCAATCGGAGTGATACCACGGCCTCACAGAAAACCGGTGTGAGCAGCACTGTGCTGTGTTTCGCAGCACAAGTAAAGCAAAAGCGTAAAGCAGAAGTAATAATTAAGAGTATCAACCTAAGTATTGTCCCACTGCAGGGAACAGGCCTCCATTATAGAAGTCCAGTCATCGCTAGTATGATGGAGTTAAGCTAGCTAGGCTTAAGCTAGCCTAATGCGGATTGATGACCACAAATCCGAGCTTTGTTCGAAAAATTAGAAACACACTTTTCAACCGGAGAAGGCAAGACCTCGAGATCACGGGCCTGTATTTAAACCATCAGAGACAGAGTGAGATAAAATATTAGACACTGGAAATAATAAATTGCTTTTGAAGCAAAAAATTAATGAAGTAATACAAATTTAATCCCAACAACCGTTTCATCATAACGCCGACCCCCGTCTCCTGACTGACCTACATCAAAACAGTACAATTATCCCAAGTAATATCTTTACCATCCTAAACGAAAATACCCCATGAAATTCCTTTACACCGGCTCCATAAAACGTCAGCATTAAATACCAGCTATTTGTGATCTCCGTGGCCCATGATGCTATCGGGTTTATGCAGGTTATAAATATAAAAAGTACATGAACTCTTTGAAGAGGTTATAGCTCATCAGAGTAAACAGCTTCAGAAAGGCCGATTTACATGGAACTATCAAAATAATGTAAACCTTCAAGAAAAGAAACTTTTCTGATTTGGCAGATCCATGAGCTGGGGTAATCGCTTATCATCAGGTGATCCGTCTGCTCGTCCGCCCCTATCTCAAAGAAGGAAAACCATTCGAGACCCAAAATAAGTGTTAGAGTAACAAAGTGACGCATTACTCGTATTGTAATTACGAATCTTTTCAATTAATCTACAAATCCTGGATATATTTAAGTCATAGGTGGCAGACGAGCAGACGGATCAAATGATGACGTGCCGCCGCCTATATAAACCCGCAACACCCGTTACAAATTCGCTGCGAACCTTTCAGCTCCTTTTTCATCCGAAATCGGCCTCTGGTACACTCATTCAGCGAAATACATGCGCTGTATTTCGCCGAGTGAGTGAGGGAACCAAACGCCCAATCCTGAGGGAAAGGATGCTTAAAGGCTTACTGTAATAGTTAGGCCAGAAGAGTCACTTGTGGCTCTAGTGGTACTGAGGGTGTCCATGGGCGGCAGCAATCCCTTACCGACATTCGTCAACTATTCATCATTATCATCGTCATTTAAGCCAATAGACGTCCACTGCTGGACATCATCATCAGCCCATTTGAGTCCCCACTGCTGGGGCACGGGCCTCCCTCAATCACATGAGGTGTATTTGCCATACTCACCACGCTTGGCAGACGGGTTGGCGAGGGTTTTGATATAAATGCAGAGTTTTCCTTCTCTGGGTGCTGATGATCATGCCAGCAGCTTTACCTTAGTCGCCTTTTACGACACCTCGGTAAGAGTGAGGGTGGCCTATTCTACTCTGCCGGGGACCACACGGCCTCCCCCAATGTTCTCCAGACATATCGGTCCTGTGCCGCCCGATTCCAATATTGATTCCCGCGACCTTCACCAGATCGTCGGTCCACTTTGTGGGGGGCCTGCCATACGCGACTGCGACTTCCGTGGCTTCCACTCGAGGACCTTTTTGCACTAACTATTACAGTAATAAAAATGTAACCGCGTTTATTGGGATGGTAGCTCAGTGAATGATGTAAGCTTCAGTGGATTAGAACGAGCTTTCCATGCGGGGGGTCCTGGTTTAAATACAAGCAATCACCTCTGGATTTCTCAAATCTATGTACGTATTTCTACCATTAGGTCGGCGGTAAGGGAAAACATAGTTAGGAAAGCTGTATATTTCCGATAGATTCTGAAACATACAACCTTGATTCAATATCAATATCATTTATTTGCATAAAATATGGTGGTCTAATTGGTAGAACATTCACCCGGATTGTGAAAGGTATGGGTTTGAGTCCCACCTGAATACGAGATGAATTTTTTAAGTGTGTTATTTACTTTAGAATAAATTGCGAAAGATTACCATAAAAAATATCAACTATAAATCTAGTTTATTTCAGAAACTTTGTTTTATATGTTCCTCAATAGTTTGTATCTGATTGAATATTCTGTTTGGTACCAATTTCAGTTGGTCTGGTTCGGTTGATAAAGGGTTGTGAAGGTCAGACGACAGTCGCTTCACTGTAATTACCAGACTACCCAAATCCTGAATCATGGTCTAAGCGTACCCTGGGCTTGAGCTTTGTGCAGCCACAGCTTTGGACGCACCCGGGTCACTACACGCTAAGATGAGGAGGAAAAAATCTAACCGTGTAAACGTTGCGCCAAGACACAAATCGTGATAAGAAATTCCGCTTCACTATCTCATCCGATTTGATGACTTGTTTAGGGTTAGACGTTCATTATTTTTTAGGGTTCCACAGCTAGTTTTTTCGAAATAGGTTTGAGAATGGTTATTTGTTCTATTAATATTTAGGATGAGAAGGTTTGAGGTTTTTATAGCAGACTAGTGGTCTGCCTTGATGTTACCTCGGGACCTCAATTTGCTTTATCTTACCAATAGATGGCTCTGGGTATCGATTACATCGCGCAAGTGTTTCGTCTGGTTTGATTTACTTAAGGGCCCCTTTCTGTCCATTGGTGCCGCTAACAGATTTTTATGGATTGTAATGAAATTAAGATAATGATTTTCAAATTGCTCATGATTATGCACACGCCATGCATATCACCTTCATTTCTAGCATGATCTGTTGCCGGCAGCACTGGATCGTAAGAGGGCCCTTAAAAGCCTTTCCATTGTTTATAAAGTTTACTTCTTTATAGATGGATAGAATTTTAGATATTTGTATAAAAAATCTACTTTACATCAGAATCAATCATGTGAGCTGTTAATTTTTTATGGGTCGTACAAAATTTTTGACGAATTTCCAAAAGTTGTTCAAAATGATTCGTAGAAGAGATGGTTAAAGGGAAGTAAATGTCTACCGATCCATCCGGTATACCCCTTCGCAAATTATTTCCACTCTATTTTTAAGTGTAGAGAATATTAAAATTCTGAGCCAAAAAGCCTCAGATATGAAGTTAATTAAAATTTAACGCTAGAACAAGCGACTTTCATAATTAAGTAATTATCTACAACATTCATGTAAGTATTATTTTTTACTTTCTTTATTTAATTTCATAAAAGCCACAGTATCTCAGTAGAGATATGGAAATGAGGAATGTATAGATTTTATTAAGTGATAGATGGCAGACGAGCACCCCCCCAGACGAGTCCCCACTGCTGGGGCACGGGCCTCCCTTAATCACATGAGGGGTAATTGCCATACTCACCACGCTTGGCAGACGGGTTGGCGAGGGTTTTGATGTAAATGCAGAGTTTTCCTTCTCTGGGTGCTGATGATCATGCCAGCAGCTTTACCTTAGTCGCCTTTTACGACACCTCGGTAAGAGTGAGGGTGGCCTATTCTACTCTGCCGTGTGGTCCCGGCAGAGTAGAATAGGTTAGTGATTGCCGCTGCCCATCGACACCCGCAACATCAGTGGAGTCATAAGTGCGCTGTCAATCTTTAAACCGGGCTTCCCCCGGACCTGGACAGTAATAAGGAATCGATTGATACATTCATCAAAATTGACTAGGTGGCTTAGGCAGAATCTTAGAACATACAATATATTTACATATTTACATACATACATACTTGCATACGTACATACTTACATACTTACGTACCTACATACTTACATACATATTTTATTTATTTATTTATTCAAAACTTTATTGCACAAATTTTGATACAATAAGGCGAACTTAATGCCAAGAAGCATTCTCTACTAGTCAACCTTTGGGTCATGCAGAAAGTGCAGTGGTGCGGCGAAAGGAAAATTTGTAGTTACTAGTAAGGAGAAAAAAAAACACTGATATTATATAACTACATTATAAACATACCTGCATATATAAATATATTTAAATAAATATATGATTAATAAGTACATAATAAATAAATACAATATATGCTGCTAACTATAAACAAAAAAAAAGTAAAATACATAGGAAAAAAACTAGATATAATATGTTATTTATACACATATAAGCAATTAAGTCATGCGGAAAGATTAGATGTCAAAAAATGCTCACAAACCCTTTTCTTGAATGAATGCCTATTCAGTGAGGTACATAGACTGCTAAAATCATAACCCTTCCTTTTTGATTTGCCGTAGTCGGGTAAAAAGAAAACAAATTTAAATTTCATTTACTTTATTTTCATTTCATGGCACAAAATTGGAATGGTTATTGCAATTTGCGACTGAAACGCGTTTTTTGAGGAACTTCTTTGGTGGGGCGGACTCTAATTGGTTTTTCTAAATATTTTTTTTTATTAAATTGACGCTACGTATATTCAAACTAATTATAAATTCATTACTTCCTGGATCGAACAGTAATATTATTCTTCGTGTTTCAAAAGCCAGGGTGCGTAATTACAATCCTTAAATTTAACTATGGTTCAGGATTTTTTCGGAATTATTTTGTTGATGTTTTTTTATGTGATAAGTGGCAGACGAGCAGACGAGATCACCTGATGGTAAATTAATTGCCGCTAACCAATGGAAGCCCGTGACACCAGTAGAGTCACAAGTCAACACTTTAACCCGGATTGGGCCAGCGGTACCGGGAGGGCACTCACGCAGCGAAACACAGAAACAGGTGCTGCTTCACGCTAGTTTTTTGTGAGGCCGTGGTGTCACTCCGCGGATTGAGGTTGAGGTGGACCAGTCATGCCGAAGCGTGGCTCTCCCACGGTAATAACAATCCTTAAATATTACTTAGGGTTCACGATTTTTTTCGGAATTAAGTATTCCGTTGTGTCTCTAAATTAAAAAAATCCAGCTCGGCGGTGAGGCTTTCAATTTCATATCTTGATATAAATGCAGAGTTTTCCTTCTCTGGGTGCTGATGATCATGCCAGCAGCTTTACCTTAGTCGCCTTTTACGACACCTCGGTAAGAGTGAGGGTGGCCTATTCTACTCTGCCGTGTGGTCCCGGCAGAGTAGAATAGGTTAGTGATTGCCGCTGCCCATCGACACCCGCAACATCAGTGGAGTCATAAGTGCGCGTCAATCTTTAAACCGGGCTTCCCCCGGACCTGGACAGTAATAAGGAATCGATTGATACATTCATCAAAATTGACTAGGTGGCTTAGGCAGAATCTTAGAACATACAATATATTTACATATTTACATACATACATACTTGCATACGTACATACTTACATACTTACGTACCTACATACTTACATACATATTTTATTTATTTATTTATTCAAAACTTTATTGCACAAATTTTGATACAATAAGGCACTTAATGCCAGAAGCATTCTCTACTAGTCAACCTTTGGGTCATGCAGAAAGTGCAGTGGTGCGGCGAAAGGAAAATTTGTAGTTACTAGTAAGGAGAAAAAAAAACACTGATATTATATAACTACATTATAAACATACCTGCATATATAAATATATTTAAATAAATATATTATTAGTAAGTACATAATAAATAAATACAATATATGCTGCTAACTATAAACAAAAAAAAAGTAAAATACATAGGAAAAAAACTAGATATAATATGTTATTTATACACATATAAGCAATTAAGTCATGCGGAAAGATTAGATGTCAAAAAATGCTCACAAACCCTTTTCTTGAATGAATGCCTATTCAGTGAGGTACATAGACTGCTAAAATCATAACCCTTCCTTTTTGATTTGCCGTAGTCGGGTAAAAAGAAAACAAATTTAAATTTCATTTACTTTATTTTCATTTCATGGCACAAAATTGGAATGGTTATTGCAATTTGCGACTGAAACGCGTTTTTTGAGGAACTTCTTTGGTGGGGCGGACTCTAATTGGTTTTTCTAAATATTTTTTTTTTATTAAATTGACGCTACGTATATTCAAACTAATTATAAATTCATTACTTCCTGGATCGAACAGTAATATTATTCTTCGTGTTTCAAAAGCCAGGGTGCGTAATTACAATCCTTAAATTTAACTATGGTTCAGGATTTTTTCGGAATTATTTTGTTGATGTTTTTTTATGTGATAAGTGGCAGACGAGCAGACAGATCACCTGATGGTAAATTATTGCCGCTAACCAATGGAAGCCCGTGACACCAGTAGAGTCACAAGTCACACTTTACCCGGATTGGGCCAGCGGTACCGGGAGGGCACTCACGCAGCGAAACACAGAACAGTGCTGCTTCACGCTAGTTTTTTGTGAGGCCGTGGTGTCACTCCGCGGATTGAGTTGAGGTGGACCAGTCATGCCGAAGCGTGGCTCTCCCACGGTAATAACAATCCTTAAATATTACTATGGTTCACGATTTTTTTCGGAATTAAGTATTCCGTTGTGTCTATAAATTTCCTACCATCAGCTCGGCGGTGAGGCTTTCAATTTCATACAACGTTAAACAAATGTGTCATCATCGTCATCAGCCCATTTAAGTCCCCAATGCTGAGGCACGGGCCTCCCTCAATCACATGAGGGGTAATTGCCATACTCACCACGCTTGGCAGACGGGTTGGCGAGGGTCTTGATATAAATGCAGAGTTTTCCTTCTCTGGGTGCTGATGATCATGCCAGCAGCTTTACCTTAGTCGCCTTTTACGACACCTCGGTAAGAGTGAGGGTGGTCTATTCTACTCTGCCGGGGACCACACGGCCAATGTGTCATAGAGCTGCGAGTTTCCAGTCGTCTAATTGAAAGGGACGTGCCGTATCTGCCGCTATTTTGATTTAATCTAAGCGTGTAATCATGATTCAGTTAGTCTAGTTCCCCTGTCAAAGGGTTGTGTTATGAAGGTCAGATGGCAGGCGCTTCATTGTAATTACCAGACTCTCCAAATCTTGAATCATGGTCCAAGCGTACCCCGGGCTCCAGAGCGACAGTTTTGGACGCAACTGGGAATTACACACGAATGTTGAGGTAAGTATTACGTAGATTTTGAAATTCAAATTTTTCTTCTGAACTACCACTGTCAAGCAGAGGCCCAATTCTCGTGCTTGTCATTTTGTCACGACCCGTTTGGATCAGTGGTAGTGAATGCTGTCTCTAGTGAAAGGGTTGCGGGTTCGATAACCGCACAGTACAAAGATTTGTGTGCATGAACATGTCTGTTTGTATTGGTCTGGGTGTTTTCTATGTATTATAAGTATGTATTTACAAAAGAAAACTATTATATGTATATATTCGTAATTCCGCTGTTGGTTCTGATATCCCTTACACAAGTGCTTGTGCTACCTATCTCGGAGTCAGATCAATGTAGGTGATGTTGTGAAATATTAAAAAATGTCTATTGAAAATCGATATGATTCGAAAAAAATTGATTTTTTTGATGGTTTTCATGCGACGTCTGCCATGTTTTTTCATATTGAAAATCCCGAGAATTGGGCTCTTGAATACATTTTTGAAATACGCGTCTCTCTTTATGAGTTCCATACCGTAAGTTATAATAATTAAGAAGTAAAAAGCGAATTAATATACAATATCCTTAATCATCAGATGCCTTGGGACTTTAATTTATTGATAGAATATTTAATTAAGATCACAACGGGCCCGATCTCAGCCAAAGTACTGTGAAGAAGGCTGTGTGTGACACCGTCTGATGGTATCAAAGACAAATAGGTATGGGACGTCAGTTTTCTATGAATATCTCAGTTTTTTAACCGACTTCATTTAAAGATTAAGTGAATAGGCAAGTTTTGAGCGAGCTCACTCCATCGTAAGCTTCTTGTTAACTCTTGGGAAGTGTGCGCCCGTGAACATTACATCAATAGCAAAAGAAAATATCATCATCATCATCAGCCTATCGCAGTCCACTGCTGGATGTAGCCTCTCCAATTGTTCGCCACTGTGATCTATCCATGGCTTCTCGCATCCAGCTCTTGCCAGCCATCCTGCGCAGATCGTCCCCCCACCTAGCCAGAGGGCGCCCTACATTACGTTTGCCAAGACGCGGTCTCCACTCCAGAACTCGTTTACCCCATCGGTTGTCGGTTCGAAATAAACGTCGAATTATTATTTTGGATTGGATTTATTTTTCTCCAAATCAGTTGACATTTCTTGATTTTATAATGTTTAATGGGAACTATCGCGTGTGAAAAATCCGCTAGATGGCGTACTGTTAAACTGAGGTCCTACATCAACAGCATTGGTTGTTTAGTTTGTCAAATTGGCATTTTGACAGATCACATTTAAAAATAAACAGTGAGGTCCATACACAACCCATATTGTGTATGGACATCAGCCGATCTGTAGTACGCCATCTAGCGGATTTTTCACACGCGATAGACCCCATGTAGGCAGCTGATGTAACTCATGATATAGGCGGCAGGCATTCTGTGTCTTGGGCCCGCAGTGTAAGTATGCCCTCCGCCTGGGGAGAGACGTGAAGTACTCGTGACCCCTTCCCACTCTGGCGATGAGGGAGCGTCGCTGGGGTTAAGTCGGTAAGCCTCTGGCTAGCTTCTCGCTGGATAAGCCCCCGCCAGAGGAGAGCCCGCCATAACTCGCCTGCCCCCCAGCATACTGCCTCCTATTGCATACCCTCCATGCATAAGAAGGCATTCCGTGTCCAATTATTTTGTGCTACTGTTAAGCACATTTTGTTCAACCGATTCGCACATGACAATCAACATAGTATTAACTCAAAAAATGTTATGAGATTTTAAACCATATTACACGTAACTTTAAAGCAGTTTATCTCAAAACAACATTTTTTGAGTTGATACTATATTGATTTTCTAAGGTACGGTGTAAGGCCCGGTTGTATCAAACTGAGAAAGCTCTCAAAACGACTCTCTAGATACATTGAACGGGTCTCTGGCTGATGGCTATATAGCTGATCCTAATGAACCTTATTCGATTTAGATAGGGTTCAATTTGCGATAGCTTGAGCTTGCAAAATTAATATCGGGTTACAGAGTTGTGTACGGGTACTTGAGTTCAGACTTGTGTAGTTCGTGAGTGAGTAGTTAATTTGCACCAGTTCACTTTATGAGCTAACTCTTACTCTTTTTTTATTAAAATAGTTATTATTATATACGATTCTCATAAATAAATATTCTATATGTTAGTGACCATGAAAGTTCAAGACTCTTATTTTTTTAATGTATTATTTATTCTTCAGGCGATCCGTCTGCTCGTCTGCAACAAATCTTTATCTGCACTTATGACGTCTTAATCTTCGTTGCGTAATCTATATTTTGTCAGGGCATTTTATGTTATATACAACCAGAGCATTAAAAAAAATTGTGTGCTATTTTTATGTACGAATAACAAACATTATAAAAATCGAATCCATCTTTCTGCCGTCCGCTAACTAAAAGGTCGTTAAGCCACAGGGAGTCGCTGTGGCTTAGCGGCCATTTAGACGGCACCTTTTGGTTCGGAAGAACTGCATGACTCTTTTGAGTCGAGTGAACTATTTTCCCCAATTCTACTACACTTCTTCAGCAGTGGTTATTGTCAAGTTTTGCACTTTATTTTACCCTGAACAAGAGTTTTTTGTTAAACAGGGTTGTTTTTTTTAACTGAGAGATAATAATAAATTTTGTAGAAATTTCTGTTGCGGTTTTTATATTGTTGCGGTAAAACTTTTTTAGCTTTGATTCCAAGTTGTGTTTCGTTTTTTTTTACGGTTAAGTTTGGCGTTTCGTTCATAAAATTTTTGGAAACCCACAATTGTTTAAATAATTATCATAAGCGTGGAAGCATCATACCAATCACAAGTAATCTAATCACTTTAAATTCACATCACAAGAGATCGCTATCAGCGATAAGTTCATCTACATTGTACTAGTATAATACCATAGACTAAGATCTGTCAACTTTGTGCAATAAAGTGTATCTATCAATCTATCTATCTATCACATCATAACACCTACTACTCGTCTCTTTAGGGTTCCGTATCTAAATGGTAAAAACGGGATCCTATTATTATAACTATTTTCGTCTTTGTGTCGCTAGACTGTTCCAAAGAACAACGATAGCTAGACAGTTGAAATCTTCACACATATTGTATTTTTGCTGTCGCCTTCATCATCATCATTTCAGCCAATGGACGACCACTGCTGGTCATATGCCTCCCCCCAATATTCTCCACACAGATCAGTCCTGTGCCGCCCACATCCAATGGATTCCCGAGCCCCTCACTAGATCCAGATCCATCCATTACCCAGAGAGAAATAGAAAGGGCTATGCTTGGAATCTCCTTGCGTGATCGTATCAGAAATGATGTGATCCACAGGAGAACTAAGGTCACAGACATAGCCCAAAGGATTGCATGCCTCAAGTGGCAATGGGCAGGGCATATTTGGGGAAAGGTCCTCGAGTGGAGGCCACGTACCTACAGGAAGTCGCAGACATGGCAAGCCCCCCACAAGGTGGACGGACGATTTGATTTTTTTTTTAAAAGAGAGGTGGCAGACGAGCAGACTGATCACCTGATGGTAAGCAATTCCGCCGCCCATGGACACTTGCAACACCAGTAGAGTCACAAGTGCGCTGCCAACCTTTCCCCCTTCCCCCCATTGGGCCTCCGGTAACCTCACTCACACGGCGAACACACACCGGCGAACGGTGGTTGTCGCTTCACTAAAAACAAAATAAAATAAATAGAGGGGCTCCCCCCATTCAACGAATGCGGTTTATGCTTTTTTTTTCGTTTTTACTCGATACCAATAATAGCAAATGGGGGCATATTCTCGTGCCCTCGATATTGAAGTCGAATTATAGACTTGTATGGACGAATGTATGAAATCCTATAAACGACTTTAATGTCCTTTAAATTCCTGGAAGGCACTTAAAATAATCACAAATCAGTCAGTTGTATTTTTACTTGAAAAATGAATAATAATGAATGAATGATAACTTTATTTGGCACAATACAAAACAAGGAAACTTAATTAGAAACATAACCTTGACGTAAATAATAAAAGAAAAGTAGGATAACATTATCCCTGTATGTGCCAAACAGGCGGCCACGCAGCAATAGTCGGTGCTGATCCAAGAGACCAACCCCTACACTGGTTTTCACCGACTATCATAACATTATTGCGCATCTGTTCCATATCTATGCAAGAGTCGTATGTATAAAATTGAGATAAGAAGTAATTGAACAGATGCGCAATAAGAGGGCAGGCAGATTATACAAAACCATAATAAAATAAATATTTAAGGATGCCATTTATTTATATATTTATTTGAATGAAATGGGGTGAGCATTGCATCTCATAGCCACTGCGACCAGTAGAAGATCTATTGTGGCAGCCCCAAAACTTATTACAGCACCTCATGTAACTCCAGCTCCAGGATAAACCCGAGGATGGAGCTGATGGGGGAGCTCTTGATCTCATCTGCCGAGATAATGTGTGCTCCCAGGTGCCGGCTTCTGCAGCGGTGCAGCGCTATGCACTCGCCGAGGACGTGGATAATCGTTTCCTCGTCCTCGCGACAGAACCTGCAGATATTGGTATCTGAAAGGCCCATGTTGTGCAGGTGCTTGTTTAATTTGCTAAGGATGCCATAAAAAGGACGCAATTTTTCGTACGTATGTACAAAAACATACGGATCCTTCCATCAAGCTTTAACAAAGCTCAAAGGCCGTTTGCTTCACACCAACAAACCACAAATGGAGGTCCGAATTAGGCGGTCAGTAATCATGGGGGAGACAAGGTTATCCGCTACGGCCCTCTGGCTCGTCGTCTGATTTCCCAATTTGCCCCGTCAAAGGGCGAAATGCCCAATAAATTGGTCCAAAGAAAGCGATTAAATTACTCTTTGATAAGAAATCGGAGGGACAAGTTTGAACTTTAAGTGAGAAGGAGGCCCGTATGATGCAGCGCTATGTAAGTGAACTAAGGCCCGATCCAACTGACGTTCATCCAAAGATCAATCTATGGTATAACGTCAGATATCTATAGAATGACAGCGCTATACCATAGATATAGTATCGGAACAAGATTGGTCGTATCGGCTCTAAGAGTATTATTTTTATGTGATAGGTGGCAGAAGAGCAGGCGGATCGCCTGATGGTGGGCGAATGACACCCGCGACACCGCTAGAGTCACAAGTGCAATGCCAACATTTAAAAACCCTTCTTTCCCTCGGATTGAGCCTCCGGTCCCTTCCTCACGCAGCTAAACACAGCACAGTGCTGTTTCACGCCGGTTTTCTGTGACGCTGTGGTATCACTCCGGTCGAGCCGGCCCATTAATGCCGAAGCGTGGCTCTCCTTCTGTACTAAGTACATAGCACTCGATTCGACCAACCTTGTAGGTTTAGATCAATCTATGGTATATCGTCAGATTTCTATAGGATGGCAACGCTATACCATAGTTGATATTTTTTATATAAATCTTTTGCAATTTATTCTTAAGTAAATAACACACTTAAAAATTTCATCTCGCGTTCAGGCGGGACTCGAACATCGACAGCTCATGTTGAATCAAGCACTTACAAATTTCGTCGGGTTAGTAACGCGTTCAGTGGTCTAATTGGTAGAACATTCACCCGGATATGTGAAAGGTGTGGTTTCGAAGTCCCGCCTGAACACGAGATGAAATTTTTAAGTGTGTTATTTGCTATTCATAGATTTAGTATCGGAATAAGATGGTCCACGTATCGGCCCTAAGTGACTAATCATTGACTAGAGATAAATATGGATGAAAAATTAAATTGAAAATTTAAAAAGCCCCCGACGACAACTAAAGCTCTTTCATTTGATGATCCTATATTGAGGCAGTTGGAACAACAAATAGGTTATTCGTAATTTTCTGACGGCGGCCATCTTGGATTTGAAATTTTTCACAATTAATATATTCTGCTACTCAAGCCCTTTTATATAATACCCATATTGTGGGAGTTGTGTTAAAACATAAAATCCAAATCTTTGTGACGGCGGCCATCTTGGATCGATTTTTATCCAACATAGCTAAGAACACTCCCTCCTTATTCATCTTTCAAACAAAAAAAACAAAATCAAATCGGTTCATTTGGGCGGGAGCTACGATGCCATAGACAGACACACAGACACAGACACACACACAGACACAGACACAGACACAGACACAGACACACACACACAGACACGTCAAACTTATAAGACCCCGTCGTGTTTGCGCAGGGGCGACGAGTAGACGGATCACCTGACGGCAACCGATTGCCGCCGCCCATGGACACCCGCAACACCAGTGAAGTTACAAGTGCGCTGCCAACTTTTGAACTCCCCTTTCCCTTCCAGATTTGGCTCACTCACGCAGCGAACACAGCACAGTGCTGCTTCACGCCGGTTTATCTCCACTTCAAAAAAAAAAACGCGCCAATTTATTCTTCAGACACACATTTTCCCATATAATGTTTGTATGAATTTCAGACCACAGAACCCTGAAACTGGTTCTTTTCAGCGAAACGTTGAGGGGTAAACAATCGGATGCCCTTTGTGTTCGATTTCGATTGCAACATTGGCTAAGGTTCGTTTTCATCCGATAAACGTTTGCGGGTCCGTTTTTATCCGATCAATGGTCGGCTTCTTTGATAACGAATCCTGCGGGATGCGAGGTTTCGGCGTTTTTATTTTGATGGGTTTTAAAACCTCAAAGGGATTTTGTTCTTGTACTTTAAAAATTCCCTATTTGACAATATAATATGAGAGGTATCATGATTTATGTGAATTTTTTGTAATTGGACGTGTCTCTCCATTTCTTTCCATCAGGCTAGATAGACAACTGAGCTTTTTTTCATGAGGTAGGGGGCAGACGAGCAGGCGGGTCACCTGATGGTAAGCGATTACCGCCGCCCATAGACAACTGCCACACCAGAAAATGAAAATGAAAATTGTTTATTCAATTTAGGTCCATACAGAACACTTATGAATGTCAACATGTTTACCACTGGTTCGGAATGTAGTTTTCTGCCAAGAAGACACCAGCAAGAAACTCAGCAGTTACTCTTTTAAAAAAATATATATTTACAAAATGTCACCATTAACTTAAAAATATTCACATCACTCGACATTGGCAAAATTATAAAAGTGTCGCAAGACAGTAGCAGCCATCAATTAATAAAAAAACTAAAAAAAAAAAACCTTAAAAATATAGTACAAGTTTTGTGTTACTGAGGTTTTGAGGAGTCACAAGTGCGCTGCCGACTTATTAAAAAATTTCAAGAATCTTTTCTTGAAATTTTTCTACAACATTGTCTAATTTATTTTAAGACTTACATTTATGTAACCACCCTATTTATTGCAAATACATTATTTTGATTTTTTTGTTTTGTATTTCGTATCGGTCCGGAAATATCGCAGGCGATAATTTAACTACATACTTATAACACAACCAGACCAATACAAACAGACATGTTCATGCACACAAATGTTTGTACTGTGCGGGGATCGAACCTGCAACCCTTGCATCAGAGTCAGCATTCACTACCACTGTTCCAAACGGGTCGTCAAGTTTTGTCGTACGAGGTAGATAGTTTCTTGAGAAACGTACAGTTGAAAACTGAGCACCATCTATATGATGTGGATGGAACAGTTGTCGAGTGGAATGATGGCGAAAGCGGCAGGAATCAGCCCGAAGAATTCCTCATAGCTTTCCCCATATTATAAGCAGTACATATAAACAAAGCGAGGCTATATCTCTACACTACAAAAGATAAGCAGCGCACTTGTGACATCACTGGTGTTGCAGGTGCTCATGGGCGGGGGTAGCCTCTTCCCATCAGGTGATCGTTTGCTCGTCTGCCACCTATATCATAAAAAAATCAAGATTTTAGTAAACTCCGTCCTAATAGTGTGAGATGAGTGCGCTTATGTTTGTGCACACATTCGAGCACTATAATTATACTGCGGACGTGGCTGATCGTTAAGGTGACGGGTAGGGCACACTAGCGACGCTAATCGATTTTAATTATTCGCTTTTGAACCGGGTCTATTTTAAACTATTTCTGGGTTACAATCACTTATACTATTTATTAAATAAACATGCACAAGTGTTGGGTCCGTTTTTGTACGTGAAAAATTGATTCACGCTAATAGTGACCGCTATTGGCGGTAATAAATATTTAAAAAAAAACGGACCCAACTGTTGTGCATGGTTATTTAATAAATAGTATAAGTGTTTGCCTGAGTGATTGTAACCCCTGAAATTGCTTAAAATAGATCCGGTTTAGTAGCGAAAAATTAAAATCGAATGTCGTCGCTAGTGTACCCTATCCGTCACCTTAACATTGAATATTAAGTATTAGACGAATGAGGTATGTCAAAATTGTAGTAAATGTTAAAAAACAATAATTTCTTTTAACCACCATAAAAAAGAAATAATAGGCACTTAAAAGAAGGGTAATGGATACAAAATCGCCTGTTTCAATGACAGATGTACTGTGGGCGAGAACGTTAAGAAATACTCGTTATATCACTTCATAATTTACAAAAGGAATGTATGACCCTTTTAAAACATTTTTGGGGGGAAAATTGCTTCCCTAATGTTGTGTGAAAGTCCCTTAAGATTTATGAGATTCACATTATCACAGTTTGGATAGAACCAGTATGTATTCGCCGTGTGGTCCCCGGCAGAGTAGAATAGGCCACCCGCACTCTTACCGAGGTGATCGTAAAAGGCGACTAAGGTAAAAGCTGCTGGCATGATCATCAGCACCCAGAGAAGGAAAACTCTGCATTTATATCCAAACCCTCGCCAACCCGTCTGCCAAGCGTGGTGAGTATGGCAATTACCCCTCATGTGATTGAGGGAGGCCCGTGCCCCAGCAGTGGGGACTTAAATGGGCTGATGATGATGATGAGTAAGTATTCGAAGCGATGGCAACTCAGTGACAAGAACAGATCTAGGGGGGTCAGGGGTCATGACCCTTAGTCCAGGAGGACTTAGCGAAGGCGGGATTTTATTTATAAGTATAGTTACATACTTGAAATATTTAACAAATATGATATACTTTGACGACCCGTTTGGAACAGTGGTAGTGAACGCTGCCTCTGGTACGAGGGTTGCGAGTTCGATCCCCGCACAGTACAAACATTTGTGTGCATGAACATGTCTGTTTGTATTGGTCTGGGTGTTATCTATGTATTATAAGTATGTATTTACAAAAGAAAAGTATTATATGTATATATTTGTAATCCCACTGTTGATTCTGATATAACACAGGTGCTTGAGCTACCTATCTCGGAGTCAGATCAATGTATGTGATGTTGTGAAATATTCATTTATTTATACTTTATATTGTTTGACGGCAAACATAATAATCGGAAGCGAACGTATCAAACATATGACTTCCTCTTTTACACCTTTTTTATGTGATAGGTGGCAGACGAGCAGACGGATCACCTGATGGTAAGCGATTACTGCTGCCCATGGGTCACCCGCGACCAGTGAAGTCACAAGTGCGCTGCCGACCATTAAACACCTCATTCACGCAGCGTAACACAGCACAATGCTGCTTCACGCCGGTTTTCTGTGAGGCCGTGGTATCACTCCGGTCCAGCTGGCCTATTCATGCTGAAGCTTGGCTCTCCCCCGGTCAAACCTACGAAATCAATTTATGTGATAAAAGATAACTCTTTGCAAAAAAGGACAAAAATTATTAGTTTATTCAATATGTAAATTATTGTAACATGTAGGAAGAAATTAATGTATACGTCTCAAAAAAAATCATATTTTCTTCAAAGTCATCATCATCATCCTCCTGCCCTTTTCCCAGGTTATCAGGGGTCGGCGCAGTATGTTCTCCTTTTCCATACGTCCCTGTCATTCGTCATCGAATCATCTACCTCTTTTTCCATCATGTCATTCTTCACACAATCCATCCATCTCTTTTTCGGCCGTCCTCTGTTCCTTACGTTTAAACTCATCACTTTATTGGCAACATGTTCTTCCCCTCTTCTCCTTACATGGCCATACCAGGAAAGACGATTTGCCTTCAATTTATCAATGATGGGGGCCACTTTCATACTTCCTCTAATATATTCATTCCTCTATTATTTTCTTCAAAGTATTAATTACTTAATTTTTTTAAATGTCTTCTATTTGCCACGGTCAATATATTGATTGATTTATCTGTATTTCGAATGTCACATGGTAATAAAAATCGACATTAATAAATCACTTGTCCGCGCTTGTAGTATCGTCGCGGTGCATCCTTAAGTTACTGAAATACCTTACTTTACTCACCTCAAATAAAACATTAAATATAAATATAAACGTACCGTTGAATGATGCACGAAAATATATTCATATAAACCGGTAGAAACCCTCCACACGTGCACAGCTTACGAAAATTAACTACTGCAATAGACGTTGCGCCTACCAAGACTTCTGTGAATAGAGGAACTCCATAAGTCAAACTCAGGAAACCCGGAACATATTGTGTCCCTTGGCGAACCCTACCTTTCCGTGTTGAAATGACCCTTAACCTCCTCGGCGCTCGAATAAATTTCCCATTGAAGGGTAGAGATGTGTGAGCGAAAAATAAACACGACTCGAGTAACTCGAGTCGAAATGCACCAGACGCCAAAAAATTGTTATTTTTAATTTTTTTTAATTAATTAATTGCCCAAGTAAGTCGAGGCGAGGTCGAAGCGGTGGTGCGGCGTCGAGACACGGTACAGGACTGGTCTCTACGTAAACTCGAGGCGTTTTAGGAAGCGGAGCAAATTTAGAGTTAGTCGTCATATAGTTTTATATAGTATATATAACAAAAAAAAAGGCACGGACCCAAAGTCTGTGGTTGTAAAGCTTCCTTCTCATTGTAATTCACGAAATGAAACGAAATAATAAAATAGCGGCCGAGTCGTAGCTTGGGCGCAGTTGGCCCCGCTTTCACCTCGCCCGTGTCACCACTCCAATATGAGAGCGCATACCATTTATGTATAAATAAAGCCTAGATAGGTACGATGAGTCGCTTATTGTGGCACAGGCGGTGCCTCGACCATAGAGTAACTTAAATAAACTGAGATAGAGGCATCAGTCAGCTAGCTAATGCTAGCGCCATCTAGAGAAAAATAATACTCAACGGCTATGTGGAACGGCCACCTTCGAGATTCAGTCAGGGAGACAATTGATGATGAAGAACGAGATGAAGGTTAATAAATCAAACAGATTCAAAAAATCATTGTTAATATTTCTAAATAAGTATAACTTTTATGACTTAAGAGATTTAAGGATAGAAAATTGTGACTTATGTTAAACATTTGCATAAACTTTGGCTTAACATGTGAACTTATGTAATTTATAAGATCTTGTATATACTGTGTTTAATGCAAATAAAATGAATTGATTGATTAAATGAAATAACAGAATTAATTTTATTTATTTTATTTGAAATTCTGAAACTGGCTTATTTCCCGTACTCTTTTAAAATTGCTGATGTGGGCAGGCGGCTTGAAGTCATTGTTTCGGAAACACGCTTTACTAGCGCGATGTAAAAATGCATAGTTAAATCTACCGAAACAACGCTGAACCATCTGCTTTATTGATTTTAACAGCTACATCTGCTTTTTACAAGCTCCATCTAACGAAAACCGCTGAACTATTTTCCCATACTAATGGCCCTGGTCTGGACTGTTGATCGTGTGAGTGAAGCGCCCTTCAGATAATCGAACTCGAGTCAACCACTCAAGTTGACTTGATAGTCACGTCACTATTTCAAGCAATCAAACTTGGGCCTCCGGGTTTACTTAATGCTGTACCTTTGGTGCAGTAATGACGGTGTTAGAGTAGAAAGGATGAAAGATTGTGTGGGGTTTCTCAGTTTTGGATACAACTCTTGAGTGATTGACGAAATAAGAAAGTGTATCAGACTGTATCGCTCAACATTTGCATCCGTTCAACCACCTCTTATGCCAAAATGGTTTCCAGAATGGTTTCTGACGACATTCCTTCTATGATTTTTGGAAATACGCATGAAAATTTTCATGCGTTCATACCAAGTTATATTTGACTTGATAATTTTGTACTCGTATGAGGAGAGTCCAACATTTTTTTCAGTCATAGAGCAAATCACTCACTTATAGTGGCACTCACTCAGCTGGTCTCACTGGAAACCAGCGTCATGGCCTTTGTCTGGCCCGTGACTAAAGCTGAGTGAGGGCCATTTATAATAGACGTCATAACACATTATTAATTTGGCACTGCCTAGACCTGATTTTCGTATTTTTATTTGTTTTTATTTATTTATATTTTTCGCGCACGCCCTATTGGTCTAGTGGTTTAAGTACCGTGCCGGCTTCTCGGGGTCCTGGGTTCGATTCCCGGGTCGAGCAAGAAGAATGTTTGGAATTTTTCGACATTGCTAGTGTTTGTGATCACCAATTCGCATAAGGCAAACAAGCCATCACAGTAGCGATAATTTGATTTCTATGGGTGCAGTGGGACAGTATGTAGGCCGATAATTTACTATATGTAATTGTTATCTATATATTATATATATTGTATATAATATATATATACTATATGGTTTTGTTTTCTGTTTGTGCCGAATTGTGTTTATAACTGCTGTATGTCCTGTGTTGTGATGTGTATAATAAAAAATGTTTTCTTTCTTTCTTTCAAATGTTGTTTAGACTCAATGGTTAAAGACGTTCTTTACCACTGATCTACCATCGCTGACATAAAAAGCATTCAAAGAAATATTGCGAAATATCAGACCAACTATTCCATTAAAATGTCAAAAAATCTTTCAGTTTTTTTCGTATTGCACCCACTGTGCTATTATTTTCAAATAAAATATAAGCCTACAGTTGGGCCAAAATAAAAGGCCACATTTGACACTTTAACAAAATTCGGCAACGTAACCCTGTAACAATTTATTTATTTCAATAAAGACAAAAAGGCTAATTTACTTTCTCCGTTAAACTTTTTTTTTATGCTAGAGGCGGACAAACGAGCAAGCGAGTCACCTGATGGAAAGTAATCATCGCCGCCTATGAACATCCGCGAAATCAGAGAGATCGCTAATGTGTTGCCGGAGTTTTTAAAAAAGAGTGCGCTCTTCTCTTAAAGGTCCCTAAGTCGTAGCCGTCCGGAAATACTCCTGCAGCCAAACCGTTCCACAGAACTGAGGTACTACGTTATAAACGTAATAAAAATTTACTTTGAAAATTGAACGTCGGTACAATGTTGTATGTGTCATACCTCATTCATCAAAATCGGTTGGGTAGTTTAGTTTAGAAAAAAGACTAAATGCACAAAAGTTACCTTCAAGCAAAGCCGAAAAACCAACTGGATGCATAAACATAGATCTTGTACTCGTATTGAACCAAGTTCAATACAAATCGTCTTTAATTGGCCTTTGAAGATAATAGCCATACCATAGACTATACCTTTAACGTCTCGTCCAATGAGTTTACTGTCTGTAGTTACTAATCTGATTAAACTAGAACCACAGAGTAGCGGTATTTCAGTAGCCAGTGAGAAGACAAAGACATTCCACCAAGGCTCCTGCCCCTTGTAAATGGCTCCTCTCTACCTCTCCACTCCCCCTAACAGAAAACCGGCGTGAAGCAGCATTTTGCTGTGTTTCGCTGTGTGAGTGTACCGGAGGCCCAATCCTTGGACTAGTGGATTCCCCCGGGAAATGGGGGTTTAAAGGTTGGCAGTGCACTTGTGACTATATCGCGCACGGTGTCGCGGGTGTCCATGGGCGCCGGCAATCGCTAACCATCAGGTGATCCGTCTGCTCGTCTGCTACCTATTACACAAAAAAGAAAACAACCCTCGTATCGAAGGCAGTTTTTTATTATCTATTGAGCTCATCTCCCCCCATCTAAGTTAAATACATGATAAAAAACCGCCTAGTAATCCAATATAAAAATGATCGATGGACGACGGAAAGCGCAGTGAGTAAAACATGGCGTAACAAATATGGAAGATTTCTGGTTCGGTTTCCAGTCTCAATCTCATTATTAATAAGATAAAATTCAAAAATTCAAAAGTGCTTTATTTGCATAGGCTTATATACAGCTCTTACAAATCGTCATACATGAAAAATATAAATTATAGCTATGTATACTATACATGTTATTAAACATATATGTCGATACAAAAAATATACTAAGAAATGAATAAATATTTTACACATTTTGAGTATTTCCAAGCTACATATTTTGAATATTTCCAAGCTACACATTTTGAGTATTTCCAAGCTATATATTTTGAGTATTTCCAAGCTACACATATTGAGTATTTCCAAGCTACATATTTTGAATATTTCCAAGCTACACATTTTGAGTATTTCCAAGCTATATATTTTGAGTATTTCCAAGCTACATATTTTGAGTATTTCTAAGCTACACATTTTGAGTATTTCCAAGCTACATATTTTGAATATTTCCAAGCTACACATTTTGAGTATTTCCAAGCTACATATTTTGAATATTTCCAAGCTACACATTTTGAGTATTTCCAAGCTACACATTTTGAGTATTTCCAAGCTACACTACATTTTAAGTATTTCCAAGCTACATATTTTGAGTATTTTAGAGCTTCACATTTTGAGTATTTCCAAGCTACATATATTGAATATTTCCAAGCTACACTACATTTTGAGTATTTAAAAGCTACATATTTTGAGTATTTCTAAGCTACACATTTTGAGTATTTCCAAGCTACATATTTTGAATATTTCCAAGCTACACTACATTTTGAGTATTTAAAAGCTACATATTTTGAGTATTTCTAAGCTACACATTTTGAGTATTTCCAAGCTACATATTTTGAATATTTCCAAGCTACACTACATTTTGAGTATTTAAAAGTTACATATTTTGAGTATTTCTAAGCTACACATTTTGAGTATTTCCAAGCTACATATTTTGAATATTTCCAAGCTACACTACATTTTGAGTATTTAAAAGGTACATATTTTGAGT
This sequence comes from Marasmia exigua, assembly GCA_019059595.1. Taxonomy (NCBI): domain Eukaryota; kingdom Metazoa; phylum Arthropoda; class Insecta; order Lepidoptera; family Crambidae; genus Marasmia; species Marasmia exigua. The sequence continues at coordinate 21,903,366 of CM032481.1, read as the reverse complement.
ATTTCTAAGCTACACATTTTGAGTATTTCCAAGCTACATATTTTGAGTATTTCCTGGCTAAACTACTACTGTTAACACTGTACCAATGTATTGTGTACTATGTGAGAGCTATTAATATCATCCACGCGATGCAATAGCCCGGCCATTACAATAATGTGCGGTAAGTAATATTGCAGTAAAGGAATATTGATGATATTCGCCACTTACATAAGCCATTTTCTTATGACATAGGTGGCAGACGAGCAGACGGATCACCTGATGGTAAGCGATTGCCGCCGCCCATGGGTGTCCAACACCAGTGGAGTCACAAGTGCGCTGTCAACCTTTAAACTCCCCTTTCCCCCCAGATTGGGCCTCCGGTACCCTCACTCACGCAGTGCTGCTTCACGCCGGTTTTCTGTGAGGCCGTGGTAGTAACAGACATGTTAAGTGAAGATCTGATGTAATAAGACTTGACATGATGACTTTTTTTGTCAAAAGAGCCACTAACGGAAATCAAGAAAACTCAATTAAAGAGTCTCGTTCACTGAAATCACTAGAAAATTCAATTTTAACTACCGTCTCTCTTTAACCTCTTAAAATTTTCAGAGTTGTCCGTGTTTCTGACACATAACATAAACCATAAACAAACAAAAACAGAAATCATGACAATTGGCCCGTGTTTAATCTAATTTGCCTTCGAAAATAATCCACCCACATTTCCTCACCAATCCACAACAGCAAAAGGACCTCAGAGAATCGTGCAAAGAAAAAATGGGGCTATCCCCGGCGAATCTAGAAGGAAAATCTTGAGAGCAAATTCATTGTCACAAAGAAATCAACCGTCTTTTATTCAAATATCATATCCTTTTTCTTTGCAAACAAAGACAAAGGATTTATACCAGTACCAAGCATTATTGCGATAGGAAGTTCTTGTTAGGCGAGTCCGGGTGTAAGTGTAGCGAGAATGAACGTATATGAGAATGTTTTTTCAATGTTTTGCTTTAAATTATCTGGAAAGATAAAAAAAAACTTTATTGCAAACAAAGTTTTACAAAAACATGGTAAAGTATATAAATTCCGTTTACATCATTAACTGCATATAGCAACTATTGCTGAACTGGGTTTTGATAAACCTGTATTTCAGCAAACAGTGTTCTCACATCTAGTGTCAAAGTACAAGTCGCGGTATAAATAAATAACCATCTATTTACTCATAATATAGGCCGAACGGGTTAAGGTGACGGGTAGGGCACACTAGCGACGCCAATCGATTTTAATTTTCAGCTTCTAAACCGGATCCTATTTTATTTTAGAAGATCTAAGCATACATAGGACAGATAACGAAAACGACTCTATTTTAGACAATGCAGTGAAAGTGTATTTTCAGCTTAACAAAGATAACTATTCTATCCTCATAATTTCCACGAAACCTCATGTAAGAATTGGGCAGATTATCCTAAGCCCCATTCATTATACGACCTAATATGAAAACCATCTTCAGCTTATTGATTGCGGTTGTTAGCCCCAAGACCAGACTTGGCATGAGTCCACCGTCTTAAAGCCGGAGCCAAGAGATCTGTATTACATGGCCAACAAAAGATGCTCAAACCAATATATTAAGGGTTTGAAAACATTCATAGTAGTGTTGCTAGTGATAGACTATCGATGTTGACGTCATATCGATAGTATCGATAAACGCTCGTAATAAAAGAATGGAAAGGTGCGGGGGTAAGGGGGGTTTAATGGTTGGCAGCGCACTTGTGACTGCACTGGTGTCCGTGGGCGGCGGGAATCGCTTACCATCAGAACATCCGTCTGCTCGTCTCCCATCTATTACATAAAAAAAAAACTATCGTTTTTTAGACTTTATTTTACCAATTTACAATAATATAATATTTTACAACACCATACGTATGGTGATCTGACTCCGAGAAAGGTAGCTCAAGCACCTGTGTTACGGATATCAATTTACAATGTGATTACAATGTGCCGATTAGGGAGGCTCAAAGTCACCCAGAGATCAATGGAGGGGGCTATGCTCGGTGTCTCCCTGCGTGATCGTATCAGAGAAATGATGAGATCCGCAGGAGAACTAAGATCACAGACATAGCCTAAAGAATTGCATGCCTCAAGTGCAAATGGGCAGGGCACATAGCAAGGAGAACAGACGGCCGTTGGGGCGGAAAGGTTCTCGAGTGGAGGCTACAGGAAGTCGCAACCATGGCAGGCCTCCCACAAGGTGGACCAACGATCTGGTGAAGATCGCGGGAATCAATGAAAGTGGAAGGAAGTGATACAACGTCCTCAACGTCGTCAACGTTGCGAGGATGCAAAAGACCGGTATGAAGCAGCGCTTGTATTTCGCTCGTGAGTGCCCTCATTTACCGAGGCTTTAATTTGAAAGGGGGGTTTAAAGGTTGGTAGCGCACTTGGGACTCCACGGGTGTTGCAAGTGTCCATGGGCGGCGACAATTGTTTACTACTAGGTGGTTTGGATTTTCTAAAGGGACGTAAAATTTTGTCTTAAGTAACGTATCAGCAGGAATTAAGGAGACTCGAGCAACGTTAGTATAGCTACTTATAACAGTTTTTACTTTTTTATGCTAGAAAGTAATCAACGCCGCCCATGAACATCCGCGAAATCAGAGAGATCGCAAATATGTTGCCGGCCTTTTTAAAAAAGAGTACGCTCTTGTCTTGAAGGTCACTAAGTCGTAGCCGTCCGGAAATACTCCTGCAGCCAAACCGTTCCACAGAACTGAGGTACGTGGTAGAATGTTCCGCTAGAAACAGTATTAGACCGCCATCCATCGAGATGATGGGGATGGAAAGACAATCGCTTGCGAGTTGTTCGATGTAAGAAGTCAGCTGCAGGGAGTAGACCAAATAGTTCCTCTGAGCACTCCCCATGATAGATGCGGTATAGAATGCTGAGGGAGGCTATATCCCGCCGCAGTGCTAGAGGATCAAGTCGACTAGAGAGAGTCAAATCACCGACAATTCGAGCAGCCCTACGTTGTACGCGGTCAAACGGAAGAAGTATCATTGGTATCAATAATTTTACTTGATTCTGAGCTATCGATACACTCGATAGGATTAGTCGTTTTTGATTGAAAACTATCGATAGTTTGGCAACACTAATTCATTGAATGTAAGATGAGGATGAAATATAACATATTTTGGAGATAAGATCTCTTTTGCCGAATTACTTGTACAGAGTAAACAACCAGTTTATTTATTGTATTAAAACTTTATTGCACAATCAGTGGCAATCTGTAAGGCAAGAGTGAATAGGCATATTTTAGGCAAACGCGTATTATCCTAGACCTCATCTTCGCTTTCCATCAGGTGCGATTGTGGTCAAGCGTTAACCTGTTGACCAAAAAAAATACCCGCCAAACTGCAAGTCGGACTCGCCCATGAAGGGTTCCGTAGCAACATTACTATTAATCTCAAGTATTCATGTGAAAATTACTTGAAATTTTAACTGTTTTAGTGATGTAATAGTTGCTTGCTTGTTTTTGTGATTGGCATGTTGTTTATACATACTTTTGGAATTACAGTCTAACCATGGCTGCACATTAACTTTGTAGGTATAATTTTCATCATTACACTTGCTTTAACTCTGTTGTATGTAACTAATAAAATAAATAGATAAATAAACAAGTAAGATATTACTTAATATAAAAGTTCTTGTAATTCGTACATTTTTTAAATAAAGTGTGTGTATTTTTTAATTAAATTAAATATTTCGCTTTCGCAAATGTACCGATGTCAATCAGCTCCGCGCACATGAGTTATATTTATTTATATTTCTTTATTTGCATATCACATGGTATATAGGTCTTACATAATAACATGAACAAAGACATGTGACGCCCCGTAAGGGCACCGCAAAGTGTTAGAGAGCAGGTGTGCTTTCTTAAAAAAATAATAGCTAGTATTTAAATTATGTAGATACAAGTAATATTAAAACATAACATTGAAAGCAATCAATAACATTAAAGCATGCATTATTAAATCATTATTAACAATAAATCAATTATTTCATTAATTAAAGATGCATTTTTACACATTTTACAAATATACATTTTTTAGTTACATCGACGTGTCTGCCCGTTCGGGTCAGCGCAGTCGAGCACGTTAGGGTCCCTAAGGGCGTTACCAGACCAATCGATCGATCGTCGATCGGAGGCATCTCCTGAAAATAGATAGCTAAACTAGATACTACTACTACTGCTACTACGCTGGCTCAGCGATCCAAAGTGGGTCTTGGCCTCCGACATCAAAGTACGCTATTTTTTGCAGTCCTGTGCCAATGCCGCCCAATCGTGCACGTTGAGTGCTTTGAGGTCCTTGGCAACTTCGTCCCTCCAGCGGTATCTCTCTAGATACATACACTTTATTGCACAGATTTACAGTTACAGATCTATGTTATTATCGATCGATCTCGATCTCTCGCGAAGTATAGCGAATTGAAAAAATACTTTATCCCGTATTCGTTTACATATTTTGAACTTTTCAGTCATTAATATTATTATATCTGTGGTCATTAAAGATAGTGTACTCGTAAGAATCATTGCATAGAGTAAGATACTAATAATCTGATATATCATTGGTCGTAAAACAAACTTATTGCTTCTACGCAATGTTCTACATTATCAATAAAGTTCATTCAGCGTAAGAAGGTGAATAAGACAGTTAAAACCTTTTGTATCATACATCCAATTTTCTACAAATAAACATATTAATCTGTAAAAATTATTACCTTTTTTGTGTCTTCATTTTTCCAAAACAACAAGTATTAATGTTTCTCAATTGATCTGAACAAGAATTTAAAATAATTATTACAAAAAAAAATTGTTAAAAATATCTTATGAATTGTATAATTTAATTATTAATCTAATCGGATTTTTTTCTCATATGGACACAAACAATCGCAATAAATCAGTAATCGGTATAGCGGCCCTCTTACTATCGAATCACGATTATTGTCTGTGCAAAATATGTCCGCATAGATTAGATTAGGGACCAAGAACTGGTAATATCTCTTGGTGACGAAGGTGGTTCCGGCACGTCAAGCAAGAATTGTTATTTTTCAGATGAATAAGATGCATGTCATTCAATTCACTAAGAATATTTGCATATTGATTTTCATATCCATCATCAGCCCATTTAAGTCCCCACTGCTGGGGCACGGGCCTCCCTCAATCACATGAGGGGTAATTGCCATACTCACCACGCTTGGCAGACGGGTTGGCGAGGGTTTTGATATAAATGCAGAGTTTTCCTTCTCTGGGTGCTGATGATCATGCCAGCAGTTTTACCTTAGTCGCCTTTTACGACACCTCGGTAAGAGTGAGGGTGGCCTATTCTACTCTGCCGGGGACACACGGTATTTCATATACAGATAGTTCAAATTCGTAGATAAAATATTGATTAAAATTAATAATGAAACAAATGAAAAGTCGATTAGAATTCTAAAGTACCTATTTTCGATTTTTAAAAACATCGGTTCGGTTTAAAAGGAGTGTCTCACTTTTAATGTCATAATAGAACTGTCCAATTCACCCCCATAAACTGAATGGACTATATTTAGGAGTTAATAGGTGCTTATTTACAACCAAACTATACCATCTTTGGAACATAGACAAGTTGGATAAATAGGTTAGTTATTTGATACATTGATTGCTTATACACCACACACACGTAAGACTTTATTGTTTAGGCGTGTTATCCGTTTAATGAAAAAAAACAAGATATTTTAAATGATAGGTGGCAGATGAGCAGACGGGTCACCTGATGGTAAGCGATTGCTATCGCCTATGGACACCAGCAGGACCAGTAGGCCTACTTTACGAATTTCAGAAAGAGTGTAATTTTAAACCCTCGCGTTTCGACACTTTCTGTGTCCTGCTCTCGCAAGACAAGTTAGACAGAGATGGTTTTCTATGATGACGCCTGGTCATAACCACTGATTAGTATTGTTTTTACCGTGGGAGAGCCACGCTTCGGCATGAATGGGCCGGCTCGACCGAAGTGATACCACGGCCTTACAGAAAATCGGCTTGAAGCAGCACTGTGCTGTGTTTCACTGCGTGAGTGAAGGTACCGAAGGCCCGATCCGGGGGAAAGGGGGGTTTAAAATGTTGGATGCGCAGTTGTGTCTCCACTAGTGTCGCGGGTGTCCATGGGCGACGGCATCGGACGGGTGTCCATGGGCGATCGCTTACCATCAGTTGATCCGTCGGCTCGTCTGCCACCTATCACAAAAAAAATCTTAATACAATTAAAGAATATTACTTGCGTGACACGACCGCGTGAGATTAGGCAAAGGGGACTTAATTTAGGCGCTGCACCTCTGCAGAAGCCGGCACCTAGGAGCACACATGATCTCAGCTGACGAGATCAAAAGCTCCCCCATCAGCTCCTTTCTCGGGTTTATCCTGGAGCTGGAGCTACATGAGGTGCTGTAATAGGTTATGGGGCTGCCACAATAGATCATCTACTGGTCGCAGTGGCTATGAGACGCAGGGCTCACCTCATTTCTAACAAATAATAAAAAAATATATATACGAGTCACTTATCTTCCACTGTTTTGATTTAATTTAAGCATACGTGCCAATAAATCGACTACAATAGATGCACAAGATCGCGCGAAAAAGAGAAGTCGAAGCAGGAAACTTTTTTTTTTTTTTGGTCAATAAGCTAACGCTTGACCACAATCGCGCCTGATGGAAAGCGACGATGAGGTCTAGGATGATACGCGTTTGCCTAAAAGATGCCTGTTCACTCTTGCCTTAAAGATGCCCAGATTATAGTGGTCAGGAAAAACAGATCTCGGCAGAGAGTTCCATTCCTTGGCCGTCCGCATTATAAATGTGGAAGCAAATCGCTTCGTGCGGATAAGGGGTATTTCTACCACATAAGGATGAAAGGACTCGCCGCGCCTTATCGTCCGATGATGGATGGAACTTTTTTTTATATAGGTGGCAGACGAGCCGACGGTAAGCAATTACCGCCGTCCATGGAGACCTGCAACACCAGTGGTGTCACAAGTGCGCTGCTTACCTTTTAACCCCCCTTCCCCTGGATTGGGCCTCCGGTACCCTCACTCACGCAGCGAAACACAGCGCATGCACTGCTTCATGCCGGTTTTCTATGAGGATGGGCAACTGATGATGATGGTGATGACATAGATTGATAAGTCGCGTTCATCAAGTAGTCCTACTTACATCAAAGTAAGGCAATTTGAACCCTCCCCGAATAAAATTTGTATAAATAATTTTACTAAATGCTACTTTTTTTCTTTACAGGAACCCTTCTTCTGTTACATTAAAGCGATCTTAAATCAAGGTAAGTTATTTTTTATTTTACAAGAAGATCATCAAAAATTTTAATCTTATTAAAAATTTCATTCAATTCATTCAATAAAGATATTATTTTATTGATGACCCGTTTAGCCCAGTGGTTTGAGCACTAGTCAAGATCGCGAGTTCGATGTTTGTTCACGACAATTTTGTGTTTGGTCTCGGTGTTAGGTAGCCGGGACTAGACTGTACTGCTAATCGCGCTCGCTACTTCAACCCTACTCGAATGCTGAGCAAGCCACTCCCCAGTAGTAGGTAACTTAACCTTTTTTTTTGTTACCTACCTCGAATAGGCCTACTACTGGGCATAGGCGTCCCTTAATAACCTCCACTGAAAGAAAGAAAGAAAGAAAATATTTATTATTTTAGGCATCACAACACAGAACATGTGGCAATTGTAAACAGAACACAATTTGGCACAAACAGAAAAAAACTAAAAATACATAAAAATAAAACAAAAGGGAAAAAAAAACAAAACTATATTCAATCATGTCCAGTGCCAAATGAATATTATGATGTGTTATGACGTCTAGTATAAATGGCCCTCACTCAGCTTATGTCACAGCCCAGACAAAGGCCATGACGCTGGTTTTCAGTGAGACCAGCTGAATGACTGCCACGGACGCTTGTCTAGTGTATTTTGTGTACCTAACGTGTATGTGTAATGTGGCTGCACTGCTCCCTATTCATTGCCAGCGTTTGCCAGTTACGGGAGTATTGGTCCAGGTCATCACGCCATCTCTTTTTTGGCCTGCCTCTTGGACGACGGCCATTTACAGGCTGACATTTAGTTACGACCTGGCTCAATTTCTCCGGGTGTATTCTCACAGTATGGCCAGGCCACCACCTCCTACTCCACTGTGTGAGTGATTCTGGCCTACCACAATCCGCCCACGTTTATTATGGAACTAAGTGCAAAAACTGCAAGGCTTAAATGGAGCCTAACCTATCACATAAAAAATTGGAAAACTAAGAAAGACATTCCAAAAGAAATAAGACTTCAGCAATAATAAAAACGTACGAACTTTGTCAATTCCAGCGATTTTGTTCCGAATAAAACTAGACACAGTAAAATAAATGTGGTTTGTTCGTTATATTAAAAAATCCGAAATTTTCAGCTGCTCTGTTGCTTTATTATTTCTGTGTACGGAAAAGTATGAGAAGTAAAAATGCTAGATATACAAGACTTATTCTTGTAACTGAGGACATACTGGCGCATAGGATGGACAGCATCTTTTCAAAATGTACGGACAGCCACACATAATATTGTAGCGTGTATTTCAACTAAGACAAACATGAAAAATTTTGTTATTTGTGATCTGTCATTTATACGCCTTGATAATGTTTCAGTCACGCGTATTGCTAACAATAACAGTGACGTCACAAATAGACCATCATGGCGGACGGCTTTTTATGACTGTATAGCGAAAATATAATTTAAAATATATTAGGGAACGTGCTTCAAAAAGATTTCATATTTTTATGATGTAATATAATCGTAATGAACCGTTCTATCAAATAATAAAAATAGTGGCAACTAGCCTATTAATGTAGAATTGATGGTGAACACTTGTGTGTTTGAAATTAATATAAGAAAGTGTATTGAAGAATTTCCAAAAAAAAAATAATTGAAGAAATTAGACAGTTTTATATACGATGATGAGTAAGCTGTCATCAGTTTCTTCAACAAACATTTGTCTTGGTGCAGGAATCGAACCTGCTACTTTTGCGTCTCAATCAGCGCTCAAACCGAGTGGATCGTACATATCTTTTTTATTTGATAGCTGGCAAATGAGCAGGCGGATCACCTCATGGTAAGCGATTGCCGTCGCCCATGGATACTCGCAATACTAGTGCAGTCAAATGCGTTGCGAACCTTTAATCCTTCAAATTGGGCTACCGGTATCCTCACTCACGCAGCGAAATAGCATAGACGCTGTTTCACGCCGGCTTTCAGTAAGGTCGTGATATTACCCCGGTCGAGCCAGCCCATTCATTCCAGAGCGTGGCTGCCACATGGTCAAAATTTTTTATCGACTTGAGAAAAATTTACATTTTTTACCTATATAATAGTTTAGCTGTCTCGCTGTACCCTCTTTTTGCGACGGTAACTTTGCCGGTGTGAAGCTAAAATAATAATTAATGAATCTGGATGGAATACCCAAGTCAAAGTCTGTCACAGACACTCCACAAAATAGATAGACAAGCGCCGGTGGCCTACATTGCGAGCTAAAAATGGCTACACACAACACATAGGTAACATGCGCGCGTATAGTAATCTCAGTAAGGTTTGGCTCTATAGCAGGAAAAAAGTATTAAGGCGACGGGTAGCCCTAACTAGCGACAACCATTCGTTTTTAATTGTTCGCTACTTAACCGGATCTATTTAAACAATGTCGTGGTTACAACCTCTCGGCAAACACTTATACTATTTATTAATAACCATGCACAAACGTCTGTCCGTTTTTGAACGCGAAAAAATTGATTACTGCCAAAAGCAGCTACTTTTAGCGTGAATCAATTTTTCGCGTACAAATGTTGGGTCCGCATTTGTACATGGTTATTTAATAAATAGTATCAGTAGTTTTTTAGATTTTCGCGTTGCATTATAACTACAATGTATCAATACGGGGTTTTAACACGATATTTATTATGTGCACTCACATATTTGGCTCGACGTTTCGGCTACGTTACAGCAGCCGTGGTCACGAGCGGACTCCACTCGTGCTCCACTCGTGACCACGGCTGCTGTAACGTAGCCGAAACGTCGAGCCAAATATGTGAGTGCTCATAATAAATATCGTGTTAAGCTCCGTATTGATACATTGTAAATAGTATCAGTGTTTGCCGAGAGGTTGTGACCCCGAAAGTCTTTAAAAATTAAAATTGATTGGCGTCGCTAGTGTGCTCTACCCGTCACCTTAAGTGAAAAGCACAGTAATTTTTCCTTAGTATGGGAAAAATAGTTCAGCGGTTTTCGTTAGATGGAGTTTGTAACAAGCAGATGTTAATGTATGTATGTATGTTAAATAGCGATCAAGCAGATGGTTTCGGCATCTATTTCGGTAGATGTGACTATGCATTTTTACATCGCGCTAGCAAAGCGTGTTTCCGAAACAATGACCTCAAGCCGCCTGCTCACATCAGCAATTTTAAAAAAGTATGGTAAAATAAACCAGAGATCTAGAAGGTATTAGTGATTTTGTTTTAAAACCAAATAAAATTATATCTGATATTATACATATTTAATCGTATCCCGGACTGAATCTCAAAGATGGCCGTACTACACAGTCGTTGAGTATTCGTCGTTTTCCTCTAGATTGCGCTGGCACTGGCTAGCCGACTGATGCCTCTATTTCAGTATATATACTTACTCTATCTGGATCGAGCAAATGTATGTTTCGAGTTTTTCGAGCTTCACTTCCGTATCATATCAGCCCACAACCCCTGCTGAGTATAGGGCCTTCTCTTTATTTCGCCACTTCTCTTGATCACACCGCCCATCTTCACCGCGACTTTCACAATATTATCATCGGAGCAACAAGCTGCAGTTCTAAATAATATATTTGGTAAAATATTTAAGTAATCAGTTCCACCGACCCGTGTGTCCCTCACTCCGTTGTAATTCGTCTCTGCTTTATTTTTCACGACATGAAACTTTCTTCGGCCGCCATGCTGGCCTTATTTCGTTAGTTAGTTCTCATCGTCTCCACATTTCTTATTTTGTTTAAGTCTATTTTTACAATTGCCTTTGTATTCGGCTCGAAGTCGACAATTTACAAATTCAAAAGATCAAGAAAGTAAAAATTATTTGGACAAAATGATTTAAATTACCGATTTGATACACCGTCCGCAATTTAGTATATAAATTTTCCCAGGCATATTTTAGTAACGTTAGGATGATGTTTTAGTTTATTAAGAACAAAAACCGGCCAGCGCGAGTCAGACCAACACACGAAGGGTTCCGTACCATTGATTTTATTTATTTATTGATTTAAGGATAGCCAACAAAACATATGTACATTATCACACGGTAGAATGAACATCACCCATATACATTCCAAGATGCTGTGTTTAATTAAAGTCTACCACGACTGCTTATAACCTCCATCATCATCATCATCGAGCCCATTTAAGTCCCCACTGCTGGGCGAACGGGCCCTCCCTCAATCACAGAAGGGTAAGCACGCAATACTCACACACACACGCTAGGCAGGACGGGGTGGCGAGGGTTTTGATATAAAACAAAAACAAATAATGCAGAGTTTTCCTTCTCTGGGTGCTGAGATCATGCCACAGCTTACCTTAGTCGCCCTTTTACGACACCTCGGTAAGAGTGAGGGTGGCATATTCTACTCTGGCCCGGGACCACACGGCCTATAAAACATATGCTTTAACATAATCAATTTTAATAGGAAACACAAAAGAAAGTAGGACATCACGGACCTCAGCAGCCTCTATGTTTATTTCAAGGGTAGTCGATAGTTTTTTTATCATGTGAAAGGTTTTCCCTGCGTTTCCCTCCCCTTTCTGTTTAGGGACATTCCGGATCTGGATACAAGTTTTGCGTGATAGTCTGTCAAGCATGTCACATTTCGCTCAATGGATGTATCTGCGGCAACCAGTTGTTTACGGTCCTCCTCGCATGCATGTAGAGTTTCTTGGACGTCTTCATTCAATTTTGGCAGATACAGACTCAATCGATTTTTCTATTATCCACGAGTTTTTCTTATGGGTTGTATCGTTTTGGTTTTTTATTTCTGTTATGTGGTTTTTCCAGTATGTCCATGCGCGAATTCTGTTGGAGTTGTAGAGAGGTCATAATTCCTTGCAACTCCTCTCGGATAATTGTCCTAAGATCAGATGTTTCAGCACACGGAGTCTCGTCTGCGACTCGGCGTCGTTTATTGTCACGCTGAGTAATGTGCGTAAAATCTTCTATAGGAACCGATAGTGATCCAACTCTATTAACATCAGAGTCAGACATACTCAGTGACTTGTTCAATGGTGGGGAGCGTGACAGGTTCGGCATTATTTATTTATGGTTTGATTATATATCAGCTCAGAGCTTAGTGAAATGAAGATTTAATAGTAGGTTATTTATTTCGCCGAGTATAATATGATATGCTCTAATTTCAAATCACAACTTTAACTCATAGATTGTAAATGATATACTGCTTACTTTGCTATACTGTGTGTGACGTATACGAAGCGGTTCCAAGCGCAGCCCGTGGCTGTGCCGTGGCTATTGCTGTCTCCGTCTTCTTTCCTTGGTGAGTGGTATAGTCGCGGGCCTTATGGTGACGCGCGCATGCGATGTTATTGGCGCTCGTCGTAGCTCACGCAACTATAGCGGGTTCCGTGTTCGTCTCTTTCTAACTGGTGCAGCGCGCGATACGATGCTCTCGTCCGTTCTGGGCGCCTAGTACTTCTCACTGATTAAGTAAGCGGATATTTTACTAAATAACTTTTTGGGAAAATATTTAAATAAAGCGTAAGTTCGCACGTCTTATCGCTTTCGCGGTCCGAGGGGGAGAGGTTTTTGATATAAATGCAGAGTTTTCCTTGTCTGGGTGCTGATGATCATGCCTGCTGCTTTACCTTTGAAATTAATATAAGAAAGTGTATTGAAAAAAAATCCAAAAAGAAAGGAAAGAAATTTGACAGTTTTATATAAGATGATGAGTAACCTGTCATCAGTTTCATCAACAAACATTTGTCTTGGTGCAGGAATCGAACCTGCTACTTTTGTGTCTCAATCAGCGCTCAAACCGAGTGGTTTTTATGTGATAAGTGGCAAATGAGCAGGTGGATCACCTCTTGGTAAGCGATTGCCGTCGCCCATGGACACCCGCAATACCAGTGCAGTCACAATGCGTTGCGAACCATTAATCCTTCAAATTGGGCTACCGGTAACCTCACTCACGCAGCGAAACAGCAAAGACGCTGCTTCACGCCGGCTTTCTGTAAGGTCGTGATATTACTCCGGTCGAGCCAGCCCATTCATGCCAGAGCGTGGCTGTCCCATGGTCAACATTTTTTATCGACTTGAGAAAAAATTACAGATTTTACCTATATAATAGATTAGCTGTCTTGCTGTACCCTCTTTTTGTGACGGTAACTTTGCCGGTGTGAAGCTAAAATAATAATTAATGAATCTGGATGGAATACCCAAGTCAAAGTCTGTCACAGACACTCCACAAAATAGATAGACAGCGCCGGTGGCCTACATTGCGAGCTAAAATGGCTACACACACACATAGGTAACATGCGCGCGTATAGTAATCTCAGTAAGGTTTGGCTCTATAGCAGGAAAAAAGTATTAAGGCGACGGGTAGCCCTAACTAGCGACACCATTCGTTTTTAATTGTTAGCTACTTAACCGGATCTATTTTAAACAATGTCGTGGTTACAACCTCTCGGCAAACACTTATACTATTTATTAAATAACCATGCACAAACGTCTGGTCCGTTTTTGAACGCGAAAAATTGATTACTGCCAAAAGCAGCTACTTTTAGCGTGAATCAATTTTTCGCGTACAAATGTTGGGTCCGCATTTGTACATGGTTATTTAATAAATAGTATCAGTAGTTTTTTAGATTTTCGCGTTGCATTATAACTACAATGTATCAATACGGGGTTTAACACGATATTTATTATGTGCACTCACATATTTGGCTCGACGTTTCGGCTACGTTACAGCAGCCGTGGTCACGAGCGGACTCCACTCGTGCTCCACTCGTGACCACGGCTGCTGTAACGTAGCCGAAACGTCGAGCCAAATATGTGAGTGCTCATAATAAATATCGTGTTAAGCTCCGTATTGATACATTGTAAATAGTATCAGTGTTTGCCGAGAGGTTGTGACCCCGAAAGTCTTTAAAAATTAAAATTGATTGGCGTCGCTAGTGTGCTCTACCCGTCACCTTAAGTGAAAAGCACAGTAATTTTTTCCTTAGTATGGGAAAAATAGTTCAGCGGTTTTCGTTAGATGGAGTTTGTAACAAGCAGATGTAATGTATGTATGTATGTTAAATAGCGATCAAGCAGATGGTTTCGGCATCTATTTCGGTAGATGTGACTATGCATTTTTACATCGCGCTAGCAAAGCGTGTTTCCGAAACAATGACCTCAAGCCGCCTGCTCACATCAGCAATTTTAAAAAGTATGGTAAAATAAACCAGAGATCTAGAAGGTATTAGTGATTTTGTTATAAAACCAAATAAAATTATATCTGATATTATACATATTTAATCGTATCCCGGACTGAATCTCAAAGATGGCCGTACTACACAGCCGTTGAGTATTCGTCGTTTTCCTCTAGATGGCGCTGGCACTGGCTAGCCGACTGATGCCTCTATTTCAGTATATATAACTTACTCTATCTGGATCGAGCAAATGTATGTTTCGAGTTTTTCGAGCTTCACTTCCGTATCATATCAGCCCACAACCCACTGCTGAGTATAGGCCTTCTCTTTATTTCGCCACTTCTCTTGATCACCCGCCATCTTCACCGCGACTTTCACAATATTATCATCGGAGCAACAAGCTGCAGTTCTAAATAATATATTTGGTAAAATATTTAAGTATCAGTTCCACCGACCCGTGTGTCCCTCACTCCGTTGTAATTCGTCTCTGCTTTATTTTTCACGACATGAAACTTTCTTCGGCCGCCATGCTGGCCTTATTTCGTTAGTTAGTTCTCATCGTCTCCACATTTCTTATTTTGTTTAAGTCTATTTTTACAATTGCCTTTGTATTCGGCTCGAAGTCGACAATTTACAAATTCAAAAGATCAAGAAAGTAAAAATTATTTGGACAAAATGAATTTAAATTACCGATTTGATACACCGTCGCAAATTTAGTATATAAATATTCCAAGAGCATATTTTATTAACGTTTAGGATGATGTTTTAGTTATTAAGAACAAAAACCGGCCAAGCGCGAGTCAGACCAACACACGAAGGGTTCCGTACCATTGATTTTATTTATTTATTGATTTAAGGATAGCCAACAAAACATATGTACATTATCACACGGTAGAAGGAAACACTCACATATACATTCCAAGATGCTGTGTTAATTAAAGTCTACCACGACATGCTTATAACATCATCATCATCATCATCAGCCCATTTAAGTCCCCACTGCTGGGGAACGGGCCTCCCTCAATCACATGAAGGGTAATTGCCATACTCACCACGCTTGGCAGACGGGTTGGCGAGGGTTTTGATATAAATGCAGAGTTTTCCTTCTCTGGGTGCTGATGATCATGCCAGCAGCTTTACCTTAGTCGCCTTTTACGACACCTCGGTAAGAGTGAGGGTGGCCTATTCTACTCTGCCGGGGACCACACGGCCTATAAAACATATTGCTTTAACATAATCAATTTTAAATAGGAAACACAAAAAGAAAAGTAGGAAATGTCAGAAGCAGACTCATTTCTTTCCAGCAAGAAAGTGACATCGTCTAAAACCATATGTTCCATTACAAAATGTGCAATGGAACATATAGCTCCACTGATACAATTATAAGAACAACAATTTAAAGTTTTACTCTTCTAATAATAAGGAATACATGTATTTATGCAATGCTGATTTGAATCTACGTTGTGAATGCGACAAATCAATATCAATTTTATTATGCTATAGTAAAGGAAAACCTGGTGACAGTTAGACGGACAGCAAGGTCTTAGTAATAGGGCCTTCGGTAGGCTGGTAGATTACGGAACCCTAAAATAGGTAATGCTAGAGATTTTTTACATTATTTTTTTTGCTCGTAGGTAATATAATATTATCGGACTCTAGGGTATTTTTTATGTGATCATAGGTGGCAGACGAGCAGATGGATCGCCTCATCATCATCATCATAATTTCAGCCAATAGACGTCCACTGCTGGACATAGGCCTCCCCCAATGTTCTCCACACAGATCGGTCCTGTGCCGCCCGCATCCAATGGATTCCCGCGATCTTCACCAGATCGTCGGTCCACCTTGTGGGGGGCCTGCCACGGCTGCGACTTCCTGAAGTGGCCTCCACTCGAGGACCTTTCCGCCCCAACGGCCGTCTGTTCTCCTCGCTATGTGCCCTGCCCATTGCCACTTGAGGCATAAAATCCGTTGGGCTATGTCTGTAACCTTAGTTCTCCTGCGGATCTCATCATTTCTGATACGATCACGCAGGGAGACTCCGAGCATAGCTCTCTCCATTCACCTGATGGTAAGCAATTGCTGTCGCCCATGGACACCAGTGGAGACACAAGTACGCTGCCAACCTTTCCCTCGGATTGTCACAGAAACTGGTTACACGTTTAGAAACTATCAGAAACGTGCAGGTTTCTTCGCGATATTTTCCTCACAGCCGAGCTAATGGTAGAAGGCTCATTCTTATCCACTGAGCTACCAGCACAGCTCCAAATTTATGTATAGGCGTGAAGCAGCACTGTGCTGTGTTTCGCTGCGTGAGAGAGGGTACCGGAAGCCCAATCCTGGGAAAAAGGGGGTTTAAAGGTTGGCAGCGCAATCCACTGGTGTCGTGGGTGACCATGGGCGGCGGCAATCGTCTGCCACCTATGACATACAAAAAGGTATAGACACGAAAACTGCAACAAAGCATTCAGCCCGCATATTTTCCACCTATGATCTTTAAAAGGCGCTTTGAACGTAAATTACGGCAATTAGGCGCAACGCTGACGCCTCACAGCCACGTATTCGGTCGTGGAATAAGTTGAATGAGTTTTTCTGTCTGTGCATTTGCAGCGTCAGCCTGAAAACTAGAAGCATAGTATGATTGTTCTCAGTAGCAAATACATAGAGCTATGATATCTCAGTGGACAAGATTAAGAATAGTTTATTGCTTTTTTTTGAGCCGTGTGGTCCCCGGCAGAGTAGAATAGGCCACCCTCACTCTTACCGAGGTGTCGTAAAAGGCGACTAAGGTAAAGCTGCTGGCATGATCATCAGCACCTAGAGAAGGAAAACTCTGCATTTATATCAAAACCCTCGCCAACCCGTCTGCCAAGAGTGGTGAGTATGGCAATTACCCCTCATGTGATTGAGGGAGGCCCGTGCCCCAGCAGTGGGGACCTAAATGGGCTGACGATGACGATATTGCTTTTTAAAAGGGTTATTTTTAATGCTAGAGGCGGACAAACGAGCAAGCGAGTCACCTGATGGAAAGTAATCAACGCCGCCCATGAACATCCGCGAAATCAGAGAAATCGCCAATGTTTTATAAGATCGCTTAAATTTTAACAGTGGGAGAGCCACGCTTCGGCATGAATGGGCCGACGATCGGAGTAATACCACGTCCTCACAGAAAACCGGCGTGAAGCAGTGCATGCGCTGTGTTTCGCTGCGTGAGTGAGGGTACCGGAGGCTCAATCCAGGGGAAGGGGGTTAAAAGGTAAGCAGCGCACTTGTGACACCATTGGTGTTGCAGGCGTCCATGGGCGGCGGTAATCGCTTACCATCAGGTGATCCGTCTACTCGTCTGTCACCTATATCATAAAAAAAAATGTGTTGCCTGCCTTTTGAAAAAAAGTACGCTCTTCTCTTGAAGGTCCCTAAGTCGTAGCCGTACGGAAATACTCCTGCAGCCAAACCGTTCCATAGAACTGAGGTACGTGGAAAGTTCAGGGAGAAACGCACAGTATTAGACCGCCATCCATCGAGATGATGAGGATGGATGAGGTGTACAGAAAACGATGGTATGATAAAAGTTACATGATCACCTATACAGTCATTGACTCATCATCATCATTATTTCAACCAATAGGCGTCCACTACTGGACATAGGCCTCCCCCAATGATCTCCACACAGAGTACCGCCCGCATCTAAGGGATTCCTGCGACCTACACCAGATCGTCAGTCCACCTTGTGGGGGCCTGCCAAGGCTTCGGCTTCCTGTACGCGGTCTCTACTCGAGGACCTTTCTGCCCCATCGGCCGTCTGATCTCCTCGCAATGTGCCCTTCCCATTCAGTCATTGACTAATAGCATGCAAATAAAATTACAATTAGAACATAATTCATTTTTACATTAGAAAGAACCTGAAATTATTTAGTGACCACAGCATATTATACTTACAAAACAAAAAAAAAGAGTTGCGATGGTCAGAAGGGCGCTTCGATGTAATTACCAGACTAGCAATCAAAAGGAAGTGCTTTTGATTTGTATGAGTTATTGATAGTGAAGTTGCTTCTGCACTGTGAGGTATCAACGCTGCTCCGTGCTCCACATTTCTTACAATTTTTATAATTTATAAAATATGGCAGTTTTTGTTCATGTTTGTAAAGTTAAATGCTACTTCTTTTTTATCAGACTTTTATTTGTTTTATTATGTACTTATTCTCATAGTTTCAATTCTAAGCCGTCTTAAACCTACCTTCTCGACTTTCACCTACAGAGAATCTGGATAGGCTGAAAACCAGCGCTGTCTTGGAAACTTATGTAACAGCACAAGTTATGCTACCTTCTTTTGCTTATGGACTGTTACTTAATTTACCCACTGCTATGTTTTTTATATGTATCATGTCTTAATAAGCAATAAACGTGTTTGTATTTGTATTTGTGTTGGAACGTTTTGCCGCCTCCACTACGCCACTGCCACAGAGATACATGCGAGTTACTGGGTTTGTTAAAGCTGCGGTAGAACTAAACACAAACGACGCCAATTAGGCTAGGCAACTTGATGCCGGTTAGACCTGCTATCCTGGCGTGTGAATGGCAACTTTAATGGCAGAATGCAGATACTATCTGGCAGATTGCGGAGTTTCCACGAAACTGTTGAATATTCTTAGTAGACTATACAAGCTAAGACTCGGACAGCTGGAATATTTCATTAATTAAAATTAATGATATAGGTATGACGGTTAAGTTGTTCGAAATGGAAGGGGATGGTTTAAAGGGAAGTAACAGTTATACTCGAGCCAAAGACTACCGGTGGTCCGTGTCATGTTTCATTTATAATAAATGAATGAAATGTTCTTCCGTCTGCTGCAAGTCTTTGCATTTAGTATTATCAAAAAAATCTACGAAAAAAAACCCCCTTCAAAAACCGCGAACTAAAAAGTATAAAATAATATTTTTAACACTTCAAATAACATTTTACAACAGTACACTCGAGAAAAGGTGTTACCGAAGTCGGCACCCAATACTATCTAGTAATTCAATACAACATTCAATTATTCAACAGGGATTAGGCGACGACTTCGGTAACACCTTTTCTCGAGTGTACCTACTGTTATAAAATGTTATTTGAAATGAATTAAGTGATAAAAATATTATTTTACACTTTCTTTTTAGCTCGTGGTTTTTGAAGGCGGTTCTTTTTTCGTAGAACTTTAATTTCATGGTTTTTAATGTTGAGACACTAAAAATCATTTAGGAAGCCAACATGTCATCATCTTTACCTCAAGTTGTTATTCCCGGTTGTGTCCAAAACTGTGACTTTGGAGCCCAGGGTAAACTTAAACCATGACTCAGGATTTGACGACTCTGTTACTTAGTTACAATAAAGGGACTGCCGTCTGACCTACGCAACCCTTAGACAAAGATAAAAAAAAATCTTTATTAAATTTTGGTCCATACA
This sequence comes from Marasmia exigua, assembly GCA_019059595.1. Taxonomy (NCBI): domain Eukaryota; kingdom Metazoa; phylum Arthropoda; class Insecta; order Lepidoptera; family Crambidae; genus Marasmia; species Marasmia exigua. The sequence goes on along the minus strand of CM032481.1, from coordinate 21,883,422 downwards.
TAACTCTTATGAGCGAATCTGATCATCAACTGAATCATGGTTATACATTTACGAAAATAGTCAAAGCGTAAAAGTGGAAATGTGCACATAGATTTGAAACCTTCAGAGATGCATGCTCGGATTTGAACCTAAAATCCCCCGATTAGATCGTTCTTATAGCTCAAGCAATATCTATGAAATATTGTGTCCATTAGCCGTGTGGTCCCCGGCAGAGTAGAATAGGCCACCCTCACTCTTACCGAGGTGTCGTAAAAGGCGACTAAGGTAAAGCTGCTGATATGATCATCAGCACCAGAGAAGGAAAACTCTGTATTTATATCAAAACCCTCGCGAACCTGTCTGCCAAGCGTGGTGAGTACGGCAATTGCCCCTCATGTGATTGAGGGAGGCCCGTGTCCCAGCAGTGGGGACTTAAATGGGCTGATGATGATGATGATTGTGTCCATTCATTGAATACGATCGTTGAAATGAATACAAGGTCTTTCATCAAGAAAATGTAATCTAACTCAAGTTTTGTTTAATCTCTGCCCTTAGCGAGAATTAAGGCAGCCTTGTCTTGTTTTTCCATTTAGCCGCAATATGTATTTCTCGTATCACGGCCGACCCACAACACGGTCGGATCTGTGTAAGCTTTTTAGATTTCCGTCATACAATTCTAATAAAAAAACAGTGATTTTCTTTTTAAATTTAAACGAATCTGGGAGAGCCACGCTTCGGCGAGAATGGTCAGCTTGACCGGAGTGATACCAATGGCCTCACAGAAAACATGGTGAAGCAGCGTCTGTGCTGCGTGAGTGAGGGTACCGGAGGTCCAATCCGGAGAACGGAGGCTTTAAAGGTCAGCAGCACACTTTTGACTCTACTAGTGTTGCATATAGGCGGCGGCATGCTTACTATCTGGTACCTTACCTATCACTTTAAAAGAAAATAATTAGAAACCCATAGGAATGGTTTGTATCCAGAGTATTAATACCTTACTCTATGGTTTACCCGCGGCAATATTTCCTGACATTTGTAATGTTAGGGACCTTCACATGACGAGCGTACATCAAAAGGCCGAAAACGCATCAGCAACATAGCTAATCCCGCAGATTTTCAAGAGCAGCGGTTTGGCACCTCTAGCATAAAACGACGCGTTTCCTTGTCCCAGTGCATGCTATGTATAATCTCTGCCCTTAGCGAGAATTAAGGAAGTCTTGTCTTGTTTTCCAATTTGCCGCAATTTGTGGTTTTCGCGACAGCCGGCACACAACACGGTCGGATCGGTGACGCGTTTTAGAGTTCCATCATGCAATTCAAATAAGAAACAAGTGATTTTTAAAAAATATTCTTTAAACGAATCTAAAAAATCTGGGAGAGATACGCTTCGAAAAGAAGGGACCGGCTCGACCGGAGTGATAGACGTAGTGGATCTTGGCCCTGACACAACAAGTCGCCATTCCTCACTATTTGTGCCATGGCCGACCAAACATTGATCTGCAGCCCAAGCAGGTCCTTTCTCACAACGTCCCTCCAGCGGTACCTACGACGTCCAACCAGGCGACTCGCCGCGACCATCACAGTTAACTACAGGGTTGAACATTTGTTCATCGACTTTTCGAAATTCATCGAAAAAATTTTCGACTCCCCATACAAAATGACCTAGTCACCTGACCGACTTTATATGGAAAGTTGTCATTTTTTCATGCGAATTTCCAAAAGTGATACAATAAATTTTGTTAATAATGGTTAGTAGAACTCGTATATGTATGGCTCCCATTTAGCGATAGACACCCACTACAGTGACCTATGAATGGGGCACTGTACTCAACTAAATGAAATGAAAAACATTGATTAAATGAAAAGTATTTATAAATTAAATTATAAAAACTGTAAATCATTAACCATTAGGTTTTAGGTTGCAAAACGAGATATTTCTTATTAAAATCTTACACATGCAAAATCATCAGTCTTTGAGTAGGCTTCAGTATTACACAAAATAACAAAGACTTACTTATTAACATTATTTTTGTCTTGTAAAGTAAACACAAATTAAATTATATATCCAACATAAAGATAATTAAATAACTTTTTATAAAAAAAATGCGAGATTTATCTCGAAACAGACTCTAAGAAATATAATCTTTATCAAAATCTTAAACATGCATAATCATCAGTCTTATAATAATAGCGTTTAGTACAACACAAATACCTACTTAATACTAAAAATGAATTCTCTCTTAATAAAGTAATAGGACTACTATTCTTATATAAGTAGAAAAGTACACAAATAAAATGTTTTATCAAAAATAAGAAAAAAACTTTTATGAATAAATACGTTAACTTTTCACGAAACAAGCACTTGAAAACAGTGGTTTAATTATTCCAATGAATACTCCTAAATAAAGAAAAATAAGAATTACTATATTAGCAACCGATTACTTTAAATTGAGTACTTATGAAAAACTTTGGCACTTCAAAATAGTTAAATATATATTTATTTGAAAAGATTTGGCACTGGGCTTTTAAGCCCACTGGTTTTAACGAGTGAATTAATCTATAATTAAATAACCTATATAGTGAGATCAAAACTAAATGTAATCACAAGTAAATGTTATTATATAAGGCACTTACTATATTTTTATTACAGAACTTTATGCGTTAGACACTTATTTATTTTTTAAAGCTATAAAAATCATTTCCATATTTCAAACTATTCTGCTTCGTCGTCTATTTGATGCTCAAAATCTTCAGGTGCTCCAAGGATATTCATGTAGAAATCATGATATATAGATGGAATGATGTTACTATTACATAAGTCCTTTAAATCTTTCAGTTTGCTTGGGGTATTGGTATCATTCCCATATAAGCTTCAGTTAGCTTTCTTGAAAGCGGAGATGGAACTGGACTGTTATCTAATCTTGAACGGTTCTTTCCTCTGGTTTTGGGAGGGCTAATTATAATAATAGATTTAAATTCGTGCTCGCAAAAGTCTGTTTTGTATGAAATTTTGGGTGATCCGGGTAATATATCTAATTGCTTGACTTTTGACCATAAAACTCGTCCATTATCGGTATTTGTTGTCCTATTACCACTAGGAAGCAAGTTTTTAAAATCAATAAAATCGCTGGTAGTCATTTATTTCACTATGTACGGAGTTCCATCCTGCTTCGCCCATCTGATGAGGGCATACCATTGTTCAGGCGTATACACCGTTCTATTCTTGGCTGTTCGTTCTATGAGGGCATGGACGCTGTCGCCCTCGTTCTGGGTATGCCCTTTTTAGGGTTCCGTAGCCAAAATGGCAAAAACGGAACCCTTATAGTTTCGTCATGTCCGTCTGTCCGTCTGTCCGTCTGTCCGTCTGTCACAGCCGATTTACTCGGAAACTATAAGTACTACAGTGATGAAATTTGATGGGAATATGTGTTGTATGAACCGCTACAAAAATATGACACTAAATAGTAAAAAAAAGAATTGGGGGTGGGGCCCCCCATACATGTAACTGAGGGATGAAATTTTTTTTTTCGATGTACATACCCGTGTGGGGTATCAATGGAAAGGTCTTTTAAAATGATATAAAGTTTTCTAAAAAACATTTTTCTTAAAGTGAACGGTTTTTGAGATATCAGCTCTCAAAGTCGTAAAAAGTATGTCCCCCCCCCTCTATTTTTATAACTACGGGGTATAAAATTCTAAAAAAAAATAGAGGTGATGCATGCTAATTAACTCTTTCAACGATTTTTGGTTTGATCAAAGTATCTCTTATAGTTTTTGAGATAGGTTGATTTAACTGTAATTTTGGACTTTGCTGCTACGGAACCCTTTGTGCGCGAGCCCGACTCGCACTTGGCCGGTTTTTCAAAATATTTATGGGTAACGGATACTTTAAACTCTTCTGAGGCCCTCAAATGAGTGGCAAAAACAATCCGATACCTGTTTTGCCCGCCACGATTATCAGACAGTTTTTTCCCTTTATGTAAAAAGTGCTAATATTATCCGGGGGCGTACCTGTGACTCCTCTGGTGTTGCGGGTGTCCATGGGTGGCGGTAATCACTTACTATCAGGTGATCCGCCTGCTCGTCTGCCCTCTATCTCATAAAAAAATATATTAACAAACTTAGATGAAAAAAAAGAGCTGGCGTTATCTTATCTTATCTTATCTGTTAGGGGCCATTTTCATGGGGCACGTCGACCCTAAGCGATCTTTTGTACCTCCCCTTTCTTTTGCGCTCTTACTCACGAAAGATTCGTTTCATCAGCATCACGATGTCTTTCGGATTGAAGTGCCTGTAGTCTCCTGGTTTAGGATAAGCGTTACCTAGAAGACACATTCTGCCTCTGGCTAGTGAGTCGCATTCACATAAAAGATGTTCTATGGTTTCCGTCTCCTCCTTGCATGCTCTGCAGTCGCTGTTCGATGTCATGTTCATCTTCATCAGTATATTGTTCGTTGCATAATGCCCTGTTAATGCTCCTATGAGCATCCTTGTCTGTTGTCTATTGCCTCCGAGAATATATTTATTGAGAGCTGGCGTTAATTAACTTCTTTAATTGTTACATAATTTTGATGTTAACATCATAATTTTGAGGTACCAGTAATAAACTTGTTTCTATTTAACATACCTAATTCCAAAGACTAAATGTTCAACTATCCAGATACATTTTTTTATCTAATAGAACCCGAGAGACTAAATAAGTACTGGCTAGTTAAATTTTCTAAAGATATTTCGAAGACTAAATGTGTAACTATCCAAATTAACTTTTTCATCTAATGGGATTCCAAAGACTAAATGTGTACTGGGTAGATACATTTTTTCATCTAACGGGATTCCAAAGACTAAATGTGTAACTGACTAGAAACATATAATGATAAAAATGCATCCCAGTGAATAAGTGTGTATCTACGTAGTTACATACTTAAACATGGGGATTACACTAAATATAAGAAAACAATTTTGCTGTCTTCAATTTCACTATAATATGTGAATTACTTGTAAGGAGAGACAAAAACAATTGAATCCTATCTTAAATAATACATTTAAATAAGGTTGGACTAATAAAACTAACCTTGCCCTAATGGCAGGTACACATTTCGGCCTATTGAGAAATCTTCCCCTTCATCTCTGGGAATATTTTGTCCATTAATTGCATCTTGTTTTAAATTAACCAAAAATTTCAACCTTTTACTCGACATTTTTCAGAACACCACGCGTTGCATGCGCATCGCCTGCTTACCGCGGTAAAACTGAATAACGGGTAGTTACCCGCCCCCTGCGCCCTTCTGCCCCGCGACTTAAAGTGTAACAGGCAGTTGCTTATTTTAACGGCGGGCTATTTGAACTCCTTAAGTAGATACATACTAATACGTCTGCCAAAAAAGCATGTTCGGGTAGTTATTTTTTTTTTATATTTTTGTACGAGGTACCTATATGTGCGTAGATGCCAATAATGAAATAAAACCAATTTTGTGTATCTGGCAGATACAGCCTAATACGTAGGAGGTGTCGGTATGTCGTCGCTCTGATTTGAAAACGCTCGAAATCCGCTAGTGTGGCAACTCTATTACCATCAGGTGATCCGCTTGCTCATTGGTTGCCTCTAGCATAGCAATAGCCCATCATCTCGATGGATGGCGGTCTAATACTGTGCGTTTCTCGCGAAACTTTCTACCACGTACCTACCTCAGTTCTGTGGAACGGTTTGGCTGCAGCCGACGGCTACAACTTAGGGACTTTCAAGAGAAGAGCGTTCTCTTTTAGAAAAAGGCCGGCAACACATTAGCGATTCTGATTTCACGGATGTTCGCGGGCGTTGATTACTTTTCATCAGGTGACTCGCTTGGTCGTTTGTCCGCCTTTAACATAAAAAAAGGAGACGACACGTTTTCTTGTCCCAGTGCGTGATCTGACGCAAGCTTTGTTTAATCTTTGTCCTTAGCGAGAATGAAAGCAGTCCTGTCGGTCTGTTTTTCATTTCGCCGCAATTTGTATTTCGCGTAACTGCGACCCGCAACACGCTCTGATCTGTGGACGCGTTTTAGGGTTCCATAATGCAATTCAAATAAGAAATAATAATTCTAACACTTTATACACTTCAAATTACAAGAGTACACTCGAGAAAAGGTGTTACCGAAGTCTGATGCAATTCAAAGGTTTTAAATTAGTGTCTAGTGGTTTTTAGTGTACAAATATGATGTTTATTTGTGCAGTGAAGTAATAGTAAGAATCGTTGGATTGTATCGTTTTTAACACTGCTATTGTGTGTCAAGTGCGTTGTCTCGTGACAACTTGCTTGGACCTAATAGAGTCTTAAAACCCGCGATTGCTTTTAGAGTGAATCCGCTGAATCCGTAGGTCGATAAAACGTAAAAGACAGGCGTTTTATTGAGTGATTGTGACTTTGGCTGTTGACTTGCTACTTATTCTCAATAAGTTACTTGACATTGGCGAATTATCTTCGGGTAAAGTCGTAACAAAAAAAAGAGTAAGTGGGTTCACTCGTTGCAGACGAATGATTTAAAAATGCGGAATATCGTATGTCGAATGAAAATCAATAGAAATAGTGCGTCTCGATGCGAGTAAATCAAAAATAGAGCTCCGGAGCGTTTCCGTGAGCCGCTGAAATTTTAATCAGCAGACTCGACCTACAAAAAAAGGTTAGTCAAATAAAACCGTTTAATAAAAAAGATACGGAACTCTTTATAGCTAATATCCACGGCCTTCTCCTTTCTTTTACTTAGCAAACATCCCGCTTCTGTTTTTTATCAGGGCCAAATTTTGATGGCGGCCATTTTCACTTCCATTTCTATGCATGGAAGTGTAACGAGCATGGCCCGGATATTCTCGACAGCCGAGTGAAAAGAGATGATGGGAAGCAGGGGAATTTGTAGATTTATTAAATAAATTAGAGAAATAATGGTCAAAAACCACTATCTGAAAATCGTACATTCCGTTTAAGGTGACGGGTAGGGCACACTAACGACGCCAATTGATTTAAATTGTTAGCAACTAAACCGGATATCTTTTTAATAATTTCGAAATTGCAGCCTCTTGGAAAACACTTATACTATTTATTTAATTCAATCAGGAAATCGCAATCCCTTCCTATATTCAAGTCCCGTGTCAAAACTCACTTCCTATCTCTATAAATAGGTACACTGTTTTTTTCTTGTCTCTTCTTCCCTTTTTTATGTGGTCTGCTCTCTGGTCATTCATACCTATCTATATGAAATATTTTTATTGAATTTTCGTTATAAATTATCTATGTATATGTTACAGCCAAAGTAATAAATCTGGATATTATGTATAATGGCTAGCCATTATGCATAATATCTACTCAGTTTGGTTAAAGTGATAATGGACACAAAATTAATCACATTAACTAGCTATTATATATAATATCTTCGATAACTTGGATAATGTAATAAAACACGTAGGTATGCGTTTAAGATTATATAATTCTATTTCAATTTGCCTTACCTATGTAATCATAAAGATTATTTAAAAAGTTAAAATAACATAAGATAGTAATTTCACGTCAATTAATATTGTTATAAAATTATTTAACTTTAATTTATAAAGTAAATTTAAAGCTCACTGGCAATAAAAGAAAAAAAATAAAAACACAGGGATCAACACCCAATAAAGACAAAAATAATAAAGTTTTTAAAACGAACTGACATTGCCTTAAGCATACCTAACTAATCATAAAGATTATTTTAAAAATTAAAATAACAAGATAATAATTTCACTTCACACTTTCACGGCCGCGTGGTCCCCGGCAGAGTAGAATAGGCCACCCTCACTCTTACCGAGGTGTCGTAAAAGGCGACTAAGGAAAAGCTGCGTGCATGATCATCAGCACCCAGAGAAGGAAAACTCTGCATTTATATCAAAACCCTCGCCAACCCGTCTGCCAAGCGTGGTGAGTATGGCAATTACCCCTCATGTGATTGAGGGAGGCCCGTGCCCCAGCAGTGGGGACTTAAATGGGCTGATGATGATGATGAATTTCACTTCAATTGACATTGTAATAAAGTTATTTTACTTTAATTTATAAAGTAAATTTAAAATTCACTGGCTATAAAACAAAAAAAAATAAAAACACAGGGATCAACACCTAATAAAGACAAAAATAATAAAGTTTTTAAAACGAACTGACATTAATTAACCAGGTCATAATTATTATTTATTTTTACAAGTAAGGCTCTTGTGACATTTTGAGTTACACATGAGGATTGACTTTTCAGACGACAACAAACACTATTGGGTCAGCCAAGAAATGACGCCGATCACGCCAAGCGGTAGCGGGATGAAGAGCGGGAGGGGTAACAAGTCGGCCAGACCGTATTTATTACTTTGGCTAACTTTGACATGCTATTATGAATAATGTCCAGACAAAGTGATTAATTTTTTACTTTGACTAGTGAATTTGGCCATTATCTATAATGACCAGTCATTATGTATAATAGCTATTTAATCACTATGACTGTAACATATATATTATTGGGTATGTATGTATTGTTTATTATTATTTATGTAATGTAATAATATTAATATATAAAATAATGTATATTTCTGCCATTCTCAATTTCATTTGTTAAATTACTTGGCACTGCCTTCTCTTATTACGAATACGATATTTCTTTCCTCTACCCAAAGGTTGTCTGGAAGAAATCGCTACAAGCGATAAGACCGCCTTATTGTATTGTCTGTTGCTGTTGTATCATGCTTGTATTTTATTTTTGTGCAATTAAGAATATCTATCTATCTATCTATTTATCATATACTTAACTTTTGGGTCTGTTTTTTACTCGCAATTTGGATTACCACCAAAAACGGCCACTTATGGCGTTAAACCAAATTTCGAGTGTAAAAACAGATCAAAAAGTAGTGCTAAATAATTAAATAAATAGTATAAATATTTGCTTAGAGACTTCCGCTCCGAAATTGTTTAAAATAGATCCGGTTTAGTAGCTAATAATTTGAATCGATTGCTAGTTAGGGCTACCCGTCGCCTTAAAATGTTTCGACATTCATCGCGCGGCGGGTCTTTCTTTTCTTTTGTTTTAATTAGGTGTGAGATTGAGCAGCATAGATGACGTTTGCTTTTGGCGTAGATACTTGATTTAGGTACAAGAATTGCATCTAAAAGTGTATGATTAATTAGGTAAATAGGTCTGCAAAAGATCCGCTAAAATTATGTTTTTTTTAGGTATAGCAATTTTTTGCAATATATAACAATATTTCTACTGGATATTTGTAAGTACATACGGTGTCACACCGAGTTACCTTTGTTAACCTTTGGACCGTCCTTATGTCTGGCGCACAAGTGCTATTTTTCAACTGCAGGGGGGTAACTAGATCTGACGCTGACTGTACCTATATTGATGAAACTATTGAAGCTCAAGAAAACAGAATTTACAAAATTCGTCGACGTGCCAAGGTCTCCGGTAGCTTAGTCGGTAAAGCTGTTGCCCGATTAGCAAAAGATCGTGGGTTCGTGTCCTACCCGAAGACTGTCGATAAATTTTTAAGTGCTGCACTTAAGAATAACGGATACAGATCTTACTTTGCCTCGGATATCCGCGGATACGGATATCCAGCACATCACTAGTATACAAACACAAATGAGTACCCATTACCAAAGCTAAAGTAGGAGTGTCCCTCTATATTATTCTGTGGTGGTACGTCGCTTGTAACGTAAACACGTCGACTCTTAAGTCGTAACAATAAGGTTCATATTTGCATGATCTTGTATACTTGTACACGTGACGAACGTTTCTTGTTTGTATCTGCTTTCTGATTCTGATTCCTAACCTGACATGACTGATTGACTGTGCCTAGGTATGATGGATGGTGTGTCTAGACCCCACTCAAATATCTACTTCATTAACAAACGTCTGCGATGGAAATCGAACCTATTATCCTTACGTAAGAACTGCCGCAGGGCTGAAACTAAGAGAAACAACACTGAAAACTATTTTGGTGACAGGTCCCGGGTTCGATCCCCGGGTCGGGTCAAAAATTAGTACCTGGGTCGTTCTTCTTTTTTATCGACAATGAGCCAAACTTACACATCAACATTTAACTTTTATATAACAGACTACAATTGATAAATAATATATCCTAAATATTCGTTAATGTACTATTTTACAGATGGACTATTACATGATCTAAAATTTAATTGATAAAGAATACTTTTTGATTAAAATGGACACCTCCGTCACGTCCCCCGAAATTAGTGCCATTTACACCTCTGTCACGCTTTATATATTTTTTTACATTGTTAAATCATGCTAAAGTACCTACGAGGTGATAAAACAATGTCATTCTTTCATGTTAAATTAAGAATATCTTGATGGTGTAACGTATATTTTTTTATATAATTAATTACTTGATAAGTCACTGAGGACGGGCTTATTGTCGTAAAAAAAGAAGAACGACCCACCTAAGTTTTCGAGACATTCTTAGTGGCAGCCCGGAGTCTGGAAATTGGCGGTCTTGTACCCCCGTGCCTCGGAAAGCACGTTAAGCCGTTGGTCCTGCGCCCAATCCCTCTCTGGTCATGTCACAGTAGTGTCCCATCGGAATATGAGGGTAAGGGAATAGAGAGTGCACTTGTGTTTGCGCACACACTTGAGCACTATAATATATACTCAATACTCAATATTTTATTTGCATTTCACAGTGTACCTACATTATAAGATCTTAAATATAGGTATACACAATAGATCACTGTGAACCCTGTCGGGCACAACAACAATGGAGAGGAGGAACACCATTGATCAAAAAGAAAAAAATGTTAATTAATTAATTACGTATAATTAATTATTATAAATTAAATTGTTTTTTAATATTATTCAGTTTTCATTATATCCTGCGGACGTGGCTGAGCGTTGAGATTGGCCGCCGCGTAGCCGTAATCGGTTGGAGGATATTATTATTATTAATTTTAGGGTAAGATTCCCGGTTGTGTCCGAAGCTATCTCCTATATCTCCTATCTCTTATTTAAGTAACTTTTCAACTTCTTCATACTTTAACGTTGTTAGCCATTCTGTTACAGTATATTGATACCACGGCCTCACCGAAAACCGGCGTGAAACAGCACTGCGCTGCGTTACACTGCGTAAGTGACGTACCGGAGTCCCAGTCCAGGGGTAAGGGGGGTTTAATAGGTTGGCAGCGCAACTCCACTGGTGTCGCGGGTGTCCATGGGCAGCGAAAATCTCTTACCATCTAATCGAATCTAATCTATATTCATCTCAGCGTGTACTTCCCGGTTGCGTCCAAAGCTATCGCTTTGAAGCCCAGGGTACGCTTAGACCAGGTTTCAGGATTTGAAGAATATGATAAATACAATGAAGCGACTGCCGTCTGACCTTAGCAACGCTTTTGATATGGAAACCAGAGCAACTAAATCATGATTACATGTATCCGAAATGTGCAGGTTTCCTCACGATTATTTTCCGTCGCCGCCGAGCTAACGGTAGAAATACGCACATATATTAATAATATAATAATAAATAAGTGCGTAGGGAAGTGACGACCCCATCGCCCGCTGGTGAGAGTTGGTGTTCTTGCTTAAGAGCAACAACTCTCTTCAGTGCAATCAGTCTCCCCAGGGCAGCGTTGTGGCGCGCTGAATGGGAAGTGACGTCCCTTGGGTCCCATATCCCCGAGAGTCGATCAGGCCCCTCTCCCCGGCTTGTCTTTATTGGCCGGCTGGGGTGGACCCCAGCAGGGGCTGCAGGACTCTCACCTCTGGCTTGCCTTCACCAGCCGGCCAGAGTGGGATATCAGAGCTATATGCTCGCAGGGTGGAAGTGAAAGATGCATAAGTCGCGAGTTGGCACAGTGTCTGTCACCACAGACACTGGGTAGAAAGCTGTGTACACCTCTCGGCACCCTGAGCTGCTCACACCAATGTTGCCCGCCTTGCTATATCTGGTAGCTAGCTTTTGCTTGGCTTCCTGGTAGCTTATTATAGGGGGCCCATCTAGTGAGTGGCGAGTCACCACCTGCCCATTTTTTCGTGATTTTTATCATTGATCGGGCAGGTGCCATAGTCTCTCCATAGTACCAGTTAACCGGTCCACTAACACCTCAACCCAATAGCCCAGTTCATTTTGTTTTCCATTATTTTCAATAGTCTTATGCCAACCGGGGACTGTCTTTGGCTACACTTCTGTAGTGTATACAGGGATAGTCGCCGGCTGGTGTCACATCACATTATAGTAAAACTGTCAATTGAACGGGCCTCTACGTGTTGGCTTCGGCCCCACGCACGCCTTCCAAAAGTCCGGGACATAATTGCCCGTGGTTATGGAACAACTGACAAACATAATAATAATATTTCTCACAACATCTCATACGTTGACCTGATTCCGTACTAAGTAGCTTACGCACTTGTGTTACAGATATCAGACAACAGAGGTACACAAATATATACTTAAATACATATATTACACCCAGACACTGAACAAACACAAGTATTCATCGCACGAATGTTTGTCCAGGGTGGGGATCGAACCCACGACCTTTGGGGTAAGAGGCAGGGTCACTACCAGTTGCGCCATCCATATATTAGAGAAATCGAGAGGTACATGCTCGTATTCGAACCACATCTCCCGCGTGGAAGGTGCGTTTGCATTCACTGAGCTGCCATCTCTCTTAAATAACCGTTGGAGAGCCACGCTTTGGCGTGAATAGGCCGGCTCGATAAGAGTAATACCAAGTCTCACAGAAAATCAGCGTGAAGCAGCACCGTGCTGTGTTTCGCTGCGTGAGTGAGGGTACCGGAGGGGGTTAAATAGTTTTTAAGATTTTCGCGTTGCATTATAACTATAATGTATCAAGACGGGAATTAACACGATATTTATTATATGATACAACATTGTGTACTCACACAATGTTGTCAATGTTGTCAAGAGGGGTTAAATGTTGGCAGCGCACTTGTGACTCCACTGGTGTCAGGGGTGTGTAGGGGCGGCGGCAATTGCTTACCATCAGGCGATCCGTCTGCTCGTCTGCCGCCTATCACATAAAAAAATTTGTATCAAATCAAAATCCTATTACAAATTCATCAAGCTTACGCCATATTACAAGCAGAAATATCATAAAACACACCGTAAGCGCAACGATAATAATTATTATAATAATGTGGAATTCGTCGTTGCAGTCCAAAATAATCCGATTGATAAAATTCACAGACCACTGGGTCGAAAATAATGAATTCGTATCAAATAATTATTGTAATTTTATCACACGAGCGAGCTATTTTCGCAGGAGAACATTGCAACGGTGTAAACTTCAGAATTTTGGGTTAAGTTAATAATAATAATTAATAATAATACTTCTCACAACATCTCATACGTTGACCTGATTCCGTACTAAGTAGCTTAAGCACTTGTGTTACAGATATCGGACAACAGAGGAACACAAATATATACTTAAATACATATATTACACCCAGACACTGAACAAACACAAGTGTTCTTCGCACGAATGTTTGTCCAGGGTGGGGATCGAACCCACGACCTTTGGCGTAAGAGGCAGGGTCACTACCAATTGCGCCATCCGGCCAGTCAAATGTTATATTGTTCTTTTGATATTTTTATTGGATAGGTGGCAGAGAAGCATGTGAATCACAAATTAGACTGGTGTCGCGGGTGTGCATGGGCGGCGGCAATCGCTTACCATCAGGTGATCCGTCTGCTCGTCTGCCACCTATCACATAAAAAAAATTAGATTTATTAAACAGTACAAACATTTGTGTGCATGAATGAACATATCAGTTTATATTGGTCTAGGTGTTTTCTATGTATTATAAGTACGTATTTACAAAAGAAAAGTAGATATTGAATGTATATGTCACCAGAAAATAACAAGATCCGTAAGTTTATCAATGTGCTAGGAAGTTTATAAACTTTTGATTCTAAACGGGCGATAAATTGTATCATTTTGCGTCCACATTTTCGTAAATCGATAAACTTACTGAACTCACTGACCTGATTTTACCGATACACCATGTATAAATAAATAAATTGAGGCAACATCACATACATACACTGTCCTGGTTCCAAACTAAGGTTTTCTCTTGTACTATGGAAACCAGAAACAACGACGGTACCACAATAACACCCAGACCCAACACAAATATCTGTTTCATCAACAAACATTTTGTGCTAGTGCGGGAATCGAACCCGCGACCCTTGCGTCTCAACCGGCGCACAAACCACTGCGCTAAATGGATAGTCAATATTTTTTATTACCATGCTCCCCAATTCTAAATAACGCACCATCAAGAAATGGAACTCGTTGCCGGCGCATGTATTCCTTCCTACAATATGGATTCCTTTAAACGAAGCGTGAAGAAGCATCTCGCGGGCCAGTATGGCAGTCCCAACGGTGGAGATGCCTTGAAATCGCGTCCGTTGTAATTGCAACTTGGTCTCTCTTGTTTACCATCAGGCTGAGGAGAGCCAATACTGAGCCTCTATAAAAAAACAGGAAAAATTTGCTATTATTAAATCCTCTCTTAGTGAACATTAAAAATCCTGCTAAAATTATACTTAACAAGCGAGATCTGGTTAAAAGCTTTTAATTTCACGGCTAGTGGTGTCAGTTGAATTGAAGGGACGCGATTGTCCCGGGGACACCGGAATTTGCATAACTTTAAGTGAGGGACGGATTGCTTAAAAGCTAATAGTAGTTAATGTGATTGTCACATAATCATCTCACACTCTTTATAGCACAAGATACAAAACTTAAAAGCGAGGTATACAGAGTTACAGTGTACAATTTAGGCGGTCTTATTACTGGGAGCGATCTCGTGGGATAGGATGGGAGGAGGTTTTTTATATGTGATAGGTGGCAGATGAGCAGACGGATCACTTGATGGTAAGCGATTGACGCCGCTCATTATTAAATACGATAGATGTTTTAAAAAACCTTGGCGAGTTTTTAATAGCATTTTTTTATGCTAGAGGCGGACAAACGAGCAAGCGAGTCACCTAATGGAAAGTAATCAACGCCGCCCATGAACATCCATGAAATCAGAGAGATCGCTAATGTTTTGCCGGCCTTTTTAAAAAAGAGTACGCTCTTCTTTTGAATGTCCCTAAGTCGTAGCCCTAGGTAGCATTTGCGAGATTTAATTAATTTATTTATTGGTCACACTAAGCAGAGATACAGTAGGTACAGTACAACAAGGCATGTTATTCTATATTATTCAGGCTGTAACTCCACTAATAAGTGTGAACAGCATGTATGTTATCATCGAATTACAAGTATGTAGTGAATATTGGACATAAAAATAAAGTATATATGTCACCGGAAAATAACAAGATCCGTAAGTTTATCAATTTACTAGGAAGTTTAAAAACTTTCGTAGGATTCTAAACGGGAGATAAATTGTATTATTTTACGTCCATACTTTCGTAAATTTATCAATTTCCGACGTCACATGGTAAATTAATAAAATAATGGATATCTATTCGTAAAATTGTATATGGTTCGACCAATCACTGAAACTCTTTTGAATACACGAATCTTTGACACACTGCTCTCTGATTGGTCAATGTTATTACTAGCAAAGCCAATCAGATCGCGCGTAGCGTTTGAATATTGCTTACTTATTATTTTACGAGTGAGATCAGTAAGTTTATGAATGTACGCATATGTGGACGTAAAATAATACAATTTATCTTCCCGTTTAGAATCCTACGAAAGTTTATAAACTTCCTAGTAAAGTGATAAACTTACGGATCTTGTTATTTTCCGGTGACATATATATTAATGCAAGAACAAAATTAAATTATAAATATTGATTATAAGTATTGAGAAAAAAAATACAACAACAAATGTCAGGTTATGAGCAGTCTTTCATTGCGCGCTGCCATGATGTCGCCTTTGGTAGTGGGTCTAAAAACGACGGCTGCGCAAGAGGTCCCGGGTTCGATCCCCGGGTCGGGCCAAAAATTTGTACCTAAGTTAGAAAAGAAATGTTTAGCGTGTTTCAACCCGGAGTCTGGAAGTTGGTGTTCTTTTACCGTCGTGCCTCGGAAAGATTTTCTTTAACGCCGTGCCATCACTCCGGTCGAGCCAGCCCATTTATATCTGAAGCGTTCTCCCAAGATCAGACAGTGCTAATAAAGTATCAACCTTTACTGTCCCACTGCAGGGCAAAGGCCTCCATCATATTGACGACCTGTTTGGAACAGTGGTAGTAAACGCTACCTTTGGTCCAAGGGTTGCGGGTTCGATCCCCGCACAGAACTAAACATTTGTAAGCATTAACATGTTTGTTTGTATTGGTCTGGGTGTTTCCTATGTGTTATAAGTATAGTATTTACAAAAGAAAAATTATTATATGTATATATTTGTAATCCCACTGTTGATTCTGATATCCGTAACACAGGTGCTTGAGCTACCTATCTCGGAGTTAGATCAATGTATGTGATGTTGTGAAATATTTATTTATATAATTCTTGTGCGCTTGTCTAACGCGGATAGGTGATCACAAACCCGAGCTATGTTTGAAAAAATCGAAACATACCTTTTGCTTCGACCCGGGAATCGAATTCAGAACCCCAAGATTACGGCCCGGTAAACCACTAGACCAACAGGGCGTCAGACTGTGCACTGCTCTTTAATTTTACGAGTACAATTTTCTTTTGACTGACCGGATGGCGCAATTGGTAGTGACCCTGCATCTACGCCAAAGGTCGTGGGTTCGATCCCCACCCTGGACAAACATTCGTGCGATGAACACTTGTGTTTGTTCGGTGTCTGGGTGTAATATATGTATTTAAGTATATATTTGTGTTCCTCTGTTGTCTGATATCTGTAACACAAGTGCTTAAGCTACTTAGTACGGAATCAGGTCAACGTATGAGATGTTGTGTGAGAATTATTATTATTTTTTATTGTTTTATTAAATTCCGTCCCATCAGCACCCGTCAAATTGGCAGCACTGGCCTCACATTTTAATACATTGGTATTTCAATACAATTTCCATTTGGGCGATGTAGAAATAATTTTAAGCCCACACCTGAGCTCTGACCTACTTCCTGTCGGATAAAAAGTGCATTCCGAGCAACCTGCATGCGATGTGGTGAGAACCACCCTGTATACTTAACCACAGTTTTAATATAGTCAGCGGAATGCCTCAGTGGCGTTGTGAACTGCAATTCCAGGATTTCCAGGCGAAGGCTGCACTTAGGAATCCGCTTTTGTCTCGGGTCCGAGCTAAAAAAACTTCGTACTTTTTTGTATGGGGCCTGTATACTATCACAAGTACCTAAAATGACATATTTTGGTGTACCTATAAAACAAAGGTACACCCAATCGATAGAAATGAAACTTCGACGACCCGATTGGAACAATGGTAGTGAACGCTGCCTATGATACAAGGGTTGCGGGTTCGATCCCCGCACAGTAAAAACATTTGTGTGCATGAACATGTTTGTTTGTACTGGTCTGGGTGTTTGCTATGAATACATAGCAAACACCCAGACTTTTCTTTTGTAAATACATACTTATAATAATAAGTATGTATTTACAAAAGAAAAGTATAATATGTATATATTTGTAATCCCACTGTTGATTCTGATATCCGTAACACAGGTGCTTGAGCTACCTATCTCGGAGTCAGATCAATGTATGTGATGTTGTGAAATATTTATTTATTTTATTTATAATTGTGTAGCATGTACTTCTAAATTCTTCTTCTAAAGTGTATTCTGTATTTGTGCCTGGTTATAAATAAATAAATAGAGAAAATAATTACAAACAAATAATATTCTTTGATAAAATGTCGCAAATGATATGCCTATAATTAATCAAGACGGCAATTTACACGATATTTATTATGTGATACAACATTGTGCACTCACATATTTTGCTCGACGTTTCGGCTACGTTACAGCAGCCGTGGTCACGAGCGGACTTCGCTCCGCGTGGTTGTATCACATAATAAATATTGTGTTAATTCCTATCTTGATTCATTATAGTTATAATACAACGCGAAAATCTAAAAAACTATGATATGAATAATTTTATTAAAATACTTCTTTTTAAAAATACCGGCATGTTGATTTCTTTCTACTAGGTGTCTCGCTTGCTCGTTTTCGCTTCTAGCATAAAAAAATTGGTTCGAATAGGTATGCAAAAAAAAAATCAAAAAAAAATATTGCCTTGTTTGTTTTGTTATTTGTAATTACTTTCTCCGTCGATTGATGTATGTATCATAGGTGTATACCAAATGACGACAATTTTCTAACCTTGTAACTCTAGATATGCCAATGTGAGGTTTGATGTCTTTCTTACCTGAGTTTTTTGCTAAGGACCGGAGTGACACTCTGAGCGTCTTTGCCTATAGTGCAGGGGGTGCGGTGCACCCGGGCGCCGGGTGTTAGGGGGCGCCGAGAGTCGCTCGCGACAAGAGCCTCCACTGTAAATCCAATTGATCCATGGCCTTTGGCTTGACACCCTAAATTAAATACCCTGTATAAAAGTGGGTGCGTGCTGCGTAGCTTACTGTGTGTTTTAAGCACTAAACTATTCCATTTTGTTCACTCATTTTGGTGCAAGAGGGTGCCAAATATTTATTGCAACATGGGCAAGAGCCGCCTCTGGTGATACCACGGCCTCACAGAAAACCTCCGTGAAGCAGCACTGAGCTGTGTTTCGCTACTTGAGTGAGTGAAAAGAATCGTAAGTAATTAAGTAAACATTTTTTGACCACATACAAGATTTACATATATAATAATATCTTCCAACCGATTACGGCTACGGCGGCCAATCTCAACGATCATCCACGTACGCAGTATATATTATAGTGCTCAAGTGTGTGCGCAAACACAAGTGCACTCTCTATTCCCTTACCCTCATATTCCGATGGGACACCAGGGTGACACGAGCGGAGAGGGATCGGGCGCAGGACCAACGTTTAACGTGCTTTCCGAGGCACGGGGGTACAAGACCGCCAACTTCCAGACTCCGGGCTGACACTAAGAATTTCTTACCGAAAACTTAGGTACAAATTTTTTGCCTGACCCGGGGATCGAACTCGGGACCTCGTGCGCAGCCGTCGCTTTAAAATGGAACCCACTAACCACTACGCCACTGAGGCAGTCAACATACACATATAGTTGCATGAGTTACATATATAGGACTCATAACATCAACATGAGGAGATTGCACAGTAATTGTAGGGCCCAATCCGGGGGATATGGGGGTTCAAAGGTAGGCAGCGCACTTCTGACTCTACTGATGGTCCATGGGCGGCTTCAATCGCTTACCATCAGGTGATCCTCGTCTGCCGCCTATCACATAAAAAAGAAACATTCTTGCTACTGTGAGTATTTTGTGTGCTGTGGCATAAGCGTGTAACGCGAGGTGAAGTAAATGCCTCGTATATAAATGGAACTTTAGTCATTACCTGTTATTGCTTGGTTTGTAAGACGGAAATGCTTACTTACTACGCTGGCTCAGCGATCCAAAGTGGGTCTTGGTCTCCGACGTCAAAGTTCGCCATTTTTTGCGGTCCTGTGCCAATTCCGCCCAATCGTGCACGTTGAGTGCTTTGAGGTCCTTGGCGACTTCGTCTCTCCAGCGGTATCTTGACCGACCCACAGGACGGAAAATATGCTAGTTAAAGAAAATAAGGCTTCTTGTTCTATAAACGGGGATGAGGGTTGATAGCTGAGTGAGTGAAAGACCGAGGACTATGCAATATTACAGAAGCTGTTTGACAATGTGTGTTAGAATTTTTAATAATATTCCTAAGTTCAAATAATTGAGTAGTAGACAGTTTAAGCGTTTACTAAAAAAATGGATCTAGTGGCAGATGAGCAGACGGATCACCTGATGGCAAGCAATTGCCGCCGATCATGGACACCCGCGACACCAGTGGAGTCACAAGTGCGCTGCCAACCTTTAAACCCAGCCTTTCCCCGGATTGGGCTTTCGGTACCCTCACTCACGCAGCAAAACAAAGCACAGTGCTGCTTCAAGCCGGTTTTCAGTGAGGTTAAAGACTTTTTATGATCTCAAGCAGTTTCTGGATCAATAATGTAATTGCCAGACTTCACGAATCTTAGATCTTAGTCAAGCGTACGGGCTTCGAAGCAACAGCTTTGGATGCAATTGGGAATTACACGCCAAGATGAGTCTCTATATAGGCCCAGAAAGCTATGGCGAGGGCTATGCTCGGAGTCTCCCTGCGTGATCGTATCAGAAATGATGAGATCCACAGGAGAACTAAGGTCACAGACATAGTCCAAAGGATTTCACGCCTCAAGTGGCAATGGGCAGGGCACATAGCGAGGAGAAAAGACGGCCGGTGGGGCGGAAAGGTCCTCGAGTGCAGGCCACGTACAGGAAGTCGCAGCCGTGGCAGGCCCCCCACAAGGTGGACCGACGATCTGGTGAAGATCGCGGGAATCCATTAGATGCAGGCGGCACAGGACCGATCTGTGTGGAGAAGATTGGGGGAGGCCTATGTCCAGCAGTGGACGTCTATTGGCTGAAATGATGATGATGATGAGGCTCTATCATCATCATCAGCCTATCGCAGTCTACTGCTGGACGTAGGCCTCTCCAATTGTTCGCCACTGTGATCTATCAATTGCTTCTCGCATCCAGCTCTTGCCAGCCATCCTGCGCAGATCGTCCCCCCACCTAGCCAAAGGGCGCCCTACATTACGTTTGCCAAGACGCGGTCTCCACTCTAGAACTCGTTTACCCCATCGGTTGTCGGTTCTGCGGCTAATATGGCCAGCCCACTGCCACTTAAGCTTGCTAATTCGGTGAGCAATGTCGATGACTTTGGTTCTCTGCCGGATCACCTCATTTCGAGGCTCTATAAACGCGGATAAAGGTTTTACTGCAAATTGATGTCAGTAGTTATTAATATAACTGACACCGTATGTAAACGGAGTATTTCTTCAAAATAACTGCAACAGTTGTTCCCCGTGTCAGTCCTGCAAAGACTGAAACTATTGTTGCCGGATAATCGATTGTAAGTCGATTAATAAAATCGATTATGCAAACGGGGGCCAAATAATGTATAGAATACTCTGTTTTCTCTTTAATATCCTCCATAACCCAGTTTCTCCATCTTATCTCAAGGATCACTTCCAATTCCAGTGCCAGTCTCATGATCGTTCTCTCCGTTCTGCAAACAACCTGCGTCTTTACATCCCGCGACACCACACCTCGTTCGTTACCAACTCTTTCACCGTGCAGGCAATACGGCTTTGGAATTTACTGCCTATTAATATCAAAACCTCACTGAATAGGCATTCATTTAAGAAAAGGGTTTCGTGAGCATTTTTGACATCTAATCTTCCCGCATGACTTAATTGCTTATATGTATATAAATAACATTTTATATGTAGTATTTTTTTTTTCCTATGTATTTTACTTTTTTTTGTTTTTAGTTAGCAGCATATATTGTATTTATTTAAAATGTACTTATTAATAATATATTTATTTAAATATATTTATATATGTAGGTATGTATATAGTATATAATGTAGTTATTTAATATTAGTATTTTTTTTTCTCCTTACTAGTAACTACAAATTTTCTTTTCGCCGCACCACTGCACTTTCTGCATGACCCAAAGGTTGACTGGTAGATAATGCTTCTTGGCATTAAGTTCGCCTTATTGTATCAAAATTTGTGCAATAAAAGTTTAAATAAATAAATAAATAAATGTAATAATCGATTGGAGGCCACGTACAGGAAGTCGCAGCCGTGGCAGGCCCCCCACAAGGTGGACCGACGATCTGGTGAAGATCGCGGGAATCCATTGGATGCGGGCGGCACAGGACCGATCTGTGTGGAGAACATTGGGGGAGGCCTATGTCCAACAGTGGACGTCTATTGGCTGAAATGATGATGATGATGATGGTGAATAATCGATTGTACAATCCATAGTATCGAATAAATCGATTTTGATTTTTGCTCGATGTAATCGATTAAATTGGCGATACCATCGAAAAATCCATACTGTAATTAAGCCTATACTATTAATTATATCAATTGTGATCGATTAATCTGATATTATTTCTAGATATAATCGTCATTCACCGAGGATGTCAAGAAGGCATAATATAAATAACGATTATATCTAGAAACAATTGCAGATTAATCGATTATAATTGATAGTATCGGCTAAATTCCAGTACTCGATTAACCGATTGCCGATTATTCGGTAACATTAACTGAAACACTTCGCTTTCAGTCTGGAAAGCACGGGGCTTTCTCTGCTTAAAAAGACGGACTTATCTGTTAGGGGCCAATTTTTCATGGAGCACCTCAGCTCTATGGGATCTTGTGTATCTCCCTTAATAGGGTACTTTGCCCACCTATTCACTGAAGAGTCACTGATGAGCTTCAC
The DNA here is from genome assembly GCA_019059595.1 of Marasmia exigua. NCBI lineage: Eukaryota > Metazoa > Arthropoda > Insecta > Lepidoptera > Crambidae > Marasmia > Marasmia exigua. The sequence goes on along the minus strand of CM032481.1, from coordinate 21,861,028 downwards.
TTTACATGGTATATCAGTGCACAGTTACATTTTTATAAATACTTATAATACTCGATATTTAGAACAATAATAATAAATGTCATCAGCATCATCATCAGCCCATTTAAATCCCCACTGCTGGGGCTCGGGCCTCCCTCAATCACATGAGGGGTAATTGCCATTCTCATCACGCTTGGCAGACGGGTTGGCGAGGGTTTTGATATAAATGCAGAGTTTTCCTTCTCTGGATGCTGGTGCATCATGACAGCAGCTTTACCTTAGTCGCCTTTTACGACACCTCGGTAAGAGAGAGGGTGGCCTATTCTACTTTGCCGGGGACCACACGGCAAGTTATTTTTATATTCAATGTATTTGTGTATAATCTGGACATCTTTAAGGAGTGAACAGGTATCTTCTAGGCAAACGCGTATCTTCCTAGACCTCGTCGTTGCTTTCCATTAGGAGTGATTTGTGGTCAAGCGTTAGGCTTTAGACAAAAAAAAAACAATGTCTAAACAAATTTCTTTGCTATATTCTGTAGAACTTGTCCCCCTTGAGTATTTGTTACAATGGCACCAAAGCCGTGGGATCAATATCTTTGGTTATATAGGAGTTCAAAAATTAACGGAAACGTTAATTTTTATTTAATTGATATATTGAATATTCCGCCGTGTGGTCCCCGGCAGAGTAGAATAGGCCTTAAATGGGCTGATGATGAAAGTCATTTAGTATACGGTTTAAATTTCAAGCCGATATCTTCACGAGTGCCCGAGATAAAGTGTCTTGACATACAGACGGACAATGCAGTGATCGTGTTTCCCTTTTGAGGTTCGGAACCCTAAATACACGAAATAGGGGTGTGCATATTATTTTTCCAGGCAACAAAACGAATTTCTGCCACAAACGTTCTATTAACAGGCCTGTATTTTTAACGCAACCGCAACACGCATTGCGTTTTGCAGTTTGCGTCAGCATAAAACAAACTAGCAAATTAATGCGACAACAAAACAAATGGCGGAATGAAACTAGAGTTTATGCGGGCGTTTTGTTAGCACGGATTTGAGGAATGGACAACATTTCAAATTTTTAACATGTCCATATTGTTTTTTTATATGAAAGTAGACATAAAATGAACAGACCCATATTTTTTCTTTTTTCAAAATTTGTCCATTTTCATGCATAAAACAATTATTGAAATTCTTTTTATTCTAAATAGACGTAAGCGCCAAATGACGTCATCGGACGGCTGAATACAGCGATATTCCTTTGCTTATCATTGTTTTAATACAAAAAAGGTACTACTGTCAAAGGTAAATAATACTAGTGTCAACATTGTCAACGTCATTCATACATTCAACGTTGACAAGTTGTCTTTTTTTTTGACAGTTACATGTCATGAGTTTGGCATTACGTAAATTTAAAACTATAATGTGCTAAGCAAAGAAATATTTTACATTCTGCCGTCCGATGACGTCATCTTACGTTTTTTAGTTTTTAATTTTTTTCTCAGTAAATAAGCAATATAAAAAATGAATAAATATATATTCGAGCAGCGGAAAAGTAAACAAAGAATTGGTATTTTTTGTTTCAGAGCTTAGCAATTTTGAAATGTTGTCCATTGTGAGGCAGCTCTTAATTTTAAATAGGATTGTGCAAACAAACACAATATAAAATGCTGTTTTATCGCTGATAGTTTTTTTTTCAGAAAGAAAGAGAAATAGGTCTTATTAATATTAAGTTAGATTAAATGAGACTAATTAGAGTCTTAAGGTTTTTAAAGGGTCGGCAACATGTTTGCAAATCCTCAGGAGTTGCCGCCGTCCTTTGGCTGCGGCATCGCTTACTATTAGGCGTGCCGCACGCTTGTTTGCCACTGTGACCGTATATAAAGTAAATACGTTTATGATTCTAATTATGAGTTTTTGATATCGGCCCAGTATATTTCATGAAAAAAAAAACAATATGGTGAATGTTAAAAACAGGACTCGAAAACATTTTCCTTTCTTACCAAGTAGAGGGGGGGGGGGGGTCTTACCACATAGAATAAACAAGAAAAACTAAACTGTAAAATGCAATAACAACTAGTATAAAAATTTTAGCAATGTTCTGCTCCATTCTAAATATGATAAGATATGAATATATGTATATGTAGGTATGAATGCCGTGGTAGGCCCCCAAACAAGATGGACCGATGACCTGGTGAAGAACGCGGGAGTTCATTGGATGCAGGCAGCACAGGACCGATCTGTGTAGAGAACTATGGGGAGGCCTATGTCCAACAGCAGTGGGCGTCTATTGACTGGAATATGATTATGATGATGATGATGAAGTATGAATGAATAGTTATTTACATAAATACGGTACAGGGATTATTCTACGGTAAGCTGATTACTTTGACCTGTTTTATTTTGAGTTTGAGTTTATTACCACTAACTGTAGAATGAGGTTAATCTTTAAAAAAAAGGTGTCCGCGGTGTCATTAATTTTTAAAGTTTAACCTTATTCTACAGTTAGTTTTAATAAACTCAAACTGAAAATGCAACAAGTCGGAGTAATCCACTAACCGTAGAATAACCTACAGATACCCAAGAACATAACAAACATTACTCATAAAACTAATACAATAAAAGAGATACATTTCAATCACAGTTCATCTTTTTTTCAAGATCAAAAGAGATGTTCTTTCAAAAATATTTCTCAAGGGCTATCAACGGAAAGCGATTCAATTTCAACTCGTCGAGATCGTTTCGAGTAATCCTAGAACCACTCTCACTGAGTGTTGGCTTACAAAATGCTCGATATACGTTACATTATTTATTGCGTGATTCTGTCGAATGTAATAAAATGTTGCCAATTTGCTAACGACATTTCGGCGCATTCAGTTAATATTATTTTCTGAGGATATAAAAATGTTGACCAGCCCATAGTCACTTCAGCCTGCTTTTTGGACTTTTCTTCCTTCCTTGAACGATAGTTATCTATACATAATAGAAGCTATTGCTATAAAAATATAAACTATTCACACATACTTCGTATCTTAAAACCTTGTGAAAATTATAAACGGATATCAGTTTCGACGAGTCAACTTTTCTTTTCTTTTGCTTCGAATCGGATGAATTGCGTTCCTATATAAAAATAATTAACTTTATAGTAATAATAGTGATTGCGACTGGCCGAATGGCAAATTTGATAGTGACCCTGCATCATGCGCCAAAAGACGTGAGTTCGATACCCACCCTTGACAAACGTTCGCGTGGTCAACAGTTGTGTTTGTTTATTGTCTGGGTGTAATATATGTATTTAGGTATATATTTGTAATTCCTCTGTTGTCTGATATCCGTAACACAAGCGCTTAAGCTACTTAGTACGGAATCAGGTCAATGTATGAGATGTTGTATGAATTGATTATACATATAAACCTCTATCAAATATAAGTACACCAATAAATTTCCCCATGAATTTTATAAAGAAATTCGTTAGACACTGAAGAATTGTACGCTAAATATCCCAGTTCCTATAGAACCGCGACGCAATGGAAATTTAAATAAGATGGCAGAAGCCGGGGAACAGGCCTTTTGTTTTGTGAACACGAGCTTACAACGCCCGGGACGAGGTTTAAGTCCTCCAGATAAGAGGCTGTCGAAAACAATTGGGGCCTAGGGCTGCGTTTCCACCAGAGACGTGCGAGGAAAATGAGTGCTGCAAGAAAGTGTGGTTGAGCTTAAAGAAATTAAAAATCCCTGTCTGCCAGTCCTGTCAAAATATCTGGTGGTCAAATTTTTAACCAACCTACTGGGGGCCCGAAACCCACAAGCTTTTCCGGGAGTGTCTGCCCGGCTACTTGATATTTAAGGTGACGGTAATGCTGGAAGCTACCTTGGCCAACGCATCAGGTTGGCAATTCAAAGAGGTAACTCCGCCAGCATTTGAGCACGATGAAAGTTGAGCCGTGTGGTCCCCGGCAGAGTGGAATCCCGGCCGAATAGGCCACCCAAGAGGGTGGCCTATTCTGCCGGAATTTGTTTCGGTAAGAACCGAGGTGTCGTAAAAGGCGACTAAGGTAAAGCTGCTGGCATGATCATCAGCACCCAGAGAAGGAAAACTCTGCATTTATATCAAAACCCTCGCCAACTCGTCTACCAAGCGTGGTGAGTTTGGAAATTAACCCTCATGTGATTGAGGGAGGCCCGTGCCGCAACAGTGGGGACTTAAATGAGCTGACGATGACGATGAGTAGTAGGGCAGACTACACTCTTTTGTAAATATTTTTCATCTCATCCGTCATCTTTTTTTAATATTTCTATTTTTGTTTATTCTTTGGGATACTGTAAATAGGTACTTTCTTTATATCCTTAATGTTATGTAAACAGTTAAATAAATGTTAGATAAAATTTCACCAACCTACTTACCAAACCAATTCAATACCAACCATCAGAACAGAACGAATTTTTAAGTACTTCACTAGATGGCGCTGTAAGTGAATTACCACCCAAAAATCTAAATAAAAGCTGAAAAGACCAGCTCACTTGGATTTCAATCATCAATTTCTAGTTTTTTCCATTTCGGTTTGACCGTTCTTCCAATAATGTCTTATATTTACTCTTCTTTGTAGTGTCCACGGACTGGTTGAGCTGTGGAACAATATGGTTGTTGCCATCAAGGATGTGCTAGGAAGATTAGTCATCGCTCATTTGAGCGTTGCGAGGTTGTGTAGTGGAGCCACATCTCTTGGGTGTCCAAGAGATGTTTATCTCTCGCAAACATTCCTCGCTTGTTTTGTGCGTACGTACACATAGACCCGCTAAGCCGTTTCCACCAGAGCTCTAAGCGAAACTATAAGTACCTAACGTTTCTTGACAAACACATCCTTCGCAACATCTCTGGTGAAAATGCAGCTTAAGAACGGTTTCAGATTAGCGCTTTACATACGCCAAAAAAAGTGTGTAGGCGCGATTTTTGGCACACGTTCAACTTGTACGAGCGTTTGACGCGCTTCTAAGCTCGAATAAGCGCTGTTAGGGGTCAACGAAAAGGCCTTCGTTTAGTGAACTGTATTTTATTAGGTCGAATGTTTCAGTAATACCTATAATTAATGAACTTAAATATACATTCATCGTCAGCCCATTAGTCCCCACTGCTGGGGCACGGGCCTCCCTCAATCACATGAGGGGTAATTGCCATACTCACCACGCTTGGCAGACGGGTTGGCGAGGGTTTTGATATAAATGCACAGTTTTCCTTCTCTGGGTGCTGATGATCATGCCAGCAGCTTTACCTTAGTCGCCTTTTACGACACCTCGGTAAGAGTGAGGGTGGCCTATTCTACTCTGCCGGGGACCACACGGAAAATATACATTACAAGAGCACAAAAATGTGGACGGACGGCACAGACGGCGGAAACGGAAGAGAGCGAAAAAGAAAGTTGCCATTCGTCAAAATTATATTTTACGACTTTGTGTTGCCATCAACATGCGCGAGCCATCAGAATCTGATGATACTGACATACGCCAAAATATGCATACACCGCATTTTTTTAATACCCGAGAAAGTTCTCACGGGCATTATACTAATGGAACATAATGTCGAATCTCGGAAATTCGCCTACCTTTACAAAATACGACAATCAACCAATGTACAGGGTAGTCTTTTTGAGATTTGACCCTAGGTATAATGTCCTTGAGAAGTTTCTCGGGTATTTAAAAAGTCACGGTTTATATGATTTCATCGTCATCGTCAGCCCATTTAAGTCCCCACTGCTGGGGCACGGGCCTCCCTCAATCACATGAGGGGTAATTGCCATACTCACCACGCTTGGCAGACGGGTTGGCGAGGGTTTTGATATAAATGCAGAGTTTTCCTTCTCTGGGTGCTGATGATCATGCCAGCAGCTTTACCTTAGTCGCCTTTTACGACACTTCGGTAAGAGTAAGGGTGGTCTATTCTCCTCTGCCGCGGACCACACGGCTAATGATTTACATTTACTATATGATTTACATTTACATTACTACCATAGTCGAGCCGGCCCATTCATGCCTAAGCGTGGCTCTCACGAGGTCATGTATGAATTGATTTATAAAAAAAATTGAATAAACGTCTACCTTTACGGACGGAAAAATCCTGTGGGTTGATTGATTGCGACGAACGAATGGGATTTTCATTAATAACTAAGGAACCCTAAAAATAAAAAAAGAAATAGCCATTAGTCTGTGCTGCGATACCTAATTTTGGTAAATAAAGGCGTGAGTCTCCAAACTGTGATTCACTGGCTAACTCCATTAAAAATGCCATCAATATTGGAATGGAGCGATGACTCGTATTTGTCAAATGTATTGATGAAACGGTTTTTTAAGTCAGTATTTGAAAATCGAGGTTATACTAGACAGGTTCTATATAAATGTCTTGATCAATTTTTCATTCATTGTCTTAATACATTACAATCGAAAAAAAAACAGTATCAGCGCTACTGATTCGTAAAAGGGCTCTTAAGTACGAAAAGAAGTGAGGTCCGACCACTTGTATCGTAGTCATATATTTTTTATCGTTTACATCCCGAAAACCTCATTAAAGCTATCGTGAATAAAGTCCATTTAGTACGTTATATCAACAAAATAAGTGAATAAAAAAAAAACTGTTCCAAACATTATTGCCGGGTGGATATTCTATTTTTTACGAGTATGGTACAGCAGATACCTACTATGAGGTTTTCGGGTATAAACCATCTGCAACATATGATTACATTTTAACGCCGTAATAAAGGTTAATGTACACAGAGAATAATTCATGATTTAGAAATTGAGCTGAATAGTAATTACGGGGATTTAGGTCCAGCGAAAACCATATACATATATGGCACACAATATAAGCGCTTTGACTTCAAAGATAACAAATATACTGGCTGCAGATTCATACCCAAGATCGGTAGCTTACTATCCTTCTTTTTTCAATGATTTCAATCCACATTTCTGCAAATAAAAGTTCTAATAACTTCTTTTTCATTATGATAGTATTCGATTCACGTTTGTTTGAAATATATATCGATTATTCAATTTAATCGAAGTTTTTTAAGTAGGTTACATCACTATGAAGTTAAAATTGAGAAACGTCAAATGTGACCTAATACTTTAGGTCTTTTAAACGTCCGTTTGTACAATTCAACAACGTGTTACTAAAAATAATTTGGGACCCAAAACAAACCGAGCAGTACTTGTACCCCTTAGGTCTCTACAAACATACTTGTTGAGCACAAAGCGATGAGGTCGCTTTATGATTCAAACGAGGCTTTGTGGCCTCTCCCTAGCCATAGAGCAAAGATTACCAGTGGCTCAACTTAATGAAAAAAAATGTCAAAAACTTTTTAATTAAATTGGTGTTATAAAGCAGTTTTGACGTTTGAAACAACAACATTTTCCAAAAAGGAATGGTTTAAGAAACCTTTATAAATAGTCGGCCTACAGTTATTTGGCACGTGGTAAAAGTCGGAACGCCGTGTGGTCCCCGGCAGAGTAGAATTGGCCACCCTCACTCTTACGGAGGTGTCGTAAAAGGCGACTAAGGTAAAGCTGCTGGCATGATCATCAGCACCCAGAGAAGGAAAACTCTGCATTTATATCAAAACCCTCGCCAACCCGTCTGCCAAGCGTGGTGAGTATGGCAATTACCCCTCATGTGATTGAGGGAGGCCCGTGCCCCAGCAGTGGGGACTTAAATGGGCTGATGATGAAATTAACATCACGGTCCGCTTATATGTAACCAAAATTGAACATTTATCCCAAGAATCTTGACGAGTGTAAAAGAGCAGTAATAATATTTGTACTAGGACTAAATTATGAGTATACTGAAAAGCTTCTGAGTATAGATAAGTGACAAATAAACACGCCCAACGCACACACACCAAATTTATTTATATTTTTATAATTTAAAAATAAATTAAAAATATTTATAACCTAACCTATACCTAAGTTCAAAGGTGTTAAAAATAAGAAATTTCTGGCCGATTAGTAATTTTTGATTTTAATCTAAAATTACTAAAATCAATCAGGTAAGCTCCAAATTAAGTATTTTATTACTTACTGGGACATCTCAAAACATGTATGAGAGTGAATATGAGATTTTTTTTTTGTATAATATAAATTATAAGATAAATTTAGTATCGGATTAAGATTGGTCGAATCGGCACTAAGACGATGATTTTTTTAAAATGTGATAGGTGGCAGACAAACAGTAGAGTCACCCAATGGTAAGCGATTGCCGCCGCCATAGATACCCGCGACACCAGTGGAGTCACAAGTGCGCTCCCAACCTTTAAACCCACCTTTCACCCGGATTGGGCCTCCGGTACCCTCACTCACGCAATGAAACACAGCACTGTGCTGCCAGCAGTTTTCTGTGAGGCCGTAGTATAAATCCGGACGAGCCAGCCCATGCCTAAGCCGAAGCGCCGCTTTCCCAGGGTGGTATGATACTTGTTTTTTGTTTTTGTGCAATAAAGAGTATATTATCTATTTGTTGGAAATTGAGTTGTCATTGCTATCTATCATCAACTCATTAGCTGACGAGGCACGAAAAGTTCCACTAATATAATGAAAGCATACTGTGACATAGCAAAAAAAGCCGGCCAAGTGTGTGTCAGGCCACGCACAATGAAAGAAAACGAAATGTGTAAAATTCACCATGCCAAATGTAAGACAGGTCGATAAAGCGAAAACAGTGCCTATTACTACTACCGCGCCAATGAACACTACCAATCTGAAGGCAGAATGTGCTGGTGCTCCCATGAAAACATTAATAAATAATAACACAAAGATATGCCTAATTAGTAGTATTAGCCAACACAAAACCTCGAGACTGCTGCGAAATCGCTTCGGAGACTTCAATTTATGTCATTATCGCACACCAGGTGGCGGCATAAGTGAGTTATTGAGTGGACTGGAAACAAAACTATGTGATTATACAATGAGTGACTATTGTTGTATCATATTAGGCGAATCAGACTTTATGTATTCCAAAAATTACCGATATTTGATTGACGACTTAAAGGAAAAAATTTCAGATATTAAGCATACTAATATATTATTATGTTTACCAACATTTAAATCAAACGATCATGCGAATATTTTTAACAAAAGAATAGAAATATTTAATAAATTAATTTACCAAGACAATGTAACACATCAATATTGCTATATAATTGATTCAAATAGGAATATTCCATACACTTTTGACATGTTTCAGAAATACAATGGCAAAATAAATAATAAAGGCATGAAAATTATAACAAATGACATTATGGAGCAGATATCAGCAATTGCGAATTATTATGTATATCACGATAATCGTATTATTAATGAGCAGAATTCTGAAGAACATTTGAGTAGTTTAAAAAATCATCCCTTTCGTACCTAATTATCTTTATGTTATGTGTCAAAATATTCAATGTTTAACCTACAAAGTTGACGACTTAAATGTTTTTCTGATAGATTCTAACATAGATATAATAATGATGACTGAGCATTGGTTAACACCTAGTAACTATCAACTTTATGCATTGGAGGGTTACGACTTACGTGCTAAGTACCTACGAGAGCGACATATTCACGGTGGAGTTGCCATATACATTCGCAAGGGTATAAAAACGAAAGAAAGGTTAGATGTACATACCTACTCTGTCGAGTTCGTTGTTGAGTTTTGTGCTGTTGAAATAGTGGAATGCAATGTACTTTTGATTACTGTGTACCGTCCTGATAGGGATATAGAATTATTTTTTACACAACTGCAAGCTCTACTCACATATATCACCAAGTATTCAATTAACAAGAAAATTATTTTAGCCGGCGATATAAATTTGGATATCACTAGGAAAACAAAGCACTCACTTAAATTCGTTAACTTATTGAAATCATTTGGCTTACACTGCTTAATTGATGCCCCTACTCGCGAAACTAAAGATAGTTCATCCTGTATTGACCAAATCATTGTAAGTAAGAATGTAAATATAGAGACTGAGGTAAAAAAATATCAAATATCTGACCATCATTCAGTTATAGGAAAAATTCTATTACCGAATAAAATTAATAAGAATGAAATCGTTTACTCAACTAAAAAAAGGTTTTTCTGCCATAAAAATATGTCTTCATTCAAACGAAACTTACAAGACATAATATGGCCAGATATTTTGAATCCTAATAATGACGTTAACACTAACTATAATGTATTTCAGTCCCAACTGAAAACACTATTAGATACGCACATACCTGAGAGACGATTTAACATAAAACAAGGGCATAGCACAAAATGGATTAGTAAAGGCATAAGAAAAAGTTGCCATCACAAACGTGTGCTTAGGTATCTAGCAACAAAATTTGACAGCGAAGCTTTAAAAACATACATGAAACTGTACAACAAAACTCTAAAGAAATTAATAACTTCAGAAAAGAGAAGACATAATATAGGCAGGCTATTATCATCGGTTAATAAGTACAAAACGATGTGGGCCATGATAAAGGAAAAAACAAAATTAACCAGCTCATATAAACATGAGAATATTAGTCTTAAACTAGCAGATAACAGTTATATAACTTGCCCTACTCAAATAGCCAATAAGTTCAACACCCATTACACACAAATCACTGCCCAAAACGTGATCAGTCCGCCGACGCGGCACACAAACCCCAATTCTTTCTACTTAGATAATGTTACGGAACAGGATGTTAGGAAGGCAGTCTTGGGGCTGAAACGGACTAAAACTTGTGGGCATGACGGGATTCCTTCCATTCTCTTAGTGCATTGTATAGATGAATTGGTCTCTCCTTTGACGTACTTGGTTGACCAATCCTACAGAACGGGCCAATTCCCGGACAGTTTGAAGCTAGCTATCATAAAACCAATTTATAAAAAAGGTGATAAGAAGGACTTATCCAATTACCGTCCTATCTCTCTTTTACCAGTCATCTCTAAGATCTTCGAAAAGATTATATGCCAAAGAATGTATTCTTTCTACGAAAAATATCATTTGCTAATATAAAAACCAACATGGTTTTCGTAAGGATCATTCGACCACCTCGGCAGTGTTCGAATGTATATTTGACATATTAAATACACTTAATAATAATAAATGTATGGTAGCGTTGTGTATAGATATGTCCAAGGCATATGATCGTGTTGTACATAACGTATTGCTAAACATATTAGATTCGCAAGGCGTACGTGGGCCAGCATATGCGTGGCTAACATCCTATTTATCAAACAGAAAGCAATTTGTTCAAATAGCACATCTGGATCAAACACATCGTAAACTTGAAGTCTACAACTCGTCGGTCAAGGAAATTATAGGCTCCATACCGCAGGGAAGTGTATTAGGATGCCTGTTATTTCTAGCTTATATCAATAACCTCCCATCTGCGGTATCCCAGAAAATGGTGCTCTTTGCAGACGATGCGACCCTACTGATTCCATGTGGCTGCGATGAGTTAGACCGACTGAATAGCATGATTGGGGAATCCCTTACGGCAGTAACTAATTATCTAGCAAGTATAGGCCTTATGCTGAATCTAGAAAAGACTAAACTCATACAGTTTGGACCGTACCAAAGACCCAGAACACCCTTAAGTGTAACTCATGAAGGACATGAAATTAGTGAAGTAGATGCTTTTAAAATACTAGGTATTACAGTAGACTCCACTTTGTCGTGGAAAGCACATATACAGGGCGTGGTATCTAAACTTAGCCAATTTTCTTATGCACTACGTGAGCTAAGGAAGAGCACAAATGAAGAGTGTGCGCTCACTGCGTACCACTGCCATGCTGCTGCATGGATAAGGTACGGGATTGTTCTCTGGGGTAATGCAACAGACGTACATGATGTTTTCATCCTACAGAAGCGTTGCCTCAGAATAATTACATTGACGCCCACGAGAACATCTTGTAGACCACTTTTCATAAGGCACAGGATTTTAACACTTACTTGTATGTATATCCTTGAATTGTGTCGACTTGTAAGGAAACGCATAGAATACTTCCAAAGAGTTGGAGATAAACCTAGACGCCACATTTCACGTCGCGTAAACGATATAATTCTACCAACTCCGCATCTAGAGTTGTTCAAAAAAGGCGCATACTACATGGCTATTAGAGCTTACAATCACCTACCAAATAAATTAAAATCCCTCCAAGGTAGTGAATTTGAGAGTAAGCTAAAAAAAGAACTTTTGCTCAAAAGTTATTATGACATGAAGGAATTTTTTGACGATAAATTTTAGTTGATGTTTATTTTATTTTTATTGACATAAATGAATTTATTTAATGTATATGAATGTAATCTTTAATGCTATTTTATCTATTTCAATCAATGTAATGTAATGTAATGTAATTGAACCTTTTTCACAAGTGCCTTGAAAAGGTAATTTGTAGCATGGCTCTGTCATCTGCCTTTTTTACTATACTTATTGTATTATGTACAGTGATGTTATGAATTTTATGTGAATAAATGAATATGAATATGAATATGAATATGAATATGGATACTAGTATTAAGATGAACAATTAATCTATTCAAATCATTAATTCCACAGTTTTTCTCGGTATAACTATAGATGCAAAATTGCAGTGGTGTCCCCATATTGCTGCCTTGGCAGGAAGACTAAGTTCCGCTACATATGCAGTAAGAAAAATTAGGCGTCTGACTGATATCGAGACGGCAAGACTGGTCTATTTCAGCTATTTCCACAGTGTGATGTCATATGGTCTACTGTTGTGGGGGTCTGCTGCTCACATACAAACTATTTTTGTATTACAGAAAGGGCCATCCGCGCTATATACAGTTCGACATTCCGAACCATCGGTAGATATTATGTACCTATTTTGACATTCATAAGTGTTCTGTGTGGACCTAAATTGAATAAAGATTTTTTTATCTTTATCTTTAATGAGCCACGCTTAGATATGAATGGGCTGGCTCGACCGGACTGATACTACGGCCTCACAGAAAACCAGCGGGAAGCAGCGTCTATGCTACGTGAGTAAAAGCACCGGAGGCCCAATTTGGGGAAACTTTAATCCTTAGCAGCGCTGCGACTGCGGTGACTATGGGCGGTGGCAATCGCTTACCATCAGGTGATCCGACTGTTCGTCTGCCACCTATGACACTAAAAAATTACAGTAAAAAAAATGTTAACTGCTAACTTGTTCTATGACTTTTTAAAATTCGCATTAAGGTGACGGGTAGTACACTAGCGACGCCAAATTATTTAAATCGTTAGCAACTTAACCGGATATCTTTTTAACAATTTTGAAGCTGCAGCCTCTCGGAAAACACTTACTTATACTATTTATTTAATACTTATATTTAACTTTTGGGTCTACTTTTTCAGTCGAAATTTGAATTACCGTCAAAAACGGCTACTTATGGCGTGAATCCAAATTTCTAGTCAAAATCAGATCAAAAATTGTGCACAATTATTAAATAAATAGTATAAATGTTTGCTTAGAGACTGCCGATCCGAAATTGTTTAAAATAGATCAGGTTTAGTAGCTAACAATTTAATAATAATAATAATTCTCACAACATCTCATACGTTGACCTGATTCCGTACTAAGTAGCTTAAGCACTTGTGTTACAGATATCAGACAACAGAGGAACACAAAGATATCCTTAAATACATATATATCACCCAGATTGTTCATCGCACGAATGTTTGTCCAGGGTGGGGATCGAACCCACGACCTTTGGCGTAAGAGGCAGAGTCACTACCAATTGCGCCATCCGGTCAGTCAATTTAAATCGATTGGTGTCGCTGGTTAGGGCTACCCGTCACCTTAAAAAAATATACTTTTCACACAAAGGCTACTTTCGTGTGAAAGACTTGGAGCCCAATTCTCGGGCTCGTGACATTTCTTTTCATACGACATATATCACTAAAATATAGTTTTTTTTGTATGATTTTCAAGTGATATCCGCCATGTTTTTGAAATGTCACAAACCCGAGAATTGGGCTCTTGGTCATTTTGTATAGAAAGTCGAAAAAAAAAAGATGAATTTTGAAAAGTCATAGAACAAGTGTTATTCAAAATGGCTGGTCGAACACGTGGTTAAAGGGCTGTAAATGTTCAAAGATATATAGAGCAAGTTAGAATAATCAATGATAAAATTGGAAAGTCGAGACCTTTTTCCAATCGCCCACACCGAAACGAAGTTTTTATTACTTTGCATAATAAATTAGATTACGTGGAAAGAAATTTTGTCATTGCATTATATTGCGTATTGTAGTCATTACTTAACATTCAAATTCTTGTGTGGGCTTCAATGCCTATTCAATACAAAAGCCGTGACGTAGATGTGACGTAGTTTTGAAACTATTAAAGGTTACAGAGTATTATGTACATAACTATACTTACCGTAGGTGTACTTTCTTTTCTTCTATACATAAAAAATAATAACAATGTGCAAAAGCTGTATCTGTACATTGAATATCATCATCATCATCATAATCATTTCAGCCAATAGACGTCCACTGCTGGACATAGGCCTCCCCCAATGTTCTCCACACAGATCGGTCCTGTGCCTCCCGCATCCAATGGATTCCCGCGATCTTCACCAGATCGTCGGTCCACCTTGTAGGAGGCCTGCCACGGCTGCGACTTCCTGTACGTGGCCTTCACTCGAGGACCTTTCCGCCCCAACGGCCGTCTGTTCTCCTCGCTATGTGCCCTGCCCATTGCCACTTGAGGCATGCAATCCTTTGGGCTACGTCTGTGACATTAGTTCTCCTGCGGGTCTCATCATTTCTGATACGATCACTCAGGGAGACTCCGAGCATAGCCCTCTCCATTGCTCTGGGAATTGGGGACATTGAATATAAAATAAATAAAAAAAATAATAAAAACATTCATTAACCAAAAACCCACATTAACAGAAAGAAAAGTTCTTTAACTCCCACACTAGGCAGAGCCTGTCTCGTGGGTGTCAAATCCTATGAATTTCCGCTATGGCTAATTGTCTAAATAAAGACTAAAGTGAAAAACTGAATGTAATCTTAAAAGAATCGAAATGTAATCAAAAACACTAAAATTTAAGTTATGGCTGTAAGCGGGTTAGTGAAGTAGTGTGTGCGAGTGTGTGTATGTGTATGTGTGTGTGTGTGGTGAGGAGTTGGGTTTTCGGTAGCCCTATGATTTGAGTCTTGGTATATTGTCTTGATATATTTATGTCAAACTAATAAGGGGCAATCAAATTTAGTAACAGAACATTAATAAATGATTTTTAATTTTTTGTGTTTATTTGTTCGCGCTAATCTCGGAAAATAGCTACTGAACGGTTGCGAATGCTTTTTTTGTTGTATAGCTGTCTACCCTGTTCACCTTGGTATGGTTGGTTATGTTGGTTTGGTTGATTCTGTTGGTTTGGTTTGTTTCGCTGGTTTGGTGAGTTGGTTTTGAAAAGACATATATTTTACAGGCGAACCGATTTTTTGCGCGAGCGGAGCTGCGGGCGTCCACTAGTTACATAATAAATTAGATTACTTACGTAGAAAATTTTGTCATTACATTACATTATCTTCATTGTACAAAATTGTATTTCTTTCTCCTTTACATGTAAGCTTCAATGTCAATTCAATAACACAAGCCGTGACGTAGCTATGACGTAGTTTTGAAATTGTGAATGATTACAGGAGCCCAATTCTCGGGCTCGTGACATTTATCATCATACGACACATATCAAACAAAACATGGCAGATGCCGTATCAAAACGTTTTTGCTTATTCTCGTGATGTCGAATGGTGACAAATGTCTCATATTTTCGTGCGACATGTATCGTATGGTCTTGACCATCCAATATGAATGTGTGGTTTAAAAGGCTAGACAATTTTGAATTAATAGTAAAAAAATAAAAATTATTTCTTGAAATTTTTTTATGTGATAAGCGCCAGACGAGCAGACGGATCACCTGATGGTAAGCGATTACCGCTGCCCATGGATACTTGCGACACCAGTAGAATGCGATTATTGTGTCAATCGACAAAACGGAACATATTAGCGGAAATAAAATGGGTGACATTCTTTATCGAAATAACTTTTATTGTCAAATGGGCACGACATTTGACAATAAAAGTTATTTTTGACTTATATTTTTTTTATTATATTTTTGACTTTTCAGACGGATTCTGGCGTCAAACACTCCGCGTGGGCTGATGCAATTCAAAGGATTTAAATTAGTTTCTAGTGGTTTTTAGTGAACAAATTTGGTATTTATTTGTGCAATGAAGTAGTGATCCTGATAATAACTACTATTCGAACAATATTTAGTTCTACGAATTATAGAAATATTTTATTTATGATATAAGTGGCAGAGGAGCAGACGGATCACCTGATGGTAAGCGATTACCGCCGCCCATGGACGCCTGCAACACCAGTGGTGTCACAAGTGCGCTGCTTACATTTTAACCCCCCTTCCCCTGGATTGGGCCTCCGGTACCGTCACTCACGCAGCGAAACACAGCGCATGCACTGCTTCACGCCAGTTTTCTGTGAGGACGTGGTAATACTCCGGTCGAGCCGGCCCATTCATGCCGAAGCGTGGATCTCCTACTGTTAAAAATGTAATAAATTTATTAACTTAGCCAACTAAAAATTAACTATTCGCACTCCAGAAATACTAAATTAAACTCCAGAAATAAAATTAAACTCCAGAAATAAAAACAGTTATTGGGTGTCCTGCTACGTCATAAATCAGCGAAGGCGTCGAGCGCGATTAACGGTACGGTCCAGCCCCGGCTGTAGGGTTTCCGGCCGTAATTGCGCTGAGATGGACACCCCAGAGGTTTTGGTTAGGGCGGTTAGCGGTACGGTCCAGTCCTGGCTGTGGGGTTTCCGACCGTGATTGCGCTGAGATGGACACCCCAGAGGTTTTGGTTAGGGCGGTTAGCGGTACGGTCCAGTCCTGGCTGTGGGGTTTCCGACCGTGATTGCGCTGAGATGGACACCCCAGAGGTTTTGGTTAGGGCGGTTAGCGGTACGGTCCAGTCCTGGCTGTGGGGTTTCCGACCGTGATTGCGCTGAGATGGACACCCCAGAGGTTTTGGTTAGGGCGGTTAGCGGTACGGTCCAGTCCTGGCTGTGGGGTTTCCGACCGTGATTGCGCTGAGATGGACACCCCAGAGGTTTTGGTTAGGGCGGTTAGCGGTACGGTCCAGTCCTGGCTGTGGGGTTTCCGACCGTGATTGCGCTGAGATGGACACCCCAGAGGTTTTGGTTAGGGCGGTTAGCGGTACGGTCCAGTCCTGGCTGTGGGGTTTCCGACCGTGATTGCGCTGAGATGGACACCCCAGAGGTTTTGGTTAGGGCGGTTAGCGGTACGGTCCAGTCCTGGCTGTGGGGTTTCCGACCGTGATTGCGCTGAGATGGACACCCCAGAGGTTTTGGTTAGGGCGGTTAGCGGTACGGTCCAGTCCTGGCTGTAGGGTTTCCGACCGTGATTGCGCTGAGATGGACACCCCAGAGGTTTTAGTTAAGGCTAGAGTCCCACACACCATCTTGTTCCCTACATTTGACAATGTGAAGGTTTCCCCTGGAAAAAAATAGTTAGCAATTTATTAATTTTGAGGGAACGTTAAATACAACCTTTTGGAAATTAGTTAAATCCTTTGTCGATATCCTATACAAAATGAAGAATTCACGTGACCTACTTTAGATGTAAAGTTGGATGAACAGATATTGCCTATTGTTCACTCAGAATGGTTGGTAGAAGACGTTAAAGGGATGTAAATGTTTACTGATACAACCTGTTTACCTCGCCGCGTAGAAAGTAAAATATTTACAAGCAATTACAACTCCATGTACATTTACCCTGCTTTAGGCGAAGCCTGTGAGATGAGACGTTTTATTTATATCATGGTAAAGTTTAAATGGCACTTGAATGCTATTTTTGGGGACTATCTAATGTTTGTTTATTTTATACACATTACAGATTACAATTATTGCGAATCCTAAACATACAATTAAAGGTTATAATCTAGATTATAATCCAGCAATATGTGTATTTTAGAAAGTAGCAAAAGAAGAAACAAGAAAAAAAAGAAAAGCTTTATAATTATAACTAGTGAAAAGAAAGAAAAATTAACCGTGGGAGAGCCAAGCTTCGGCATGTATGGGCCGGCTCGACCGGAGTGATACCACGGCCTCACAGAAAACCAGCGTGAAGCAGCACTGTGCTGTGTTTCGCTGCGTGAGTGAGGGTACCGGAGGCCCAATCCGGGGGATACAGGGGCTTAAAGGTTGGCAGCGCACTTGTGACTCCACTGGTGTCGCGAGTGTCCATGGGCGGCGGCAATTGCTTACCATCAGGTGATCCGTCTGTTCGTCTGCCTACCTATTACATAAAAAAAAATAAAAAATAATGATCTTATAAGTATTCAGCAGGAGTGCCGACCAGACCCAGGGCCGTAGCCGGGTGTGGGATGGAGGATATCAGTGACTTTTTTAATATAATTTCTAAACTTAGATTCAAAGACGTCAAGCATGGGATTTTCTTTTGCCGTCTCGTTGTACTGACGAGCCATTCTGACTAGGGGGCTGTAAAACGAAGTATTGTTTTTAAAAGTATGAAAAACAAAGAGATTCGTTTTATTAGATCTACGAGCACTGTGTTTCGTGTTCAAGGACATTTCATAAAGTAAATCAGGAGTATCTATGATTGAATGTAAAATCTTGTATAAATATATAAAATCAAATATTTCCGACGTACCTCTAATTTATGCACATTACATTTTGATAATCTGGACTTATAGGCGGTACATGAGCGCCCTAATTGTAGACGATAACACGTCATTCGCAAACTCTTCTAACGTAAAGTATCAGCCTTTTTACTGTCCCACTGCAGGGCAAAGGCCTTTTTTTTTTTATATATGACCCAGTGAAAATGAACCTTATACACGCTGAGAGGGGCTCTCCTCCGGGTTAGGTCTCTGCTAATCAGAGACCGTCCGGAGGCATACCCAATAAAAACACTGGGGCGTTTCCATCCCTCGCCCAGGAAACACTCAGACCGGGGTGAGGACTGCCACGGGGGCTTCATCCGTCGCCCGGTCGGGGCGAATAGGCTCGCCAGCTCGGCCTCTCTCCCACTCAACCTCCCGGGTAGCACCCACGCTGCTGGATGCAGTGCAAGCACCACCGAGAGGAGGACTGCGGGCACCCCTCCCCGCACATACACTGTTGGTTGCAGTGCAGTGCGAGTTAGGGACAAACCCGCAGGCTTTCAACATAATAACGCGTCGCAGAAACCGACTCCGCTAGCTGCGGAGCCGAGGAAATCCGCTACGCAAACAACTCCGACCTACCACCGCAATCCGCTGGCTGCGACCTTGCGGCGCAGGTCCCCAAACGTGGGACAAATAAAGTCATCGCTACTGTGATTGGGCTTATCACCACGCTTGCCTAATGCGGATTGGTGATCACAAACCCGAGCTATGTTCGAAAAATTCGAAACTTATCTTTGCTCGACCCGGGAATCGTACCGGAGACCCCGAGATCACAGGCCCGGTACTTAAACCACTACACCATCGGGGCGTCTATCTAACTACTATCTAATGTAATCCGTCTATACTATTTATAAAGAGGTAAATCCTACAGACAGCGGCAACGCTAATAGGTAATCCGAAAACACGAAACGCTTGGGCGATGTAATCGACACCTGGCGCCATCTATTGGTACAAAGTGGAACTAATGTCCCGAAACGAAGTGAGGGCGGGCACTATAATGTTATAAATGTGAACGTATGTGTGTCTGTCTGACTTTTTCAAAAATATTTTGACGAATTTCCAAATATTTTGAAAGTTCTAATTTCATGGTCACTAACATTTGAATAGTTATTTACTAACTTTCTACCATGTACCTTATTTTTGTACTGTTGCAAGCGTGGTCACGGAGTAACTGAAGTTTTTGCGGGTAAGATGTTACTGGCAGACATATCGGTCTACCCTCCTTCGCAGTCTTTTACTACGCGCACCTGCGCTCATAAATCAGATACCTACATGGTAAAAATCTCGTAAATACCTAATTATTTTAATAAATATCCAAATGTTCTACAATAAACTTAGTTAACAATAGAAGTTTGACCATCGTCAAAGAGGTCTAATTAAAGATTGACGATAAAAGCAGTATATGTATTATAATAATACACTTGTCGAGGACAGAATCCTTGGGTCTATTTTAGTTATTATATTTTTTTTTATTTAACTTGACAGTAGCTGTCATTTTCTTTTGTTCTTGAGTCCTTATAAAATTCTGCTTGGAAAATGTACTAATATTTCGGCAATTAATTAAAGAGAACCAGCTCATTAATCCAATTTCCAAAGGAACGTGTCTCTTTAATCACTTGACATTGGCAGAGTTGTCTCGTAAGAGCCATAAGAAAAAAAAAAATTATTTAACTTGACAGTAGCTGTCATTTTCTTTTGTTCTTGAGTCCTTATAAAATTCTGCTTGGAAAATGTACTAATATTTCGGCAATTAATTAAAGAGAACCAGCTCATTAATCCAATTTCCAAAGGAACGTGTCTCTTTAATCACTTGACATTGGCAGAGTTGTCTCGTAAGAGCCATAAGAAAAAAAAATCGGCGGGTAGGGCTTAAAATGCCGCGTGGGCTGATGCAATTCAAATGTTTTAAATTAGTGGATATTGGTATAAGTGTACAAATTTGGTGTTTATTTGTGAAGTGAAGTGCCGCAAAGTGATCCTAATATTAAGAATCGTTGGTTGTATCGTTTTGAACACTGCTATTGTGTGTCGAGTGAATTGTCTCGTGACAACTTGCTTGGACCTAATAGAGTCTTAAAAGCCGCGATTGCTTTTAGAGTGATATCTGCTGAATCCGTAGGTCGATAAAACGTAAAACACCGGTGTTTTATAGAGTGATTGTGACTTGGACTGACTTCCAGTGTTGGCTACCAACTTATTTTCTATAAGTTTTGACATTCGCGAATCATTTTCGGGTAGAGCCATTATATAAAAATCAATTAGTTATTAGGTCTGTATTTTTATTTATTCATTTTGATATATTTATCTTTCACTTTTTACGCGCGTAACTCACTAAAGGGGGTCGTGGTTCGAATCCACGCATACACCTCTGGAGTTTTCAAATCTATGTGCGTATTTCTACTATAAGCTCGGCATTGAGAGAAAACATCTTGAGGAAACCTGCACCTTTCACAAAGTTTCTGAAATGTCTAACCATGATTCAGTTGATCTGGTTCCCCTGAGTGGCGAAGGTCAGACGGCAGCAGCTTCAATGTTATAGCCAGACACCCCAAATCCTGAATCATGGTCTAAACGTACCCCGGGCTCCTGTTTCAGACGCAACCGAAAATTTCACGCTAAAATGAGGTCGCTCTTGAACAAAAACTCGGAATCAATAACAATTTTCATTCAAATGTGTTCGGTTTGGGCCGGATTCGACCTATTTTTATCGGTGGAAAAATACCATAGATTTTGTATCGGAAAAAGATTTATCAAATCCGCTCTAAGGGTCTATTTTTGATCCGTTGTTAAACTGAACTAATAGTTAAAAAAATAGCCAAAGGTCAAATATCACTCACTGGTGTCGCGGGTGTCTATGGGAAGCGGCAATCGCTTACTATCTGACAATCCGACTGCCCGTTTGCCACCTATCACATAAAAATATCGCCAAAATGTGTTTTTTGTACAATAGCTTGCTTAACGTTAAAAAGTTATATTACTAAAAATTACGTCACTTTGACGCTATCATTTGTGACTTTTGTTTAGACAGTTGACTATAATTCATTTAACCAAAAGATAACTACGAATAATAAAAACGACCCTTTGTTAGCCTATTTTAACACTAAATAGCGACACCATTATGATTTATTATGAGCCATTAAACTAGACCTATTTTAAACAATTTTGGGGCTGCAGTCTCGGCAAACACTTATACTATTTATTTAATAACCATGCCAAAATTTTGGGTCTGTTTTTGTACTTGAAAAATTGATTCACGCCAAAAGTGGCAACTTTTAGCGGTAATCCAAAATTCGAATGAAAAAACAGACCAAATAGTTAACTATACTTTTAGGTTCAGAAGTGGAAATGACTAAAAAAAAGACAATTTAAACGAACGGTTTCAATTTGGACTTAATCATTTTACAAGAACAACAAAATATGAGAAAACGTTTATAATTCCAACAAATATCATTTGAAACCACTGAAACTGCGATTGCACAATTGCTTTACATAAGTAAAGTTAATAACGGACAAAACAATAATCTGAACATAGCTTAGACAATGAATGACTCAACCAACAATGATTGAAACAATGACTCGAATAATGACTGACTGAAATAATGTCTCGCATGACTGATTCCTAGATCCGTGCGCTCTGAGCGCCGACAAGCAAATGCGCTGCTGTCCGATCGGCTCGTCTATTTATGGGCTTTTTGCTGTCCGTAGCGGTTTGGGTGGGGGTACCGCTAACAATACGTATTAAATAAATAGTATTGAGTCTCGAAATTGTTTAAATTTGTTTAATAGCTAACAATTAAAATCAATTGTCATCGCTAAAGGGGTACATCCTTCACCTTAAAAGGATTACTGCTTCGTCCGACTCGAACTTAGCCGGATTTTTAGGAACACGGCTTTTCCCATTACATTTTTATTGCGAACAATACGCTAAGTAATCACAACCCATCACGAGTAACCACGTCATCGACATACGAACAACATTTAGGATCCATTGTCACGAAGGGCCGAACGTGCCAATACGATCCATTAGCCTTATTTGAACACGTCACTCGCAGGGTTCAATTTAGTGATGTGGTCGTTAAAAATGAAAAACGGATATTTGGTGACAAGATCCGCGGATACGGACACACTGTTTTGTTTTCTTACATAAACAATATCGGCCAGCAAGAACTGGAAGCGATAGTTACTATATCCGTCGGACTGACAGGCCTGACAAAGGGCTTTTTTTTCATGTGATAAGTGGCAGACGAGCAGACGGAGGCTTAAGTACAAGAAAACGGAATCCACGACCGAATCTTTGTCTCTGTATCTTTTAAATGCTCTGGAAGTCTCTTATGTTTGGTTGCGACAGGTAAACTGAGTACATTTTTATTATTTACGGGAAAGTTTCGTTGTAGGTCATCATTTATGGTTTAATATTACACTAGGATGCTAAGATATATGTTTATAAATAAAAATGCTAAATATTTAAAATTCAAAATTAAAAAATACTCTACACATTTATTAGTATTTAATGTTACCTTAACATTTATTTACATATAGGTTGCCATCCTATCTATTGAAAATAAAAAAGGTACATGATTCTTAAAACTACCGAAAGAAAAGAACCGGATACAGATCTAGCTTTCCCCTCAGATACCTGCGGATACGGATATCCGGAACATCACTAGTTAAATGTTTTAACCGTTTAATCCGGATCTGCAAGGGTGTTTTAGCCGCGATAAGCCGGGGTACGTAAGGCCATGATGCGTACAAGCCAGTTTCGTGTTGGCCCTTATTTAATTCAGTTTGCGAGTTCCTTATTTGGGACAAAATATATGTCTTTTGGTTAGTTTTAGACGTTCTAATGCGGGCATTCAAGAGTTAAGGTTTAAATAACGGTTGTGGGTTTATGTTTATTTAAATTATAACGTTTAATAAGAGACCTCTAGTTATTAATATAGGGGGTTATATTATTTGACTGACTCGGTGATACAATGACAAGTCCAGGGTTTGGCCAAAAGTATATAGTAGCTGAGTTTTTCGGTTCAGAATTTAGATTTTATCAGACAGGTAATTTAGAAGTTAGCAGTGATCTTGTACTTTCGTGCCTCGGCAAGCCCATCTGGTTATATTCGGCACAGTAGATAAATATGCTAAAGCACTATCGACACTCCGCCGTTTTTGACAGAAAGTTACCTGCGGTATATTGTAACGCAACATATGCCGAACCAGCCAGCTATGCCGCGTGACAGCTACGTCACAGCCAGCCATGCTGCTACGACGTCCCCTGCCACTGCTACGACGGCCGTCGTAGCAGAGCGGGGATTGCCGTAGCCGCCAGCCAGCCTTTATATAGCCGTGCGCGGTGCTGATCGGCGTCAGTTTCGATCTATTATTCGTAAGGGGTAACTCTGCCCGACTACCGGAAATTACTGATTTTATAGATAATAAGGTGTTACTATGCCCGTTTGTAATTAGTTCCAATAAATCAATTATAAGAAACCAGTTTATTCTTTCCATACGACCACTGTTAGGCTATAATATTATTTATACCTTTCCATATTAGCATGAAGTTTAAAAAAAAATACCCTATAGCAAAATCCTCCGAAGCCCCATTACCCCAAAATCGTCTTGTCGATCTACTGGTTTAAGTACCGGGCCGTGGTCTTAGGTGCAACAAGAATCATATGGTGCGTGCTAGAAATTAGAACTAAAGATATTTCTTAAGAAAAAAGCAGTACAAAATTCTTATACAAAGGTCAAAGGTACACAAAATGAAGTCTAAAGTTGCAAAAAGCTACGCAAAATTACACAAAGTTACACATTATTTTCATAACCTTTTGTTTCGTTATTTGGAAAACACGTTATGCCATTTGGTCTTGCACCCGATCGCTCGGAACAAGACACAATGAGGTCCCACCATCCGCTTCAAAAAATAATTCTGACCGTAACTCGTAAATTACAACAGACACATCATAAAATAAATAAATATTATATTTGCCCTTTTTGAATTTAAGTCCATACAGAACATTTATGAATGTAAAATATTATGTAATCTACCGCTGATTCAGAATGTCAATTTCTACCGAGAAGAATTAGCAAGAAACCCAGTAGTTACTCTTTTCAAATAATATGGTGATTACAATAGTTTTCATGTTAGCAAAATATTTATTTATTTCATCATCATCATCAGCCCATTTAAGTCCCCACTGCTGGGGCACGGGCCTCCCTCAATCACATGAGGGGTAATTGCCATACTCACCACGCTCGGCAGACGGGTTGGCGAGGGTTTTGATATAAATGCAGAGTTTTCCTTCTCTGGGTGCTGATGATCATGCCAGCAGCTTTACCTTAGTCGCCTTTTACGACACCTCGGTAAGGGTGAGGGTGGCCTATTCTACTCTGCCGGGGACCACACGGCATTTATTTATTTATTTATTTACAATTTCACAGAATAAAAAAATATAAATTTTCATTAGTATTATTGATTTATTATTATATACACATACACAATAATAATCTTATCTTATCTTGCTATTGGGGGCTGACTAGGAATAGCCAGCGACACTTCGACCCAATGGGATCTTTTGTGTCATCCCCATTACCCTATATTCCTACTATCTCCCTGTGAATATATTGCATTAGATGCAATATACACTTCAAGGGGAGTAGCCTGTAATCTTCTGGGCTAGGATAAGCTAAACCCATCAGCCTCATTCTCATGCCTGCCAACGCGTCGCATTCACACAGCAGGTGTGATATGGACTCGTCCTGTTCGCCACAGGCTCTACAGGTAGTGCTGCTGGCCAGTCCCATTTTGCACAGGAAGTCATTAGTGCCAAAGTGTCCTGTGAATGCCCACGAGCAGACGCATTTGGCCCTTATCGACACTGCACAACTTACTGTTGAATCCCGTGGCCATATTTCCAATGAATTTTTTGGAGTGCTCCAGTCCAACTGTTGCTTGCCACTCCAGGTTTCGTTTTTCATTGCATGTGCATCAAAAGCTGCCCTAACGGTACTCGCGGAGAGTCCCACAAATGGCTCAAGTCCAACAAATCTCCGTTCCGAGCCCTTACGAGCCAGTTCATCGGCTGCCTCGTTCCCGAGAACCCCTACATGTCCTGGCACCCATACTAGCTTGACCGTGTTCTGTCTGCCAAGTTTATTGAGAGTCTTCACACAGTTCAGAACTAGCTTGGAGTCTACCCTGTATGAATTCAGGGCCTTAAGCGCAGCTTGGCTGTCACTGAGAATGTAAACAGTTTTCCCCACGACATTGCAGTTTACAATCTCCTGTGCACAAGCAATTATAGCGTAAGTTTCCGCTTGGAAAACCGTCACATATTTGCCCATGCTTTGACTTATGCTACATCCATTAGAGTAGATACCAGCATCCGATCCCGATTCCATTTTGGAACCATCGGTGTACCATATGAGACTGTCCTTATCGGGGTGTTGTAGACCTTGTCTCCATTCATCCCTTGTAGGGACCGTGATTTTAAAGTTCCTTTTGAATATGTGCAATGGCTGCATTTTGTCGCAGCCCATACTTAATATTCCTCTGAGGTCCCTTGAGATCTCCAATTTCGTGTGTCGAGTTACAGGCAAGTCGACACTCCATAGCCCATGCACAGATAGTCTATTTAGTGCCTTCATGCCTTCAATAATAAAAACCTTTCCTCTTTATAAAATTAGTGTAGATGTACTAACATATACCTCAGTAATAGCAAAAATAATGTACAAACGAGACGGCCTTATCGCTTTTGTATAGCAACCTACCAGGCAACCTTTATGTGAATGACATTCGATTAATTTTTCATCTAATGTCCTTTAGCTGAAGGTTGTCTGGCAGAGATCATTCCTAGCGATAAGACAGCCTAAATTGTAGATTGTATCTAAACCTAGTATTAGTACCTAAACCTAGCTTTTAAGTGTTGTTGTTGAGCAATAAAAAATATCTATCTATTTATTGTTAAGGCGATGCAATTTAGCTTTAGTTATAAACGTTCAATAAACCTTTGTTAGCTAAAACGGTGTTATAGAGCAGTTTTGAAGTTTGAAACAAAACATTTACATACAAAATTTTCAAAAATGAAAACAGTTTTTTTAAAACCTTTTAGTTAGCAAAGGCTTAAGAAACATTTATAAATAAAGCCGGATTCGACTTAGATTGATTCGATATTTATAAGTGGGTATATCTATGGTATAACATCAGATTTGTATAGAATGACAGCGCTATAAAAAAAATTTAGTATCGGATTTAGGTTGGCCGAATCGGGCTTAAGATCCGCAGACTTTATATTATTTACCAAAAGTATAAAACCTTAAAAACATACATTTTTCACACTTCCAAGCCCCATAAAGCCCAAGGAGCCTGAAGTGCATTTTTCAGGCCTCCGGGCGTTCAGACGAGTTTGTAGAACAAAG
The DNA here is from genome assembly GCA_019059595.1 of Marasmia exigua. Classification (NCBI taxonomy): domain Eukaryota; kingdom Metazoa; phylum Arthropoda; class Insecta; order Lepidoptera; family Crambidae; genus Marasmia; species Marasmia exigua. The sequence goes on along the minus strand of CM032481.1, from coordinate 21,833,891 downwards.
CGCCTGTTCCCTGTCAGTTTTTTGTAATCTCGACCGGACTTGAAAGGCGGGCTTTATTACGGACCGCCAGGGAAATGTAACGGATACCCTAAAAATTACAACCTATTCCTTTCTTGGGACGGGCCTTGAGTCTGTAGATTATATTTTGCTGGTAACTGGAGAAAGCAAGATAGGCATTATTGATGTTTTTGGTGTCGAAGACATTTTGTTTTTAACCTTATGTAGCTTTTTTATGTGATAGGTGGCACACAGGCAGACGGATCACCTGATGATAATTGATTGCCGCCGCCCATGGACACCCTCGGGCCATTGTCACAAATGCGCTGCCAACCTTTAAAATCCCCTTTCTCCTGGGACCTCCGGTACCCTCACTCAGTACAGTGCTGCTTCACGCTGGTTTTCTGTAAGGCTGTGGTATGACTCCGGTCGAGCCGGCTCATTCATGCCGAACCATGGTCCCGTGCCCCATTTTGCACAGCAGTTTTTTTTCGCTTATTTTGTTGATCTAACGTGATAATTAATGGACTTTCATCATCATCAGCCCATTTAAGTCCCCACTGCTGGGGCACGGGCCTCCCTCAATTACATGAGGGGTAATTGCCATACTCACCACCCTTGGCAGAAGGGTTGGTGAGGGTTTTGATATAAATGCAGAGTTTTCCTTCTCTGGGTGCTGATGATTATGCCAGCAGCTTTACCTTAGTTGCCTATTACGACACCTCGGTAAGAGTGAGGGTGGCCTATTCTACTCTGCCGGGGACCACACGGCATAATGGACTTTATTCACGATAATTATTATGAGGTTTTCGGTTTAAATAACGGTGTTTACATAGATTGTCTGTTCATACATGATAACATATATTTTTTATTAAAAAAGCTTTTGAGTGGTAAAAACTAGGCCGTTACCGTGGGATAGCCACGTTTTGGTATGAATGGGCCCGTGATGCCACGGCCTCACAGAACCGGCATAAAGCAGCACCTGTAGCAGCACTGTTTGAAAAAAAAAAGGTACCACAGCACAGTGTGTGTGACTCCATTGGTGGGGTAGACACCAGTTCATAGACTGCGCAAATCGCGTACCCTCAGGCTATCAATGTGCTCATTTGCCACCTATCACATACTACTAACTACTTGCTTTCTTGTCAGCTTCATCGCCCACCGTCATCCTCATCCTCTTGCCCTTTTCCCAGGTAATCTGGGGTCATCGCAGTATGTCTTCCTTTTCCATATGTACGTACGTGAGAATAGGGATGAGAGAGGTGGATGAGTCGATGACGAATGATAGGGGTCATCACCACCTCCACCTCTTTATGTCAAACACACGTTTTGACTGCCTTGGGGGCGCAGTGGTTAGTGGCAAGAAGTCCCTGTTTCGATGACCCGGCCACGGGTCGGGCCAAAACTTTCTCCTTAAAATTTTCAGTAAACAATTCTTAGTGTCAACCCGAAGTCTTGAAGTTCACCAATTGCTTAACGTGTTTTCCGTGCCTCGGAAAACACGTTAAGCAATTGGTCCTGCATCCGATCGCTCTCCGATTGTGACACTCTGGTGTCCCATTTTAATATGAGGTAAGGGAATAGAGAGTGCACATGTATTTGCGCACACACTTGAGCTCTATAATATATCCTACGTTCGTGGCAGATCGTTAAGATTAGCCGCCGTATCCGTAATCAGTTGGATCTTGGAGGATATTATTATTATCTGCATGTTTAAATAGGAACAGCCATATGTAATCAGTCTGTAACTCGTCGCCTCATCAGATCAAACAGTCGGCGGTTCGCTTAAGGAATACTTAACAACTTGCGATCAAAGTGTCTCGTGAACATTTAACTGTGACTGTGGAAGACTCACGCTTCGGTATAAATGGGCTGGCTCGACTGGAGTGATACCACGGCCTTACAGGAAACCGGCGTGAAGCAGCACTGTGCTGTGTTTCGCTGCGTTAGTGAGGGTACCGGAGGTCCGATCCGGGGATCCACCCGTGACCCCCCCTTTAAGCCCCCCTTGGTTTAAGGTGACGGGTAGGGCAAACTAGCGACGCCAATCGATTTAAATTTTAAGCTACTAAACCTTTTTTGTACGCGAAAAATTGATTCACGCCAAAAGTGGCGTGAATCAATTTTTCGCGTACGCGTTGGAACCAACATTTGTGCATGGTTATTTAATAAATAGTATAAGTGTTTGCCGAGAGGGTGTAATCCCGATTTTTTTTAAATAGACCCGGGTTAGTAACTAAAATTAAAATCGATTGGCGTCGCTAGTGTGCCCTACCCGTCACCTTAAAGGCAGCGCACTTTTGATTCCACTAGTGTCGCGGGTGTCCATGGGCGGCGGCAATCGATTCACGCCAAGAAACCGGATCTATTTTCAACGATTTCGGAGCTCCACTCCCTAGTCAAACACAAATACTATTTATTTTACAATTGTACACAATGTATTGGTCTGTTTCAGCACTCGAAATTTGTATTAAATGGCCGTGTTCGGATGTAAACCAAATTTCGAGTGCAAAAGCAGATCAAAAAGTTAAGTAGCCGTGACCCAATACCCTTACAAAAACTACCTTTAGCCACATGTCAGACCTAAAGTCAGCTTACAGGCGAATCTAAGCACAAACATGGGGTTTAAAGCTTACCGCCTTTTAACGAGACGCGGGACTCATGAATATGGACTTTTAAGGCACAGTATAAATGCCTGGTAGTGAGACATAGTGGTCAAGAAAGAAAGAGAGCTATTATCTATTTATTGCTCATAAAATTTTACCGCCCAAAAAAAAAGAAATTTAAAAAATAAACTTAAGAATTCAATAAACTATTATACGAGTCGGTATCAAAAAAGCCGCGCCGTCACCAGCCACGCAACGCGCTTTGCTATTAATATGGTTCGATTTTTTTTCAAACATTTTTTCTGTATAATTTTTCGTCAGTTAAAAACATTAACGTAACCGACTTCAAATGCGTGAACACAAAAAAAAACTTAAAATAAAAAAATAGTTCTTCAAATTCACATGGGACCACCCTTGTGAATATTTACGCAACAAAAAAAGAATCGTTCAAATCGGTTCATAATCGGCGAAGATTTCGCAGAGAAATGGGTACCCCAAAGTTCTACCCTTGGGGGTTAAATATTTTCTTCAAATTCGCATGAAACCACTCTTTTGATAATACCTATTCAACAAAAAAATAATCGTTCAAATCGGTTCATAATCGGCGGAGATATTGGGTATAAAAAAGTTCATCCCAAATTTTCCACCCTTGGGGGTTAAATATTTTCTTCAAATTCGCATGAAATCACCCTTTTGATAATACCTATTCAACAAAAAAATAATTGTTGAAATTGGTTTATAACCGGCGGAGATATTTTGCATAATTATTATTTATTTATTTATTTAAGGTACACATACAGATTAACGTCACAGCAATTATTGAAATAGTAAGGTAAAAGGTAAAAAAGGTCATCCCCAATTTTCCACCCTTGGGGGTGAAATATTTTCTTCAAATTCACATGAAACCACCCTTTTGATAATATCTATTCAACAAAAAAGTAATTGTTCAAATTGGTTACAATCGGCGGAGATATTGCGTATAAAAAAGTCATCCCAATTTTCCACCATTGGGGGTTGTTGTTTTTATTATTAAATTTAAATGGGACCACCCTTGAAGTATTACCTATACGCCGAAAAAGATTTGTTCAAATCGGTTCATAATTGTTGGAGTTTTGGCGTAACAAACTTAGAAAAAAAACATACGGGTCGAATTGAGAACCTCCTCCTTTTTTTGAAGTCGGTTGAAAATGCAACAACAAACAATTTTTCTTCATTGCCAAATAAATAATTTCATTCAATTAACATTGACAAAAGCACAGCACATACTGAGCTTGAACCTTGTTGAAAAAAAAACACTATGTTTTTTTTCTTTTTTGATTTGATTATTACTAGTTATTTTTTTATGTATTATCTTATCCTCGTACTATATAAAGCCCGACTTATATCGTAATAAGTCGGGCTACTGGGAATATTTTTTCTGTGTCAAGTATAGGTTGGTGCACGGCTGTTAGTCGCCAATTAGCTGCGGTGTATATACGGCTGTTGTATTAGAAAATATACAAGCAGATAATCTTTTTTAATGCCTGTGACCTAAATAATCTAGATAGGGCTTTTTCGTAGAGTTTTTTTTCCGTTCATTCTTCCCTCTAGCGGGCGTATAGTAACGGGATTAAATATCCCGTTACTATACGATGTGATTTTTAAATACCCGAAAATCTTCTCAAGGGCATTACAGTCAATTTGGGTAACTTTGAATTACCTTGTAACTTTGAATAAAACTGGTTTAAAGATTTTTTATTTTATTCCTTGGAATTCCTATACAATTTTAAACGGTATCTAAAGGTCGATCCATTCAACGTAGATACCGTTTTAAATTGTATAGGAATTCCAAGGAATAAAATAAAAAATCTTTAAACCAGTTTTATTCAAAGTTACAAGGTAATCGGTCGACTGACCGGATGGCGCAATTGGTAGTGACCCTGCCTCTTGCGCCAAAGGTCGTGGGTTCGATCCCCACCCTGTACAAACATTCGTGCGATGAACACTTGTGTTTGTTCGGTGTCTGGGTGTAATATATGTATTTAAGTATATATCTGTGTTCCTCTGCTGTCTGATATCTGTTACACAAGTGCTAAGTACGTAATCAGGTCAATGTATGAGATGTTGTGAGAATTATTATTATTAATCATATTTCCCCAAAGATCATAAGGTCGAATCTCAAAAAAAATCATTTCCTATACAAATGTTACCGTTAAGACATAATATTTTTCCACAAGATCACATACATTCATCTGACTCCGAGGTAGGTAGCTCATCCACCAGTGGTTACGAATATCAGAACCAACAGTGGAATTACAAATAGGCATATTGAATACTTTTATTTTGTAAATACTTTGACCGAGGGAGTGCTACGCTTCGGCATGAATAGGCTCAACCGCAGTGACACCATGACCTCACAGAAAACCGGCGTGAAGCAACACTGTGCTGTGTTTCGTTGTGTGACTGAGGGTATCGGCGGCCCAATCCCCGGGGGTTTAAAGGGGGTTTAAAGGTTGTTAGTCCACTGGTGTCGCGAGTGTCCATGGGCGGGGGCAATCGCTTACCATCAGGTGATCCGTCTGCTCGTCTGCCACCGAAGCAGTCAACTCAAGTCTATAATTGTATTAATTTGAGGAAAACCTCTTAGACCCGCGTTTAGTTTAGCCCCAAGTATAAAACTGTGCTCGTCCAAAGTTTTTCATTACAAACAACTTAAGCCTGAGTACTCTCTAACTCGGGTGAGCCCAAAAATTAATCCTGAATCCAATTAACTACGAGTGAAATTTCGACACTACCAAGTTTCGTCATTACAAGGATTCCTTCTCCTAACTTTGAAGTTTTGAGCAAACGTGGGATAGCCACGCTTGGGCATGGATGGGCCGATTTGACCGGATTGATACCACGGTCTCATGAAAAATCGGCGTGAAACTACGCGCTATGTTTTGCCGAGTGGGTGGAGTTCAAAGGTTAGCAGTGCACTTGTAACTCTGTTGGTATTACGGGTGCCTATAGGTGGCGGCGATCGTAGAGCATCAGGTGATTCACCTGCTCGTTTTCCATCCATAATATTTAATAAACCTATCATCAGACCATTTAAGTCCCCACTGCTGGGAAACGGGCCTCCCTCAATCACATGAGGGGTAATTGCCATACTCACCACGCTTGGCAGACGGGTTGGCGAGGGTTTTGATATAAATGCAGAGTTTTCCTTCTCTGGGTCCTGATGATCATGCTAGCAGCTTTACCTTAGTCACCTTTTACGACACCTCGGTAAGAGTGAGGGTGGCCTATTCTACTCTGCCGGGGACCACACGGCGTGAATAACCTATGGATGCAATAAACCTATGGATTTTCTTTATTATTCCATCATCCCAGCATGTCCCCCTCAAAAATTTGACAAACATAACCTAAATACTAGAAATAAACACAAGCTTGCTGTTCCACATCTCAGACTTCATAAGATTGGTAATTCATTTGTAGGAATAAGTATTAAAATATTTGATAAGTTACCACAAAAGCTTGTTCAATTCATCATCGTCAGCCCATTTAAGTCCCCACTGCTGGGGCACTGGCCTCCCTCAATCACATGACGGTTAATTGCCATACTCACCACGCTTGGCAGACGGGTTGGCGAGGGTTTTGATATAAATGCAGAGTTTTCCTTCTCTAGGTGCTGATGATCATGCCAGCAGCTTTACCTTAGTCGCCTTTTACGACACCTCGGTAAGAGTGAGGGTGGCCTATTCTACTCTGCCGGGGATCACACGGCTAACTTGTTCAATTACCAATGCCTAAATTTAAAACTCATTAAAAATAATTTGATAGATAAAGCCTATTATACAGTTGATGATTACTTAAATGACAAGAATAAGTGGAAATGATAAACTGTTCGCCTACACCCATGACATTGTAACCGATATATTGAATGTTTGTCATGAAATTAATTTGTACTTATAAAATTTTTGGCGATTAATAAGAGTAACTGGTGAATTTTTTGCCGGATCTTCCCGTCAGAATTAACGATTCCGGTGGTAGAATCACATTATATTGATTCATTTCTTAGTATATTTTTTGTATCGACATAATATATGTTTAATTACATGTATAATATACATAGTTATAGTTTATATTTTTAATGTATGACGATTTTCAAGAGCTGTAAACAAGCATATATGCAAATAAAGTATTTTTGTCTTTTTTTTAATTGTGTCATTTCCGGTTCGTCCAAAGTAGTATCTTTAGAACTCGGGGAACGCTTGGACCATGAATGTGGATTTAGTAAGTCTTGTAATTACAATTAAGGGATTGCTGTGTGACCTTCGCAACCCTTAGACAGGAGAAACACAAGGACAGCGGTGTTAATTAATTCTCAACGAGTCCTGTTGAAAATTATTAACTCAATATTTGTCTAAGAGACTATCCAAAACGTACACGTTTCTCACGATGTTTTATCTCACCTCCAGTATGGTAGAAATACGCACATTGATTGGATATATCCAGAGAATTAGAATAGTTATTTACGAAATTTCTACCATGGACCTACATTCAGGAAACGAAAAGGTTCGTGAGTTTTCAAATTGATTTGTTTGATATGCTATGAGCACTTATTACCTTTCGTAAATTTTTCAGAGTAATATCTGTTGCACAGAAAATTATGCTTATCTGTTAGATCAGAAGTTCAGATTTGCTTGTAGTAACATTGATTCCATTTGATGTAAAGAAAATTTTTAGAAGGTTGGCAGATTTTTTTAACGGTATGTTGGTATAACTGATTCTTGCTGTGCAAGCGAAGTGATGAACCATTTTATTCTATGTACCGAACGAGTACCATATTTTTGAGTTTGTATGATATTTCGGCGCTGTTTGAAAGCGTGGTCACGGAGTTACTGAAGTTTTTGCGGGTAAGATGTTATTGGCAGACAAATCGAATCTAAAAGACTGCGAAGGAGGGAGGCCGATTTGTAACAACTAACCCGCAAAAATTCAGTTACTCCTCAAAAATTGGGTACACGGTAGAAATCTAGCTTAGAAAGAAAAACGTTTTTAGCCACTTAGCTGCGGAGAGCCAATATACTGAGCCCCTATAAAAAGCTACCTTTGCTCCAAATAGGTCAATTGATTAGGTAAGTAGAGTTACTTTAATCAAGGAATACTCATCGCTGCACGGACTTGGTTCGTGCATTTCCGCCATTGCGTCTAAATCCCTTCATTTTGCTGCGAAACTTCAGGTCTCCAACTCGACAGTGTAATGTCGTTTACCTCACGTATCAAGACTTAATACCACCCAAACAAGAGTGTCAGTGTGTTAAGTGAAGGCATTGTAATAAAATATCACTCGAGTTGTTTTACTTTTTTTTTTTTTGATAGGTGTTATACTAGCAAGCGGATCACTTAAGTGATTGCCGCCGCCCATGGACATCCGCAACACCAGTGGAGTCACAATTGCATTGCTAAAAATTTAACTCTCCTTCCTCCGATTAAGTCTCCATTACTCTCTCTCACTTGGATTTCTGTGCAGCCGTGGTATGACTTCAGCGGGGCCGGCCTACTTATGCCGAAGCGTGGTTGTCCCACGGGAAAAAAGTAAAGATTGGTTTACACAGTGCTAGCTAGCGTACGAATCAGTCTACCGAGTAACTGCACTGCAGTAACTCACACTGTTAGGACGTCACTTACAAATAACTTGCACATCTGCGAGTTATATGTACGAGTACATCACATAAAAAGGCAATGCTTTTTTAGATTTTCGCGTTGCATTATAACTTCTCACATACCATACTACAACCATAGGCGGAGACATATTATTGGCACTGCTTTTTCTTATTGATATAAGTTTAGTGTATTATTTAGCGGTTAGTCTTCCAAATAATAAATAAATAAATAAATAAATACTTTGCTTGACGTTTCGGCTACGTTTCCGTGGTCACGAGCGGACTGGGCGGTGCACGGCGTCGTCTACTAGGGCCGGGCTGTGAATCTTCGGACACACTCACATTTCAGATATTCATTCACCATTAGATGAATTGTCAGTGAAGCTACTTCGACACACAACACTAATAGTATCGGTGTTCCTTTGCGTTATGAAATCAAGGGGTTTGCACTTGTTAATTACTGAACTCCATGTCGATACGTAACTATGTCTTAAATTTGATTAAAAATCTGAGTGAACTCGAAATTTTTCTTTGTAATTGAAGTCTTAACACATTGACTGCCATCAAGAGGCTACAAAGCCTTGAACACCGACGCAAGGTAGCAAGCTTATCGGTCTTCTATCGGATACATTTTGGAGAGTACGCCACGGAACTGTACAATGCCATTGGAGCATCTCCGTTCTTCCACTACTCCACCAGGCAGACCCTCAATCGACACCGGTACATGGTAGAAATACCAAAAGTTTGCACAAAGAGGTTTGAATCCTGTTTTCTTATTCGTACTGCGAAACAGCGGAATCAGTTGCCTGAAGAGGTGTTCCCTAGTGGCTACAATTTGGGGATTTTCAAAGCGCGAGTGAATAGGTATCTTCTAGGTAATCGTGCTACATCTTAGACCATATTATCACTTACCATCAGGTGAAATATGGTCAAACGCTTACCTATCTATAACATGTAATGTTTGTCGGTCACCGGTATCCCCCATGACGTTCAAAACCTTAATTAACTAGAGTCGACCATTTAGCCGATCTTACTCAAGTCACTGGATCTATCCTAAACTTAAGTCGCATCTCTGAGTTTGCGCCGCTTGTTCACCGTATTAATCGCAGCTTGTGCTCGTCTCAAGTTCTGACACAGCACGCGGATAAATACATTATTCCTGCACCCGCTTCCTAACACTTTGTAAGTAAACACACGTGGAATGGGAAAACTGAGGGCGCCCCCGAAACACGAGGCAAGGATTGTATTATACGGATTTCCTCAACTAATACTAACTAGCTAAGTTGGCGCAGCTATCATCAGCCAACTGTGAGGGAAAACATCGTGAGGATACCTACATGTCTCGGTCTACAAGTTTGAGATAATGATTCTGAACGGAGTAACCGTGATCCAGTTAGTCTGGTTGCCTTATTAGACAGGGTTGTGAAGGTCAGAATAAAGTCGCTTCATTGAAATCACCTGCCTTCCCAAATATGGATCTTGGTCCAACCATAACTCTGGCTTCGAAGCGACAGCAGCTTTTTTGACCGCTTAACCGTGGGAAAGCCACGCTTCGGCATGAATGGGCCGGCTCGACCGGTGTGATACCACGGCCTTACAGAAAACCGGCGTGACGCAGCATTGTGCTGCGTGAGTGAGGGTACCGGAGGCCCAATCCGGGGGAAAGGAAGGTTGAAAGGTTGGCAGCGCATTTGTGACTCCACTGGTGTCGCGGGTGCCCATGGGCGGAGGCAAACGCTTACCTTCAGGTGATCCGTCTACTCGTCTACCACCTATCAATAAAAAAAAAAGCTTTGGACGCAACCGGGAACTACAGGCTAAGATGAGGAGAGTCTCGACTGTATCTAAGTCATCCACCAGAGGGCTGCGCCAATTCTTTTCGAACTTATCTCTCCAGCGGTATTTTGTAAAGTATCAGCCTATATACTGTCCCACTGCAGGGCAAAGGCCTCCGTCATAGAAATTAAGTCATCGCTACAATGATGGGATTAGGCTTGATCACCACGCTTGCCTAATGCGGATTGGTGATCACAATCCCGAGCTATGTACGAAAAATTCGAAACATACCTTTGCTCGACCCGGGAATCAAACCCAGGACCCTGAGATCACAGCTTGCTACTGAAACCACTAGACCAACGGGGCATCATCATCATTATCATTTCAGCCTATAGACGCCGACTGCTGGACATAGGCCTCCCCCAATGTTCTCCACACAGATCGGTCCTGTGCCGCCCGCATCCAATGGATACCCGCGATCTTCACCAGATCGTCGGTCCACCTTGTAGGGGGCCTGCCACGGCTGTGACTTCCTGTGCGTGGGCTCCACTCGAGGACCTTTCCGCCCCAACGGCCGTCTGTTCTCCTCGCTATGTGCCCTGCCCATTGCCACTTGAGGCATGGATTCCTTTGGGCTATGTCTGTGACCTTAGTTCTCCTGCGGATATCATCATTTCTGATACGATCACGGAACATTACGGAACGGAACGGGGCGTATCCATTACGAATTCTGGTTATTACTATAATTAATCAAGACGGGAATTAACACGATGTTCATTATGTGATACAACATTGTTTACTCACATATTTTACTCGACGCTTCGGCTACGTTACAACAAACATTGACAAGCGAATAAATCGGCAATAGCAGAAAATCTACTGGAAATGGGAGTTAATCATTGGATGGAACTACATGACCCGAAAATCATCTCCACCGATCGTCATTATCATACCAGGATAGTACGTGAAGTGATTGAGATCAAGAAGTACAAGACTTTCAATCGGGAGGATGGATTTAAAATATCATCAACATGGAATCCAGTAATTAACAAGTGCAAACCCCGTGCTAGGCCGTTACTAACGAAAACAAACACCGATACTGTTATTGTAGTGTGTCGGAGTAGCTTCACTGACAGTTCATTCAATGGCGAATTAATATCGGAAAATGTGAGGGTGTCCGAAGATTGACAGCCCGGCCCCAGCAGACGACGCCGTGCTCCGCCAGTCCGCTCGTGACCACGGCTGCTGTAACGTAGCCGAAACGTTGAGTAAAATATGTGAGTACACATGTTGTATCACATAATAATTAATTATAGCTATAAATTGCCATTTTATTGCGTTTTGCTATCCATATTTTAATTTTATCCTTAAACGCATTTAACTTTTTATCAAACAATTTGTAGAAATATGATATAATTACATTTCTAGTTATAAGAATAAAAGACGAATAAATGCGTAATATTTTTACTATTGCGTATAACACGGTACCTCCATAATATGGCTCTTTGCCTATCTTCTCTAGTTGGTTCTATAAGGTGACGGGTAGGACACACTAGCGACGCCTATCGATTTCAATTTATTGGTACTAAACCGGATCTATTTTTAACAATTTCAGGGTTATAATTATTTGATGATTTACCTCTACATAAATAGTAAAGATATAGATAAGTTTGTATTTATAAAAGAAAAATATTATGTATTATGCATATATTTGTGATTCCGCGTTTGGTTCTAGATCTGGCAAAAACGTATGTTTTAAAAGATTGGAACATTTGCATCTAGATCAGTGCAGAGATGCGGAACAGTGAAATGCTTCATTTGGAACTTCGATTCTCAGATAGATCCGTGATTCATTCCGCTCATTCTGATCATTCGACTCACTCGGATCATTGAGATCATTTGGATCATTCGGTTCATTGGATCATTCCGCTCATTCGTTCAGTCGGACTCAAGATCTATTTAAGTCGAATGATATATTCGGAGCGGCATACTGTACATTTGGCGAGCCGCTTTCACTGAAGTCGTTTTCAATTAAAATACTTCACACGTCTTGTTGATTCTGATATCCGTAACACAGGTGCTTGAGTGAGCTACTTCTCGAAGTCAGATCATGTAGGTCATCATCATCATCGTCCAGCCCATTTAGGTCCCCACTCCTGCGGCAGCGGGCCTCCCTCAATCAGCATGAGGGGTAAATTGCCATACTCACCACGCTTGCTAGACGGTTGGCGAGGGTTTTTGATATATAAATGCAGAGTTTCCTTCTCTGGGTGCTGATGATCATGCCAGCAATTTACCTTGTCGCCTTTTCGACAACCTCGGTAAGAGTGAGGGTGCTTATTCTACTCTGCCGGGGACCACACGGCGATGTATGTATTCAATGTATGGTGATGTGTGAATATTTATTCTAATTATTTATTCAAATGATTGCCTAATTCTGAGCTCACACTAATGAAAGGCCTATAAACATTTTCCCTCTTGCAAGAGTTAGTCTAAATATCCAAGTTCTGATACGTTTCGATGAACACAGTATTCCTGGTACTGAGCAAATGCCTCGCCTGCATGTGAAATTGTCTGCGTATCTCGTGTGCATCCCGTCGTATGCCTTATGCATGCATTGCATTCACTTCTGATATTATTTTAATAATTTGATGTTAAGGTATTTTCTTGTTAAATATTCTTTAAATTGCACTCATAAACATGTCCTATGAAGACACAGAGGAATTATTGAAAGTCCTATGTTGTTCTATTTATTGATAGATAATTTTTATCTATTTGCTTTCGTTATAAATTTGAATTTTGTTTTTGTTTTGTATCAAGGATTCAAAATTGGTTTTGTTTAAACTTAGTTAAAAAAAAGGCCTTCTTTTTTATTTTTCTGCCTGAAATACAGGTCAACCCTAGTTCAGGTAAAAATATAAGAATGTTAACTTTAGTATAAATAGAATTTAAGTTTGAAATTGCACTTATAATAGCAATTATTTTACATTTTTTATAAAAAATATTTTATTGTTTCTTAGGTCTTTCGCTGCGTGAGTGAGAGTACCGAATTTCCAATCCAAGGGAAAATGGGGTTTAAAAGCTGGCAGCGCACTTATGACTCCACAGGTATTGGTGTTCCGTTCAGGTCCGAAACCATCAGGTGATCCGTCTGCTCGTCTGCTACCTATGACAACAAAAGATGGGAGAGCCACGCTTCGGCATGAATAGGCCGGCTCGACCCGGAGTGATACCACGGCCTCACAGAAAACCGGCGTGAAGCAGCACTGTGCTGTGTTTAGCTGCGTGAGTGAGGGTACCGGAGGCCCGATCCGGGGGAAGGGGGGTTTAAAGGTTGGCAGCGCACGTGTGACTCTACTGGTGTTGCGTGTGTTTATGGGCCGCGGCAATCGCTTACCATCAGATGATCCGTCTGCTCGTCTGCCACCTGTCACAATAAAAAAGGTATTCGTAAAAGAGAGTCATGTAGCTCATCATCATCATTTCAGCCAATAGACGTCCACTGCTGGACATAGGCCTCCCTCAATGTTTTCCACACAGATCGGTCCTGTGCCGCCCGCATCCAATTGATTCCCGCGATCTTCACCAGATCGTTGGTCCACCTTGTGGGAGGCCTGCCACGGCTGCGACTTCCCGTACGTGGCCTCCGCTCAAGGACCTTTCCGCCCCAACGGCCGTCTGTTCTCCTCGCTATGTGCCCTGCCCATTGCCATTTGAGGCATGCAATCTTTTGAGCTATGTCTGTGACCTTAGTTTTCCTGCGGATCTCATCATTTCTGATACGATCACTAATTGTCATGTAGCTCAACGATTAATAAATTCATCACCTTAAAAGTAAACTTGAAAAACTCACATTTTTTTTTACTGTAGATAGGTAAGCGTTTGACCATATTTTATCTTATGGTAAGTGATAATATGATCTAAGATGTGATGTTTTTATTTTCAATGATGATTTTTATCTATCGTCTTTATTTCAATACAATCATTATAAATCTGATGGCGTATACGGGTCCTTAATAATACTCGTAAGCGAGTTTTGTAAGTTAAATGAATAAAAAAAACGATTTCATTACTATTTCCTTTCCCAATACATCAGGCATAGTGGAACCATTTACATAACCGATAAAAGAATACAATCCCGTATTGTACCCTAAAGAAAACAGGTTCTATCGTTAATAAAGCACCTATTTATTATATCAAGTACATCGAATGAAATGTGAAAAGAAGCAAAAAACAGTAAATAGGTTAAGTGTTTGAAAAATTGCTTCTCTAAAGAGGGATAATTGACTTGAGGCAACGAACTCGACAATGAAAACATGAGTAAATAATCTCGTTAAGGTGACTGGTAAGGCACACTGTACCGTGTGGTCTCCGGCAGAGTAGAATAGGCCACCCTCACTCTTATCGAGGTGTCGTAAAAGGCGACTAAGGTAAATCTGCTGGCACGATCATCAGCACCCAGAGAAGGAAAACTCTGCGTTTATATCAAAACCCTCGCCAACCCGTCTGCCAAGCGTGGTGAGTATGGCAATTACCAATCATGTGATTGAAGGAGGCCCGTGCCCCAGCAGTGGGAACTTAAATGGGCTGATGATGATGAGGGCACACTAGCGTCACCAATCGATTTTCATTTTTATCGTTAAGCGTACGCGAAAAATTTATTCACGCCGAAAGTGGCCGCTTCTGGCGTGAATCAATTTTTACGGAACAAAAACGGACCCAACATTTGTGCATAGTTATTTAAGGCGACGGGTAGGGCACACTTGCAACGCTAATTGATTTTAATTGTTAGCTACCAAAACAAATATATTTTTAATAATTACGGGACTTCAGTCTCCCTGTAAACACTTATACTATTTATTTAATAACCATTCCCAAATGTTGGGTCTGCTTTTGTATAAAAAAATGGATTCACGCCATAAGTGGATGCTTTTAGCGGTAATTCAAAATTCGTGTGCAAAACCAAATCAAGTAGGTACCTATAACTATTAAATAAGTAGTATAGGTGTTTACCGAGAGGTTGAAGCCTTAAAGTTGTTTTGATGATGATGATGATGAGATGACAGTAAAGAGTGAGACCGCGACGATAATCACGCCCGAGCGATTTATATTGATAGAAAGATAGATACTTTATTGCACAAAAAAAACAACTTAACTACTAGGAATAACCATATTTTTATCTATCATTTCGGCGCTCTTGTCGCTGAAAGCGATTTCTACCAGATAACCTTTAGGCAAAAGACATTTAATAGTAGAGGAGGTATAGGTGCTGCAGTATTGTAAAAAGCACAGATATTATAATACGTAAAAAGGAATAGAAGTGAACTGTATACCTACATATTAAAATGTATAACACAATATTATAAACTAATAAATAAATGATAAGCTTAACTAAACAAAATAATAGACGCACACTTGTGACTCCACTGGTGTTGCGGGTGTCCATGGGCGGCGGCAATCGCTTACCATCACCTATGTCATAAAAAAAAAACAGTAAACAGAAATTAAAAAAAATGTATATGACATTATATAATTTAATATGGATTGATTGTGGGAGATCAAATCTGCACGCGGCAGGAAAAATCGAAATCAAAAGGCCTTCAACAAAACGGAATGTACGACCGAATTTTTATTCCTGTCCCGTTTAGAAAGAAAGAAAGAAATAAAAAATTTAGAAAGAAAGAAAGAAATAATTTAGAAAGAAAGAAAAATATTATTTTGAACATCATAACACTACATACGAGTACAACATTAGTAACAAAAGAACAAACAAACAAAAAAAAATGATACAGAAAAAAAAAGAAAATCAAACAAAGGAAAAACAAAATAATGAGTACAAATAACCAGGCAGTGCAAATAATAGCCTCTGTTTATGCATGATGTGCATCTCTTTTGTTCAGATGCAGGTATATTATTCGTTCGGTTTCGTTGAAGGACCTTCTGTTCCTAATTTGACACAAACATGCTCATTATATCGTCCATAGCATATTCTTCATTCAAACGTGCGAATGACATTTGAGTAAAAGTATTTACGGTTCAGTGGCACCACCAAAAGATTTTTTTCTAATTGTAATGAAATTAAGACTAAAAGAAAATAATTGATCAAGAATAGGTTGATGGAAATATTTCACAACATCACATATATTGATTTGTCTTCGAGATAGGTAGCTCAAGAACCTGTGTTACGGATATCAGAATCAACACAAGAATTACTAACAGTATACTATACATATAACACTTTTCTTTTGTAAATACATAGTTATAATACATAGAAAACACCCAGAACAATACAGACAGAGATGTTTATGCACACAAATGTTTGTACTTGCACACAAATGTTTGTTTGTACTGTGCGGGGATCGAACCCGCAACCCTTGCACCAGAGGCAGCGTTCACTAAAAAATCGACGCCATCCATGTCACAATTAGCAAGATTAAAAAAAAGTGGCTATTTACAATTTAAATATTAAAAAATGACAAATCCTTTCCATTTCAATGTCTTGATCAATTTTAGTTATTGTCTTTATTTATTTAATTTCATTCAATTAGTGAACTGAACCGTGTAAGGACCCTTAACTACTAATTGCAATGTTTTTACATAACATAACTAACCTACCACATTTTTATCATTAAATTCAATCAGCCTATCGCCGTCCACTGCTGAACGTAAGCCTCCCCCAAAGAGCGCCAACCAACCTGGTCATCATGAATCAGTCAGTCATCTTTCTCAAATCGTCAATCCATCGCGCCGCAAGGCGTCCTCCACTGCGTTTCCCACGTGGCGACCATTCCACTCCAGTACATGTCGACTCCATCTTTCATCAGTGCGTTTAGAAACATGACCGGCCCATCTCCACTTCAGCGTGCTGATCCTGCGTGCAATGTCCATGATTTTAATTCTCTGACGAATAACCTCGTTACGAATTTTGTCCTCCAGGGAGACTCCAAGCATAGCACGCTCCATTGCCCGCAGAGCTACTGTGGACTTTAAATTTGTGGATCAGCCCCGCAGTCAGTGTCCACGTTTCTGTCACTGGTTAAAGACCCTGGTCTTAAGGGACTGGGGGTAGACGACTCAAGTATATGACGCAGCTTCCCTTTTATCATTACAAGGGTTTATCGTCGAGATCGCTACGATGCCTTGTTGTACTCGAACTATATTTTGATGTTGTAACTCATACTTTAGTAGCTTTTGAGATGTGCTACCGTCTCATACTCCGCATTAGCTAGGTACATAAAATCAGTAATGAGAATGTCCTTCAGCGCGTCAGACAAACCCGGAAATTGATGCAGACCTTCAAAAAGAGGAAGATTGAATACCTCGGCCACGTGTTGAGACACAATAGGTACAGTCTACTCCAACTTATGATGATGGGCAAATTTGATGGGAAGAGGCATCCTGGACTTAGGAAAAATCGTGGTTGCAAATCATACGGGGGTGGTGGATTACCAGCGTGGAAGAGCTTTTCCGTCTCGCAAAAGATAAAGAGAAGTCCAAGAATATTCCGGCTAACCTTCAATATTGAAGAGGCACCCAAAGAAGAAGAACAACTCATACTTGTATTTTGTTTTTGTGCAATAAAGAATATCTTTCCATCAATCGTCGTCGAGGATGTCCACAAAATTAACATTGACTCATCCAGATTATGTAACAATGATTCAATGGAAAATCCCAGGAATTCCTGTTTTTTATGGTGATACAAATCGCTTCTTTACATCAGATTTATTGGGCAGATTATTTTAGATTTTGCTCCAGCCATTCGCCGCTCTAAAGCAATTTGCGAAGATTTGTCGAATATATTTTAAAATCTGCAATCAACGTAGATTTTCTCGATTTAAGACCGGTGTTTTACAGAGATCAATGTGTCAACTTAAAATTTGTATTTACAAGACGGTTAGGGTGCGTTTCCACCAGAGATGTGCTGTGTACCTGTGTTTATGTGAAAGCTAAGCTACGAAACTATGTGACTATTTCTACAAATAAGCTATGTACATGTACTGATCCGCATAGAGTAACTTACATATACTGAGATAGAGGCATCAGTCGGTTAGCCAATGCAGAGGAAAACGTCCAATTCCAACAGCTATTAGGCATGAGTCCGATTTATCAAAACGTAACTGATTACCGATACGAGTTAGTTAACATGCGAGCTGTAGAAATAATAAAACTGAGCAGAGGACATATTAGGGCACTCACTCGGACCCTCACGGGGCACTGCAAATTAAACAAGCACCCGCACAACATGGGCCTTTCAGATACCAAAATCTGCAGTTTCTGTCGCGAGGACGAGGAAACGATTATCTACGTCCTCGGCGAGTGCATAACGCTGCACCACTGCAGAAGCCGGCACCTGGGAGCACACATTATATCGGCAGACGAGATCAAAAGCTCCCCCATGAGCTCCATCCTCGGGTTTATCCTGGAGCTGGGGCTACATGAAGTGCTGTAATAAGTTTTGGGGCTGCCACAATAGATCTTCTACTGGTCGCAGTGGCTATGAGATGCAATGCTCACCCCATTTCATTCAAATATATATATATAGTTAACATACATAACATACGTTGTACACATCCTGTAATACCTAGTTTTTAAGTTTTCATACTTTATTTTGAGTGCAATAAAAGTATATTCATTCATTCATTCATACCATATCGATATCACTTAGCCAAATAACCGATAACACAAAAACTGTACGTTCAGTTGATATTTTATAGGAATATTTTGCAATTTATTCTTAAGTAGGTAAATAACACACTTAAAAATTTCATCTCGTGTTCAGGCGGGACTCGAACCCACACCTTCCATAATCCGGGTGAATGCTCTACCAATTAGACCATTAAACGCGTTACTAAGCCGACGAAATTTGTAAGTGCTTGATTCGACTTGAGCTGTCGATATTCTCATCAATATTGTAGGAATATTTACAATATCGACCCGGATTGTGGAATGTGTGGGTTCGAGTCCCGCCTGAACACGAGATGAAAATTTTAAGTGTGTTATTTACTTAACTATACGTTTGTGTGTTCTTGATACGATATCCAAAAACTTAGCAAACGGCACAATGAAGACAGAAAGATAACCTAGGATATCCATATTCGCTCCTTCTCTTTCTTACTAAGTGAACAGAAAGCGGTGCAAAAGAGATGGAATGGTTGCCGACAGTTGCCGATATCTAAAAACGGTTTTTGATATCGATATGAAAACTAAACATCAGTTTCATAACTGTTATAGTAAAAACACAAAAACGCCTTAATCTATCGGCTATGTAGTACCGCCACCTTCGAGAAGCAATTAGGGAGACGATTAAACATAATATCAGAAATAATCTTATTTGCCATATAACATAATTCCTAATACCTTCTAAATCTCTGGTTTATTTTGCATCAAGTATCAGCCTATATACTGTCCCACTGCAGGGCAAAGGCCTCCATCATAGAAATCAAGTCCTCGCTACTATGATGGGATTAAGCTTAACCACCACGCTTGCCTAATGCGAATTGGTGATCACAAACCCGAACTATGTTGGAAAAAAAATTGAAACATACTTTTTTCTCGACCCGGGATTCAAACCTAAGACCCCGAGATCACGTCCTGGTACTTAAACCACTAGACCAACAGGGCGTTTAATAATTCCCATACTTTATTAAACATTACACACAATTTACCACTCTGGGAGCATGTCTTGCGCAAAGAATTGTGTTAAGAAAAAAATGATGCTGAAAACCTCAACATCATTTTTAAAGACCTATCCATAGATATCCTTATCCTTATACACGTATTGGTTTTTATTTTTTCACCCCCCAATTTTTTATTTTTTCCAGTTTTTGTGTAAAAATCGTAATGCGGTTAACAAAATACATGTATTTACCAAGTTTCAATAGTGTAGTTCTAATAGTTTCGGAGAAAAGTGACTGTGACATACGGACGGACGGACAGACGGACAGACATGACGAATTTATAAGGGTTCCGTTTTTTGCCATTTGGCTACGGAACCCTAAAAAGGCAAATATTTATTATATTTTGTTTTTAGTATTTTTTGTTAAAGCGGCAGCAGAAAAACATAATTTATGAAAATGTCAATTGTCTAGCTGTTCGATTTTTGAGGTACAGCCTGGAGATAGACAACCGGACAGACGTACAGGCGGACAGACGGACATCGAAGTCTCAGTAATAGGGTCCCGTTTTTACCCTTTGGGCACGTAACCCTAAAAAGTGGGTGTACTGTTCCTTATTTTGACAGGCGTGGGACGAGGTGAAGAATGACCCAGTGAGGCTTTGTTCTAAGCTGTTTTGATTTACATAAGCCTGAATAATAGCGATGGTAAATAGATTTTGTATTAAAGCTGTTATTGTTACGGTAGCCCGTTAAGACCAGGCATTACCACAGAAAATCGTCTCTGTCATAGAGTGACTTATATATAGTGAGATAGAGGCATCAGTCGGATAGCCAGTGCTAGCGCCATCTAGAGGAAAACGGCCAATACTCAACGGATTGGTAGTACGATCACATTCCATAATAGTAATAATAAATATTCCTCTACATCTCTTACCGAGGTGTCATAAAAGGCGACTAAGGTAAAGCTGCTGGTATGATCATCAGCACCCAGAGAAGGAAACTCTGCATTTATATCAAAAACCTCGCCAACCCGTCTGCCAAGCGTGGTGAGTATGGCAATTACCCCTCATGTGATTGAGGGAGGCCCGTGCCCCAGCAGTGGGGACTTAAATGGGCTGACGATGAACCCTCTACATCACATACATTGATTTGATTCCGAGATAGGTAGGTCAGATAGGACGGCCGTTGGGGCGGAAAGGTCCTCGAGTGGAGGCCACGTACAGGAAGTCGCAGCCGTGGCAGGCCCCCCACAAGGTGGACCGACGATCTGGTGAAGATCGCGGGAATCCATTGGATGCGGGCGGCACAGGACCGATCTGTGTGGAGAACATTGGGGGAGGCCTATGTCCAGCAGTGGACGTCTATTGGCTGAAATGATGATAGGTAGGTCAAGCACCTGTGTTACGGATATCAGAAACATGATTGGAATTACAAAAATATACATAGGAATACTTTTTATTAGTAAATACTTATAATACAAAGAAAACACCCACACCGATACAAACAGACATGTTCATGCACAAGAGTGTTTGTACCGTGCGGGGATCCAACCCGCAACCCTTGGACCAACCAAATGGGTCGTCTGAAAGATCAGCCAGGGAGACGATTAAATATAATATCACATATATTTAAATGCAGTGTCTTTCGATGAGATTGCCTTCATTATCAGCAACCCACACGCGTGCACTGCTGGACATAGGTAACCCCTAATGCACGCCACTGCTCCCGATTTTGGGCCACTCTCATCCAGCCCACACCAGCCAGCCTTCGAATGTCATCATCCCATCTTGTCGCAGGGCGTCCTACTCTACGCTTACCGAGTCGCGGTCTCCACTCAAGGACTTTACGGCTCCAACGGCTGTCAGT
This sequence comes from Marasmia exigua, assembly GCA_019059595.1. Classification (NCBI taxonomy): domain Eukaryota; kingdom Metazoa; phylum Arthropoda; class Insecta; order Lepidoptera; family Crambidae; genus Marasmia; species Marasmia exigua. Next base: position 21,812,400 of record CM032481.1, on the reverse strand, counting down.
TCTGCGGCTAATATGACCAGCCCACTGCCACTTCAGTTTGCTAATTCGGTGGGCTATGTCGGTGACTCTGGTTCTCTGTCGGATTACATCATTTCTGATGCGGTCCTTCAGAGATACTCCGAGCATAGCCCTTTCCATAGCTCTTTGAGCGAGTTTGAACCGGTGGACTAGTCCAGCCGTGAGTGTCCACGTCTCGGCACCTTGTGATTGCCTTAACACCCAATAATTAGATTGTTAGATTAAATTTAGAAAACTAATTTAGGTTCTGCCAAATTTCCGTACCTACTTCAAATAGGAATTCTGGGCTCTAATCAGATTAAATAAATACATTTATTAAATAACTTCGTCCCAGTATCAGTACACTGGTATTTTAGATAATTAAGTTTAATAATACTTAGTTGATATTATAAGCATGACTAATTAATTAAATAATAATAATATCCTCCAACCGATTTCGGCTAAGACGATGAATCTCACTGGAACTCGTTGCCGGCTCATGTATTTCCTCCTACCTACAATATGGATCTCTACAAACGAAGCTTGAAGAAGCATCTTACGGGCCAGTATGGCAGGTGCCAACGGAGGTGATGCCTTGACATCGCTTCCGTTGTGATTGCAACTTGGGCTCTACTCTTGCTTACCATCAGGCTGAGGAGAGCCAATATACTGTGCCACTATAAAAAAAACCCAATATCAGCCACTTACGCAGGATATATTATAGTGCTGAAGTGAGTGTTGCAAACACAAGTGTAGTCACTATTCCCTTACCCTCATATTCTGATAGGACACCAGTGTGATACGACTGAAAAGGATTGGGTGCAGGACCAACGGGTTAACGTGCTTTCCGAGGTACAGGAGTACAAGTTCGCTAAGTTCCAGACTCCGGGCTGACACTAGAATTTATTAAGCGGCCACTTTAAGCGGCAAACTCAGGTACAAATTCTGGTCTGACCCGGGACCCCACTGCGCTCACGAGGCAGTCTAATAAATTGCCTGCTTAACATTTCCATGAGTCCTATTATTATGTATGTGTTTACCGTGGGAGAGCGGAGCTTCGGCAAGAATAGGCAGGCATTATGTGGTACCGCTTAACAGTCTTGCACTGTACGCCAAGTGAATGAAGGTACAGATTCAATCTGGAGGGGAGTTTAAAGGTAGGCAGCTTCGCATCATATGATCAGACAGATCATGCTCGCCTTTACTACCTACCTCTTTTAGAAAAGTCCAAGACTAAAAGCTTCATTCATAAACGTTCAATAAACCTTGTTAAATGAAAAAGTCATTACACAATTTCCGAAAAAAGAATAAAAACTGTTTTAGCAAAATTTTCATCAAAATTGTAATCATTTATAAATGAAAGCCTAATTAACTATCAGTCGGATAACATTTCTTTCTTATTTATTTATTTATATATATAATTAGAACACCAACATAAAATACATTTTGACAATACATAAGGGGTTATATAATGGGGTATAAAGCTTAATGTATTAACAATTACAGGTGCAGACTGCATGCTATAGTTAAGTTAAGCAACTAAAAATATATAAAGAAAATAATATTTAAAAACACATTTAACGTAGTGTCGCTGTTACGCAGCCAATGATTTTTTAAAGTTGCGAATGTCTTCCGCGAATAAATCGAGACCCTTTGATCCAGCCAAACTGATGTAGTCTTTAATAAGACGGTTCAATGGAGCATTTTGACCTAGGTTAAAATTTCTACTTTGCTGAACAAGAATGTGGAATCTTAAATTCTTTATATAAACTCATGTCATCAAAATTAAGGTAAACTTGTTATAACTGGCTTTATACTTTTCTCCACAGGGGAAACGTTCATGGCCGTCACCTTGCTAAATTTAGGGAACAAGGTGGTGTGTTGAAATCTAAACGAAATCCCCAGGAGTGTTTGTTTGTCTCTGCGCAATCGCGGTCGGAAACCACACAGTCGGGATAAGGTTGGAAGGATTTAAGGGGCCAGCGAACAACGTGTTTCTCATACAAACGTAATACCAAAATAATGTATTACCTATTTGAGAATATTAACGTTTTGTTGCTGTTATTCAGATTAAGAAAGAATGTATCTATGTATTTATTATCTTACAAATTTACCCCATTAAAATATATGCGCTTACAAAATAAAATAAAGTTACAAAATACAAATACAAAAAATATACAAAGTACAAAATAGAATATCCACCCCTCATTAATGTATGGAACAGCTCATTAACCTTTACCTGATATTTTGTAATTATTTTAGCGAAACATATATCCACTGATTTGAATAGTATGATGAATATACCTACTTATCAAGGTGACGGGTAGGGCACACTAGCGACGCCAATCGATTTTAATTTTTAGCTACTAAACCGGATCTATTTTAACCAATTTCGGAATGCAGTTGTAGAGGTTGACCCCACGTCGCGTCGCAATGTAATGGAGAGCGGCCGCGTCAACATAGATCACCAGAGGGTGCACGTGGAGGACTACACAAGGTTCGTGCAGTGTTACAAGTGCCTGCAATTCGGGCACACACGAACCAAGTGCAGTGCAGACTTCTACCCATGCTCCCTCTGCGCTAAGGTTGACCACAGCTCCCTTACTTGCCCCCACAAGAACGACGAAACCAAGAGGACCTGCTACAACTGCGTTGGCCACAATAGAAAGACTGGAAGCAAACTGGATACGAAACACTGCGCTACAAATTCTAAACAATGTCCCCGCATTCAGACCATGAGATCCCGCATTGACCAGCAGACCGATTATGGTTATTAAAGTCCCTAACATCAAAATAATGCAGTGTAATCTTAACCGTTGCTTCCTAGCCCATCGAGAATTCCTGCAGTATTTTGCATCCAGCGATTTTACTATCGCAATTATCTGCGAACCTTATACCGGCAGTTCGAAGACTGTAAGCCCCGTTCCAAACATCGACATCCACCAGTTTCTTACAAACGATAGAGTCAAAGCCTGCATCATGGTCAAGGCACGGTTGGGACTCGCTCTTGGAATGGCGCAACTCTCCACGTCGAATCTCGCGGTCATACAGCTAACTCTTGGTCAGAGGCGGTTGTATGTCGCATCCGCATACGTTGAGCCTGGCAAAGACCCGCACAAAACTATGCCTGCCATAGTCGAGTTTCTCGCGTACTCGGATGGTTCGCACCGTATACTCGGGGGCGACCTCAACGGGAAGCACCCTGAGTGGGGCGAGCCTGTGTCAGATGCGCGTGGTGACGACATAGTGGATATAGCCTCAACCAACGGCATGTCTATTGCCAATCGGGGTAACACCCCGACTTTTGAGGCGGTTCGCTACGGTCGTTACTGCTCCTCGATTCTGGACGTCACTCTGATATCTGACAATCTAATGTCCCAACTCGGCGACTGGAGAGTTAACCTTGCAGCCTGTCCTAAGTCCGACCATAATGCCATTGAGTTTACCATAATAAACAAAGATAAAATCACCAAACCCCTCTCGTCAACTACATTCAAATACTACACTCGCAAAGCCGATTGGACCCTATTTAATCAAAAATTAACACAACACATAGCAGAAACTAAATTAACCAAAAACCCACCCACTAATTTTAACCAAGAAGAAATAGACGAAACAATCAACAAACTCAATGACGTTATGGCACAGGCTTGTGAGGAATCATTCCCCAAAAAGACCGCGAATAATGAGTTCAACCCTTGGTGGAACGAAGAGCTGGAGAACCTCAAAAAGACATGCATCAAAGCACACCATAGATTGCATGACCTAAAGGCCTCTGGCAGGCCCTTGGAGGAAGCTATCATGGCACACAATGAAGCCAAGTCCATATACTCTAAGGCACTATCCAAGGCATCTACGGAACATTTTCGAGAGTTTTGTAGTTCCCAAGGGAAGGAAAACGTTTGGTCCCTGACCAATCGCATAATCAAGGATGCCCCCAAACGAAAACCACCTCAAACCCTAAAAGTTGGCGCCAACTTCACGAGCAGCAGTCAATCTACTGCTGAGGCTCTTCTCCAGCACTTTTTCCCCAATGACAGTGCTGATTTAACAGCACGACAGAGGGACTTGCGCTCCAAATATGATGAACGAACTGACACTCAAAATGACGTGCCGTTTACTGAGGAAGAAGTTGAGGAGTGCTTCTCGTACATGAACCCTAGTAGGGCTCCTGGCACAGACCACTTCACGTCAGATATTTGTCACAATACGTTTAAAGCGATCCCCACATTCTTCACGCAATTACTCAACCGCTGCCTCGAGATCAGCTACTTTCCGAAGATCTGGAAGACGGCTTTAATCAAGATCCTGCCCAAACCCAACAAGGATGACCCGAACGATCTCTCTTCATACCGACCCATCGGTTTGCTGCCCGTGTTTGGCAAGCTGATGGAGAAGCTCATCACCAAGCGACTGGTATTTCACATGGAGAGAGCATCCAAATACAATAAGAACCAGTATGGGTTTAAGGAGCAAATCTCAACAGTGGACGCTTTACAGGACGCCATCTCATTTATTGAACTGGCCAAAACAGAGGGACAGCAAGTAATTGCTGTCTCTCTCGACATCAAATCCGCGTTCGATCATGCATGGTGGCCTCTTCTTCTGCACCGACTGAGGCTTGCTGAGTGCCCTGGCAACATTTACCACCTTATCAAAAATTACCTGGAAGATAGACAATCCACACTGCGATTTGGAAACTCTTCGGCCACCAAGACCACGTCTAAAGGCTGTATACAGGGGTCTGTATGCGGGCCCACGTTCTGGAATTTAATACTGGACGAACTCCTGGAAACAAACTTACCACCTGGAGCTCGCATACAGGCCTTTGCCGACGACGTTCTCTTGTTGGTCAAAGCGCCCACAGTTCAGCACATCCAGGCGATCACCAACCAATCGCTCCAGGCAATCTATGAATGGGGAAAAGAAGCCAAGCTTACATTTGGCCCAACTAAAACTCAGGCCATAGCATTTACCCCGGCTTCAAAATTGGCACATATCTCCATGGACAGCACCCAAATTCCGTTCTGCCCAGAAATCAAGCTATTGGGCGTTATCATCGACGCCCGACTCAGATTCATCAGCCACTGCAGATACGTTATCTGCAAAGCGACCAAGCTATTCAAAAAGCTCAGTCTACTTGTCCGTCCTACCTGGGGCGTTCACTCTGCAAACGTGGAAATTATATATCGGCACGTCATCCAGCCGATGTTCACGTACGCCGCTGGCATCTGGGGTGGAGCTACACAGTACTACACCGTAAGGAAGGCGTTGAGATCCTTCCAAAGGCAATTTGCCATCAGGTCTATCAGGGCCTTCCGAACGGTGTCCGCTGCTGCGGCCATAGCTCTGGCACAGTTCACCCCACTCCATCTCGCCGTCCAAGAAACGATGGAGATACATAACACCAAGTCCACAGGCATTTATTACGACTTACCCTCAGATGTCACTCTCCGTCGCAAAACACCAGTCTGCAACCTTCTTCATCCAGCCGATCGAGTCTCCATTACTTACCGTGAAGCCAATACTCAAGAAGAGGCAGATGCACTCTGCGGCAATACTCCCATTCGGATCTTCACCGATGGGAGCAAACTCGACGACGGAGCAGTTGGGTCAGCTGCAGCCATCTTCATCTCATCCAACACGAGTCCTGTAATCATAAAGAAAAAATTAGCACGCACATCTACCGTATTCATCGCTGAACTCACCGCCATCGAAACAGCACTTAACTGGCTCGTCAAATCCGCAATTAAACAAAACACCATTATAGCGTCTGATAGTCTTTCATCTCTCAAAGCACTCCAAGACAGGAGCAATGCTGACCCAACTATTTGCTCGATCCACCATATGCTCCACGATCTGAAGACTAATACACCTATTAGAGTGGACTTCATATGGGTAAAAGCCCATGTTGGAATCACCGGCAACGAGCTGGCTGATGAAAATGCTAAGAAGGCCGCTACATTGAAGGTTCCGAATGTGACAAACCAGTTTCCCATCTCCTATGCAATATGCAAAGTACCAGATAAGGAAGAAGATTGCCGCCATGTGGCAGGAGGAATATAAAAATGATACTGAAAACTCCCTGATTTCCACCTGGTTCCCAACAATTACTGACATAGGAGAGTTTAGAAAAGCACAACAAATCACGTTCGAGCTAACTCAATTTCTCACAGGGCACGGCTTTCATAAATCGTATCTTAAGAGATTTAAAATCATTGACAACGACAAATGCCCTTGCGACGACAACTCTATACAGGATATCAAACACCTACTTGAAAACTGCGCCATCTTTGGTAGAGAGAGGCACGACCACGAGATGGTGTGCAGTAACAATCGGGTTCATCCTTATAGAATTACCGAACTTATAACCAAAAATGAACCCATCGAAACATTCACTAACTTAGTGACAACAATCGTATCCCGTCTGAAAAAGATAAATAACACCTAAGAAACAGAACACCGCTATGCAAATTCCTAACTTGTTTGAGCTGGATCCTGTATCCATTCGCAGGAGATAGCCAAACAAAGTTCCATAAAGTCACAAATAAGCTCTATTGATAAAACACATAGCAACTTAAAATAAAACTCACTGAACCCCTAAATCTTAAAAAAAAAAAAAAACCAATTTCGGAATTACAACCTCTTGGCAAACACTTATACTTTTTATAAAATAACCATGCACAAATGTTGGGTCCATTTTTGTACGCGAAAAATTGTTTACCGCCAGAAGCAGCCGCTTTTGCCGTGAATGAAAAAAAGATAAGAAGACCTGAATGAAAATGAAAGGTGTTTACCGATAGACTGAAGCCCCGAAGTTGTTTAAAATGGTTCACTGTCAAGAAGCACAAACATTTTCATCATCATCATCAGCCCATTTAAGTCCCCACTGCTGGGGCACGGGCCTCCCTCAATCACATGAGGGGCAATTGCCATACTCACCACGCTTGGCAGACGGGTTGGCGAGGGTTTTGATATAAATACAGAGTTTTCCTTCTCTGGGTGCTGATGATCATGCCAGCAGCTTTACCTTAGTTGCCTTTTACGCAACCTCGGTAAGAGACAAACATTTTAAGCATAAAATAATTTAGCATAATGTAATTACTACTAATGATAATTTCGCATAATACTAATAAGCATAACAGTTTTTAGCATAACTTTTTTAGCATAAATGCAATAATCATAAACATGATTAAGCATAAAATAATTAACCATAAGTCATTAAACCTACTTTTACCCTATTATGCATAAATGCATTATGCTAAATAATAATTATGCCACACAGAGTATATGACACACAGTATATATACATATTATGCTAAAACCAAATTCGGTTAAATTAATATTATGAAAACGTTAACTCACACAATGTAAAGGCATCTACGGAAGACCAGCGTCGCGGCGAGTACTCGCCTGACAATGCTGAGTAGGTAGCCTATTCAGAGTACAATTTGTAGTTTATAAGTTTTACAGTAACAATTTTATGATTAGTTGTCTAATTGCTATCTCTTAATCGCACCCTTAGTAAAATACCGACCTAACTCAAAATTGTTGATATTTTTATAGCAATTCTTTGCAATTTATTCTTGAGAAGTCTTGAGTAAAACGCACTTCAAATTTCATCTCGTGTTCATATGTGAGTGTACCTATTTACTTAACTCAAAATTGTGGTTAGAAGACCTTTCATCCCTGGATTTTAGCCGATACTATTTTCACTTAGCATCAATATTAAAATTTTGAGTTAGGTCGGTATTTTACTAAGGGTGCATGTCTATTTCTAAACTATTTCTAAATAAATTATGCCGATTTCATTTATGCCAATCCATTTTAGGACAAAACACATTATGCCAATTAAAGGGATCCCGTTTAAAATAGATATCAAGTTATGTGTGTAAAATCTGCTGTTTGTTTTCCTAATAAATAAATTAATTAAATTTTTCGCTTTTTCTGTTGATCTAACACGCTAAAAGGACTTAATTCACGATATCTATTATAAGATTTTCGGAATATAAACGATAAAAAAATAACGGTGTAAATTTGCCGGTTCTAAGTCATCATCATCGTCAGCCCTTTTAAGTCCCCACTGCTGGGGCACGGGCCTCCCTCAATCACATGAGGGGTAGTTGCCATACTCACCACGCTTGGCAGACGGGTTGGCGAGGGTTTTGATATAAATGCAGAGTTTTCCTTCTCTGAGTGCTGATGATCATGCCAGCAGCTTTGCCTTAGTCGCCTTTTACGTCACGTCGGTAAGAGTGAGGGTGGCCTATTCTACTCTGCCGGGGACCACACGGAGTCACCTTGTACTAACACTATACTACCTACCGTCTCAAAACTTGCTTATGCTAATTCTCTAACATCGTTGGAGATATAATTATTCAATTAGCTTTAGATGACATCTGCATCTGCCAAGATCACCAGGCTGTATAATTGAGTTACTGTTCAAGTAATTACGTATAATCTAACACGATGAACACGACTGGACCTTAAAATTATTTTGCTGCGAAAATTCTGTTTGTTCACATTGCCTACTATAGTAAAATGTTCTCATGTTAACAGCGTAGTATTAACAGTGGTAGAGCCACGCTTCGGCATGAATGGGCCGGCTTGACCGGAGTAATATCACGTCCTCTCAGAAAACCAGCGTGAAGCAGTGCATGCGCTATGTTTCACTGCGTGAGTGAGGGTACCAATCCAGGGGAAGGGGGTTAAAAGATAAGCAGCGCACTTGTGACACCACTGGTGTTGCAGGTGTCCATGGGCGGCGGTAATCGCTTACCATCAGGTGATCCGTCGGCTCGTCTGCCACCTATATCTTAAAACGAAAAGACTCAAGGCTACTTCTATAACTAAATACTTAGGACTAAACTAACTCAGTTTCGTCATCAGTTTTTACCTGACTACGAAGCAAAAAGGAGGCTTATGCATTTGAATGATGAATGGGTTACCTATGGATTTTGACCAATTTTTTACAAAAAAAAAATTAAACAAGCTATTATAATTGGAAAAATGAGGTACTTATCCTGGGCCTTTTCCTGATGATATCATGTATTAAATGAAACAGTTTATTTAGCAGCTATGATAAAAAAAAACTATTTTTTTAAGACATAATTATGTCATAATTTCTTCCTACAAGTAAACATCATTTTTGTAATTGCTAAAAGTGGCCAATTTTTTTATGGATAGGTGGCAGACGAGCCGACGGATCACCTGATGGTTAGCGATTACCGCCGCCCATGGACACCTGCGACACCAGTGGAGTCACAAGTGCGCTGCCAACCGTTAATCCCCTGCCTAACCTTTAAACCTATAATGACATGTGTCATTATAACATATTACATTAAGTCCCATTAATGAAAGTCTTATTAAATGTAAATTGTACCAACATGTTTTGCCAGCAGTGGCGTGTAAAATTATAGATATAATTATTAACAAAATGTCAACAAAATAGTATTTCCTAATTACATAAATGTCATTCATCATTCACGTCTAAGTAATTTAAAAGGATTAGTTATAGTAAAAATTCAATATTTAGTCATCGCAATATAAAAATTCAAGTCATTCATTAAAGTTTGTCATTCAAAAAATCATTAGTGCTATAGTAACATTTGTCAAGTAGAAATCTCTTAAATTTTATTTTAAATAAATTGGTATTAAGCTATAATGTATCAATACGGGGATTAACACGATATTTATTATGTGAAACAACATTGTGTACTGACATATTTGGCTCGACGTTGTGTGTGTCACGAGCGGACTCACTGAGCTGTTTGTAGCTCAGGAATTTTATTAAATATCTTTGGCGCTATGCAAATCACACTTTTTCCTAGTAGCGTTGTTTTAGCTGAGTGCAAACATAATCTGTCGCCACCACAACGATTTCTAATAACAGTATCAGACAATTTTTCGCCAAAGGTCGTGGGTTCGATCCCCACCCTGGATAAACATTCGTGCGATGAGCACTTGTGTTTGTTCGGTGTCTGGGTGTAATATATGTATTATTATTATTATTGTCACTTTCCATCAGGTGAGATAAGGTCAAGTGCAAAGCCATTTAATATATAAAAAAATCCAGCGTACGTGGCTGATCGTTGAGATTGGCCGCCGTAGCCGTAATCGGTTGGAGAATATTACACTGGTAACCTTCCGTTTCTAAAGGGAGAGAGAAGCGATCCTGTTCATTGGGACTATAATGCTGATGAATAATAGCATCAGCATTATGGTCTCAATGAACAGGATTCAAATATTGAAATAGTGAAAATCAGAGTGGACCAAATGGAAAGGTTTGAGTGTTTTGATATGTTTCAAAAGATTCTACCTCATGAGTTAATTAGGTACAGTAAATTCCAAAATATAAAAATATGTATACACTATAGGACGTTGTCACAATATATAATATAAGAACATAGACCTCTACTTTCTTATAGGTAAGTATTGTGACAAGGTCCTAAAGTGTATACATATTTTTGGAGTTAACTGTACGCCCAGCCAATTATATGTATGTCAGTCACCCAAGCCATTTGGGCCGTGAAATGCGAGCCAAACATTGCCACACCCCTTCATTAGGGTTAGGTAACTTCGACCATTACTCGAACATATATTTTCAGCATTTTTTATGACGTCACGTTCAATTAAAATATCAATGAAGTTTTCGTGTTCAAACGGCTAAGGATTAAATGTTTAATTAAGTCATAAGTCATTAGTCATTTATTCCATTAAAACAATATACATTGTGTTGGAAATAAAATTTACAATAATACATAAAATTTAAAAACACTTGAATTATATATTAAAAAATTAAATTATATGTATGGTAACAGAAAAAAATTAAATTAAAATACCCAATTACTTATTTAAATGTCACTAAATTTATTGTATCTATTTTCCAATAATACATCATTTGCATAATCTTTAATAGTATAGAAACTTTTATCCAGTAGATAAGCCTTTAGTTTATTTTTAAATAAATTTATGTCACTAATAATTTTTAGACTGTTAGGTAATTTATTATAAAGTCCCACCGCCTGATATTTGACACTATGTTTTGCTATGTTTAGTTTAGGTTGTATTAGATTTGGGATGTCCTTCCTTCTCGTGGTATGTCGTTATATTCTTTCATCCGGGGTTTCGTATTTTTCAGGATGCTTGACATGATCAGTGAGTAGGATCAGAATATATAAGCAAGGGGCTGTAGAGGATGTTTAATTCACGGAACAGTTCTCGGCATGATTGTCTTTGGCTTATTCGTGTCATAGTTCTAATAGCTCTTTTTTACCTCGATGGATGACAGTATAGTAATGTGCGTTTCTCGCGGAACTTTCTACCACGTACCTCAGTTCTGTGCAACGGTTTGGCTGCAGGAGTATTTCCCGACGGCTACGACTTAGGGACCTTCAAGAGAAGAGCGCACTCTTTTTTAAAAAGGCCGGCTACACATTAGCGATCTTTAAGATTTCGCGGATGTTCATGGGCGGCGTTGATTACTTTCCATCAGATTACCCGCCTGCTCGTTTGTCGCCTCTTACATTAAAAAAATCGAGTTGCACAAAGCGTAATTGATGATGATCATAATTTATGATTTAATCTTGGTTCAGCTCGACCGGAGTGATACTGCGTGCTCACAGAAAACCGGCGTGAAGCAGCACTGTGCTGTGTTTCGCTGCGTGAGTGAGGGTACCGGAGGTCCTATCCGGGGGAAATGGGTAAAATTCGGCAGCGCACTTGTGCCTCCACTGGTGTCGCGGGTGTCCATGGACGGCGGCAATTGCTTGCCGTCAGGTGATCTGTCTGTTAGTGTAACAAATAACACTTTAAAATAAACCTTCCACGCTTGATAATTTGTAAACATTATTTGCGTCAAAAATATCTAGAAGTTTATGTAAACAAAAATATTTTGCTAACTCGAGACTCAAAAGCGGCAATCTAAGCCCAAATCCATAACACTGAAAGCTTTTAAGCGTTTCATCTCCCCGAAAGCGATTTCAGTTTTTATGGCGCCTAAAAAGTATCGGGTATAATGCTCTATTAAAGTATCGAAAGGTCGTAAAATGGTAACGAACAGACAATGGACAGTTACCGCCATCTTGATGAGCGATCTTTTGATCCATTATAGATATTTTTAGGAAACGTTACCAATATTATGGGGGTTATGTCATTTCCGATCTTATGGAGTTGGGTTTAAATACAAAATTATACTTTAGAAAAATATAACTTTTTTAATTAAGGCCAGTATCTACATTTTGATAAGAGTAAAGGCGATGGTCCATTTTGGTAAGGGAGTGGTGGATATACGCTTAGATTTTAGATATTATTGATTAAAACAGTTAATTCTTGTATCGTTTCCTTTAGATGACTTGACCTGTTTCACGATGATTTCCCACACCGCAGTGCCGGCGGTAGAAATACAGGGTGTATCTGTGAACATTTTCATTTGGGGACTGGTCCGCTTCAGTTTACCTCATATTTAGCTTTTAATTTGCTTCATTTTATTTTGTGTTGCATTAGACTGTATGACTTGGTATGAGGATAATAAACCATTGTAAAAAAGTTGGCGATTAAAAGAGTAACTGGCGAGTTTCTTGCCGGATCTTCTCGACCAGAAACAACTTTCCGAGCCGGTAGGTAGAATCGCATTATGTTTATTTACTTTTTTTAGTATATTTTATGTATCAACATATATATGTATTAACATGTAAATTATTACATAAGTACTTATAAATAGTTTTAAACCATTCAAATGTATGACGATTATGTAAGTGATGTGTACAAGCCTATGCAAATAAAGAACTTATTCGATTTTGATGATTTTGATTTTGATCCTTTAACCACGTGTTCCACTAACTATTATGAACAAAATTATTTTATCACTTTTGTAAATTCGCTATGAAAAAATTTCAACTTTTCATACAAAGTCGGTGACTTGTTCGTTTTGTATGGGGAGTCGAAAAAATTGTCAATGACTTTCGAAAAGTCGTTGAACAAATGTTGTTCAGAATGGTTTTTTTTATTATGAACTGTAGGCTAACGCTTGACCACAATCTCGCCTGATGGAAATTGACGATGAGGTCTAGGATGTAACGCGTTTGCTATTAATTTAATGATTTACTAATTTGTTTCTTGGTTGGTAGAATACGTGTTTAAAGGGATGTAAATGTTTACAGATACACCCTGTATGCCATTAGAATTGAATAATCCAGAAGTCGAAGTTATCCAGAATCATTCACCGTGGGAGAGTCACGCTTCGGCATGAATGGGCGGGCTCAGCACGTGAAGCAGCACTGTGCTGTGTTTCGCTACGTGAGTGAGGGTACCAGAGGCCCAATCCGGGGGAAAAGGGGGTTTAAAGTTAGGCAGCGCACTTGTGTCTCCATTGATGTCGCGGGTGTCCTAGAGCGGCGGGAATCGCTTACCATCAGGTGATCCGTCTGCTTGTCTGCCTAACATATAAGAAAATTCGAACCACGACCCACCCGCATGAAAGGCGCGATCTTATCAATTGAGCTACCATCTAGTTCTATCTATTTAAAGTTCACTTGATTTAACGTCCTATGTCCCCTAGGTGGGGCAAAGGGCGTCCGTACTCCGCCATCTCGAACGGTCATGAGCTTCGCGCTTTAGTACGTTAATAACTTAAGATAGCGAATTATAATAAGGTGGCTAATATTTAAGTATAGCCGTGTGGTCCCCGGCAGAGTAGAATAGGCCACCCTCACTCTTACCGAGGTGTCGTAAAAGGCGACTAAGGTAAAGCTGCTGGCATGATCATCAGCACCCAGAGAAGGAAAACTCTGCATTGATATCGAAACCCTCGCCAACCCGTCTGCCAAGCGTGGTGAGTATGGCAATTACCCCTCATGTGATTGAGGGAGGCTCGTGCCCCAGCAGTGGGGACTTAAATGGGCTGATGATGATGATGATTTAAGTATTTGTAATTTATCTGTTGTCTGATATCCGTAACACAAGTACTTAAAGTACTTACTTAGTACGGAATCAGGTCAATGCATGAGATGTTATTATATGAATTTAATTATTATTTACAATATTTTTTGCATATACGTTATGTTAATGAACGCATGTAAAATACATTGCGTTTGCCCGTTATCACTAATTAATGAAATGAATTTTAAGCTATTATGAGCAGGAAATTCGGCCAAAAGGGCCATAAACGTAAATTGGCCTGTTGACATCATACATACCAGGTCACACATAATAATGAAATATCATAGCTATTTACAAGTGAAATAATTAAAATGTTAAAAAATCTAAAAATTGAGGTAGAGTCACGCTTCGGCATGAGTGGGCCAGCTAGGGCCGGATGATACCACGTCCTCACAGAAAACCGGCGTGAAGCAGTGCCTGCGCTGTCTTTCGCCGAGAGAGTGAGGCTACCGGATGACCAATAGCGGCTAATGCGCTGCCAACCTTTGGACACCTCTTTTTTAGAGGTTGGCAGCGCACTTTTTACTCCACTAGTGTTATGGGTGTCTATAGGCTGCGGCAATCGTTCGCCTGTCAGGTGATCCGTCTGAGTGTCTGCCACCTATTACATAGAAAAATGTGAGTATTTGTTAAATAGCTTCTGGATATTTCAAAGCTATATGCGTATTTCTACCGTAAGCTCGGTGAGGGAAAACATCGTGAGGAAACCTGCCCGTTAAGAATAGTTTCTGAAACGTGTAACCATGATTCAGTTGTTCTGGTTCCCCTGTTAAAGGGTTGCGAAGGTCAAACGGCAGTCGTTTCTTAGTAATTACAAGACTCCCCAAATCGTGGGTCATAGTCCAAGCGTACCCCGGACTCCAAAGCGACCGCCTTGGTTGGACCCCTGGGCGAATAATACGCTGTGAAGTTATTTTTATGTGATATATGGCTGACGAGCAGACGGATCACCTGATTAGAACCGATTGCCGCCGCCTATTGAAACCCACAACACCAGTGGAGTCACAAGTGCGCTGCTCACCTTTAAACCCCCCTTTCCCCCGGATTAAGCCTGCGGTAAGAGGAAGACCTTGGGGTCTTCCTGCGTGGGTGCGTTGGTGTGACGACATCAAAAGGCTGGCAGGAACAAAGTGGATAGAAACCGCCCAAGATCGACAAAAATGGCATAAACTGAAGGAGGCCTGTAGGCCTCCTTCTAGTACACCCTAGAAGTTGAAAATGGCTAAAGAAGAAAAAGAAGCCTCCGGTACCCTCACTCACGCAGCGAAATACAGCACAGTGCTGCTTCACGCCGGTTTTCTGTCATCATCATTTCAGCCTAATAGACATCCACTGCTAGGACATAGGCCTCCCCCAATGTTCTCCACACAGCAACCTTCACCAGATCGCCGATCCACGTTGTAGGGGGGTCTGCCACGGCTGCGACTTCCTGTACGTGGCCTCCACTCGAGGACCTTTCCACCCCAACGGCCGTCTGTTCTTCTCGCTAGTGTCATAACGTGCTTTCCGAGGCACGGGGTAGAAGACCGCCAACTTCCAGACTCTGGGCTGACACTAAGAATTTTTTACCGAAAACTTAGGTAAAAATTTTTGGCCCGACCCCGGGATTGAGCCCGGATCTCTTGCGCAGCCGTCGCTTTAAAGTGCGACCCACTCACCACTGCGCCACCAAGGCAGTCGAGTGGAATGGAGTCTGTGGTATGTAATGAACCAATAAAAAAAGTTAAAAAGTAATAACATTAAGCTCACCCTTGAAAAACTTAAACGTTGTTATTTAAAAAGTTCTTTTTATAAGAAATCTCATTGTTAGCAGTTTCTGAATAACTCAAGAATTGATATTATTACACAACTTGGCCTTGATTTTTCAATTCAAATAATTTATTGTTACATTCTAATAATAGGTAAGTTTGCCCTTTGCTCTCCATGGATACACAGGATAACTTGACCCACAACGCTGGTTGTCTACAACCTGTGCGGATAAGGAATGGGATTAGAAATGGCGGCGCATCTATTCTCTTCTCGCTCGCACACTATTGTAATGCCGAGAGGTTGTAGCTCCGAAATTGTTTAAAATAGTTCCGATTTCATCATCAGCCCATTTAAGTCCCCACTGCTGGGGCACGGGCCTCCCTCAATCACATGAGGGGTAATTGCCATACTCGCCACGCTTGGCAGACGGGTTGGCGAGGGTTTTGATATGAATGCAGAGTTTTCCTTCTCTGGGTGCTGATGATCATGCCAGCAGCTTTACCTTAGTCGCCTTTTACGACACCTCGGTAAGAGTTCCGGTTTAGTAGCTAAACATTTAAATCGATTGGCGTCGCTAGTATGTCCTAGCCGTCATCTTAAACCGTTGGACCAAAGGCAGCGTTCGCTACCACTGTTCCAAGCCAGGTTAGCCTGGAAGTATGTTTCGATTTATTTGTACATAGCTCAGGTCCGATGATGCTAACGGGCGCCGTCGAAGGAGGTTATTGTCTACATTTCACTTGCAAGCGGAGATCATGAAATTCAATCAAACGGGGACGCGGTGACGTGACGTCACGAGCTGACAACCCTGAGTCGAGGTGAAAAGTTGAAGCGATCTAGAATAAATAAATAAATCGGGACAACATCTACGCTTAAGTGCTAGTTTTGTTTGTTTGAGGAGAGGTGTAAACGGCCTCCCTCTTTACCGATTTCAAAAAAGGGGGAGGTTCTATATTCATCGATTTCCCGCCATTTGTTGACCGATTCGCAAAATTATTTTTTTCTTTGAAAGAACACACTTCCGACTTCGCTAACACCTTTTCTCGAGTGTACTGTTATAAAATGTTATTTAAAGTGTATGAAGTGTTAAAAATGTCATTTTAAACTTTTTAGTTCGTGGTTTTTGAATGCGGTTTTTATTAGGGTTCCGTAGCCAAATGGCAAAAAACGGAACCCTTATAGATTCATCACGTCTGTCCGTCCGTCCGTATGTCACAGCCACTTTTCTCCGAAACTATAAGAACTATACTATTGAAACTTGGTAAAAAGATGTATTTTATTAACCGAATAACGATTTTTACATAAAAATTAGAAAAAAAACATTTTGGGGGGTCTCCATACTTGAAACTGAAACTCAAATATTTTTTTCATCAAACCTATACGTGTGGGATATCTATGGATAGGTCTTTAAAAATGATGTTGAGGTTTTTAACATCATTTTTTTCTAAACACAATACTTTGCGCAAGAGACGCTCGCAAAATGGTAAATTTGTAACTAACTTCTATAATAAATGAATTATAAAACTAAAAAAAATATATGATGTACATAATCATTAAAGCTAACAACGAAAATTGGTTTGAACTAGATATAGTGAGTGGTTTTTTTAATACGTTATAAACCGTAAACCGCAATTTACCTTCCATATATTTTACTTGCTGCTACGGAACCTTCATGGGCGAGTCCGACTCGCACTTGGCCGGTTTTTTTTATTTAAATTTTTTTAGTTCGTGGTTTTTCAAGGCGTTTTTTTTGTTGTTTGTCTACTTTTATAAGTTTGTAGTTATAGTACTGACTGTATATATAATATTATATTTTTTATTATTAGGTCTAAATATTAAGTTATTTACACAGTTCGGTTGTTCCTTTGACTTAGACCACACAATGATGTAGGTAATAACGAATAGATTTCCTCGAATCGATACCAACCGATTTCTCTATTTGGACCGTTTAACGATGCCGCGACTCGCGACCAACCCGTTATTGTCACTCTTTAGAGACGTGCTTTGATGGTATCGATATGCCGATATCGATTTACGATTGTGAATAAGCGAACACAAATTGTACGATGTCAAGAAGAACAATTTCATAAATATTGGACTTTCTTTTGTAAATTATTTATAACTTTATATGATTTGCAACAACGGTGACTGCCTCGGTGGCGAAGTGGTTAGTGTAGTGGTCGCATTTTAAAGCAACGGTTGCGCTAGACGTACCGGCTTCGATTCTCGGACTGGGCCAAAAAAATTGTACCCAAGTTTTCGGTAAGAAATTCTTAGTGTCAGCCCGGAGTCTGGAAGTCGGCGGTCATGTCCTGCGCCCAATCCCGCTCCGGTCGTGTTATGCTGGTGTCCCATCGGAACATGAGGGTAAGAGAATAGACAGTGCACTTGTGTTTGCACACACACTTGAGCACTTTAAAATATTCTGCGTACGAGGCTGATCGTTTGCATTGGGCGCCGTAGCCGTAATCAGTAGAAGGAAAATAATTAGACCTATCCTAAGGGCACGATTTTCTTGACAGTAGCTCTATTTAATTGCCTGGTACAAAAGTATTGTGTGAATACGATGATTGGCTTATTTTTTAAGACCCTCATTTGAATGTGTAATTATTACCCGACTACGGCGAAGCAAAAAAAGAGGGTTATGATTTTGACCTGTATGTATGTATGGTTGTTCATCTGTCCCCTCATAACTTCTAAACTAGTTATGTTATAGTTAGAAGCGTCTTGATTGTCTTCTGGTTAAAGGTGACATGACGTCACGTTAAATTGTGATGTTCTTTGTAATAAGGAATCGTTTGATACCTCATTCATCAAAAACGGCTGGGTAGTATATGAAAAATCATGGAACATACAAACATATTTACATACTTACATATGTACATAGACTGCTAAAATCATAACCCTTCCTTTTTGGCTTTGCCTTAGTCGAGTAAAAATACATTGTGTTCATTAAGTACTTAAAAGTCTTCTCCGAATTATTTTCCTCAATTAAAATTACTATTACCATAGAACTTGCCAGGGTTTCTCAACGATTCAATTTCTTCCAAATCAGAGGGTCTATCAAGTTATGATTGTTATTCAAATTAATAAAGACGTTTCTGAATCTTTACGTACACCCGGATTCGTATAACGCTGAGTGATTTTATGAACTGTGCTTCACTTGTTCGAAGGGTCTAACAAAATTAGATAGGGCTGGGAGTCGCTTTTGTTAAAAGCCGAAAATAAGACATGCTTTTTTATGTGTCTGCCACATATCGGCAGACGAGTTGACGGATCACTTGATGGGAAGCGATTGCTGCTGCTGCTGCAGCTAGGCTGGGCAGCATTTGGTAAACTTCGTCAAGTCTTCTCGTCACCCATCCCTCAAAGTCTTACGTCGAAAGTCTTCGACTAGTGCGTCCTTCCGGTCATGACTTACGGTGCCGAGACGTGGACACTCACGGCTGGACTAGTCCACCGGTTCAAAGTCGCTCAAAGAGCTATGGAAAGGGCTATGCTCGGAGTATCTCTGAAGGACCGCATGAGAAATGATGTAATCCGACAGAGAACCAGAATCACCGACATAGCCCACCGAATTAGCAAACTGAAGTGGCAGTGGGCTGGTCATTAGGGGAGACCTATGTCCAGCAGTGGACGAGTGTGGGTTGCTGATGATGATGATGATGATGATTGCTGCTGCCCAGAACATCAGTGGAGTCATAAATTAGTTGCCAACATAAAAGAAAGAATATTGCTTAGTGATAAGGCCGCCTTCGTTGTACATATCCTGTAAAACCTAGTTTTAAGTTTCCATACTTTATTATGAATGCAATAAAATTATATTCATTCATTCAGTGCATTATATTAAAATTAGAGTTGTAATTACTATATTATTTGAAAAGAGTGACTACTGATTTTCTTGCTGATTCTTCTCGGTAGAAATTGACATTCCAAATCAGCGGTAGATTACATAATATTTGACATTCATAAATGGACCTAAATGGACAATACGACAAAAAAAATATTAGCTTTTTTATACGCTTATCGAATAAAGAAAGAGAAAATAGATGACCCGCATTTTTTAGTTATCTTTAAATATGTGTATTTATTGAAATATTTATTTTTTAAATTATTAATTTATTTGCCGGAAGTGACGTAGTCTAATAAAAAAATAGGTGACTTTAAATTACTTACTGTCACTTAATGATCAGATTTTACTTTTTTTTTGCTTTAATCAACGTGAGCAAAAGCGTAATTAATTTGTCATGCAGAGTGATGACGTCACAGGAGGATATTTACATTTTATTTTTTTCTCCATAAATATCTGTTTCATAATTCTGAATTTATTTTTCTTAAATTTTTATGAGTCTAATCTAGAAATAGTATTTTTCATTTCGGAAAATGAATTTTTTGTCGTATTGTCCATTGAAGAATGTTTGGTTTTTGACTTTTCTCTGACCCTGGCAACTTCATTCACTTGGCGAAAAACACAGACGCTTCTTCATGCCAGTTTACTGTGAGGCTGTTATCTGATCGAGCCCCATTCACTTTCCCACGGGCATAATATAAATAAACGGCCGAGATTGAAGCATCTAAAATTGAATTTGTTTGTCAACGTTATCATTAATTATTTTTTTTATAGAAAGGCCAATCAGGATGACCTCACTCCGCCTGATGGTAAGCGGCCGTGAAATCCAAATATGAGGTTAACAGGCACAAAAGAACTAACAAAGTTCCCACTGTATCTGCCATCCTCACTCTGATGGCCTGCTGAGATGCCGTTTCACGCCCCGCCTAAAAGACCCCGGATTGTATGAAGGAGGAAACACATATACTATATAATAATACGATATCAATTAACATTTTGAGTACGGAGGCCAGATTTCAGCAGTGTTACCCGCGTGATCTACAAGTTTTTGTTAGAAATACGTACCTATTTCCATTGAAAAAAAATGTGTAAAGATAACGTAGCTTTTCGCCGCGAGTTATTTAAACTCGCGGCAAGCGATAGAATATTTCATTCATTCATTATGATTGAAATATGATACCAACTGCCACGAGCCTTTGGCGGTTCGAGTATAATAGTTACTTTCCTTTATACCTACTGATCATTTTGTACCACTTAAGTGTCATTATTATTTATAATAATTAATTAAATATTCTACAGTCTGCCACAAGTCTTTGCGGGTAGTACAGATTAATGATTTGAAAATCGGTGCAGTATTTTCATTTCATAAACACATAAAATACATTTGTTTTTACCTACATATTTGATAATAATGTTGGTAAAAATGTATCATCTTTATAAAAACATTAAGTTTCGGCCAAACAGATGCCGAAACGGAGTTGAAATGGTCATCCCTTGTCTAAAACCATGGCTTGCGTAATTTTGCGGGCTCAATCCAAGTACACTGTTAGAACGATGTAATAATTTAGCGAGTGTTTGATTTCAAGATACTGATTTAATAGTACCTGTTAGTAAAGGAAAATTAAATTGTTAAATTCTAATTCCTTAATAGGTAAAATGATTGGTTTGCTTAATAATAATAAAAACCTCCAACCCATTACGGCTACGGCGACCAATCTCGACAATCAGCCACGTGCGTACGTGGCTGATTGTCGAGGTTGGCCGCCGAGGATATATTATAGTGCTCAAGTGTGTGCGCAAACACAAGTGCACTCTCTATTCCCTTACCCTATATTCCGATGGAACACTACTGTGAAACGACCGGAAAGGAATTTACGACCCGTTTGGAACAGTGGTAGTGAACGCTGCCTTTGGTCCAAGGGTTGCGGGTTCGATCCCCGCACAGTACAAACTTTTGTGTGTATGAACATGTCTGTTCATACATGTACGTTCATCTTAATCTGTGCGTTTTGTGAAAAGTGGTACAAGTCGACTTATATCAAATTTGATTTTCTTCTTGCTACTTCATCACAAAAAAATCCTCGATGTTTCTGTTTGATCAGACATGCACAAAATCCTGTGAGTGTATAGGTGAAGTAGCAAGAAGAAAATAAAATTCGATATAAGTCGACTTGTACCACTTTTCACAGACCCACAGAAATATTTCAGGCTAATTAATAGAAAGAGATAAGTACACCTTATAATCAATAATATCAAAATGAAATTAATTTTATAATTAATTATATATTGAAAACTCATTAAGATTATAAACACATTTGGCTATCAGCCACTGACGCAATTTTTTTCTCATAATGTTAAAATGTCAAACTTAGTTTTTTAATGGAAGCGAATATGGATTTTAAATGTTTTTTTTTCTCAGTTATAGGAACTACGATGGTGCATTTTAATAAAAACTGAAGTATTCCAATAATGGAAGCATAACAGTTCCTGCTTTATAAGAGTATTTTATTTTTCGCAAAATATTCTGATAACGTACACTCGACTCTATTTTACAAAGTGTGCTTTAGGGGTTTTAGTCAATTAATAGCCCAAGTGAAACACATTTGGCGTTATTTCTAAAGAAATGGTAGCGGCGATAAACGAGCAAACGAGCTACCTCCTCCCCAACTTAGCGTGTAATTTTTTTTTTGGTTGTGCAGGGGGAATGCCGCCGGCTCAAAAGATGAGCCGACTACCTTATGCACACCAGACCACCGGGGGGCGGCCGGGTTATGTGGGGCTCTCCTTTGGCGAAGGGCTTCTCCCAAAGAGAAGCCGGGCAAAGGCATACCCACTAAGCCCCCTGTGGTTCTCCCTCATCGCCCATATTGGGGAACATCATGGTGATACAGCCGAAGCCTCCTTCCACGATTTTCCCCGGGTGGATGTCCGCCAATACGGCGGACTAGGCGGTTCCTCCCCCGAGCGTGCCGGGAGAGGGGGATGCGTGTGATTCCTAGTTCAAAGCTAATGCCTCGGGGCCCAGTACTCTTGGCCCATGATCCAGGATTCAGGAAGTCTAGTAATTACAATGAAGCGTCTGCCATGTGACTTTCACAACCTTACACAGGTGAACCATGGCTAAGGGTTGCGAGAGTCACACTGTATCTACGGCGGGAGAGCCAAGCTTCGGGCGGAGTGACACCACGGCCTTACAGAAAACCAGCGTGAAGCAACACTGTGATGTGTTTCGCTGCGTGAGTGAGGGTACCGGAGGCCCAATCCGGGGGAAGGGGGGTATAAAAGTTGGCAGCGCACTTTTGGCTCCACTGGTGTCGTGTCCATGGGCGACGGCAATTGCTTATCATCAGGCGATCCGTCTGCTCGTCTGCCATCACATAAAAAAAAAACCAGACCAATTGGATCACGGTTACACGTTTAGAATCATTATCTCAAATATAGTTTGACGACCCGTTTGGAACAGTGGTAGGGAACGCTGCCTCTGGTGCAAGGGTTGCGGGTTCGATCCCCGCACAGTGCAAACATTTGTGTGCATGGTCTGGGTGTTATCTATGTATTATAAGTATGTATTCACACAAGAAAAGTGTATTATATGTATATATTTGTAATCCCACTGTTGATTTTGATATCCGTAACAGGTACTTGAGCTACCAATCTCGGAGTCAGATCAATGTATGTGATGTTGTGAAATATTTTATTTATTTATTATTTATATGGTCAGCGAAAGTAGCTTAACACTTTAATACCATGGCAAAGTAACTGTTCTGTCTATTAAAGTCAGTTTCTAAGGGATACGTAAAACATGTTACTTCGACATGGTACTAAAGCTGACCGTACATATCCACGGCGCTTCAGAACGCGCCTGCCATTTGGGGGGTCCGGGTTCGAATCCGAGCATGCACCTCTGGGTTTTTCAAATCTATGTGCTTATTTCTACCATTAGCTCTGCGGTGAAGGAAAATACTATAAGGAAACCTGTCTATTTCGGATAGATTCTGAAACGTGTACAACCATGATTTTGTTGGTCAGGTTCCCCTGTTAAAGGGTTGCGAAGGTCGGACGGCAATCATTTCATTGTAATTACCGCACAAGTGTACCCCAGACTCCGAAGCGATAGTGGACGCAACTGAGGATTTGACCCTTAAGATGAGGGGAGAATCTATTACATTTTGGAATTAACTATCGCCTTCGGTATTCCCAAACCAAAGAGATTCCTATTCAATTTTTTTTTATGTGATAAGTGGCAAGACAAGACACGGATCGCTTGATGGTAAGCGATTGCCGCCACCCATAGACACCTCTGACAATACCGCTGCCAGCCTTTAAACACCAATTTTTTTGGGCCTCCGGTACCCTCACTTACGTGAAGCGAAACACGTCGCGTCATAGTTTTTACCAGACTTACCATATTCTGGTTCATGGTTTCAGCCTTAGGGCCGAATTTACCATTTTTTTAAATACCGGTAATCACGCTTTAACCATGCAAGCACCAATAGCTAACACGGTTAAAAATGAATAATAAAATAAAATGTTTATTTCAAATAAGTTATATCTAGTACAAACTTATGATCATAATCTTACATATTAGTGCTTATATTTGATATCTTGCCTGAACTAGGAAACCCTGTGTTTCAGGCAAAAAAAATGGACATAGTACCAATTTTATTGATATAAACAATAAATTACAATTTAATATTACTCTACGCTAATAATTATATTAAGAAATAGTACTTTTAGAATATGACGACTTAACCAACGAAAGTCTAAAGACGAAAGTCTTTTAATGCGTGTATGTTGCCAGTGATGACATACGGAACCGAAACGTGGCCGCTTACAATGTGCCGATTAAGGAGGCTCAAAATCACCCAGAGAGCAATGGAGAGGGCTATGCTTGGTGTCTCCCTGCGTGATCGTAAAAGAAATGATGAGATCCGCAGAAGAACTAAGGTCACAGACATAGCCCAAAGGATTGCATGCCTCAAGTGGCAATGGGCAGGGCACTTAGGGAGGAGAACAGACGGCCGTTGGGGCGGAAAGGTCCTCGAGTGGAGGCCACGTACAGGAAGTCGCAACCGTGGCAGGCCCCCCTCAAGGTGGACCGACGATCTGGTGAAGATCGCGGGAATCCATTGGATGCGGGCGGCACAGGACCGATCTGTGTTGAGAACATTGGGGGAGGCCTATGTCCAGCAGTGGAGGTCTATTGGCTGAAATGATGATCATGAACCGACCAAAAAGTTAACATTACATTTCAATAGCGGATAAAAGTGTTATTAGCGACGACCACAGAATTATCAGAAGAGCTTTCGATTGGACTGAGGACTCTCATTCGTCATAGAGAGAAACCTCCCCTTCTTCATCTCCTCATCTAAGCGTATTATTCTCGGTTGCGTCCAAAAGCTGTCGCTCTGAAGCCCGGGGTGCGCTTGGACCATGATTCAAGATTTGGGGAGTCTGGTAATTACTAGCGACTGCCGTCTGACCTTCGCAATCTTTGTCAGGGGAACTAGAGCAACATGATCATGGTTACACGTTTCAGAAACTATCCAAAATGTGCGGGTAACCAAGATCTTTCGATAGGACTGTCATTCGTCATAGAGAGAAACCTACCCTTCTTTATCCTAGCGTTTATTCCCGGTTGCAAAGCTGTCGCTCTGAAGCCCGGAGTGCGCTTGGACCATGATTCAAGATTCAGGGAGGTAATTACAAGCGACTGCCGTCTGACCTTCGCAATGTTTGAAAGAGGATCTAGACCAACATGATCATGGTTACACGTTCAGAAACTCGCCGAAACGTGCAGGTATCTTCACGATACTTTCCTTCACCGCCGAACTAAACATATTAATAACTAACTAACTAGGTTGGCGCAGCGACCCATAGTGAGTCTAGCCCTCCGATAATAAGAGCCTCCATCTTGGTCGATCCTGCGCCACCTCCTGCCAGTCTTCTGCCGAGAGTCCGCGCAAGTCTTTTTCGACCTCATCCTTCCAGCGACATACAACACATACACATATTAATAATGTCGCAGACACAAGTGCACTCTCTATTCCCGTACCCTCTTATTTCGATGGGACACTAGTGTGACACGACCGAAGAGGGATCAGGTGCAGGACCAACGGCTTAACGTGCTTTTCCGAGGCTCGGGGGTACAAGACCGCCAACTTCCAGACTCCCGGCTAGCACTGAGAATTTCTAAACAGAAAAACTCAGGTACAAATTTTGGCCTGACCCGGGGATCGAACCCGGGACCCCAGGCGCAACCGTCGCTTTAAAGTGCGACCCACTTATCATTGCGCTACCGAGGCAGTCATATTAATATGCACTCGTCATATAGAGAGGCGTTTAGCGCTTTTTGTTTCGGAACAAAAAACGAATCTCCATTGATAAAATTGGTGATCTCTCGACCTTATCTCATCGCTTATACCATCCCCTATTCATGAATATTGGAACGTCTGACTAGGTCTTCAATATTCCATATAGAAGGTGTCCGAACTTTGCCGAAACAGTACGATCTGCTCGGATTGTTAAGGACAAAAGATTCCAGCAATATCGTAATTTATTACAAATGCTAAGACGGGGCAACGTGATGAAATTTTTGTCTGACTGTACCATAGTACCAGTACTAGAATACAAGTAAAGTAGTACAGTTAATAACGAAGGCTTTATGAGAATACATATGATGATTTTTTAGAATAGCTTTATAGCCCTAATCCCGCTCTCACTTGTTTCGGGACTTAATTTTCCGAAACTCTATCCCTTTTCTGTTTAATATATTAGTACTAAATTCGACCAATAGATGGCACTGGGTGTCGATTTCATCGCGCAAGTGTTTCGCCTATAAAACGCGACGTTACCTAACGAATTCACCTTTTAATTAAATATATAACCAACTCTTTTGTTCATCTAACTTGGTTAAATGTATACGCCAAAGATTTTGGGTTCGATTCTCGTCCTGGACTACTGATCCGGATCCTGGATATTCATGTGATGAAGTTGGGTTAGTACAGTGTCCGAGTGATATATATGTACACGTAGCACGTTAAGCCGTTGGTCCTGCGCCCAAATCCTTTCTGGTCGTGTCACAGTAGTGTCCCATCGGAATATGAGGGTAAGGAAAAAGAGAGTGCACTTGTGTTTGCTCAAGCACTTGAGCACTATAATAATATCCTGCGTACGTGGCTGATCGTTGAGATTGGCCGCCGTAGTCGTAATCGGTTGGAGGATATTAATATACATGTATTTTAGTATGTGTATTAATTGTCATTCCTCTGCTATCTGGTATCAAGCTACAGACAGAGATCAGAAGACACTTTAGTAACATTGACAAGAGGGCGTTGCAAATCATTTTTTCGATGCGAAAACGTCAAAACAGCATTAGTTCTGACTTTTGCCACGTGCCAAATAACCGTGATCGGACTGTACCCACCTACTACGGAGTCAGGTCAATGTATGAGATATTGCATGGACTTTAAATTGACATTCATTTGAAACATGTTTCAGCTTGACGTGTTTATTTATTTATTTATTATCTAGATATATGTATTTATACTATAATTTACTTAATCAATATTCAAAATCAAAAGGATTGCACCACCCTCCCCTCTTCTATCTAATGTCCTTTACCTGAAGGTTGTCTGGTAGAGATCGCTCCCAGTGATAAGACCGCCTAAATTGTACATTGTATCTCTGTATACCTAGCTTTTAAGTTTTGTATGTTGTGCAATAAAGAGTATCAATCTATCTATATATCTTGAATAAAGATAAGATAAACTTCCAATTCCAGATTTTGAACATCCTGTGCATTACCTATAGCTGATGAAGCAATATTTTTCCAAGATTTTTATTCTAGACAATCCACAAGTATTTACATATGTAGGTAACCTTTATTTTTGCTTGTAACTTGAATAATAAGAGTAACGTATGCCCTTGACAGTTTGTTGAGACAAAACCTTTTTGTTTCTCTAAAGGCATTCTTCAATTACTTTGACGATGTCAACTCGCATTTCGTTAGGGCTTTCATCTATACCCAAAACTGGAATTCAAGACCAAAAAATCTACTACAATGTTGCCACTGCAATAAAATGATCGTACAATAGTATATACCTATTTCTTAAAAACATACGCCAACATAATTTGTTTATTGGTAATTTTAATTATATAATATAAATAAGTAATTTTATTGACTTATATTTACATAAATATAAGACAATTTAATAAAAACTTAATCATCCGTAATGTTTGGTAGAAAAGCTGGTATTGAGCTTGTGTCACTTCAGGTGTTAATAACATTTGGTACAACATTTGAACTTACATGTTGTTTCGTGCAGTGAGGTGCCGCAAAGGGATATTAATATAGGAATCTTTGAATTTTAATCGTTTTAAACAATGCTATTGTGTGTTGAGTGAGTTGTCACATGAACCACTTGCTAGGACCGAAGAGAGTCTTAAAACCTGCAATTTTGTTAAGAGTAGTCTCGGCAGAATCCATAGGTCGATAACGCGCCCGTTTATTGAGTGACTGAGACCATGACTGAATTCGACTGTTCACTACCCACTTTGTCAAAATATCACTTGACATTTTTCCTTTAGAGTTATTTCGCCTAGTAGGTAACGCCTGAAATCTAAAACATGTGCAAAACTGGACGAATTAATTACTGGTCTGGTGGAAAACTTTATTCTACAAGTGACCGACTCAGATTCCGTAGTCAGAGATTCTGACATTAGTGATGGTAAAGATGAAGATGTAATTAAGTTTCTATTTTTTTTTAATCCTTATCATGAATTGTTCCAGCCTATACTAAGAAAATAAGCATATAACAAAAAGGTTGAAAAAACCTGAAAACTTAATTTGACAATGACATAAGTGACATTAATAGATTTGACACTGACGTATCTGTCGTAGTTTTTTTGGTCTTGAATTCCAGTTTCGAGTATAGTCTTTGAAATAGAAATAGTTAGATGGTAGCTGAGTGGAAAAAGGAAGTTCGCCTTTTTAACGAGATGTCTTAAGTTGGAATCCGAGCATGCACCTCTCGATATGCCAAATCTATGGTGATGAGAAAAAAGAGATTTGATCGCAGTTGTGTGTTAAAAAGTTCTTTTGGTTCAGATCTCTGGAAAAAATGTTCTCTACCAAAATAGTCTTATTTTGTTTTTATGTGATAGGTGGCAGACGAGCAGACGGATCGCCTCATTGATAAGCGAATGCCTCCGCCCAATGATACCCGAGACACTATTGGAGTCATAAGTGCGCTGCCAAACTTTAAATCCCCTTTTCTCCGGATTGGGCCTCCGGTACCCTCACTCACGCAGTGAAACACAGCACAGTGCTGCTTCATGCCGGTTTTCTATGAGTCCGTGGTATCACTACGGTAGATTCATGCCAAAGCGTGGCTCACACACATGGGTCCTCACCTTAAAAGTCTCCAATTCTGAAAGATCTGGATTGTATGAGAAACATTACGACGTACAGGATATGTTATAGTGCTCAAGTGTGTGCGCAACAAGTACGCTCTCTATTCCCTTACCCTTATGAGACACCAGTGTGACACGACTGGGGAGAAATCGGCTTAACGTGCTTTTCGATGCACGGGGATAAAAGACCGCCAACTTCCAGACGCCGTGAACCCGTGACGCCGTTCAGAACGCCGTGTGGTCCCGGCAGAGTAGAATAGGCCACCCTCACTCTTACCGAGGTGTCGTAAAAGACGACTAAGGTAAAGCTGCTGGCATGATCATCTGCACCCAGAGAAGGAAAACTCTGCATTTATATCTAAACCCTCGCCAACCCGTCTGCCAAGCGTGGTGAGTATGGCAATAACCCCTCATGTGATTGAGGGAGGCCCGTGCCGCAGCAGTGGGGACTTAAATGGGCTGATGATAATGATGAACTTCCAGACTCTGGGCTGACACTAAAATGTCTCACCGAAAACTAAGGTACATTTTGGCCCGAGCCGGGGAACGAACCTGGTACCTCTTGCGGAGCCATCGCTTTAAAGTGCGACCCACTAACAATTACGCCACCGAAGCAGTCATGATACCATGATGCCAGTCGACTTGATATGCACAACTATTTTTATTTGAAAGAAAGAAAAATTTATTATTTTGGACATCACAACACTACAAACGAGTACAACATTGTTACAAAAGAACAAACAAAAAAAAAATAGATACAGAAAAAAAAGAATACAAAACAAAGGAAAAACAAAATAATGAGTTTCAAATAATGAATTTCAAAAATTAATTTATGCGATGAATTAAAAATGACTATTAGCAATTTTTTTTTGGTTGCACGATCCTCTCCCATTCTCTCCACGTGTCCGTGCCAGCGTAGTCGGGATGATGTTATCTCCCCGATGATGTTCGGCTCGGCTGTCAGGTCCTCAATCTCCTGGTTGAACCTGTGCCTCCAGCACCCATCTTCTCTTTTAGTTGGTCCCAGAATCTTTCGGAGTATCTTCCATTCCGTCACCAGCAGCCTCCTTCAGAACACTGAAGGAGGAAAATCAACTGCTGGTGACGGAATGGAAGATACTCCGAAAGATTCTGGGACACTAACAAGTGTCCAAGCCAAGTGTAAGAGCCTATATGGGATGACCAATGGGGCACGTCCTGTGGGTCGTCCGAGATACTGCTGGAGGGGCGATGTCGCCAAGGACCTCAAAGCACTCAACGTGCACGATTGGGCGGCAATGGCACAGGACCGCAAAAAATGGCAAACTTTGACGTCGGAGGCCAAGACCCACTTTGGATCGCTGAGCCAGCGTAGTAAATAAGTATAAGCAAATTAGCTTTCCTCAGGTAATCTTGATCTATGTAATGTTGTCTGTTCATAGATCGATCGATGGATCATCGTCAACCCTGCGTTTTAGGCGTACCCACTTATGTCGAGTCCCTGTAAGAAACAAATTTCATTTGAGTTTTCAATCGTCTAACATCGTAAAACAAATTGACATAAGTCACAATCAAATTGAGAACAGTACATCTTCTACATCACCAGCTTAGAATCAACTCAGTTTTTTTTGTAAGTGGCTGACGAGCAGACGGGTCACCTAAGGGTAAGCAATAGTGCTGCTAAGAAACACCCGCAACACATACATTTCTCCTAGGCCATAAAAAAGGGCGGATTTTTTAATGTTATGTGATATATGGCAGGCGAGCAGACGGATCACCTGATGGTAAACGATTGCCGCCGCCCATAGAGACCCTTGACACCAGTGTAGTCACATGTGCGCAACCAACCTTTAAATCTTCTTTCTCTCCCGGACTGGGCCTCTGGTACACTCACTCGCACAGCGAAACACAGTACGGTACGCTCCGGCCGAGCCGGCCCATTCATTCCGAACAGTAGCTCTCCCACGGACAATATGACTGTCATAATAGAATGACTATCTGCGTGGTAAATCAGTCGGTTACTTTATTTTCATTCATTCATCATTATTAAAATCGATTGGCGTCGCGAGTGTGCCCTACCCGTCACCTTAATGGTGAAGCTATCATCATTTTTCTATACTGTGCCTTTGTACACATCGAAGCATCAAATGAGCAAAAAAATAAACAAGCCTTTTAAAAGTTAGGACGAAAAATAAAGAAAACTGGGATTTAAAATGATTCTGTTGAGTCAAGGTATTTTTATTCAGCTGAAGTTGAGAATAAAGTGTGCTAATATTTAGCTGCACAATCTTACAAGGCATTTAATGTTCCAATGCTTGTTAAAATTTTTCGAAAGACTGAATCACGTTATCACCAGAAATAGTGGAAGAATTCTTGATGAAATCAGAGCACAGCGGATAAGAACGAGATACAGGCGTTCCGATCAGAGACGAGCTGCAGAAATAATAAAACTGAGTAGAGGACATGTTAGGGCACTCACTCGGACCCTCACAGGGCACTGCAAATTAAACAAGCACCTGCACAACATGGGCCTTTCAGATACCATAAATCTGCAGGTTCTGTCGCGAGGACGAGGAAACGATTATCCACGTCCTCGGCGAGTGCATAGCGCTGCACCGCTGCAGAAGCCGGCACCTGGGAGCACACATGATCTCGGCTGACGAGATCAAGAGCTCCCCCATCAGCTCCATTCTCGGGTTTATCCTGGAACTGGAGCTACATGAGGTGCTGTAATAGGTTACGGGGATGCCACAATAGATCATCTACTGGTCGCAGTGGCTATGAGACGCAGGGCTCACCCCATTTCTATCAAATAAAAAAAATAAAAATAAGAACGATGTTAAAACCACTGTATATATTAAATATGTAGTAGAAAAATGGCGCCTTGCTTCAAGGTGACAGGTAGGGCACACTAGCGACGCCAATCAATTTTAATTTTTAATCTACTAAACCGGATCTATTTTAAACTATTTCGGGGTTACAACCTTTCGGCAAACACTTCTACTATTTATTAAATACGTATACTTAACTTTTGTTTCTTCTTTTGTACTCGAAATTTGAATTACCGCCAAAAGCGGCCACTTTTGGCGGTAATCTATTTTTCGCGTACAAATACGGACCCAACATTGTGCATGGTTATTCAATAAATAGTATAAGTGTTTGCCGAGAGGTTGTGACCCCGAAATAGTTTAAATTAGTATAGATGTTAAGTGGTTTAAGTACCGGGCCGCGATCTCGGGGTCCTGGGTTCGATTCCCGGGTCGAGCGACAAGTATGATGTGAATTTTTCGAACATATCTCGGGTTCGTGATCCGCATTCGGCAAGCGTGGTGATTAAGCCTAATCCCATCATAGTAGCGATAACTTGAATTCTATGATGGAGGCCTTTGCCCTGCAGTGGGACAGTTTATAGGCTGATACTATAGTATAGATTTAGTAGCTAAAAATTAAAATCGAATGGCGTCGCTAGTGTGCCCTACCCGTCACCTTAATGTAATGAACGCCGTAGTTCCATCCGGCCTGCCAACAGATGGCGCTAGTCAAAAGAAAGTTGGCGAAACTTTAAAAAATCGCGTTGACGAGATATTTTTCTATGCATACTAGTAGCCTCAACAAATTACATTTCATGTTAATAATTCGTTACCTACATTGGCTTTTATTTACTATCAACATTAGAGTCCCAAAGTGCGCTCAGGTCCGTGCTTTGTCCAAAGTTTTGACAAACCATGGACCGTAATTACGTTACGTACAGTACGTATGTAAACACCTCGACTCTTAAAGACGGAACAATAAGGTTCATACTTTCAATTAGAAGAGTGTATACTTATTAGTGCACGTGACTGTACGTCCGTTATTTTTACGTGTTAGGCGGCAGATGAGCAGACGGAATCGCCTGATGGTAAGCGATTGCCGCCACCCATAGACAGCCGCGACACCAGTGGAGTTACAAGTGCGCTGTCAACCTTTAAACCCGCCTTTTCGGATTGGGCCACCGGTACCCTAACTCACGTAGCGAAACACAGCACACTGCTGCTTTCACGCTAGTTTTCTGTGAGGCCGTGGTATCACTCCGGTCGAGCCGGCCCATTAATGCCGAAGCGTGGCTCTCCCACGGTCAAAACGGAGAGCGTTAGTTTCTTAATGTTCGTATTTCTACTCCTAACTCGGCTTTGAAGGAAAACATCGTGAGGAAACCTGCACATAATTAATTTATTTAATCAAACATGACATGAAACTTCGGAACTTAGCCACGTCACTACCGTGTTCTCTAATAAAGCCGTTATCGCTACCTCACTTTTCGATCTTGATCCGCTTCCCCTTAATAAATCTTCATTAATATTCATCAACAATAATTTAGGGCAACACTAGGCCGGGAACTTCAAGTAATGAAGCTAGGACAGAATATTTCGTATGATATTAAAATTTTAAATAAACAGTTTTTTATTTTTTATAGCAATTTATAGTGGCCCGCCCACTCCTTCCGGGACATTAATAATAATGAGAAGTTTCCCTTTGTCATTAGTCAGTCGGTTTCTCTAAAGTGATAACAGATGGTGCTACCCATATCCGTACAAAATTACAGCGCTTGGTCACGGCATTTAAAGTGTTGCCTTTTCATTGTTACTATTAACCCATAAATAATAAAAGAGGTTTTATTCAAAAATATTTTTTATTTTGAATAATCAACAATAACAATGAAATCTCTGTATGAAATAATTAATGACAAACTGCCCAGATTCAAAAGGGGAACAAACAAAAATATTTCCATACGCCATGGCAGACATGACGACCCGTTTGGAACAGTGGTAGTGAACGCTGCCTTTGGGCCAAGGGTTGCGGGTTTGATCCCCGCACAGTACACAGTATGCCGTGTGGTCCCCGGCAGAGTAGAATAGGCCACCCTCACTCTTACCGAGGTGTCGTAAAAGGCGACTAAGGTAAAGCTGCTGGCATGATCATCAGCACCCAGAGAAGGAAAACTCTGCATTTATGTCAAAACTCTCGCCAACCCGTCTGCCAAGCGTGGTGAGTACGGCAACTACCCCTCATGTGATTGAGGGAGGCCTGTGCCCCAGCAGTGGGGACTTAAATGGTCTGACGATGACAGTACAACCATTTGTGTGCATGCACATGTCTGTTTGTATTGGTCTGGGTGTTTTCTATGTTTATAATACATAGAAAACACCCATACCAATACATATTACACAAGAAAAGTATTATAATATGTATATATTTGGAATCCCACTGTTGGTTCTGATACCTATCTCGGAGTCAGATCAATGTATGTGTCGTTGTGAAATATTTATTTCTTTTTATTTTAGAAATTATTATTTTAGGTTAACTTAGCGTTGGTATAAAGTGCAGATTTCCATGCAACCAATC
This sequence comes from Marasmia exigua, assembly GCA_019059595.1. Classification (NCBI taxonomy): domain Eukaryota; kingdom Metazoa; phylum Arthropoda; class Insecta; order Lepidoptera; family Crambidae; genus Marasmia; species Marasmia exigua. The sequence continues at coordinate 21,778,091 of CM032481.1, read as the reverse complement.
ATATGGTTACTTTGAAATATTAAGTAAACGTGAAAACCTAGCGCTGGGAAATTTTCCCCACAAATTAAGGAGTACAGGATAATATCATCCAACACCTGGAATATATAGAGACTGCTTACACCATCTAGCGAGTAACTTCAAAGTTAATAAATACTTACTGGAAAACTGCTCATTCAATTATAGGTACTTTTTTTTTTTATGTACTGTAGGCTAACGCTTGACCACAATCTCACCTGATGGAAAGTGACGATGAGGTCTAGGATGTAACGCGTTTGCCTAGGAGATGCCTGTTCACTCTTGCCTTAAAGATGTCCAGATTGTAGTGGTCCAACTTGAGAATCAACGAATAAAGCTATACTGGAATTGAACTATTATAACTGATATAACGGTACGTTGCATTGTTGGAAGTCTTTTTGAGGATCAACAACTCTCATCAGTGCAGTCAGTCTCCCCAGGTCAGCGTTGTGGCGCGCCGAATGGGAAGTGACGTCCCTTGGGACCCATATCCCTGAGAGTCGATCAGGCACCTCTCTACGGGTTGCCTTTATTGGCGGCTGGAGTGGACCCCAGCAGGGAATGCAGGACTGTCGCCCTTGGCTTGCCTTCACCAGCCGTCCAAAGTGGGATGTCAGAGTTATATGCTCGCAGCGTGGGAGTGAAAGATGCATAAGTCGCGAGTCGGCACAGTGTCTCTTGTTACAGACAGTGGGCAGAAAGCGGTGTACACCTCTCGGCATCCTGAGCTGCTCATACCAATGTTGCCCGCCTCGCTATTTCTGGTAGCTAGCTTTTGCTTGGCTTTTTGTAGAGAGCCCTTCAAGTGAGTGGCGAGTCACCACCTGCCCATTTTTCGTGATTTTAATCATTGATCGGGATGAATAACCAGACTTTTCTACTTCATGGTCCAAGCGTACCCCGGGTCCCGGAGCGATACCTTGGGAATTACACGCTAAGATGAGTAGACTTGTCTGTTACCTGTATCTTGTTGCCTGGATCAAATGGTTTATCGTTTATTATAAAATACTTAAAATATTTACTAAGCCACAGCCGAAATCTTACATCGAACCACTCGCAAGCGATTGTCATTCTATTCTCATCATCTCGATGGATGGCGGTCTAATACTGTGCGTTTTCCCGGAACTTTCTACCACACACCTCAGTTCTGTGGAACGGTTTGGCTGCAGAGTGTTTCCGGACGGCTACGACTTAGGGACCTTCAAGAGAAGAGCGTACTCTTTTTTAAAAAGGCCAGCAACACATTAGCGATCTCTATAATTTCGCGGATGTTCATGGGCGGCGATGATTACTTTCCATCAGGTGACTCGCTTGCTCTTTTGTCCGCCTCTAGCATAAAAAAAATGAGGATAGAATAGAATAGAATAGAATAGAAAATATTTATTCAGCAACAACTTAAAACTAGTTACATTTATCTTAGAACTAAAAGAAACTTTTGTGCCGAAAAGGTGACCCTCAGCATAATGCCAAGACATAATAATGCCGAGGCGCTGGTTTTCAGGGGCACCTACGGTGGGATGACAGAGGCACTATGCATAAAATGATTGAAATAAAATGTAGGAGGTACAATACACTCAAAACAGTTACAATTATATAAATATGAAGCCCAAGAGAAATTTAATATTACTATCATAGAATGAATTTTAAGTAATTATACTACACATTTTTGCACTTCTACATTATTTTAAAATATGAGCAGCTTACTTTGGGTTCAGGACGCAATGTAATCTGTTGTTGTCATTTTATTTATTTAAAGTAGGTATCGTTTACAACGATCGGTATTTAAAGTGATTATAAATACGAATCATGAAAATCTCATTTATTATTCGTATCTTAGTATGCAAATAAGCTTGCATAAGCTGCTTAAATTTCTAGAACACGCCAATTTAGTCTTCAAATTTTAAGTAGGTACAGTCTGCTCACCACAAAATTTATTAAGGTTCCGAGACAATATTAAATACCGTGCTATTTTATGTAAAATGTCTGCCACTACAAAAGACACTGTATTGTAAAGGGGTAAGGCTCATTTAAGTTATGGCAAATAAACAAACTGTTAATGCAAATAGACTTTATTGTCGGTGCATAAGGTTGACTATAAAAGGTGTGTTGGCCAAATCTTGAGTGCAAAAACATTTTCAACAACATATTAATGGTAAAATAATATATTAACTTTCCTTTATATTCGAACATTCCAATTTGCTCTACTAATTTCACATAAATATCAATTTCTCTATATAACAAATATGTTTTTTTCTGTTATAGGTCGTTTTTTGGATTGCAAACCTACATCTTAATTGGTAAGTGCTTTGCATTATTATAAAATATGGTTTAGATATACTTATTATCAAATAGATTTCAGGAAAAAAAAACGTATTTATGTACTAATAATTAATTTTATCTTTACGCATGGTTAATTTTTAAATTTACATTCAATGTTTTCCGACATAATGAGCTTTTGTTTGATAAATAACATAAAAATCCAATTTTGATTGAAGAAATTTTGTATGATAATATCCAAATTTGCATGCTATTTTAAGTAATAAAACATGAGTACATTGTATTGTTTATTGTAAGACCGTTTATACCATGTTTTAAGCAAATAAATAATTTTATCTTATTTTATCTTATCTTATCTTATCTTATCTTATCTTATCTTATCTTATCTTATCTTATCTTATCTTATCTTATCTTATCTTATCTTATCTTATCTTATCTTATCTTATCTTATCTTATCTTATCTTATCTTATCTTATCTTATCTTATCTTATCTATCTTATCTTATCTTATCTTATCTTATCTTATCTTATCTTATCTTATCTTATCTTATCTTATCTTAATAACTCATTTTAATAACTGTGGACACTCAATTATGTTGCACGGGATTAGAAGATTGATTTTGGGCTTTAATTTGCAAAGGTTTTCTTGGTTAATTGATCAGAAGACAAGTATACAATATATGTTAAAGCGCTATCGGCGAAACAAGCGCCACCAAAATATTTATATTGATTGTGAAGATCATGTACTACTTTATTTTTAAATTCTCTGCCTCGGTGGCGCAATGGTTAGTGGGTCGCATTTTAAAGCGACGGTTGCGCTTGGGATCCCGGGTTAGATCCCCGGGTCGGGCCAAAATTTGTACCTGAGTTTTTCTGTTAAGAAATTCTCAGTGTTAGCATGGAGTCTGGAAGTTGGCGGTCTTGTACCCCCGTGCCACGTAAAGCACGTTAAGCCGTTAGTCCTGCGCCTAATCCCTCTTCGGTCGTGTCACACTAGTGTCCCATCGAAATAAGAGGGTAGAATAGAGAGTGTACATGTGCACTATAATATGTCCTGGGTCGATGTCTGATCGCTGAGATTGGCCGCCATGACCGAAATATCGGTTTAAATTAAAGGTGACATTTTGTAAAACAACTTTCTTTAAACAGTGACTGCTATATTTCTTGCTGATGTCTATTTGGCAGAAAACTACATTTCGAACCATTAGTAAACATGTTGACATTCATAAGTGTTCTGTATGGTATTGATGAAACTATCGTCGGCTCAATGCGAAGAAAAAAGCACTTACAAAATTCGTCGAAATACAAAGGTCTCCCATAGCTTAGTAGGTAAAGCGAGTCCCACCCGAAAACTGTAAAATTTTTTCAACTACATTATTTAATAAACCACCAATTTCCAAAAGCCGCAAACGTAAAATAAAACATTGTGCAGATACACACTGACAAACCATTCGTACAACACATACATTTTTTGACTGGCTAGTTATTTGTAAATCATGCAGTCATTGTTCAGCTCACGAATAATGCAATGATTCAGCTATGTGAATTCTGAAATATTTTCGTACAAAAGCAAACATGCCGGCACAGTGTATTGGTTACAGTGAGGGATATCTATTTCAAGGAGAAACGAAATAAAATGTGTTTATTAATTTACTCTGCCGTGTGGTCTCGGCAGAGTAGAATAGGCCACCCTCACTCTTACTGAGGTGTCGTAAAAGGCGACTAAGGTAAAGCTGCTGGCATGATCCAGAGTTTTCCTTCTCTGGGTGCTGATCCCAGAGAAGGAAAACTCTGCATTTATATCAAAACCCTCGCCAACCCGTCTGCCAAGCGTGGTGAGTATGGCAATTACCCGTCATGTGATTGAGGGAGGGCCGTGCCCCAGCAGTGAGGACTTAAATGGGCTGATGATGATGATGATGATTCATTTGGACACCATAACAATTGTGTTATCTAATTGTATCAACAATTGTGTTTTGAATCGATTGCGATACAAAAGTAAATAATAAACACAGACAAAAAATAAAAATTAACTATAAAAATAAATAAAAAGAAAACAAATGAAACTTTGAATATTTTTGATGCAAAATTGTTGCTAAGTGAAGTCAGTTATGCTTCATTTTTTTATGTGATAAGTGGCAGAAGAGCAAACGAATCACCTGATCGATTGCCGTCGCTTATAGATACACGCAGCACCAATGGAGTCACAGGCGAGCTTCCAACCCTTAAAGCCTTACTCATTCGGCGAGACAAAGCACAGACAGCTTCACACTGGTTTTCTGTGAGGTCTTGGTACCAATCCGGTTGAGCCGGCTTATTTATGCCGAGGCGTCACTCCTCCACGGTCTCCCACGGTTTACGTAATAGTAGAGAAATGAAGAGACACACCTGATGGTTAATGATTACCGCCGGCTATGGACATCTGCAAAATCCGAGGCTTCGTAGAGTCCAAAAAGGAAGGAATGGGCACTTGAATTCAAATATGTATGAATTAATTTCCTCGTGGACTTGGCAAAAATTATTACATTGATTATAATCAGCAATGTATAATTTTAAAGTATCAATCAGCCTATAATTAAACAGCCCACTACATACAGGCCACCATCATAGAAATCAAGTTATCGCTACTATGATGAGATAAGGCTTAATCCCGAGCTATGTTCGAATAATTCGAAACATATCTTTGCTCGACCCGTAAATCGAACCCATTACCCCGAGATTACGGCCTGGTACTGAAACTACCAGACCAACAGGGCGATTGTTGATTTACTGTGGTAGTTTATACTATGATGCACTAGGGCCGCATATTACTGAAAATGTTCTGAAAAACCCTCCAACGAGTGAACAAAAGCGCATAATAGTTTAAAGCAAACCCTGACTTACTGAGAGAAGAATCATATTTTTTCAGCGTAAAAGGTTTTCACGCGAAATTTTACGAAAAACGCCGTGACTATGTTTTTAAAGTGGACATACGAATGAGTCAATCGAAATTGGCTCGTTTTTATTAGGTTTCATCATCATCATTTCAACCGATAGACGTCCTCTGCTGGACATAGCCCTCCCCCAATGTTCTCCACACAGATCGGTCCTGTGCCGCCCGCATCCAATGGATTCCCGCGATCTTCACCAGATCGTCGGTCCTCCTCGTGGGGGGCCTGCCACGGCTGCGACTTCCTGTACGTGGCCTCCACCTCTAACCTAATAGATTAGGTTTCCTTGTATGTAACTCGTTTCGGCATGAATGGGCCGGCTCAACTGGAGTGAAACCACGGCCTCAAATAAAACCAGCGTGAAGTCTCGACTGTTTCGCTGCGTGAGTGAGAGTACCGGAGGCTCAATCCGGGGAAAAAGAGGGTTCAAAGGTTGGCAGCACACTTATGACTCCACTGGTGTTACGGATTTCCATGGGCGGCGGCTTACCATCAGCCATTTTTTCTCTCTTTCGTTATTAAACTTTTCTAGTGTCAAAAAACACAACGAATGCCACACTTTTTTTTTTAATTTGTTTTGATTTGATTTGTAAATTTAGTTTTGTTTTATTTTTTATGCATGATGTGATTGCCTGGAATTGTGTGGACAGTTAGCTCATGGTCTACCTAGCGTATTTTGTTTTTGTTTGTTATAGCTGTGTCCTATGTTGGTGACTGACCGGATGGCGCAATTGGTAGTGACCCTGCCTCTTACGCCAAAGGTCGTGGGTTCGATCCCCACCCTGGACAAACATTCGTGCGATGAACACTTGTGTTTGTTCGGTGTCTGGGTGTAATATATGTATTTAAGTATATATTTGTGTTCCTTTGTTGTCTGATATCTGTAACACAAGTGCTTAAGCTACTTAGTACGGAATCAGGTCAATGTATGAGATGTTGTGAGAATTATATATTATAATCCTATAAATAAATAAATAAATTAGGCGACCCGCCTGCTCGTCTGCCACATCCATAGAAATCAAAGTCTAAAAATAAAGATGTATATGTACCTTCCTATGCTATCCCAATACGTTTCGCCCTAGAAAGTATCTGGGCTAAGCACATACACTGGTATGTGCTTGGTATGTCGATAACTGTATCGAGTACACAGCAGCGAGCAAACATACGAGTTATTAGATACCAACTGTCGGTAGTATCAACCTGGAACTATGTTGCATTGATGTACAGTGAAAGAACAAAAAGGTTCGTCGGTTTTCAAATTGATTCGTTTGTTAGATATACTATGAGCACTTATTACCTTTCGTGAATTTGTCAGAGTAATACCTGTTGCACAGAAAATTGTGCTTTACTGTCAGATCAGAAAGTTCAGATTTGCTTGTAGTAACATTCGGCCGTGTGGTCCCCGGCAGAGTAGAATAGGCCACCCTCACTCTTACCGAGATGTCGTAAAAGGCGACTAAGGTAAAGCCGCTGGCATGATCATCAGCACCCAGAAAGGGAAAACTCTGCATTTGTATCAAAACCCTCGCCAACCCGTCTGCCAAGCGTGGTGAGTATAGCAATTACCCCCTCATGTGATGTGGCCCGTGCCCCAGCAGTGGGGACTTAAATGGGCTGATGATGACGATGATGATGATGAACATTGATTCCTTTTGACGTAAAGAAAATTTAAAGAAGGTTAGCAGATCTTTTTATATTTAAATTAAGTTAAACCCCATAATTGCTGAAAATTTCCATTTATTCTGAATTAATCTTTCTTAACAAGAAAATATTGTAACATAAGTTTGTCTCTAAAAATAATTGTAAATTAATTTCCTTATGGCTGCGTGAAGCGGGTCTCCCGTCGCACGCGGTGCTGAGCTGACGACGGAGCACGTTAAGGTGACGGGTAGGGCACACTAGCGACGCCAGTGTGCCCTACCCGTTTAATTTTAAGCTACTAAACCGGGTCTATTTTAAACAATATCGGGGTTACAACTTTTCAGCAAACACTTATACTATTTATTTAATACTTATAATTAACTGTTTGGCCTGCTTTTGCACTCGAATTTTGGATTACCGCCAAAAGTGGCCGCTTTCAGTGTGAATCAGTTTTACGCGTATAAAAGCGAACCAACATTTGTGCATAGTTATTTAATAAATAGTTTGAGTGCTTGCCTTGAGATTGTAACCCCGAAATCGTTTAAAATAGATCCGGTTTAAGTAGTAGCTAAAATTAAAATCGATTGGCGTCGCTAGTGTGCCCACCCGTCACCCTAAAGGGAGGTCGTTGCGTATTGGCTGCGACGGGCTCTTACAAATACAAATACAAAATATCTTTATTTGTGAAAACATAGGTTATAGCATAGGTTAAACATATACAAATACATAATATGTTTATTTGAGAATACATATTTATCCGCGACGGAGCACGGCGCGCATGCTCGCGACGAGTGCCCGCATCGGATGCCCCCGACGTGCACCCGCTCAACGCAGCGCACATCCTAAGATATTTGTTACTCAATTTAAAAAAAAACTCCTATTCTCCACAATCAATAGAAATCACTTGGCGGCGATAGTATCGTTGTCTTAAGCGTACCCCGGGTTCCAAAGCTACAGCTTTGGACGAAACCGGGAATCATTACACGCTGAGATAAGGTGGAGTAAAGTCAAAGAACATAATGTTTCGTCAGTTTTTAAATTTGTTTTGATATGCTATGAGCACATATGAGCACTTAACTGTTAGATCAGAAAGTTCAGATTTGCTTGTCGCAACATTGATTTCTTTTGATGTAAAGAAAATTATATGAAAGGTTGGCAAATCTTTTTCCAAACGGTATGTTGGTATAACTGATTCTTGCAGTAGAAGCGAAAATTTACCTTAAGGTGGCGAACCTTTTTATTATCTGTACAGTACCTAGTTTCCTTCCCCCTATTACTTCGCCAAGACATTCGAGTCAATACCTATAATTAATCCCATCATAGCATCAACAGAGCGTTACTAACTTCGCTATTAAATGATAATAGGCGATTTACTCAGGGTTGCCCATCTTTCTAAACACTGTTTGTTACTACATCTGAGTCTGACCGTGAGGAGAGCCACGCTACGTGATTAATTGGCCGGCTCGGCCGGAGTGATACGTGAAGCAGCGTCTCTCCTGCCTTTAATTTTTTTTCTTTTTTTTTATTACAATAGCCAGATATTTGGCAACAATCTCACCTGATGGTAAGTGATGATGTGGCCGAGGATGGATCATGCCTGTCTAGTAACAGCTTATTCACTCTTTTCTTGAATAAGTTCAGATCATAGCGTTCTGGGAACACATCTTCCGGCAGAGAGTTCCATTCCTTAGCCGTACGCAACATGAATGTACCTTTGAACCGTTTGGTACGTGTTGCCGGTATTTCTACCACATAAACCCTTATGTGGTAGAAGTAACCCCTTCTCCGTCTTGTGTCCCGATGATGAAAGAGGGCCGGTGGAATTAGATCATGTAATTCCTTCGCACACTCTCCGAAATGCAACCTGTAAAAGACCGAAAGACACGCTACCTTACGCCTGTGTTCAAGGCTTAACAACTTGCGGTCGAAATGTTCGGCGTCGCCAACAATCCTTTTAGCTCGGTTTTCGATCGATTCCAATGCAGCCAGTTGGTATTGCGTGAGTGAGGGTAACTGAAGGCCGAATCCAGGTAGTTTCAAGGTTAGCAGCACACTTGTCACTCCACTGGTGTTGTGGGTGTCCATGGGCGGCAGCAATTGCTTAACATTAGGTGATCCACCTATCACCTATTACATAAAAAAAGAAAATTAATATTTGAAAAATGATATACACCATGCTTTTAACTGTCTTACTCTCTTATCTACACATCGCGAACAATTTGTGACCTCGCCGTCATGTATACCACACAGCTCCCGGTTAAGACAATCCTTATTTATTTATTTCATCTCACACAACAATATTTTGTAAATACACATGGTGCCAAGTCAACATTTCTACCACAGATCACTATATAATATATGTAGCAAGCTACAGATAGAACACATCAAAAAAGTGGTTTTAGTTCCTTTCGACTGGAGCGCTAGCGTCGCCTTATTATCTGTGGTTACAAGAGTAGGTACCTTTTAGTGATGACAAATAATGGTCTTGGGCATATCGATATCGACACTTGTGCTGTACCTACTTAGTATCATAGTGAGAGAGATAGTAATTACGACTTCTAACTGAAAATATTTTGATGGTCTCACCATGACAATATGAATAATTAATTATGTTTTCAGTACCGAATTCAAATAATGTCATGGCCAGACCAACTTATACTTTAATTTATTAGAAATAAAAATAAAACAATAGTTAACAAAGAACATAAAATACCTAAAGATCCAAAATTGTTTTTTTTTATTTTGGATCTCCTTCTATATTTTTTTTATATTTATTTTCTAGCTGCCATTCACCTTATTTTGTAACAAACTTTCCTTCTATCGCACCTCTTGAAATTTTATTTATAATTGTAACCCAATTGAGTATTTGTAGTTTTGTATATAAGGAAAGGAGGAACCACTATTACCTGCAAAAACACCATAAGACAGTAGAATTACAATTAACAAAACTGGCCATCCTCCCCCGCATCCTACCTTAATGATTTCCTCCGATCGAGTGTTTCACGATCACCTACTTGGATGTTTTGTAGGAGGAGGACACTGTTCTCGATTTACTCAACCAAAAGAGAGGGCGCACAAAGTATTAACATTCCACAACAAGCTTCTTTACTCAACCAAAAGGGAGGGCGCAAAAAAACACAACATCTCAGTAACTTAAATAGGGACTTCAGCAAATTAACGAGAATAAACATTAATAGGAAAATAAAGAAGAATTAAAAATTATTGACTGTCATAACAAGAAACATGGCGGCACCAGACAAAATGGCGCAGGACACATCGACAGTAACGCCTGGCGGCAAGATGAGGAAACAGCTGTCAAGGTCCTGATTTCAATGTGGCAGGGCGTCGACCAAAAAATATTTATTTTTCTTTTAATGACGGTATTATGTGGCATGGACAAAATTAAATGAGTAATACGGATCGAACAGATGGAATCGATGGTGTGGGTCGATTTTTGGAAGTTGATTCTCACACTCTGACAGTTTTTATGAGAATCGATTGGGATCTCCACCTTCCCCAAGGAACATAGGGTCTAATAACTAAAAAAAATGCACCAATGCAAATTGCACCAATCAGGCTGATCACTTTTGTATGGAAAGGTGATCATCTGATTGCTGTATGTGTTTTTTCCCGAGATTAGACCCAATGTTCCTTGGGGAAAAATGTTTGTTTTCATTCGTATAGTGCCCTAGATCAGGGAATAAGACGGTTAAAAATCATAGGTGTATAGATTAATTCTTAAGGTGACGGGTAGGGCACACTAGCGACGCCAATCGATTTTAATTTTAGCTACAAAACCGGATCTATTTTAAACAATTTCGGGATTACAACCTCTCGGCAAACACAAATACTATTTATTAAATAACCATGAACAAAATGTGGGGTCCGTTTTTATACGCGAAAAATTGATTCACGCCAAAAGTGGCCGCTTCTAGCGTGAATACATTTTTCGCATACGCGTTAGACCCCACATTTGTGCATGGTTATTTAATCCTTATCCTTACTAATATTATAAATGCGAAAGTAACTCTGTCTGTCTGTCTGTCTGTCTGTCTGTCTGTCTGTTACTCTTTCACGCCAAAACTACTCAACGGATTTAAATGAAATTTGGTATACAGATAATCTAGACCCTGAGAAAGAACATAGGCTACTTTTTATTGCGAAAAGGGGGTTGTAAGGGGTCGAAAGGGGGGTAAAAAGTTACTTTTCCACGCGGACGAAGTCGCGGGCGGCCGCTAGTAAATAATATAAGTGTTTGCCGAGAGGTTGTGTTCCCGAATTTGTTTAAAATAGATCCGGTTTAGTAGCTAAAAATTAAAACCGATTGGCGTCGCTAGTGTGCCCTTAATTTCATAAATACACAACTTAAGTCTAAAGGTTGTGTATTTATGAAATTAAGATAAATAGCATTACAGAAATTGAATGAACAATTTGGGTGGTTTTATCGCTGAAAGCGATTTCTCTCCGACAACCCTCAGGAAAAGGACATTTGATGGTAGGGGCGTGGTAGAAAAAGATAACGTTATGGTAAGTGAGACGAATGAAAGACGATTGTATGCGACAGAAATGAGAATGCTATGATGGATGTATGGCGTGACGAGAATGGACAAGATAAGGAAGAGGTAGGAAATTTCTTTCCTGACCTTGTTATGAAAAGGGAGTAAAGGAATTATTACCAAAAGAGTGCCTATGAATGCAGTTGGTGTAGGAACAAGGATGACCCATAAAGAAATGGATTTCTTTTCTATGTGATAGGTGGCAGACGAGCAGACGGATCACCTGATGGTAAGCGATTGCCGCTGCCTATAGACACCCGCGACACCAGTGGAGTCACAAGTACGCTGCCAACCTTTAAACCCCCCTTTCCCCCGGATTAGGCCTCCAGTACCCTCACTCACGCAGCGAAACAGCACAGTGCTGTTTCACGCCGGTTTTCTGTGAGGATGTGGTATCACTCCGGTCGAGCCAGCCCATTCATGCCGAAGCGTGGCTCCTCCACAGATTTTGGATGGATGGATTTTGTGAAGACTCAACTATTATCTAACGCCCCGTCGTTGGTTTAGTGGTTTAAGTACCGGGCCGTGATCTCGGGGTTCTAGGTTTGATTATCGGGTAGAGCGAAAAGTATGTTTCGAATTTTTTTAACAAAGCTCGTGTTTGTGATCATCAGTACGCATTTGGCAAGCGTGGTGATTAAGCCTAATCAAATCGTAGTAGTATGTATGTATATATTATTGGGTATGTATGTATTGTTTATTATTATTTATTGGCCGACTGACCGGATGGCGCAATTGGTAGTGACCCTGCCTCTTGGGCCAAAGGTCGTGGGTTCGATCCCCACCCTGGACAAACATTCGTGCGATGAACACTTGTGTTTGTTCAGTGTCTGGGTGTAATATATGTATTTAAGTATATATTTGTGTTCCTCTGTTGTCTGATATCTGTAACACAAGTGCTTAAGCTACTTAGTACGGAATCAGGTCAACGTATGAGATGTTGTGAGAATTATTTATGTAATAATATTAATATATAAAATAATGCATATTTCTGCCATTCTCAATTTCATTTGTTAAACTTCTTTGCACTTCCTTCCCTTCTTACGAATACGATATTTCTTTCCTCTAACCAAAGGTTGTCTGGAAGATATCGCTACAAGCGATAAGACCGCCTTATTGTACTGTCTGTTGCTGTTGTATCATGCTTGTATTTTATTTTTGCGCAATAAAGAATATCTATCTATCTATCTAGTAGCGATAATTTGATTTTTATGATGGAGGCCTTTGCCCTGCAGTGGGACAATTTATAGGCTGAAACTTTACTTTACTTTACATCTATCATCTTAGCGTGTAATTCCTGGTTGCGTTCAAAGCTGTCGCTCTGGAGCCCGGGGTACGCTTAGACCATGATTCAGGATTTGGGGAGTCCTTCAGCACCGAGCACACGAGGAGGCCGCCGCAGCGTATTATTCAAGAGTCACAAAAGCCTCTATGGACGGCGGCAATCGCTTACCATCAGGTGATCCGTCTGCTTGTCTGCCTTCTAACACATAAAAAAAGTTGAAAGAAAAAACGTTTTAAAGTATGATGTCAGCCCTACCTTCAACATTATTAGCCGAAGAATCATTGAAACGAGAAATCTTCAGCTACAAAAGCTTTCGTTATTGGAAATCCTTAAGTTTATCGAATTAAAATCAAGAATCCCATTGTATTTGTATAATTTAGGAAACATAATCTAAATGGTTTTGATTTCAATATTGAATTTCTAATATCGAAATAGGATATTTTCATAGAAAGTAAAAAAATAAGTTCCATATATAATAGGGTGGATATTCTATTTTGTATGGAACAGCAAATTTTTTTCGCTTTCTTTTGTTTCTAAAGCGATAGTAGTTGGGTTCACGAGCGTTTTCTTCAATATACTCGCGACACCCAAAGGAAATAACAGTTTCAAAAATGAAAAACAGAAACTATGAGGTGACTTTCTCCTAGTAGTATAAAACGAATGCTCTGTATATACGAATAAAGACCGTCAAGTGCGAGTCGAACTCGCGCATCATCATTATCAGCCCATTTTAAGTCCCCAATGCTGGGGCACGGGCCTCCCTCAATCACATGAGAGGGTAATTGCCATACTCACCACGCTTGGCAGACGGGTTGGCGAGGGTTTTATATAAATGCAGAGTTTTCCTTCTCTGGGTGCTAATGATCATGCCAGCAGCTTTACCTTAGTCGCCTAATAACTCTAATAATCGAATCGCCTAATAATCGAACTCGCGCATAAGGGTTTCGAACCATTGATTAGATGAACTACTATTGATACAAAAATTTCATATTTCTATTGTATTAAGTACTGTATCACATACTATATTCTGATTGTAAATCAAAAAGAACTTACATAATTATTATTATAACACTATTTGTTTTATATTTGTATGCCGCATAGGTTAAAACATGGAGAACGTATAACTTTGTTTTTACAAATAAATTATCTTTATCTTTGTCTTCAAGTAAAAATAGGCAAAATACTGCCTTTTTACGGTAGCTTATTTTAAATATTTATGTATCTTATTTTTAGCACATATCTGTTATTATAGCGGCAATCGAAATACATTATTTGAGAAAATTTTCACTGTCTAGTTATCGCGGTTCTTGGGATACAGCCTAAAGACAGAAGCACTGATGTCAGCGCTCATTTTTTTCACGTTCTTGTAAACTCTGGAATGAGTTTCCAGCCGCGGTGTTCCCTGACCGCTTAAACACATGTCATTGCGAACTTTTAAGTTTTTTTTTTTATGATATAGATGGCAGACGAGCAGACGGATCACCTGATGGTAAGCGATTACCGCCGCCCACGAACGCCAGCAACACCAGTGGTGTCACAAGTGCGCTGCTTACCTTTTAACCCCCCTTCCCCTGGATTGGGCCTCCGGTACCCTCACTCACGCAGCGAAACACAGCGCATGCACTGCTTCACGCCGGTTTTCTGTGAGGGCGTGGTATTACTCCGGTCGAGCCGGCCTATTCATGCCGAAGCGTGGCTCTCCCACTGTTAGTTTGAAAAGAGTTCTTGTTTCACTTTACAGTAGGCTGCGCTGCAGCTGCATAACTGTGTCCCGTCATAGTTGATGTCTATGAGCGGCGGTTGCCATTTACCATCAGATGAGCTGCTAGCTTCTTTGCCTATTTCTATACTATAGACGTGTGTAACTCTTTACTAAAACGACTCAGTGATCTGACTCACCCAAATGATACACTGTTCCGAATCTCTAATGTTCGCTTCAAAATCATTCGACTCAAATGGATCTCGAGTTCGAGTGCACCGAATGATTCGAATGAGCTGAATGATTCGAGTGAGCCGAGTGATTGAGAGAGTCGATGTTCCAAATGAAGCGTTTCACTGTTCCGCATCTGCACTGATCCAGATGCAAATGTTCCTATCTTTTGAAAGAAACGTTTTTGCCAGGTCTACTATACTATTCATAAAGAGCAAAATCCAATAGACAGCGGCAACGCTTACAGGTAATCCGAAAACGTTACGCTTGCGCGATATAATCGATACCTAGCGCCATCTATTGGTATAAAGTGGAATTAATGCTCCGTAAAGAAGTGTGACAGGCGGGGATACTGACCACTATACTACCGAAGAAGCCGTGTGGTCACCGGCAGAGTAGAATAGGCCACCCTCACTCTTACCGAGGTGTAAAAGGCGACTAAGGTAAAGCTGCTAGCATGATCATCAGCACCCAGAGAAGGTAAACTCTGCATTTATATCTAAACCCTCGCCAACCCGTCTGCCAAGCGTGGTGAGTATGGCAATTACCCCTCATGTGATTGAGGGAGGCCCGTGCCCCAGCAGTGGGGACTTAAATGGGCAGACGATGAAAGAAGTGTGGGCGGGCCACTAGTTAGCAATAAAAACAAAAAAGGACAGATAGACAGCGGAGCCTTAGCATCCATTTATACCCTTTGATTACAGTACCCTAATAACATTTCCGAAAAAAAATCACGGCAACTAGGTGACTTTTTACGAGCGAAGGCCAAGGCGTACGCACTTTATGCCTCGGCAAAAGTACTACTTGACATTAGCTTTGCATTTTACGAGGTGAAAACTCGACCTTGCGTGACTCAGGCGCGGATTTTTATGGCATATGTGAGTTTTTGGGGTTCCGCACTTATTAGGTGTATTTTTTTTTATGAAATAGGTGGCAGATGCATCACCTGATGGTAAGCGATTACCGCAGCCCATGGACATCTGCAACAGCAAAACCTTTTACACCTTTTAAAAAGGACTACGCTCTTTTCGTGAAGGTTTGCAGGTCGTATCGCTCCGGGAATACCGCACGCGATAGTTCATTCCATAGTTTTGTCGTACGAGGTAGAAAGTTTCTTGAGAAACGCACAGTTGAAGACTGCCAACCATCTAGACGATGTCGATGAAACTGTTGACGAGTGGAACGATGGTGAAATGAAGCGGCAGGAATCAGTCCAAACAATTCCATAGAGAATACTCCATAGTGTAAGCGGTAGAGTATTTATAGCGAAGCGTAGCACTGTGTAAAGATTCTACACAGTGCTAAGGAAGAGAAGGATAAAAGATAAATAGTATATTTTACATTTATAAAAGAAAGTCGTGTTAGTTACGCTGTTTATAACTCAGGAACAGGCGAAACGATTTGGCTGAAAATTGTTGGAACTAGGGAAAGGACATAGGATCACTTTTCATCCCCAAAATTCCTGATTCCTGTGAGTTAACAAAAATGTATACGACTGTGTTTTAATTTTCGATTTATTTTTGCACTCAAAATGTGACTAAAAAATTTAAAAACTAAAATCCGACTACCAAAAAAACACGCTCTAAAAAGTACGAAACAAGAAAACTGTCTCTGCTGAAATTATTATGGCGTATGGCAATGCGGCATAATAATTTAAGCAGATTAACTTTATTTCTATTTAACATATTTTTAGTTTTGTAAACAAAATTACATATTTGAAATGTGCTAAAAAAGTTCTTTCTTTTGATACCCCACACGGTACTGCCAAGCAAAATTTTTTTTAGTTCCTTACTCGAAGTCCCCTAGAGGGCGCTGTAGTCAACTTAACGTGACGTCATGTAACCTTTAACCAGAAGACAATCAAGACGCTTCTAACGACACCTCATTTGTTCAAATATGGTACTAGTTTAGAAGTTATGAGGGAACAGATGAACATACATACATACATACAGGTCAAAATCATAACCCTCCTTTTTGCTTCGCCGTAGTCGGGTAAAAAATAGATAGATATTTTTTATTGCACAAAAACAAGTATAATACAATCAACAGTCGGTACAAATAGATCCGGTATCCTGTTTTATCTTTCTTCCTCTTGTATGTATGTGTGCACGTACGTCGCCCAAGGCTCCGCCTGAAAACCAGCGCTGCAGCGGCTTCGGCCACTGCAGCAAATGCTGAGTTGAGTTGGGCCTTATTGGCTACAGAATTTGTCCTATTTGTGTATTTATGTCACTCGTGTTTAAATTTGTGCTTACTTTACATTCTTCGGCGTTACAACCCTTTGTGGGTCTTGGCCTCTTCTACTATGGACTGCCAAGCGCATCGATCCCTGGCTGTCCGTCTCCAGTTCGTAAACTTTTTCATCGCCTTAAGATCGTCTTCTATGCAATCGCACCATCTCTTCTTAGGCCTTCCCCTTGGTCTCTTCTGCTGCGGCTTCCAGTCGGTCATTATTTTTGGAGCTCTGCTTTTGTCCATTCTCTCAACATGTCCTGCCTATCTGAGACATTGCGACTTGATGAATCAGACGAAACGAAGCCGTGTGGTCCCCGGCAGAGTAGAATAGGCCACCCTCACTCTTACCGAGGTGTCGTAAAAGGCGACTAAGGTAAAGCTGCTGGCATGATCATCAGCACCCAGAGAAGGAAAACTCTGCATTTATATCAAAACCCTCGCCAACCCGTCTGCCAAGCGTGGTGAGTATGGCAATTACCCCTCACGTGATTGAGGGAGGCCCGTGCCCCAGCAGTGGGGACTTAAATGGGCTGATGATGATGATGATGATGAATCAGACGATCGTTTCATGATACATAGGTGCCTCTAGCTCATGATTCATCTGAATACGGTATTAACCGTTTTCGTCTCTGAGAGGCACAAACACTTTGCGTTTCAATTTTCGCTCTATGGCCAGTAAAGAAATCTTTATTTTTATCCGGTAGTAGCTAACAATTTAAATGAATTGGCATCGCAAGTCTTCCTCACCCTTCGCCTTAAGCTAGTACCTTGAAGATTTCAATATTAAATGCGTTTACATTTACATACCCGTAAATTTAACCAACAGGAAATAAGGCAAGTTACCGTGGCATATTAGATTAGTGTATGGTATTATTACCATGGTGTGTCGAAATAGAACAAAAGTTGTGTAACGATGCCGTTTCCCTCCAGTCTTCATGGATGGTTGGACCTCCATGATGACTGGAAAGCTGTCACATAATGTACGTACTGTCCTCTCATGCGTCCATTTTTTTATGTGAAAGGTGGCAGACGAGCAGAAGGATCGCCTGATGGTAAATGATTGTAGACAACAGTAACACCAGTGGAGTCACAAGTGCGCTGCCAACCTGTAAGCCCCCCTCTCCCCCGGATTGTGCCTCCAGTACCCTTACTCACGCAGCGAAACACAGCACAATGCTGTTTCACGCTTATTTTCTGTGAGGCCGTGGTATCACTCCGGTCGAGCCGGCCCATTCATGCCGAAGCATGGCTCTCCCACGGTCAAAAACTAGGAATTATATGCTAAGATGAGGGTGAGACTAACGGAACAGAGGAATTACTTACAAATTCTCAAACTTACAAATCTCATTCAAAATTGATTTCGTCACTCAAGGTCCAAACTGGAAACCAGCGCGGCAGCTGCTGCAAACCGCTGTAGTACATGCTGAGCTTGGACCTTGTTGACCACTTCACTTTGTTCCTTTTTTCCTTTTCTTCCTTGGTCTTTAGTTTATGTATGTAACTTATTGTATTTATGTATGTAACCTCGGCGAGTGCATAGCGCTGCACCGCTGCAGAAGCCGGCACCTGGGAGCACACATGATCTCAGCTGACGAGATCAAGATCTCCCCCATCAGCTCCATTCTCGGGTTTATCCTGGAACTGGAGCTACATGAGGTGCTGTAATAGGTTACGGGGCTGCCACAATAGATCATCTACTGGTCGCAGTGGCTGTGAGACGCAGGACTCACCCCATTTCTATCAAATAATAATAACTTATTGTATTTGTTCTTGTTTGACTACTTCCGTCCTATATAATAATAATTGTCGTATTGTTCGTAAGTTCCTGCAGGACGATGCAAGTCATATAAACCCAATAACAGAAGCTGCGGCTCACTTGGCCTAGGTCCGTGAGTCCGGTATGAACACCAAAATATTTTTAACAACCATTTTGAGACAAAAAAATGTTTACTAAAAAAAAAAAAAATTCTCACAACAAAAAAAAAGCACCGGGTATAATGCTCTATTAAAGTATCGAAAGGTCGTAAAATGCTAACGAACATACAATGGACAGTTACCGCCATCTTGATGAGCGATCTTTTGATCCATTATAGATAATACTTACTTACTCCACTGGTTCAGCGACCCGAAGCGAGTCTTGACCTCTGAAACAAGAGAACGCCACTTTGATCAATCCTGCACTATTTGTCGCCAGTCATCGGCCTGAAGTTCTCGCAGATCATTCTCGACGACGTCCTTCCAGCGATACCTAGATATAGATAATAATAATAATAATTCTCACAACATCTCATACGTTGACCTGATTCCGTACTAAGTAGCTTAAGCACTTGTGTTACAGATATCAAACAACAGAGGAACACAGATATATACTTAAATACAAATGTTACACCCAGAAACTGAACAAACACAAGTGTTCATCGCACGAATGTTTGAACCCACGACCTTTGGCGTAAGAGGCAGGGTCAATACCAATTGCGCCATCCGGTCAGTCATACTATACTATATATTACTGTGCAATATCTATTTAATGTTGTGTTCTATCACTGTATTACTTGTATCGTCAGCCCATTTAAGCCCCCACTGCTTGGGCACGGGCCTCCCTCAATCACATGAGGGGTGATTGCCATACTCACCACGCTTGGCAGACGGGTTGGCGAGGGTTTTGATATAAATGCAGAGTTTTCCTTCTCTGGGTGCTGATGATCATGCCAGCAGCTTTACCTTAGTCGCCTTTTACGACACCTCGGTAAGAGTGAGGGTGGCCTATTCTACTCTGCCGGGGACCACACGGCGTTCTTGTATGTGTTCAATAAATGTTTACTTACTTACTTACAAATACTTCAACAATTCTACGCCAATTATGTATATAACAGTAAGTATGCCTTAAACTTTCTTCTACGGAACATTTATAATATTACGTTCTTATGTTGTATATCTTTGTTGATATATTATATTTAGGCACCTTGTTATTTTTCACGTGTAGATATAACGAAATATCACGCGATCCTGCGTGAAAAGTTTTGGATTATATTTGGGTTATAAATAGGTCGATATGGTTAGTCAAGTCTTTTCTCCATATAATATCACCCATCTCTCTGTGGGAGAGCCACGCTTTGGCATGAATGGGCTCTACCGAAGTGATACCACAGCGTCACAGAAAACCGGCGTGAAGCAGCACTGTGCTGTGTTTCGCTGCGTGAGTGAGGGTATCGGTGGCCCAAAAAGGAGGGAAGGGGGTTTATATCGAATTTTGCGATTGTATTTTTAAATAAGTAAAAAACGAAACTGAAGACAGGCAGCCCTACCAGATGTTCCGCACGGTTTTGACATTGGTTTATATTCAAATCATCATAATCATCATCATCAGCCCATTTAAGTCCCCACTGCTGGGGCACGGGGCTCCCTCAATCACATGAGGGGTAATTGCCATACTCACCACGCTTGGTAGACGGGTTGGCAAGGGTTTTGATATAAATGCAGCATTTTCCTTCTCTGGGTGCTGATGATCATGCCAGCAGCTTTACCTTAGTCGCCTTTTACGACACCTCGGTAAGAGTGAGGGTGAACTATTCCACTCTGCCGGGGACCACTCGGCGTTAAATTTAAATAAAATGTTAAAATTCTAAAACCCGACTAACAAAAAATATAAGTCTATTATTATTGTTGTTATTCTTAATTATGTAATAGGTGGCAGACAAGCAGATGGTTCGCCTGATGGTAAGCGATTGCCGCCGCCCATAGACACCGTTAGTACTGGGGTGACGTGTTGGGCGACGTTCTCTCTCTACCGACCCTGACGCAGATTCTCTGCGTCGGTTGGATCTCTTTCTCACTCTGTGAAGTTTTTACTCAAAATGGCATATTGCGTTTTCTAGTTCCATGGGTAACACCGCGAGGATTCTAGCGCCGCCAATATTCGCCGTGTATTTATATTGATTGTAACGAAAAGGAGACATTTTTTTAAAAAGTGAGTAAACAATTCATGTGAATTTGTCTAAAAACATTTGTTTGAAGAAATGATTACATAATCATTTCTTCCTGTAAGTAAGATTAATTTTGATAATTGCTAGAAGTGGCTACTTTTAGCAGTCATGGAGATTAATGTTACTTGTTGGACCAAATTATTACATAGGTGGGACGCAAAAAATGTTAATCGTTTCCTTAAGGTGACAGGTAGGGCACAATAGCGACGCCAATCGATTTTAATTTTTAGCTACAATACCGGATCTATTTTAAGTAATTTCGGGATTACAATCTCTCGGCAAACACCTATATTATTTATTTAATACTTAGAGTTAACTGTATGGTCTGCTTTTACCCTTTTACCTTTACGCCAAAAGTGGCAAAGCGTGAATCGAATTTTCGCGTACAAAAACGGACCCAAAATTTGTGCATGGCAAATAAAATAAACAGTATAAGCGTGTGCCGAGAGATTGTATTCCCGAAATTGTTTAAAGTAGATCCGGTTTAGTAACTAAAAATTAAAATCGAATGGCGTCGCTAGTGTACCCTACCCGTCACCTTAAAGTATTTGTTGCACACTTTTGAAAAAAAATACCTCCTAATGTAGCTTGGGGCGTTGAATAGGTAGTAATAGAACAAAAGTCGGTTCTTAACTGCATGATTTATTGCATGAAAATAGGGTTTTATATTGATATATTGATATCTTATCGATACATACACCTTGTTTAGAAAGGTATCCGATTATTTTACACGTATATAGATAATGTGTGGTCCCCGGCAGAGTAGAATAGGCAACCCTCACTCTTACCGAGGTGTTGTAAAAGGCGACTAAGGTAAAGCTGCTGGCATGATCATCAGCACCAAGAGAAGGAAAACTCTGCATTTATATCAAAACCCTCGCCAACCCGTCTGCCAAGCGTGGTGAGTATGGCAATTACCCCTCATGTGATTGAGTGAGGCCCGTGCCCGTTAAATGGGCTGATGATGATGATATAGATAATGGAATATTCATTATAATTGAAATAATGTTATCTCTTATACGTCATCGAGTGATGACTTCGAGCTTCTGCACAACAGCCACAATCAATATAAATCACTTGGCGGCGCTAGTGTCGTCACAGTGTCGCCTTAATTGGTTGTGATCTCCATACCATCGCCTCCACGGTTCGAAATTCCAAAAGTATTTTAATAAGTTTTAATTAAAATCAAAGTCAGTAAAATTTGTCCTTAAAGTATTCAGTTCCCACAACAGAATGATAACTCATCTAACAAGAGTTTGAGAGTAATGTCTCCGAAGTTATGTCAAGTAACTTTGAAACATTTAGTCGAGTATCCCAGGTAGGGATGCATGTTATGGATATCCGATTCTAACTCGAAAACTGTCGCTTCAAGCCCTGGGTCGGCTTTCCTCTCACCACTCCTCCACTACGCACGAACTCGTCCATCCCTAGTGGTCAGTCTCTCTCTCTAGTCGGTCCCTCATTACTGAGGATCGGGGTCAATGGAACTCCATCAACCAAACAAACTTTCTCCATTGATTCCGATTGGAAGTAGCCTTCACCTCTCACCACTCCTCCACTACGCACGAACTCGTCCATCCCTAGTGGTCAGTCTCTCTCTCTAGTCGGTCCCTCATTACTGAGGATCGGGGTCAATGGAACTCCATCAACCAAACAAACTTTCTCCATTGATTCCGATTGGAAGTAGCCTTCACCTCTCACCACTCCTCCACTACGCACGAACTCGTCCATCCCTAGTGGTCAGTCTCTCTCTCTAGTCGGTCCCTCATTACTGAGGATCGGGGTCAATGGAACTCCATCAACCAAACAAACTTTCTCCATTGATTCCGATTGGAAGTAGCCTTCACCTCTCACCACTCCTCCACTACGCACGAACTCGTCCATCCTAGTGGTCAGTCTCTCTCTCTAGTCGGTCCCTCATTACTGAGGATCGGGGTCAATGGAACTCCATCAACCAAACAAACTTTCTCCATTGATTCCGATTAGAAGTAGCCTTCACCTCTCACCACTCCTCCACTACGCACGGACTCGTCCATCCCTAGTGGTCAGTCTCTCTCTCTAGTCGGTCCCTCATTACTGAGGATCGGGGTCAATGGAACTCCATCAACCAAACAAACTTTCTCCATTGATTCCGATTGGAAGTAGCCTTCACCTCTCACCACTCCTCCACTACGCACGAACTCGTCCATCCCTAGTGGTCAGTCTCTCTCTCTAGTCGGTCCTTCATTACTGAGAATCGTGGTCAATGGAACTCCATCAACCAAACAAACTTTCTCCATTGATTCCGATTGGAAGTAGCCTTCACCTCTCACCACTCCTCCACTACGCACGGACTCGTCCATCCCTAGTGGTCAGTCTCTCGCTCTAGTCGGTCCCTCATTACTGAGGATCGGGGTCGATGGAACTCCATCAACCAAACAAACTTTCTCCATTGATTCCGATTGGAAGTAGCCTTCACTTCTCACCACTCCTCCACTACGCACGAACTCGTCCATCCCTAGTGGTCAGTCTCTCTCTCTAGTCGGTCCCTCATTACTGAGGATTGGGGTCAATGGAACTCCATCAACCAAACAAACTTTCTCCATTGATTCCGATTGGAAGTAGCCTTCACCACGTCGTAGAACTTTGGTAGGGATGTAGCCCCTTTTATTTGGTCAGTCTATCGTGTTGGTGATAGGTCTCTTGATCTTTTGCCTTCAGTGTTACCAACAATGACCTGTTTTTCAAGGCTATAATCCCCTCTTCGCATTTTTTTGTAATCAGCCCATAAACTGTCCCACAAACCCGAGCTATGTCGGAAAAATTCGAAACATACTCTTCACTCGACCCGGGAATCAAACCCAGGACCCTGAGATCACGGTTCGGTACTTAAACCACTAGACCAACAGGGCGTTATTATTATTATTTGTTAGAAATGGGGTGAGGCCTGCGTCTCATAGCCACTGCGACCAGTAGATGATCTATTGTGGCAGCCCCATAACCTATTACAGCACCTCATGTAGCTCCAGTTCCAGGATAAACCCAAGAATGGAGCTGATGGGGGAGCTTTTGATCTCGTCTGCTGAGATCATGTGTGCTCCTAGGTGCCGGCTTCTGCAACGGTGCAGCGCTATGCACTCGCCGAGGACGTGGATAATCGTTTCTTCGTCCTCGCGACAGAACCTGCAGATTTTGGTATCTGAAAGGCCCATGTTGTGCAGGTGCTTGTTTAATTTGCAGTGCCCTGTGAGGGTCCGAGTGAGTGCCCTATCATGTCCTCTACTCAGTTTTATTATTTCTACAGCTCGTCTCTGATCGAACGCCTGTATCAACGCCTTAAACTGTTCTAGTCGAGGTAGTCTTTTCCAATATTCAGTGCTTTGCTTATGCTCAGGGTGTTACTACAGGGCTCTATCTTCGCATTATGTGGCCGAAATAAGAGAGTATGCGTTGTAATACGCTCGACAGTCGGGCTCTTATGCCAAGTTAGGTGAGAACAGATACATTTGTGCGTTTAGCCGTCCAAGGTATTCGGAGCATACGCCTCCAGCACCACATTTCGAATGCATCTATTCTATGTCTCCCTATTTCTCGTATTGTCCATGTTTCTACCCCGTTACATGTTCGGTCTGTTTGGGTTAGGTTTGCCCGAAATCGACGTTTCCACGTCGAAACAAGACTTCATGAATTTTGAGGAAATTTCCCCAAAAGTGAGGAAACTACCTCACTTTTTCAGATGTCATAAAAACGTTTTCTATGACACAGGTTCTGTCTGTTTGGGTTAGTCACCGTTTTTGTCATGAAGCTTATTCCGAGGTTTTTCCATGATATTATGGAGACGTGTCATCGCATCTTTAGTGTTCAGTAGTGTTGCTATAGAATTAATTATGCATCGATTATTAATCGATTGAGCAAATGGGGCTAAAAATCGATATGTATCTCTCTATATTCCTATCTTTATCTAATACAATAGATTAATCACAATTTACAATCGACGTTTGCATCAACGTGTACAATTGATAAATTAAAAAAAAATCATAACATGGTTTAAAGGCTGGCAGCGCACTTGTGACTCCACTGGCGTCGCGGGTGCCCATGGCTGGCGGCAATCGCTTACCATCAGGTAATCCGTCAGTTCGTCTGCCACCTATTACAAAAAAAATATTTTTTAAAGATAAATTTGAGGCTGAGATGATGAAGATGATGATGATGACCTGTATCAGTCCGTACCCTGTTTCGATATTATATTCCGGATCTGGGTTATTCCCTAGTACATCCCTACTACCCAGGGTTGACAGAAGTTAGGTAACAAGTTTAGGGTCAGTTCGGTGATTTTTAACTTATCTCTTCCATTTTTTGTCGCGTTTAGTTTTGAAGATCTTTTTAATATACCTAAACTTTGATGTTGTCGTCTATAAAGTTAGCTTAACGCTTTGCTTTAATGTTACCTCAATGTAAGTAATAAATGAATAAAATAAGAAAATATCGACCGTAGGAGAGCCACGCCTCGGCATGAATGGGCTAGCTCAACCGGAGTGAATAGACGGCTGTTAGCGAGCGAGGGAGATGGGTAAAAATAGCTAGGAAACAATCATCAGCATCATCATCATCAGCCCATTTAAGTGCCCACTGCTGGGGGACGGGCCTCCCTCAATCACATGAGGGGTAATTGCCATACTCACCACGCTTGGCAGACGGGTTAGCGAGGGTTTTGATATAAATGCAGAGTTTTCCTTCTCTGGTTGCTGATGATCATGCCAGCAGCTTTACCTTAGTCGCCTTTTACGACACCTCGGTAAAAGTGAGGGTGGCCTATTCTACTCTGCCGGGGACCACACGGAAACAATAAAAAATATAGAAATAAAATAAATTTACGTACCGTTTGCACCAAACCAAATCAATGACAATTAAAAACGTCGTATTTTTTTATGTGCTAAACTAAATATACGATTGAGAAACAAAATAAAATACGAAAATAAAATGATTAACTTAAAGATGTCGATTTGCATCATTATTGTTAGCGAGCGAAAGAGATGGGTAAAAATAGCTAGAAAAAAAAAATATTTACGTACCGTTTGCACCAAACCAAATCAATGACAATTAAAAACGTCAAATTGAGAAACAAAATAAAAATGAAAATAAAATAAATAACTTAAAGAAGTCGGTTTGCCACATTATTGTTAGCGAGCGAGAGAGATG
Organism: Marasmia exigua; assembly: GCA_019059595.1. Taxonomy (NCBI): domain Eukaryota; kingdom Metazoa; phylum Arthropoda; class Insecta; order Lepidoptera; family Crambidae; genus Marasmia; species Marasmia exigua. The sequence continues at coordinate 21,752,062 of CM032481.1, read as the reverse complement.
GGTAAAAATAGCTAGAAAACAATAAAAATAAAATATATTTACGTACCGTTTGCACCAAACCAAATCAATGACAATTAAAAAACGTCAATTGAGAAACAAAATAAAAACGAAAATAAAATGATTAACTTAAAGAAGTCGGTTTGCCACATTATTGTTAGCGAGCGAGAGAGATGGGTAAAAATAGCTAGAAAACAATAAAAATAAAATATATTTACGTACCGTTTGCACCAAACCAAATCAATGACAGTTAAAACGTCAAATTGAGAAACAAAATAAAAATGAAAATAAAATAAATAACTTAAAGAGGTCAGTTTGCCACATTATTGTTAGCGAGCGAGGGAGATTGGTAAAATAGCTAGAAAACAATAAAAAATAGAAACAAAATATATTTAAGTACCGATTGCACCAAACCAAATCAATGACAGTTCAAAACGTCAAATTGAGAAACAAAATAAAAATTAAAATAAAATAAATAACTTAAAGAGGTCGGTTTGCCACATTATTGTTAGCGAGCGAGGGAGATGGGTAAAAATAGCTAGAAAACAATAAAAAATAGAAATAAAATATATTTACGTACCGTTTGCACCAAACCAAATCAATGACAGTTAAAAACGTCAAATTGAGAAACAAAATAAAATGATTAACTTAAAGAAGTCGGTTTGCCACAAACGTACAAGGTACGGCCGTACCTTTTCTCAATGTAAGCCAATGAATAATGAAACCTCTAAAGGTTTCCTTTCTAAATAACTTCAGAAGATCTTTAAAACGTCAGATTGTTTTACCGATTCCCTATTCTTGGGGTCACAATGACAAAAAACGACAAAAGCTTTTAATTTATCAGCAACAACTAAAGTTTGAAAATATGCCGCGGTAAGGGGTTATTAAGACATCAACTCGACACCTATCTTCACAATTTCTCAAAAAAAAAAGATTGACGGAAAAGAGTTTTAAGTATTCATTTTGAGGTACGGAAACCTAAAAACAGTTTATCTTTTTCGGAGCTACGAGACTAATAGACAAATTCAGAAACACAAAGATAAATAGGAATTATGGCGGTTCTCCGCACGCTGGCTATTTACGACTGACGAGCGCCGGAGGCGCGCTCTCTCTTACATTTATCACCTCGGCGCGAGAGGTCCGGCGCACCATCTCAGTCACTAAAACTCCGTGGCCCTCTACTATTATACTACTCTCTAAATACTGCGCGTCCTCCGAAACCAACTTAAATGATAATTTCTGATTGGACAAAAATAATGTGTTGTAATTTGTAAATGTTTTAGCCAATAAGTTAGTAGATTTTAATTTGTATAAATAGTTAGGATTCTGAAAATAGATCATCATTACGACTTTGGACTGCGAGTTTACCTTATCTCTCAACACAACTCCCAAACTTCACACTGGGCTCCATAGAATTAAAGACAGATCTTTGTTATACATATCTACACACAATCTTGTTACGTTTTAGTGTTGGAAATCAAATATGAAACAACATTTCTTCAAAGTCTCAGTGGCATAATAAGGTGACGATTGGAAATTCTCAATTAATAAGAAGCTGTCTGATATAACAAATGAGGCTACATACAAAACAGGTACCTATAATTACCGCACTGCGTAAGCAGAGAAGGTTGCAATGGCTTGGGTATGTGCATCGTATGGAGCACACACGTTTGTTATGGGAGAGATCGCATACGCTAAAAGACCAATTGGAAGGTCAAGCAGACGTATCACCTGATGGTAAGCGATTACCGCCGCCCATGGACACCTTCCACGTCAAAGGTGTCACAGGTGCGTTACAAAGTTTGCGTTGGAAACGCAATTATCGGAAGGAGTTGGCCAGCGCGATGAGGCTTGGCTGGATAAGCTACCAAACGCGCCAACCGCGCCTAACGTCATGTTGGTAACCCAGTGGTAAAAGTGCTCGGTCTATGTGCAGTAAGAGGAGTGTTAAGGTTTTCAAGGGGGTCGGCAGCGTGTATGCAGGTCTCTAGAGTTGCAAACATCCATAGGCTGCGGTAATCGCTTGGTAATCTAATCCCGTATTGGGCTGTATGGTCATGAGCGCAGTTGCCGTGTCACATCCCGTGATGCTTAAATCATCTCTTATTTTAAGGCGAAGACTGGGTTACCATCACTATATGGTTTTTTTACTAAGTACCAGCCATATTTACTAAGACTCCTTTCTTATGTGAACAGCCAAGGAGTGGAACTCGTTGCCCGCCGATGTATTTCCTGAACAATATACCCTGGGCCCCTTTATGGTGACGGATAGGGCACACTAGCGACGCCAATTGATTTTAATTTTGAGCTACAATTTCGGGGTAGCAACCTCTTGGCAAACACTTATACTATTTATTAAATAACCATGCACAAATGTTGTGTCTGTTTTTGTACGCGAAAAAATTATTCACGCCAAAAGCGGCCACTTTTGGCGTGAATCAATTTTAGGCATACGCGTTGGACCCAACATTTCTGCATGGTTATACATAATAAATAGTATGAGTGTTTTCCGAGAGGTTGTAACCCCGAAATTGTTTAAAATAGATCCGGTTTAGTAGCTAAAAATTAAAATCAAGAATATGCTTTTCACAGGCAAGAATAGCCCACCTTAGACCTCATCTTCAATTAACATCAGGTAGGATTGAGGTAAAATCCTTGTCTGTCGTAAGATAAAAAAGTCTTTCATATATAAGCAGCTGACTATCTAACCCAACCCGCATCATAAGGAAAACAATGTTTATAGGTACAACATTATAACACCGCTAATGTACCAAGTTGACATTGTGCTCTCAAGAGACACAACCTTGAGGTCGAGGGATTAGAATCACTCAAACACACTGTATACTGTAGTAGGTATATCAACAGGATGTCCCGTAAATAATGCATTATACGGCAATGGCACATAGCTCGTAAAGTATAGCTCGATTTTAATGACAGATGTCATTTGTCATTTTTTATCAATGAACATCTTACTTACGCACTAAAGAAGATCCTACCTATCTTCAAGAAATCATCATCATCATCATCAGCCCATTTAAGTCCCCACTGCTGGGGCACGGGCCTCCCTCAATCACATGAGGGGTAATTGCCATACTCACCACGCTTGGCAGACGGGTTGGCGAGGGTTTTGATATATGTGCAGAGTTTTCCTTCTCTAGGTGCTGATGATCATGCCAGCAGCTTTACCTTAGTCGCCTTTTACGACGCCTCGAAAAGAAATATTTTTATTTAATTTATTACATATAAATTATCTATATATTATTTATTATGTATGTATTGCTTAGAATTATTTATGTTATGTAATATTATTATTATTATATAAGTATGTATATTTCTGCCATTTTCAATTGCACTGCCTTCGTTATTTCATTCCACTGCCTAAAGCTTGTCTGGACGAAATCGCTAGAAGCGATAAGACCGCCTGATTTAACTGTCTGTTGTTGTTGTATCATACTTGTAATTTGTTTTTGTTCGATAAAGAATTTTATCTATCTATGTATCTAAAGCTCTAGCCTACCTGTTCCAAGATGCAATGTTAAAAGAGGCTGAAGTGGATTTAGTTCAAGATCTTTTATTAGATTGGGTCTTGATAATAAGTGGGATAAGGTTCATCATCATCGTAACTAGCCTAAGGACGTCCACTGCTGAACATAGGCCTCCCCATTTATATTCAGATAGGCTTCCCCACTTCCAGAGTGTGCGGTAGCAGGCAGCCTGCACTCAGCAAGATCCCGCGACTCTGACCAGGTCGTCTGCCCATCTCTTGAGCGGGCGTCCCACGCTTAGATTGTATTTGGTCTCCACTCCAGAACCTCTCTATCCCAATGGCATGTATTTTTAGTTTTGGTGTGTTAGTGTCTCCTCAGTAGAAATCGACATTCTGAACCAGCGATAAGTGTAAGAGTTAAGAGTGTATATTGTATGCAATAAAAGTGCTTTTATTCATACTAACGTCACAATGACACATTATTACAAGCAGCTATGGTATTGCTACGAACGGCTAATGTATTGCTACGAGCGTATAATGTGTTGTTACGAGCGGCTAATATGTTGCTACAAGCGTTCAAAATATTGATGGCAATTTCTCCGCCACTCGTAGCAACATATTGGCCACACTAATGAAATTAGAATATATTGTTACGATAGACTACGTTATGGCTAAGGTATTGCTATGAACGTCTGTGCATTTACTACGAGCCACTTTTCTGCAAGTGGCTACGATATTGCTACGAGAAACTCTGATAATGTTACGAGCATATACAATTTTACTACTAGTGGCTATATAATCAATCATATTGTTATGACTCAAATAAGCCAAGATATTGATACGAGTGTCTACCAAATTGTTACAAAGGTCTATAATTATTTATTGCTACTAGCGACTACAATTGTAGATGTGTCTACGATAATGCTACGATGTTGCTATAAGTGGCTACGAGCGATTAACATTGCTACGTGTTTTTAACAGTGTTGTCAAACATGGACCGCCAGAAGTATCCAAAACTATCAAAAAAAAATCAAACCAGGATACAGATTGTAGGATGTCAACTTGTGGTGTTTTGTAATTTAGTTGCGAGATTTTTTTAAACTTTCATCAAAAAGAAGCGTTTGTATCGCCTGCTGCATTCAACTCCGTAGCAATGTTAGTCGCTCATCATCATCATCATCAGCCCATTTAAGTCCCCACTGCTGGGGCACGGGCCTCCCTCAATCACATGAGGGGTAATTGCCATACTCACCATGCTTGGCAGAAGGGTTGGCGAGGGTTTTGATATAAATGCAGAGTTTTCCTTAACTGGGTGCTGATGATCATGCCAGCAGCTTTACCTTAGTCGCCTTTTACGACACCTCGGTAAGAGTGAGAGTGGCCTATTCTACTCTGCCGGGGACCACGCGGCCATGTTAGTCGCTGGTAGCAATAAATAATTATCATAAACCTTCGTAACAATTTCGTAGTCACTCGTAGCAAATGTCTTAGCTTATTTGAATCATAACAATATGATTATATAGCCACTAGGAGTAAAATTGTAGCTGCTCGTAACAATATCATAGTTTAGAAAAGCGGCTCGTAGTAAATCCAAGTTTTGTATGTTATGCAATAAAGAGTATCTATCTATCTATCCAAGTCATTCGTAGCAATATTGTAGCCGTTTGTAGCAATACATTAGTTACTAGTAGCATTAACGTAGTCCATCGTAACAATATATCCTAACCACTTTCACTAGTGTGGCTAACGAGTTGGTACGAGTGACTGAGATATTGCCGTCAATATTTTGGTCGTTGCGACTTATTGGCCGCTCGTAGCAACATATTAGCCGCTCGTAGCAATACATTACATACATGACGACCCGTTTGGAACAGTGGTAGTGAACGCTGCCTCTGGTGCAAGGGTTGCGGGTTCGATCCCCGCACAGTACAAACATTTGTGTGCATGAACATATCTGTTTGTATTGGTCTGGGCGTTATCTATGTATTATAAGTATGTATTTACAAAAGAAAAGTATTATATCTATATATTTGTAATCCCACTGTTGATTCTGATATCCGTAACACAGATGCTTCAGCTACCTATCTCGGAGTCAGATCAATGTATGTGATGTTGTGATATATTTTATAAAAAAAAAAACATTATCCATTCGTAGCAATACCATAGTTATAATGTTTCAATCGTGACGTATGTGTAAATATAATAACTTTTATTTCACACAATATACTCACTCGTACATTGAGTCAAAAACTAGATTGCACGCCTAAAGCGCGCATTGTTGCCTTTTATTACAAAATGCCGCTTGCACAGACTCTTAAGACAAATATTTTGCGTTCTACTTCCCTTTACTTTACAGCATATTGCGTATTTTCCAGTAAGTTATCTCCAGTGCTGACCGAGTGTAAACTATATCAACTATAAGTGTAAACTATATCGCCAGCGCAATATTATCGCCCGGCGATATATCTTGCGCAATGGCTGCTGCGAAGGCATGCTGCTATAAATTGCTTTCTCTTATAGAGTTATTATTTGCTTTAATTCAATACTGGTCTTTGAGAGTGGGAGGGCTGTTATTTTGGATACTTTAGGACTTTTTTTGATTGAAGATACATTGTGAATAAGCAGTGCAAGGGTTGGTTTTAAAGGTTTTGTAAGTGGCCCACATTTTAGAGGTCATTGTGCTATACAACAATTTTTTTAGGTAGGTAATAGGTGGCGGGCCGTGTGGTCCCGGCAGAGTAGATTAAACCACCCTCACACTTACCGAGGTGTCGTAAAAGGCGACTAAGGTAAAGCTGCTGGCATGATCATCAGCACCCAGTTAAGGAAAACTCTGCATTTATATCAAAACCCTCGCCAACCCTTCTGCCAAGCATGGTGAGTATGGCAATTACCCCTCATGTGATTGAGGGAGGCCCGTGCCCCAGCAGTGGGGACTTAAATGGGCTGATAATGATGATGAATAGGTGGCAGAAAAGTAGACGGATTTTCTGATGGTAACCGATTGTTGCCACCTTGTTGTAATGACATCCGCAACAACAATGGAGTCACAAGTACGCTACCAACCCCTAAATTCCCATTTCTGCCGGATTGGGTTTCTACTACCCTCCCTCACTGATGTATGTTAGATAAATTAATTTAATATCTTTGCTAACTGATCCGCTTGCTCGCCTGCCACGTATTAGAAAAATCAACCTATCCATTTTCCCACTCGAGGGGAAAGTGAAGTATAAAGAGAGTACTTATTTATGCAAGTAAAATTCCTTTCTGCATTACCCAAAGGTCTATGGTATCGTTTTGTGCAATAAAGTTTTAAATAAGTAAAATCTTCTTATTCATAACGCACTACTATTCTTCATTAAAATTGCTGTCATGTTACGTTACCTCAAGCGACAAATTTCCTTGATCACTCCATGTAACGTAACAACAAGTTCAGGATATTTTTTAAGGTAATACACTTTTATAGGCGTCAAGTCACCTGAAATACTTGTATAGTAAAAATACCTGAGCGGATAAAAGCCCATCCGTCCAAACCTTCGTCACGTTTCCCATAAAGTAAATTGAAATATATCGTTTATGTTATAAGACAATGAGGAACAGTGAACCAAATCCGGAGAAAAAATTACCGCCATCTAATCTCAGAGTTTTATTTATGCTAAACGGATAAACGGGTGACCTGATGATAAGCAATCATTGACACTAATTTACATCTGCGAAATCAGAGAGAAGGAATGCTCTTCTCTTGAAGGTCTGTAAGCCGTATCCCTCGAAGTTACTTAAATTATGCACACTTAGCGGATGTTCTCTCTGTCTACACTTAATGTATTGTTTTTTTTATCAATATTTTTTTCTTTCTTTCTTCCTATTGACGAGATAAAGCCAAGAACTACATCCGTCATGTGCCACATCTATTGCAGTTAGGAACTGAACTATGCCTGATCTATGAATAGGACCTTTCTGAAAGTTCGCGGGGATATTGACGAAGCAACGAGGCGCTTGCCATTTCTTCTAAAGTAACGACAGACGGTCACTTTCTTCCCACCATATGGGCAAAAAAATCAGTGGCGCAGAATGATGGAGACCTACGTCACTCTATGTTCAGTGGCTTGATTGGCTGTTTTTTTTTTAAAAGAAAGGCCAATCAGGATAACCCCACTCCGCCTGATGGTAATCAGCCGTGAAATTCAAATATGAGGTTGACAGGCACAAAAGAACTAACAAAGTACCCATTGAATCTGCCATCTTCGCCCTGATAGCCTGCTGAGATTTACGCCCCACCTTAAGGTCGAAATCAATTTTAATTTTTAGCTACTAAACCGGTTCTATTTTAAACAATCTCCGGGTTACAACCTCTCACCAAACACTTATACTATTTATTAAATAAACATGCAGAAAAGTTGTGTCCATCACGTACGCGTAAAATTGATTCACGCCAAAGCGGTCACTTTTTGCGTAAATCAATGTTTCGCGGACAAAAAGGGACCCAACATTTGTGCATGGTTATTTAATAAATCGTATAACTTTTGGCGACAGGCTGTAACCCCGAAATGGTTAAAATAGATCCGGTTTAGTTGTTAAAAATTAAAATCGATTGGCGTCGCTTTTATGAAGGAGGGAACACATGAGCTGGGAGGGCATTCCAAGAATAATAATAATAGTAGTAGGGGGGATTAATAATAGTAATTACAAATTTATACAACATCGCATACATTAACCTGATTTCATACTAAGAACCTTATGCACTTTTAATACGGATATCAGACAACAGAGGAATTATAAATAAATACTTAAATACATAATAACACAGGACTGAACAAATACAAGTGTTCATCACACAAATGTTTGTCCAATGTGGAATTACCTTTGGCGTATGACGCATATAGATACATAGATATTCTTTCTTGCGATAAAACAAAATACAAGTATCATATAACAACAACAGACAGTACAACAAGGCGATCTTGTAGCTTTGGATAGAGGACAGAAATAACGTAGTTCCAAAGGCAGTGCAATGCAGTTTAATAAATCAAATGCGCCATCCGGTCAGTCACTTTTGCTTTACTGTTTTGATTTCTTCACTGCGCATTTGGCAATGTTTATTAGAGCAGAAGAGGGTGCGAAATTCAGCAAATCACAAAACGATTTTTTTTTCTGTAGGTTCCTTCGCTGACCGTTTTTTCTTGTATGAACATAATAAATTAAGTCTCTACTTTCTACACCTTTGTAGTTCAAAGGAATTCGCGTCTATTATTGGAACCATAAGAAATAAATTCAAATTGAAATATTAATAAAATGTACTTTCAACTCTGATGCGATTACTTTGAACGTAACTGAAAATAAAAGCTTCTGTTGTTAAGATATTTTCAATCTCGAGTTTAAAATTTTACTGATTTTTAAAAAAACAAAAAATGAGCCACTAAAAGGCTTGAAAAACAAATTATCTGTCAATATACTATCGATACTATTGATTATTTAATGTCCGATTCTAATGATAGTGTCGATAGTATCGGACACATTTACTCAGGCAGCTATACTATTGGATATTTTAAATCTGGAGTTTAAAATATTACTGATTTAAAAAAAAAAACAAAAAATGAGACACTAAAAGGCTTGAAAAACAAATTATCTGTCTATATACTATCGATACTATTGATTATTTAATGTCCGATTCTAACGATAGTGTCGATAGTATCGGACACATTTAATCAGGCAGCTATACTATTGGATATTTTTAATCTGGAGTTTAAAATATTACTGATTTAAAAAAAAAAACAAAAAATGAGACACTAAAAAGCTTGAAAAACAAATTTTCTGGAAAAAAAATCGCCTTAAAAAACCACGAACTAAAAAGTGTAAAATGATATTTTTAACACTTTTACACCTCAATTAACATATTATAACAGTACACTCGAGAAAATGTTTTACCGAAGTCGGCGGCTAATCCCTTTTGATTAATTGAATGTTGTATTAAATTACAAGACAGTATTGGGCGCCGACTTCGGTAACACCGTTTCTCGAGTGTACTGTTATAAAATGTTATTTCAAGTGTATAAAGTGAAGAAATAAATTATTGTTTTACACTTTTTAGTTCGTAGTTTTTGAAAGCGGTTTCTTTTTGCAGATTTTTTAAAAATGTTATTTTGAAATTATTTTTTATTTTTTCTCAATATTTATGTCTCTTTACATCACATTTCTCAGCTTCTCGTGGCGTTTTCCTTATTTTAGCGTGTGATTCCTTTGCGTCCAAAGCTGTCGCTTCAGAGCCCGGGGTACTCTTGGACCATGATCCAGGATTCAGGAGGTCTGGTAATTACAATGAAGCGACTGCCGTCTGACTTTCGCAGACCAGACCACGCCAACTGGATCACGGTTACACGTACAGAATCATTATCTCAAATATTGTAGGCGTCCACAATTTTGAGAACTTATCCGAGACGTTTAGGTTTTCTCGAGATGATTTCCGACACCGCCGAGCTAATGGTAGACATATGCGCATAAAGAGATTGAAGGGTTTGCTCGGATTCGAACCACGAACCCCGCATGGAAGGTTCTTATCCACTGCTTCTCGACTCCATTCCCTGATGTGTCAAAGACCATCAGAGCATAGTTCAGGCTAAGGTTTATTTTCTAAATATCTAAATCTGGTAGGTCTAGTAATTTCAACGACGAACGAAATTGCCGTCTGACCTTTGCAACTCAGACAGGGGAACCAGACTAGTGTTGCTTATCGATAGTCCACTATCGATAGTATCGAAGTATACCGATAGTATTGCTGGTTTGGACAATCAGCCATATCATCGATAGTATCGATAGTGAAATTAGATCAATACAATTGATAACGGTAATACTATCGATACTATTTAATGTCCGATTCTATCGATAGTGTCGATAGTATCGGACACATTTAATCAGGCAGCTATATTATCGAAACATAGCTGACTATCGATAGTAGGTACTAAACTACGATACTATCGAAAGTTTTTGATTAATGCTGTTAGGAAACACAATACTATCGATACTATCGACAGTATCGGGCATAAAACAATCAACAATATTGGCGTTATCAATAGTATTTATCAAATTTTACTTTCGATAGTGTCGATAATTTTGACCAATAGCAGTCAGAATGATTATCGAGGACAACCATCGATAGTCCCGCAACACTAAACCAGACTTACTGGATCACGGTTACACATTCAGAATCGCCTTAATACGAGTCTTACATGTAAGAATGTGATGGAGATTTTTTTTTAAATTTAAATAGACTAACACCGCGACGTTGCTAGCGACAAATGATTTATATTGATTATGGCAAAAATGAGACATTTTTTAAAAAAAGAACTTCAACGAATACTTTAAGGAAAGTATTAACCATTTTTAAGACGAACTTTTGTAATAATTACTTCCTACTAGTAACAATAATTTTAATAATTTCTTCTTCTTCTTATTTTATTTGTGGCAATCAACTTCTCGACTTAGAATTACTCCTGCCATTATCATGTTTTAGATTTTAGGCACTATTAAGCGGGACAACCGAAGATAATTCGCTAATGGCAAGTAACTTATTGAGAACAAGTAGGTAGTCAACAGTCGAAGTCAGTCAAAGTCTAAGTCACCGGTGTTTTGCGTTTTATCGACCTATGGATTCAGCGGATATCACTCTAAAAGCAATCGCGGGTTTTAAGACTATTAGGTCCAAGCAAGTTGTCACGAGACAACGCACTCGACACACAATAAAAACGACGATACAATCCAACGATTCTTATTATTAGGACCACTTTGCGGCACTTCACTGCACACATAAACACCAAACTTGCACACTAAAAACCACTAGACACTAATTTAAAACCTTTGAATTGCATCAGCCCACGCGGCTTTTTTAGCCCTACCCGCCTAATCCCGAAATGATTGTTGTTTGAAGGTAGAAATTATTATTAAGTACATAGGTGGGTCGCAAATATTTGTTAATAATTTCCTTTAATCTTTTCAATAAAAATAAATGTTTTTTTAGATTTTCGTGTTGCATTAAAACTATAATGTATCAATACGGGGATTAACACGATATTAATATTATGTGAAACAACATTCGTCATTATCATACCCGGATAGTACGTGAAGCGATTGAGATCAAGAAGTATAAGACTTTCAATCGGGAGGATGGATTTAAAATATCATCGACATGGAATCCAGTAATTAACAAGTGCAAACCCCGTGTTAGGCCGTTACTAACGCAAACAAACACCGATACTGTTAGTGTAGTCTGTCGGAGAAGCTTCACTGACAATTCATCTAGTGGCGAATTAATATCAAAAAATGTGAGGGTGTCCGAAGATTCACAGCCCGGCCCCAGCAGACTACGCCGTGCTCCGCCAGTCCGCTCGTGACCACGGCTGCTGTAACGTAGCCGAAACGTCGACCCAAATATGTGAGTACACAATGTTGTTTCACATAATAAATATCGTGTTAATCCCCGTATTGATACATTATAGTTAAAAATAAATGGTTTTCAGCACCCAAACTGTAGTATTATTATTATTTATTTTTATAAGTTTTTACTCAATGATTTATATCAGCGGTCGGCAACCTTTTGGTAGGCAAGGGCCACAAGGTGGCAAAATAAACTAAAGGCGGGCCGCAGTCATGGTAATTGACCCTAGAAGCCCAATATAGCTACGCATAATTGGTCAGATTGCATAGGAAAAATAAAAATGCTTATGCTTATATCATCGGTTTTATTGATTTGCACGGGCCAGGTACATATCATAATTATCTATTCAACTGTATTTTGAACATTTTGAAGGAATTTCCGGGTTAATCTGCAAGTATTTAAAATACATGCTTTTTGTAGTTTGATGAAGATTTCATCTCGAAGGCCTAAGGTTCTTAAAGAAGGCAGTAGCTGTATGGGGATGACACCAGTGGCGGACATAACTATAGGGACTATGGTGACTTTTCTCAATTGCCACATTCGTGCAATCTTATCTTTTAAATCTGTGTATTTTGTTAATTTTTCAACTATTGTCTTATTGAGATTATGAGTGTTGGGTATGGCGATGTCTATCAGCTGTGCAGTTTTGTTTGTTTTGTCTAAAAGTGTAATATCTGGTCGGTTGAAGTGGATGGTTTTATCGGTTAGTATGGCTCTGTCATAATATTATTTATGTGTTGAGTTCCCAAGAACAGTTTCTGGGGTGTATTTGTAGTATGGTGTTTCTGTTTCATGCAGTAGGTTATATTTATAAGCTAGTAATTGGTGGATTATATTGGCAACTTAGTCATGTCGGTGTTTGTAATCTGTCTGGGCTATTGTTTTACATGCTCCTGTTATGTGTTGTATGGTCTCTGAGGCGCTGTTGCATTTATCTGTAAAAGGTTGTTGCACGATGTGCTTTTGATAGTTTCGGGTTTCTATTATTATTAGTAGTAGAATATAAATTAGCAATTTGCACTGTCATCATTCTATGTCATTTATTTTGTAATTAGTCTGTAAGCCTTCTGTTAAATAATAATAATAAAAAAAATACATTTTTATGAAATGTTTTTTTTATGTAATAGGTAGGCAGACGAACAGACGGATCACCTGATGGTAAGCAATTGCCGCCGCCCATGCACACCCGAGACACTAGTGGAGTCACAATTACGCTGCCAACCTTAAAATACCCTTTTGCCCGGATTGGGCCTCCGATACCCTCACTCACGCAGCGAAACACATCACAATGCTGCTTCACGCTGGTTTTCTGTGAGGCCGTGGTATCACTCCGGTCCAGCCGGCCCATTCATGCCGAAGCGTAGATATGGAACAGATGCGCAATAATGTTAAGATAGTCGCTGAAAACCAGCGTCGGGGTTGGTCTCTTGGATCAGCACCGACTATTGCTGAGCGGCCGCCTGTTTCGCACATATAGGGATAACGTTTTCCTACTTTTCGTTTTTTATGACATAGGTGATCTTGCATCTAGAGAGATGTAAGGAGATCCTTATATCGTTGTTAAGCTATTTTTATTCATGTCCTGCTTCGTTCCTCAGTGTGGTTACCCAAAGCACTCTATTTCACGTCATAGCGTGGTATCTATTTCGCGGCACTTTCAGTAGTTAAGGGAATTCCCGAGAATGGTGGAACTGTAAGTTATTGTTCTACTCAGTTTACGGCCGTCGCCGAAGTGAAAAATACTTTGAAAGTATATTTTTGATAGTAGTTAATTAATATAAATAAATATTTGAATAGTTATTTACGAGGTTTCTACCATGTACCTTATTTTTGAGTTTCGATTTTTGAGTTACTCCGTGACCATGGCGCTTGCAACAGTGCCGAAATATCGGAAACTCAAAAATAAGGTACATGGTATAAATCTCGTAAAATAACTATTCTAATGTTAGTGACCATGAAAGTTTAAAATAATATATACATCAATATTTCACAACATCACATACATTGATCTGAATCCGAGGGTTCACTGTCAAGAAGCATAAAAATTTTAAGCATAAAATAAGTTAGCATAATGTAATTACTACTAATGATAATTTCGCATAATACTAATAACCAACAGTTTTTAGCATAAATGCAATAAGCATAAACATGATCAAGCATAAAATAATTAACCATTAGTCATTAAAAAGCGGCCTACGGCCGCCGCACCTAAACCTACTTTTACTCTATATAATATAGGAAATACTGGTTACTTTACCGTGTGAGAACCAAGCTTCGGCATGAAAGGGCCGGCTCGACCGGAGTGATACCACGGCCTCACAGAAAACTACCGTGGGAGAGCCAAGCTTCGTCTGTAGTCTGTTCGTCTGCCTACTTGTCGTTACCAGCTGAAATATTGCCTCTTTCACTAGCCCGTACTGGACTCATAACTTTCTAACCCATTCTAGATTCGATCGATCGATCTAAGACCACCTGTATGGATGTTATTGAATCCGCTGAACTACCATCGCTCTTTAAAGAATTATCAATTTCAAATAGTTTAAACGATTGAATAATTACGGAATAAATAGACACTGGCTGTCTAGTCTGCAAAGAGTGCCAAACCGTGGGCGAGCCACGCTTCGGCATGAATGAGCCGGCTCGACCGCAGTGATACCACGGCCTCACAGAAAACCAGCTTGAAGCAGCAGTGCTGTGATTCGCTTCGTTAGTGAGGGTACCGGAGGTAAGGGGGGTTTAAAGGTTGGCAGCGCATTTGTGACTCCACAGGAGTCACGGGTGTCCATGGGCGGCAGTGATTGCTTACCATCAGGTGATCCGTCTGCTCGCTTGCCACCTATCACATAAAAAAATAAGCTACTTTATTCATGTGCGCGTACAGTGATCTCGGCGTGGTTCGGTGTGAGACAGAGACAGAACGTGTGCGGGAGAGACGATACGATATACTGCTTAGCACGTAGGTCAACTAGCTCTTTAATAGCACCTAGAGCCGACTTGCGGTGTTTATACCTTGTGTTCTTGCAAGCAACATTATTGGTGGGGCCAGTATTCCAAATAGATAGGGCCCTATTCTGCATAGATCGTGGGAGAAAGGGGATCTGTCCTTTATGGATTGAATATTCAGTGGACAGTAAATTTGGTGTACTCAACCAGAATTATAAGAATCGTACAAATCGTGCCCGACAGTGGTTTCGCAAGATGGATGATATGACGTGCGCGGGAGCAAGATGCGTAGTTCATCGTCATCATCGTCAGCCCATTCAAGTCCCCACTGCTGGGGCACGGGCCTCCCTCAATCAAATGAGGGGTAATTGCCATACTCACCACGCTTGGTAGACGGGTCGGCGAGGGTTTTGATATAAATGCAGAGTTTTCCTTCTCTGGGTGCTGATGATCATGCCAGCAGCTTTACCTTAGTCGCCTTTTACGACACCTCGGTAAGAGTGAGGGTGGCCTATTCTACTCTGCCAGGGACCACAAGATGCGTAGTTGTATTGCTGTAGTAGAATACCCGGCGGCCTCCGCCGTGAGTCCTATGCTGTCGTTCAGCTGTCGTCGTCGTTCTTTGGCGATGGTGCACTGGTGGGAACAGGACGGAGTGCCGCGCGTGAGCACTGTCCGTCACAATCAGAGATATCAATAAAACTAAATATTAATTAACTAAATTATGCAAAGAAATGAAATGAGTTGTGCGTATTGAAATAAGTGACAATATTTTTTCTTAAGTAATCAACAAAGTTAATTTGACGTCTATTGATGCAGCAGTAAGCTTCAAGATCATCATCATTTAAGCATATCATTTTAGCTGTGAATGTGCCAAGCTGGAAAGAGCTGGTGATAAAATAAAAAAAAGATAAAAGTTAACTATAGCCAAGTTCTTGTCTTTTGTCTACACAAAATAAATGGGACAGCCAAATAAATTAAGGTACTTAATTACACCATACGACATTCAACGTAATAAATTAATAAGATGTCGGAGAACAAATCGCACATTTCAGTTATTAAGTGATAAATTAACTCCAAATCTGGGAGGGGTAATAATTAAATTTAATGCGAACCATATTCGGCAAAGTTCGTCTCAAGTTTGGCCTATTAATGGCGCAGTTACCCTTCGGTTATCTGCCTCTTCTAATGAACTTGCGTCATCTAATGTTCAATTATCCTAATCGTAATTATGTTATGGAATGTGTAACAGGATGTAATGCAGTAATAATTTCCTTTAACAACTAATTCTGTTTGAAAGGGTACTTAGGATAATGTTATATGATTATATCCACACATCACTATACAGGACGTATCGGTAAAGATTTAGATCCCTTTACTTCCCTATAACACTTCTGCCAACTATTTTACACGTTCTACGACTTATGGGAATTCGTTGAATTTTTTTTTACTACTCTTACAAACAATTCTTGCAAACAATTTACCTGAAAGACTTTTTATGAAAAGCTGGAACTTTTTTACGAGAATTTGGGAAAGATAATCCTAGCATCTCTGGTCTTTTCGAATTTATGTGTGAAATTTAAAAAGACCAGAGGTGCTAGGATTCGAATTTGCGACATTCCGTATGAAAAGGCGCGTTCTTATCCACTAACCTATCAGCTCACCTACATTACCGACTATCGACCAAAAACACTTCCAAAATATCTTCATATCTTGAGCGACAAAGTGTGATTAATAAGATTTGTTATTGGCGACCCCTCCGAATCTTAAAAAGCACTTTACCCGGGAATAGATGGCAAACGGAAATTTTCTCCCAGAAAATTCGGCTTGTAATAGCACTAAGTTAGATTTCGCCCGCGGTCTTGCCCTTTTTAGGCTCGGTTTACTTCGCAACTTGGCATATTTTTACAATTCATTTTTTTGATTCCTTATTTACGAAAAGGTGGTAATTCTGTTTTTGTTATTAACATAATTTATTTTGTGTTAGCTAAGCATAAAGTGTCATAATGTTGTAACAATTTATCTTTAGTAAAATTATTCTTATTCTTATAATTTATAGTGAAACTGATTTCAAATTTAGCTTAGTGGAAAAGAACGTGCCTTCCACACGAGAGGTCGTCGGTCAGATTGTTTAAATCTATGCACGCCAAAAGTGGCTGCTTTTGGCGTGAATGTTTACCGTAGTGCTAATTGTAGAAATAGGTATCAAAATCAAAAACGGACCCACAATTTGTGCATGGTTATTTAATAAATAGTATAAGTGTTTGCCGAGAGTTTGTAACCCTGAAATTGTTTGAAATAGATCCGGTTTAGTAGCCAAAAATTAAAATCGATTGGCGTCGCTAGTCTGCCCTACCCGTCACCTAAAGTAGCCAACTAAATTAATCAACGACAATGAGTGTAGCAGTAAGTCGCGTAAAAATTAGTTAGCTAATCCTTGTGGCGCTAGTTTCGACTAGATAGCGCCTTAAGGCAAACACTTATACTATTTATTCAATAACGATGCACAAATGTTGGATCCGTTTTTGTACGCGAAAAATTGATTCACGCCATAAATTTTAAAGGTATTTGCCGAGAGGTTGTAACCCCGAAATTGTTTAAAATAGATCCGGTTTAGCAGCTAAAAATTAAAATCGATTTGCGTCGCTAGTGAGCCCTACCCGTCACCTTAAACACGCGTACTGAAAATGAAACGTTTGCCCGTTATAAATCAATTCTCGTGACTCCAGCACATTAGATAGTTGTGTAATAAATAAACCACTTACATAGGTTTGTTCGAGAAATGGCATTTCAGATTATAAATAGGCGTTCTTTTAGTGTCAATGGCTTTTTATGTAAGTTTATTTTAGCCATAACACGTAACTTCAAGATGTAACTTCTAAACGGAAGGATCGTTACTTTGATTTAGGGTCATGCCTATAATTGGTGACCGATATTTTGGAGGAGATAAATAGATTGTCATAATTCAATTGGTCTGGTTCGGCTCGACCGGAATGATATTATGGCCTCACAGAAAACCGGCGTGAAGCAGCACTGTGCCCAATATCCCCCAAAAGGGGGAAAGGGGTTTAAAAGTTGACTTCAATATATATTAGAATTATGTAAATTTGTTCGACAAAATAAAGAATTATATAAACAGGCTAATGAGCATTATTCAATCCCTCGTAACTTGCGATTTAGAAATAGATTAGCTTTGCCGGGCACTAAACTGGATATAGTTAGAAGAGGTACATATTACACTTCAATCAAAGTGTACAATAAATTGCCTAGCGTTATAAAAAACGAAACAAAATACCACCTTTTTTGTAATAAATTAAAGAATTATTTAATATCAAAATGTTTTTATAGTATTCACGAGTTTTTTGAGCAGAAAACTACATGATATTCTTATTACGATTTAACTTTAGAAATCTTAGTAAATTCTATAATATGTATTAACATTGCAGTGCCCCTGCGGGGTTCATGTTCAGAACTTGTAATTAGTTTAAGATCTATTGTGAACAACATGAAAGCAATAAAAACTATGACTATGACTATGAAGTGACACCAGTGGAGTCATCACTGGTGTCGCGGGTGGGCAATCGCTAACCATCAGATGATCTGTCTACTCGTCTGCCACCTATCACATAAAAAAGCGCACCCCGGGCTCCGAAGCTATTGCTAAATGAGGAGGAGGACATAGTATAAAGAAACATACAACAATGATTCATCTACTATAGTTTTTAAGGCTGCTTCAGCTGTGTTGCCTAGGTCAAACACATAACAATACCCGTTAGTTCATATTTTTTAATCGTCTTCAAAAAAAGGAGGAGGTTCTCAATTCGACATGTATATATATTTAAAAAAAAAAAGTATCCCGCAATATAACATGCAAAAATTTAAACCTGTGCTATCAAACTGGACCAATTCCAATACGAAAACCTAGAAGAACTAATTCATAGAATAACAAGCTTAAATAAGTCAGCTAAATAAAACTTTATAGATTGAAATAAATTAATTAAAATCAAACACACAGTATACACCTATTAAACGCACATACCCACATATTACTCTGACATACACTTATATAAACCTACACACACACAGACACGACACACCACATAAACACACACATCAATACACACCACACATCTACTCAGCATCACACACATCCACTTTATTATAAATAATGTAACTAAAGGTAAATAATTAATAAACACCAACATCATTGTATCATCTTTAATATTAAGAAAACGCTCCTGTTGTTAGTACTATATTATTCTAAAAAGAGCCTCCTCTCACAACACAGGGCGACCTTATGTCAGAGCAGTTCAAATATTGCTAAGTATCAGTGTTTCTTGAATAAACGATAGTTTCATTTTCATGTTAGTTCGCAGATTACTTTGACATGGGATAGGGGGCAGACGAGCAGACGGATCACCTGGTGGTAAGGTATTCACAGACGACAGAGGAGTCACAAGTGCGCTGCCGAACTTTATAAAAGGAATACGCTCTTTTCTTCAAGTATTGCAGGTCGTATCTGTCCCGAAATACCGTATATATTATTATGAATCGATTTCGATGATTCTTTTTTACTTGGAAAGTAGATAGTCCCGAAATGGTATCTATGGAATGGTCCCTCAAATTTTAAAGGCACACGTAATGTTTTTGTATCTTTTCTCAAAACTGCTCCAGTACCTATTTACGCCTGTATTACTTTTGTCGATCTGCTGATGATGCAAGGTCAACTTCTTAACGGTAACTAGTTAAAGGAAAACTCTTTCAATATTGTACTCGCAATAAAATTATTTCATGGATTTTGAAGGCGGTTTTTTAATAGCAATATTTTGCAATTTATTCTTAAATAAACAACACACTTAAAATGTTTTAACTAATACTAATTTTATTAGCTTAGTAACGCGTTCAATGGTCTAATTGGTAGAACAGCCGCTGCTCACTGTTTCTGTTTTCAGAGGGAGTAATGATAACTTTGCAACCGGTCTCTTCGATAATCCATTTTTAGTTTTTACATACCCAGTCTTGACGAGCTGTAGAAATAATAAAACTGAGTAGAGGACATGTTAGGGCACTCACTTGGCCCCTCACGGGGCACTGCAAATTAAACAAGCACCTGCACAACATGGGCCTTTCAGATACCAAAATCTGCAGGTTCTATCGCGAGGACGAGGAAACGATTATCCACGTCCTCGGCGAGTGCATAGCGCTGCACCGCTGCAGAAGCCGGCACCTAGGAGCACACATGATCTCAGCAGACGAGATCAAAAGCTCCCCCATCAGCTCCATTCTCGGGTTTATCCTGGAACTGGAGCTACATGAGGTGCTGTAATAGGTTACGGGGCTGCCACAATAGATCATCTACTGGTCGCAGTGGCTATGAGACGCAGGGCTCACCCCATTTCTAACAAATAATAACCCAGTCTTGATCTTATTTTCTATGCATTATATGTATGTATTCACAAAAGAAAAGTATTAATGTATATATTTGTAATTCCACTGTTGATTTTGATATTCGTTACAGGTACCTAACTCGGAGTCAGGTCGATGTATGGACTGTTGTTGTTGTGAAATATTGTGATCATTTTTGTATGGAAACGGGTCTTTTCTGAGATGTTCCTTATGATAAAATGATTATTTACTTCAATATACCCTACAAACGACTGTCCTTATGTGGGTTATTTCTGTATTTTTATAAACCTCTCTTTTAGTATATTTGGCAAGAAAAGAATCAGGCTTATTATTATTTTGTTTTTTTTACGTAATAGGTAGGCAGACGAACAGACGGATCACCTGATAGTAAGCAATTGCCGCCGCCCATGGACACCCGCGATACCAGTGGAGTCACAAGTGCGCTGCCAACCTTTAAAGGGGTTTAAAGGTTGGCAGCGCATTTGTGACTCCACTGTTGTCGCGGGTCGCGTGTAGGGGGGGGCCCTTTCCCCCGCATTGGGCCTCCAGTACCCTCACTCACGCAGCGAAACACAGCAGGCCGTGGTATCACTCCGGTCGAGCTGGCCCATTCATGCCGAAGCTTGGCTCTCCCACGGTAAGACCATTATATTACCATTATACGACCATTGTAATTTATAAGATCTTGTATATAATGTGTTTAATGCAAATAAAATGAATTGAATTGAATAGTTTATTCTCAAAACCATAATATTACCATTATATTATATTATTCTCTATGGATGAGTCTTTAAATACTTTTTTTTTAAATGATAGGTGGCAGAAGAGCACACGGGTCACCTGATGGTAAGCAATTGCCGTCGCCCAAGGACACCCGCGACACCAGTCAAAAGAGCGCTGCCAACCTTTAAACCGCCTTTTCCCGGATTAGGCCTCCGGTACCTTCACTCAAGCAGCGAAACACAGCACGGTGCTGCTTCACGCCGGTTTTCGAGGCCGTGGTATCAATCCGGTCGAGCCGGCACATTCATGCTGAAACGTGGCTCTCCCACGATCCGACTGACAATAATATATTTTTAATTTTTAGCCACTAAACCGGATCTTTTTTAAACCATTTCGGGGTTACAATCTCAAACACAAACACTTATACTATTTATTAAATAACCATGCACAAATGTTGGGTCCATGCGCAAACGCGAAAAATTTATTCACGCTAAAAGTGGACTATTTTGGCGTGAATCAATTTTTCGCGTACAAAAACGGACCCAACCCAGCTATAAATTAAAATTGGCGTCGCTAGTGTGCCCTACCTGTCACCTTAACGAGTGAATGAACGAATGACATTATAAACCAGCAAGAAACAATATGTATTATTTTTTTATTCATACCACTGGGACATATTGTTAAGTAGGGTTATACAGGTAATTTCGAAAGCTAATAAACAGCTGTGACAATGAGAACGCCATTTTGAATCACCTAGGATATTACTAATTCTGTATCTCCCAATTAATAAAGTTTATGTATGTTTTGTTTGTTTTAGGCGGTGTTGAATAATGCATCCCAAACTCATTTAAAAAGGACCAGCTCATAAATCGACGAATTTTCTAAGGAACGTGTCTCTTTACCGACATAGCCAAACGAATTAGCAAACTGAAGTGGCAGTGGGCTGGTCATATTAGCCGCAGAACTGACAGCCGTTGGAGCCGTAAAGTCCTTGAGTGGAGACCGCGACTCGGTTAGCGTAGTGTAGGACGCCCTGCGACAAGATGGGATGATGACATTCGAAGGCTGGCTGGTGTGGGCTGGATGAGAGTGGCCGAAAATCGGGAGCAGTGGCGTGCATTAGGGGAGACCTAACGAGTGTGGGTTGCTGATGATGATGATGATGGGTGTCTCTTTAAACACTTGACATTGGCGGAATCATTGCGTCGCTGAACGTGTGATGGAGTCCATAAAGAAAAAAAAAGAGCAACACAAAGCCATAATAAAACTTATTCTGTCAAAATTGGCGGTCTAATGATTTGCCATTTGAATTAGGCGTTGATGAGTTGAGGATAAGGCTATGGAACGAGCATTGCTCGGTCTCTCTCCGAGATCGAATCCGAAATGAGGTGATACGGCAGAGAACCAAAGTCATCGACATTGCTCACCGGATTAGCAAGCTTTAAAGGCAGTGGGCTGGCCATATTAGCTGGAGAATCGACAACCTATGGGGTAAACGAGTTCTAGAGTGGAGACCGCGTCTTGGCAAACGTAATGTAGTGCGCCCTCTGGCTAGGTGGAGGGACGATCTGCGCAGGATAGCTGGCAAGAGCTGGATGCGAGAAGCCATGGATAGAACACGGTGGCGAACAATTGGAGAGGCCTACGTCCAGCAATGGACTGCGATAGACTGATGATGATGATGATGATGAGTTGTGGATGAGGATGAATAGTTGGTAGAACGGATTTTTACTTTACACTGAATGTAACTGCGTGATACCATAGATTAAACGTTGGATAAAGATGGTCAAATCCACCCTTAGTATAGATTTTAGATTGTTTAAGATCATTAGAATAGTTATTTACAGGATTTCTACCATGTACCTTATTTTTGAGTTTCCGATATTTCGGCACTGTTGCAAGCGCCATGGTCACGGTTAACTGAAGCTTTGGTAGTAGAAGACTGCGAAGGAGGGTGGAGAGATTTGTCTGCCAAAAACAACTTACCCATAAAAACATTAGTTACTCCGTGACCATGGCACTTGCATCAGTGCCGAAATATCGAAAACTCAAAAATAAGGTACATGGAAGAGATAACGTAAATAACGCCGCGGGCCAGTATGGCGGTGCCAACGGAGGTGATGCCTTGACATCGCTTCCGTTGTAATTGCAACTTGGGCTCTTCTCTTGCTTACCATTAGGCTGAGGAGAGCCAATATACTGAGCCACTATAAAAAAAAACCATTCTAATGTTAGTGACTTTGAAAGTTTAAAACAATATGTTGTTTAAGATCATAAAAGTGTACATGAGGATATAAATACATTTTGAAATTGAATTGAATTGAATTTAGTGATACCACGGCCTCACAGAAAACCGGCGTGAAGCAGCACTGTGCTGTGTTTCGCTGCGTGAGTGATGGTACCGGAGGCCCATATGGGGGGAAAGGGGAGTTCAAAGGTTGGCAGCGCACTTGTTACTCCACTGGTGTTGTGTGTGTCCATGGGCGGCGGCAATCGCTTACCATCAGGTGATCCGTCTGCTCGCCTGCTGCTTAATAAAATCATCAATCGCATAAAAAAATCATGTCTCTAAGATGAAGATATCACGGTGAGTGAAATTCGTCTATAAGCTATGATGGAATTAGATTTGTATAAGGCGAGCCCGCGGCTGCGCTCGCATGGAAAATTGCTTGCGTTATCGGAATCAGGTTTTTTCCTGTAAGATCTCATTTGCGGTGAATATGATAGGTCACTGTAGAACTCACCTTCCTCCATGAATAAAATAAGTAAATCCTCCTTTTCATCGTAGCGAGTAATTCCCAGTTGCGTCCAACGCTATTGTGCGCTTAGACCATGATTCAGGATTTGGGAAGTCTTGTAATTGCAATGAAGCGACTGCCATTTGGACTATACAATCTGTGCGGATAAAGAATGGGATCAGAAACGGCGCATCTATTTACTTCTCGCTCGCACACTATTTGCGTCTATACTCACACCCACAGTGCGAGTATAGACGCAAATAGTGTGCGAGGGAGAAGTAAATAGATGCGCCGCCATTTCTGATCCCATTCTTTATCCGCACAGGTTGTACAACCTTTTAATATGGGAACCAGACCGACTGAAGCATTGTTACGCATTTTCAGGAACTATCCGAAATGTGTATGTAGGTTTCCTATCGACATTTTTGACCTTCAAAAGAAGAACGTACTCCTTTTTAAAAAGGCCGGCAACACATTAGCGATCTCTCTGATTTCGCGGATGTTCATGGTCGGCGATGATTTCTTTCCATCAGGTGACTCGCTTACTCGTTTCTCGGTTTCCTAGCGACGTTTTCGACCAACGATCGAATGATAGAAATATGCTCATAGATTCGCTCGGATTTGAACCTTGAAACGGAGTCAAGGAAACACCTCTTAAGGAATTTTATTTTTATTTATATATTTAAGACTGTGACAAACTGACAAAGCGTCGTACAAATAGACTGGTGAGATATTTAATATCAGACTAAGCATATTGCATCGAGGAGTCAATAAATACGCCCGCAGCAAATATTAAATTTACTCTGCGCTCGAGTCGATATTTGAACAATTTCAATGCTTAAGAGTACAGTCAGACAGGTATGATAATTTCAGAAGTTATTGAGCTACATTAAGGACAATGGCCAACCTCAATATAACATTTTTGTTAGTATATTTTTTTGCCTTGGTATGAAAATATATTTGGAGTTCCTCAACAGATTGATGTTAGGTACACGATTGTCATAGTTCTGGAAATAAAGCTAAATCAGTTAGAAATTTTACTGCCTCGGAGTCGTTGATTAACTTAGTTGGCTACTCGTACTTAAGAAAAAATATGACACTTATTTTGATACGCATAAAGACTACCGATACTAAAGTTAATGAACATTAGCTTAAATGACGTCTCTGAGTGCGGACGTTAGAGGTTATATCTGTACAAATAATACCTATCTAATTGAACAAAAAACTAAATATTTGAAGTATTTTTATGTCAAATAATCTATAGATAGGTACTTTAAACAAGTAGGAACCTTTAAACAATTATTCCAAGACTGGCTTCTTAGAATAATATTGTTTAGGTACATATAATACCTATGTAATTGAACAAAAAACTAAATATTTGGAATATTTTTATGTCCAATAATCTACAGATAGGTACTTTAAACAAGTCATCATCATCATTATCATCATCAGCAACCCACACTCGTCCACTGCTGGACATAGGTCTCCCCTAAATGCACGCCACTGCTCCCGATTTTCGGCCACTCTCATTCAGCCCACACCAGCCAGCCTTCGAATGTCACCATCCCATCTTGTCGCAGGGCGTCCTACACTACGCTTACCGAGTCGCGGTCTCCACTCAAGGACTTTACGGCTCCAACGGCTGTCAGTTCTGCAGCTAATATGACCAGCCCACTGCCACTTCAGTTTGCTAATCCGGTAGGCTATGTCGGTGACTCTCGTTCTCTGTCGGATTACATCATTTCTGATGCGGTCCTTCAGAGATACTCCGACTTTCAACAAGTAGGAACCTTTAAACAATTATTCCAAGACTGGCTTCTTTGAATAATTGTTTACATATTGGTTACTTTGACCAGGTGATATCATTTGTTAAACCCCAAAAGCCCGCTCCACACTTAGTCGCGTATTGCGCGCGATGAAGCCGCGAGCGAAGATTAAGTGTGGAGCGGATTCACAAGTCAAAGCTGTGATAAAAAAAAATCCATTTAAAGAACATTTTATATTGGACATAATGAGCTCCTTTTTAAATAAAAATATTTTTCTGGACTAAGTCAGGACTAGATTAAAGTCTAAAAAATCGTATTAATTTATATGATATGATTTTGTAATAACGATATTTTAAGACGCTAAATAAATAACTCAACAAATATTTCGTCATTGTTCTTAAGACTACTGGATTTACTAGATACAAAACTATCCGTTACCGAATTCGAACCAAAATTCGAAATATTATGTGATACCTCTGAGTAAAGATAATCCTGTAGTAAAGAGATGCGAGGCAGGAAATGACGAGGGGATTTATTGCAAGCACTTGCGAGTATTATGGCATATTGTTCTGAGCAAGCGTAACAGATTTGTTTCCACACAAATATACGTGCTTGAAGTCGCTGCATTAAACATATTACAGAACAATGAACAAACTTGTGTTTTGTTTGTGTAAACAGACAAGCATTTAACATAAATCACACCTGATGTCAAACGAAGATGAGACAATTGAGAAATGGGTCTTGGCTTCACACTGGACTCTAGATTAAAAAAAAAAACATATACGATGGAGCAAGCTTACCCAAAAGTAGCCTGTTCACTCTAGTTTTAAAAATATTGGGGTTTTATACATCGCACCCTTAGTAAAATACCGACCTACAAATACTCAAAATTGTTGATAATTTTATAGCAATTCTTTGCAATATATTCTTGAGTAGGTAAGTAAATAACGCTTCAAATTTCATCTCGTGTTCATATGTGAGTGTACCTATTTACTTAACTCAAAATTGTTGTTAGATGACCTTTCATCCCTGGATTTTAGCCGATACTATTTTCACTTAGCATCTATATTAACATTTTGAGTTAGGTCGGTATTTTACTAAGGGTGGGACATATTCTTAGGAAGACTGGCAGCTAAATAGAACAAAGAGGTTTAGTTACACAAAAAAAAACAATGCCAATAACATATCTCTTCCTATGATATTAATCGATAGTACGGGAAGTTGAAATGTAGTTTTGGCATTTTGTTGTCCTAGAAAAAGGTGAACGAGTAGGCTTTTATTAAAATTGAAGGAGTGCCGTAAAGTTACCGTTAGTCAAAAAGTACGCATATCATTAGTTCAGTTATAGTTGATTCTTGAAAAAGTCTTTAGCAAGTTACCATTTGAGTGATGTACTGGTGCAGAATAAATCGAAAGCTGATGGAAGGAGATTGGCTGAGCTAGAGTCTGGGCGACGAAGGAAGTCCCGCGGAATAACACGGGACTAAAATTTGAGATTCCTTGTGTCTATGGGTATAAAACCCAAATTTGAATATTGAGGGCATCTTAAGCGCACTTCTCACGCTTCTTTGGTAAGTTGAGAATGCGTTTTTGCGTTAGTTAAACACTGGAGAAACGTAGCTTTACTTTATATCGCAGACCTGAGTCGTTGTGTCTTAATACAAATTTGGATAAGAGCTCGCAATTATCAACGGACCCATTGACCATATTCATTAGGAAGCACAAATCACTGATATTGCACCACTTCTCCAGGGGAAGGAAGTTGTATTTTAAGGTAACATAGAAAGGTCACATAATATTTCGAGTCCGATTGTACATATAGTCACGTCCCATCTTGCACTACGCATGGAGTGCATACGCCGATGTGCTTGCTGCACGTTCCGAGATTCTCAGCTAATCAATGGCTAGCTCTATGCAGATTATTGCCTCGGTGTTACTGTGTTTATGCGAGTATGTGCGTACACTATGAGTGCGCGCGTGTTCTGTGTGTGTTTTTGCATGTGTGTGTCTACGTGGCAACATGGATCTTTGTGTGTTAGCCGTGGTGATATCTGATATCCATAACACAAGTGCTAAAGCTACTTGGTACGAAATCAGACCAATGCATGAGATGTAAGAAGTTATTTTTTATTATTATTACCGAAATGTTCACCTGCTGATGTGGCAAGCCAAAGGGTAGGGCCCATTAGGGACGTCAAATGATTTTAGCTAGTAAACCAGATCTAGGTATTTCAAAAAATTTCGGAGCTCCAGTCTCGCTGCAATCACATAAGACACGCGATAAGAAGAATTTGTACATTTACGATTCTGTGATGCTTGGTATTTTTAAATTGTGTTATTTATTAATGTGGTTTAATGAGTGTTTTATACAGAAACGTCCAATGAACCTTCGTTAGAACACTAAAACAGTGTTACAGAGCTGTTTTGACGTTTGAAACCAAAAAAAAAATATACAAAATTTTCGAAAAAATAATGAAAACTGCTTTATAACGCCGTTTTAGTAATCAAAGGTTTATTGAATGTTTAAGAATAAAGTCCAATATTTCGTCTTTTGTAATAAATAAATATTGCATATCACATACATTGATCTGACTCTGAGATAGGTAGCTTAAGCATCTGTGTTAGGGATATCAGAATCAGAAACAGTGAGATTACAAATATATACATATTATAATACTTTTCTTTTGTAAATACATACTTAAAATACATAGAAAAACACCCAGGCGAATACAAACACACATGTTCATGCACACAAACGTTTGTCCTGTGCGGGGATCGAGCCCGCAACCCTTGGACCAAAGGCAGCGTTCACTACCACTGTTTCAAACGGGTCATCAAGTGCTACTTACTTCATCATCATCATCATCATCCCATTTAAGTCCCCACTGCTGGGGCACGGGCCTCCCTCAATCACATGAGGGGTAATTCCCATACTCATCACGCTTGGCAGGCGGGTTGGCGAGGGTTTTGATATAAATGCAGAGTTTTCCTTCTCTGGGTGCTGATGATCATGCCAGCAGCTTTACCTTAGTCGCCTTGTACGACACCTCGGTAAGAGTGCGGGTGGCCTATTCTACTCTGCCGGGGACCACACGGCTAACTTATTTTCACGCTACTCCCTCCATTCCATCATACCACTTAATGCCTCATTGTCCCATAAATGGATATTTAGTAAAACCGTAAGCCAAAACATCCTGATTTTTCCTGCAATATGTCAACGTCAAGCACACGTCGTCACCAGACAGGATTTATGCCACAGTGAACGAGATAAGAGCGAGGAATGTGCGACCTGTGACCTAGAAACTTAAGTGAATTGTTGCATGTTAATTAGGTTAGGTAGGCGAACATCTGATTATATTGTTCCTTGACTAATAAATAAACTACCTACGGAATTCCGGGATAAATTGACTGCAAAAAATATCAAATATAAACTCAAATTACACTTCTTTAGTACCCTCATTAATGCCGTGTGGTCCCCGGCAGAGTAGAATAGGCCACTCTCACTCATACCGAGGTGTCGTAAAAGGCGACCAAGGTAAATCTGCTGGCATGATCATCAGCAACCAGAGAAGGAAAACTCTGCATTTATATCAAAACCCTCGCTAACCCGTCTGCCAAGCGTGGTGAGTATGGCAATTACCCCTCATGTGATTGAGGGAGGGCGCGTGCCCCAGCAGTGGGGACTTAAATGCTTTCGCCAGAGAAATTATTTTCGGGCTGAAAATAATACAGGGAGCTATCCTTCTGCATACCTGGTAGAAATACAAGTCTCAAAGGCTTATCGATTAAACTGTAGTGACATGGACTAATTATAGTCCACGGTAGTGATCATACGGGATTCTAGTATCCAGTCACAAAAAACAGACACAGAAGATCAGCTCTAGATAGATACTCTTTATTCTTTATTGCACAACAAACAAAACTTAAAAGCTAGGTATACAGAGATACAATTTAGGCGGTGGCTCTAGGTGACATTGATACAAAAGTGTTTGTTGACGCGCAAGGCAGTAGGTCGGATTGTGTCTCTCCCGCACACGATCCGTATAGTCTATCTGTTTCTCACGCCAAACCACGCCGAGTAAAAGTATTTCAAGAAGTTGGCAAAGTCGCTTGCACTGCGCTATGCGTGTGCGCAGGGATTAGCTTCACGCCTGCTGCGTGTGCGCACGGATTAGCTTCGCACCCGCTGCATATGCAAGCGATTATTGCCTAGCGCTGGTATACTGTTAAATTAGTCAACTGTACTTGTTCGTAGCTTAGCACTAAAGGTAGGCAGCTGGCATTTTTTGCAGTAAAGAGTTTTTACTTACTGTCATCATTACACTGTGATAATACGTGGAGATGTTTTATTCATAGATGCCGCGCCATCTATTACTCAAGCCGGAACCTAAACCCCCCTCCCCCCATAATTGGTTTGGAAATTAAACCAAGCCAGTTCAAAGGTGCATTTCTAATTTATGGGTTATATTACTTTCTTTTAAACTTATACTAGTTTTAAGTCTCTCAACGTTTACTGGCAGCACGAGGTTTCTTTGAGGATAGAATTTGTAACTAAGTTTCCTGGAAAGAACTGAGTTACCGGTATTCCCTGCAGAATAAGCAATTCGTGGCTGGATCTTGGTTTTGAAAAACATTCGACTGCAGGTCTTATCAAAGCTTATTAAGTTCGTATATCTACTTGTTTATAGTGCACCGCTATGTTTTAGTTTGTGGCGGTTTAGAAATAATTTACATTAAATT
This sequence comes from Marasmia exigua, assembly GCA_019059595.1. Taxonomy (NCBI): domain Eukaryota; kingdom Metazoa; phylum Arthropoda; class Insecta; order Lepidoptera; family Crambidae; genus Marasmia; species Marasmia exigua. The sequence goes on along the minus strand of CM032481.1, from coordinate 21,721,834 downwards.
GTACATTGTATCTCTGATACCAAGCTTTTCAGGTTTGTATGTTGTGCAATAAAGAGTATCTATCTATATATCTAACTATCTATCTAATTTATTTACTAATCAAAACAACAGCCCTCGGTAAGCTCCCAGAGATAATACCTCCTAAATTGTACATTGTAACTATGTACACCTTTTAAGCTTTTAAGTTTAGCTTTTAAGTCTAGTATAATCCGGCTCAAAGGACCAATTTTGGTGTCCTAACGATTGGGGGATGTTATAAATAAAAGCGGACTGTAAATTTAAAGGTGCTGTAATTCTGCCGGTTTAGCTATCATCATTTCAGCCAATAGACGTCCACTGCTGGACATAAGCCTAACCCAATGTTCTCCACACAGATCGGACCTATGCCGACCGCATCCAATGGATTCCCGCGATCTTCACCAGAACGTCGGTCCACCTTGTAGGGGCCTACCACGGCTGCGACTTCCTGTACGTGGCCTCCACTCGATGACCTTTCCGTCCAAACGGCCGTCTGTTCTCCTCGGTATGTGCCCTGCCCATTGCCACTTGAGGCATGCAATCCTTTGGGCTATGTTTGTGACCAGGTTTAGCTATAAATATATAGTAATACGCAAACTCGGTACGCGTAAGCGTAGCTCGGTAAGCGTAGTGTTGGAAAAATTGTTCAGATAGCTTAATCCACTTGTTAGTAAAACATAGCTCTTATTACTAGTGTTAGTGTAGATATTATTATTTGACTACGCGTATTTTTGCGCTGGGCAGGGCACATAGCGGGGAGACCAGACGGCCGTTGGGGCGGAAAGGTCCTCGAGTGGAGGCCACGTACAGGAAGTCGCAGCCGTGGCAGGCCCCCCACAATGTGGACCGACGATCTGGTGAAGATCGCGGGAACATTGGGGGAGGCCTATGTCCAGCAGTGGACGTCTATTGGCTGAAATGATGACGCGTATTTAATTAATAAAATAAACCTGCTCCGCGTTCGGGTTTATAAGGGCTGTGGTCCAGTGACTCATCAGCACACTGTCCCATTTCCCCGCCAATGCCTTTAGTATACTGTTGAGGCTGCCAAACATTCTGCGTCTAGTTGATGCAATTTTTTCCTAATTAAGGCGTGGAAAACATCCACGTGAACATCGGCAAACTTGCCTGACGCACTGCTGAACCTCGGCAGCCCCATCAGCACCCGAAACATGTTATTGTTAAAGACGCGCAGAGCGTTGAAGAAATAAAGAAAATACATTTACTGGCCACAAACAGTATACAATTATACAGAATGACACACAACAGCGGAAACATTTAATGGTGGATATTACATTTTGTAAGGAATAAATGAAGGGTGTGGCCAATCAGGTCCCAGCCTCAGCATTGGCTGCTACGGCATTATCAGCGATGCCGCAGCAGCACTGGTATTCTGGTGGGACCTGGTTGCGAGTGAGTTAGGTAGGATCTAAAAGAAGGAATACAATATATAATGCAGGTGGGAATAGATATATACACGTATATTACATATTAAAAGAAGTGTCCAATGTGGCAGATATATATTATTATGTGCTTTTCCCCTTTTCTTAATTTGCCATACTTTTCCTCTACTCTGAGGTTGTCTGGAAGAGATCGCTATTAGCGATAAGACCGCCTATATTATTTTAGTATAATAACTTAGACTAAGATCTGTAAATTTTGTGCAATAAAGTGTATCTATCTATCTATCTATATTAAATACATAAATAAATATTAATACAGAAAGTCAACATTCAAGATCGAGACACAACAGGTACAATACAAAGCATACAACAACAAGAAAACAACAAATACTATACAATTTCTGGGTGTGGTTTACAATCTTCTGCGTGCAACAGAAATAAAGAGTCTATCTATCTATCTATCTAACAGAGTAACAGTAGATGAAATGATAGAGTTAATACATAGTCTCCTTATAAACTTATAAATGTCGTGTGGTCCGCGGCAGAAAAGAATAAGCCACCCTCACCCTTACCGAGGTGTCGTAAAAGGCGACTAAGGTAAAGCTGCTGGCATGATCATCAGCACCCAGAGAAGGAAAACTTTGCATTTATATCAAAACCCGTCTGCCAAGCGTGGTGAGTATGGCAATTACCCCTCATGTGATTGAGGGATGCCCGTTCACCAGCAGTGGGGACTTAAATGGGCTGACGATGACTCCTTATAACGACTTATTATTAGTAATAGTAATCGTGTAGAGCCTGCCGCGGCTAACCTAGCCGCGATATCTTTTCTGTCAAAGTCGTTATAAATGTGGTTCTAATATTTTTCAGTCCTCCAACATAATCCGTTTAACTGGCCTTGGACACACTTGATTCCAACTAAAGTGTAATATTTTATAAATGATTTCGTCAATCGATTAATTGTTTTCATAAATCAAATATTTTTTTAGATACCTATTTAACGATACCCCTCACGGTACGTGTATGTATGGTAATCTAAATATATTGTGTTTTTAATCTTTTTTTTTGTAATTTTTTTTTGTATACAGACTGACCGGATGGCGCAATTGGTAGTGACCCTGCCTCTTACGTCAAAGGTCGTGGGTTCGATCCCCACCTTGGACAAACATTCGTGCGATGAACACTTGTGTTTGTTCGGTGTCTGGGTGTAATATATGTATTTAAGTATATATTTGTGTTCCTCTGTTGTCTGATATCTGTAACACAAGTGCTTAAGCTACTTAGTACGGAATCAGGTCAACGTATGAGGTGTTGTGAGAATTATTATTATTATGTGTGTCTTTCGAACCATAACCTCGGGCAATTACGTCCCGGATTAGTATTATTATGTTCATGATTATTATTATTATTATATTATTATATACAAAAAAATATATATTATCTAAAATATAACGTATAATCCATCAACACACGTGTAAAACCGCGGATCGCAGATAGTAATATAAAAATGTTAAGTATTAAGTAAAAGCCTATTGGAATATTTTTATTTGACTGTAGAAGTACCTTGAATTCAATAAAAAGACAAAGTCCAAAAGGCAATCTCGAGAAAACGTCGCTTAGTTATAGATCTTTATTTTTGTGACATCTTTAAAAATGAGGTAAAAATGAGAGCGGCTTAGGTACATTAACTTCTAATAATCTCGGCCGAATCGTTTACGTAAATGGCTTCCCCCAAGAAATGGGAGACTGGGGCACTTTAGGATGGCTGTTGGAAATTATTTCGTTTCCGTTTCGAAGATGTCCAAATAGTCCAGCTGTGTCTCTGATTTGAGCTTTGAAGTGTAGCACTAAATAAATAATAGTCTTCATCTAAGCTAGTACCTAATTCCAAGTTGCGTCCAAGGCTGTCACTTCAGAGTTTGGGGTACGCGTGGATCATGATTCACGATTTGGAGAGTCAATTAATTACAATGAAGTGACTGCTGTCTGACCTTCGCAAGGGAACTAGACCAATTGATCATGGTTATCGTGACTGTAATTGCTCATGAAAACTTCCAGGATTCCTTTACAGCACATTTTGAAAAATATAAATGAATGTAACGATAGTAAGGTAACTAGTTTCTGTAACTAAACCAATATAAGTAAAGAATGCACTTAAAAAAAATTCGACTGTCTTCAGGTGGGACTCGAATCCACGATTTTTTGCTAACCGAGCAACGGCAGTACCGACAAAGCTACCGGAATCAATATTTGTAAGTACATACAAATATTGATGAAACTATCTGTTACATATTTAAATTAGGGATAAAATAATATAAACGCCACTTTTAAACATATTGTTTATTTTCTGTCACCATGGTAACTGTCAAACAAACAAGCAATGAAGCAAGTGTGGACGCAGCCACACACTCACGATCATTTATTGCTATCGATGTACTAGGTACAAGAATACATACTTTCGTCGAATCACGGCGAAGCAAAAAGCACTTACAAAATTCTTCAATAACTCTGGTAGCTTAGTCGGTAAAGCAGTTGCTCGGTTAGCAAAAGATCGTGGGTTCGAGTCCCACCCGAAGATTGGTGAAAAATTTTATTACAAATTGCTATTGTATATTCTTAACTGCTATTGTATATTCACGCCGTGTGGTCCCCAGCAGAGTAGAATAGGCCACCTTCACTCTTAGCGAGGTGTCGTAAAAGGCGACTAAGGTAAAGCTGCTGGAATAATCATCAGCACCCAGAGAAGGAAAACTCTGCATTTATATCAAAACCCTCGCCAACCCGTCTGCCAAGCGTGGTGAGTATGGCAACTACTCCTCGTGTGGTGGTGATTGAGGGAGGCCCATGCCCCAGCAGTGGGGACTTTAATGGGCTGATGATGATATTCCTAATTGTATCATCAATTGCAACTTGGGCTCTTCTCTTGCTTACCATCAGGCTAAGGAGAGCCAATATAAAAAAAAAAACTTGTGCTAGAGGAATACAATGTGATAATATTATAGGTCCTACTCTCTCCAAAATGTTTGCAGTGCCTGACAGGGTCCATATTGTAACTTAAAATACTTTAAACTAAGATCTTTGTTCAAAATATGAGAAAGCAATAAAGAGATTGAATTGAATTGAGCTTTGGATGCAACCGGGAATTAAACGTTAGGACAAAGGAGATACTCGTCTTTCACCTAACATTTTGATCACATTGTTAATTTACAAAAAGCTTTACAATGTAACCTCCATTGTTTAAAGAAAATTGCGTCTCGACTTCTTAGTTTTAGAGTAGGTACAGTGAGAGAATAAAAAGGTTCTTCACCTTAAAGTAAATTTTCGCTTGCACTGCAAGACTCAGTTAAACATACCGTTTTAAAAGAATCTGCCAACCTTTTAAAAATGTTATAATTCATTTTGACATAGACAGAGAGATTTTGACTTTTTAACCTAATAACCAAGCATTTGCGAATGACACACGAGACAGCCAATGGTAAAAACATCCAAAATAAAAACGTCACCGACCATGACAATAAATTCTCTTTTTAATTTTTTTTATTATAAATTTCATTGCCACGTCAAACCAATGTAGCTTTTACTTCATATCTTTAAATTATCTTTACATCAAAAAGCATCAAAGTTTCTACAAGCAAATCTCAACTTTCTGATCTAACAGTTAAGCATAATTTTCTGTGCAACAGGTATAACTTTGACAAATTTACGAAAGGTAATAAGTGCTCATAGCATATCAAATGAATCAATTTGAAAACTGACGAACCTTTTCGTTCTTTGACTGTACTTGGCTCACGAGCCATTTACTTGAGTACTTTACACTTTGGCACCTTTCTCTCATAGTGATTACAGTAGAAATTCAATTGTAAGTCATGTTCTAGTTGTAAAAGCACGGTACTACAACGTGCTTAGCAAAGTGCTTAAAAATAATATTCAAGGTGTGCAGTGCGTTCTTAAATTGACTAAAGGTTTTGTCTTTTATATACTGAGAAATATTGTTTTGTATATTCACATCATCATCATCATCATCATTTCAGGCAATAGACGTCCACTGCTGGACATAGGCCTCCCCCAATGTTCTCCACACAGATCGGTCCTGTGCCTCCCGCATCCAATGGATTCCCGCGATCTTCACCAGATCGTCGGTCCACCTTGTAGGAGGCCTGCCACGGCTGCGACTTTCTGTACGTGGCCTCCACTCGAGGACCTTTCCGCCCCAACGGCCGTCCGTTCTCCTCGCTATGTGCCCTGCCCATTGCCACTTGAGGCATGCAATCCTTTGGGCTACGTCTGTGACCTTAGTTCTCCTGCGGATCTCATCATTTCTGATACGATCACGCAGGGAGACTCCGAGCATAGCCCTCTCCATTGCTCTCTGGGTGAGTTTGAGCCTCCTTAATCGGTACACTGTAAGCGGCCACATTTCGGTTCCGTATGTCATCAGTGGCAACACACACGCATTAAAGGCTTTCGTCTTGAGACACTGCGGTAGATCTGCCGAAAATATGCTGCGTAGCTTCCCGAACGCTGCCCAGCCGAGTTGGATTCGTCGATCGACCTCTTTCTGGAAGTAAGACTTACCAAGCTGGACTTTTTGTCCGAGGTAGATGTAGTCGTCTACAACTTCCAGTGTAGAGCTTCCAACCTTTACAAGAGTGGGCACGACATGGGAATTCGACACAATTTTCGTCTTGTCCATTTTCATTTTCAGACCCACTTGTTGGGAGACTCTATTGAGGTCGTCGAGCATTTTGCCTAAGTCTTCCAAGGTCTCAGCCATGACTACGATATCATCAGCGAATCGAAGGTCAATCATGTACCTACTCGCCATTTATATTGATGCCAAGTCCATCCCAGTCCAGAAGTTTAAACACGTGGACCTCCAACAGAGTGGTGAACAGTTTCGGCGATATAACGTCGCCCTGTCTCACACCTCGCCGGAGAGGTATGGGTTTTGATTCCTCGTCCTGAAGACGGACTGACATTATGGCGTTTTCGTATAATGACTGCAACACTTGTATGTATCGATAGTATATTCGGCACCTTTGGAGAGACTGTAGCACGGCCCAGGTCTCAACAGAGTCTAAGGTTTTCTCATAGTCCACAAACGCTAAGCATAATGGCAGATTATAGTCTTCGGTCTTCTGTATAACCTGCCGCAGCGTATGTATGTTGTCTAAGGTGCTAAAGCCTTTTCGGAAGCTTGTTCGGGAGGCTGGAAGTCGTCGAACCTGCGTACGAGACAATTCGTCATAACTCTCGAAAACAGCTTATATATGTGACTCAACAGCGTGATAGGCCTGTAATTCTTCAATTGGGATTTATCACCCTTTTTTAAGAAAAGCCTCACCACGCCAGAGTGCCACGCTTTGGGTGTGTATTCACGCACAGGCAGAAACATTTTTTTTCATACATGTCGACTTGTCGACGACCAGACACTTTCCGACACACTTGATCCTCTGTCATTGCGTAGAGATGTAGCATCACTGTGCATCTTCTATCGCATTTACAATGGGGAATGTTCCGAGGAGCTGTTCGGCCTTATTCCAGCTGCAATTTTTCACCACCGCACATCACGTCAGAATGCCAAATTCCATCCACATCACCTGGATGGATTTATATCGACTAGAGTGCGTTTCTCACGTCATTTCCTACCACGCACAGTAAAACTGTGGAACCAGCTGTCATCCGTGGTGTTTCCGAACAGATACGACCAGGTGACCTTCAAGAAAAGGGTTTACTCTTTTCTTAAGAGCCGGCAACGCATATGTGATACCTAAGGTGTTGCAGATGTCCATGGGCGGCGGTGATCACTTTCCATCAGGTGTGCCGTATGCTCGTTTGTCCGCTATAGTGTAAAAAAAAAAACTTTTTGGAACAAGAGCGATGGTAGCTCACATCAAGCGCCTTCCATGAGGGGGGTCGGGTTCGTACCTGAGCATGCACCTCTGATTTTTCAAATCTATGTGCGTATTTCTACCATTAGTTCGGCGGCGAGAGAAAACATCGTGCGCAGTGCATTCTAAAATGTACTACAGGTTTGTATGTCTTTTATATACTGAGAAATATTGTTGTGTATATTCACGCACATGCTGAAACATTTTTTTCATACGTGTACTTTTTGGAACAAGAGGCCAATCCGCGGGAAAGGGGGGATTTGAAGATTGGCAGCGCATTTGTGGCTCCACTGGTGTCACGGGTATACATGGACGGTGGCAATCTCTTACCATCAGGTGATGCGTCTGCTCGTCTGCCACCTATTTTTTTTAATTTAGTCTGTAGAGTCCCACTGCTGAGCAAAGACCTCCCCCAAGTCACCTATCACATAAAAAAAAAACTTTCAGAATATTTGTCCTCCTAACCGATTTTTCGGTTATGGCGGCCAATGTCGGCGATCAGCCATCGACGCAAGACATACTGTAGAGGTCAAATAAGTTCGAAAACGCTACTCTCTATTCCCTTACCCTCATATTTTCACGGGACACTAGTGTGACACCACCATAGAGGTATCAGGCACAGGACCAGGTGCTTTCTGAAAAACAAAAAACCACCAACTTCCAGATTTCGGGCTGACACTAAGAGTTTCTCAACACAAAAAGTCTGTTAAACATTTTTTACCGCAGACGCCGCTTTGTTGTGCAACCAGTGGGTGAATATAGATAGTGATTACTGCGCTCTCGAGGCAGTAGGCGTTTTACCTATATGTAATAATTACACTGTAGCTTTACTTTATATACGACCTAAGTAAGAATGCTCCTTCCATACGGTTGGTTCGTAGTTCGAATCCGAGCATGCACATCTGATTTTTACCCGACTACGGCAAAGCAAAAGGAGGGTTATGATTTTGACAGGCTATGTATGTATGTATGTATGTTCATCTGTTTCCACGTAACTTCTAAAATAGTTATCATATTTGAACAAATGAAGTATCGTTAGAAGCGTCTTGGTTGTCTTTCTGGTTATAGGCAACATGTCGTTACGTTAAATTTATTACAGCGCCCTCTAGGGAACTTAGAGTAAAGAACTAAAAAAAAATTTTGCTTGACGGTACCGTGTGGGGTATCAAATGAAAGAGCTTTTTTAGCACGTCTCAAATATGTAATTATATTTACATAACTAAAAATATGTTAAATAAAAATAAAGTTTAAAAACTAAAACCCGACTACCAAAAATACGATCTAAAAAGTACAAAACAAGAAAATTGTCTCTGCTGAAACGATTATGCCGTATCGCCGTGGTCGTATACCACCTACTGTAGCAAAACAGATTCATTATAATTATTAAATAAAATCAATGTGGCATACGACCACGGCGATACGGCATAATCATTTCAGCAGAGACAATTTTCTTGTTTTGTACTTTTTAGATCGTGTTTTTTTGGTAGTCAGGTTTTAGTTTTTAAACTTTATTTCAAATGTGTACTTCTTTGTACTATTAGCTAGGCAGTCGAGAAAACATCGGAAACCTGCACGTTCCAGATAGTTCCTGGCAATTAAGAATTCGGGAGATTTTCAGCTAGTGTTTGTCTTATGTACTCGTCCATTAAAATTCAACAGTACAACCTGAGTTTTCTTAAGTTAGACTGAATAGGATGCGTCTGGGGAAGCTTGCTATAGAGTAAGCTTGCCTAGACGCATCCTCCTATGATAGCATAATCTTCTTCTTAATTCTGGGGGTCAGTGTGAAGCCAAGAGCGGGCTCATCATAAACAAAAACAGAGTTTTCATCACGAAAAGGACGGATTAAAAGTTGACATAAATTATTATCAAGTCCTTTTTATTCGACACGTCATCCATCTTTATGTCATTTAAAACATTCAGCCCAAATAATTTCATACAAAAAATGCTTGGTAAAACGATCGGACGTCATCTGGGCCGAATCCCAGCCCCTTTTAATGGAATTACGCCTCCCAAAATACTGCCTGTTATGTTATGGTAATGTAATCTGGAACAAGTTAGCTTTATGTGGGGGACGGCCATGTAAAAGGGTAAGGGAGCATTCTACGCATTTCCTTGCTTAGATAATGTAAGGAAGTAAATGTGGAGCTTTTTACAATTTTGCCTTGGTGAACACTTCTGTCTTCAGAAGAAGCTGTTAAATGATGGGAAATGTTGAACAAGATTGGACCTAGGATCGAGCCTTGGTCGAACACCTCTCATGATCTAGGGAATTTAAGTAAAAGGAAAACGTTGAATAGTGTTAGAGATAGGAGACGTCCTTTGGGAATACCTTAACTTATGTTTAGATACTTGCGATGGATACTTCATTACACAGAAGCAAACTTAAAAACATTACTGTCATTTAGTGTACAATTTAATTTATAAAAGGAACCAGGAAATAACATTGTAAATACTACTTAATCGAAAGCCTGACTAATTACTAAACTTATTATTGGGTTTAATTACCTACTCAAATACTGCTAAAATTGTATACTAACTAGATGTTGTGTTTTAAAACAATGTACGGAAATTCAGAAACTAGACAAGTTATTAAAAGAAAGCAAAGTTGCCAGAATGAGTATTGCTATTTTAGGTATTTTTTGTTGTTTTGATCGAAATACACAAATATGAACTTTGCAAATAGTTTACAACTTTGCCGCAACTAAAAAAGTGGAGTTCGTTCCCGAAATGTGTTTCATAACAGACTATATAATATAACATACGATCTTTGAAACGAGCTACAGAAAAACTTAGATGAGCAAAAGGTAAAAACAACCTATTTTTGAAATGTTGTTCAGTTTATTTATCAATTCACGCCCTGTTGGTCTATTGGTTTCAGTACCAGACCGTGATCTCGTGTTCGATTGCCGGGCCGAGCAAATGTATGTTTCGAATTTTTCGAACATAGCTCGGGCTTATGAGCACCAACCCGCATTAGGCAAGCGTGGTGATTAAGCCTAAACCCATCATAGTAGTGATGACTTGACTTTTATTATGGAGACTTTTGCCCTGCAGTGGGACAGTATATAGGCTGATACTACTTATTCATCAATGAACCAAATTTCGAATTATACCTATAAATTGACCTCCTTCTATATAGCTATGTGCGGTGCAAATGATATTTTTTACTCTATAATTTAACTGAATAATTTGGGAAAGATTATTTTTATGTGATCGGTGGCACACGAGCAGACGGATCGCCTGATGGTTAGCGATTGACGCCGCCCAAAGCGACAGTGGAGTCACAAGTGCGCTGCCAAACTTTAAACCCCCCACTCCCCCCGATTGAGCCTCCATTACCCTCACTCACATTACATTTGAAAGATGGTTACCGGCAACATATTCGCTATCTTTCTGATTTCGCTGATGTTCATTGGCGGCGTTGATTACTTTCCATCAGGCGACTCGCTTGTTCGTTTGTCGCCTCTAGCGTAAGAAAACCCGTTTGGTGTCCAGGTTTCTTTTCGGTTATCCTCGCAAGCCTCGATGTTGCACATAACTGAGGCCGATTTTCTGCCTGAGATTCCCATGTACTTGGATTAATACCGCAGCTACATTCCTTCGGGTGTGGCTCAAGTCCATGGTTCTATCACTTACTATCAGGCGACCCACTTGCTCGTGGCATCCCTTTCCCATAAAAAAAAGCTTTTAAAGCGGCATCACAATATCCTCCAACCAATTTCGGCTACAGCGGACAGTGTCAACGATCAGCCACGTACGCAGTGTTATCGCTATTCCCTTACACTCACATTCCGATGACTGCTGAAAGTGCTTTCAGAGGCACGGGGGTACACGACCGCCGATTTCTAGACTCCGGACTGTCACTAAGAATTTCTCACCGAAAACTTAGGTACGAATTGGCCCGACCGATCGAACCTCTTGCGCAACCGTCGCTTAGAAGTGCGACCCACTAACTATTGCACCACCGAGCGGAATTATTACTAGCGGTCGGCAGTACGGCTCTGTTTGTCTGAGATAGTATTCTATTCTCTTCCTTAACTCATTTTTGTGCTACTGTTTCATGCAGCAAACTATGTCCTAAAATTTAAGAGCCCCATCTCAAAACTTGCAGTGGGCAGTCAAAAGTAGGGACGGACAATAAACACAACTAGTGTTAGGGCAATTCTTGCTCTTTTTACACCAAGTTGCGATGTTTTATGAACAAGCACAATAACATGCAGCGTTCTGGAATAAAACTGGCCAAGCGTGAGTTGGGAGTTACGGAATGGTTTCATGACTTTTTGAAGTTTAGTATTAGAGCTAATAAAGAAAGAAAGAAAAATATTTATTCAGTGTATTACAAATAACATTAAACATTTAGATTATGACAGTACACAGTAAAACGCTGAAAATGCACATACTCACCATGTGTCAGGGTGTAGACACCCTGACGCTGGTATTCTGTATGTACCCATAGAAAGAGCGCTGCTATAAAAATAATTCACACACACATCTCTCAGAGGGGTATGGAGGATGGCCAGCACAGCTTTAGGTACTACATAATTTTAGTAGATTTAAAATAAACTTTTTGTAATTAATTCGGAATATATTCAATGACTGACACTTTTTTAGAGGTAGTGGTATTTTGTTCCAGAATTTCGTGACAGAATAACGAAAACTTCCACGAAACGCTGCTGTGCTGTGTCATATCAAAATATAAACGAAAACTTCCACGAAACGCTGCTGTGCTGTGTCATATCAAAATATATTCAATCATGTCCAGACAGTGTCAAATGAATGTTGAGTTATGACGACTAATATAAGTGGCCCTCACTCAGCATAAGTCACGGCTTAGACAAATGCCATGACGCTGGTTTTCAGTGAGACCAGCTGAGTGAGTGCCACGGACGCTTGTCTAGTGTATTTTGTGTACTTAACGTATATGTGTGTAATATGGGTATATACTCGTAATACTTATATTTGTGTACAATACTACATTCCAAATCGATCTGGCTAAAAGTGGCCTTGGAATAATGGTTTTATATCCCTTCAATCTTCAAAGACCGGCTGATGGTGATGTAAGTAAAGATGTTTTAAGATCATTTAAAACATTTTTATTTACATCACAAAACTATCGAATTTTCTGATCACTCACATTTCATTTACAATACTCCTAATATTTTGTGCGAAATTAACCTTTCTTCCAAGTTAAGGAAAATAGCGACACGTCCGCCGTACCATCCTTTTCTAGAAGCAATTAGGTCATTTTCGTAATAAAAAGTAGATTGAAAATATTTTAAGATATCTTTCTTCCTGCAAATTAAATTCTCTCAATATTCTTAAGTCACATTCAGAAAAATTATTGACCTGGAAAACCCTTAAAAAATAAAACCTTTATTAACAACGACTATTTTTATGTGATAGGTGGCAGACGAGCAGACGGATCGCCTGATGGTAAGCGATTGCCGCCACCCATAGACACCCGCGACACCAGTCGAGTCATAAGTGTGCTGCCAACCTTTAAACCTCCCTTTTACTACGCAGCGAAACACAGCACAGTGCTACTTATAACCATGTTCTATCGCAAATAAATGATTGATTGATTGATTGATACTTCACGCCGGTTTTCAGAGAGGTCGTATCACTACGGTTGAGCCGGCCGAGTGGCTCATTGATTAATAAATTTACATTAATGTAGGTTATGGTAACATACTTTGTCGCAATTTGGATTCAATCTTCCTAATTTGTCATAAAACCAAAAGTCCAAATTAAAATCCGGGCGTGTTATACTCACAAACACAGAACCCTAAAACAATGTCCACAGCTTCGGTCCCCGAAAAGAATTTTCTATGGAATATATTCCGCCATTTTTTCGTGTAACACCCATTTCGGACATTCATAAAAGGAATTGGTGGTCCGCCAGCATCCACAACGCTTTGCTCGTGAAAATGTTTTAGAGGGAATTTTTAGCAACTGACGGCAATATCAGAAAGTAGTTAGCAAGCCTTAATCCGTAGAGGATCACGTTGAGCTTCGGCTGTGTCCCTGTGTCCTGGTGACTGTTTTGCACTTTGAACGATGAGGGAGAACCGCATGAGGTTTAGTGGGTATGCCTCTGGTCAACTTCTCACTGGATTAGCAAGCCGAAGCGGCATATTGCCCTCAGAACTGACAACAGAACTGCTCAAAGAAGTCCTAGTAGTGGAGATCGCGTCTCGGTAAACGTAGCCTTCAGGCCAGATGGAGTGATGATTTGGGCAGGATGACTATCAAGCCACGCCTTGGCATGAATGGGCCAGCTCAATCGGAGTGATACCACGGCCTCACAGAAGGCGTGAAGTAGAACCGGTAGTACCAGTAGAGGGTACCGGAGGCCCAATCCGGGGGCAAGGGGGGTTTCAAGGTTGGCAGCGCACTTGTGACTGTCTCCATGTCATCGCTTACCATCAGGTGATCCGTCTGCTCGACTGCCACCTATCACATAAAAAAACAAAAAAGTCATCGACATCTAATGAAAAGTTTTAAGCTTCACATGTGTCTTAGAGTGTTGTGGTTTGTTGTTAGTCAAACATTCTGATGAAGGATATCTTGGTAATACAAAAATCACAGTAGAATGCAGAATATTTTTACCTTAACTAACTTGCCGTGTGGTCCCCGGCAGAGTAGAATAGGCCACCCTCTCTCTTACCGAGGTGTCGTAAAAGGCGACTAAAGTAAAGCTGCTGGCATGATCATCAGCACCCAGAGAAGGAAAACTCTGCATTTATATCAAAACCCTCGCCAACCCATCTGCCAAGCGTGGTGAGTATGGCAATTACCCCTCATATGATTGAGGGAGGCCCGTGCCCCAGCAGTGGGGACTTAAATGGGCCGACGACGATGAGCCCTAACAATTTAAAACACTCTTTATAAGACTAACCCAAACATTAGGGATTAGTAGAATCCGTTACCACGTCAAAAATAAAATATTACCTTAGCCTGGATAGTTATGAGTAAGAAAATGAAAATTTAATAAACCAACGAAACTGAGCTCTTGCTTAAATTTCCCGGCGTTTTCTGGCTATTAATTATTGCAACGAAAAAGTGGATTACCATATGTTGGCGGTACGAAATTCACCGGTTAAATTCAAACATTATTCATAAAAATGCGAGTAGGCGACGCCATTTACATCTGCACCTTTTAACTTTTGAGTAAGCTTTTAAAAGTTATGACGTTACGTTATGAATATGGGCTGCTTCAAGAAAGATAAAAAAAAATGAAGATTTTTTTATTGGCCACAGAACACTGAAGACACGAATGGGTACCAGCTCGAACCAAGCGTTTCGCTTCTTCTTTCTTGGTACGAACTGCTAACGAATGGAACAACTTGCCGGCTTCTGTATTCCCAGAGAGCTGCAATTTGGGTGTCTTTAAGTCGAGAGTGAATAGGCTTCTTCTGGGTAAGCACGCTACATCTTAGACCTTATTGTCACTTTCCATCAGGTGAGATGAGGTCAAGTGTAAAGCCCATTATGATAAAAATAAAAGAATGACATCAATACACAAATAGGACAGATTCTGTAGCCAAAAAGGCCCAACCTCAGGATATGCTGCAGTGACCGAAGCCGCTGCAGCGCTGGTTTTCAAGTGATATGGTTTCCAGATTATTTACTCGTGGCCTGCGAGATCAGTCTCTAATTACAAGTATACTGTCATTTAGGTTAGGTTAGGTTTGACTGTGAAAGAGCCACACTTCGGTATGAATGGGCCTGCACGACCGGAGTGATACCACGGCCTCACAGAAAACCGGCGTGAAGCATCACTGTTCTGTGTTTCGCTGCGCGAGTGAGGGTACCGGAGGCCAAATCCGAGGGAAGGGGGGCTTAATGGTTGGCATTGCACTTGTGACTGGTCCAATCTGGTGTCCGGGGGGGGGGGGGGGGAGGGTTTCCGCGCGGCGGCATCTTGTACCATCAGGTGATCCGTCTGCTCGACTGCCACCTATCACATAAAAAAACAAAAAAGTCATCGACATCTAATGAAAAGTTTTAAGCTTCACATGTGTCTTAGAGTGTTGTGGTTTGTTGTTAGTCAAACATTCTGATGAAGGATATCTTGGTAATACAAAAATCACAGTAGAATGCAGAATATTTTTACCTTAACTAACTTGCCGTGTGGTCCCCGGCAGAGTAGAATAGGCCACCCTCTCTCTTACCGAGGTGTCGTAAAAGGCGACTAAAGTAAAGCTGCTGGCATGATCATCAGCACCCAGAGAAGGAAAACTCTGCATTTATATCAAAACCCTCGCCAACCCATCTGCCAAGCGTGGTGAGTATGGCAATTACCCCTCATATGATTGAGGGAGGCCCGTGCCCCAGCAGTGGGGACTTAAATGGGCCGACGACGATGAGCCCTAACAATTTAAAACACTCTTTATAAGACTAACCCAAACATTAGGGATTAGTAGAATCCGTTACCACGTCAAAAATAAAATATTACCTTAGCCTGGATAGTTATGAGTAAGAAAATGAAAATTTAATAAACCAACGAAACTGAGCTCTTGCTTAAATTTCCCGGCGTTTTCTGGCTATTAATTATTGCAACGAAAAAGTGGATTACCATATGTTGGCGGTACGAAATTCACCGGTTAAATTCAAACATTATTCATAAAAATGCGAGTAGGCGACGCCATTTACATCTGCACCTTTTAACTTTTGAGTAAGCTTTTAAAAGTTATGACGTTACGTTATGAATATGGGCTGCTTCAAGAAAGATAAAAAAATGAAGACACGAATGGGTACCAGCTCGAACCAAGCGTTTCGCTTCTTCTTTCTTGGTACGAACTGCTAACGAATGGAACAACTTGCCGGCTTCTGTATTCCCAGAGAGCTACAATTTGGGTGTCTTTAAGTCGAGAGTGAATAGGCTTCTTCTGGGTAAGCACGCTACATCTTAGACCTTAATGTCACTTTCCATCAGGTGAGATGAGGTCAAGTGTAAAGCCATTTGATATAAAAATAAAAGAATGACATCAATACACAAATAGGACAGATTCTGTAGCCAAAAAGGCCCAACCTCAGGATATGCTGCAGTGACCGAAGCCGCTGCAGCGCTGGTTTTCAAGTGATATGGTTTCCAGATTATTTACTCGTGGCCTGCGAGATCAGTCTCTAATTACAAGTATACTGTCATTTTAGGTTAGGTTAGGTTTGACTGTGAAAGAGCCACACTTCGGTATGAATGGGCCTGCACGACCGGAGTGATACCACGGCCTCACAGAAAACCGGCGTGAAGCATCACTGTTCTGTGTTTCGCTGCGCGAGTGAGGGTACCGGAGGCCAAATCCGAGGGGAAGGGGAGGCTTAATGGTTGGCATTGCGCTTGTGACTCCACTGGTGTCGCGGGTTTCCGGGCGGCGGCAATCGTTTACCATCGGGTGATCCGTCTGCTCCTGAAAAATTTCACATCTTATCTCATCTCAGCGTGTGTTTCCCTGTTGCGCCTAAAGCTGTCGTTTCAAAGGTTGGGGTACGCTTAGTCCATGACCCACGATTGGGGAGTCTGGTAATTAATTACAATGAAGCGACTGCTCGACCTCAAACCCTTTAACAGGAAACTGAAACTGAATCATGGCTTTAGAGACTATCCGAATCCGATTTTATTAACAGTCTATATTGCATAATTATTTAGCGTAATATTAATTTGGCCGAATTTGGTTTTAGCACAATTTTTTTAGGCGGCAAAGTAACCAGTATTTACTATATTATATAAAGTAAAAGTAGGTTTAGGTGCGGTGGGGGTGGCCCAAGCCGCTTTTTAATGACTTATGGTTAATTATTTTATGCTTAATCATGTTTATGCTAAAAACTGTTGTGCTTATTAGTATTATGCGAAATTATCATTAGTAGTAATTACATTATGCAAACTTATTTCATGCTTAAAATGTTTATGCTTCTTGTCGGTGAACCCCAGTTGATTGCCTGGGTTCCCGGGTTCGATCTAGACACTAATTTAAAACCTTTGAATTGCATCAGTGAATCTAAATCTCGTAAGTTTTTTAAGAAGCGCCACATCTTAGACTTAATTTTCGCTTGTTAACCGAGGTATATAATTACTGTTAGCGTCAAAGTCTCAATTTCTCTCTATTAGAGTTTTAATTTGGGAAACCACCCTTCCTAAATTTAATTTCTTTCTTATCTTTTGTTAAAACGGTTTTGCCCTTTGCGAGATGAACAAAGAGAAGAGCAATTTCTTTTCCGGTTTTGAATCGAATCCCTGGTAGGATCATTAAAAATTGTCTAGTTAAACAATTTTAGTCAGTGCCTCCCTGAAGTCTGAAAATTTCCGGTTTTGCTCCCTCGTGCGTTGGACGGTACGTTAAGCCATTCAGTAGGGCCCAATCCCTATCTTGTAATGTAAGACTGGTGTCTTATTGAAATATGTGGATCAGGAAATTCAGTGTCTGCGTACACACCGGTGCTGTATAATACTGCATTTTGGCAGTTAATTGAGATGAGTCTGCTAGTCGGCTACCTATCACATAAAAAAGAATGGCTGCCGCAGTAGAAATTCCGTTAACATCAATGGTCTTATGGCTCCTAATCTAAAACCCCCTTATTACAAACGCGAACTAAGGATAGTCCCGGTACAAAACCCGTACCAGTTCCTTTTAACTTTGCGTGTTGGAACGGGATGACATGAGCTTTAGTACGGTAACAACTTTAGTTGGTGATTTAAAATAAGGTGGAAAATTATTAGGTCTCCATCATCTTAGCATTTTGTCTCGATTGCGTCCTGAGCTGTCTGAAAATGATTAGGCATTTTCCTGAAAGGGTTCCGTAATTAGGAGTGTACATTGTATTCCTTCCATTCAGGGGGTTTAATTTTCTGAACTGCAAGTACCCACTTGATCCATCACAAAACGCCATGTTGGAGTGTACTAATGTAAACCTCATTTGCCCTCCTATATCGAGTCCTCACGTTCCCGTGGCCAATTACGATCAGTCTACGAAGAGAAAAAAGGCCCTTTCCTCCCTTTGTCGTAGGTTGAGTAAAAATTCTAAGTTCCATGAGACTTGTATATAAAAGTGAACCAATCATTGAATGGGTCAGCGGTTTAGCAAGCTTAAGTGGTAGTGGGCTGGTCATATCAGCCGCAGAACCGACAACCATTGGAGACAGAGCCTTTCTACATAAGCAAACATAATGTGCGACGTAATAAAGAGTGACGATTTTCGCAAGATGACTGAGATGACTAGGAAAAAGACAAGCATCGCCTGATGATAAGTGATTGCCGCCGTTTAGAAATATCCGCGACGCCAGTGGAGTCACAAGTGCGCTGCCAACCTTTAAACCACTTATGGTGTAAAATCATTTATGGAGTACAAAAACCGACCAAAAAGTTAAGTATAAGTATTTAATAAACAGTTTTAATGCTTTCCGAAAGGCTGGATTTTCGAAATTGCTTAAAAAGGGATCCGGTTTAATTACTAACAATTTAAATCATTTGGCCTCGGTAGTATGAAGGTATTAGTATAATATTATATTTTTTTAGATAAAACACGGTGTTATTTTTCATCGATACTTAGTCATCAATCCTGTAATATCTAGTCCTGTGATAGTAGTCTGTTTCGTTGATCTTGAGAAGGCTTTCGACAGTGTGACTCGAGAAGCCCTCTGGATTGGAAACCTACTTGGAAAACTAGGATGTACCGAAAAGCTCGTGAAACTTCTGCGGCTCCTGCATGATGGTATGGAATGTTGCGTCGCTGTCGATGGTGATCAGTCCAGGTTTTTTACCGTAACCTGAGGCATAAAGCAGGGTTGTGTGCTGGCTCCGACTTTGTTAGCCTTGTACTTTGCAGTGGTAGTTCGTAATGTCATCCAAGCTACTTCCGAGGGCGTCCGTATCCAGTTCTTCACAGATGGCAGTCTCTTCAATCTAGCCAGGTTTAAGTCCCGAACCAAGGTATCACATGTATTAATAACTGATATATAATGTATGCTGATGACTTGTGTTTTGTAACAGAGTCTCCAGACGGCATGCAATACTTGAAATGCTTAACTTAATATCTTTTATATATCTAATCTTTAATTTAAAATCATGTCAAGCTTGCTATTCACCCAACCTTACCCTTATAACCCGACAGAATCAAAGTCGATTACCGATAAAATTCTCCATTCAACTTTAGCACTCCACTTTTAGTTCCAGTGTCGAATGAGTTACAATTAGTTCCGAGTTTAATCGTGTGTTAAGAGCCGGAACGAGGTAATTCCGTTAATGCGAGTGCCGCTCGGTAATAGATTGTTTGAGCAAACATTCGTACACTACAGTGATAGTTTAATTGATTTGTCTAGTACCAAGTTTCGAGCTGGTTTAATTTGGTATTTATCTAAATCTTTTTTCTTTTAACCGTGAAATACCGTAAAAATTTCCTACTTACGCTTCAGCATGAATGAGACCGATGGTGGTTCAGTGGTTAATAGCGCGCTTTTCATACGAGGGGTCATGGTCCGAATTCGAGCATGCATTTCCACCATGATCTCGGTAGTGAGGCAAATATCGTGAGGAAATCTACCTGTCTACATATCTCAGATCTTTATAATAGGTGTCGAAAATATTTGACATATTTATTTTGTACTTTTTATTGAATTTATTATAAATTATCTATATATTATACAGTACGTATGTATTCTTTATTATTGTTTTTATGTGATAGGTGGCAGACGAGCAGACGGATCACCTGATGGTAAGCGATTGCCGCCGCCCATGGACACCCGCGACACCAGTAGAGTCACAAATGCGCTGCCAACCTTTAATCCCACCTTTCTCCTGGATTGGGCCTCCGGTACCCTCACTCACGCAGCGAAACACAACACAATGCTGCTTCACGCCTGTTATCTCTGAGGTATCACTTCGGTTGAGGTCGGTCAATATGTTTATGTAATATATATACTATGTATGTATTATTATGTACGGTTTATGTTATATTATTATTGTATAAGTATGTAATATATTTCTGCCATTTTCCATATCATTTGTTAAACTGCTTTGCACTGCCTTCCCCCATTACGAACACGTTATTTCTTTCCTCTACCCAAAGGCTGTCTGGAAGACATTGCTACAAGCGATAAGACCGCCCTATAGTACTGTCTGTTGTTGTTGTATCATACTTGTTTTTAATTTTTTGTGAATATCTATCCATCTATCTTTCCATCTGTACGTTTAACCGTGATCCTGTCTAAGGGTTGTGAAGGTCAGACGGCAGTCGCTTTGTTGCAATTAACAGGCTTCCTGAATCCTGAATGATGGTTCAAGCATTCCCTGGGCTCCAGCGCGATAGCTTTGGATGCAAATGGGAATTACACGCTGAGATGAGAAGATGACGAGGAGAAAAAATTACGAAGAGCCCCTTCGGTGGTGGTGCCAACTGGTGCCATGCATTTGAACTTGTAGTCAATACAAAGTGCTGTCAGTCCACATAGACGGTGGTGCCAACTGGTGCCAGTCATTTAAACTTAGTAGTCAATACAAAGTGCTGTCAGTCAACATAGACGGTGGTGCCAACTAGTGCCATTAATCTGAACTTAGAAGTCAATTCAAAGTGCTGTCAGTCAACATAGACGGTAGTGCCAACTAGTGCCATTAATTTAAATTTAGAAGTCTATAATACAAAGTGCTCTCAGTCCACATAGACGGTGGTGCCAACTGGAGCCATCCATTTTTTTTTATGAGATGGGTGACTGACGAGCAGACGGACCACCTGATGGTAAGCGATTGCCGCCGCCCATGGACACCCAAGATAGCATTAGAGTCATTTGAACTTAGTAAGATAAAGACCTTCAATCAATACAAAGTGCTGCCACCTATAGTTGCTACACATCCCCTCCGCACCAATCCGCACCAATGTGCGTGTACGATACGATTCAATGACCTCCCATTTTCTAATCAACCGAGCTGTCGCTTTTTTCGTTTTTATTCTTCCATCACTTTCAGATCTCATGGTCACCATATGTTTGAGTACGAGGGTACGAGCGGTCTCAATTGTTTCCGAATGAATGGTCCGTGAGTATCTCGTAGGATATACTCTCGTACTATAGTAAGTACAAGAGTAGTAAACAATGTTAGTGCTAGTAAGTACTTGTTCAATAAATAAACTTAATGTACAACCTATCACCATTGTAGAAATGTATTGTAAATGTATTGTTTAGAGTCACCGAAATAGCCCACTGAATTAGCAAACTGAAGTGGCAGTGGGCTGGTCATATTAACCGCAGAACTGACAGCGGTTGGAGCCGTAGTCCTTGAGTGGAGACCGCGACTCGGTAAGCGCAGAGTAGGACGCCCTGCGACAAGATGGGATGATGACATTCGAAGGCTGGCTGGTGTGGGCTGGATGAGAGTGGCCGAAAATCGGGAGCAGTGGCATGCATTAGGGGATACCTATGTCCAGTAGTGGACGAGTGTGGGTTGCTGATGATGAATAAATGATTTGAATTGAATTGAATTGTTTATTTTCATGTTTACACAGGGTTAGATATAGAGGTTGAAAATTAGGGTCCATTGTCAGTGTAATCACAAGTGCACTACCAACCTTTCCCCCAGATTGGGCCGGTACCCTCACTCACGCAGCGAAACATAGCACAGACGCTGCGTCACGCCGGTTTTCTGTGAGGCCGTGGTATCATTCCGGTCGAGCCGCCGGCCCATTCATGCCGAAGCGTGGCTCTCCTACGACCCATCTAGGTAGTTCTTCGCAACCCAAATAATCTCGTATTCATAAAATCATGCAAAATAACCTTTTTTTTTCCATTTGACGGAAATTGTCTTATTTCTGTAATCAATTAAAGTGCTTGTTCAAAATGAAACATTTTTAACTACCGTAGCAATGACTTTTTTCTTTGTAAACCGTGAACCGGATGGGATCGTATGAAAATAATAATAAATAACAATAATTTTCACAACATCTCATACGTTGACCTGATTCCGTACTAAGTAGCTTAAGCACTTGTGTTACAGATATCAGACAACAGAGGAACACAAATATATACTTAAATACATATATTACACCCAGACACCGAACAAACACAAGTGTTCATCGCACGAATGTTTGTCCAGGGTGGGGATCGAACCCACGACCTTTGGCGTAAGAGGCAGGGTCACTACCAATTGCGTCATCCGGTCAGTCATCAAAATATGCTGTTGGCTCGGTATATTGCTTCCATAAGAGATGATTATTTATTTACTTTTTGGAGCAAGATAATGAATTGTTCTTACATATAATGTAAATGTCTGTTAAATAAGAAAAACAAATCTTGAACCGTGTCAGTAGTTTTAAGTTTGGTTCATGGGTAAGATATAATATTAATGAGCGCTTCTAAATTAATCATGTTTATCCAGCACTGATTCGTACGTAGTTATATGTATACCTAGAGTACATCAAAGAAATTGTACTGAATATCTGTCTAGAGTACAGGTCATAAAGATATGGTTCGATCACGGTTATTTGGCACGTGGCAAGAGTCGTACCTAATGCTGCTTCGGCATAATATTCTAGCCGTGTGGTCCCCGGCAGAGTAGAATAGGCCACCCTCACTCTTACCGAGGTGTCGTAAAAGGCGACTAAGGTAAAGCTGCTGGCATGATCATCAGCACCCAGAGAAGGAAAACTCTATATTTATATCAAAACCCTCGCCAACCCGTCTGCCAAGCGTGGTGAGTATGGCAATTACCACTCATGTGATTGAGGGAGGCCCGTGCCCCAGCAGTGGGGACTTAAATGGGCTGATGATGAAGCATAATATTTTCGGATAAAAAATACGTTTTACAACGCCCCCCTGTCAATGTCACTGACGTGCCTTCTGATCTTGGTCGGTCTGTAGTTTTAGTTTATTAATGATGATGGGTCTTTTTTAATTCTTTTTTTTTATAATTTACACATATTTTTGTATGGTTTTGTTTGGGTTTTGTATAATCTGCCTGCCCCCATATTGCGCATCTGTTCAACTATTTATTTCTTTTTTGCTATCTCAATCTCAATTTTATGCATGCGACTGTTGCATAGATATGGAACAGATGCGCAATAATGTTATGGGAGTCGCTGAAAACCAGCGTCGGGGTTGGTCTCTTGGATCAACACCGACTTTGGCGCATACAGGGATAATGTTGTCCTACTTTTGGTTTAGGATTTATGTCTAGGTTATGTTTCTAATTAAGTTTCCTTGTTTTGTATTGTGCCAAATAAAGTTTTCATTCATTCATTCATTCATACTTGATGCCTAGTTTATATACTCGTAAGTAGCATTAAGACCCACGTTCCTTGAGGAAACTTGATTGTTTTCATCATTTAAATCCCCTAAATAATTTATAAGAACCGATTGGACCAAATGTATCCGTGGATAAATCTATGGTGTAGCGTCATATTTGTATAGAATGACATCGCTAAACCATAGATTTAGTATCGAAATAAGATTGGTCGAATCGGCCTCAAGACGATTAAAAAAGAACGGTGAATATTTATCCAGCAAACGTAAATCTTTTGTTTCCGTTCAAAGCTCAGTGGATGGAAAAATCAGGCTTTGAAAGTTTCAGGAGCCACTCATGTAGCAAATGTTGAAATTCCGAAGTTTTGAAGATTTCTAAAGGAAACCACTCGAGTGAGCAATATGTGTGGGTTTGAGCTGTCAGTGAACTTTTTATTTATAATAAAAGGGGCCATACAAAACGGCAATTTAATTCTTTAACCCACAGTAATAATAGGGGCTGATGACTCTTAATATAATAAGTAATATTATAAATTCAAAAATCTTTATCGCAGATGAACTATTTAGCTATATTTTACAACAGGAAACATATCATTACCCCTAAACCTAAGCGTGGGAGAGAACAGTATTTTATATTGTTTTATGTGGCAGACGAGCAGACGGATCACCTGATGGTAACCAATTGACGCTGCCTATGGAAACCCGCGACACCAGTGGAGTCGCAAGTGCGCTGCCAACCCTTAAAATCCCCCGTTCCCCTTGATTGGGCCTGTGGTACCCTCACTTACGCAGCGAAACAGCGTCGTTTTTCACGTCGGTTTTCTGTGAGGCCGTGGTATCACTTCGGTCGAGCCGGCCCATTCATGCCGAAGCGGAGAGCTACGTGGCGCAAACATACATGTGCCCACTCGATTGGGATGATACGACAACGGCTTCACAGAAAAAGGGTGAAGCAGCTTCGCGCTGTTTCATAAAAGTGAGTGTGGGTATCAGAGCTGAGGACGAATCCGGGGTAAGGGGAAAAGGTTGACAGCGCACTTGTGATTCTATTAGTCTTGGGTTACCATGCACTGTGGTGGCAATTTCTTACCATTGGGAGTTTTATCCGTCTGTTCGACTCCCATTAATCACATATAAAAGTATAGCCTTCAAACACAGCGTGTAATTGCCAGTTGCATCCCGAGCTGTCGCTTCGGAGTCCGGGGTACGCTTGGACCATGATGCAGAATTCTTGTAGATACAATGAAGCGACTGCCGCCTGGCCTTCTTAACCCTTAGACAGGGAAACCAGACAAATTGGATCACGGTTTTCGTTCACAATCATGATCTCAAATAGTTATCTACAATTTTGAGTAGCTATCCAAGACGTTTCCTCACGATATTTTCCCTCATCATCATCATCAGCCCATTTAAGTCCCCACTGCTGGGGCACGGGCCTCCCTCAATCACATGAGTGGTAATTGCCATACTCACCACGCTTGGCAGACGGGTTGGCGAGGGTTTTGATATAAATATAGAGTTTTCCTTCTCTGGGTGCTGATGATCATGCCAGCAGCTTTACCTGAGTCGCCTTTTACGACACCTCGGTAAGATTGAGAGTGGCCTATTCTACTCTGCCGGGGACCACACGGCTCATTTTTATTCATTTTCCCTCACCGCCGAGCTAATGGTAGAAATATGCATACACATAAAAACGTTACAAGTACATTCTATTTCGTTTTATTCTATTACTGTACTACACTTGTCCTTTTAAAGTCATGATCTCCTTCCTTTTACCCTGTAACATGGTGATTTTTCACCCGGAGCATAGCTGGCTCGGTATTTTATTTTCTTTTAAGAAAACCGTTAAGTCCTTGCTATATTTTATCCGTGCGTCAAGGATCTTGCTGCACTATAATATAGGTTATCTTCACCACTACAGCTCCGTTTATGGCACAATAAAGTTAAAACAGTGAGAAAAGTCTGAATTATGTCATTGACAGTCATAAAAATCAGAAGCATTGCACCGCCCTCCTTTTCTATCTAATTTCTTTTACCTGAAGGTTGTATGGTAGAGATCACTCCCAGCCGAAGACTGACTAAATCGTACATTGTACTTCTGCATACATGAGCTTTTAAGTTTTGTATGTCGTGCAAAAACAGTATCTATCTATCTATCTATAATATGAACGCGTCTTTTTAATAAATAACAATAAAATGCATAATTACAATATATAAACTATATTTATTTATGAAGCGCCTTCTGGTGTCGATGCGTGGGACTAGGTAGTAGTACTAGCTAAATTATGCCGATAACAAAATCAGTAGCCAGTTCCTCGCGTCGCCGATAGATGTCGCTGAGGTAAAAACAGCACAGACGGGCCTGCGTGCCGCCATGTTTTTTAGGGTTCCGTACCTCAAAAGGAAAAAACGGAACCCTTATAGGATCACTTTGTTGTCCGTCCGTCCGTCCGTCTGTCAAGACCCTTTTTCTCAGGAACGCGTGGAGGTATGAAGATGAAATTTATATCAATTACTCAGGTCTACTGTCCCTTTAAGCTGTGAAAATATCAAACTTCTAAACCAAGCCAATCAAAAGATACAGCCGATTATGTCGATATTTTCAACATATTTTCGACACTCGCAAAGGAATCAAAACCTACAGGGTACTTCCCGTAAACTCAGAATCTTGGAATTTGGCATGAAGCATTGTCATATAATGCAAATACAGGAAAAATTCCGAAAATCATATTTTTTTACTTATATAATATAATAAAAATATTTTAATAAAATGACACTTACTACCTTATTTCTCACGAAGGAATAAAGGTATCAAATTGAAATTTATACCAAATACCTAGGTCTACTGTCCCTTTAAGCTGTGAAAAAATCAAACTGCTAAGTTAACGCGATCAAAAGCTGTTTATACCGACACTTCGATTGTAAACCGCTACGTTTGTACGGCGGAACCCTCGGTGCGCGAGTCAGACTCGCACTTGGCCGGTTTTTATATATTCTAGTAAATTCTTTTTTTAATTCAGACAGATTTATTTTTCAGTCGCCTACAAAGAGCGTCATTCCCGATTGTACTAAGCATGTATGTCTCAAAAAAGAGATCCGTTTATCAAGGGTGCACAATACCATACTCCACGAAGAATCACATGACAATGATCTTGGAACCCACAAAATTATCTGAGCACTTGACAAGGTGCATTCTTATACTCTTATTTGTTGTTCGAGAACAAAAAAGAACAAACCAGCGAACGGCTGAACTGAAAGTAAGAGATTACGGCCGTAATATAGACATCTGCAACGGTTCTAAGGAAAAAATAAGCTCTTTCTTTGCAGATCTTCGGCATGATGTACCTACCCACTAAAACCCTGCGGTTCTAACTAATCGCCCGTGTTGGTCTCCCATGCCTCGGAAAATCCTTTGGGTCGTGTCACACTGGTATCCCATCGAAATATGAGATAAGAGAATAGAAAGTCGCATTACGTTCTGCGTACCTACACATCTTTGCACTAAAATATATATTAATGTATGGCTGCCTCGTTGGCGTTGGTCCCGAGTTCGATCCCCCGGTCTTGCCAAAATTTGTACCTGAGTTTTTCTGTGATGAAATTCTCAGTGTCAGTCCGGAGTCTGGAAGTTGGCGGTCTTGTACCCTCGGAAAGCACGTTAAGCCATTGGTGCTGCGCCCGATCTCTCTGCGGTCGTGTCACACTGTTGTCCCATCGGAATATGAGGGCAAGAGCCAAGAGATTGTCCGCCTTAGCCGAAATCGGTTGGAGGATATTATTATTATTATATACATCGTTATTTTTTATCGTTTACCTCCCGAAAACCTCATAATAGTTATCGTGAATGAAGTCTATTTAGCATGTCAGATCAACAAAATCAGCTGTTCCATACATACTGCCAATAATGTATGGCACAATCTAACAGCAGATTATTTTTGATGTCCTGCATCGGCTTATCGTTGAGATCGTCTCTATAGCTGAAATATCGGTAAGGAGGAAATACTCGCACTCGCCGCTTCACTCTCGCTATCTCAACTGTGCCCCCGTCACAGACAAAGACGGAATACGTACAGGTGTATGCATTATTGCAACCGCTGGAGGGCAATTTTTCACAGCGTTTGTTGCTTATTTTTCGCATCGAGAAGAGCGGCGGGTGATAGCTCGAGAAATATTACAACACTAGTTCAACGGTGTCAGCATCAAATGTTCAACGTTAGTCGAATAACGAGTAAGAGAAATGCGGTTTTGATGGCGTTTTTAACCCCCGACGCAAAAACGACGGGGTGTTATAAGTTTGACGTGTCTGTGTGTCTGTATGTCTGTCTATGGCATATTAGCTAACGAACAAATGAACCGATTTTGATTTTGTTTTTTTTGTTTGAAAGATGAATAAGGAGGGAGTGTTCTTAGTTATGTTGGATAAAAATCGATCAAGATCAAGATGGCCGCCGTCACAAACATTTGGATTTTATTTTTTAACACAACAATATGGGTATCATATAACAGGGCTTGAGTAGCAGAATATATTAATTGTAAAAAAAAATAAATCCAAGATGGCTGCCGTCAGAAAATGACGAATAACCTATTTGTTGTTCCAACTGCCTCAATAGGTATAGGTATCAAATGAAAGAGCTTTAGTTGTGTCGGGGGTTTTTTAAATGTTCAATTGTATGTAATCGGCTTTTCTATGTACGGTTTATAGTTGAAAACGAGATAACTGAATATTGGCGATTCTATCAGTAATTTTCTTGATAAGCGATGGTAGAACAGTGAACACACTAAGCTGATGATCACATCAACCTGATCCCAAAGTAAAATATTTTGCAATTCAGTCCAGTTTTAAAGATACACCAACTGCACAAATAGCTTAGTAATCTTATATAAATTCAAAAGATTACCAAGTTTTATTTGCGGTTTACAACTTAATTTAATATTACGTATAAAGTGGTACTTTCCATAATAGATCATGTAGGTCAGGTAACGTGCCTGTTAACGGTGGGAAAATGTTAAGTGAATAATAGCATTTTCCGTTAATTCAATCTAAGGTAAAGCACAAAAAAAAGATGTTTTTTTCGTAAGTGTGAAAAGTAAACGCCCTATACCCTAAAGACCTCCGTCTAAGTGGGAACCCTTAAGGTGACGGGTAGGGCCCACTACCGACGCCAATCGATTTTAATTTTTAGCTACTAAGCCGGATCTATCTTAAACAATTTCAGGATTACAACGTCCGGCAAACACTTATATTATTTTTTAAATAACCAGGCACAAATGCGGAGCCAATATTTGTACGCGAAAAATTGATTCACGCTAAAAGTGGCCGCTTTTGGCAGTAATCATTTTCTCGCGTACAAAATCGGACCCAACATTTGTGCATGGTTATTTAATAAATAGTATGAGTGTTTGGGAGGGAGGTCGCTACTGGCGTTACGCACAGGTGCACGTATAGCAAGTTTTCTCCGAGTAAATAAATCAAAAACAGTGGAAAAAGTTAACAATTACACCCAAGTGTTATACCAAAATGTGCCAAAAATAACAGTGCTTCATATTGTGTAAAATAAAAATCTTTTCGTAAACATCTAATAGTGTATTTTCACAAAATAATATCAAAACAGTGACGGTTAAAGTGGTAACGATTTTAAATTTGTGACTCAACACCCCTGACCACTCGGCCAAAACAAAAGATTGACCTTTGGACCGACTCGCTGCTGTTAAAGCTTGCCGTATATAGTGGCTACTTTCGCCCCGCTCCTTAAGCGCTCGGTGGCCGAATGCGCCTGACAGTCACTACAAACGCGTCAGGTCCCTGGTTCAAACCCCACTGGGTCCAGTCTTATCAAAGTTTATTTGAAGGTTTCTTTTGCATACATTTGAACTATAAATTAAACAATGTCGAAGAGACTTGCAAAACATGCAAGCGAAGGACGCAAGAGGGCGCCACTTGTTACTTGTAACCAATGTAAGGGCACAGTTGACCCACAAAACACAGTGTTGTGTTCAGTATGCAAAAATAACTATGAATTTGATTGCATTGGGTACTCAGAAAGACTACATCGCTTGAAGGATTCTACAACCAAAAAGAACTGGAGATGTAAACAATGCGAAAAAAAGTTAAAAACGTCGGCTTCGGCTACGACTACGAGTACAAACGCTTCTACGTCAACGGTAACTACACGAAGGAAGCGCTTATTACCAAAACAGGATGAAAGTTCCCAATCGCCTAAAATTGGGCTCCGGCAAGAGTCCACCCCCACCTATATAAGTCCTCAAGAAAGCCCCTCGCCCTCCCAGGCAGAAAACTCACATGATTTGACAGTCTCTCACGATTCTGATAAATCTCCGAATACTTCTGGAAAAAAACTGTCTAGAAGTATGGACTACACAGTCACTGATTCTACTCAATTTCAAGAAATGAAGGATACCATCACTCTGCTCCAGTCAGAATACGCCATACTGCAGAATGAATTTGATAACACGTCTTTAGAAAATAATAATCTTCGACAACAAATAGCCAAACTTACTAGAGAAAGAGACACGCTGAAAGCTCTATGCCAATCCCCAATCAATGAAACGCAAACAAATCAAAGCTCAAGGAAAAAACGAAGCAAGCGAATGAAAAGGCAAGCATCAACTGAGGTATTTTCTCCTTCCCAATCTTCAGAACACCCACCTGAAACTACTGGTCAGGACAATGAATTCATGGAGCCACAACTTCAAACACAGAACATCGACGAACGTACTGAGGGGGAAGCAACATCTTCCTTACAAAAATCAAAACATAAAATACGCTTGTTTCAACCAGTACATGAACAATCTGATGGGAAATTAGAAATATCAGAAACGGAGATACTTGAAACACCAAAACATAATACCATATACATACTTGGAGGATACCAATGTCAAGGGTTGGCATCAAACCTGCTGAAATCAAGGCAAAATACACAGTACGAGACATACAAAATATCGTCCTTCATAAAAACAGATGCTACCTCTGAAGAAATACTCCATTCCTCAGAGACAAGGATGGCGTCGTCAAATGACATAATAATAATAAGTATAGGAGAGATAGATTGTAATCCCACAAAAGTATGTACTGAGCTAAGTTTTTTCATAAAAACACATCCTAAGCCAAATATCATTGTACTTGGCTCTAAAAATTGTAAATTCATTAATGAGAATAAACTCAATGAGACTTTAAAATTGTATTGCAATACTTTTCCAAATTGTACGTTTTTAAATACTTGTGGTTTTTCTGATAATAAAAAGGATTTTATTCGTAATGTTATCTTTAAAATAAACATATTAATTGACTCACTCTATTATGAAAGGAATTACCTGAATTATAATAAAATTAAAATCATGTTAGCTAATCAAAAACTTGGCCAAAATAGTAACACTGCAAATAATTTCCATGAGCAACTTCCGGATAAATCTAAATTAGTAAAAAAAACACTAACACAAAAGAAAATTACAAACTTTTTCACATTTAATAAATCAACCGAACTATCTGATACTGGGAATTATCTTTTTCGTTAATACTGACAAGGCGAATGTGAATAGAGAAAGTAATTGCTTTTCTTTACTACACCAAAATATAGCTGGAATCCTTAGCAAAAAAGAGTTGATAGAGGTAACATTGGATGAACAGGAAAATGGTGGTCGCTGTTTTCATGTACTTTGCTTTAGTGAAACCTTCATAAGGTTAGGTAGTGAAAGAAATGTACACATCAATAGGTTTCGCTTGGCATCATCATTTTCAAGAACTGGCCAAAAACGAGGTGGTGTCTGTATTCTTTGCAAAGAAAACATTTTAATACGAAAATTAGATTTTTTGGGTGAGTTTGCAGAAGAACAAGTTTTCGAATGTTGTGGTATAGAAATACAAGCCATAAAATGTTTTGTTATATGTATATATCGAACGCCTACCTCAAACCTAACAACTTTTCTCCATAAGTTTGAGCTGCTGTTAAATAGATTGAAACAAAAAATAAACCGTAAAGTTGTTATTACCGGAGACCTAAATATTGACATTCTAAAAACTTCAAAGGCTTCTGATGATTTAACTCGCATAGTAACAAATAATAGTTTTAAATTACATGTAAAAGTACCAACAAGAAAAAAAGCATGTCTAGATCAGGTAATAAGCAATATACCAACGACCCAGTGTGAAGTTCTAAATCTAGGATTATCGGATCACGAAACTGCCCAAACTCTTAAATTTGAAATAGATAATAAGCTCAATGATAATCAATACTGGGTAGTTAAGAAAAGAGATTATAGCTTGGAAAATATTTCTAAATTTAAGGAATGCATGAAAAGTATATCATGGAATGAAGTTGGTACAAAAACTGATTCTAACTCGGCATTCCGTTGTTTCCATGATGAGTTGGTACTATTTTATAAGCTGTGTTTTCCAGTTAAGAGGATTAGGATTAGTTCAAATAAAAATTCTAGGAAATGGTTAACTAGAGGCATAAAAACCTCTACAGCCACCAAAAGAAAGCTTCGTTTTGATTTTTACAAGCGCTCTAATACAGAGAACAAACAAAAATATCAAAGATACACTAAACTATTAAAAAAGTGTGTTCATCGAGCTCAAAAGATAACAAATATTAAGTTCATAGCAAACTCAACCAACATAGGCAGAAGCACTTGGGACGTCATAAAAAATAAAACAACATCCAACCCTATTCACTTAAACATAAACAAATTAACTAAGGATAATGTAGTTTTAAGTGAAGCTACAGATATTGCCAATGAATTTAATGAATATTATACAAATATTACAAATACTGAAAGCATCGACAACATAAAACTCACCATGCAAAATCATAATTATAACTATAACAGTATTTTTTTGAAACCGACGGACAAATATGAAGTTATTAAAGTTATAAGTGGACTTCGTTCGACCAATGCTACAGGATATGATGAAATTAAGACAAGCATACTAAAGGAATGTAAATATGAGATCGCACCTGTAATTGCATTCATAATAAATTTGTCTTTTTCTACAGGTGTATACCCGGATGCGTTAAAAGTTTCGGTCATAAAGCCCCTTCATAAAAAAGATAATAAAGACAAAATACAAAACTACCGTCCTATTGCTTTGACACCGGTTTTGTCTAAAATAATTGAGAAGGTAATATACGTAAGAGTTATAGATTTCTTGAATAAATTTAATGTATTAAAACCAGAACAGTACGGTTTTTTGAAGGGAAAATCAACTGCATTGGCCACTTTTTCACTTATAAATAAGATCCTTGAATATACTGATAAGCGTATTCCAGTTACAGCATTGTTTCTGGATATGAGTAATGCTTTCGACTGTGTTTCACATAAAATCCTTCTCGAAAAATGTTATCACTACGGTATTAGAGGACTAGCCCATGATCTTCTGGCTAGTTATCTTAACGACCGGAAGCAATATGTAGAGATAACAAGGATAGATGAAAAAAATGAAGTTAACGTCTACAGATCTGTGACCAAAGGGAATAATGCAGGAGTTCCACAAGGCAGTAATCTTGGCCCACTACTATTCCTCTTATACATCAATGACTTACCGGAAGTGACAGATTACGATTGTATTCTTTTTGCAGATGATGTTAGTGTAATTATACCAAGTATCTACTTATTGAATTATAATACAGAAATTAATGCAACAATCAATAAAATCCAAGGCTGGTTATGTCAGAATAATTTAAATTTAAATCCCAAAAAAACCAGCTATGTTCAGTTTGTAAATAGGAATGGTAAAAAGATGCCACTAAATATATATGTCGATAACGAAATTATAAAAGAATGTAGTGAAACAAAGTTTTTAGGAATAATTATAGACGATAAATGCAATTGGTATAGCCACATCGCTAGTATTTGTAAGAAAATACATTCTTTCACATACGCTCTATGGCGACTTACAAAAATAAGCAACGAGTCAACAGCCATTCAAGCCTACCATGGTTATGTGGGCTCATTGCTCAGGTACGGCATCGTCATTTGGGGTAATTCTTGCAATATTGAACAAGTTTTAATTGCTCAAAAAGCCTGTATAAGATCAATATGCAATGTAGATATCATGACTTCGTGCAGACCATTGTTTAAAAGACTAAAAATTCTGACGGTTGTATCTTTGTACATTTATGAGATTTGCGTTTTTGTCCAGGCACATAAAGGATTATTTAAAAGGTTTAGTCGTGAAAATAGTAAGTACACAAATAAACTAAAATTACCTCCTGTAACGACAACTTCGTACTCAAATAATAGCTATATAATGTCAATAAAAATTTATAATGCATTAAATGATAATTTAAAATCTTTACCTAATAATTTATTCAAATCTAAATTAAAAAAGATTCTCATTAATGAATGCTATTATTCCCTGAATGAATATTACAAAAACTCTAAAACATTGTTATAAATAAATAGAATTTTTAATGTTATGTATGTTATGATAATTTTAATGCTCGCTATGAATGTCTTTAGTATTTTAGTTTCTAGACATATGTTATATTTTGCTTACCAGTGTCTGGTGAAATATGTCGATTCAAAATTTGTAAAAACCCTGTCATCTTTATGTACCATATTTCATGTGAAATAAAAAGTCTTTGTCTTTGTCTTTGTCTTTGCCGAGAGGTTGTAACCCCGAAATTGTTTAAATAGATCCGGTTTAGTAGCTTACAATTAAAAACGAATGGTGTCGCTAGTTAAAGCCCGTCGCCTTAAAGCGTCTAGTAGGGTACACTAGCGATTTAAAATAAATGATTTATGGTTATCTTCACAGTTTAGCAATTACTATATGGTATGTTTCTACCTATTGTAGCAATAGGTAGAAGTAATAAATTAAACTAGTGAAGGACTGGTGCCTGATTTAAATTTATAGTTACTAAACCGGACCTTTTTTTTATTAAAATCGGAAATCTATCATGGGGAGCGCTCTGAGGAAATGTTTGATCCCCTGCAGCAGAATTCTTACATTGAACCATCTCGATGGTTGGCGATCTAATACTGTGCGTTTCTCGCGGAACTTTCCACCACGTACCTCAGTTCTGTGGAACGGTTTGGCTACAGAAGTATTTCCGGGCGGCTGCGACTTAGAGACCTCCAAGAGAAGAGCGTACTCTTTTTTAAAAAGGCCGGCATTACATTAGTGATCTCTCAGATTTCGCGGATGTTCATGGGCGGCGTTGATTACTTTCCATCAGGTGACTCGTTTGCTCATTGTCCGCCTCTAGTATAAAAAAAAACTCCAACCTCTCGGCAAGTATATTACCTGCTAATTTAATGTGCAATAGTTATTGGTCTATTTTAGTACTCGAAAATGGTTTAACGCTAAAAGCGGCCACTTACGGCGTGCAACTATTTCTCGAGAGCAAAAACCGCCAGAAAAGTGTAAGTATTTGTTAAATAGTAAGGATACGTAGGTACTTTCCGAGAGGCTGGAGTTTCGAAATTGTTAAAAAGAGATCTGGTTTCATAACAATTTAAATCCTTGGCGTCGCTAGTATATCCTAGTCGTCACCTTAACTCTGACTGACTTCGATTGCTATTCACTCACCCCTCTGCCATTTTGTAAATTAGCCTAATCTGAATACATAATCAAAAAGCGGCTAACCTCATTTTTATCTGTAGGAAACGAAACGTCATTAATCCATAGACCGTGTGAAAATACAGGGAAATTCCTAATTTGGCTGATTCCTTTGCTATCTTGTTAAGAAAGGTCCAAGGCATAAGATGTAGCGTTAATATAAAAATAAATAAATATTTCACAACACCACATACATTGATCTCACTCCGAGATAGGTAGTTCAAGCACCTGTGTTACGAATATCAGAATCAACCCAGAGTTGGTTATAATTACAAATATATCCTGCGCCTGATCCCTTTTCGGTCGTCGTGTCACACTAGTGTCCCATAGAAATATGAGGGTAAAGGAACAAAGAGTGCCCTTGTGTCTGTGCAAACACATGTGCACTATAATATATCCTGCTTCGATGGCTGATCGCTGAGATTAGCTGCCATAACCGAAAGATCAGTTTAGATGACGTTATATAATTATTCGTCTACCCGTATACCGCAGTGGTTTGTGCGCCGGTTGCGACGCAAGGGTCGCGGGTTTGATTCCCGAACTAGCACAAATGTTTGTTGATGAAATATATATTTGTGTTGTGTTGGGCCGTGTGGTCCCCGGCAGAATGAATAGGCTACCCTCACTTTTACCGAGGTGTCGTAAAAGGCGACTAAGGTAAAACTGCTGGCATGATCATCAGCACCCAGAGAAGGAAAACTCCGCATTTATATCAAAACCTTCGCCAACCCGTCTGTCAAGCGTGGTGAGTATGGCAATTACCCCTCATGTGATCGAGGGAGGCCCGTGCCCCAGCAGTGGGGACTGAAATGGGCTGATGATGATGATGATGATAATATTTGTGTTGGGTCTGGGTGATTGTGGTACCCTCGTTGTTTATGGTTTCTACAGGACAAGGGAAAACCTTAGTTTGG
Source organism: Marasmia exigua (assembly GCA_019059595.1). Classification (NCBI taxonomy): domain Eukaryota; kingdom Metazoa; phylum Arthropoda; class Insecta; order Lepidoptera; family Crambidae; genus Marasmia; species Marasmia exigua. Next base: position 21,685,802 of record CM032481.1, on the reverse strand, counting down.
AAACAGAACAATAATAAATAAATAATAATAAATATTTCACAACATCACATACATTGATCTGACTCTGAGATAGGTAGCTTAAGTGAGTGAGGGTACCGAAGGCCCGATGAGCTGGGGACTACGGTGCGGCGGCCTCCTCGTGTGGCCCCTTCGGTAGTATTTTTGCTCTGTTTGGAGCTGCTACCGAAGGGGTCCTGGCGTCCCTGGGCAACGGCGGGTAGTAATATGGTGCGCTCGCCATATTGCTACCCGACAGCCGACGGCTGCACACATGGAGGGGGGGTTAGGGTTCGTAACCTCCCCTACGGACCTAGGCCGGGCTCGGTCTAGGTCTTCGAGTGGACCGCTCTTTTATGGAGCGAGGCGTTTGGTGGGGGGTGTTCTGCCACCCCCGGAGTTTTTTGGTTGGTTGTGCGCGGACCTGGGTCTCTCATCGGCGGTTATCCGGATGGGCTGAGCCGTTAAGGGCCCTGCTCCTCCCGCTTGCCTTAACCGGCCGGCGGGGGTCGAGAAGTGTGTAGTCTTCGGACGTAAATCCCGGGGACTCCCACGTCCCATCGGCCGGGGTCGGACGGCAGGGTTCACGCCTAGTGCGCTGGGGGTGAACCCTGTCCCTTGTTATCCTCCTAGACATGCCGTCTCTGACCGATGGAGGCCCTCGGCACTGTCCACGAAAGTGGTTGTGCCCAATTTGTCCGCGCACTTAAGGTGGTGCAGGACCAGTGGCAGTTGGGGGGATGTCGGACGACTGAGGGCTTCAGTGCCCAGTCCAGCCCTCCCACTCTGGTCACGCTTTGTCTTGTGCCACCCCTTCCTGGGTGGAGAGCCTGCGGGCTCGGCGGCCGAAGGGCCGAGTTTTTGGAGGTTCTGCGTCGGGTCTCTCAGCCAGAGTGGCTCGGCGGCAGTCCGGCGTTGCCAATCTTCCTGGCTCCGCATCCAGCGGAGTTGGGACTTGCGGTGGCGTTTTGAAGCCTGCAGGTTTTGTTTCCCCAACCCATTCTGCACTGCAGCCAGCAGTGTATGGGTGGGGAGGGGTACCTGCAGTTCTCCTCCCGGTGGTATTCTGCACTGCAGCCAGCAGTGTGGATGCCATTCGGGGGGTGGAGTTGGTGGGCCGTGGGAGAGGCCCTGGGTCCAAAGGACCGTGTTCGGAAGGAGGCCGTGTTGGCGAGCCTCTTCGCCCAGGACGGTTCGCGGTGGCAGCCTGGTGGTAATCCCGCGTTCCGTCCCGACTTACCGGGCGTTGAATGGGAAAAGCCCCGGTGGTTTTAGTGGGTATGCCCTTGGACGGCCTCTGATTAGCAGAGGCCTAATCCAGGGGAGAGCCCCACACTACCCGGCCTTCTCACAGCGGCCGGGTGTGCATAAGGCGGCGCCGGCCAACCGGCGCCGACGTCGGCTCCTGTCAGTGTGCCGGCGGCATTTCCACCGGGTCAAAAAAAAAAAAAAAAAAAGGCCCGATGAGCTGACTAATCACCTGATGGTTAGTGATTCGCTTACCATCAAATGATCCGTCTGCTCGTCTACCAACTATCACATAAAAAAAAAGAAGATGAAGGAGAACTACACAATATTTTTTTTATATGAGACGAGCAGACGGATCACCTGATGGGAAGCAATTCCGCCAGTGGAATCACAAGTTCGCTGCCAACTTTTTCCCCTTCTCCCCCATTGGGCCTAACTACACCAAATTAATTGAAAAACCATGATGATGATGAAATCCACACATATTAAAAAGCGATTGTCTTATAACTTGGACAGCCATCGTGTCCCTCCCCTGTTCCGAAGAGAATCGACAAAGTGGCTATTAACCTCATTATGGCTTCCGTTCACATGTGGATTTTATTTCTCTGGAACAACTTCCGGCCGATTGCCGCCGTTATTACAGCCCTGATTCGCTACCACTATAGAATTGCAATGAAAATAACCTCTTTTACTGCGAATGTTATTTTTATCTAATAATATTTCTAGCCGGGCTCAGCTAAAATTGATTTTCAGGGTTCGAAAATACTTCGTTTGTGATCAGCGTGCTAATTTAGATCTTGGTCTTTGACAGCAATGGACAACATTTCATATTTTTAACATGTCCATATTGTTTTTTTATATGAAAATAGACATAAAATGAACGTACCCATATTTTTTCTTTTTTCAAAATTTGTCCATTTTCATGCATAAAATGATTATTAAAATTCTTTATATTCTAAATAGACGTAAGCGCCAAATGACGTCATCGGACGGCTGAATACAGCGATATTCCGTTGCTTATCATTGTTTTAATAAAAAAAAGGTACAACTGTCAAAGGTAAATAATACTAGTGTCAACATTGTCAACGTCATTCATTCATTCAACGTTGACAAGTTGTCTTTTTTTTGACAGTTGCATGTCATGGGTTTGGCATTCGTAAATTTAAAACTATAATGTGCTAAGCAAAGAAATATTTTACATTCTGCCGTCCGATGACGTCATCTTACGTTTTTTAGTTTTTAATTTTTTTCTCGGTAAATAAGCAATATAAAAAATTAATAAATATATATTCAAGCAGCGGAAAAGTAAATAAAGAAATGGTATTTTTTGTTTCAGAGCTTAGCAATTTTGAAATGTTGTCCATTGCTTGCCCATGAGTTCCTATTCTGAGCCGAACTTAACCAGTCCAACGCCCTGTTGGTCTAGTGGTTTAAGTATTGGGCCGTGATCTGGGTTCCATTCCCGGGTCGAGCAAAAAGTATGTTTTAAATTTTTCGAACAAAGCTCGGGTTTCTGATCACCAATCCGCATTTGGCAAGCGTGGTGATTTTGCCTTTTTTATACTAAAGGCGACAAACGAGCAAGCGAGTCACCTGATTTAAAGTAATCTTCGCCGCCTATGAACATCCGCAAAATCAGAGAGATCACTAATGTGTTGCCGGCCTTTTTAAAAAGGAGTACGCTCTTCTCTTGAAGCTCCCTAAGTCGCAGCTGTAGAGAAATACTCCCGCACGCAAACTGTACCACAGAACTTAGGTTCCTACGTAGTGGAAAGTTCCGCGAAACACGCACAGTATTAGACTGCCATCCATCGAGATGATGGGGATGGAATGACAATCGCTTGCGTGTGGTTCGATCGATGTAGGAATTCAGCTGCAGCGAGTAGATTAAACAGTTCCTTAGAGCACTACCCCATACCCGCCTAATCCCATCGTAGTAGCGATAACTTGATTTCTATGATGGACGCCTTAGCCCTGCAGTGGGCCAGTATATGTATAGGCTGACACTTTTAACTAGTCCTGCATATCAAACTTCCTTTAGTCTTTAGCGATTTGCCTCCACGTTCATAATGCGGACAGCCAAGGAATGGAACTCCTTGCCAAGGTCTGTTTTTCCGGACCACTACAATCTGGACATCTTTAAGGCAAGAGTGAACAGGCATCTCCTAGGCAAACGCGTTACATCCTAGACCACATCGTCACTTTCCATCAGGTGAGTTTGTGGTCAAGCGTTAGCCTACAGTTCATAATAAAAAAAAAAATTTTGCAAAATTTTTTTTTCTGTCTCTTTAAGCTTTAATTCAGCATTTCACAAGTCTAATCATAACATTGGATACCAACCTCAATGCCTTCAACAGGAGATCTGGACCAAGTAGACTAGTAGAATATGGTTCGGCATGAATGGGCGGGCTTGACCAGCCTCACAGAAAACCGGCGCGCCGTGAAGCAGCACTGTGCTGTGTTTCTCTCAATCCGAGAGAAAGGGGGGCTTAAAGGTTGGCAGCATAGTTATGACTCCACCGGTGTCGCGGGTTTCTATGAGCGGTGGTAAATTACCATCAGGCGATACGTCTGCTCTTCTGCCACCTATTTCATAAAAAAAATCGACGAATTTCTAAAAGTCGTGAAACAATAGTTGATAGGATTACCAGACTCCTCAAAATCTGAATCATGGTCTAAGCTTACCCCAGGCTCCAGAGCGACAGCTTTGGACTCAACTGGGAATTACACGCTAAGGTGTGCAGGAGGGGTTGGTAAAAGAGATGGCTAAAGGAATGTAAATGATAATGAATAATAACCCATACACCGCGTATACTTTCATGCAATTTAATAACGTCTCTTTTTTATTTTCCTTGTTCCTGGGGAATTTTTTATTAATGGGTCAACATTTACTTTTGAAATTAAGAAATTAATGATACCCCGCTGATTTTTATTAAGTACCGTAGTTTAAAATGAATAATGACACATTTCCAGCTCATTCTGTACGATAAAATAATTTTTCAATGACACTCCGCTTTTATGAGATAAAGATGACAATATTTCGATTGTCCCTAAGTATAGTATCGAAATGGAAAACGTGCACTTTATATGAGAGCACTTTGAAGTTTATTTTGCGTATAAAATTTACATCTATTGAGCTTACTGCAGTTGATATGACATATACCTATACTAAAATAGTTTTAATTAACAAATATAAGAATTCAATGCATAGGGCATTGAATTTTTTGTTAGTTTTTGAGAAAAGCTAGCTTCAATACTCAATCAAATAGGTAATAAGAAAAATCAAACTGTCCTTTTTGATACTGTCTTTGGCATATGACAGTTTTTGGAGAGTTTGTTGTATGATAACGAATGTGGCAGATTCGATGAAGCAAATTAATATAACATCAGCGAACAATATCGAATCAATCACTTTCGATACCCCAATCAAAAAATGTGACAATGTACAAAATTGAATCTGGAACTTTCGAAAGTATACATTGAGGGTGATAAGTTACTTTAAAATTCAGTTACTTAAAGCTTTTTTCAAATGATAATTACTACCGCGCGTTCATAGAATACATATACTGCGTGCGGTGTACAGCAACGAAATGGTTAGTTTCGTCCTGCTCGCACGCTTCTTGTCTCCACAAACAGTATCGATAGTGAACTTTTGATTGTTTACGCTGGATCATTTGTCAAGTAACGATATACCAGTAGAAAATATGAATAAATAGCCATATTATAGTTTAATTCATTTTTAGTGTAAAAATATACTAAAACAGGGATGTTTTGCAGCAATAAAAAGAAATCTAAAATTTCAGTTTCGATACTGTAATTAGGGACAGTCCATTTATTGTGGAGAGAGATAGTCATACGAGTATATCAGGTTTAATAATTCAATTAAGGAATAAATCAATTGAGGAATTTTAACATTTTGTAATCCAAATGTTAAAATTCCTCAAGTGATATTCAACCAAACGAGTTTAACATTAAGGCTAGAATCGATTGAGAAATTTGACAGATTCGTATGTAACTCGCGCAGATTACTTTTGACCACGTCTTTCCAGCGACACCTAGGTCGGCCAACTGGGCGTCAGCCTTTTCTTTTTGTTGTTTTGATTGTTGATTTCCCATTGTTGTTTTTTTTCTTTCAATAGCTAGAATAGGTAAAATTTAAAAGGGAACCCATATAGTTCACGGGTTCCTTTTAGTTATTTAGCAATTATACATTATTTAATTATACTATTTTAAGGTTCGGTCAGGAGCTATGTGCTACTACTACTATAGGCGTCTATTACGAAGCTCTGTACGGCTCGGCTGTATGTTTAGGACTGAATCCTAGGCAACAAGAATGAAGATGTATTGGATTCTGTGACCGACAATTTAAATTTAAATTTAGATTATGAGTGGCCAGTAATTAACGTATGAATAAGAACAGAGTTTTCAGTCATCATGGAGGTCCAACCATCCATGAAGACTGGAGGGAAGTGCCGTTTCCCTCCAGTTAAGTTCGTTCTCCGTTACAAGCTTAAGCATACGGGTAAGCTTTTAACGAAACGACCTTCGTTCAATCTCTCGATTTAACTATGAGCAAACTGCAGTTTGCACTGTCGATAACAGTTAAGCAATTAGCTCACATCGATAACGATTTTATCGATGCTTTTATAACATCGCGTGACAATTTCTAATTAGCTTAAGCTATGTCGTCCTTAAACACCTCATGGACGTTTTAAAGATTTTTACATCATGTGCCATTATTGATCATTTTCTCGACGGTTTCGAGCTTGACCTGTTTGATTCAGTGTAATTGTTAGGAAAACTCTATATTCGGTTCTTCTCAGAATAGACACGCAATAACTTTGACGACCCATTTGGAACAGTGGTAGTTAACGCTGCCTCTGAAGCAAAGGTTGCGGATTCGATCCCCACACAATTGTGCCCCCGATCAATGTATGTGATGTTGTAAATATTTATTTATTTCTTTAACTTATGTGCATAAGACGTGTCTTGTCATTGCTAACACCTCACGACGCTGATATTCTGCGGGTCACCCCGTGAAAAATAAATGTGCAAAATAATTGTTTTTTTACGGAAGTACAGAAATAGTACGGGATCACGAATCTTAATATTAAATGAGATATTGTATGAATTTCCTCTGTTGTCTACTAATAATAAATCCAACCGATTCGTCTACGGGGTCAGCCATGTACGCATGCCATTTATGGTGATCAAGTGTGTGCGCAAACACAAGTGCTATCTAATAATAAATATTTTTCACTTTTATTTTTAACTTAAAGCGGAATCAGATCAATACATTACATGTTGTGTTTCTGTTCAGTTCTTCACAAAGGTACCTATTTTTAAAACTTTGGTACCTAAACAAAAAAGGCTAGACCGGCTGAGGCCAGATTTTTTCTGCCAACCTAGAACTTTGTTATCAAGTTAGGAAGTTAGATAAAGATTCCTCAGTGTAGGGCGCCTAAAGGAAAAGTTGTGAATTGTTTTTCTACAGTTTCAGACCTGTTTGAAACTAAACTGGAAGTTTATACCTATCCGAAAAGTCGGATTGATTCTCTGACCCACTTTTCATCTAGTGTGACTTTTTCTAAGTTTGAGCAAAAACGTATTTTGCTGAGATTTTATGATCTCGGATGATCAGAGTTTCACAGTCATTTTAGAAAGAAAGAATGAAAAATCATTTATTAATTTTGACACCACAACATAATCCATATAATTATACACGCATTAATTACAAATACAAACAGAAGAATCCTCATCTTAGTGTGATTCCCGGTTGCGTCCAAAAATATGAGGTTGACAGGCACAAAAGAACTAACAAAGTATGCATTGTGTCTGCCATCCTCGCTCTAATGGCCTGCTTTAGCTAAATTAGATAGAAGAAAGAAGGGTGGTGCAATCCTTCTGATATTCCACAAATATATATAATGAGTAATGAGAGTATGGCAAACGTAATATAGGGCGCCCTCTGGCTAGGTGGAGGGACGATCTACGCAGGATGGCTGGCAAGAGATAGATCACGGTGGTGAACAATTGGAGAGGCCTACGTCCAGCTGTGGACTGCGATAGGCTGTCAATTATATTTACTCAACTTTTATGTCATTTCAATATTAATAAATTACTGCATGAAAAACAATTCGGATTTACAAAAGGGAAATCCACTACTGATGCAGGAGTGGCTCTTATCAAACATGTTTTTGAAGCGTGGGGGAAAAAACAGGATGCTATAGGTGTTTTCTGTGATTTGTCACAACCGTGCCTATAACGCAACTTCATCAATAGATGAAGTTACGGCATTGAATAACGCAGTAGATATGATTCGATCTTATTTATCTGATAGAATCCAAAAGGTTAATGGGAGTGCCCCAGGGCTCAATATTGGGGCCTTTGCTGTTCTTAATATACGTAAATAACCTTCCTTACTTTACGAAAGATCTAGTACTAGTGAGATAGTGTTATTTGCTGACGACACTTCCTTGATTTTTAAGGTTGATACCTGATTTTTAAATTGACGACGTAAATAATACTCGTTTACAGGTATTGCACTGGTTTAGGACTAATAATTTACTTCTTAACTCAAAGAAAACTAAATATGTAAAATTCAAAATGCCAAATGTAAGGCAGGTCAATACTAGTATTAAGATGAATAACGAATCTACTCAAATGCATCTAAAGCTGTGCGTAGAAAATTTATTAAATATTTTTTTGTTTGAAAGAATGTACTCCTGCCTGTCACCATGTCAGGATCTGATGATGAAATCTTAGGGAAACCGAAGTGACTCTTCAATAACAAAGCAAATGAGGCGGTTTACTTTTATTGTTGTTTCTTGTATTTATTCTTCAATACTTCTTACAACGACCAGTATCTTTTCAATGCATTTGTCATTCTGTCTCTTCTTTTTCAATTTCTATTTACCTCCTTCTTTTACAGTTGAGTAAAAAGAAAAGCCCATCTGCTGCCCATAATTACAAAAAAACAGTCAAATAGTGAGTGAGACATTAATTATTCATTCTTCCTATCATTTTGTAAAACATTTCTTTTAAAAGAGTAAATGCTGAGTTTCTGGCTAATGTCTTCTTGGCAGAAAACTACATATCGAATCAGTGGTATACATGTTGACATTCATAAGTGTTCTATATGGACCTAAAATGAAAAAACAATTTTCACTGTCACAACACTAATAAAGTTCGTAGAAGATCGGATCAACGTACCACGATGTCGCCTATTGTCTTTTGGGGTTATTTCTGTCGCAAATATGTAGATGAAAAATGTTATTATTCTGTGAAATAAGGTTTATTTTATTAAAAATACTTATGCGTGATAAGTAAGATTAATTAGATTTTTCTGATCGTCGTTCGCAAGTAAAAACTGCACAACAACCATTTTGCCGGGTTCCGCTTAGCGACAGATACGAATTTAAAATGGCGTACACGACCAACGTGGAATCACATTGGTGGTGTACTTTAGCAGAGGGGAAATCATCCACATGCCATGTCCCGTGTTAAATTGTCTAAGGGTAGCTATATCAAATGTTTCGTTTATGTCAAGGTTTTTATTATAATAGTCGGTGCAAATTGTATGGGTTGTTCAATGGTATAATTATTTTTAAATTATTTCTTACTTTTAAACTAGACTTGCCTATGAATCTTTGCATGTCCATAAATCCGACAAGACGGTATATTTTTAACTGGATTTTTCTGTTATTGGGGTCCCGAGTTCGATCCCCGGGTCAGGCCAAAATTTGTGCCTGAGTTTTTTCTGTTAAGAAATTCTCAGTGTTAGCCCGGTGTCTGGAAGTTGGCGGCCTTGTACCCCCGTGCCTCGGAAAGCACGTTAAGCCGTTGGTCCTGCGCCTAATCCCTCTTCAGTCGTGTCACACTAGTGTCCCATCGAAATAAGAGGGTACGGGAAGAAAGTGCACTTGTGTCTGCGTCAATACTTGTGCACTATAATATGTCCTGCGTCGATGGCTGATCGCTGAGTTTGGCCGCCATCACCGAAATATCGGTTTGAATAACATTACTTGTATTTTTATAAAATATTAATATTTTGTACAATCTCTCTCTTTCTCTCTTTCATCTCAGCGTGTGATTCCCGGTTGCGTCCAGAGCTGTCGCTGTCGAGCCCGGGGTACGCTTGGACCATGATGCAGGATTTGGGGAGTCAAGTAAAACTAGATTAAACCCAGCACACAGAGATCACGGGCCGGTACTTAAACCACTAGATCAACAGGGCGTTAAATTAAAATTAAAAGCAATATATTCTGTGAATATCGTGAAACATTCCCTTATATTATCATGTTGTGTATTGCTATGTCATAAAGAATATTTTGCGTAGGACTTTTTGCAAAAAGAATTTTCCAAGAATTTAAGGCCCATATTAATGGAACAAACGTGAAATTATTTTTATGTGAACGGGGGAATTTTGGCTGAAATTTACAATCAGCTTGTATGATGTCGCTTTCTGGGTAATGTCAACTTAGTTTTTATACAAAAGCAATATATTTGGTATGGTATAATATGTCGCTTTCTAGAAGTACCTAACGTTAACTTGGTTTTCATACATAAACATTATAACTATAATGGATCATGACGGGAATTAACACGATATTTATTATGTGAAACAACATTGTGTACTCACATATTTGGCTCGACGTTTCGGCTACGTTACAGCAGCCGTGGTCACGAGCGGACTGGCGGAGCACGGCGTCGTCTGCTGGGGCCGGGCTGTGAATCTTCGGACACCCTCACATTTTTTGATATTAATTCGCCACTAGATGAATTGTCAGTGAAGCTACTTCGACACACTACACTAACAATATCGGTGTTGGTTTGCGTTAGTAACGGCCTAGCACGGGGTTTGCTAGGCCGTTACTAAAAAAAAATTCTGCGAAAAAAGACCGCCTTCAAAAACCACGAACTAAAATGTAAAATAATATTTCATCATCATCATCATCATCAGCCCATTTGAGTCCCCACTGCTGGGGCACGGGCCTCCCTCAATCACATGAGGGGTAATTGTAAATAATATTAATACCACTTCAAATAACATTTTATAACAGTACACTGGAGAAAAGCTTTGCCAAAGTCTGCGCCCAATTCTATCTTGTAATTTAATACAATGTTTAATTATTCAAACTTATGTATTTTTTTTAAATATTTACTTACGTATTTTTCCCTCATCGTCGCGAGGGAATACAAGGGAACACAGCCCTACGTTTATTCGGTGAAAGTAATCAGATAAAATTTTACATTATATTTACCGGCAACTGCCCAGTTTAAATATAAATGAAAGAGATGTACTCACATTTACGTTTTCCATAAAAGTTACTCCGAGCTATTTACCGGTGCTTTAATCTGTGCCACCAATTAAATTGTTGTTAAATTTTTCCACGTATAATGGACACGCGTCGTTTGTTTCGCGTCAATATGAGCCCCCCCCCCCCCTCTCCTTCACCCAGTTTCCCCCCTACATCGCGTTATCGGCACCCTGTACAATCAGCCTCATAAAAGGCTTACACTACGAATGCACTTGCTCGGAAAAAGATCGTTTTCCTTTTTAAAAGGCCGGCGGCACACCTGTGTATGCTCTGGTATTGCAGATGTCTATGAGCAGCCTTAATTGCTTATCATTATAGTCTGCTCGTCTGCCCTCTATTTCATATAAATATAAAAAACAGGGTTTAGGCCGCGCCATTCTTTTAGATGCGTCCCACTTAATATTACTAACATAAATGTTTGTTATGAATCAGATATTAGTGTTGGGTGTTTGTGGTAATTTTGTTGTTTCTGGTTATTATAGTAGATGGGAAAATCTTTGTTTGGGACTAGGACAGTATATAACTAACATAAACGAACTTTATTGTCTTTTAGATTTTCGCGTTGCATTATAACTATAATGTAATATCAGTCCGCTCGTGACCACGGCTGCTGTAACGTAGCCGAAACGTCGAGCCAAATATGTGAGTACACAATGTTGTTTCACATAATAAATATCGTGTTAATCCCCGTATTGATACATTATAGTTATAACTTTATTGTGTCTGGTTCTCATAGTATCAAATGCTTATCAGACTATACACTTTGACCTTGAGACCGCCCTTATGTCTGGGGCATAAGCTATATTGCGTTCCGTTTGCAATGCGAAAGTTACCGGTTTTTGTAAAATTCTGCATGGAAGAGTTCGAATGTCAATTTACCGTATTATATTGGCAACATGGAAATCGAATAGTTCAAAAATAAGTTAAATCGGCTTCATGCGACATATAAGGTGAATGTGACTTACGTCGCATGTGACAACGCTATGTCATACGGATAAATCAAAAATAGGTCTACTGATGACAAACTCACAGAATTGCCGCACTTCAAAATGTACACAATAAAAAGTCTTAAATATAAGGTCGCACCACGGCCAGTCGCTAACAGTATTCGTGGTACTTATATTGTTCCTAATTCATTGTATACTGGAAAAACTTAGCCTATGTCTAGGATAGTATGTGAAGTTGTTTTAGATTATTTATTTATTCAATCTATATTTTTTATCACCGGTTCAAAGTCGCTCAAAGAGCTATGGAAAGGGCCATGCTCGGAGTATCTCTGAAGGACCGCATCAGAAATGATGTAATCCGACAGAGAACATGAGTCACCGACATAGCCCACCAAATTAGCAAACTGAAATGGCAGTGGGCTGGTCATATTAGCCGCAGAACTGACAGCCGTTGGAGCCGTAAAGACCTTGAGTGGAGACCGCGACTCGGTAAGCGTAGTGTAGGACGCCCTGCGACAAGATGGGATGATGACATTCGAAGGCTGGCTGGTGTGGGCTGGATGAGAGTGGCCGAAAATCGGGAGCAGTGGCGTGCATTAGGGGAGACCTATGTCCAGCAGTGGACGAGTGTGGGTTGCTGATGATGATGATGATGATGATATTTTTTATACTGGTGTCACGGGTGTCCATGGGCGGCGGCAATCGCTTACCATCAGGTCATTCGTCCGCTGCCTATCACTTAAAAAAATCATGTTTTTTTTTAACTAAGCGGACCCCTGCGATGCGATGGCTTGGGACGCAACCGGGAGAAAACGCCAATGTATGATGGAGGAAATTCTATTACCTTCGAGGCCGACTGTACCCACCGGCTAATATCCCGGCTATCGCTGAACCAATTTCCCGTCCAGTAATAAGAAGTCCAGATAATTATCCTTAACGAGGTACATCTATTGGCTGTATTGGCCCAATATTTTGGCGGTCAAATAATGATATTGATGGTGTGAAGGTAAAGTGGAATATAAGGGATAGAAGGTATTGTGGCAGACGAGCAGACGGATCGCCTGATGGTAAGCGATTGCCGCCGCCCATAGACACCGCGACAACAGTGGAGTCACAAGTGCGCTGCTAACCTTTTAGCTCCCTTTCTCCCAGATTGACCACTCGCAGCAAAACACAGCACGGTGCTGCTTCACGCCGGTTTTCTGTGAGGCCGTGGCATCACCAGCCCATTCATGCCGAATCTTGGCTCTCCCACGGTCGAACCCACGGTTCCCAAATTAAATCCCAAACTAAAGCTATTGTTACACTTGCTCATATGTAGCATGCTTAAAGAACTCCACATTTGCTATCATAAGCATGCTATTACCGATATTTTAGCGTGCTTATAAATAAGGAAACCTTTACACATGCTAAAGCACTCCGCCATATTCCTCCTTCCACCCGCACTACGTACCGTAGAGGCGCGGCGTACGATTTTGAGCATGCTCAAAACTAGCATGCTTATTAGAAGCACGTCCGTCCACACATGCTACTAAGTAGCACTTGCTCAAAAGTAGCATGCTTTAAGCATGAAAATAAGCATGTGTAACAGTACTTTTATTTTTTTTATTCCTGTTTACCTGTTTACCCTTTAGAACCATTTGTATATCGGGAGGATAAAAATCATCTGCGTACCGAAGTGCGCGCATACAGACTAAACGGACAATTTTGGGAGATAGGGTGTTTTTTAACTGTCGTCCTAAACTTCTGTTTAAAAGCATTTGTAATGCGACATGTGTTGCATTTCTTCACAGCCAAAAAAAAAACACTGTAATTTCAAATGTAATACGAAAACAACAAATAGTTTTGTTTAAACTTTTTTTCTTACGTTGGCATTATTGAATTGATGCCAACGTTAGAAAAAATATTGATGCCACCTGGCATGAAAAGAAATTTCAACAGTGTGCATATGCGTTACCGGCCTTTTATCAAGATGTATGCTCATACATACTAGTGTTGAGGAATCATCGATAGTTTGCCTATCCATAGGTGACCTCTAAAATCATTCAGACTATCGATAGTATTGCTATTGGTCAAAACTATCGATACCATTAATAGTATCGATAGTAAAATTTGATCAATACTATTGATAACGCCAATACTATCGATACTAACGGTTGATTAATGCCCGATAGTATTATCTTTAATTACAGAATTAATCAAAAACTATGGTTATCGTATTAGCGTTATCAATAGTATTGATCGATACTATTGACAACCAGCAATACTGTCTATACTATTGATTTTACTTTTACTATCGATAGACTAGATATTTTATTTAAAGATATACTATCGATGTAATCCTCCAACCGATTACGGCTACGGCGGCAAATCTCAACGATCAGCCACATACGCAGGATATATTATAGTGCTCAAGTAAGTGCGCAAACACAAGTGCACTCCCTATTCCCTTACCCTCATATTCCGATGGGACACTACTGTGACACGACCAGAGAGGGATTGGGCGCAGGACCAACAGCTTAACGTGCTTTCCGAGGCACGGGGTACAAGACTGCCAATTTCCAGACTCCGGGCTGCCACTAAGAATTTCTTACCGAAAACTTAGGTACAAATTTTTGGCCCGACCCGGGGATCGAACCCGGGACCTCTTGCGCAGCCGTCGCTTTAAAGTGCGACCCACTAACCACTGCGCCACCGAGGCAGTGATACTATCGATAGTGGACTATCGATAAGCAACACTAATACATACCGCTTATATTCCGTTTGCTTCCATCTGATGTACATCGTAAGCCAGTAAGCTGACTCCCCTATGCATAGACCATGTTCGGATTAGTATGAGTGCATTATGGGGCATGCAACGATGTTGGGGCAAGGAGTAAATCAATATATTGGGCCGCTTACTATGTGATCTAGTATAGAAGTGAAGAAACAAGAATATTAGAAACACGAATAGACGCGGAAAACTTCACCATAACTACCTGGAACCAATCCCTTCCAGAACGCTTCGTTTCCAGAGCTCTTTATCTCACGCTCGTGCAAACCCTGGAATGAGCTTCCAGCTGCGGTGTTCCCTGATCGCTATGACATGTCCTTTTTAGAACGAGGTTTTAAAAGAGTTCTTCTTTCACCGTAGGGAGCGGCATAACTGTACTTCGGCATTGTTGATGTTTATGGCGGTTACCGTTTGCCATCAGATGGGCGGCAAGCTCGTCTGCCTATTTTAAACTATAAAAAAATGTAAATAGGTAATCATAAACTACGCGTGTTATTATTTCCGGATGCAAAGGGGTACGTTTGGATCATAATCCAGGATTTGGTGAGTCTGTTAATTACAATGAAGCGAATTTAGAACCAGATAAAGTAAATCATGGGTTTCATAGGAGGCAATACAAAGACATGGAAAAAATATCTTCTCGGAGGCAATAGACAACAGACAAGGATGCTCATAGGAGCGTTAACAGGGCATTATGCAACGAACAAAATGCTGATGAAGATGAACATAACATCGAACAGCGACTGCAGAGCATGCAAGGAGGAGACGAGAACCATAGAACATATTTTATGTGGTTTGCTCATCTGACACCTATCATATTAAATATGCCTTATATTACGTTTTGCTGATTTTCCTTGGCTTCGAATCCAACTCCAGATTTATAAAATTAGCTAATATAAGCAACACAGCATGTTGCACCATAAGCCGGCCGTTGTCCGGCTGATGTACGGCACATGTCGGCTTACGGGCTTACGGGATGGGACGAGCCGGACGCGGGACAGCGCTGGAAATATTGTGACTTCTCAAATTGTATATTATAGCGCTTTTGCTGCCTTTAGATAGGGTTAGCAGACTTACTTTACTTTCTACTATGCGGGTATCGGACTTCCAATCCGGGGGTAAAAGGGTTTAAAGGTTGGCAGTGCACGTGACTCCACTGGTGTTGCGGGTGTCTATGAGTGGCGCCAATCGCTTACCATCAGGTGATCTACCTGCACATAAAAAAAATATGTAACCTGATCTGGTTCCCGTGTTAAGGGGTTGGGAAGCTCAGATGGCAGTCGCTTCATTTTTTGTGATAGGTGGCAGACGAGCAGACGGTTCACCTGATGGTAAGCGATTGCCACCGCCCATGGACACCCACGACAATAGTGGAGTCACATGTGCGCTGCCAATCTTTAAGCCCCCGGATTGGACCTACGGTACCCTCACTCAAGCAGAGAAACACAGCACAGTGCTGCTTCACACCGGTTTTCTGTGACGCCGTGGTAACACTCCGGTTGAGAAGTGTTACCACTCACGCTAGAATGAGATGAGAGATAGGTCTATCACCGTTTGCAAATTTTTTATCGATTCTGTCAAAATAAATCATTAAATCATGTATTTGCATAAAACATGGTAAACAGTTCTAATAGGTTAGGTTAAGTTAGTAGTTGACGCCGAGTGCGCATGCGCGTCTCCCCCCTCTCCGCGGAGGGAGCCCGCTGGTGCGTGGTACGGGGGCACCAGCACCAGCATTGCACAGACTCCCTCTGCTGCCCGATAGAGACGGCTCAGTTCTCCCGGCTGTCACTATCCCCTCTCCCGGCACGTCCGGGGAAGGAACCGCCTAATCCGCCTATATAGGCGGACATCCGCCCGGGGGATATCGTGAAGGGAGGCTTCAGCTGTATCACCATGATATTCCCCAATATGGGCGATGAGGGAGACCTGCAGGGGGTTTAGTGGGTATGCTTTTGCCTGGTTTCTCTTTGGGAGAAGCCCCCCGCCAAAGGAGAGCCCCACATAACCCGGCCGCCCCCCGGTGGTCTGGTATGCATAAGGTAATCGGCTTATCTCTTGAGCCGACGGCATTTCCCCCTGCAAAACCAAAAAAAAAACAGGTTAAGTAAGTAGCTAAGGTTTAGAATACTGCCAAGGTTTTCCCGGCCGGTCGTAAGAGGCGACTAAACGGGCTTTCGGAGTACGTGAGCGTATCCACTACTGGGGAGTGACTTGCTCAGCATACGACTCCGCGGGGGACAACGACATCACTGGGTGTCCTGGTAGGTAGTACAGCGTTGAAGGGCTGTATTGCGCCAGATAGGGGTGAAGCGGCGAGCGCGATTAGCGGTACGGTCTAGTCCCGGCTGTGGGGTTTCCGACGGCGATTGCGCGGAGATGGACACCTCAGGGGTTTTAGTTAGGGTTTGAGTCCCACACACCACCTTGTTCCCTAAATGTAGGAAGGTGTCGGCCATGATAGTTTCCCGTGGGAAAAAAAAGTAGCTAAGGTTTCTGCTTCATTTCAGCGGTTTCAACTGACTTGTGCGGAACCAAAACGATCTACAAAAGCAAACGCGACACACACAACGTGTTTGTTCAGCTCAAATCTGGAGACGAGACAATACTGAGGGTAAATTGCGGCGAATATGTTAGGATATACCCAGGCTCTGTTTCTACGTTCCGTTGCACGCGTTATCCGACTGAAACTGGCTAGGCAAGGATTAGTAGTTAGATGGTGAGTTTTGTGGTCCACTTGGTAATTTTAACCAGTGTTATTTTAGTTTCCAAGGGAGAAATGGTTGCTAAGTGGATAAAATCGTGTGCCTTTGTAAGGAACGTACTCGCATATGATCCAAAAGCATGCCCAATACGAATTCAAAAACATGTCTTTTTTTTTATTTTTGTCACCAGT
Source organism: Marasmia exigua (assembly GCA_019059595.1). Classification (NCBI taxonomy): domain Eukaryota; kingdom Metazoa; phylum Arthropoda; class Insecta; order Lepidoptera; family Crambidae; genus Marasmia; species Marasmia exigua. Next base: position 21,668,621 of record CM032481.1, on the reverse strand, counting down.
GGAGTAAAAGGTGCACTGCCAGCCTTTAAACTCCCTCTTTATTCATCTTTCAAACAAAAAACAAAATCAAAATCGGTTCATTTGTTCGGGAGCTACGATGCCATAGACAGACACACACACACATGCACACACGCAAAGCACGTCAAACTTAGAACACGCCGTCGTTTTTGCGTCCGGGGTTAAAAATAAACTCTCGCCAAAATCCTTCCTAGAAACATCATCATTTCGGCCAATAGCCGTCCACTGCTGAACATAAGCCTCCCCCAATAATCTCCACACAGATTGGTCCTGCGCCGCCCGCATCCAATGGATTCCCGCGACCTGCACCAGATCGTCGGTCCACCTTGTGGGGGGCCTGCCACGGCTGCGACTACCTTACCTGTACGTGGCCTCCACTCGACCCCACCCCAACAGCTGTCTGTTCTCTTCGCTATGTTCCCTCCCATTGCTACTTGAGGCATGCAATCCTTTGGGTTATGTCTGTGACCTTAGTTCTCTTGATTTCATCATTTCTGATACGATCACGCAAGGAGACTCCGAGCATAGCCCTCTCCATTGCTCTCTGTTTGTAGAATATTTACCTTCAAATGCTTTTTATTCACATGATATTACATTTTAACTCAATCAAATATTTCATTAGCCCAAAATTACGGCGTAACATTAGTAAAACAATTTGTGTAAGGTTAATGAAATTATATGATGGTTCAAAGAGAATAAACAAGTTGATAGGTCAGACAGAAACTTTTGTGTGCGGCTTAGCAAGTCTATTCAAAACACTAGTTATAAAATTATGAGAAGCAAAATTAAGAGATTTGATTAACTTCAAAATTTAAGTCCGGAGATTGATTTTTTTATATGAGAAACGAGCATGAGGGTCCACCTAGTGGTAATTGTATTCATCGTCATCGTCAGCCCATTGAAGTCCCCACTGCTGAGGCACGGGCCTCCCTCAATCACATGAGGGGTAATTGCCATACTCACCACGCTTGGCAGACGGGTTGGCGAGGGTTTTGATATAAATGCAGAGTTTTCCTTCTCTGGGTGCTGATGATCATGCCAGACGCTTTACCTTAGTCGCCTTTGACGACACCTCGGTAAGAGTGAGGGTTGCCTATTCTACTCTGCCGCAGACTACACGGCGTAGGTAATTGTATTACTTCCCTTTAAACCTACCGACCAACAACTTTACTGTAATAATTCTTTATCAAGAATGAAACACTCTACGAATGAATCTTCTTCTTACTTTTTTTTGTCCATATGTTTACATTTGTTTACTTTGTCTGTATTATCCATGTGTATGTTTGTTTTATTTTAGGTAATGTCAAAACTCATTAAAATAAAATCCACTCGAACAATCTTCCAAAAACGCGTGTCTCTTCAATCACTCAACATTGGCAGAATTATAAATGTTTCGCAAGACACAGTAGCAGCCATTATTAAAAAAAAGAAATACTCTACAGTCTGTCGCGAATCTTTGCGTTCAATTATAGTGTCATGAAACCATTTTTCAAATTACTAACAAATCGTTAACTACCCAGTCGCTACGCCGCAATCCAGCGGTCAGCCCGAGGCCGGACAAACCACATATTTATCCCGCGCTCGTCTCTCGGACGCGAAATTAATCAGTTCTCATTAACAATAGAATTAACTGCGATTTACTACATAAATGTGCTTATTTTGTGCGCAGTTTGAGTTTATTTGTAACTGTAAGTGTTTGCTATTTAGTGGGTCGCACTTTAAAGCGATGACTGTGCAAGTGGTTCCGTGTTGGGCCAAAAATTTTGACTTGAGTTTTTCTGTAAAGAAATTCTTAATGTCAGTCCGGAGTCTGGAATTTAGCGGTGTTGTACCCCCGTGCCTCGGAAAGCACCTCCTGCATCTTATCTCTCTCCGGTCGTATCACAATAGTGTGCCATCGGAATATAAAGGTAAGAGAATAGACAGTGCACTTGTGTTTCATCATCATCATCAATTCAGCCAATAGACGTCCACTGGACATAGGCATCCCATGTTCTCCACACAGATCGGTCCTGTGCCGCCCGCATCCAATGGATTCCCGCGATCTTTGTTTGCACTATAATATATCCTGCGTACGGGGCTGGTCGTTGAGATTGGCCGCCGTAGCCGTAATCAGTTGGAGGATATTATAAAATAGCATATTCTTTCCTTAATAGCTGGCACCGCATATCTGATTCCTCGTATGTTACAAATATCCATGTAACATGATGACCGTGGGAGATCCACGTTTCGGCATGAATGGGCCGGCTCGACCGGAGTGATCGTAGAAAACCGGCGTGAAGCAGCACTGTGCTGTGTTTCGCTGCGTAAGTGAGGGTACCGGAGGCCCAATCCAGGGGAAAGGGGGATACACAGGTTTGCAGCACGCTTGTGTCACGGTTGTCCATGGGCGATGGCAATCGCTTACCATCAGGTGATCCGTTTGATCGTCTGCCACCTACCACATCAAAAAAAAATGTGCGGCGGTAATCACTTAACGTCAGGTAAGCCGTCTGCTCGCTTGACCGCCATAACACATAAAAATATTTTTTAAGTTATGGCGGTATATTTTTAAGTTAGATAGTTACTCTTTATTGCACAACAGACAAATCTTAAAGGCTAGGTATACAGGGATACAATATACAATTTAGGCGGTCTTATTGCTGGGAGTGATATCTACCAGACAACTTTCAGGTAAAGGACATTAAGCTGCAAGCCATCTTCATTTTGCAGAAGAGGGCCATCCGTGCCATCTACGGTCTTAGATCACGTGACTCACTCAGAGAAGTATTCAAGGAAATTAATATTTTAACCGTATCATCTCAATACATTTTTGATTGTATTATGTTTGTACGCAATAATAATATTTTTTCGATTACTTAATCACATTACATAATGAACAAAAACACAAGAAAATTAAGACAATAACTTAGAAATAAAAATAAGCTAAAAGTAAATATTATAAAGAAAAGTTAAAACAAAGTAGATCCCCGTGGCAGTGTCCCCAAAATGCTGGCAGCATTACCCCGCTGGACCGCGATGCAAATTCGCTAGGCGAGGTAGCTTCCAGCCTCTGGCTCTGCCATGACTTCGACTAGACGCTTAGCTAAGTCACGGAAGAAAGAGAGATCATCGGAAACCCACAGGGCCCAGTGTTTCAACACCGAAAGCTACCAAGTGGTAGGTACCAGATAGATGCCTATGCTTTGTAGCTTTCAGTCTCTCTGGTGCGTCGGCCGCAGCTCCGGCACTCCTCGTAGTCCCGGGAAGATGAGACGGTGCCAGAGTGTCGACGTATGTAGCATACCACACGAGAGCACGTCCTATCTTCCAAGGGATGAGAGACATTCCGTCTGGTCTCTTGCTATCATCACGTGAAATGATGTTCGGCTCCAAATTTCCCGGCACATTGAAGGTGGCAAGTGAACGACGGATAATGTCGTTTAATCTTTTATATTAGTTTATTCGATGATATTACCTTATCGTGCATATCTGTAACGCCCGAATACTCACGTCTGAAAGTTGGAGGAAAATATTGTATTATTTCGTCAACTCACCCTTGAGTTGGAGAATCAAACTGAAATGGCAATTCGAGGAAATATTTTTTATCTTTTCAGAAACTATCCGAACAGGTTTACTCACAATGCTATCCCTCACCGCCGAGATAATGATAAAAATTTGCATTTGGTATTTTGGTATTTATTTGGTAGGTACATATTTCTATAAAAAAACATATCTAATTTAACATGTAGATTTTGCAATAAATCCTTTCGCGGTACATATATCAGGATTCTTATTTGGTTGCAAAACGACCCATTTTGTGGGAAGGAATATCGACCGAAAGGGTACTTTGGGGAACTGAGACTCATTGTAATATATAACAAAAGGATGTGTTAACAAATTCAGTTATACACTTTAGAAGCTTTGTATGCGGTAATTTAATACGAATGGTCCTTTTGGAAATTTTGTGGTTGAGAGTTTCCCATGATAATGTTCTACGGCGGATATTTATAATAATAATGTCCTCTAACTGATTTTGGCAGAGGCGGCAAATTTCAATGATTAGCCACTTACGCAGGATATATTATAGTGCTCAAGTGTGTGCGCAAACATAAGTGCACTCTCTCCCTTGCCCTCATTTTTTTATTGCTTATAATAGGCAGACGAGCTTGCGGCCCATCTGATGGTAAACGGTAACCGCCGCCCATAGACATCAACAATGCCGGAGCACAATCATGCCGCTGCCTACCGTGAAAGAACTCTTTTCAAACCTCTTAAAAAAGGACATGTCAAAACGATCAGGGAACACCGCGACTGGAAGCTCATTCCAGAGTTTGCATGAGCGTGGGAAAAAGGAGCACTGGAAACGAAGCGTTCTGGAATTGGTTCCAGTTAGTATTGGTGAAGTTATATTCCGATGTAACCAGTGTGACACGACCGGACAGGGATCGAGGGCAGGACCAACGGCTTAATGTGCTTTCAAGGGGGTACAAGACCGCCAACTTCCAGACTTCAGGCTGAGTCGACAACACTAGTAGAGATCAATCTGTCACCTCGACCAATTACTTTTTCTAAGTGGCCTAATAAAGAAAATTAATTCCCAAGTATCTCTTGGTTCTAAAATTACTTAAATCAAGATGAACAGGATATTGAGTATATCCATCGCTCGTTATTTCTCTTTTATATTAAATATTTTCAAACTAGCAGTTTCAACTGGACGTATTTTTTTTAAATATTTTTCACTTCTTTCAATTTCCCATTGCGTTCTACTATTCAAACCCATTTGTTGGATATCTATATTGTGGGGGTGATGTATCGCGCCTTTTTGCAGGCTCTTAATGGTCAGCTGGTCTATGACAGCTGATACATTGTCAACATATATTCATTGTGTAATAAATAGTTCTTGAAGGAAGTGTGTGCATTTATTTCATTGGCTACGAGGATGGCTTACATCGGCAATTTGTCGTTATTCGACCATAAAATAAACGATTGGATGTTTATCCGACATTTTGTGGCGGCGGCCATTTTGGATCAATGTCTATCTAACAAAGCTAGGAACACTCCTGACTAATGCACCTTTCATACGAAAAGAAAAACAAAATAAAAATCGGTTCATCCATTCGGGAGCTCACACACATTTTACACACACAACTTTTAACTTCGTCGTTTTTTCGTCGGATGTTAAAGACAACTTCTAAACAAACCACTCGTAGTATTTAGCATGGGAGACGCTTTAGGACGAATGGGTCGGCTTGACTGTAGTGATACCACGTTCTCACAGGGAATGGGCGTAACGCCTGCCTGTTGATTGAGTGAGGGTAGTTTGAAAAAAGTTCTTCTTTCACGGTAGGCAGCGGAATGACTGTGCTCCGGCATTGTTGATGTCTATGAGCGGCGGTTACCGTTTACCATCAGAAGGACCGCAAGCTCGTCTGTCTATTATAAGCAATAAAAATGAGGGCAAGGGAGAGAGTGCACTTGTGTTTGCGCACACACTTGTGCACTATAATATATCCTGCGTAAGTGGCTAATCGTTGAAATTTGCTGTCTAACCGAAATCAGTTAGAGCACTTATTACCTAATCTGGTGGAAATGATAATGTTAGTAGGTATGAAAGCAAGTAGTAGGTATGAAAAACACACGCGAAAGCTATTAAAAATCTCACCAAGGCTCGCTTTTTAAAATCTCTCGTGTTTTAATAACCCTCAGACAGTCACATAAAATATTTTAAAGCCATACATTTAAAAAAAAAGTGGGATAAGCAATTATGGAGAAGTTCCAATATGCTGAGCAACTTTTACAAGTTTTCGCCTACTTGGCAAGTCAGCGTTTTCGGTGCAACATAAAAATTTATTCGTTAACTGTTGGCATCTTTCTTACATAAAATATTCGATAAAAATCGTTGCCAAGATTTTTTTGCGTAAGCCGAGTTGTTCGATGTTTTTGAACGTGGGAGAGCCACGCTTCGGTATAAATTTGCCGGCTCAAACGGAGTGATACTACGGCCTCACAGAAAACAGGCGTACAATAGCGCTGTGTTGTGTTTCGCTGCATGAGTGAGGGTACCGGAGGCCCAATCCAAGGGAAAATGGGGTTTAAGGGGGACTTCACTGGTGGTGTCTACCTATCATATAAAAAAAATGTTAGTCTATCAACATAGTGCTCATCTTAGCTTGTCATTGATTCCCAGTTGCGTACAAAGCTGGGGTACGCTTGGACCATGAATCAACATTTGGGGAATCTGGTATTACAATAAAGCGACTGCCGTCTGACCTTTGCAACCCTTAGACAGATGAACCAGACCAACTGAATTTGGTTTTACGTTTCAGAAATAATCCGAAACATGCAGGCTTCCTCACGATGGTTTTCTCTCACCACAATGAGCTAATGGTAGAAATACGCGAAGAGATTTGAAAAATCCGAAGCTCTCCGAAGCTGGCCTGCAGAGCTTGGACCACGCATGCCTCTCGGTCTTCTACCGGATTCATTTCGGGGAGTGTGCGGAGGTTCTACATAATTTGATCCCCCCCAGCCCATTCCATCACCGGACAACAAGGCGCCGCGAGAGCTTTCATCCTTATGTGGTAGAAATACCCCTTATCCGCACGAAGCGATTTGCTTCCACATTTATAATAATTCCTTAGCCGTCCGCTAAGGAATGGAACCCTCTGCCGAGGTCTGTTTTTCCTGACCACTATGATCTAGATATCTTTAAGGCAAGAGTGAACAGGCATCTTTTAGGCAAACGCGTATCATCCTAGACCTCGTCGTCGCTTTCCATCAGGTGCGATTGCGGTCAAGCGTTACCCTATTGACCAAAAAAAAAATCAGAGCTGCATGCTCGGATTCAAACCTAAGGTTGTAAGTTAACATTTTAACAATAGCATCACAGTACATCTTTGACTGTATTATGTATGTTTATAAAAATTAAGAAAACTTCTCCCAAAAATCCGACAACCATAACCTAAATACTAGAAATAAACACAAGCTTGCTGTTCCACAATACAAACTACATAAGATTGGTAATTCATTTGCAGGAATGAGTAATAAAGTATTTAATTACTTAATAAGCTTGTTGATTAACCAATGCCAAAAGGCCAATCAGGATGACCTCACTCTGTCTGATGGTAAGCGGCTGTGAAATCCAAATATGAGGCTGACAGGCACAAAAGAACTAACAAAGTACCCATTGTGTCTGCCATCTTCACCCTAATGGCCTGCTGAGATGCCGCTTCACGCCCCGCCTAAAAGACCCCGGATTGTATGAAGGAGGAAACACATGAGCTGGGAGAGCATTCCATGTCTTGATGGCTTGGGGCAGGAACGAGGAGCCAAACCTCTTGGTGCGCGTCGCCATGGTCTGAATGGCATGCGGATGGCAACGTTGTCCAGCACGTGTTGTTCAGAAGTGGAAAGGGGAGGATGGGATAAGTTGAAATAACTCATCAGAGCATTCCCTATTATAGAGGCGGTAGAGAACACTTAGACTGGCAATGTCTCTACATAACTGAAGAGGTTCTAGGGACTTAGTCACCTCATAATCTCCAACAATATGCACATTTGCGTTGCCGGCTCTTAAGAAAGAAATAAACCCTTTTCTTGAAGGTCACCAGGTCGTATCTGTTCGGAAACACCACGGATGACAGCCGTTTCCACAGTTCTCTTACACACACAGTTCTCATTTTACGTCTCATTGCCGCGAATTGTCAGAAAATATTAAAACTTTTGTATTACAACACAATATTTGTCTTATTGTTCACTATGTACTAATAATGAAAGTCTCATTGGAATTGAAAGAAACTGCTTATTCAACCAAATGCGATCCGTATAATTTCTGCGAAAATATCTCCAGACAACCGCAATCCATTGCGAATCGACGAACTAGAAAATTAATAATAGCATTAAAAGATTTGCAGCAATAAGTCTGCAATTTCTTTACATATATCTCTAAACATAGGGTGTTTATTTACTATAAGATACCGCAACATTGTGAGGAACGTTTTGACCGTGGGAGAGCCCGAAGCATGGCTCTCATGGCTCAGCATGAATGGGCCGGATCGACTGGAGTGATACCACGGCCTCACCTCACTGTGTGAGTGCGTGAGTGTCCGATCCGGGGGAAATGGAGGTGTGTCCATGAGAGGCGGCAATTGCTTCCCATCAGTTGATCCGTCTGCTCGTCTGCCACCTATCACATAAAAAAAGAAATGAGAGAGAGGTGCGGCGGAGGTGGCCCTTGGGCCACCCGTAAGCCGCTTTTTAATGACTTATGGTTAATTATTTTATGCTTAATCATGTTTATGCTTAATAGTATTATGCGAAATTATCATTAGTAGTAATTACATTATGCTAACTTATTTTATGCTTAAATTTTTAATGCTTCTTGACAGTGAACCAATACAGCTTGGTGACCAGCGTCGAACGTATTTGGTCTGACCATCTGATAGGTCCATCCACCTTGCCGGTAATAATCAGCTGTTCCAGATTATGTCCATCTTTCCAAAAACCTTCAGGATTCTTCTCAGGCAGATAGTAGCCTGGTCTTAATGTGGAGTTCTCGGCGGATGGAATCACTATACTATTTATAAAGAGGTAAACTCTGAAGACCAAAAGAACGCTTATAGGTAAATAAAAAAAGCGAAGCACTTGCGCTATGTAAACGACGCCCAGCGCCATCTATTGCTACAATTTGAAACTAATAGAGTCCCGAAACGAAGTGAGAGCGGAACATTCTCATAACATTCATCATCATCATTCATCATCATTCATCATCATGCTCATTCATCTCAACAGTCTCATATAAAAGCAAAATCCGTTCAGTGAACCTTTTCCACAAGTTTAAAAAACACTAGGAAATCAATATACTTGTCCACTACAAATGCTTTACCCTTATAAATTCAAGAGTGGCTCATAACAAATTCATTTTTCAATTTCAGAATGCACACAAGTTTAAACAGCCCAGTCTATATGCAAATGCAGTAAATTCTTAAAATTACATTTACCTATTAATTAATGTGGGATAACATCGGGAAATTACGCTACGATCGCAACCAACTGCCAGTAATCCTGGATTTTTATGATCGAATCGCACGACATTTTAAATAAAAAAATAACATTTTTTATTCTGAATTTAAAATGTAAAAATTTCATCCGTCCAGCCACTAAGGTTCATGAGATACTGCCTGGTAACAGATAGACAAACGGGTAGATACACAGTGAAGTCTTAGTAATAGGGCCCTTTTTTACCCTTTGGTTTAGTACGGAACACTAAATAAAAAAAATAAAACAGGCAATCTGTTATAAAAATTGTTTTTTTAATTTACAAATACAAAAAAAAAATATTCATATTTGAAAAGGCTTTTTGCCTTTACCAGGGAATAAACCCAGGAGGTTATTCAACCCATTAGCCTATGAGCTACTATGATTGCACCACGCTTGCCAAATGCAGATTGGTGATCACAAACCCAATCTATGTTCGAAAAAATCGAAACATCCAAAAAAAACGGGATGATTGTATTTTCATGCAATGGCCGGGTCAAATATGTATTCAATAACCGATTGTTAAGTTAATAATCGACTTGGTAACATAGATCTCACAACCTTCCACGGTAGAACAACTGAGTGCGAGACGTGGATTTTTTGACAAGTTTGGTTTTTTAAGGGTAAGTACCTTTTGCTCGACCTGGTAACCCCTAGATCACGCCCAGAACTTAAACCAGTAGATAGGGCGTCTAGTGGCCCAGTAGAGACTGTGCAATACGACGCCACCTAGGTAGGCAATGCAATACATATTCAATAAACCTTACGCTCGACCGCCCGAAGCCCACGAAGCGAACTCGGGCGGTTCACCCATCCGCCCGGTTCCGGACGACTGATTAAACGAGTCAACATTCAATTAAACACGGAATCAGTACGGTAATTGCGTTCAACTGTACCGTAATTAAGGACTGCCACGTCAACTGTACATGTGCTAAGAAAATAAACCAGGTATCGCTGGCTAAAAATAAAAGAGAAGCTTACTCTTTTTTAAAAAAGCCGACGACATATTAGCGATCTCTCTGATTTCGCGGATAGATAGATAGATAGATAGATATTCTTTATTGCACAAAAATAAAATACAAACATGATACAACAGCAACAGACAGTTCAATAAGGCGGTCTTATCGCTTGTAGCGATTTCTTCCAGACATCCTTTGGGTAGACGAAAGAAATATCGTATTCGTAATAAGGGAAGGCAGTGCAAATAAGTTTAACAAATGAAATTGAGAATGGCAAAAATATACATAATTTTATATATTAATATTATTACATTAAATAAATAATAATAAGCAATACATACATACCCAATAATATATACAGAGATAATTTATAACAAAAATTCAATAAAAATATTTCTTATAGATAGGTATAAATGACCAGAGAGCAGAACACAAAAAAGGGAAGAAGAGACAAGGAAAAAACAGTGTACCTATTTATAGAGATAGGAAGTGAGTTTTGACACGGATGTTCATAGGCGGCGTTGACTACTTTCCATAAGGTGACTCGTTTGCTCGTTTGTCCCCTCAAGCATAAAATAAATTGTAGTAGTAATTATACGTTCTCAATCACTCGTACATTCAGAAAGCGCTTTCATACGAGGGACCCGGGTCCGAATTTGAGCATGTACCTCTAGATTTTTTAAATCTTTGTGCGTATTTCTATTATTAGCTCGGCTGTGACAGAAAATATCGTGAGGAAACCTGCGCGATACGGATTGATTCTGAAACTTATGATGCAGTTGGTCTGTTTCCACTGTTACTTAAATGGGTTGCGAAGGTCAGACGGCAGTCGTTTCATTGTTATTACCAAACTCCCCAAATAAAGAATCAAGGTCTAAACGTACTCTGGGCTCCAAAGAGGCAGCTATGGACGCAACTGGGAATTGCTCGCTAATATGTTGATATTTTATAGCAATTAATTCTTAAGTAAATAACACACTTTAATTCTAATTTACAATATTGAATAGACTATCGACAGCTCATGTCGAATCAAGCACGTCAGTGGTCTAATTTATCAATTAGACCACTGAACGCGTTACTAAGTTTCGTCGGCTTAGTAACGCGTTCAGTGGTCTAATTGATAAAACATCCACCCGGTTTGTGGAAGGTGTGGGTTCGAGTCCCGCTTGAACACGAGATGAAATTTTTAAGTGTGTTATTTACTTAATTATGCAATAGTCCATACTTTTATCTACATTAATATCCTTCTAACGATTGGGTTACGGCGGCTGCTCACAATTGTTAGCCACGCAGGATATAATTATAGTGCACAAGTGTGTGCGCAAACACAAGTACACACTTTACTATATTTATATTCCCATATCCTCATTTTCGACGGGACACTTTAGTGATAGTATATTATTTTCTCAAAATTGTGGATACCTAAAATATTGGGATAATATTTCTAAACGTGTAACCGTGGACCGGTTGATTTGGTTAAGGTGACGGGCAGGGCACACTAGCGACGCCAATCGCTTTTAATTTTTAGCTTCTAAACCGGATCCATTTTAAACAATTTCGGGGTTACAGTTGCCGAGAGCGGCAAACACCTATACTATTTATTTAATACTTTTAGTTAACTGTTTAGTCTGCTTTTGCACTCGAATTTTGGATTACCGCTAAAAGTGGCCGCTATTGGCGTGAATCAATTTTTCGCGTACAAAAACGGACCCAACATTTGTGCATGGTTATTTAAAAAATAGTTTAAGTGTTTGCCAAGAAATTGTGACCCCGAAATTGTTTAAAATAGATCCGGTTTAGTAGCTAAAAATTAAAAGACGATTTTCGTCGCCAGTGTGCCCTACCCGTCTTCATAAAGAGCTGCGAAGTTTAGAGTAATGTATTTATATGATCTTTTATTTGTTTCAGATTGTATTGCGCGTTACAAAAAGGGACATTTATTGGTGAGTACTTTTACATTTTAATATTGTGATGACGTAGATAACTAACAGAGGGTTTGTCAAAAACTACCCTTCATTCAGAAGGGTAGCTTGAAACGTAACTTGGATGATGCAATTCAAAGGTACTTATTTTAGTCGCTTCTAGGTGTATAAAGTTGATCGTAACTGAATCTGACATATACTTACAGTCAGCGTCAGATCAAGTTACCCCCTGCAGTGGAAAAATAGCACTTGTGCCCCAGACATAAGAAGGGTCTAAAGGTCATCAAGGGTAACTGGACAAGGGTGACGCCGTGTGTACATTGTACAGATTTTACCGCAGGAGAACTTCGGCATAAATGGTTCAGCTTGTCAGGAGTGATACCACGGCCTCACAGACAACCGGCGCAAAGCAATGCCTGCGCCTTATCTCAGTGAGGTTAATGTAGTTCAATTCAGGGATAAGGGGAGTTTAAAGGATAGCAGGGAACTTGTCACTCCACTGGCATTGAGGGGCTCTATGGGCGTATTTTTAACTTCTGTCATTTCGGCAATACATTTATCAATGCTACATGCGAGTTTTTAAATGGTTTAATTATGCTTTCGGCGTTTCACAACAGCTACCTAACACATAACAAAAATATTATGAAACTTTCAAATGTTCGTGTCACTCCATATCAATAATGTAAAAAAAAATCTGCAAAAATAAAACCGCCTTCAATAACCACGATATAAACAGTGTAAAATAATATTTTTCATACTTTATACACCTCAAATAACATTTTATAACAGTACATTCCAGAAAAGGTTTTACCGAAGTCGGCACCCAATACTATCTTTGTAATTTAATACAACATTCAATTATTCAACAGGGATTAGGCGCCGACTTCGGTAAAACCTTTTCTCGAATGTACTGTTATAAAATGTTATTTGAGGTGTATAAGGTGTAAAAAAATATATTTTACGCTTTCTTATAGCGGTTTTTTTTGCAGAAAATTTTTTTCCATCATCAGCAGAGCCACAAAATTAATACAGTCAGGCGTAAATACTGGTGTAGTTTTGAAAAAAGATACAAAAACTTTACGTGTCGCTATAAAATTTGAGAGTTCCCCTCATTTTCTCCAGGATCCATTCATCAGATCCTGATATCCTGATCATGGTACCAATCCGGTACTATCTACTTTCTAACTAAAAAAGAATCATCTAAATCGGTTGATAAATAGCAAAGTTATCGGCGAACAAACATAAGAAATATATACATTTCGAATTTAGAACCTTTTTTTTTCGAAGTCGGTTAACAACAAAATAAATGAATGAGCTTGTTCAAAATTAAATCTGCTGAAAAAAAAGAAAAGTTCACATGCAAAACTTTCGACAATTACGACCATTGAAACCATTAAAATATAATTCAGTGAATTTGAAACTGAATTCTTTGTAACCGTTCAATTGGCGTATATTTTGAAAACGTTGCGGTATTTCGTAGAAAGTGTGAAATTGTTAGTTACGCTCTCGCCTGAGTGTTATTCGAAATTGTATAACTTAGTAAATCGAATGGTTTAAAAGAATAATGGGCAAATGGGTATAGATCTTGGTCTAAAAGGCTCCACGATTGAGACATGTGCCAATGTAAAGGCTCATATGATTACTTTATAGTGACAGAGGGTCATCAAAATTGGTCCGAGTGATTATTGGAAAAAACTAATTTATAATGCATCTATCCGCTATTGATAGTGTAACCAACACGGCTATCGTTTATTACATAGATGATACGAGTATAAAAAAAAATAACATTTTAAAGAACATCCTAGGATGGATTTTAATTAAGTTTTTGTTTTAAAGAGAATTAATAAATTTGCCGTGTGGTCCCCGGCAGAGTAGAATAGGCCACCCTCACTCTTACCGAGGTGTCGTAAAAGGCGACTAAGGTAAAGCTGCTGGCATGATCATCAGCACCCAGAGAAGGAAAACTCTGCATTTATATCAAAACTCTCGCCAACCCAACTGCCAAGCGTGGTGAGTATGGCAATTACCCCTCATGTGATTGAGGGAGCCCCAGCAGTGGGGACTTAAATAGGCTGATGATGATGAATATATTTGACGGATGGGCGAGCGGGATAGCGGGCAGAGAGCCTGGATCGTCTTCATCCGCCATCTTAGGTATTTTGAGATGTCTTTCCGACATAAAGTCCTTGTTAGATCGACGAATTTGACGACCCGTTTGAAACAGTGGTAGTGAACGCTGCCTTTGGTCTAAGGGTTGCGGGTTCGATCCCCTCACAGTACAAACATTTGTGTGCATGAACATGTCTGTTTGTATTGGTCTGGGTGTTTCCTATGTATTATAAGTATCTATTTACAAAAGAAAAGTTTTACCACTTCCTCTCACCCATCTCTTCTTGTCCTCTGAGAATCATACGTCTGCTTTGGGATCCATTGTTATTATTTTAGTTGGTATATTTATCTATTTATTAATCATATATATTATATATATTGTATATATTAGTATATTCGTATTTTATTTATGTATTTGCATTTAAACTTTCTGTGTAAGTATATAAATATTTAAGAGTGCACCGCCCTATACCTTCATCAAGTGTCCTTTATCCAAAGGTTGCCTGGAAGAGATCGCTCATAGTGATAAGGCCGCCTTCGTTGTATACATCCTGTAATATCTAGTTTTTAAGTTTTCATACTTTATTTTGAGTGCAATAAAAGTACCTATATTCATTCATTCATTCATTCATTCATTCATTCATTCATTATATATATATATCACTGTTGATTCTGATATCCGTAACACAGGTGCTTGAGCTACCAATCTCGGAGTCAGATCAATGTATGTTATGTTGTGAAGTATTTATTTATTTATTATTATTATTTAATCTGATTACATAAACAAATCAACAAAATGTAGTATGACTCGCAGGATGCAAACGGATTGCGTTTTCCACCTCGCCGACATATCTAGCAATTGGCATTACTCTAATCCATGGCACCTCTTGGACCACTTTTACCCATTGTTTTTTTGATTTTTCTTTTATGGTTTGACATTTTTATTTTTCTATTAGCCTTAAGTAAGTAAGTTTTTCTATTGGCCGTGTGGTCCCCGGCAGAGTAGAATAGGCCACCCTCACTCTTACCGAGGTGTCGTAAAAGGCGACTAAGCTAAAGCTGCTGGCATGATCATCAGCACCCAGAGAAGGAAAACTGCATTTATATCAAAACCCTCGCCAACCCGTCTGCCAAGCGTGGTGAGTATGGCAATTACCCCTCATGTGATTGAGGGAGGCCCGTGCCCCAGCAGTGGGGACTTAAATGGGCTGACGATGAAGTAAGGAAAAGGTGGAGGGACGTAAAGCCAATCAGCTATCTAACTTAGAGTCAAGGATTAAGCCAGGGTTGATTTTAAGCTTACTGCCTCTAAAACTCGTTTCCACATCCTCGACTGCCACCTATCACATAAAATGATACGTGATCCAGAATAAGGAATTCTGGATCACATGAAAATGATCCCACTCAAATGTGGGAGAGCCACGCTTAGGCATGAATGGGCCGGCTCGACCGGAGTGATACCACTGCCTCACAGAAGACCGGCGTGAAGCTGTGCTTGCTCTGTGTTTCGCCGTGTGAGTGAGGTTACCGGAGGCCCAATGGGGGGAAGGGGAAAAGGTTGGTAGCGCATTGACTCTACTGGTGTTTCAGGTGTCCATGGGCGGCGGAATTGCTTACCATAAGGTGATCCGTCTGCTCGTCTGCCACCTCTCATATAAAAAAATAAACCGTAATCCAGAATTGGGAAAGTCTGGTAATGAAGCGACTGCCGTCTGACCTCCGACACCCAGGGGAATGTGACAGAGTGATAGGGAGAATAAATAAGGCGACTGAAAGTTGAGTAATAACTGAGTATGTTAGTCATAAACATGCGTTTTTTAGGTTTACAAATATAGGGTTTCAGGTTATGGGACGAATATAAACAACAAATGTATTTATTTATTTATAAGATCACCAACAAAATGTACATCAGTACATGATACAATAATAACACCAGAAAATGTATAAATCAATCTAAACGAAATCTTATTTATAGGTGACAACGGCATGCAATATTGACAACAGTAACAGTAGGTAGTGTTGAAGAATGAATTAAATATTACTAAAATCAATTTTACTACAAAGAGAGGTGTTTTGGACACCTTTTGGGGAGAACTAGTTTTTTAAATTTAACTAAAGAACCACAACTTATATCTCAAATTACAAATTAACTCAAACTTTGTATTTTCAGATTCTATTTTTAGAACATAACACGGAAGCCGTAACGTCCGATCGCTAGCTCAGAGAGAGAGTGAAGAAGAATCAAATTATCAGGGTGGCCAACATAGAAAAATAAATTGAACATTCGATTTTATCGTAATCGATTAAGTAAATCATTTTTTTGTAAATAAACTAAATAAATCCAACAACAAAAGACGTGCAGGTTTCCTCACAATGTTTTCCCTCGCCGCCGAACTAATGGTAGAAATATGCACATAGTTTTGAAAAATTCAGAGGGGCATACTTGGATTCGCACCCGATTTTACCGTGAGAGAGCCAAGCTACAGCATAGATGGGCCAGCTCGACCAGTGATACCGGAGTGATACGACGGCCTCACAGAAAACCGGCGTGAAGCAGCACTGCTGTATTTCGTTGCGTGAGTGAATGTACCGGAGGCCCAATCCGGGGGAAGGGAGGGTTTAAAGGTTGGCAGCGCATTTGTGACTCCACTGATGTCGCGGATGTCCATGGGCGGCGGCAATCGCTTACCATCAGGTGATCCGTCTGTTTGTCTGCCACCTATGACATAAAAAAAATACCGCTTATGGAGGGCGCGTTTAGTCGACCAAAACGCGCCCTCCATAAGCGGTATTTTGTACGGTACCGTCTGTGTTACTCATTCATTACATAAAAACACTTATTGGAACTTTCTTTTCCTCCTTTTATTTCAGTATTGTCGCATCCTGGCAAAACAGGTCCAAGTATGGCAGTAGAGCGTGCATACTGCGCTTGTTTACGCAACGCTTAAGGCGACGGATAGCCCTAACTAGCGACACCATTCGTTTTTAATGAGCAGTTTTCCACTAGGTATTTATAAATTTCCCAGTGATTCGCTAGATGGCGCAATCGGTCCCTGTAAATGTTAGGTGTGGTATGATATTTCACGTGGACCCTAATTTATGGGGAAATTGTTTTAGGTTTTTTACATTAAATATTTTAATACTTCGCAGTTAATATGTATTTTTAGTGCTATGTACATTTTAAATGACAGAGAGTGATTTAAAACGAAACTTTTCATAAACAAGTTAAATATGTATTTTACTTATTTACTTTTTATCTCTATTTTCTTATAGGTATAATAAAGTTAAATATGTCAGGACCGTAAATGTCATGATGATGGTTGGTTTATCAAATATTTCCTATCTATCATAGACAAAAAAGGAAATTTTAATTGATAGTGAGAGTAGCGTCATCTGGTGTTGCTTTTAGAAACCACCCGAAAATACCTTCTGGAAAACTGCTCATTGTTAGTAGTAGCTAGCAATTAAAAACGCATTGTTGTTGAAAATATATCCGGTTTAGTAAAACCAGATCTATTTTAAACAATCGCGGGGTTACAACCTCTCGGCAAATACTTATACTATTAATTAAATAATCATGCACAAATGTTGGGTCCGTTTTTGTACGCGAAAAATTGATTCACGCTAAAAGAGGCCGCTTTTGGCGGTAATAAATTTTTCGCGTGCAACATTTGTGCATGGTTATTTAATAAATAGTATAAGTGTATGCCGAGAGGTTGTAACCCCGAAATTTTTTAAAATAGATCCGGTTAAGTAGCCAAAAATGAAAATCGATTGGCGTCGCTAGTGTGCCCTACACGTCACCTTAACAGCTTATTATGGTTCGCTAACGAGTACACTGTACAGGTTTAAGTGTCAGGAGGTGAGAGCGCACTAGGGGTTGTTCATCTGTCGATATAATGGCTATGATGAAGATGATCATTATAATCATTATACACCGTTTTTTTATCATCATCATCATTTCAGCCTATAGACATCCACTGCTGGACATAGGCCTCCCCAATGATCTCCACACAGATCGGTCCTGTGCCGCCCGCAGTCAATGGATTCCCACAATCTTCACCAGATCATCGGTCCACCTTGTGGGGGGCCTGCCACGGCTGAGACTACCTGTACGTGGCCTCCATTCGAGGACCGTTTATATCTGGAAAACCCTTTAATAGGTATCGTGAATGAAGTCCATTTAGCATGTTAGATCAACAAAAACAGCTGTTCCATATCCACCCGCAATAATGGGTGGATATTCCATTTCGTATGGTTTTGTGAACATTGTGAGGAAACCAGTACGTTTCGGATAGTTTCCAAATCGTGCAACCATAATTCGATTGATCTGGTTCCCCTATTAAAGAGTTACGTAGGTTAGGCAGTGGCGTCATTGTAATTACCAGACTCCCCAAATCCTGGTTTATGATCTGTGCGTACCCCGAGTTTCGAAGCGAAAGCTTTAGACGCAACCAGGAATCACAAGCTGAGAAGAAGTAACGATTTTTTTAAACTATTTTTTTTATGTTTATTATTGTTTTTTTTTTCATGACAAATTTTAAGTGTGCAAAATCAGCGCTGCAGTGGTTTACTGGCTGCTGCAATAAATGCTGAGGCTGCGCCTTATTAGCCACAAACCACAATGTCTTGTCCTATTATATTTTGTTGTTTTTTGTTTTTCTATTTACTTGTCTACTGTTGTATGTAATATGTTTTTATGACTAATAAACTTATCTTATCTTATGTTTTATAATAGGCGAGCAGACGGATCGCCTGATGGTAAGTGATTGCCGCCACCCAAAGACACACGCGATACCAGTGGAGTCACAAGTGCGATGCTAACCTTTAACCCCCCCTTTTCCCCCGGATTGGGCCTCCTGTATCCGCACCCACGCAGCGAAACACAGTGCTTCACGCCAGTGTTCTGTGAGGTCGTGTTAGCCGAATCTTGGCTCTCCCATGGTCATAGCCAGAAGAAAATTCACAGGGAGGTGCGTGCTAATTTATTCACTGAGCTACCATCATTTTTTATGAAACCTCTTGAGGGATTGAGTTCAGATTCGAATTAATGATCTAATTTTGAGAGGCACGTTCTAAAGCACTGAGCTACAATGACCCTTACGTTATTGACGATCGTCGTCCTAGTTTATTTTTGTAGCTAGTTTAAATAATATCTTTCAACCGTTTCGGCTACGGCGACCGATCGTAAAGATAAGTCACGTGCTCAGGATATATGATAGTGCTTGAATGTATGTGCAAACACAATGCTTTCTCTATTCCCTTCCCTACTTTCGGTACAGCACAGTGACTCGACCGGATTGGGAAAAGGCGCAAGAACAAATGGTTTAACGTATTTTCCAAGACAAGACCGCCAATTTTCAAACTTCGGGCTGACACTGTGAATTTCTTAAAACAAAACTCGGTACAACCTAAGCCGTCACTTCTAAGTGCTACCCAAAAGCTACTGCACCACCAAGGCAGCCAGTCAAGGCCAATATAACTCATGGTGTTTATATTATCGATACATTGACATCCCTTTAGCCCCACCCCTAATCGTCCCTCATAATTATAGGTTATCGTGACGTCACCACAATGACACTTCTTCATTCCCGGTTAATTAACATCCATAGTCCTTAAAAATGTACCCTTCGTCTTTTCGAATAGGGTTCAGATTTCTTCGCCAATAGTGATGGACTCTTTTAGTGTCACTTTGAAGGATCTTGGGTGTTGTTTTTTTGTGGTTCGTTTTTTCGCTTGGAAGGGAAAAATGACAGGGAAAATTGAGATTCACGACCGTATTCTGGTAAAAAATCTTGAGCTCTCCTTAAGGATATTACTGGTAACCAGTACTGGTAACCAGACTGCAGCGGGATATAGCTTCCTTCAGCACTCTATACCGCATCTATCACGGGCAGTGCTCTGAGGAACTGTTTGATCTACTCCCTGCAGTTGAATTCTTATATCGAACCACACGCAAGCGATTGTCATTCCATCCCCATCATCTCGATGCATGACGTCTAGTACTGTCCTCGTTGAACTTTCTACCACGTACCCCAGTTCTATGCAACGGTTTGGCTGCGGGAATATTTCCGGAAGCCTACGACTTAGGAACCTTCAAGAGAGAAGCGCACTCTTTTTTAAAAAAGCCGACAACACCTTAGCGATGTCTCTGATTTTGCGGATATTCCTGAGCGGCGAAGATTACTTTCCATCAGGTGACTCGCTTGCTAATTGTTCCAGATCATCGATATATGTTAGAATGGATGAGTGGACATAAGCGATCGATAGTTTCTATCATTGCTTTTCTTTCTCTTTGTTTGTTATTATTATTGTTTTCTGTATGTGTGCACCTATGTCTCCCGAGGCTCAGCCTGAAATCCAATGTTGCAGTGGCTTCGGTTGCTGCAGCCAATGTTGAGGTTCGGCCTTGTTGGCTACAGAATTTGTCTTTTTTACCCGACTGCGGAATCGAAAAGCCAAAAGGAAGGGTTATAATTTTAGCGTCTATGTATGTATGTAAGTATGTTTGTATGTTCCCCGATTCAGCCTAAACGACCCAGCCGATTTTAATGAATGAGGCATCAATCGTTTCCTTATTACTGCCCGCGTGTTGTGTAGCCAATTAATAAATCTTTATCTATCTGACCTATCAATCGATCGGCGTTGGTCATTGTCATCGTCATCATCATCAGCCCATTTAAGTCCCCACTGCTAGGGCACGGGCCTCCCTCAATCATATGAGAGGTAATTGCCATACTCACCACGCTTGGCAGACGGATTGGCGAGGGTTTTGATAAAAATGCAGAGTTTTCCTTCTCTGGGTGCTGATGATCATGCCAGCAGCTTTACCTTAGTCGCCTTTTACAACACCTCGGTAAGAGTGAGGGTGGCCTATTCTACTCTGCCGTGGACCACACGGCGTTGGTAAGACGTCGATACTTTTAGACTAATTGATCGTTCATCGACCTATCGATCGACGTCGACCGATGGAATCAACCGACTCGTTAGTTGAACGGTATCCGTCAATCAATTAAAGCTACCCGACCAGTTGGTCGACATTGATCGAGTGGTCTCATAACACCGGGTATTCTTGCGAGACAGATTATTGAAATCTGCGTCTGTGAATATTTACGGTAACGCATCTAAAATTAGACGTGGGTAACCAAAAGCAAATATTCAACCAACCCAAGCTAATATTAGACCTCGGTTTGCTTCAAGGTACGTTTTGTCCGTCAACTCCGCGCGAATACCCCAGGGGTACATATTTTGTATCCTGTAACATATTATGTGACACATTATGCGGGCGGAGACAATATGGTAGCCTGGAGTTTTGAATTATATCACTGGGTACTTTTGTTTGGTAATTGAAAGTTCAGTGGCACTGGAAAATGCTCATGTATGAATTTTATATGAGCTTATGCGTAGTGATGGTAGCTCAGTGGATAAAAACGCGCCTTCCATACAGGAAGCGGTCGTGGTTCGATTCAAGCATTCACCTATGGATTTGTCAAATCTATGTGCATATTGGTCTAGTAGTTTAAGTACCGGAGCGTCATCTCGGGCTCCTGGGTTTGATTCCCGGGTCGAGCAAAAAGTATGATTCGAATTTTTCGAACTTAGCTCGGGTTTGTGATCACCAATCCGCATTTGGCAAGCGTGGTGATTAAGCCTTATCCCATCGTAGTAGCGATGACTTCTGTGATGGAGATGTTTACCCTGCAGCGGGACAGTATATAGGCTAACTACAACTAGGATAGGTACTACTGGATCAAAAAAAAAAGGGTACTACTATACTATGTGCATATTTCCGCCATTAGCTTGCCGGTGAGGGATAAACATCGTAAGGAAACGTGCATATATCATAAGAAAAGGTGCACATCTTAGATAACTAACTAACTAGGTTGGCGCAGCGACCCAAATTGAGCCTTGGCCTCCGATAATAAGAGTTTCCATCTAGGCCGGTCCCGCGTCATCTCCTACCAGTCATCCGCCAGAAGTGTAAGCAAATTCTTTTCGACCTCGTCTCTCCATCGCTAGCTTGGACGGCCAAATGGTCGAAGGCCAGTTGGCCGATGGATTCGACAAATCTTAGATAGTTTCTTAAAATTGTAGATGAGTGTAACCGTGATCCAGTTAATCTGGTTCCCCTGTTAAAGGGTGAGGAACATCAGACGGCAGTCCTTTCAATGTCATTACCAGACTTACCGAATCCGGAATCATGGTCCACGCGTACCCTGGGTTTAAGCGACAGCTTTGGACGCAATTGGGAATTAAGGCGGCTGGTAGGGTCAAAATTTCGAGTGCAAAAGCAGATAAAAAAGTAGTGCACAATTATTCAATAAATACTATAAATGTTTGCTTAGAGACTTCCGTTTAGTTAGCTAACAATTTAAATCAATTGACGTCGCTAGTGTGCCCTACTCGTCACCTTAAACGCCAAGATGGGGAGGAGCGAGAATTATTATATAAATAAATATTTCACAACATCACATACATTGATCTGATTCCGAGATAGTTAGCTCAAGCAACTGTGTTACGGATATCAGAACCAACAGCGGAATTACAAATATATACATATAATACTTTTCTTTTGTAAATACATACTTATAATACATAGAGAAACCCAGACCAATACAAATAAACATGTTCATGCACACATATATTTGTACTATGCGGGGATCGAACCCGCAACCCAGAGTATCAGGTTGTACGTAATGTATATTAACATGTCTACAGAGTAAATGGACACATATTAACTACCGAGGCCTACTTAGCTCGATCTATTAACTAATTACCTACTAAAGTACTAACCTCAATGGATATACCAATTAAGTAAATACATTATCATCGACATAGCTCACCGGATTACCATGCTAAGTAGAAATGAGCTGGCCATAGCAGCCGCAGAACTGACTACAGCTGGGGTAAATGAGTACTAAAATTTTAGACTGTTTCTCGGGTCATTTCACTTAGTACTTTCTCCTTAGTGTAGAAATCCCCGTGTGGTCCCCGGCAGAATAGAATAAGCCACCCTCACTCTTACTGAGGTGTCGTAAAAGGCGACTAAGGTAAAGCTGCTGGCATGATCATCAGCACCAAGAGAAAAGAAGGAAAACTCCGCATTTATATCAAAACCCTCGCCAACCCGCTGACGCCCGCAATGGGCTAACGATGATGACAATGATGATAGAAAAATAGTTCAGCGGTTTTCGTTACATGTAGCTTGAAGAAAGGCAATCAAGCAGATGATTCGGCGTTGTTTCGGCAGAGGCATTCTTACATCGCTAGTAAAGCGTATTTCAAACAATGGCCTCAAACCTCCTGCCCACATTAGCAATTTAAAAAAGGATGGAAAATAAACCAGAGATCTGAAAGGTACTGGGAATTTTGTTGCATAGCGTGTAAAATTATTTCTGATATTTTGTTTAATCGTCTCTCTGACTGATTCTAGAAGGTGACCCTACTACATAGCCATTGAGAATTGGTCGTTTTTTTATGGGATAGGGGGCAGACGAGCAGACAGATCACCTGATGGTAAGCAATTACCGCCGCCCATTTTCCTTTAGATGGTGCACTGATAACACTGGCTAGCCGACTAGTGCCTCTATTTCAGTATATATAAGTTACTCTATCGTAGAAGATATTGGGAACTTTGCTATACTTTAGCATATAAATCTATTCATCATCATCATTTCAGCCAATAGACGTCCACAGCTGGACATAGGCCTCCCCCAATGTTCTCCACACAGATCGGCCCTGTGCCACCCGCATTCAATGGATTCCCGCAACCTTCACCAGATTGTCGGTCCACCTTGTGGGGGGCCTGCCACGGCTGCGACTTCCTGTACGTGGCCTCCACTCGAGGACCTTTCCGCGACAACGGCCGTCTGTTCTCCTCGCTATGTGCCCTGACTTTGCGAGCCACTTGAGACATGCAATCCTTTGGGCTATGTCTGTGACCTTAGTTCTCCTGCGGATCTCATCATTTCTGATACGATCACGCAGGAAGACTCCGAGCATAGCCTTCTCCATTGCTCTCTGGGTGACTTTGAGCTTCCTTAATCGGCACATTGTAAGCTACACACACCTCTGCCAACTTATAATTAGCAAGATCATGCGTGAGTGGAGGATTGAAGGAGTATTTCACGAATACTACTTCTAGGTGAGACAATTCCGAGGTGTCGGTGTTGAGTGGCTGCAGTTCATTCTTTCTTGCTGTTCTGGAATACTGAATGTGCTGCCACAGTATGGAGATTTGTAGTAGAAATATGTTTGCAGCGTTTTTATATGTAATAAAAATAATATCCTCCAACCGATAATGAGCCGCGGGCAATTTCAACGATCAGCCACATCGCAGGATATATTATAGTGGGCAAGTGTGTGTGCAAACACAACTGCATTTTTTGTTCCCTTACACGGGACACCAGCGTGACACGACTGGAGAGGTATTGGGCTAGAACCAACCGTTTAACTTGCTTTCCGAGGCACGGGGGTAAATGACCGCTGACTTCCAGACTATACCTGGGTAAATCGATCCTTTATCGAGTCGCGTCGATCGCGACCCACTCGTATAGTGATCGGGTTATTCGTCATTAGATCTATATAATAAATATCATTTGGGCCGCACCGTTTGTTTGTAAATGACTAAAGCTCCTATTTTTGTTTTTAACTACGAGTTAATTAACACCTACAGACATATAATTAGTTGGTATTAATAAATATTTTCAATCGTTAGAATCCTAACGCGGTCGCGAACCGCGAGCGAGAAAAAATAAAAAGTTTTTCTGTGCGACCCAAACATATCGAATTACTTCGGATAAAGAAAGACGGAACTATAGCGTTTTGTACATGAACGACAAAGATAGACAGATCTTGATCTTGTACGTACGTAACATCTCAATCAATGGAGGAAGCAGACTCGATATTTTTGCAAACAAGCGATTAGTTAATGTAATGTCATGAAAATAAAGTTCATTTTTGCATGCTTCGTATGTGGAAAAAAATATCGAATCCTTTTAAGATCCGCGATTCGATTATTCGTGTACAGGTTGCGATCGAATCAAAATGATTCAATCAATCGTGATCGACTCAGGTCTATTCCAGACTCCGGGTTGTCACTAAGAATTTACTACCGAAAATTTAGGTACATTTTTTTTTACTGTGGTAGGTGCTGTGCAGGCGGATCATCTGATGGTAATTGATGTTGACTGATGTCAATCGCCGCCCCCCATGGACACACCAGTCGAGTCACAAATGCACTGTCAACCTTTAATAATAAAAAAACCATTGACAAGAATTTGAAGCTTCAGATTTTCACGTAGCTGATTACGAAAATGAAGCGTTACCCACATTGACCGCATTAGCAGGGAACGTGTTAAGCCCCCTTCTCCTCGGATTGTGTCTCCAGAGGGGAACTGGTGCGGTGTGGCGCTCGGAGAATTCACAATTTTATTGTTATATTACATTGATTTTGCCGCGTGGTCCCCGGCAGAGTAGAATAGGCCACCCTCACTCTTACCGAGGTGTCGTAAAAGGCGACTAAGGTAAAGCTGCTGGCATGATCATCAGCACCCAGAGAAGGAAAACTCTGCATTTATATCAAAACCCTCGCCAACCCGTCTGCCAAGCGTGGTGAGTATGGCAATTACCGCTCATGTGATTGAGGGAGGCCCGTGCCCCAGCAGTGGGGACTTAAATGGGCTGACGATGATGATGACATTGAACTTTATGTTAGAAAGAATAAGAAATACACTTTATTCCACACAAAACATAATGTATAAAAAAATACAGGAGTTATGCAACAAAGGCGGTATTATAAATAACTAATGAATTAAATTGAGACAACATCACATACATTGTTCTGGTCCCAAACTACAGTTTTTCCCTTTTACCATCGAAACCAGAAACAACGACGGCGCCACAAACACCCAGACCCAACACAAATATCTGTTTCATTAACAAACATTTGTGCTAGTGCGGGAATCGAACCCGCAATCCTTGCGGCTCAACCGGCACACAAACCTTTGCACCCAAATAGTGCACCTTATTAGCACAAATTAGCGACGAGTGACTGCTTTTCCAAAACAAAACGGCGTAAAGACGCATTTCGTGACCGCGGTAGACAAGCGTGCAGATGTATATTGTTTTTAGACCTTATTGCTAGGAGGCGAAGATTCATATTTTATTGAGGCAGTGTCGGAAGTGAATCTTCTGTCCTCCTATATTATTTTATGTCTGAACCCTTGATCCAGTATGTATGGTTACCCTGTCAAAGGATTGTGAAGGTGAGAGGGCAATTACCAAACTTCCCAAGCTCCGAAGCGAGAGCTTGATTTTTTTTGCGTTACCTCAGTTTTGTACTTAACAAGGCCAGGTTACTAGAGCTTGATCTGTCGAATCTATCGTGATGTTGCTATTAATTATACAATATAATGTTCTTTTGTTTGTATCAAATAAATCGATGTACACGGGACAAAACGTGGTTTATGTTTATATGTAAGTACATACTCGTAGTAGCATATACTCACAGCTTGGCGTTTCGACCTCGTTACAACGGTCGTGGTCACAAGCGGACTGGAGGTGCACGGCGTCGTCTGCTATGCCTGGCTAGTGAATCTTCAGATACATTAGTATTACATTAGTGTACATTAATTATTTGTTTAATGCAACGCGAAAGTTTATAATCAACAGTACAGTATTTTTCCAAATCATAACAGACACAACAAAAGCCTTTTAATTCTGATCTCGCCAAAAATAGAACGCTTCAAAATCACCGTTCTCTTTGGACAATAACTCGACTCCCATTGAATCTTACCTTCGTCTCTCTAATGGCTATTTGTGTACAAAAATTCTATCTTCAAACGAGGGGTCACCTGTAATGTAATACTTTTTCAAGTCCATCCTTTGACCCGCGGGGTCGCGGTTCAATGATGTTACCGCAAAGGTTTTAGAAGTGATGCGATATAAATCATATCAAAGAAAGGCGAAACAGACACTTAAGATGAGGGGTTTTATATCATTTGGTTATCATAGTTGATTTAGACGTAATGTATGATAAGAAAATATAAATGTTTTTTTTATTTTTGTTGTATTTTTCCAAAAAACTCATTGTTGATGTTCAAAGTGAAAAGAATTGGTTCAGTACCCCAAAAGCGCCTGAGTCTTTTCGGTAAGAAATTCTTAGTGTCAGCAAGGAGTCTGGAAGTTCGCGGTTTTGTACCCCCATGCCTCAGAAATAAATAAATGTTTTATAACATCACAGACATTGATCTGACTCCAAGATAGGTAGCTAAGGCACCAGTGTTAGGGATATCAGAATCACAAATTACAATACATAGAAACACCCAGGTAATTTGTAATAGACAAATTGATATGTTCCCAAATGTTTGTACTGTGCGTGGATCGAACCCGCAACCCTTGCACCAGAGGCAGCATTAACTATCACTGATCCAAACGGTTCGTCAAAAAAGTACGTTAAGCCGTTGGTCCTGCACCTGAACCCTCTCCCATCGCAATATGAGGGTAAGAGAATAAAAAGTGCACTTGTGTTTGCGCATACACACCTGAGCACTATAATATTACGTGACCAATCGTTGAGATTGCCTGCCGTGACCGTAATTGGCTAGAGGATATTATTATAATGTGGCCTGACATATTGTCCCGGTACCAGAGGAAGACTGAAAAAGCCTTGGCATGCTGAAGAGAGGGATTACCTGCGATTCAAAAGCGTAACTACTATGTATGCTAAGTGTGCCTAGACACCACAAGAAAGCGGATCTCAGGCTCTGAAGTGACATGTTCGGAAGCATCCGGGATTGGCAATTTGAGATAGTATAATAACTCAGCCAATTGGCTGCCGTCTTAGACAGGTGACGTAACAAGGGGCCTGGCATGTGAACGCGTTCCCCTCTGCCAAAGTACATGAACAAACGTTCGTGTACGTTTATTAAAACTAGATCGGCGCGATCAATCGCCATTTCGAATTCGTATCTGTCGCTGAGCGGAACTCGTCAAAATGGTTGTTGTGCAGTTTTTACTTGCGAACGACGATCATAAAAATCTAATTTATCTTTCTTATGATTTATAAGTAATTTTCTAATAAAATAAACGTTATTTCACGAAATAATAAACTTTTTCATCTACATATTTTATGACAGAAATAACCCCAAAAAACAATAGGCGATATCGTGGTACGAATAAACGATGGTGCATGATGTTGATTAGTGTTGTGACAGTAATAGAAAGAATGAATAATAAATGTCTCACTATTGCTATCAGTTATTGAAGACTTCGGTTTCTCTTAGATTCCATCATCAGATCCTAAAATATTAAGAAAATTTTCTACGCACAGCCTTTAGATGCATATTACATTTTTACTTGAATGAACAACTAACACTGCATGACTGTTTCAAAAATCCAACCCTTTCACTATCCTGGTGACCGCCTAGACCACTAGGCCACCGAGGTATTAAATTAGGTATAACTTTTGTAGTACTTACCTGCATTTTCGCTGATGTGAGCAAGTGATTCACCTATGTTCGTAAACAAAAATCATCATTTCATTTCATAACTTATAAATAAGCAATTTTACATACTTTTGAACATGTACCTAATATCGACATTTTTGTTTGCAACTAACTCATTCCTAAAATGTCACTCATTTATTTATATCTAGACCATCACTAAACTTCCCCCCTACCCCGCGGATTTTGGCAGAATGTTTTAAAACTAAAGCGCTATACCATGTCCCGTGTAAAATTGTCTAAGACTGCCGTATATTCGCATAATATTGGAAGCGATTCGCTTCCTCATTTATAATGCGGACGGCTAAAAAATGGAACTCCCTGCTAAGGTCTGTTTTTCTTGACCATTATTAATCTGGACATCTTTAAGGTAAGAGTAAACAGGCATCTTTTAAGCTTACGCGTATCATCCTAGACCTCATCGGCGTCGCTTTCCATCAGGTGGTTTTGTGGTCAAACGTTAGCCTATTGGCCAAAAAATACATATTAATAAGCATGATCCAAGTCTATCACTGAAGCATCGCATCGCATCGCATCGTCAGCCCATTTAAGTCCCCACTGCTGGGGCACGGGCCCCCCTCAAGCACATGAGGGGTAATTGCCATACTCACCACGCTTGGCAGACGGGTTGGCGAGGGTTTTGGTATAAATGCATAGTTTTCCTTCTCTGGGTGCTGATGATCATGCCAGCAGCTTTACCTTAGTCGCCTTTTACGACACCTCGGTAAGAGTGAGGGTGGCCTATTCTACTCTACCGGGGACCACACGGCTATCACTGAAGATTAAAGTTTATTTATATATTTAAAATTACTTACCTGTCATTTCAACCCACCCCTTGCTTACAATACTTAGTTGCCTAGAATTAGCTTTTCAAAGCGATACAATCTACAGCGTAAACTAAATTTTAATGTAGTTCTTGTTTCGTGCAATGCCAGGTAGAACGTACGGTCAGCAAATTAGGCTAATAAATTTTGCGTTGGGTCATGGCGTCCGTTATGGTGACCGGCGAGTGCGACTAGCGGAGGGGTTCCAGTCTGCGCTGAGATAGACTCCCCATCATCAGCATGCTACAGTCCACCGCTGGATCTCCTCTTTTTAGCGTGTTATTCCCATTTCCGTCCAAAGTTGTCACTTCGGTGCGCTTCGGTGCGCTGTACGCTTGGACCATGATACAGGATTCGGGAAATCTGGTAATTGCAATGAGGCGACTGCCGCCTGACCTTCGCATCCCTCAAACCAGAGAACCAGACTGACTGGATCATTACATGTTCAGAAATATTATCTCAAATATTTTGAGAAACTATTCGTTCAGGAGCCCAATTCTCGGTCTTGTGATATTTTGAAAACATGGCGGATATTACCTGAAAACCATGAGCCCAATTCTCGTACTCGTGATATTTATTTTCATACGATATATATCACTATTGCCGTGTGGTCCCCGGCAGAGTAGAATAGGCCACCCTCACTCTTACCGAGGTGTCGTAAAAGGCAACTAAGGTAAAGCTGCTGGCATGATCATCAGCACCCAGAGAAGGAAAACTCTGCATTTATATCTAAACCCTCGCCAACCCGTCTGCCAAGCGTGGTGAGTATAGCAATTACCCCTCATGTGATTGAGGGAGACCCGTGCCCCAGCAGTGGGGACTTAAATGGGCTGATGATGATATATCACTAAAACATAGTTTTTTGTATGGTTTTCACGCACGAGAATTGGGCTCCATACCATAACCTAAATTCAAGAAATAATTAATAAATAAATTGGTTTTCAGGTGATATCCGCCATGTTTTCAAAATATCACGAGCACGAGAATTGGGCTCCATACCATAACCTAAATTCTAGAAATAAATATTTCACAACGTCACATACATTGATCTGACTCCGAGATAGGTAGCTCAAGCACCTGTGTTACGGATATCAGAATCAACAGTGGGATTACAAATATATTACATATAATACTTTTCTCTTATAATACATGGGAAACACCCAGACCAATACAAACAGCTATGTTCATGCACCCAAATGTTTGTACAGGCCGGGAAATAAACACAAGCTTGCTATTCCACATCTCAGACTTCATAAGATTGGTAATTCATTTGTAGGAATGAGTATTAAAATATTTAATAAGTTACCACAAAAGCTTGTTCAATTACCAATGCCTAAATTTAAAACACATGTTAAAAATTATTTAATGGCAAAAGCCTATTATACAGTTAATGATTACTTAAATGACAAGAATCTGTGGAAATAATAAACTGTTCGCCTACACCCATGATACTGTACTTATAAAAATTTTGGCGATTAAAAAGAGTAACTGGCGAGTTTCTTGCCGGATCTTCTCGTCAGAATTAACTTTCCGATTCCGGCGGTAGAATCACATTATATTTTTTCATGTATTGACATATATGTTTAATTACATGTATAATATATAGTTATAATTTATATTTTTCATGTATGACGATTTGTAAGACGTGTATATAAGCCTATGCAAATAAAGTACTTTTGAATTTTGAATTCTTGAAATTTTCTGCCGTAGACGTAATCGGTGGGAGGATATTATTATTCAATGAAACCGCTTTTTTTTGTTTTCCCGGGAGAAATGCATTACGCAGTGGGACTCACCCTCCGGGCCGCTTCTTCTAATAAGAAGCGACCAGAGGGCATACCCACTAAAACTCCCGGGGCTCAACCACCCGTGGGTATAGAATGGGGTCACGGGAACTGCACGAGGCTATTCCCCGCAACCCCACTCCCCCACAGGCCCCTACACGGGGTGTGCGGCCACGCCCCTCCTTAGACTAGGAGGAGGGGGGTTGGGGACAGCCGGAAGAGCTGAGCCGTCCCCAACGAGCGGTAGAGGTGCCAATGGCCGTGCCGGCACAGGGACCCCCGTCCCTGTTGCCGGCTGGCCACCTCCACGGAGAGTACGAAGAGTTCTCCGCACTCGTCCCTCTTTTCCCCTTCCCTGGATGGGAGTTATCTCACTCATCGCAGCGATCCGCCAGCCTGCACGTCTTTCTGCGCACGTGGTATTCTTCGCGAAGCGGCCATCATGCGAAGCGCCCCTCTCACTCATTTTACAATTTTTCACTTGAGACGTGGGAATGATACCAATTGAATGAAACCGCTCGCGCAACCGCGTCAGCTCACCAACCTGAACTAAACCCAACATATTGCAGTTTTAGCCAGCCGTATGCACCTGCAATATTTCAGAGTCGTCATAAGTTGGCAATTTGCCACATACTGCGCCCCATTCAAATTTAATGGCGATGTTTAAATGAAATTGTGTCGTTGCTTTAGTGTATGAAATTGACTTATATTATATGTTGCGAGAGAGTCACGCTTCAACATGCATGTACCTCATGATTTTTCAAATATTTGTGCGTATTTCTACCGCTAGCTCGGCCGTGAGGAAACTTAACGTTTTGGATAGATTCTGAAACGACTATCATGATTTGGTCTGGTTCATCTGTAGCGAAGGTCAGACGGCAGTCGGCTTATTCATCATCATCATCATCAGCCCATTTAAGTCCCCACTGCTGGGGCACGGGCCTCCCTCAATCACATGAGGTGTAATTGCCATACTCACCACGCTTGGCAGACGGGTTGGCGAGGGTTTTGATATAAATGCAGAGTTTTCCTTCTCTGGGTGCTGATGATCATGCTAGCAGATTTACCTTAGTCGCCTATTCACCTCGGTATTCTACTCTGCCGGGGACCACACGGCGTCCCCGGTCGGCTTATTGTTGGTAAGTAATTACCAGACTCCCCAAATACTGAATCATGGTCTAAGCGTACCCCGAGCTCCAGACGCAACCACTACTCTACACTAGGATGGGATGAGATGGAGATGGAGCCAAGCTTCGACATAAATAGGCTGGTTCGACCGGAGTGATACCACGTTCTCACAGACAACTGGCGTGAAGCAGCGCTTGCGCGTTGTTTCGCCTAATGAGTGTGGGTACCGGAGGCCCAATCCGGGGAAAAGGGTGGTTTGTAGGTCGGCAGCGCACTTGTGTATGTAATTATGTCCTATGGGCGCTTGCAATCGCTTACCATCAGGTGATCCTTTCGCTCGTCTACCACCTATCAAATAATAAAAAAATGCATGAATCGTGGAACACATTTGCAAACATTAGAGTAGTTATTTACGAGATTTCTTCCATGTACCTTATTTTTGAGTTTCCGATATTTCGGCACTGTTGCAAGCGCCATGGTCACGGAGTAACTATTCTAATGTTAGTGACCATGAAAGTTTAAACAATACATTTGCAAATTTGATAAGAGTTTTAATTTCATTAAACATTTCTATAGAAATCATTATGTCTGATTTGAATCCTATGTTTTAGTATTTTATCATTATGCAATCATTACCCGCACTCAAAGAAACCCAGGACAACCCACTATTGCTAAAGCGTGGCTGATCCACGGATAAATTTATCATTTTTACAGTGATATTGAAAATGAAAATGAAAATACCGTTTATTCAAGAAACACTGATACTTAGCAATATTTGAACTGCTCTCACATAAGGTCGCCCTTTGTTGTGAGAGGAGGCTTATTGAAGTGTTTATTGAACTCATTGTACCGAATGATTTTTTAACGCGTTTGTGCCAACTGTACTTAAATCTAAGTCTATTTTAATCCTTATTTACAACTAACACGCTAAAACTCACAAGTACCTTCGTGTTGAGTTAGAAAATGCCTCACCGATAAATGGTGTGAAAGATTATAAATACTTATGTTCAGTATAAATACCGAAAAGGGTTTATTAAGTCTGACGTGTGTCAGTTATATACGAAAAAGCCTAGTGAGCCTAAACAAATTAATCGGATGTTATAAATTTTAACATATTTACTGTTTATCATTTTTGTCCCTTATCTGTTCAAACAGTCAGTAGCGTTTAAGGAATTGAGAAAACGTCCACAAAACTTGCTACAGTTGCCCTGTTGCAGATTAACCATGGCTCAAAAAAGCTCATTTCATATGACCATCAGTGTCTTTAATTCGTTACCTGATGAACTGAGAGGTCTGAGTGGAGCTCACTTCTATAGCAAACTACATACGTGGCTTGTGGAAAGGTCTTTTTACTCGCTGACTGAATATTTTGATTTAGAATTTAAAAATAAGTGACATTAATTTATCAATCCCATTATTTGAATGAATTATTATAAGCAAAAGAGTAGATATTAATTATTTATTACTGACATAGTTTTTATATCATTGTTATTTTTAAGTGACATTGAATTGTTATTTTAATGTATACCGTTATTAAATATTTGCACGCTTCTTAACTTAAGCAAACTTCAGTGATACTAAATAACATTGTAACATCACATTATGTACCTGAAATTATGCAAATAAAGTATTCTGATTCTGTTTTCGTACACGCCAAAAGCGGCCACTTTTGGCGTGAATCATTTTTTTGCGTACGCGTTGGACCCGAAATTTGTGCATGGTTATTTAATAAAATAGATCCGGTTTAGTATCTAAAAATTAAAACCGATTGGCGTCGCTAGTATGCCCTTCCCGTCACCTTAAATAATCATTATCAGCCCATTTAAGTCCCCACTGCTGGGTCACGGGCCTCCCTCAATCACATGAGGGGTAATAGCCATACTCACCACGCTTGGCAGACGCGTTGGCGAGGGTTTTGATATAAATGCAGAGTTTTCCTTCTCTGGGTGCTGATGATCATGCCAGCAGCTTTACCTTAGTCGCCTTTTACGACACCTCGGTACGAGTGAGGGTGGCCTATTCTACTCTGCCGCGGACCACACGGCCATTATTACCATAGAATATTATAATTCTATGCTTATTACATTATTGGTGGTAAAATATTTAGAAGTATATTACCAATAGGTACTTAATACTGTTTCAATCTTTCAAAAAACTGCATAAGTTATCGAATGGTATACACCCTGCTTATTTAACCGTCTTACTCCCTTATCAAGGGCATTATTAAAGCAAAGATTTTCACCCAAGGAACATAGGGTCAAGGCGGAGTAATAGAAGTCGTGTGTCATGTCTTGATGGAGTATGCACGTAACGACAGCTCAGAACAGTTATTCTCAGGAGCTGTAAATGTAAAGTTGGTAAATGTAACAGCGCCCTGGCCAGCCCCATGTCGGAGGAAGCTCGAGCGTTGTACAGGTTATTGTACGTGCAGGCTAATAATAATAGTTAAATTCCATTTGTTGGTACTTCACTACGTATATTTTAGTAATAGCCACGTGTTTAAGTCAAACTCTTTAATGTAATTTAAATGTAATGTCAGTTTATAACGGAGCGACACAATCAAATATTGACAAAGCTCCTTAAATAAAGAAAAAAAAAAACATAGGGTCTTATCTCTGAAAAAAAAAACATATCACCCATACAAAAGTGATCAGCTGATTGTTGTATAGAATTTTGCTTGTTTGCTTATTGTGTGTGAACTATTTAGCTGTGGAAACTTTGTTGTAATATGTGTTGAAAATGTGTGTTATGTAATTATTCTGATCAGTATGTATGATTCCCTAGAAAAATAATTAAATAGGAAGGCAATTTTTTTTCTATGTTTCTTGGGAGAAAATATTTGTTATCATAAGTAAATGCCCTCGATAAGGGAATAAGACAAACAATGTCACACTTTCGAAACGGCTCGTTCCGAAATTTTCACAAAATCTCAGCAAAACACTCTTTCGCATTGGAATTTGGTCGTAACTTTAAATTAGTCCGCTGCTAACTCTCCAGCTCAATAACCTTTCCCAATTAATCACTAAAACCTTCGGCATTCCTTTTAATAATAGCGCCATTTCCGCTGTTGGGTCTGATATCCGTAACACAGGTACTTGAGCTACCTATCTCGGAGTCAGACAAATGTATGTGATGTTGTGAAATACTCATTTCATATTTGGATACAAAAATATTTATTCCTCTTGTACTTTCAGTTCAATTAATTAAAAAAAGAGTCAATCATTTGAAAATTAAAAAACAATATTTCGAACAAAATGATGATACCTACATGGAAAGATGAATTATAACTATAAAGGACAATATGTGCTTATACCACAACATTTTGTTGCATACAAGACGTCCAGTTAGATTATCTTTAGTCCTCACACTAAGATAACCTGTATCGTGAGGGCCTGGCATGGAATAAACATATTAAGGTGACGGGTAGGGCACACTAGCGACGCCAATCGATTTTATTTTTTTAGCTACTAAACCGAATCTATTTTAAAC
Organism: Marasmia exigua; assembly: GCA_019059595.1. Taxonomy (NCBI): domain Eukaryota; kingdom Metazoa; phylum Arthropoda; class Insecta; order Lepidoptera; family Crambidae; genus Marasmia; species Marasmia exigua. The sequence continues at coordinate 21,632,866 of CM032481.1, read as the reverse complement.
AATTTTGGGATTACAACCTCTCGACGAACACTTATACTATTTATCAAATAACCTTAAAAGGTTAAGGCGCTCTTAAAAACATAGCGCTAATAGTGATAATAAATGATATACGAGTATATGTATGTTTATTTTCTTTCGCTATTAAAGGGAATTTAAAGAATGTTTGAATTTGAAGAACAAAGTTTTAGGCACAAGTGTTAATATAGGTACCTATGTGGGACACGGAATGATAAGGCCGAATTGCATGAATAAATATTTTATTCCAATAAAAGAGAAAAAACTAAACTTATCGTCTAAGCGCCATTACAGAAGAAAAAAACAAGTGCCTGCTAGAAATAAAAAAGATCGGCGTCTCTTTCTACCTCTTTCACACCTACAGTCACACACACCTCACCTCTCTCGCTCACTCTTACTTTCAACTCATTATAGAATGAATATTCTATCATCTCCTTCATTCATCTTCAGTTCGTTCTTAATCATTCGCTGCGTTCACTCAATATTTAATAAACAATATTTCATTAGGCTGCGTTCATCAACATTTTACTCCTTCACCTATTATATAATTACATTTAGTTAATGATAATTATGGAAAGTGGCTAAACAAAACTGTAAGTGATCAATTTTTTTCTATTTTTTTATGAGAAAGGGAGGCAAACGAGCAGACGAGTACCTGATGGCAAGTGATCACCGTCGCCCATGGACATCAGCCACACCAGAGGGAGTGGAGATGCGTTGCCGGTCTTTTAATATTGTCATACTTTACCAACGGCTCGTTCCGAAATTTTCACAAAATCTCTCCAAAACACTCTTTCGCAGTGGAATTTGGTCGTAACCTCTCCAATACCCTTTTCCGATTAATCACTAAAACCTTCGGCATACCATTAATGCTAGGATTGCAATGTACATAGCATAAGAATCCCGGTAAAACAGCATAACTGAATATGTTTTTCCTCTTTCCTACAATATGGAATACTTCAAACAAAGCTCATAGTACGAGAGCCCACGACCAAAATTTTTGTCTCATAGCAATACGGCCAAAACCGCATCAAATCGATAGATACGATTATCTTGAACTCGAAAATACCAATATCAGACATTTTCCGCGTAGCGTTTGATCTGACCGAATTTTCAAAATTGTCAAAGAATTTTGCCGAACTGCATCATAGCAATATGTCTGATTTGCAGACTGTAGTTGAATGGTAGTTTTGAGATACCGGAAACATATTTTTCAGACGTTAGTGGTGTAGCGCAAACCCGTAAAATCACTAACAAAAATAAAAAATGAGACAAAAAAAATGTCTCATAGCAATACGTCTGAAAATCTTTTTTATTAGTAAATTTTGGTTATTTGATGCGAAAAAAACAATTTTCAGACGGAAATGTGAACGCATTAAATTTTGAGACCGTTTTGAAAATGTTAACAAATTTGACCGATCGGTATCATAGCAATATGTCTGAAAATTGTTGGACATGATAAAATAAGTTGTCCACATGTGCAAAAAATGTATATCAGACAAATTAAGTGTAGTACCTTCTCTATCAGACAACTTTTCGATACCCAGATATCATTTAAAAATCGTATTGAGGCATCTTGAATTTTCTGTTACAAATCAATGAATACGTTGCGACCCTGAATTTATTAGATGATAATTAACAAAGAATTTACCCGAAACCGTAACATTGAAGTTGAATCTCAAGAGGCCAGGAATAAGGACTTCAAAAGATACAGGGTAACAATTCCAGAAAATTTGGCCGAGAATAATCAAATAGAGATTTTTTTTATTGAGATTAGATCCCGTGATTACCAGCAAGCAGAAATCTAAGAAAAGAAATCCTCAGACTCTTCCAAAAGAAATCTTAAATTTATTAAAATATCCATCTTCAAACATAAATTCCGATAAAGTAACGCATATCGATGACGAAGATGATGATGATGAAGATGATGTTGATGAAGATGATGATGATGCGCTAGCATATCTTTAGAATAGTAGGTTCAGAATAATTTTAATAAAATATAAGCGATTGTTTACGTCTTTTTGTTTCATTATTTGTGTTAAATTACCTAAAAAACATACATTTATGTATTTAAAGTCATATAAATGATTCTAAATCATCGAAAACATTATTTTATTTCAATTTAGTGACTACAAAAGCCATTTAGCCAGTAAACTGATTTAATGCCAGAAATAAGGGTATCTTGCCCCAGTGTGCGTCGGTCAGGCGACTCCGAAACGTTATTTTCGTTTTTGGGAGTATATGCTACACTGAAAGTGTCTGAAAACAGGTTTTTTGGTAATCCTGGCAGCAATACAAAAAGTTGAAAAAAAAAATTATCCGTATTGCTATGATACAGGTCGGCTGTATTTTTTGACATTTTCAAAAATGCGCTCAGGCTATATGCTACGCGCAAAATGTCTGAAAACAAACTTTTTCGTAATACAATTATAAAATCTATGTACATTTTCACTATCAGACGTATTGCTATAATACCGACTGTCTTTTTTTATTGACACAGCAGAAATGGCCTCCCACGCAGTTGCTACACTTTCGACCGTTACTACACGCCTAGTCGGGTTCAGAATCATACAATCTAACGATTTTATAGGGTTTTTGCCGTATTGCTATGAGACATGGTTTTGGTCGTGGGCTCTCGTACTATCAGTGGTTCTGTACCCGCCTTCCATAACGGGTCGTGATTCGAATCCGAGCATGCCCCTGTGGATTTATGTGCGTATTTCCAGCCGTTAATTAGCTTGGCAGTGAGAGAAAATATTCTGAGGAAACCTGCACGTCTCGGATAGTTTCTGAAACGTGTAACCATGATTCAGTTGGCCTGGTTCCTCTTATTGGGTTGCGAAGGTCAGACGATTTTTTGACGCGAAGCAACACAGTTCGTTTTGTTACAAATTAGCTCCGAGTAAGAGAACAATTTATATTTATTTTTTGTATCATAGAGATACAACAAACAAGCATTTGACCTCAATATCAACTATTGATTTAGCAGTCTCATCTTTGTAATAATATTTCCACTGGATATTGTAAATATACCCACAAAATTGATGAGACTATCGACAGCTCATGTCGAATCAAGCACTTACAAATTTCGTCAGGTCAGTGGTCTAATTGGTGAAACAGCGACCGAGATAGTGGAAAATGTGGGTTCGATTCCCGATTTTTTTATTACCAAAACGTCGACCGTCGGATAGTCACGCTTCGTCATGAATGGGCCGGCTCGACTGGGGTGATACCACGGCCTCATAGAAAACTAGCGTGTGGTAGCACTGTACTGTGTTTTGCTGCGTGAGTGAGGGTACCCGAGGCCCAATCCGGAATAAAGGGGGATTTGATGGTTGGCAGCTCACCTATAACTACATGGTGTGGCGGATATCTATGGGCGGCGACAATCGCTTACCATCAGGCGATCTGTCTGCTCGTCTGCCACCTATCACATAAAAAAACGTGCAGGTATTTTCCCTCACTACCTAACGAATGGTAGCAATATACGTTTTGAAAAATCCATAGGAGCATGCTCGTATTTAAAACTTTCGGATTTCCGTTACGAATCCATTAAGCTATAATCATCATCATCATCATCATCAGCCCATTTAAGTCCCCACCGCTGGGGCACGGGCCTCCCTCAATCACATGAGGGGTAATTGCCATACTCACCACGCTTGGCAGACGGGTTGGCGAGGGTTTAGATATAAATGCAGAGTTTTCCTTCTCTGGGTGCTGATGATCATGCCAGCAGCTTTACCTTAGTCGCCTTTTGCGACACCTCGGTACGAGTGAGGGTGGCCTATTCTACTCTGCCGGGGACCACACGGCTTAAGCTATAAAGTAGTAATGATTGGCTACTTCAACATTGTACCACAAGAAACGTTATGAGGAGTAATTCATGTCTCATAATGAAAACAAACTTTATTTTATGAGATGGCTCCTGTTTCAAATTCCCGTCGTTAACATTTTATTACTCCTGTTTTGAGTTATTCCGATATTTCCCTCATTTCTCATTCTGGGAGGGATTTACAACAAAGTTTTAGGTACAAGCGTTAATGTAGGTATTTAATTATATAATTACATAATTACATTTTCTTAGGGTATTTGACTTAGCTCGAGATTTTACAAAATATAAATATTTTATCAAAATATAGGTAAATATGTGCCAATAGCAAAAATTCTCAATCAAAAATATAACGTCTAACCGGTTTTATGGTCATTCAAAGATTCATGGGCAAGTCCATTTTAAAAGTAAAATATTTAAAAAAAAATATTATACCATTGAATAACCCATATAATTTACACCAACTATTATAATGGAACCATTGACATAAACGAAACATTTGATATAGCTACCATACAAAATTCAAATGAAATGCATACAAAATACTTGCGTGTGACGTCACATCTCAGTAGCCATTTGTATGGAGCGTTTTGGGTTTGCCCAAAATAATGTGATTTTAAAGTTGTGATATCTCAGGTAGTTTAAATGAGAATCAAGTAATTCTTTCAACTATGTTTCTATCATTGAGAGGTCTTTTGATTACACAAATGAAAAAAAAATAGTCAAATACCGTATTACATTTCGTTTATGATACTTACCTACGGAAAGTGGCTAAACAAAACTGTGAGTGATCAAAATGTTTCTATTTTATTTCATGAGAAAGGGAGGCAAACGAGCAAACGAGTCACCTGATGGTAAGTGATCACCGTCTCCCATGGACATCAGCGTTTCCGGCCTTTTATATTTGATATAGTATTATATGTTTTATTGATTAAATATTAATTCCTATTATATGTATAATAATATTTAGAGGGCCGTGTGGCCCCGACAGAGTAGAATTGGCCACCCTCACTCTTACCGAGGTGTCGTAAAAGGCGACTAAGGTAAAGCTGCTGGCATGATCATGAGCACCCAGAGAAGGAAAACTCTGCATTTATATCAAAACCCTCGCCAACCCATCTGCCAAGCGTGGTGAGTATGGCAATTATCCCTCATGTGATTGAGGGAGGCCCGTGCCCCAGCAGTGGGGACTTAAATGGGCTGACGATGACGATGAATATTTAGAAAATATTATTAATAAAATAAATAGTATTATTTATTTCTAATAAAATATAATTATATTGAACTGCCTTGAACTATCTAAACGCTAGGACTCGCGACAGATAGTAGAATATTTAATTAATTACGAGTAATATTGAATTATATTATAAGAAAGGAAAGGTGGAGGGACGATCTGCGCAGGATGGCTGGCAGGAGCTGGATGCGAGAAGCCATGGATAGATCACGGTGGCGAACAATTGGAGAGGCCTACGTCCAGCAGTGGACTGCGATAGGCTAGTGATGATGATGATTATAAGAAAGTTGTTCAAAATTAACAGTAGATTTAAAGGGAAGTAACTGTTATACTTGAGCCAAAGACTCGTGACAGTCGTTGTCAATTTTTACGGTTTAAGAGATTTATTTCTCTTAAAATAACATAATTCACTTATAATAAAAATGCTAAATGTAAGTATATAATAAAAATCCATGCTCAATACTCAGTGCGCGCTGCATTCCAAAGCGTTAGAATATTTGAACGCGACATTTTAAGAACTCTAATGTCATCTCATTCATTGGGTAGAGATTTAAGTACATATTTTGTTATTATTTTCATAGAGTATCATATGTAAAAAAAAAGTAATGTATCAGCCTATAAACTGTCCTACTGCAGGGCAAAGGCCTCCATCATAGAAATCAAGTTATCGCTACTATGATGGGATAGGGCTTAATCACCACGCATGCCAAATGCGGATTGGTGATCACAATCCCGAGGTAGGTTCGAAAAATTCGACCCGGCGAACCCAAGACCCCAAGATCACGACCCGGTACTTAAACCATTAGACCAACAGGACGTTATCACATGTATTAACATAAAAATAGCATCTACTTAATACAATTTTGAGACAGATATAGAAAAAATAGCAATATATTAATATTTCATTATTAAATAAAGGATGCAAATTATTAAACATTTCATTTCATAATTATCGAAAAAAATACTCTACAGTCTGCCGCGAGTCCTTACGCTGACATTATTAAGTGGGTTTTATTTAAAGGAATGGGTTTTATTGTCTGGAGAATATGGGCTTGCTCTTGGCTGCACCTGAATCCTAGAGTTGAGAAGAAGCCTAATGCTGGAGCGAGCTTACCCAGATGTAGCATATGGATGGATGGATGGATGGATCGGAACCGGATTAACCTGACACCGGTTAGTAAAATATAATTATCTGTGTGTGTTCTGTTTAAGGATTTCTGTGTATATGGATCATCATCATCATCATTTCAGCCAATAGACGTCCACTGCTGGACATAGGCCTCCCCCAATGTTCTCCACACAGATTGGTCCTGTGCCGCCCGCATCCAATGGATTCCCGCGATCTTCACCAGATCGTCGGTCCACCTTGTGGGGGGCCTGCCACGGCTGCGACTTCTTGTACGTAACCTCCACTTGAGGACCTTTCCGCCCCAACGGCCGTCTGTTCTCCTCGCTATGTGCCCTGCAATGAGGCATGCAATCCTTTGGGTGTATATGGATGCTTTAATCTAACTAACTAGCTAGGTTGGAGCAGCGACCCAAAGTGAGCCTTGGCCTTCGATAATAAGAGTCTCCATCTAGGCCGGTCCTGCGCCACCTCCTGCTAGTCATCCGCCAGAAGTGTACGCAAATCCTTTTCGACCTCGTCTCTCCATCGGTACCTTGGACGGCCAACTGGCCGTTGACTATATAAAATTAATATTTAGTACGGGAACCGCACCGGATTTTTTTTTCTAATTTATACTACCAACATAACGCCAACTGTCTGCTCGTGTGCCTATAACATAAATTATTTACTGACATGATGTAAGATTGTCATTACAAATGATCGGAGTATGGAGAGCTATTTGTGTTCATTGACTGCAAACATAGATGTTAATATGGACATATCCCGGGATTCTGACTATGATCCCGAGGTTAAAATAAATAAATAATTGTTTTAGAGTTAAATATTTGACGTATTTTAATCATGAAAGGGCTTATTCATAAACGTTTGATACAAACATATTTACTTACAGTTTGTTCCTTTCTATCTAACGTATATATCTTGAATTTCGAAAGAACAAATTGTATTTTTTAAATTAACATAGTACATATCACAAATGGTTTATGCATAAGTTCATAAGGCTGATGTTAATGCTCGTATGTATAAGCGAAAGTAACTGTTAATAGTATAAATATAAAATATATCTTTAATCCCGGGATTCCCGGGATTAAAGATATATTTATAAAAATAGCTCTACCCACGCCGATTATTGGTCATTACCCTCCAACCGATTAGCTATTCAGCTACTTACGAAGGATGTATTATAGTGCTCAAGTGTGTGCACAAACACAACTGCACTCTCTTTTCAGTCAACTTCAAGACTCCGGACTGACACTAAGAATTTCTCACCGAAAACTTAGGTACAAATTTTTGGCCCGACCCGGGAATCGAACCCGGGACCTCGTCGCCGTATAGTGCGACCCACTTACCACAACGCCACCGAGGCACTCATTAGCCACACTTTAAATAGCTCCAGTACAAATAGCGACCAGTACCTAAATACCATCAGTGTAGAACAAACGTTGAAACGGCCAGTGTAAACCGGCTTAATTAATCAGAGAACCAATGAATAATTACTTAATTAATATAGCTTGATAACCCGGGATTGCCTATTTGTAGGCGTGACGGGACTAAACAGCTGTTTAGGCGATGGGAGAGTTTCCGTCTCTTTCTATTTAAATTGTTAGCAACTTAACCGGATATCTTTTTAACAATGTGGAAGCCCCCGCCTCTTGAAAATCACTATATGTATATATTTTTTTATGATAAAGGTGGCAGACGAGCAGACGGATCACCTGATGGTAAGCGATTACCGCCGCCCATGGACGCCTGCAACACCAGTGGTGTCACAAGTGCGCTGCTTACCTTTTAACCCCTCTTCCCCTGGATTGGTCCTCCGGTACCCTCACTCACGCAGCGAAACACAGCGCCTGCACTGCTTCACCTGGTTTTCTGTGAAGACGTGGTATTACTCCGGTCGAGTCGACCCATTCATATTGTTATTTAATACAATATATATTATAATATATTGTTTATTTAATACTTATACCGGCGTGAAGCAGCGCCTGCGCTGTGTTTCGCCGTGTAAGTGAGGTGACCGGAGGCCCAATGGGGGGGAAGGGGAAAAGGTTGGCAGCGCACTTGTGACTCCACTGGTGGTGCGGGTGTCCATGGGCGGCGGAATTGCTTACCATCAGGTGATCCGTCTAGCTCGTCTGCCACCTCTCATATAAAAAAAAACTTATATTTAACTTTTTGGTATTCTTTTGTACTCGAAATTTGAAATACCGACAAAAACGGCCTAGTATGGCCTTAATCCAAATTTAGATTGCATAAATAAATAAAAAAAGTAGTTTACAATTATTAAATACATCAGGTGGCTCTAGGATAAAAAAAATGTTTAATTGTTTATTTAGAGACTAAAGCTCCGGTTTTGTTTAAAAGAGATCCGGTTTAGTAGCTGACTATTTAAATCGATTGGCGTCGTTAGTAAAAGGTACCCGTCGCCTTAATGTTCGCGCTAGTCCCTCTGGGCACCCCACCTGGAACAAGTTACAGGGCAACCCATAACGTATCTTCGTTTGGAATTTATTCCTTAATATCAGGTAGGCGAGCTGCTGCGAAATTTCAGGTTTTCCTACCCCTTGGCCGAGTGTATTTTATTTTTACTGGATACTGAATAAACTGGTTTAAGTTATAAAGACTAGCGACCTGCCCTGGCTTTGTGTGGGTGCAATTTATTTTTTATATAGGTATATATTTATTATTTATATAGGTGGAGGAGAATATATTTAATATTCTCCTACACCTCCTTGCGTCGTTTGTCCTCAGCGCTGAGGGTCGTGGTCTCGAGGAGTAGTTTTTTCCCGGACTATCCTTTTTTTTTTTTGGTGACCCAGGAGAAATGCGTTACGCATACCCATCCGTCTGTAAACGGATGGGTTATGTCGGACTCCCCCCCGCAGAAGGCAGGGGTATACCGACTAAAACTCCTGGGGCTCTCCCTCATCGTCCATAATGGGAGAGGTCGTGGGGTGAGGTTCGAAACCTGGCACCACGACCTCTCTCGGACGGAAGCCCGCCTACACGGCGGGCACGGCGCTTCCTCCCCCGGGGTCGGGGGAGGGAGTGGGGACAGCCGAGAGAGCTGTGCCGTCCCCACCTGGCGTAGGAGGAGGTCCGTGCAATGCCGGTGGCGGGGTTACAGCCCCACGCACCAGCGGACCTGCTCCTCGCAGGGGAAGGAGATCCCGGACTATCCTCCGCCAGCTCACTCTATCCTCGGCCGCGTGGATCCCATCACAGACTGTAATGTTTAAGGTTGAGCTGATTTTTTTAATTTTTTTTATAAATATTTCACAACATCACATACATTGATCTAACTCCGAGATAGGTAGCTGTGTGATATATACATTTAATACTTTTCTTTTGTAAATACATACTTATAATACATAGGAAACCACCCAGACCAATACAAACAAACATGTTCATGCGCATCGGATCGGACCAGCGCATGCTCTGCCTTTAGACTTTATTACTCTCACCATTCTATTCTTTTAATTCTATTATTGTTAAAAAACAGCGTCAAAATACTCAAATTACGTACTATTAAAGATCTTAGCATACATAAGAACAGACGGCGTAAGCTACTTTGTTTTATGTGTAGTGATTAGCCATTGGTCGCCGTGTGGTCCCCGGCAGAGTAGAATAGGCCACCCTCACTCTTACCGAGGTGTCGTAAAAGGCGACTAAGGTAAAGCTGCTGGCATGATCATCAGCACCCAGAAAAGGAAAACTCTGCATTTATATCAAAACCCTCGCCAACCCGTCTGCCAAGCGTGGTGAGTATGGCAATTACCCCTCATGTGATTGAGGGAGGCCCTTGCCCCAGCAGTGGGGACTCAAATGGGCTGATGGCGATTAGCCATTTTGGTGGCCGTTTCTACTTTTAAAATAATTATCTAAACAATTGAGAAAATATCAGAAACATGCAGGTTTCCTTATGATGTTTTCCCTCACCGCCGAGCGAATGGCAAAAATAATATTTTACCGTGGGTTTACACTTCGGCAAGAATGGGCCGGCTCAACCTCACAGAAAACCGCGTGAAGCAACACTGTGCTGAGTTTGGATGCGTAAGTGAGAGTACTGGAGCCCCAATCCGGGGTAAAGGGGGGTTTAAGTTTGGCAGCGCTCTTGTGACTCCACTGGTGTCGCGGGCGTCCATGGGCGGCGGCAATCGCTTACCATCAGGTGATCTGTCTGCTCGTCTGCCACTTATTATATAAAAAAAATACGCACATATATTTGAATGTATATTTGAACATAGATTTGATAGACTCGGGTTCGAACCAACGACATCCCGTTCGAAAGGTGCACATGATCATCATCATCATCAGTCCATTTAAGTCCCCACTGCTGGGGCACGGGCCTCCCTCAATCACATGAGGGGTAATTGCCATACTCACCACGCTTGGCAAAAGGGTTGGCGAGGGTTTTGATATAAATGCAGAGTTTTCCTTTTCTGGGTGCTGATGATCATGCCAGCAGCTTTACCTTAGTCGCCTTTTACGACACCTCGGTAAGAGTGAGAGTGGCCTATTCTACTCTGCCGGGGACCACACGGCCAGTGTGGTCGAAAGGTGCACGTTTCTATCCAATGAGCAACCATTCATCATCTTAGCGTTTTGTCCCGGTTCGGAGCCCGGGGTCCGCTTTCCTACTTCGACTCCTCCACTCGAACTCGACGCCAAAAATGGTACAGTCCGGGCCACGAAAGAAGTCTCGCGATGGATAAGTGACCTATTAAGCCCTAAAGCTGTACTGGAACTGCTACTACGGGTAATGGATCGAAATGAAACCACCATGTAACCTGATCTAAAAGACTTGTGTATTTTCAACCTTAACGCCGGAGACCTTATACAGTCTAAAAATAATATTACTGGCGTGATCTATTTATGCACAGCGCCATCTAGCGGCTAGCGCGGGAAACATATGCTTATTGGTGTACCTGTCACCGCGCTAGACGCCAATGACCCGTGCGTTTTATATAGGGAGCAAAGTAATGCGAACACGCGAAAAAACACTAAACTAACTCTTGAGATTCCTTGTGTCTATGATCATAAAGCTTAAATTTGAATGTCGATTGCGATTTAAGCGCACTTTTATCGAGACTTTTTTTATGGTGCGGATTGCCTTTCAGATACCAAAATCAGGTTCTGTCGCGAGGACGAGGAAACGATTATCCACGTCCTCGGCGAGTGCATAGCGCTGCACCGCTGCAGAAGCCGGCACCTAGGAGCACACATGATCTCAGCTGACGAGATCAAGAGCTCCCCCATCAGCTCCATTCTCGGATTTATCCTGGAACTGGAGCTACATGAGGTGCTGTAATAGGTTACGGGGCTGCCACAATAGCTGATCTACTGGTCGCAGTGGCTGTGAGACGCAGGGCTCACCCCATTTCTATCAAATAATAATAATAATATGCGGATTCTAATACGTACACGGAAATAATTACTATGGAGATACCATCGCTTTTGATTAAGTTTTTTTTTTCTAACAAATAAAGGAAATATTTTCAGTGGTATACTCTTAACATTTTCTTTATTTTTTAGGCCATACCCAATCCCCGAAGAGTAGTAGGTGCGGTATGAAATTGAAAATTTATGAAACAACAAGATTTTCTCGCCGCTCCACGTTCGTCTTCTTTCTTACTTTCAAAAGCGATTCGTTTTAGTGTTGCTACCCTATCGATATACGTATATCGTCATTTTATCGTTTAGATTCCGAAATCGCACATAATAGGTAGGTATTGTAAATAAAGTCAATTTAGCATGTTAGATCAACAAAATAAGCGGAAATAATAATCAGCTGTTACATACATTATTAACTAACTAACTAACTAGGCGCAGCGACCCCTAGTGAGTCTTGGCCTCCGATAATAAGAGCCTCCATCTTGGTCGATCCTGCGCCACCTCCTGCCAGTCATCTGCCGAGAGTCCGCGCAGGTCTTTTTCGACCTCATCCTTCCAGCGATATCTCGGACGGCCGACTGGCCTTTTGCCATACCCCTTTTGTCCCTGATACGCTCGCTTTGCCGCATTACACACATTATTGCCGGGTGGATATTTCTATTTTGAATGGAAATGATGTTTTTTTTCTTTTTCGCTTATTTTGTATATATAAATTGCCAAATGGATTTCATTCACGGACATGGACTTTATAATGGTTACTTGTAGGAAGAAACTATGATACAATTCTTAATACTTTCCTTTATGGATTCACTGTTGAACTTTAAAAAAAAAGTCTCATTTTTTATGCTAGAAGCCAACAAACGAGCAAGTGAGTCACATGATGGAATGTAATCAACGCCGCCTATGAACATCCAGCGAAATCAGAGAGATCGCTAATGTGTTGCCGGCCTTTTTAAAAAAGAGTACGCTCTTCTCTTGAAGGTCACTAATACAATCTACTAGTTCTTTCGATGCGTCACTTTAACTCGCGATGTAGATCGCCGTCTGAGAATAGCCATGTACCTAATAAGAGAAGAAGGGAAGAACATAATCGTAACCCAAAAAGTGATGAGTATAAAAGTATATGTAACTGGGTGGAGTAAAGGAGGACCGCCGAAAAAGAGATGGATGGATTGTGTGAAGAATGGCATGCTGATAAAAGGGGTGGATGATACGATGATACGAATGACAAGGATGTACCGAAAAGGGAGACATACTTTTTTTCTCTTCTTGGTGGCCGAGGGGAAATGCAGTTACGCATATCCGTCCTCCGGGGGGCGGACGGATTATATCGGACTCTGGTGACGGCTTCTTCTAACAAGAAGCCAGCCAGAGGCATACCGACTAAAACCCCTGAGAATCTCCCTCATCGTCCATAGTGGGAGAATGGTACGGAAACCTGTCACCACGACAAATGAAGACATACTGCGCTGACCCCAGGTAACCTGGGAAAAAGGGCAGGAGGATGATGATGTAGGTAGCCGTCTGAGTGTTATTATTTTGCGCTAGCAGTATCGATAATCCATACTGCAGCGTCTCTAATTCCTGCACGTTCCATCTTACTGGGGATTTGCTACCCGGTGAAGTAAGCTTGCTGAGATTTGTTGCATAGCAGTTTCCAGTTTGTCTCTTTCGAGTAGATTTTCAGGTTGTGTTGTTAAGGAGTGACCAATGCAGTTCGCAGAAAGGACTGAAGCCATTTTGCTTGTGCATTAGTTTGCTGTAGATGTCGATAAGGATTTGCGCGGACTCTTGGTAGATGACTGGCAGGAAGTGGCGCAAGACCGACCGAGATGGAGGCACCATGGGTCGCTACGCCAACCTAGTTAATTAGTTGTTGCACATTTTTGAAACTGATTCAGGATATTATCAGTCGCTTTTACTATTTGCATTAAGTTCTGTAAATATTTTGTGCAATAAAGAGTATCTATCTTCAAAGTTTGGGATTTGGTTGGTCTCGTCTAATGAAACGACTGCTGATGGTTTCCCCTGGTACCACGTTTCCACTGAGTGGGTAACCATCATGGCCTTCACCTTGTCACATGTAGGGAACAAGATGGTGTGTGGGATTCTAACCCTAACCAAAACCCCTGGGGTATCCATCTCAGCTCAATCACGGTCGAAAACCCCACAGCCGGGACTGGACTGTACCGCTAATCGCATTTGCCGCGCTAGCCCTTCTCTGATGTATAACGTACCAGGACGCCCAATAACGTCGTCCCCCGCGGAGTCGTATGCTGAGCAAGCCACTCCCCAATAGTGGTTATGCTCGCGTAATCCGAAGACCCTATTAGTCGCCTCTTACGACAGGCAGGGAATACCTTGGCAGTATTCTAAACGCCCCGAGCCACAGGGCACAACCTTTCTGAACCCTGGGGAGACCAGACCAACTGAACCGTAATCATGATTACACGTTACAAGAACTATGTAACATGCTGGTTTCCTCACGTTGTTTTCCCTCACCACCAACGAATGAAAATACACAGATTAGAAAAATCCAGAGGTGTGTACTTAGATTTAAAACTACGACCTCTATGGAAGACACCTTCTTATCCACTCAACCACCATAGCTCCACCATAAACCATCTAGCCGTGTGGTCCCCGGCAGAGTAGAATAGGCCACCCTCACTCTTACCGAGGTGTCGTAAAAGGCGACTAAGGTAAAGCTGCTGGCATGATCATCAGCACCCAGAGAAGGAAAACTCTGCATTTATATCAAAACCCTCGCCAACCCGTCTGCCAAGCGTGGTGAGTATGGCAATTACCCCTCATCTGATTGAGGGAGGCCCGTGCCCCAGCAGTGGGGACTTAAATGGGCTGACGATGATGATGATGATGATGAAACCATCTATTGTCTGCATCTTTTAATAAATCTTTTTTTTTGTGATAAGTGGTAGACGAGACGACTGACAAGCAAACGAATAGCTTGATGGTAAGCGATTGCCGCCCAATTGCCCATAGACAGCCGCGACGCCAGTGGGGTCAAAGTGCGCTGCCAAACTTTAAGCCCCCCCTTCCCCTGGATTGGGCCTCAGGCACCCTCACTCACGCACCAAAACACAGCACAGTACTGCTCCACGCCGGTTTTCTGTGAGGCCGTCGTCTATCCAGTCGAGCAGGCCCATTCATGCCAAAGCGTGGATCTCCCACGGTGTATCTAAATATAAACTTTCTACCCGAATAAAACTTGTCCTCAGTTTTCGATAGAAAAACGAAAATAAGCAAAAGTATAAATATAGCGTGAATTCGCTATGAAAGGCCGTGTCCATGAAACGTATCGAGAGCGATAAAAACTTCGACGTATTCGACCTTTTCGTGAGAACATTAATCATATAAAAAGACATCTTAAACATCACCAAAGCGATAATAAATATAGCTACTGTGCGACCACGATCTATAGGCACTCCAGTGACATTGATCAGCGTTGTAAAACGTTATTTATATGCGAAAATGTCAAAACAGCATTACATAATTTTAAATGTGGGAGAGCCGCGCTTAGGCATGAATGGGCCGGCTCGACCGGTGTGATACAACTGCCTCACAGAAGACGCGCGTGAAGCAGCGTCTGCGCTGTGTTTCGCCGTGTGAGTGAGGTTACCGGAGGCCCGATGGGGGGAAAGGGAAAAGGTTGGCAGCGCACTTGTGACTCCACTGGTGTTGCGGGTGTCCATAGGTGGCCGAATTGCTTACCATCAGGTGATCCGTCTGTTCGTCTGCCACCTCTCATAAAAAAGAACATTAATAATCCTCTCGCCCCGTGCTGTAATTTTGGTTAAGGTTCGATGGGGCTGACATGTCTATGAAGACATAAGCCTCTATGGAAGGTAAATTGCGGTTTACGGTTTATAACGTATTAAAAAAAAATCCTTACTAGATCTAGTTCAAACCTATTTCCGTTATTAATTTTCATGATAATGTACATCACAATATTTTTTTTTGTTTTTTTTAAATTATAGAAGTTAGGGGGAGGGGGGGGACACTCATTTTACCACTTTGGGAGCGTCTATTGCGCAAAGTATTTAGTTTTGAAAAAAAGAATTAGAAACTTCAACATCTTTTTTAAAGCGACGGGTAGACCTAACTAGCGACATCATTCGTTTTAGTTGTTAGCTGCTAAACCTGGATCTATTTTAAACAATTTCGGGGTTACAACCTCTCGGCAAACACTTATACTATTTATTAATTAACCATGCACAAATGCGGAACCAACATTTGTACGCGAAAAATTTCTATATTTCTAATTGTAATTTATTTGCTTCTGCAAAGAAATTACAACTGTTCGTTCCGTAATGGTGCTTACGTTGTTTTAGAATAAAGCAGATTTTAAAACTATTATTTTTCAGCATTAAAAATTGAAATTATCATAAATAAAAAACACGTCTTGAATGTTTGTAACTCTATTTAATATTATAATAATAAAAACTAAGAAATTTTACCAACTTAATGTTGTCAATTATTAGACTCCTCAAATCCTGAATCATGATCTAACCTTGGGCTCCAAAGCGACAGCTTTAGACGCAACCAGGAATCACACGATAAGATGAAGAGGAGGCTTGTGCTTACTTTATTCGATCTGTCATACACGTCCCAAAGCCATAAAGTAGAAGACAGATAAGCTCCGTACACAGCTTCCGACAACACTCAGTTCCGATTATACACCAGCGCCACCTAGTAGGAAATAATGCGCGATTTCCGAACCGTCATAGAGCGAGTAGGTACAGAAGTCAGTTTAAAAGCTAGTTTTACATGTTCAATTAAACTCGCACGGAAAAAATATTGAAATTGGTTTGATTGCAGTTGATTTGTCGATAAAATTAATCAGATTGCCTCCCGTTCACGGGTCGGACAGCGAACGCTTGACACACTGTAAATCTATTTTTTCAAATCCGATTTTCCGAACTGATAAGGGCATTTCCCGCTTATCCGCTAAGGCCCTTATATGGACAAAATAATTAATTTTATCGATTTGAATACAACCATTTTCATAAATCCATAAAAATCCAAAGAAAGATAATTATCAAAACTGTTATACAAAATCAACATCGTCATCATCATATCAGCCCACATCCACCCACTGCTGAGTATAGGCCACTTCTTTATCACGCCACTCCCTTCTGTTCCCTGCCAGTTTTATCCATTGTTTCCCCACTGCCGTTAAACAATATCGTTATAAGTTTTATAGTCCATCTATCATCTAAATACAAAATACACAATAATAAATGTACATACAGCCAACATCAGATACTACAATCTGCCAAAATTCCTCAATTGATTTAGAACCGAACCTGTTTGACTTTAAGGTGAGAATCGACTGAAATACTATATATACATACGTACTGTCAGAGATGTGGCCCTTCTGCACCCAACGTTCCGTTCTTCGGACTCACGTTCCCCGACCTGACCTAAACAATACGCAATTGACTTGTTTATACCTGTTTCTTGCGATTTCCCAGTGGTCCGTATAATGGAACGAGATCAGATGGACGGAGTCGTGAGGAGAATAAGATGGTAGGGGCTAGTTTTTAGTAAGTTGGTACTGTTATAATGGGTCAGGTTGTTTTCTTTATACTTGTTAAGGGTTGTGAAAGAGAACGGCAAACATTATCAACAAATAATTATTGTGCACGGGTCAAAACGTTGTAAGTGCATACTTGTAGTAGCATCTACTCACAGCTTGATTGACTGACCGGATGGCGTAATTGGTAGAGACCCTGCCTCTTATGCCAAAGGTCGTGGGTTCGATCCCCACCCTGGACAAACATTCGTGCGATGAACACTTGTGTTTGTTCAGTGTCTGGGTGTAATATATGTATTTAAGTATATATTTGTGTTCCTCTGTTGTCTGATGTCTCTAACACAAGTGCTTAAGCTACTTAGTACAGAATCAGGTCAACGTATGAGATGTTGTGAGAATTATTATTAATTATCTCAACAGCATGGAACTGATTCCGTAATAAAATTTATAGTTTAACTGAAAAGATGATACTTGCGTGATGTATTCGATCCCCGGCGTCATGCGTATGACCATGCGACAGCCACGCTTTGGCATGAATGGGCTGGCTCGACCGGAGTGATACCACGGCCTCACAGAAAACCGGCGTGAAGCAGCACTGTGCTGTGTTTCGCTGCTTGAGTGAGGGCACCGGAGGCACAATTTTAAAGGTTAGCAGTGCACTTGTGACTCCACAGGTGTCGCGGCTGTCTATGGGCGGCGGCAATCGCTTACCATCACGCTTATGATCCGTCTGCTCGTCTGCCACCTATCACATAAAAAAGACTATTGATACCGTTAGGAACTAATACAGAAAAGGGATCGCGTATGGCAAAATCAAGTCCCGAAACTAAATAAGGGTGGGCTATTAGTACAAGCATATGGTTGCGTTTCCACGGAAGTGGAGCTGCGCGGAATTGAGGGGAGACTTATAAAAAAATACCAATCACATTGCTCAAAATAGATGGGATGTGCATTTTGAGCAATCTGATTGGTCAGTTTTTATAAGTGTCCGCTAAACTCCGCAAAGCTCCAAGAAAGGTATCAATGAAAATTACAGAGTGGAAATACAGACAAGAATGACTAGCATTTGTTTAGTTTTGTTTGCACCGAATATCAGAGAACAGAAGAATCACAAAACACAACACCATGACACTAAATAAACACTAGTGGAACAGTGAGTGACAAACATAAGAGTTGGAATGAAAACTACGAATTTTGTAGTATGAAGCAGAGTCACCAAATGCGCCATTCTGCCAGTCAGAGTAGGTCCTGCCAGCCATCTTGCGCAAATTGTTACTCCACGATGCCTGAGGGTAATTAAATCGACAACCGATCCAATATTATTACTAAACTTGGCAAATCTTGGGTGGTGGTCCAAAGGTACCCTTAACAGCAGCGAGATTCACTTTCCTTGTTATAATTATCATAATGTAGATTAGATTAGAAAAATGTAAAAAAGGGGAAAGGATAAAATTTTCATTCACTCAGCTACCTGGGTCTTCAGGAAGTCTTCAGCAACGTTAAGGTGCTGTGGAGATTCCGACCGACCAAATTTACCCTCTTCACCTGATTATGGAAGCTGTACAGAAGAAGAGTATCATCCTATCATTATCACGTATCATCCTAGACCTCATCGTCGCTTTGCATTAGGTGCGATCGTGGGTCAAGCGTTAGCCTATTGACCAAAAAAAAAGAAGAAGAACCAAGATTCTGGCGGAAGGTGTCAAACACTGCGCATGGACTGATGCAATTCAAAGGTTTTAAATTAAAATTTAGTGGTTTTTAGTGAACAAATTTCGTGTTTATTTGTGCAGTGAAGTGCCCCGAAGTTTTTTTTATGTGATAGGATTCAGACGACCAGATGGATCACCTGATGGTAAGCAATTGCCGTCGCCCATGGACACCCGTGACACCAGTGGAATCACAAGTGCGCTGCCAACTTTTAAACCACCCTTTCCCCCGGATCGGGCCTCCGGTACCCTCACTCACGCAGCGAAATACAGCACAGTGTTGCTTCACGCCGGTTTTCTTTGAGGCCGTGGTATCACTCCGGTCGAGCCGGCCCATTCATGCTGAAGCGTGGCTCTCCTACCAGCGCTGCAGCGGCTTCGGCCACTTTAGCAAATTCTGAGGTTGGGCATTGTTGGCTACAGAATTTATTCTGTTTATGTATTTATGTCACTTGGGTTTAAATCTGTGTTGTGTGGGCAATAATGAAATCTTTATCTTTATCTTTATCTCCCACGTTTAAAAGTGAAGTGATCCTGATAGTGAAAATCGTTGTATTGTATAGTTTTTAACACTACTATTGTGTGTCGAGTGAGTTGTCACGGATAACTTGCTTGGACCTAATAGTCCTAGGGAGTTAGAACCCACGATTGTGTTTAGTGTGATATCGTTGATAAAACGTAAAACACCGGCTTTTATCTAGTGACTTGGACTTTGACTTACTTTGACGGTTGACTATCCACTAAGTTACTTGACATTAGAATAATACCTTCGGGTAGAGCCATAATATAAAAAAAAGAGACAAATATTTGGCCAAAGTGAGAATTTGACGATCCTGTGAGGCAGCACTGCCTCACAAATGGGACATCGGGCCAGCCTGTGCACAGTTGTACACTAAAAATCCGTACCAATTCAGAGATTCTAAAAATCCAAGCCACAATTTAAAATAGTGTCCCAGCCTACTGGCAGTTTGGTATAGGCTTAACGAGATTACACCAGCACAAAACCGGCAAAAAGTCAACCAGTACTCCTGTCGGCGCCGCTCTAATTAAATGGCAAAAATCGGCTTCACCCGGCTTGACCTAGATGTGGGACAATCGAGTCCGCGCTGTGGGCAAGGTGGGGGAGGAAGCGGGACAGGATGGCTCAAAAGGGCTAGAACCCAGAGCCGTAAAAACATATTAACAAAAAAAAAAAAAGAAAGCGGGACAGGTATTATAAAAAGAGGAAAATATATGATAAGCATGCTTGATGGTAGACTTCACAAATCACAAATATTATTTCTATGATCTGTGGTAGGCCCCAAAATCGTCAAACTCACTTGTGGACCAATTGTTGTTGAGATAAGAGGGGGGGGGGGGGGGGGGGGGTAAATATCATAAAAATGGGAAAAAAGCAAAATAACCATACCTGAACGCAGGATCCAAAATCGAGTTCTACCCTTGAAAGGTAATCGAGTCACAGTTTGGGGCAAGATAATAAGGAAATGGGGATAACATCATAAAAAGGAAGAAAAAGTATGCATAACACTTTGCCAGCGGCGGGAACAATAGAAAACAATAGATATGTGCCAAGTTGAACTTGTGACCCGCTGTTAATCAATCTATCATCTTTATTCAGGTAAATTACTTTCACATTAAAATAAAACAATTTCAAATCAATTTAAATTAACATTACATTCATATCAAATTATATAGCTGTTTTAATAATTATATTATTATTATTATCATCACATATCAAATCAAATTACAGATTAGAATATTACTATATTATAAATAAAATCAAAATGAAAATAGTTATCAATAAGTTCAATCAGTCATGTCAATTAATAAATAAATAAATGTCAATAGACTCTTTTACGGCATCGGAACAGGTTAAAAATACTCGTAAGTATGCTTGAAGCTTGACTCCAAAATAGAGTTCTGATACTCATTTGTGGGCCAATCGAGTTCTCGCCTGGGGCAAGATGGGGTAGGAAGCGGGGCAGATATCATAATAAGAGGAAAATATATGCTTGATAATAAGCGGGTGTCCATGGGCGGCGGAATTGCTTACCATCAGGTGATCCGTCTGCTCGTCTGCCACCACTCATATATAAAAAAAAGCATGTCCGAAGGCAAGCTCCAAAATCGAGTTTAGACAGTTGTGGTATAATTGAGGCCGTGCATCGGACACGGACAAAGTGGCACTTTGTCAGTATCACAAAAAGAGGAAAAGTAAATTTATTATTAAAAGCATGCTTAAAGTTAGGCTCCAAAATCGAGGTCAGACATTCAATTGTGGGACAGCCTAGTCAAAGCTTGGGACAAGGTAGGAGAGGAAGCGGGGAAAATATCACAAAAAGAGGAAAAAACATAATAATAATCATGCTCGAAGGCAGGCTACAAAATCGAGTTCAGATTTTCAGTTGTGAGACATTCTAGTAAGCGCTTGGGACAAGATGGGGGAGGAAGCGGGGAAGATATAAAAACAGGAAAATGTAAGCATCATTATAATAAGTATGCGTATGAGATAATTTCGTAATCGATTTTGGACATTATTGTCGCCTTATTACCTCCCGGCGTGAAAAAAGATAAAGAAAAAAAAACCTTTAATCGAAATAGGTCCATACAGAACACTTATAAATGTCAATATAAAATAGGTACACATATTATCATCTACCGCTGGTTCGGAATGTCGATTTCTACTGAGAAGACACCAGCAAGAAAGTCAGTAGTTACTCTTTTCAAATATTGATGATGTTACAGAGTTTCAATTGAGAAGAAAAAAAATACAATAGTCAAAGTTAACAGACTACTATGAATAACAACTCACAAGACTAATCGATTAACATGACCAAGAATCCTTATCATTTAAATACTCTTGTACACTATAGTAACCTTTCTTCATGAGGCAGGTTTTAATATGAGGCTTAAACTTATGCAGTGATAGGTTAATGATATTTTTCGGAGTTTAGCAGCTTCTTTTGGAGCAGCCTGAGTTTGTTCCACCGAGTGAGCGGGGATGGGGAGATGAGGAAACTGGATGAAAAGGAAAAAAATGGTGAGTGACGATGGTATGAGTGCCCAAGTTCTTATTAGTGTGCCGTGTGTATGTGTTGTACAGAATGCCGTAGCATGCTGAGGTTGGAAGCTGATTGGCCACACCTTTCTCTTTTTCCATACAAAACGTTTAAATATTTCACAACATCACATACATTGATCTGACTCCGAGATAGGTAGCTCAAGCACCTGTGTTAAGGATATCAGAACCAACAGCGGATTTGCAAATATAAATATATTATATTTCTTTTGTAAATACATACTTATAATACATAAAAAACACCCAGATCAACACAAACATACATGTTTATGCACACAAATGTTTGTACTGAGCGGGGATCGTCCCGCAACCCTTGTACCAGAGGAAGCATTCACTATCTACCACTGATCCAAACGGGTCGTCAAATAAGTATACCCACAGCTAAATTTTTTCGCTGTACCAACTACCTATTGCTCTGTATCTATTTTATGTCATATCATTCTGTTGTGTTATCCGTGTACTTACACAAAATTGTCTAAGTCCGTGTATTGTTTGTGGCTAATAAATGTATTTTCTTTCATTTTTCTATTAAACAAAACCTTTAACTTACAAGTGAAGCTAATATTAAAGAGTCAGGTAGGTATTTCGCGGAGCGGGGTATCATTTTGAAATTATTCAAATTACTTCTCGAAACGACCTAAACAAATAAATTACTGTTTCTATGTTGTCGATATAATATGAGTTTTTCAATTAATAAATGAATATTATTTTTTGTAAAGGTATTCTATTAGATTAAAAGAAATTAGATTTAAAAAAAAGTAATAATACGGCTTGAGAAGCTGTATTTTTACTTTTTTTCTTTTTAATTTTTTTTTGTCTCTTTTTATATTTGTAATGTTTTGTTTGCTGTTTTAGTTTGTATTTGTTTCTTTTACTTTTTGTTTAAATATTAAATAATTATACTTGTTGCGTCCTTTCTTATCTGTAAAATGTGGTGTGTCGTATTTTCAGCTTTGAGTAAAAGGTTTTCAGTGAAAAAATGTTTCTGTCTATCTATCTATTATTGAAGACCACTATAACAACCAACATTGGGACGAGTTGCTTCGCTTTCCTGCAAGGTCTTCTATACTTTGCACAGTTTTAGGCATCCATAGTGGTAAGTCCGGATACCACCACCACCACAGAAAACCGGCGTGAAGCAGCACTGTGTTGCGTTTCGCTGCGCGAGTGAGGTTAACGGAGGCCCGATCCGAGAGAAAAGGGGAATTAAAGGTTGGCAGCGCATTTGTGACTCCACTGGTGTCGCGGGTGTCCATGGGCGGCAGCAATGGACAACATTTCAAAATTGCTAAGCTCTGAAACAAAAAATACCAATTCTTTATTTACTTTTCCGCTACTCGAATATATATTTATTCATTTTTTATATTGCTTATTTACTGAGAAAAAAATTAAAAACTAAAAAACGTAATATGACGTCATCCGACGGCAGAATGTAAAATATTTCTTTGCTTAGCACATTTTAGTTTTAAATTTACGAAATGCCAAACCCATGACATGCAACTGTCAAAAAAAAGACAACTTGTCAACGTTGAATGAATGAATGACGTTGACAATGTTGACACTAGTATTATTTACCTTTGACAGTAGTACCTTTTTTTATTAAAACAATGATAAGCAAAGGAATATCGCTGTATTCAGCCGTCCGATGACGTCATTTGGCGCTTACGTCTGTTTAGAATATAAAGAATTTCAATAATTATTTTATGCATGAAAATGGACAAATTTTGAAAAAAGAAAAAATATGGGTCTGTTCATTTCATGTCTATTTTCATATAAAAAAACAATATGGACATGTTAAAAATATGAAATGTTGTCCATTGCTTCACATCTAGTGATCAGTCTGTTTGTCTGCCACATATCGCATAAAAATAACAGCAGGAACATCGGAAGTGAACGCTGCCTCTGGTGCAAGGGTTGAGGTTACGATCCCCGCACAGTAGAAACATTTGTGTGCAGTTAAGTATATATTTGTGTTCCTCTGTTGTCTGATATCTGTAACACAGGTGCTTGAGCTACCTGTCTCGGAGTCAGATCAATGTATGTGATGTTGTGAAATAAAAAAAAAAACAGCAGGACAACTTATTCGGGGAAAGAAGGGTTTGGCAGTGTACTTGTGACTCCTCCTTATGATGATATGATACCATGATATGCGATGCCATGCTGATAAAAATATTTTTTATGTGATAGGTGGCAGACGAGATAGAGGTAAAAAAAAAGTCAAAAGTGCGCTGCCAACCTTTTAACCCCAATTCCCCCCGAATTGGGCCTCTGGTACCCTCACTCACGCGGCGAAATGTGGCATGAATAAAGATTTTTTTATCGTTATCTTTATGGATGAAGGCTGCCAAATGAGTCCAAAGGTGT
Organism: Marasmia exigua; assembly: GCA_019059595.1. Lineage (NCBI taxonomy): Eukaryota > Metazoa > Arthropoda > Insecta > Lepidoptera > Crambidae > Marasmia > Marasmia exigua. The sequence continues at coordinate 21,608,562 of CM032481.1, read as the reverse complement.
TTTAGGGAAAACCTTATGAGGTTTTCCTTGAAAACACCTTTGTTAACACATTAACACCACAGTTACACATTAAGTCCCACAGGACTTGAGATAAGAAAACAGTATTCAAGGTCTTCTTTATTTTATAAAATCGCAGAGCAAGCCTATTTGCGTCTTTTGTCGTCTCATACCCACAGATAACTCAATAATTCCCACCGTTCACTCGTTCTCTGTTCACTGTTACGCCGTTCCATTCTACTCGTCTTCCATTCCGTTTCGCTCTCTCATTCATCGTCATCGTCAGCCCATTTAAGTCCCCACTGCTGGGGCAGTGCTCCCTCAATCACATGAGGGGTAATTGCCATACTCACCACGCTTGGCAGACGGGTTGGCGACACTCTCTCATAATCCCACATTAATAAGTCCTGCATTTTAAACCACCAGCTTAACGAATGAGAGAGCAGCGCGCGCTGGCAGGCAATTTGCAGCGCGCGCTGGCAGGCAATTTGCAGCGCGCGCTGGCAGGCAATTTGAAGTACGCAGTAATTAGATCAATTTTAATACTCCTTAATGACTCCCGGGCTTCATTTTAACACATGTTTTAGACTCACATCGACGTGTTTTCCTGAAGACTGGTGTCAGTCAAATCCTCGTCGTCGGTCAAAGCCTATTTTACGAGGACATTGAGACGTCGCTATGACCGTGGGAGAGCCACGCTTCGGCGTAAATGGGCCGGCTCGACCGGAGTGATACCACGGCCTCACAGAAAACCGGCGTGAAGCAGCATTGTGCTGTGTTTCGCTGCGTGGAATGAGATTACCGGAGGCCCGAATCCGGGGGAAACGGGGGTTTAAAGGGCGGCAGCGCACTTGTGACTCCACTGCGGCAATCGCTTACCATTAGGTGATCCGTCTGCTTCGTCTGCCACCTATCGCAGAAAAAAAAATACCAGCTTAGTGTTTACACGATATGTTATTGCCTAGGTAGGTCGACAGGGAGGTCTGCCCTCGACCTCTTAGTTTTTAGTAAGGTCTTTTGGTCCCGTACCCCCGTACGGGACCAAAATTCTGTATTTTTTATGTTTTTATTTAGTAACTTAGCCGGTGTCTCCTTTCCTGTCCGCCACAACTGGCTTACATAGTGTAAACGTATAAGCCAGCCTGCCAAGTAGCTGCACTGTGCTCGCACTGTTTGGATTTCACTTATGAGTTACTCGCACGAGCGAGCTAGAAAGTTGTTCGCATGCCTAAGCAAGTAACTGTCTACTAGGTTAGGCAGCAGACAGTACTGTGTAAACCAGTCTTTAGAAAACTCGGTTTTTGCTTAAATATGAAGATGAAAAAATCTTTGTTTTCTAACCATAACAGTATAAATCAAATCTAAAACTATTTTATACGCCGATACTTAAAAGATAAAAACATAACGCGATTCTACTCTTCCTCATCTTAGCTTGTAATTCCCAGTTGTGTCCAAAGGTTGCTCTGGAGCCGGGGTACGCTTGGACCATGATTTTTGGTTTGGGGAGTCTGGTAATTACAACGAAGGGACTGCCGTCTGACCTTCGCAACCCTTTGACAGGGGAAACAGACCAACTTAATCATGGTTACACGTTTCAGAAACTATCCGAAACGTGCAGGTTTCTTCACGATGTTTTCCCTCACCGCCGAGCTAGTGGTAGAAATACGCACATAGATTTGAAAAATCCAGAGGTGCATGCTCGGAGGTGAACGCTCTGTTGGTCTAGTGGTTTAAGTACCAGACCGTGATCTCAGGGTACTGGCTTCGATTCCTAGTCGAGCGAAAATGAATTTTTCGAAATTTTCGGACATAGCTCGGGTTTGTGATCACTAATCCGCATTGCCGTGCGATGGTGCGTGGTGGAGCGTGGTGATTAAGCCTAATCCCATCATAGTAGCGATAACATGATTTCGGAGGCCTTTGCCCTGCAGTGGGACAGTTTAAAAAAAATGTCGGAGTCGAACCCGTCTCGTCTTGTATGAAAGGCGCGTTATGAACCACTGAGCTACCAACGCTCGCCATAATGCGATTATACTACCGGGCCCCATCGGTAAAAATTGATTCTGATCGAGAAGGTCCGGCAGGAAACTCGCCAGTTACTCTTTTCAATTCAATTCAATTCAATTCATTTATTTCAGAGTGATCCGGATTTGAATCCGAGCATGCACCGATTTTTGAAATCAATGTACGTATTCCTTCCATTTGAATTCGAATTCGAATGTGCCGTCAGTATAATGAGCTCGTCAGAGGTAGCGCTGACAGCATAGATATTTTTAGCTTCTCTCAATCTCGATTCAAGAGAGAAGTTAGAAACAGTCTGAGATGATGTAAAGTGAAACTATACATCTGTTAGATAGATAGATATACTTTATTGCACAAAAAAAAACACAACTTTAAAAGGCATTACAGAAACTTAATTGCACAATTTCGGCGGTCTTATCGCTGGAAGCGATTTCTACCAGACAACCTTCAGGCAAAAGGACATTTGATAGTAGAGGAGGGGTAGGTGGTGCAATATTGAAAAAGGGAAATAAGAGTGAACTGTATATATATATTAAAATATTTATAATGCGTATACATAAATAAACAAAATATTATATACTAATAAATAAATATGTTATGCTTGGATAAAATAATATAAAATACTAGATATGCATTCATAAAAATTAGGATCTTAGACGGACCATCGACTACTACCGATGACTGGACCTGTTAGAACTTAAAGGGATTGCTATTTATTTATTTAAAAGGTGAGTTTTGACTCGGGCTTTAAAAATGGTTAATGATGGAGACTGTTATCATAAGTGTCACTATGTCTCACTCACATTAACATCTATTTTTATATGTATAGTTTACTTCTAAAATATACTTATCTATTATTTTTTACTTATATAGTCACTAGTAACTTTCACTGTGTGTAATATATAAGGGTAAGGGTTTCAATCTAGCTCCTTAAGTATAAATATATAGAATGTTATTCCTATGGCTGTAACCTGTTTTGTACATCAATAAATAAAATAAATAAAATTCGCTGAGTGAAAGATAACATCATGACTAAACCTGAACATTTGGATGTTCTAGAGTTGCGGGGAAGGACAACACACTCATTCCCATCCACTTCATGCACCCCAATCCATAATGCCAGTGTAGTTAACCTTTTTCTTGGGGAAAGGGGAGGCTTCTTACCAACATCAGGGGTTTTCACGGCCTGTCGTTAGAGGCGACTAAAACAGGCTTTTTCAGGTACGGGGAGCATACCACTGCTGATGGGAGTGGCTTGCTCAGCAACGACTCCGCGGGGGATACACTACCGGGCGTTCATGGTAGTCGTTACAGCGTTGAGGGGATGTATTGCGCCCATAAGGGTGAAGCGGCGAGCGCGATTAGCGGTACGGTCTAGTCCCGGCTGTGCGGTTTCCGACCGCGATTGCGCGGAGATGGACACCCCAGGGGTTTTAGTTAGGGTTTGAGTCCCACACACCACCTTGTTCCCTACATGTGACAACTTTCGCCATCATTATAAGGTGAAGTAGACTGTACCTATCGTGCGCCCTGTGGCTAGGGGCGTTTAAAAATACTGCCAAGGTTTTCCCGGCCTGTCGTAATAAGCGATTAAACGGGGTTGCAGAGTACCGTTGCTGGGGATTGGCTTGCTCAGCATACGACTCCGCGGGGGATGACATTACTGGGTGTCCTGGTAGGTCGGGCAGCGTTGAAGGGCTGTATTGCGCCAGATAGGGGTGAAGTGGCGAGCGCGATTAGCGGTACGGTCTAGTCCCGGCTGTGGGGTTTCCGACCGCGATTGCGCGGAGATGGACACCCCAGGGGTTTTAGTTAGGGTTTGAGTCCCACACACCACCTTGTTCCCTACATGTAGCAAGTTGACGGCCATGACGGTTTCCCCTGGAAATAAAAAAAGGCTTCTTACCTAATTAGCTAACAAAAGCTGTAGATTAAGACTTTGCAAATCATGTTATTTTACAACCGGCATCCATAAATGAAACTTTATTCATGTTCCGCTTTTCCGGTCCAATTCACAAAATGCCGTAAAAATAAAATGTCTGAAACTTACTGTAGGTTCGGCTTCAAAGTTAAGTGTAATAAAACTCAGGGAATTCATAAGAAGTCGTTCAGTGAGATGTAAATAAAATTTCAGTTTTCATAAGTTTAAATTTTTGAGGAAACTTATAAAGTTTCGGATAAACTAAGAGTCGAGTTAAAATTATCGTCGGGAAGTTATTAAATAAGTTGTTTATGTTATTTGTAAGCAACTTTAAAGTTGAGATGGTAAACCTTAAAATACTTTGATAAAACACTTTTCAATATACCCTTTTGTTAATGTGCTAGGTTGCAGACGAGCGGGCGGATCACCTGGTATTAAAAGATTGCCGCCGCCCATGGACACCCGCGACACCAGTGGAGTCACCAGAGCTGCCAACCTCCGGGAAAAAGGGGGTTTAAACCCCCTTTCTCCCGGATTTTGCCTCTGGTACCAGAGTACCAGAGGCAAAATCCGGGAGATTACTCACCCTTATTTTTTCAGTACGCGCGAAATCGCCGTACGCCGTGTGGTCTCCGGCAGAGTAGAATAGGCCACCCTCACTCTTACCGAGGTGTCGTAAAAGGCGACTAAGGTAAAGCTGTGGCATGATCAACAGCACCCAGAGAAGGAAAACTCTGCATTTATATCAAAACCCTCGCCAACCCGTCTGCCAAGCGTGGTGAGTATAGCAATTACCCCTCATGTGATTGAAGGAAGGCCCGTGCCCCAGCAGTGGGGACTTAAATGGGCTGATGATGATGACAATAATTTGAGGGTATTAATATTTTTCTCTAAGAAATATAAGGTTTTACACCTAAAAAAATCTAAATAAGTGATTAATAAAATATGTATGAGGAAGCGTTTTTTTATACTTCACCAAATTTTGATCTTAGAGATTTTTTTTTACATTCAAGTATATACAGGGTGTATTTGTGAACATTTACATGCCTTAAACCACGTGCTCTATCAACCATTCTGAACAACATTTGTTCTATGACTTTTGGAAATTCGCACAAAAAAATTTCAACTTCTCATACAAAGTCGGTCACGTGGCTTGGTCATTTTGAAAAAAAATTCGTCTAATTTCGAAAAGTCGTAGAACAAATTATGTTGTTCAGAATGGTTAGTACAATACGTGGGTGAAGGGATTTAAATGTCCACAGACACACCCTGTATGAGGAAGCGTTATTTTTTTATTTCACCAAATTTTGTATCTTAGAGAAAAAATTTAACATTCAAGTATATGTGTACTATCATGGGCGGGGGCAATCGCCATGGCTAGTTATCCGTCTGCTCGTCTGCCGAGTGATCTCGGCGTAGTTCAGCCTGAGACATACTATTTAATTTTCTGGTTCTGCTGCAGCCAAACTCTTGTTCTGAACTTAGTGTAAATACTTGATGATCCAATTTTAGTACACACTGTTAGTTTTTTATTAGAACCTACAATCATTTTAAAGCCACGCTTCGGCATGAATGGGCCGGCTCGACCGGAGTGATACCACGGCCTCACAGAAAACCGGCGTGAAGCAGCACTGTGCTGTGTTTCGCTGCGTGAGATAGGGTACCGGAGGCCCAATCCGGAGGGAAGGGGGTTAAAAGGTTGGCAGCGGACTTCACTGGTATTACAGGTGTCTATTGGCGGCGGCAATCGCTTACCATCAAGTGATCCGTCTGCTCGTCTGCCATTAATGTCATTAAAAAAACACACACATACCTGCCGAGTACACGTATATATTCAGAAAAACAATTTATTAACAAAACATTCTGACTTGAAACAAGAGGACTATATTCAAAGGTTAATCTTAGTCGACAGGGAACAAAACTCAAAGCTTTTCAACTTGTGAAAATCCTGAAAATTTGTCGTACAACAATAATTGTGAAGTCTAATCGACTCCATTCATTTTGTCCCCCATAATTATCGCAAAGATTCGCTCCCTCTCCGCTCCGATTAACATTTTTAATGAAAGCGCTAAAATAAAACGAACTTAGTCCGTAATTCATTTCTTATTGTTGGCAACACTGAGCGTTAAACGCTGGAAGAACTAGGACAAAAGGTTATGGAGTTTTTATGGCTTGCAATTTTATTTGTTGTCCGTTAAACTTGGCTGAATTTTATTTTTTATTGCTAGAAGAGGTCGTATTTGTGTAATTTTATGTTGACGATTGTACCTGGCCTTTAGAAGTACAGTATTGGCACATTATACATTATGGTTCTGTAAATTGTGGTACTGGAAATAAATAATAAATATTTCACAACAACACATACGTTGATCTGACTCCGAGATATGTAGCTTAAGCATCTGTATTACGGATATCAGAATCAACAGTGGGATTACAAATATAATACACAATAATTCTTTTCTTTTGTAAATACATACTTATAATACATAGAAAACACCCAGACCAATACAAACAGACATGTTCATGCACACAAATGTTTGTACTGTGCGGGGATCGAACCCGCAACCCTTGGACCAAAGGCAGTGTTCACTACCACTGTTCCAATCTGGTCGTCAAAATATTCGTAACTATTCAGTAACAACTACATTTGGAGCGATGTTAGCTCAGTGGATAAGAATTTGCACCTTAATTGGGAGGTCATAGGTTCGAATTCGAGCATGCAATTCCATCATCTCGATGGATGGCGGTCTAATACTGTACGTTTCTCGCGAAACTTTCTACCACATAGCTCAAATCTGTGGAACGGTTTGACTGGGGGAGTATTTCCCGACGCCTACAACTTAGGGATTAGGGAGGAAAAGGCTGGCAACATATTAGCGATCTCTTTGATTTCGCGGATCTTCATGGGCGGCGTTAATGGACAACATTTCAAAATTTCTGAGCTATGAAACAAAAATTACCAATTCTTCATTTACTTTCCGCTTCTCGAATATATATTTATTTATATTTTATATTGCTTATTTATTGATAAAAAAATTAAAAAACTAAAAAACGTAAGATGACGTCATCGGACGGCAGAATGTAAAATATTTCTTTGCTTAGCACATTATAGTTTTAAATTTACGAAATGTCAAAACCATGACATGCAACTGTCAATAAAAGAAGACAACTTGTTAACGTTGAATGAATGAATGACGTTGACAATGATGACACTAGTAGATATTCTTTACCTTTGACAGTAGTACCTTTTTTATTAAAGCAATGATAAGCAAAGGAATATCGCCGTATTCAGCCGTCCGATGACGTCAGTTGGCGCTTACGTCTATTTAGAATATAAAGAATTTCAATAATTATTTTATGGTTGAAATTGGCCAAATTTTGAAAAAATAAAAAATAAGGGTCTGTTCATTTTATGTCTATTTTCATATAAAAAAACAATATGGACATGTTAAAAATATGAAATGTTGTCCATTACTTTCCATCAGGTGACTCTCTTGCTCGTTTGTCTGCCATTAGCTTAAAAAAAATGTATCTTAGGATTTTTTAATTTATTGTATGTATTTAGAAAATTGTCAATTTGACAGCCACAGTTGAAAGGTTATTCAAGGTGGGGATTGCTCTGAGGAATTGTTCGAACTGACTTCTGCTGCTTCATTTCGCCTTTGTTCCACTCGATGACATTTCCACCCCCCTCGACTAGCTGGTTGGCAGTCTTCAACTGTACGTTTCTCAAGACGTTTTATGCCTCGTACGACAAAACTAGATGAACTATCGCCTGTGATATTTCTGGACCGATACGACAACATTCAAGAAAAGAGCGTCGTTTTTAAAAGGTTGGCGGCCCTTTTGTGACTACTCCGTTGGAGGTATCCATGGGTGGTAATGACATAGCACCCTGTGATCTGTCTGTTCGTGTATCGCATATTGCCCTATCGCATAAATTTTTTTTCCGTGATGCCGTGTGGTCCCCGGCAGAGTATAATAGGCCACCCTCACTCTTACCGAGGTGTCGTAAAAGGCGACTAAGATAAAGCTGCTGCCATGATCATCAGCACCCAGAGAAGGAAAACTCTGCATTTATATCTAAACTGTCGCCAACCCGTCGGCCAAGCGTGGTGAGTATGGCAATTACCCCTCATGTGATTGAGGGAGGCCCGTGCCCCAGCAGTGGGGACTTAAATGGGCTGACGATGACGATGATGATGCATAAAAAATCTACTTTTCGCGTGAGGAAAAAGTTTACGAAAACTACTTACAATATCCTCGACCCGAATTCGGCTAAGGCAATCTCAACAATCAACCACTTACGTAGAATATGTAGTGAGTGCGCAAACACAAGTGCACTCTCTATTATCTTGCCCTCATCTTCCGATGGAACACCAGTGTGACGTGTGTGTATGTGACTGCTTAAAAAACGCGATTTCCCTGGCACGGGAGCAATGACCGCCAACTTCCAGACTCCGGGCTGACACTGAGAATTTAAAAAATAAAAACTCAGGTACAAATCTTGGCCCAACCCAGGGATCGAAGCGCACCCGTCGCTTTATAGTGCGACTCCCTACTCACTGCACCATCGAGACATCGAAAACTGCTACAACTTCGCCACTGAGGCAGTCAAATATATATATAGTTATGGGTATAATAAATGACTTGATGGTCCTCTAAATTATATTTCGTAATAAATATGAAAGGTGCAGTCAGCACTTAAATACGAACTTAGAAATGTTTTTATAAGCCTGTCGCTCTTTTAAGGTGACGGGTAGGGCACACTAGCGACGCCAATCGATTTTAATTTTTAACTACTAAACCGGATCCATTTCAAACAATTTCGGGGTAACAACCTCTTGGCAAACAATTATACTATTTATTAAATAAACATGCAAAAATGTTGAATCCAACGCGTACGCCAAAAATTGATTCACGCCAAAAGCTTATTGCGGTAATCAATTTTTCGCGTACAAAAACGGACCCAACATGCATGGTTATTTAATAAATAGAACAAGTATTTGCCAAGTGGTTGTAACCCGAAATTGTTTACAATAGCTCCGGTTTAGTAGATAAAAATTAAAATCGATTGGCCTCGCTAGTTAACCCTACCCGTCGCCTTAACACATTATCCACATGTATTTGAAAAGCGTTCGCGATTTCTTAAGGCGAGAGATTTTTGATGTCCTTTTTATAAGCCATAAGAGTTTTTTTGTTAAAAATGTAAGATAAGGTGTATTTTATTTTTTGTTGTATTAATACTTGTAAAGTAAGTTTAAACGAATAATTCATGTTATTTGTTAGAAGTTTATTTGATATGGAAATATGTAACTCTTTTAATAATGAGTATTATAAATGAGGCCGTGTGGTCCCCGGCAGAGTAGAATAGGCCGCCCTCACTCTTACCGAGGTGTCGTAAAAGGCGACTAAGATAAAGCTGCTGACATGATCATCAGCACCCAGAGAAGGAAAACTCTGCATTTATATCAAAACCCTCGCCAACCCGTCTGCCAAGCGTCGTGAGTATGGCAATTACCCCTCATGTGATTGAGGGAGGCCCGTGCCCCAGCAGTGGGGACATAAATGGGCTGATGATGATGATGATGATTATAAATGATTGATTGCTGTAGCACTGAACTAAAATTTGTCACTTATAACTTTGGCTTGAAAATAACATATACGTTCGCTATTTTCAATTAAGCAACTCCTTGACGATACTTGCGCCGCCAAGTGATTTATATTAATTGTGGCGAATAAGAGTTTTTTTTTTAATTAGCATCAAATACTTTAAGGAAATGATTAACATTTTTTGCAACTGACCTATGTAGAAATTTCTTCTTCCAAGTAACAATTACCTCCATAGTTGCTAAAAGTGGCCACTTTCAGCAATTATAAAGATAAATCCTACTAACAGGAAGAAATTATAGCATAATTTTATCTCAAAACATTGTGAATACTATGCTCAGAGTATTCATTGCTCAGTTTAAAAAAACATATCCTTTATTCGTCACAATCAATGCGTAAACCTTAAGTAAATACAGGGTGTATCTATGAACACTTCCCAAGATATTTACATCCCTATAACCACATATTCTAACAACCATTCTGAATTTTGTTCTAGGACTTTTCGAAAGTTGTCAAAAATTTTATCCCCATGCAAAATCCAACGTGAGCGACTTTGTATGAAAAGTTGAATTTTTATTATTTAAATTTCTTAAAATCATAAAACAATTGTTTTTCAGAATAACTACGTGGTTAAATAAATAAATATTTCACAACATCACATATATTGACGTGACTCCGAGATAGAAAGCTCAAGCACCTGTATTACTCATAATAATAATCCATCATCATCATTATCATCATTTCAGCCAATAGACGTCCACTGCTGCACATAGGCCTCCCCCAATGTTCTCCACACAGATCGGTCCTGTGCCGCCCGCATCCAATAGATTCCTGCGATCTTCACCAGATCGTCGGTCCACCTTGTGGGGGGCCTGCCACGGCTGCAACTTCGTGACGTGACCTCCGCCCCAACGGCCGTCTGTTCTCCTCGCTATGTGACCTGCCCATTACCACTTGAGGCATGCAATCCTTTATGCTATGTCTGTGACCTTAGTTCTCCTGCGAATCTCATCATTTCTGATACAATCACGCATGGAGACTCCGAGCATAGCCTCTCCAATACTCTCTGGGTGACTTTGAGCCTCCTAAATCGGCAAATTGTAAGCGGCCACGTTTCGGTTCCGTATGTCATCACTGGCAACACACACGCATTGAAGACTTTCGTCTTGAGACACTGCGGTAGATCAGCCGAAAATATGCTGCGTAGCTTCCCGAACGCTGCCCACAAATATTGTATACATTTAATTTAGTTAAATATATGTAAATGTTCACAGATACATTCCTACTTTTCTACTATCTTTTTCCTACGTTTGCACCTAAGTTATATAGAAATCTATATGGCTGCCACATACACAACACAGAAACTCCGGAGGCCTATTAACAACGAACACATCCGGATCGTGTGTAATTGAGGCGCTCGACGGATGCGCCTCCACCCAACCGTCAACTTATTAGTTTCTAACTTAAGGCGACGGGTAGGCCTAACTAGCGACACAATTCGTTTTTAATTGTTAGCTACTAAACAGGATGTATTTTAAACAATTTTGAGATTACAACTTCTCTGCAAACATTTATATTTATTTATTAATTAAACATGCACAAATGTTCGGTCCGTTTTCGTACGCGAAAAATTACCGCCAAAAGCGGCCACTTTTAGCGTGAATCAATTTTTCGCGTACAAATGTTGTGCGTGGTTATTTAATTGATAGTATAAGTGTTTGCCGAGAGGTTGTAACCCCGAAATTTTAAACAAAATAGATCCGGTTTAGTAGCTTACAATTAAAATTGATTGGCGTTGCTAGTGTACCCTACCCGTCACCTTAAGCATTGAGAGAGATACATACTGCCGCACTCACTGACACACTCAGACCTGTCAATTTAACTTTAAATATTACATAAAGAAAAAATAGTAGGTAGGACTAAAACACGTTAAACCCTTACCCCCGATTGAACCTCCGGTACCTCACTCACGCAGCGAAACACAGCACATTGCTGCTTCACGTATGGTATCACTCCAGCCTAGACGGCCCATTCATGCCGAAGCGTAGCTCTTCCACGGTCAAAGCAAATGCTCATACCTTAGGTTCGTGTGTCTGTTTGTGTATGCGTGTGTTTTCCTTATTCGATTGAGTTGATAGGTTAAACTACAAAATAATATTTGAGAATTTTGGTCGACGAATTAAGAAGCAGTGTGTCTCCACACACCACAGCCATTTTAATCTGGCAAACCATCTTCCTCGAAACGTAAATATATAAGTATCTAAGACGATTGGTGTTTAGCTACGAATTCATACTAGGTATTTTCTATTATTGGATTGTGGTTTTACTCATAGTCTTAGTTCCATTGTTGTATCATTTCTGTAATCACAATTAGGCATTAGCCTTAAACAAATCGCTTGAACATCGCATATATATTTTCCTGGTCCCATGGTTCCTATTTTGAAATCTACTAATTACTGCTATGGAACCCAAAAACGGATTACATCATTTCTGATGCGGTCCTTCAGAGATACTCCGAGTAAAACATCCCTCAGTCAAAAGATCAAAAGATCTGTTATTGCAATTCAAGTAAGGTCAAATTAACTTAGTAATAAAAAGCTGAAAAAGTAGTTAATAACTCTTTGTATTTATAGCGTCCAGGAATTTCTATCAAAAAATTTGCATTTTTTTTTATATGAGAGGTGGCAGACGAGCTTACGGATCACCTGATGGTAAGCAATTCCGCCCCCAATCCACACCCGCAACACCAGTGGAGTCACAAGTGCGCTGCCAACCTTTTCCCCTTCTCCCATTAGGCCTCCGGTAACCTCACGTCGTCGGATGCCACGTAAGTCACATTCACCTTCAAAGTCGCATGTAGCCGATTTTCCTTAATTTTGAAGCATTCGGTTTCGATGTTGCCAATATAATACGGTAAATTAAGATTCTAACCCTTCCATGCAATTTTACAAAAACCGTTAACTTCCGCATTGTAAACGGAACGCAAAAACTATAGACTATTGGCTGAATATGAAAATCTTTGCTTTTCACACAAAATCTATGAATGTTTGTGTCAACTTCAAAATCAGTCAAATCAAAGTTTTGAAATTTATAATATTTTGTGTATGCTTGTTTTTTTTTAATGGCTAGTAGACGTCGTCGTCGTAGTTGTACGTCGGAGACGCAGTCAACTCTGCCAATGTCAAGTGAGTAGAGACACATTATCACGAATTGATTTGACCGGTGATTTGAGTTTATTTCTTAGTTAATTGAGTTTTCTCTTTAGACAATCACCACCTATAACAAAACAAAACGTACACATAGACACCACAGTATTAAATTGGAGGTTCATTTTGTTTATGCTTGTTGCTATTGACAACTATTTTGACGTTGCTTCTACCGCTCGCTTTAAGTCACTCGACCAACGAGTGGGTGGGGTCACTCGTAGCAGACGAATGATTCAAAAATGCGGAATTTCGTATGTCTAAGGAGAATCAGTAGAAATCGTGCGCTCGTCACGATGCTAAGTCATACGAGTAAATAAAAAAAAAGGTCTCCTGTGTCGTACCCCATGGTTTGAGAAACACTACGAGGTCATGATTTCTCGTTCGTAGATCCCTTCATTAGTCCCCGTACGGTTTCCGTCGTTTCGTATTCCGAGACGTGCTCCGAGTTATCATGGTAACGTGATACTTTTGTAATAGTTCAGTCATTCGATATATCTTTGTAATGAGGCTAGTAGTATAGGAGGTCACGGTTGATCTGTATTTAGAGATTCAGTTCTTTTTTTTATTGCGAATAATAGGCAGACAAGCATGCGGCCCTTCTGATGGTAAATGATAACCGCCGCTCATAGACATCAACGATGCCGGAGCACAGTCATACCGCTGCCTACCGTGAAAGAAGAACTCTTGTCGCCTCGTTTAAAAAAGGACATGTCATAGCTGACCGGATGGCGCAATTGGTAGTGACCCTGACTCTTACGTCAAAGGTCGTAGGTTCGATCCCCACCCTGGACAAACATTCGTGCGATGAACACTTGTGTTTGTTCCGTGTCTGGGTGTAATATATGTATTTAAGTATATATTTGTGTTCCTCTGTTGTCTGATATCTGTAACACAAGTGCTTAAGCTACTTAGTACGGAATCAGAAGAGAATTATTATTATTATTTTTTGTAAACTTTTTTTTGTCTCAAAATGGTTGTTTAAAACATTTTGGTGTTCATACTGGACTCACGTACTTAGGCCAAGTGAGCCGCAACTTCTGTTATTGGGTTCATATGATTTTCATCGTCCTGTAGAAACTTATTATTATTATTATTTTTGTTGAGAATTTTTCTTTCTCGAAACATTGTTCAAAATATTTCGGTATTTTTTTTTTACCTTATTATTATTATTATTATAGGGATCAGGGAACACCGCGGCTGTTAGCTCATTCCAGAGTTTGCATTTGTGCATCCGTAGTGGTCAGTTTATTAGCACGCACACCTTATGACGTCAAGCCACACTTTTTTGGGTCTACCCCTTATGTCTGGACCCGGAGGTGGTCCCTTTGATCGAACGTAAACCTCTATGTGGGTACATAGCGGTGAATTTAGATATTCCCTGCTACCTCTCGTACTATCCGTAAGTCAGCAAGATGGAGTTGGCTTAAACTTGAGCGTCTGATACCCAACTTATCGCATAAATCAATGTACGTACGTAATCTTAGGCAGACGTTTAATTACAAACAGAATCAACATTTGGAGGTGACGTCAGAGAGAAGTTGGTTGACAAACATGAGCCAAGTTCTGTTACTAGCCACAACTTGGCTGATGTTTGTCAACCAACTTCTGTTATAATTTAATCTAATACTACCGTGCTAATTATTCAATATGTTTGTCAGAGATTAATAGACTTTTAGAGGCTATAGTGTTTTAATGTTCTTTTTCTTTTGTTTTATTTATATGTATTTTTAATTGTTTTATGTTTTGTTTTCTGTTTGTGCCAAATTGTGTTTTGTTTACAACTGCTATAAATTCTGTGTTGTGATGTCTATAATAATAAATATTTTCTTTCTTTCTTTCTTTCTAATGTTAGATAATTGAAACATGCCCTGTTGGTGTACTGGTTTAAGTACCGGGCCATTATCTCAGGGTCCTGGGTTCGACTCCCGGGTCAAGCGAAAAGTATGTTTAGAATTTTTCGGACGTCGCTCGGGTTTGTGATCACCAATCCGCATTTGGCAAGCGTGGTGATTAAGCCCAATCCCATCATAGTAGCGATAACTATGATGGAGCCTTTGCCCTGCAGTGGGACAGTTTATAGGCTGATAAAAAGAAATAAACATGGTAATAAAGCTTTTTTTAGACGAAGAAGAGCCATAGCGTCAGTGGATGAGAATGCGCCTTCTATAAGGAGGAAGTAGGTTCGAATCAGATCTAGCATCTTTTTTCAAATCAATATGCATATTTTTAACCATTATTTCGGCGGAGAGTTTCTGTGAGTTTCATATTGTATAGCGCGTCAAGGAACTCTTAGAAATCTAGTGCCGACCTTATGTGTCTATTTATTTTATGGCTATAGAAGCCATTTAAACTTTACAAACACTTTGATGTAACTACAATTTACATGGCTTTCAGTAGCTTTAGTTGTGGCATTTTTCACCTGCAATCCTGCGGTGTAAAAAATGCACTAGACTAGCTTTTTATAATACAGATGGCCATTTCACTGGATGTGACTTCGTAACATGCAGTTTTCTCTTTTAATGGATTATTAAAGCGGATCATTTGAGCCATGGTAGATCAGTAGAATAAAAACTTGACTTCCGTACGGGATGTCGCCGATTAAAAACCGGGCTCTCATCATCATCATCATCAGCCTATTTAAGTCCCCACTGCTGGGGCACGGGCCTCCCTCAATCACATGAGGGGTAATTGCCATACTCACCACGCTTGGCAGACGGGTTGGCGAGGGTTTTGATATAAAGGCAGAGTTTTCCTTCTCTGGGTGCTGATGATCATGCCAGCAGCTTTATCTTAGTCGCCTTTTACGACACCTCGGTAAGAGTGAGGGTGGCCTATTCTACTCTGCCGGGGACCACACGGCGGGCTCTATTTTTATCAAATCTATGTGCGTGTTTCTAACAATCCTGCTATCCGAAAAAGCTAAATCCGAAACGTCTGAGTATCCTGTTGTGTTCAGGAAACCTGCACATTTCGGATTGGTGTGAAGCAGCACTGTACTGTGTTTCGCTGCGTGAATGAGGGCACCGGATGCCCAATCCCCCTGCATTGGGAAGGGGGGCTTAAAGGTTGGCAGCGCACTTGTGACTCCACTGGCGTCGCTTACCATCAGGTGATCCGTCTGCTCGTCTGCTACCTATAACATAAAAAAAGCATAACCATGATTCATTTGGTCCGGTTTCCTGACAGACCTGGTCAGATGGCAGTTGCTAAATTTTGAATTACCAGACTCCCCAAATCCTGGATCATAGTCAAAGCGTCCTCTTATGGTTATAAAAATCTAATTTTGACAGATAGTACGTGGTACCCAGTTGGGTTAGTGCTTGTATGTATGTACCTAATCATAGAGTGTCTTACAATACATATACTTACTTACTAGTAACGCTCGGCGACCCGAAGAGGGTCTTAGCCTCCGACACGATGAATTCGCCATTTCGATCTATTTTCAGCCACCTGTCGACAATCCGGCCTTTGTAGGTGACCAAGATTCTGCTCGATCTTGTCTATTCAGCGATACTCGGCCCTTCCCGAAGGATCGACCCAGGTAAGCTGTCTTCACAGCTCGATCCGACTCCCTTCTCTCATCGTAACCAAGCCAGCCTAGTTTAGCTATTTCTTTACGGATGATGGGCTTGCTCTTGGCGTCATTCATGAACTCTAGAATTGAGAAGAAACCTAAGATGGCAAACTATCCCAAAAGAAACCTATTCACTCAAGCTTTAAAAATATTGAGGTTGTATTCATTGGACAAAACAGATGCAGGCAGAATGTTCCACTTCTTGGCAGTGCGAATCACGACTAAAGAGGAAAAGCGCCTTGCACGCAATCAAGGAATGATCACCAACAATAGATGATATCCCTTGGTCTGCCATCTCTCTCGATGGTAGAAAGGAGATGGCGAAATGAGTCCATGTATCTGACTTTGTCTCGCCTATTATGTTTGGTTCGGTCACGAGTTCTTTAAATTAGACGTTCTACCATACCCTCCAGGTCCCAATAAATCATCATCATCATTTCAGCCACTATTTATCCACTGCTGGACATAGGCCTCCCCCAACGATCTCCTCACAGTACGGTCCTGTACCGCCCGCAGTCAAAAGGGTTCCCGCTACCTTCACCTGAATCGTCCGTCTACCTTGTGGGGGGCCTACGGCTGCATCTTCCCGTACGTGGCATCCATTCGAGGACCTTTCTGCCCCACTGGCCGTCTGATCTCCTCGCAATGTGGCCTGCCCATTGCCACTTGAGGCATGCAATTCTTTCGACTATGTCTTTGACCTTGGTTCTCCTGTGGGTCTCATCATTACTGATATCACGCAAGGAGACTCCGAGCCCTTTCCATTGCTCTCTGGGTGACTTTAAATACTTAAGTTACTCCGATGGCTCAGCGACCCAATGTGTGAATTGGCCTCTGAGAAGTTTTACACTTCTCCTTTGGTCCCATTCATTCGCGGTTTCGCGCCAGGCGCTTACACATAGCTCGCGTAGATCTTTCTGCACGACATCATCTCAGCGGTATCTGGAGCCGACCGAGCGTCGTCAGACTTTAAATACGTAAAACTTAAAATTTCTGTAGCCACTTCCACGCAACAAAATCGGCGTTGTTTATTCTCGCTGTATCAGGGTGCTTTTTTGCGTTGCCCGCACTAATGGATCCTCTTGTATACACTTTTTAAATGTAAAGCTGGCTGCACCGGTGTTCCGATTAAAACTTGCCCCACATAAACTTTTAATTTAGACAAGAGAACTTGGCTATTTGGTTGCAGGTGGGAACAAAAAATGTATGAACAGACCATGGGATGAGAAACGGGGAAAGTAGTAAAGTGGGTAAAGGAACAACTACTTTAGCTTTGCAGCCTTGTGTATTTATTGAAGCACTTTGAATACGTTGCTATTTTTTATCATTTAACTGCCTAATAGGATATACAACATACACTGAGCGCACTTCAAGGCGTGTCTATACTGCCTGGTATAGACACGCCTTGAAGCGCGCTCAGTGTATGTTGTACGGAGATTTTAGTTCCGAAGCCGTACCAATAGATGGCACTGGGTGTTTAATTGCTTCAGCGCATGGATTTGTGCGTTTCGATTTCCATAAAGCCAAGCGGTTACCTAAGGATAATTATTTGGTCTTGCTTTGGTGTATTGAATAAAAAAAATGCTTCTATCAAATATAGCATGTATTTACTTACACTTCTGTAAGGTTTCTTCTACTGTCAGGCCCGTGTACAGGCCTCTTCAATAGGTATCATGGATTGTCTTTAGAATATTAAATGAACAATATAAAACCTCTATCTACTCAGCTCGATAATGGGATCCGGCAATTTTTTTATAGGAGTAAAGTAAAGTATCAGCCTGTAAACTGTTCCACTGCAGGGCAAAAGCCTCCATCATAGAAATCAAGTTATCGCTACAATGATGTGATTTAGGCTTAATAACTACGCTTGCCAAATGCGGATTGGTGATCACAAACCCGACTATGCTCGAAAAATTCGAAACATACTTTTCACTCGACCCGGCCCGGGAATCGAACCCAAGATCACGGCTTGGTATTAAAACCACTAGAACAGGGCGTTAATAGGGGGCAGACGAGCAGGCGGATCACCTAATAGTAAGCGGTTGCTCATGGACGGGTGTCCGTAACAACAACAGTGTAGCCACAAGTGCGCTGCCAACCTTTAAACGTAACTAGATTTCGATTATGTAGTTAATGTTCTCTATGAAACATGATTTCCAAAATGAATAAAATGCATTGATTATTTTCGAAGTGTACGAGCGGACAGCGGTAGTTGCATTTTCCATGGAGTTGGGTTTCTAACCGACTTCAAAAAAGGAGGAGGTTCTCAATTCAACTCGTATATGTTTTCTATAAAACAGCTTTTTTACTTTTTCGAATTTATGGTTTTCTTTTGCATTTGCGTCATTTTTTATGCCAAAGGTGGCAAAGGAGCAGACGGATCACCGGATGTTAAGCGATTGCCGCCGAACATGGACACCCGCGACACTATTGGAGTCACAATTGCGCTGCCAACCTTTAAACCCGCCCTTCCCCAGGATTGGGTCTCCCTCACTCACGCAAAACACAGCACCGTGCTGCTTCACGCCGGTTTTCTGTGAGGATGGGATGCAAACGAGGACAAAACGCTTCACTGATGATGATGGTGATGACATAGATTGATGACAGATTATAATAACTTGCGTTCATCATCATCATCATCATCAGCCTATCGCAGTCCACTGCTGGACGTAGGTCCTCTCCAATTGTTCGCCACTGTGATCTATCCATGGCTTCCTCGCATCCAGGTCTTGCTAGCCATCCTGCGCAGATCGTCCCCCCACCTAGCCAGAGGGACGCCCTACAATTACGTTTGCCAAGACGCGGTCTCCACTCCAGAACTCGTTAACCCCATCGGTTGTCGGTTCTGCGGCTAATATGGCCAGCCCACTGCCACTTAAGCTTGCTAATCCGGTGAGCAATGCAAGTTCCGGTTGCGTTCATCAAGTAGGACAAAAGTAAGGCAATTTGAACCCTCCCCGAATAAAATTTGTATTGATAATTTTACAGGAACCCTTCTTCTGTTACATTAAAGCGATCTTAAATCAGGGTAAGTTAATTTATTATTTTAATTTAATTTTAAAAAAATCAATCAACTCATTCAATAAAGGTTTTCTGTGAGGCCGTGGTATCACTTGGTCGAGGCGGCCCATTCATGCCGAAGCGTGGCTCTAGCACGGTCATAAAATAAAGGCGTTATTTCTTAGTACCAACGGTAATTACATAAGTGTGGCACAGTTCATGCGTTTAACGTAATTGGCTTAAGGCACAGTGGCCACTAATAACTTATTATGGTGACAGTTTCTTTACGCAAGAATGACACGCTTTCCGTATTATATTATATTTCACCATTGAAGCCTTATTGGTGTAACGATTTAAGATATTTAAATAATTAAGATATTTAATTTTGTATGCCGAGTTCGTCTCCCAGTGCGCTTCTCTCACGTTCTAAAACCACTTTTTGTCACTCCACAATATCGCAAAAATTATACACGTACAACCTGTGCGGATAAAGAATGGGATCAGAAATGGCGGCGCATCTGTTCACTTCTCGCTCGCACACTATTTGCATCTATACTCGAGCGATGGTGTGCGAGCGAGAAGTGAATAGATGCGCCGCCATTTCAGATCCCATTCTTTATCCGCACAGGTTGTAACTCTTTTATATATCGTTCCACTAATATTTACAATAAATATTTCACAGACATTGATTTATTCAATACATCTTTAGTAAAGCGCAAATCTGCTCTTTTTCAAAAATTGGCTATAGAATGATTAAGCAACTTTTCAACTTAAAACTGAAAAAAAAATGTAGTACCTATTTATAATAATACTATGTTAATTAATAATAAGTAGATTTAGCAAAAGCATGTAAGTGTTGCCATATATTAGCTTAACAAATTGGTTACGATATCATATAGTGATTATGTACTTAAATTAAATAACTAAAAATATGTTAAATGCATGTCAACAAAAGTGATACCTAATAATTATGTACATATTTACAAAAAGAAATTGTCTGCCCCACTGATATTGTCCAACGTGCCCAGAATGCTAGCGGCGTTCCCTCTTTGGATGGCCAACCCTAAACGTTGGCCAAGGTAACTGCCAGCATTCCGGTCCCCAGAGAACTCGATCAGTCGGGCAGACAACTCTTGAAAGAGTTTGCGGGCCTCCGGTCCCCACGGCCCCAGTGTTTCCACGCCAAATGGGGCAAAGCGGTAGCAGCTATCTAAGGCGGAGTACTTGTACCAGTGATTATGTTGTTATAATTTATTCGTAGTCCTAGTTCTAAAGCAGCTCATTAAGTCTTAATATTGTAAATGTCTAATTACAGGCACTATAGGTCATCAGATATACCCACCGTAACAATAATAATTTATATATACCCGACTGCTTGTTGCCTTAAATAAATGTAAAAAAAATATATATATTCCTAGACCGGACTAATTTTTTTTATGTCATAGGTCATATGTGTGAAGGTAAATGTGTCTTGTAAATTTTCAGAGTCATCAAATTGTTAACTGTGTTAATCTTGAATCACTGTCGGGTTTATTTATTTTTGGGTTTTCATCACTAGATTAGGTAAATTTGGATTAAGTTTAATTTAATGTTCATTGTTAAAATTGATGAGCTCATTTTGTTCTTTTTTGCCTAAGATACAGGATATTCCTAGTTCAGGCAACAAACTTAAAATTTTCTTCCTTAGTATAAGTAGATTATAAGTATTTATATTGTTCGCGTGGTTTCTTCAATAAGGTTTATTTATGTATTTATTTTATAGGTGATAGACGAGCAAACGGATCACCTGATGGTAAGCGATTGCCGCCACCCATGGACACCCACGACACCAGTGCAGTCACAAGTGCGCTGCCAACCTTTGTACCCCCTTTTCCCCCGGATTGGGCCTCCGGTATCCTCACTCACGCAGCGAAAGACAGCACAGTGCTGCTTCACGCCAGTTTTCTGAAAGGTCATGATATCATTCCAGTCGAACGGGCCCACGGTATTTTTTTTAATATTATGGCTCTACTCGAAGATACTTTGCCAATGTCAAGTAAATATCTAAAATTTTATTGAAAATTTAAAAAACCCCCGACGGCGGCCATTTTGGATTTAAAATTTGGTTCACCGGCCTATTACCGTTCCGACTATTAAGCGGGTTTAAAAATAACTTTCAACACTAAAACATTACAACATACTTAAACCAATTTCACTTTAACTTCAGCCAAAAATCGTTTTCAATTAAATTTGTTCCTACGACGCTCAAAACCAATTAGACAGTTAACTTTAGAACAACCCCAAGCTTAAAATATACAGTCGGCTGTATAACATCACTGACGTATTTACAAGGCTCTAAATTAACTACTCAATAATTCAAAATTGGATGGATGCGAGTATACGGCTGAAATAGATGTAATTATTTAAATTGATGTATATATTTTTTTTATGATATAGGTGGCAAATAAGCCGTGTGGTGCCCGGCAGAGTAGAATAGGCCACCCTCACTCTTACCGAGGTGTCGATAAAGGCGACTAAGGTAAAGCTGCTGGCATGATCATCAGCACCCAGAGAAGGAAAACTCTGCATTTATATCAAAACAACCCGTCTGCCAAGCGTGGTGAGTATGGCAATTACCCCTCATGTGATTGAGGGAGGCCCGTGCCCCAGCAGTGGGGACTTAATGGGCTGACGATGATGATGATGATGATAGGTGGCAGATGAGCAGTCGGATCACCTGATGGTAAGCGATTACCGCCGCCCATGGACGCCTGCAACACCAGTGGTGTCACAAGTGCGCTGCTTACCTTTTAACCCCCCTTCCCCTGGATTGGGCCTCCGGTACCCTCACTCACGCAGCGAAACACGCACTGCTTCACGCCGGTTTTCTGTGAGGACGTGGTATTACTCCGATCGAGCCGGCCCATTCATGCCGAAGCGTGGCTCTCCCACTGTTTCCCCACTGTGTGTGTAATGATGTAATAATTGTATTTGGAAAAAGAAGTAAAGAAATTTGATTCTGACTCTCTCTATAATATATATAGGTCTTACTTGCTTCAAAACTATATTTTTGGATAGCAGTGCACGAAGTGTCGATTGATAGTGTTTCAGAACACCACGCTCAACTCTTGCGTCGGTGGCATACCCCCTGCGAAATAAAAAAAAAGTCATTACCAAATGCGCCAACAAGTTTTTGCGGGATTATCTGTCCCACACCATATTATGTGACCCACATTCGGGTACCACATATGGGTCAAAGGAAAGAGGACGTGTAAATTTAGGTGACCAATCAGGATTAATTCGTCCATGTCGGCTCAATAACAGAACAAGGCGTTCAGGAAAACAATTCCATGTCCGATGAGATTGAGCATTGTGTACTGTGTTAATGTATGTACCCTGATGAGGGAAGCTTGTCCTACATGTGTTGCGAACATGGTAGATAAGTATTGTGACATATGTCTAATGTCTATAACATTGTCTGTCTGCTTCATTGACTGTCTCACTTTAAAGCGCCGGCTGCGCTTGGGGTCCCGGGTTATATCCCCGGGTCGGGCTAAAATTTGTACCTAAATTTTTCTGTTAAGAAATTCTCAGTGTCAGCCCGAAGTCTGGAAGTTGGCGGTCTGGTACTACCCCCCTGGTCCTGCGCCAACACAGTGTGTAACACTTGGGTCCCATCGGAATATGAGGGCAAGGGAATAGAGAGTGCTCTTGTGTTTGCGCACACACTTGAGCACTATAATATATCCTGCGTAAGTGGCTGATAGATATGACATTGGCCGCCTTAGCCGAAATCAGTTGGGGGATATTATTATTATAACATTGTAATAATACCAGCATACTGACTACCTGTTTGGATTAGTGGTAGTGGCCAGGGAAAGGCGGGGTTTAAAGGTTGGCAGCGCACTTGTGACTCCATGGGCGGCGACGATCGCTTACCATTAGATGATCTTTGGTACCGTAATGTATATAGACTGGGGTCGCGGGTGTCTATGGGCGGCGGCGATCGCTTACCATCAGTCGATCCGTCTGCTTGTCTGCCAACTATCACATAAAAAAGGTGGCTGAAAACAGAACGGAATGGCGAATTCTCGTGTCGGAGGCTAAGATCCACTTCGGTTCGCTGAGCAAGCGTAGTAGGTAAGTAAGTATTGATTTTTGAGGATTTTATTCTTTACCACTCAACAACATAATGGCGGATAAAAAGTCATTCAAACGTCCTAAGCCCCTATTTTACTTACCTTCAAGATAATACGCCATCGTGCGATTTTTATCTGCATCATCGGCGACCATCGTTGCTATATTAGCGTCGTTCTTCGAGTTCTCCGGCACGGACTTCCGGTAGTACGGTTTCCGGAACCTAGGGTTGTTATCACTATCATCCTCTATGAGGATAGTGAGGGTAGCCGACGCGGTCTGGCAGGGTCCACCTATGACATAAAAAAAAAAAGTCCTTTATTGTTTTTACATAATGTACGATAATTGGACGACCCGTTTGGAACAGTGGTAGTGACCGCTGCCTTTGGTCCAAGGGTTGCGGGTTCGATCGAAAATTTCATCTCGTGTTCAGTCGGGACTCAAACCCACACCTTCCACAATTCAGGTTGATGTCCTACCAATTAGACCCAATATTTAATAAAAAAAAACACTTTATTTAATAAAATAAATAAGTGTTAAGTGTTTACAAGTCTGGGTGTTTTCTACGTTTTATTACATAGAAAACACCAAGACAAACAAACACAAATGTTTGTACTGTGCAGGAATCGAACCCGCCACCGTTGGGCCACAGTATGACACCAATTAGTGCCACCTTTTTATGAATACATAGTGGCGCGCCATTTCAAGACCATATTTGGTTAATACTCTCAAAAATGACGCTCCATTTCACACGCGATCTGAACAACTCGGATGTAATGTAGCATCCGGATCTTTAACCCTCACGTTAATGGGTACTCTTCACGCTTGTAGTGTTGCAAAAATGTCACAGATGAATAATATCCGAGCAATTATCGATGGACGCTCATCAAAACTCGGAATGAGTGATTTTAAGTGTATAAGAACGCGCCTTCCATACGAAGGATCGTGCTTCGAATTCGAGCATGCACCTCTGAATTTTTCAAATCTATGTGTATATTTCTACCATTAGCGGTGTTGAAAGAAAACATCGCGAGGAAACCTTTACGTCTCGGATCATCATCATCATCATCAGCAACCCACACTCGTCCACTGCTGGACATACTCTCATCCAGCCCACACCAGCCAGCCTTCGAATGTCATTATTCCATCTTGTCGCAGGGCGTTCAACACTACGCTTACCGGATCCGTCTCGGATAGTTTCTCAAAATTGAGAATACCTACAATGTCTGAGATAATAATTTTGAAAAACCTGTGACCGTTATCCATTTGGTCAGAAGTTTGACCATGGGAGAGCCATGCATCACGCAATGGGCCAGTCATCTATAAGAAGTCCGCGCAAATCCTTTTCTACCATGCCTCTCCAGCGGTACTTTATACTATGGACGGCCAACTGGCCTTCGACTATTTAGTTCGTCCTAGGTACGTTCTTAACTGTTAACGATATTTTTATCGATCGATACTCATAAATGCACATCCCTACATCCGGCAAACGATCCGGAAAAATACACCGGAGCTCTGGTACAATGGTCCTTGAAGGAGTGTGGTTTGAATGCGTCGAATAATCGAAAGCCTGATAATAGGAATGTCTGCGTCAAATACAGTGGTTGGACTATTTGGGAGTAGTGTCGCCCAAAATCGGTCTTGGTCTTGAATTTCCGTAAGAGCTTAATGGCTTATCGGGCTGTCAATAGCTCAGTTGATTAGAACATCGACATGGATTGCTTAAGTAAATAACACACTTAAGAATTTCATCTCGTGTTCAGGCGGGACACGAACCAACACCTTCAACACAATCCGGGTGAATGTTCTTCTAATTAGACCACTAAACGCGTTACTAAGCCGTCGAAATTTGTAAATGCTTGATTCGACATCCCGCCTGAACACGAGATGAAATTTTCAAGTGTAAAAAAAATAAAAAAATTAAAATTCTTTATTGGAAAACAAAGTTTTTACAGTTTAGAAACAGGTTTAACGATGCTATCCGCAAGAAGTTATAAAAACTGTGTAGCAGACAGCAACGCCCTTCTCCAAATAAGAGTAGATTCCAAATAAGATAAGACTAAGATATTTAAGCTGAAGTATAAAGTATTTGTACATAACTTAAATTAACATTCTTAACATATTTATTTATTGTTTTTATATGTGTAAAGATTGTAATGTGTGTGTATGTATATGTGTGTGTGAGAGAGTGAGAGAGAGAGAGAGAGCGTGTGTGTGAAAAGGCGAGTGCATCCATAATTTATTTTGAAGTGTATATTTTATTAATTTTTTTAAATTCTAATTTTGAGTATGTATCTCAGGCTGTTTTATTAGCAGGCGATTAATGTGTGTGTGTGTTATTTACTTAAGAATAAATTGCAAAAGATTGCTATAAAAAATAGCAACTATGGTTGGCTTAGTAAGGTCGAGGATTAAAACCTAATCCGTTGTTACTTTTTATGAAATAGGTCGCAGATGAGCCATAAGATGGGCAACCTGACGGACCTGGTTGTCGCCGCCCATGCACAACACTAATGGGTTACGAGTGCGCTGCCAATATTTAAACAATCCTTTTGTCTGGATTTTGACATACGATACCCCCACTCACTCGGTGAAATAATAATAATAATCTCTTTATTTCGGAATAACATCCATAGTACACACATACATAAAGAAACATTACAACTTACATAATACAAACATCAGTGGAATAAAAATATATAAAAAAATATTGAAATAGCACAGCACAGCCTTACGCCGGTTTCTTATGACACCGTAGTATCACTCCGATCGATCCAGTCTATTCGCGGAGCTTGGCGCTCGCACGGTTAAAAAGTCTCTTAAGGTCTTTCAATCTTTGTCTTGATTTTGCGTTTTCGCAAGACATAGTCCGTCTAACGGACTTCCGTCCGTTCAGCTATGGGCTATCAATAGTGTCCACTGTACATAGCCCAGTTGGTTAAAACAATGACACGGATCGCCTAGTTAGGTCGTAAGTTCAAATCCTATGTTTCTTTGGTTATTTTAATTCACCGCAATTTTTACAAGTTAATATTAATTCAAGCTCAAAATGTATTGTTACTTTGTACTATCTAAGACCTAAAATGCTTTTAATAAATGTTCTTGTTTTTAAAAGACTAAAGTACTTTTAATCAATACTACCTAATACTTTTAAGCTAACTGGCAATTCTGCTTCCAGCGATAAGACCGCCGAAATTGTACAATTAAGTTTCTGTAATGCCTAGTTTTTTTGAGTTGTGTTTTTTGTGCAATAAAGTATATCTATCTATCTATATGAGATTTGCGAGACTCTTGCTGCACAACCATGACTCGAAACGCAATACCATACCAGGTGTAGTGACGCAATTTCAAGACTAGCTAAGTCTCATCTTGTTCTTGCATTTGGACAACACTATTTCTTTGATGGCATACAATAGTAAAGTGGACCAGCCCGTTTTGAATAGTTTCTGGAACTGTGGATGCCACTCACCATTGAGATAATGATTCTGCAAGTATAAACATGATTAAGTTAGTCGATTTTGTATGTGATAGGTGGCAGACGAGCAGACGGATCGACTGATGGTAAGCGATCGCCGCCGCCCATAGACACCCGCGACCCCAGTCTATATACATTACGGCACCAAAGATTCTTCATTGTAATTACCAGACTCCCCAAATCCTGGATCCATGCATCCATGGTTCCAAGCGTACCCCGGGCTCCGAAGCGACAGCTTTGGACGCAACCAGGAATTATAGTATATGATAAAATGAGGAGCAGTTACTTAGAAAGTTGATATTTTAAATTGAAAATATGTTACAACGGGGCGATGTCACATTAAATTAAAATAAAATTGACAATGGAACAGGCCTTTTTTATGTGGTAAGCGATTGCCGGCGCCGATGGACACCCGCGACACCAGTGGAGTCACAATTGCGATGCCAAACTTTAAACCCCCTTTCCCCGCCCTCCCGGATTTGGCCTCCGGTACCCTCACTTACGCAGCGAAACACAGCACTGTCCTTCTTCACGCCTGTTTTCTGTGAGGCCGTGGTATCACTCCGGTCGAGCTGGCCCATTCATACCTCTACGTGTTAGCTTCGACCATACGCACGCCTTGCAAAAGTCCGGGAAATAGTGCCCGTGAATCTGGAACGAATGACAAACATCAAATGACTTAGTCCGGAACTGGTGTCATTCAATGTTTTCGATTAAAAACTCTAAAGCAAAATGTATCGATACTCTTTATTAGACATTTACAACTCTTTACTGAAACGACTCAGTGATCCGACTCAGCCAAATGATACGCTGTTCCGAATCTCGTTTGATCGCTCCGAATGTATCATACGAGTCAAATGGATCTCGAATCAGAGTGGTCAATCAGTACGCGGTAGTAATCTCGCTCATTGATACTGAGGATCTCCTCAATTGATCCGAATGAACTGAATGATCCCAGTGAGCCAAATGATCCGAATGAGCTAAATGTTCCGAGTGAGCAGAATGATCCGAGAGAGTCAATTGAGCCAAATGAGCTGAATTGTCCGAGTGAGCCAAATGATCCGAATGAGCCAAATGATCCGAATGAGCTGAATGATCCGAGAGAGTCAATTGATCCGAATGAGCTGAATGATCCGAGTGAGCCAAATGATCTGAATGAGCTAAATGATCCGAGTGAGCCGAAATGATCGGAGAGAGTCAATTGATCCAAATGAGCTGAATGATCCGAGTGAGCCAAATGATCCGAATGAGCTGAATGATCCGAGTGAGCCGAATGATCCGAGACAGTCAATTGATCCAAATGAGCTGAATGATCCGAGTGAGCCAAATGATCTGAATGAGCTAAATGATCCGAGTGAGCCGAATGATCCGAGACAGTCAATTGATGCAAATGAGCTGAATGATCCGAGTGAGCCAAATGATCTGAATGAGCTAAATGATCCGAGTGAGCCGAATGATCCGAGACAGTCAATTGATCCAAATGAGCAGAATGATCCGAGTGAGCCAAATGATCCGAATGAGCTGAATGATCCGAGTGAGCCGAGTGATCCGAGAAAGTCAATTAATCCGAATGAGCTGAATGATCCGAGTGAGCCAAATGATCCGAATGAGCTGAATGATCCGAGTGAGCCGAATGATCCGAATGATTCGAGTGAGCCGAATGATCCGAATCAGCGGAATGATCCGATTCATAACGGATCTATCTATGTTCCAAACTATTGAAATGAAACGTTTCACTGTTCCGCAACTTTGCACTGATCCAGATACAAATCTTTTTAAAGATACGTTTTTGCCAGATATACTTTATCGATATTCCATCCCGTACAGGGTATGTAAGGCTCAACACATCAGTGTCACCCGTCATACAACGCTCACTGAGGGGTATAATTGAAAATGATCCGTTTGAGTCTCACCATTCGTCGACAGGGCTGGTAAATGAGAATTCAAAAAATCTAGTTTAGTTTTGTAGGCCGTCTAATCTTGAGGAAAATGATTGACTCGTAAAAGGCTGTCTGGTAGGTAAAAATTGGGACGTATAATATAACTTATGTTCTTAAAACAATTTGTAATAGGTGAACGCTTTATTTATATTTTGAACGTCATGCCGTAGGGATGAAACTCTTTTCTGTAGTAAGAAATAAAGAATGAAAATACATTTATTATGAGACATACGATATGTGTTCCTTGATCGTTAAAATCTGCATATCTTTAAGGTGACGGGTAGGGCACACTAGCGACGCCAATTGACTTTAATACGTAGCTGATCGTTAAGATTGGCTGCCGTAGCCGTATTCGGTTGGAGGATATTATTATCTTTAAGGAAATAGGTAAAAGGCACTTTGTAGACAAACGCTTAACTTCCTAGACCGCATTGTCACTTTCCATCATGTGTGATTGTAATCAAGCGTTAGTCTATAGGTAAAGAAAAGTAAAGTTTCAGCTTATTTGCTGTCCCACTGCAGGGCAAAGGCCTCCATCATAGAAATAAAGTCATCGCTACAATGGTGGGATTAGACTTAATCACCACGCTTGCCATATGCGGATTGGTAATCACAAACTCGAGCTATGTTCGAAAAATTCGTAACATACTTTTACTCGACCCGGGAATCAAACCCAGGACCCCGAGACCACGGCCTGGTACTTAAACAAATAGGGCGTTGCGTTAGTCTATAACTAATTTAAAAATCGAATCCTAAAGTGGAGACCACATCCCGGTGAGGGTGGCCTCTCAGGGTGAGGATGGCAGACTCAATGGATACTTTGTTAGTTCTTTTGTGCACATAAAAATATAACACAATCGTATTAACATGCCAAAAAAAAAGAAAAGAATGAATTAATTTACAATAATATATGCCAAAATTATAATTACAAATATATGTCAAAAATTATAAGTTTAAAATACAATACAAAATGAAAAGTCATCTAGTCTAAATTAAAATTAAAATTGATACATGAAAAAAAAAATTGAAATAAATTATAATAACAATAGAAAAAAAAACAATAAAACTAGTATTTAATGTGCAGGTGTCACAGGACCGATCTGTGTGGAGTACATTGGGGGAAGCCTATATCCAGCAGTCGGCGTCTATTGGTTGCAATGATGCTGATGTATTTTAACGAATAATTAATGTACACTAGACAAAACTCGGTTATTTTTATATGGAAATACATACTCGCCGTAGCACCTACTCACAGCTTGACGTTTCGACCACGTTACAACGGTCGTGGTCACAAGCGAACTGGAGGTGTCGTCTGCTATACCTATTGTATAATGCTACGCGAAAGTTAGACGCTCTATTGACACACTCTCCGAAACTGGCCTGCAGAGCCTGGACCACCGTCGACGAGTGGCATGCCTCTCGGTCTTCTACCGGATTCATTTCGGGGAGTGTGCGGAGGTTCTACATAATTTGATCCCCCCCAGCCCATTCCATCATCGGACGACAAGGCGCGGCGAGTGCTTTCATCCTTATGTGGTAGAAATACCCCTTATCCGCACGAAGCGATTTGCTTCCACATTTATAATGCGGACGGCTAAGGAATGGAACTCTCTGCCGAGATCTGTTTTTCCTGACCACTATAATCTGGGCTTCTTTAAGGCAAGAGTGAACAGGCATCTTTTAGGCAAACGCGTATCATCCTAGACCTCATCGTCGCTTTCCATCAGGTGCGATTGTGGTCAAGCGTAGGCTTATTGACCAAAAAAAAAAAGTTTAAAATCTTATATTTAAACGAGCTCTTCGATATCTATCATTGTCAGTTAAACCCTACTTGTATGTATCTAATTTAAGTTTGTGATTAAACTGATTGCCAATTTTAACCATTCGAATTGTTTTAAGATCTTTTGGTCCTACCCCTTTATGTTGAACAGCTCCAGTTCAATCAAATCGATTACCGAATTCAATTTAGTTTTAGCTTCTTATTCCAGAATTGTAGAACCAGATTTTGCGTGGTTGAAGAGGCAGTCAGAAAGTTTTGATTAATCTACTCCACAGGGTGATTATCAAATGTAAACGGGCCTAGAGGGCATGAAACTACAAAAACAAGTTTCAGTAAACTGCCAATTATAAAATTGGTGTGGAATTAACTTTGTTTTATAGAGTTTGTTGCGTGCGAATCATCGTCAGCCCATTTAAGTCCCCACTGCTGGGGCACGGGTCTCCCTCAATCAAATGAGGGGTAATTGCCATACTCACCACGCTTGCTAGACGGGTTGGCGAGGGTTTTGATATAAATGCAGAGTTTTCCTTCTCTGGGTGCTGATGAGCATGCCAGCAGCTTTACCTTGGTCGCCTTTTACGACACCTCGGTAAGAGTGAGGGTGGCCTATTCTACTCTGCCGGGAACCACACGGCTTGCCACACGGGTTGCGTGCGAATGTAACCGTTGAATTCCTTTTTTAATATTATTAAAGCTCAGAAATACCTTTCTTTTTTGGTATTTTTTTAATTGTTGTGATAGCTGGCAGACGAGCAAACTGATCACATAGAAAGCCGCCGTTTTCGCAAAACCAGTGGAGTCACAATTGCGCGGCCAGCCTTTGCACGGTTACGTTTGAGTCCGGAGTACGCTGAAATCATGATTCAGACATTGAGGAGTCTGTACCAATGAAACGACTGCTGTCTGACTTTTGCAACAGACCAATTGATGATTCAATTGCTCTGTTGCGAAATTCAGACCATGATTGGTTACACCATACAGAAACTATTCGAAACGTGCATGTTTCCTCACGATGTTTCCCTCGCCGCCGAACTAATGGTAGAAATACGCACAAATTTGAAAATTCATAAGTTTTCGCTCGGTAAATCCAACCGGAAGGCGCGTTATCCACTGAGCTATCCTCCTCCTCCACATTGGCAGAGTTATATGAGTGTTTGCTGCAGGCAACACAGTAGCAGCCATTAAAAAAAAGTTGTATCCATCAACTGAGCTACCGTTGCTCTTAAATAAATTAATGTATTTTCTTTCTTTCTTCGTTTTCTTAAAATCATTGATAGCGAAAAATCATCAACATCCTGTACCAACCCTATCCTGGCACATATGATTCAAAACAAGAGGTCTCTCGTCAAAGGTATTTATTCGAACCAGACATTCGTTGGAAAACATAATGAACTGCCAATCGGCCCCAAAAACCGAGGATTGTTGGAAATTGTATAACATAATCATTCGTACTTTTTTCTTTCTTTTTTATGTGATAGGTGGCAGACAAGCAGACGGATCACCTAATGGTAAGCGGTTGCCACCGCCCATGGACACCCGCGACACCGGTGGAGTCACAAGTGCGCTGCCAACCTTTAACCCCCCTTTACCCCGGATTGTTTCGGAGTGTTTCGCTAAGGGTTCCGGAGGCCCAATCATTGGAAAATGGGGGTTTAAAGGTTGGCAGCGTACTTATGACTCCACTGGTGTCGCGGGTGTCCATAAGCGGCAATGGCTTACCATCAGGTGATCTGTCTGCTCGTCTGCCACCTATCACATTTATCAGAATTTTTCTGCAATAATAAATGTTATCATATTCTATGATCTATTTTCTGTATCAAAATAGAGGAGCCTAAGCGATCACCTATTAAATACTGTCTCGAGCTTGCCTTGCTTAACTTTACAACATCGACAATGCCCACAAGAATGCAAATGTTTTCCCAACTAATTCCTGCTTCTGAAAGTGAAAAATATATTAGCGCCTCCGCAAGTGTACAGAATGGGAGGCCAATAGAAAGGTATCCCATTTGCACCATGGTAGTCGTTATGCGTATCATTCTGTGGAATGACCATGCCCACAGACAAATTAATATCAGTAAGATAGGTACTATCTTAGGCTCGATTCAACCAATCATTGTTTATTCATTAAATAAGGGCACATTACATTACAATGCCGTGTGGTCCCCGGCAGAGTAGAATAGGCCACCCTCACTCTTACCGAGGTGTCGTAAAAGGCGACTAAGGTAAAGCTGCTGGCATGATCATCAGCACCCAGAGAAGGAAAACTCTGCATTTATATATAAACCCTCGCCAACCCGTCTGCCAAGCGTGGTGAGTATGGCAATTACCTCTCATGTGATTGAGGGAGGCCCGTGCCCCAGCAGTAGGGACTTAAATGGGCTGACTATGACGATGATGACATTACATTAAAACTTAATAAATTACAATACCAGGGTTATTCATTTCTTAAACTAGGTTAAACCTGTATTTCAGGCTATACAAATAAAGGTAAAATATTTTACTTATTACTTTTTTTTATGCTAGAGGCGGACAAACGAGCAAGCGAGTCACCTGATGGAAAGTAATCATCGCCGCCCATGAACATCTGAGAAATCAGAAAGATCGCTAATGTGTTGCCGGCCTTTTTAAAAAAGAGTACTGGACATAGGCCTCCCCCAATTTTCTCCACACAGATCGGTCCTGTGCCGCTCGCATCCAATGGTTTTTTTTTATATGAGAGGTGGCAGACGAGCAGACCGATCCCCTGATGGTAAGCAATTCCGCCGCTCATGGTCACCCGCAACACCAGTGGAGTCACAAGTGCGCTGCCAGCCTTTTCCCCTTCCCCCCATTGGGGCTCCGTTAACCTCACTCACACGGCGAAACACAGCGCAGGCGCTGCTTCACGCCGGTCTTCTGTGAGGCAGTGGTATCACTCCGGTCGAGCCGGCCCATTCATGCCTAAGCGTGGCTCTCCCACATTAATCAAACGATTCCCGCAACCTTCACCAGATCGTGGAACTTCCTGTACGTGGCCTCCACTCGAGGACCTTTGGGCCCCAATGGCCATTCCATATGTTCCATATGTCATCACTGGCAACACACACGCATTAAAGACTTTTGTCTTGAGACACTGCGGTAGATGGTTCGAAAATATGTTGCGTAGCTTAACAAACGCTTCCCAGCCAAGTTGGATTCGTCGATCGACCTTTTTCTGGAAGTTTGATTTACCAAGCTGGACTTTTTGTCCGAGATAAATTTACTCGTCCACAACTTCCAGTGCAGAGATTCCAACCTGTACAAGAGTGGTTACGACATGAGAATTCGACATAATTTTTGTCTTGTCCATGTTTATTTTCAGACCTACTTGTTGGGAGATTCCACTGAGGTCGTCGAGCATTGTACCTAAGTCTTCCAAGGTCTCAGCCATGACTACGATATCGTCTGTTAATCGAAGATGTGACATGTACTCGCTATTTATATTCATGCCAAGTCCATCCCAGTCTAGAAGTTTAAACACGTCCTCCAACAAAGTGGTGAACAGTTTCGGCGACTTAACACCGCCCTGTCTCACACCTTGCTGGAGTGGTATGGGTTTTGATTCCTGGTCCTGAAGGCGGGCTAACATTGTTGCGTTTTCGTACAATGACTGCAACACTTATCTCTCGGTTGTCTATTTGGCACCTTTGAAGAGACTGTATGTAGCACGGCCCAGGTCTCAACAGAATCGAAGGCTTTCGTTTCCGTTTTATATGAAACAAATTATATAGAACAACTGTTTTTACTATCATGATTTCGTTACAATTAAAATAGGTTTCTCAAATGCATCCTAATAATTGCCAACTTCAAATATTTTTATATTAAGTACTGGTATTGAATATAAATTTTTTTTATTGAAAAAACCACGAGAACAATATTATTACTTATAACCTACTCATACTAAGGGAACAAATTTTAAGTTTGTTGCCTGAACTAGGAATATCTAAAATAATAATATAAAGAAAAGAACAAAATGAGATCAATTTTAACATTAAATTAAACTTAATTCAAATTTATCTAATCTAGCGCTCATGTGAATAATCAAAACCTTAAAATAAATAAACCTGACCAAGATTCAAGATTAACCCAGTTAACAATTTGATGATTCAGAAAATTTAAATGACATACATACTTTCAGACTTAAAAACGTTTATCTAGCAATACTAAAGAAACACCTTACCTAATAATATTACTAGTGATGTACTGAACACAATTACAAAATATAAGCTATTTATATAGCGATAGATAGCGTCGGATTTGCATAGAATGACAGCGCTATACCTACTATAGATTTATTTAAAGGAATAATATTTGTTGAATCGGCCCTTAGCCTTATACCATAGATTATACTATATTCTCGGATAAAGATTAGTCAATTCGGCCCTTTGTATCTTAGTATTGAGGGCTTGGGGTCCCGGGTTATATACCGATCAAGTCATTTTCTATCAAAAAATTCTTAATATCAGTCCGGAGTCTAGAAGTTGATGGTCTTGTATTTCTATGCCTCGGAAAGCTAAGCCGTTGGTCTTGCGCCAGATCTCTCTCCGGTCGTGTGACCCATTGAAGTTTGTGGGTAAGGGAATAAAGAATGCACACTACGTGATCGAGGTTGTTATGGATACTTAGAAGTTGTTTTTCATCATCATCAGCCAGTTGCTGCTGTATCCTGCTGGATATAAGCCACTTCAAATGTTCGGCACTCCCATCGATTTTTAGCTAATTGCATCCAGCTTCTGTCAGCTATTTTGTTCATATCGTCACTCTATCTGGCCTTTTTTTGACGTTGGGGAATGTCTCCTTATCCATACCCTCCTGCCGGGGGGCAGGCAGGTTATGTTGGGCTCTCCTCTGGCGGGAGCTTCTCCTAACGAGAAGCCGGCCAGAGGCATATCGACTAAGCCCCAACGACGATCCCTCGTCGCCAGAGTGGGTACGGGTTGAAGAACCTTACTTCACGTCCCTCCCCAGGCGGAGGGCCCACTTACACTGCGGGCTCGATACTGCCGGCCCGATACTGCCTTCCCCAGTCAAGCTAGGAGAGGTGATAGGGACAGCCGGGAGCTTGAGGCTGCTTCTACAAGGCTGAGGCAGAGG
The DNA here is from genome assembly GCA_019059595.1 of Marasmia exigua. Classification (NCBI taxonomy): domain Eukaryota; kingdom Metazoa; phylum Arthropoda; class Insecta; order Lepidoptera; family Crambidae; genus Marasmia; species Marasmia exigua. The sequence continues at coordinate 21,572,809 of CM032481.1, read as the reverse complement.
CCTGTGCATGCAGTGCCTATGCTGGTACCACCGTACCACGCACCGACTCTATCTGGCCTGAGGTCGTCTTACACGTTTTCTTAAATCAGGTGGAGACCTGAAGTGGAGACTTCAAAACTGTTAACCCAATTTGTTCCAGAAAATCATCTCCCTGAATTTACATAATAAAACCACCTAATAATCCCAATTTGTTTTGGGTACTACCAAGCTACTTGTATAAGTGATTATGTAGACGGAAACTTACTGTTATTTTCTCTTATCTGTGCCACAAGCTCGACTTAATTAAAGAGAGAAGGGAAATGGGTATACTAACAACTACAAATATAGTTTCGTTCTATACTCGTATTCTTATTTGTTCATGGTTAAGGGTGAAAATAGAAAACTTCTTCGGTAGTTTATCTTGATGATTCTGTTGATGGGAGATATACCGTATTAATAAGCGTTTGGCAGTGGCCTTGTTAAATATTGTTAAATAAAACATGATTCCGGCTGACAGACAAATTAAGATTACCTGGTCTCAAACTTAAGTTTTCCCTTGCACGAGAAGAGTCACGCCGGACCTCAGTAGACACGCCTTTTTTTTTCTTCGTAACCGACACCGTGGAAAAGTTTAACCGTTACCGATATACTATGGGACAGCCACACTTCAGCTTGAATAGGTCGTTTCAACTGGAGACATACCACGGCCTATGGGACCGGTAAACCATACGCCGAGGAAAAGGAGTTCAAACCATGACGGCTCACTTGTGTTGCGGCGGCAATCGCTTCCCAACAGCTGATTTGTCTCCTTGTCTACCTACTTACTGTGGATGATCTTATATTGTACACTGTGAAATGAAATTAATAAAGGTGCTAAGTATTGAGTATCTGCCACTTATCTTTCTTACATTCCATTCTATAATGTCATTCCATCCCGATGGATAGCGGTCTAATACTGTGCGTTTCTCCCAGAACTTTCTACCAAGTACCTCAGTTCTGTGGAACGGTTTGGCTGCGGGAGTATTTCCCGGCGGAAACGACTTAGGGACATTCAAGAGAAGAGCGTACTCTTTTTTAAAAAGGCCGGGAACACATTAGTGTTCTCTCTGATTCGGGTGTTCATGGGCGGCATTGATTACTTTCCATCAGGTGACTCGCTTGCTCATTTGATAAAAATCTATACTATTAATAAAGGGGTAATTCCTACATAACAGACAATCACATGGCTTTAAATCGCAAAGGCAAAATACTTGCGCGATGCAATTGGCACATAGTGCCATCTATTGGTATTAATTTGAAACTAATAAAGGTCTGAAAACAAGTAAAGGCAAGACGTAAGAGCGAACCACTAGTGACACTAAAAATGTTTACTATAGTCATGATAATTCCCGTTCCAAGTAAAACTACAGTTAAAATTCAAAGTGAAAATCTAAATAACTATTACAGAAGCTGTTTTAATACTAAGATAATAGTGCTGAGTTCCAAGAAAGGATTTAAGATGAAACATCTATTTGTAGCAAACATTTTATCTTCAATTTTATCTCGAAATCGCCTCTTAACCCCCTATTTCTCTAAAGTTACAACTACAATTTGTGAAACACAAACACCCTTCCTAGATTGTACGGTTAAACCAATTTTCATCGCCATCTTCTGAGCTTAAGGATGCTTGTTCAATTCACTAGCGTCAATATTTGATTTTGTTTTTCATTTGCTTCAATTTTTTTTTGTTTTGGTCAAAAGGCTAACACTTGACCACAATCGCACCTGATGGAAAGCGACGATAAGGTCTAGGATGATACTCGTTTGCCTAAAAGATGCATGTCTACCCTTGCCTTAAAGATGTCCAGACCATAGAGTAACTTATATATACTGAGATAGAGGCATCAGTCGACTAGCCAGGGCTGGCGCCATCTAGAGGAAAAAGATCAATACTCAAGGAAATGATCAATACTATATTAAACAGCCACCTTCGGATTATAAATAATTCATTTACTAATTAATAAAATTCACCCAAGTTTCAAAGGCATACCGACTAAACCCCAACGACGATCCCTCGTCGCCAGAGTGCCTTCCTTACTTTACGTCCCTCCCCAGGCGGAAGGCCGACTTACACTGCGGGCTCGATACTGCCGGCCCGATACTGCCTCTCCCAGTCAAGGAGGGCAGGGAACTCTCCAGGGCAATGGAAAGGAGACTGGTGGGCGTAACTCTTAAAGACAGGAAAACTAACAAGTGGCTTAGAAGATACAGTAAGGTGACAGACGTAGTCAAAAGTGTTGCGCAACTCAAGTGGCAATGGGCGGGACATATAGCCAGTACGACAGACACGTGGTGTAGGGAAATGCTGCAGTGGAGGCCATGGGATCAGAAAAAACCTATCGGCAGGCCACAAATGAGATGGAGAGAAGACATAGCAAAGTACGGCGGACACAACTGGACTTCAACTGCCCAAAATAGCATAGAATGGAGAAGATTGAAGGAGGCCTACACCAAATTGGTTGAAAACGGCTTAAGATGATTATGATGATGAATTAAATTCACAATATTTTATGGATATCTGGTTTGGTTCCCGCTATTTTTAAAATTACTCGTGGGTCGGCGGCTGGAGGTCATTATTTCAGAAACACGCTTTACTAGCGCGATGTAAAAATGCATAGTGACATCTTTTTTTTATATATAAGAGGTGGCAGACGAACAGACGGATCACCTGATGGTAAGCAATTCCGCCACCCAAGGACACCCGCAACACCAGTGGAGTCACAAGTGCGCTGCCAACCTTTTCCCCTTACTCCCATTGGGCGTCCGGTAACCTCACTCAAACGGCGAAACACAGCGCAGGCGCTGCTTCACGCCGGTCTTCTGTGATATCCCTCCGGTCGAGCCGGTCCATTCATGCCTAAGCGTGGCTCTCCCACATTTACGTGGTTCTCCTACATCTACCTATAATTGGTCTAAAAATGGTCGGTGGATTGCTTTTTCAAGCTCCATCTGCTTGTAACAAGCTCCATCAAACGAAACACGCTGAAGTATTTTTCTCATGCTAAGGGACGAAATACTAAGTGAAATGACCAGGCTCATTTCAGGGTCCAGACTATAGTGGTCAGGAAAAACAGACCTCGGAAGGGGGTTCCATTCCTTAGCCGACCGCATTATAAATGTGGAAGCGAATCGGTTCGTGCAGAAAAGGGGTAGATCTGCATGATCTAAATGATCTACTAAAGGCTTATATTCTCAATCGTTCAATAAACCTTTACTAAGCTGAAACGGTTTTAAGGAGCAGTTTTGACATTTGAAACAAAAAATACACACAAAAATTTTGTTTTATAATAAAAACTGTTTTAGTTAACAAAGATTTAACAAACATTTATGAATAATACTCTTAATCGAGATTAATGAATCATGGTTTTAGGTGGTAAGTTGCAGACTAGCAGACCGATCACCTGATGGTAAGCGGTTGCCGCCGCCCACACTAGTGGAGACACAGGCGCGCTGCTAACATTTAACCAAGTGGTTACCCCCCAGATCGGGCCTCCGGTATTCCCACTTACTTGGCGACAGCACAGATAAATAGATAAAACATTTATTCGTATCAAAAAGCACACATACAGAGGTGTATAGAAGACGCTGTTTTACGCCGGTTCTCTGTGAGGACATGTGGTATGTCTCCGGTTAAGCCGGTCCATTCAAACTGAAGCGTGGTTCGTCCACGGTATAACGGTACCACTACCTACGATACGGTACCTGACCCCAAAGTTTTTTTTTATGACTGGAAGAGCTATTGAGGTATCCTTTGAGGTAGCAAGTGACACTTGCTACCTCAAAGGATTCACAGGTGCGCCGCCGGCCCTTTTAAAAGGGAGTAAGCTCTTTTCTTGAAGGTTTGCAGGTCGTATAGTTCCGGAAATACCGCAGGCGGTAGTTCATTCCACAGTTTTGTCGTACGAGGTAGAAAAATTCTTGAAAAACGCACAGGTGAAGACTACCAACCATCTAAATAATGGGTATGGATAATTAGTAACATGAGTAACGGTGTGGTAACGTTACTATTATGACATGAGTGTGGTCACAGGCCGTGTGGTCCCGGCAGAGTAGAATAGGCCACCCTCACTCTTACCGAGGTGTCGTAAAAGGCGACTAAGGTAAAGCTGCTGGCATGATCATCAGCACCCAGAGAAGGAAAACTCTGCATTTATATCAAAACCCTCGCCAACCCGTCTGCCAAGCGTGGTGAGTATGGCAATTACCCCTCATGTGATTGAGGGAGGCCCGTGCCCCAGCAGTGGGGCTTAAATGGGCTGATGATGATGAGGCTCTAAAAACCTTTTTTTTATGTTTTTATACATCATAATTAATTAACGCCCCATTGATCGTGATCCCGGGGTCCTGGGATTCCCGGGTCGAGTGAAAAGTATGTTTCGAATTTTTCGAACATAGCTCGGGTTTGTAATCACCAATCCGCATTTGGCAAGCGTGATGATTAAGCCAAATCCCATCATAGCGATGACTTGATTTCTATAATGGAGGCCTTTGCCCTGCAGTGGGACAGTTTATAGGCTGATACTTTACTTTACTTTTACATCATAATTAACAAAAATTAAAAGGCAGCGCTAGCAGACAGAACAAGCCCTTAATAAGCTTTAGTTTCTTGAAAGCTCGCTTTGAACACTCCGGCGTGGGGACCAGTTATATTTGTTTTTCATTTGCTTCAAATAAACAACGATAGTGATGCTTTGTCCAATGAGCCAAAACAATCGAATTATTTTAAATTCGAACACAACTATGTTTAAGCGTAACAATGATTAAAATGTTTTCCTTTTTGAAGAACAGTTAGGTACTCATAAATAAAGCACACACTCATCTCATCCTGTGACTCCAGGTTGCGTCGTTCAAAGAAGCTTCGGAGCACGTGCGCTTTGACCAAGATTTAGGGATTTGGGGTGTCTGGTACTTACAGATTGTCGTCTGATCTTTGCAACAGACAATCCTGGACTGGTTTGTCTATTGCAAACTGAACTGAAGCATGATATGTAATCATGCTCAAAAACTTTTCCTCACAATGTTTTCCCACACCGTCGAGCTAATGGTAGAACTACGCACATAGATTTAAGAATCCAGAACGAAAACCGCTTTCTTATCCACCATCGCTCTTGCACATAAAAATATTTAAAAGTAACTTTAAATGTATTTAAAAATATTGGAATAGATTATTGAACCTCAATTCTTCCTTACTTGCCATATTGTAGAGTTTTAATCTACAAAATGAATATAAGAACATTGATTGTGTGGTTTTGGTTACCTTCTGAAAATATTTTTGATATTGTTTCAGATTTTGGATTTGCAGTGCAAAATAACAGATTTAAGGAGACGGTAAGTTATTTTATATCACTTAATAATTCGTTTGTGATAGCGCTTTCTACGATATTATTATAAAATGGGTAGGGCACATCTATTTGTGAGATATTCTACAGCTCCAGACTGCCGGTTGAAGCTGAAAATGTATTTTCTAATAGAAATCTGAGTATATGTAAGTACTATATGAGAAATACTCAATTGTATTGAAAAACTGAGTTATATTACATTTTTCGCCCGACCCAGAACTTCAAGCGCTTTATCGAGCGGTACTCTATAGCCGCTGTGCTACTGGGGTAGTTAATAAAGCAAGCTATTCAAAAAGCGAAATTAATATTTTTCTTGAGATAAATTATCGCATGCCCATCCTTAGAATGAAGTAATGAAAGCCATATTATGATCTTTGCAAACCACGAGGTTGGTCAGCGCGAGTTAAATCAAAAGTAGGTAAATTGATTTAACTCGCATTATAGCCGACACGTTTGACAGAAATTGAACCCAGACCTTAAGTTTAGCAGTCGCTTTAAAATGTAAAAAATGTGTAAAATAATACCATTATTTAAGTCGGGTGAGAAACTTCAGACCTATTTCTATACTGCCTGCTCTCAGCAAAATTTTTGAAAAAGTAATATTCACTCAGTTACTGTCTCATTAAAACCTGAATAAAATATTGCACAGTAAGCAATTTGGATCCACAAAAGGGAAATCCACTACAGATGCTGGAGTGGCGCTTATCAAACATGTATGTGAAAGCGAGATGCGATTGGAATATTCTGTGATTTGTCTAAAGTATTCGATTGCGTCAATCATGAAACATTGCTAATGAAGTTAAAGCATTACGGTGTCATAGACACCTCACTAAGTCTAATCAAATCTTACTTATCAGATAGGATTCAGAAGGTCAATGTCAATGGAACTAACTCTTCTGGCGCCGCTCTAACCATGGGTGTGCCCCAGGGGTCTATATTGGGGTCCTTGCTCTTTTTAATCTATTTAAATGACCTTCCTTACTATACCAAAGTCCTATGTGAGATAGTGTTATTTGCTGACGATACATCCTTGATTTTTGAGGTTGTTAGACAAAAGAAAAATGTTGACGAAGTAAATAACACACTCTCTCAAGTACTACAGTGGTTCACTTATAATAACTTGGTTCTTAATTTAAAGAAAACTAAATGTGAAAAGTTCACCATTTCTAATGTAAGGCAGGTCAAAATGAATAAATCATAAAATCTACAGTTTTTCTAGGTATCACTCTGGATACAAAGTTGCAATGGAGCCCTCGTATTCCTGTCTTGGCAGGAAGACTTAGTTCAGCTGCATATGTAGTTAGAAAGATAAGGAATCTGACTGAAATTGGGACAGCGAGACTGGTTTATTTCAGCTATTTTCATAGTCCTATGTTATATGGTCTACTAATGTGGGGATCCAGTGCTGACTTACAAGCCATCTTCATTTTGCAGAAGAGGGCCATCCGTGCCATCTACGGTCTTAGATCACGTGACTCACTGAGAGAAGTATTCAAGGGAATCAATATTTTAACCGTATCATCTCAACACATTTTTGATTGTATTATGTACGCAAGAACTTGCACCTTTACTCGCACAAATCAGATTTACATACATAGTAGTCAGATTAACATAGCTTTCACACGCGAAATAAACATAGGCTTGCTGTCCCAAATCTAAGACTTCATAAAATTGGAGATTCATTTGTAGGATTGAGCATTAGAATGTTTAATAAATTAACTTAAAATATTATTGATTTACCGGTACATAAGTTTAAAATGCATGTAAATAACTGCCTAATGCAGAAAGGCTACTATAAAGTAGATGATTATTTGAATGATAAGGATTCCTGGACATGTTGATCTCTTCGCCGGTCCTCTAATGTATAATTCATTTTATAATTTTTCTTTGGCGATTTATCTAAACGATATTGATTACAAGCATTGTATATCATACTGTCACTGTAATCATAATTTGTATAAGAATGAAAATTGTAATAACCAAATTATTAGTAAAGTAACTACTGAGTTTCTTGCTGATCCTTCTCGGTAGAAATTGACATTCCGAATCAGCGGTAGATTACATAATATTTGACATTCATAAATGTTCTGTATGGACTTAAATTGAATAAAGACATTTTTGATTTCGATTTGAGTTTTAATGCATCACTATCCGCTACGATGTAGAGACAGTTAATAAAACCTATTCAAAAAAATAATGAAAATTTTTCATGCATTTTCATGCGATAAATTACCACCGCGTCCCATCCCTAGAGGGCAGTAATGAAAGCCGTATCAAACAAGCATGATTGGAGTTATTTACGCTCCGGCAGTTAACTCCGCAAACGGATAAATGATCGACAATTTTTTTGTTATTCATGTTAAATGAGATCTATATAAAGATACGGTATTTTACTAAGGCGACGGGTTGCCTAACTAGAGACACCAATCGATTTCAATTGTTAGCTACTAAACCGGATCTATTTTAAACAAGTTCGGAGCGGAAGTATCTAAGCAAACATTTATACTATTATATTTATTTAATAATTGTGTATAACTCTGTTTTTGCACTCGAAATTTGAATTAATGCCATAAGTGGCCGTTTATGGTAGTAATTCAAAATTAGAGTACAAAAGCAGACCCAAAAGTGAAGTATAAGTATGAAATAAATAGTATAATTATTTTTCGAGAGGCAGCTTCGAAATTGTTAAAAAGATATCCGGTTCAGTTTCTAACAATAGTATGCCCTACCCGTCACCTCAAGCATTGTGAAAGATATGGTAGAGTCCACGCCAACAAAGAAGTCGTGTGAAAACTGCGCTGCAGTCGCCATCAACATTCAAATTTCAGCTTTATCTCTATTGACATAATGTTGATTGACATAATGTTAGTTCCATGTTTTGTGACGAGATTTGAGACGTGGTCCGGACTCTAATTGATATCTGATTTGCGATCCGTATTGACTCCTTTGTGTTCCGCATCTTAAAAGAAGAATTTTCACATTTGAAATATGATGCTAGAGACTCATGATAAGAATATCTTGGACTGAGAAACGCACAAATATATCAAGCCTAACCCAGTTCCATATTATGGTTACATTATCCACTATGTGCCAAAAACGCCTACTTCCATATTCATTTATTCACATCAATTCATAACATTAGTGTACACTTTACAACAGGTAGGTATAATTAGGCAGATGACAAGCCATGCTACAAATTACCTTTTCAAGACACTTGTGAAATAATTAGTACGATTACAATAAGTTCGATCACAATAATTAATAATAAAATAAATTCAATTGCAATAAAATATATTTTTTTACATGTCCATTTAACTTTAATATTAAATTTAAAAATAAAGCTATTGAAAATTAAATAAAATAAATCAAATAAAAAAACAAAAAATAATAACAATATTAAATTAGAACAAAGATTACATTAGGTACCTATAATTTGTCATTGAAATATTCCTTCATGTCATAATAGCTCCTACACAAGAGTTTTTTTTTTAGCTTACTCTCAAATTCACTACCTTGGAGGGTTTTTAATTTAATTGGTAGGTGATTATAAACCTTAATTCCCATGTAGTGCGCCATTTATAAACGACTCCAAACGTGGAGTTGGTCGAATTATATTATTCTCACGACGTGAAATGTAGCGTCTAGGTCTATCTCCAACTATTTGAAAGTACTCTGTGCGTTTCCTTACAAGTCGGCACAATTCAAAGATATACATAGAAGTCAGTGTTAATATCCCGTGCTTAGCGAAAAGTGATCTACAATATGTTCTTGCGGCTGATAATGTCACAGAACCCGCAGAGAATCTGAAGAAACTGATGGTGTTTGGGAGCATCGAAAGCAGTAGATCGCGTGGTCTTTCACCAAGAAGGTGGACCGATCAGTTGAAAGTCTCGTCGTCCTCCAAATACTGCGCAATTGTAAGAGATGCGCTAGACAGAAACCGGTGGAGGCAGATCATCCGTCCAGATGCAACCATGATGCTGACCACGATACTCAGACATGAGGGACCGACTCAAGAGAGAAATAGAGAGAGAGAGAGATCTCAAAAAGAAAAAGCAGCCAAGTGCGAGTCGGACACGCCCATGAAGCGCTCCGTAGCAGCAAGTAAGATATATGGAAGGTAAATTGCGGTTTATGGTTTATAACGTATTAAAAAAAACTACTTACTAGATCTAGTCCAAACCAATTTTCGTTGTTAGTTTTCAAGATTATATTACATCATATATTTTTTTTGTTTTATAATTCATTTATTATAGAAGTTAGAAGGGGGGCTTTGAATCATCTCTTGAGCAAAGTATTGTGTTTACAAAAAATGATGTTAAAAACCTCAACATCATTTTTAAAGATCTATCTATAAATACCCCACATGTATAGATTTGATGAAAAAAACATTTTTGAGTTTCAGTTTCAAGTATGGAGACCCCCCCAATTTTTTATTTTTCCATTTACCAAGTTTCATAGTTTCGAAGTTCTCATAGTTTCGGAAAAAAGTGGCTGTGACATACGGACGGACGGACAGACATGACGAATCTATAAGGGTTTCGTTTTTTGCCATTTGGCTACGGAACCTTAAAAACGGAAGTTTTATAACATAACTTTATTGTCCGTCTGTGGGTCAAGACTCTTCTTTTTTTTTTCTCTTGCGGGCTTTTCTGCAATCGACCACTTTGCGTGCGAAGGGTGAAGTCGCCTGGTTATCAATGAAAGATCTTCAATGAAACCTATCAACCTTGATCCTATTGGTATACACCGTTATCATTATATCGTTTACATCCATTTGGCATGTTAGATCAACAAAATAAGCGAAAAAAAATCTGCTGTTCCAAATTTGAATATCCACCCGGGAATAATGTATGTACAACCTGTGCGGATAAAGAATGGGATGAAGAAATGGCGGGCGCATCTATCCACTTCTCGCTCGCACACTATTTGCGTCTATACTCGCCCTCCGTGGGGTGCGAGTATGGACACAGGTTGTACATACATTATTCCCGGGTGGATATTCAAATTTGGAACAGCAGATTTTTTTTCGCTTGTTTTGTTGATCTAACATGCTAAATGGACTTTATTCAAGTTGCCTATTATGAGGTTTTCGGGATGTAATCGATAAAAAATAAAGTGCACTTTATTTGAATACATACCTGTAGTTACGATACAAATATCCTGCCTATGTGGCCGATTAATGTTATTGGCCGCCGTAGCCGAATCTATAGGAGATATTATTAATATCTCACATGGCACTTTTAATAGCTGTCCCGGCGTTTGTACCTCGACGTATGTTTTGATAATCACTGTATGATACCGAGCGTGGGTTGAGGTGAAAGAAGAAATTGGAATGTCATTTTTAATAAGGCTAATATAAAGTCAAGCTGAAATATTTCAATTTTTTTTTATCAAGCCATTCGAATTACTACACGCAATCTACGAGGTTATTGAACCGCAGCAGCTAAGATTGGCCACTGGGTGGGAAAAGCCGGACCTATGTCCGGCTTTTCAAACCCAGTTGCCAATCTTAAACAAAAAGCCTATGCTTTTTGTTTGCGTGTCTGGCCAAATTAGATGGTATGCGGCCTTTCTGAATTTCCAGACATAGACAACTTATTAAGGTGACGGGCATATAATCTCCGTAATTTTTATTCTAATGCACGTTGGTATGATTAAGGTCACGGGTAGGGCACACTAGCCACGCGAATCGATTTTAATTTGTAGCTACTAAACCGGATCTATTTTAAACAATTTCGGGGTTACAATCTCTCGGCAAACACCTATATTACTTATTTAATACTTATAGTTAACTGTTTGGTCCGCTTTTGCACTCAAATTTTGGATTACCGTCCAAATTGGCCGCTTTCGCGTACAAAAACGGACCCAACATTTTTGCATGGGTATTTAATAAATAGTAATAAGTGTTTGCTGAGAGATTACTACCCCGAAATTGATTAAAATATATCCGGTTTAGTAGCTAAAAATTAAAATCGATTGGCGTCGCTAGTGTGCCCTATCCGTCATCTTAATGTATTAATAATACATTTATTTGATACAAAGCAACATCATTCGCTGTATTAGCTTCCACTTCACAGGCACCTTTACCAATGTATTTAAATAGGATTTATAATGTGGGTTATTAAGTATTATATTTGTAATCCCTCTTTTGTCTGATATCCATAAACTTGTCTTATGGATATCAGACAAAAGAGGGATTACGAAGTGGGAGTTAAGCTAGTAGCACAGAATCATGTTAAGGCAATACCGCGATCTCAGTAGGGCCGTCTATCGATTTGTATTAATTGTGACGAATATAGGATAAGGGCTGCCACGTATTAAAAATTGAAAATCCGAACATTTTATGAAAAAGGCAAAACTTATACTATTTATTAAATAACCATGCACAAATGTTAGGTCCGTTTTTGTACGCGAAAAATTGATTCACGCCAAAAGCGGCAAATTTTAGCGGTAATCCAAAATTCGAGTGCAAACGCAGACCAAACAGTTAACTATAAGTATTAAATAAATAGTATAGGTGTTTACCGAGAGATTGTAACCCCAAAATTGTTTAAAATAGATCCGGTTTGGTAGCTAAAAATTAAAATCGATTGAAATCGCTAGTGTGCACTACCCTTAATCATACCAACGTGCATTAGAATAAAAAATTACGGGAGATTATATAAAAAAGATTAAGATAAGTACAATTTCAAACTTAATTCTATTTATACTAAAATTAACATTATTAATTTGTACCTGAACTAGGTTTGACCTGTATTTCAGGCAGAAAAGTAAAACGAAGAGCCTTTTTAACTAAGTTTTCAACAATAACAATTTGAAATTTGAATTAAGTCTCAGGGGGACCTCAGATCCGCTGGAGGGGCGACGTGAAAAGAGTGGCTGGCTCAAACTGTATGCAAAAAGCGCAATTCCGGAAGGAATGGTAAAATGCTGAAGGAAGCCCTGACCAATAGTGAAACAGGCTAAAAGAAGAAGATTCCGCTGTGGCGGTTGCCGACCGCGATGCGCGGAGATGGACACCCCCTACCCCCCCCCCCCCCTCCCCCAGGGTTTTACTTAGGGTTGAGTCCCACACACCACCTCGTTCCCTACATGTAGCAAGATGACGGCCATGATTGTTTCCGGAAAAAAGGGCTAAAGAAGAAGATGAGAAGAAGAATATACCAATGTCATTCGTAGGCGTTTGGACGTAACTGGGAATTACCCAGTTGCGTCCAAAGCTGTTGCTCTGGAGCCCGGGGTGCGCTTAGACCATGATACCCTCAGGAAGAGTCTGATAATTACAATGAAGCGATTGCCCTCTGACCTTCGCAACCCTTTAACAGGAGAACCTATCTGCCTGCCTGCGGTGTTTCCGGACCGATACGACCTGCAAACCTTCAAAAAAAGAGCGTATTGCCTTTTAAAATGGCCGGCAGCACACCTGTGACTTCTTTGATGTGGCAGGTGGCCATGGGCGGCGGCAATCGCTTACCATTAGGTGATCCGTCTGCTCGTCTGCCACCTATCACATAAAAAAGGTCTCGTTTCGTTACTTGATAAATACACGCCGTATGCGACGGAGCGATAAGAAATGGGTCTCGTTTCTTAAGGATAGTTGGAACAATCTCAGAAAATGATGTTCGGCTAATATTTGCTGCAGCAACAACAATACTAAACGCAACGACTCGCGGCAGACGGTAGAGGACTTCATTTATTTTTAATAACTTGCATTTATTAACGTAAATATTTTTAAACGAATTCCTTTACTAAAAGTACCCACTTTTTTTTTCAACCTTACGCTAGAAAAAAATACAATTCCACTATTCATTTATATCCAAAAAAAAAAAGTTACATGAATTAATCTCTGTTATTTAATAATTCGAACTTCCGCGCGCGTCTTTCGTCTACTTCTCCATCTTTTTCTCTTGTTTCGCACCCCTCATTCCCTCTCACTAATCGGTCTGTTTCTTTCCATTCATTAATATTCACATACTCCTCATCTCACATACAGCAATCTACATGACTAATGAAATATTGTTCCCACTACCTATAGGTATACACTTTTTTGGAATGACATTATGTGTATATTTATTATACCAACCATTGCAAACTTTCTAAGAGTCTCTGAACTAGGCTGCGACGCCGGAAGACGTGGACGGAAACGTAGTGATCGACATTTCAAAATAAATACATTAATTCTGAACCTTCCTAAGAGGCCAGCAACGCATCTTAATGCGTAGCTGATATCATGTTACCGTCAAGTGACCCGCTTTCGCGTTTGCTTCCTATCTCATAAAAACGCTTTAAAATCAATTCCTTGACTGATATCGATTTTGCAGGTAACCCCCCTGTGGAAAGAGAAAGAGGACCTTGGACAAAGGCTCTGAAGGCAATCGACTTAATTATTTCAGCAACTTCCCTTTTATTAAAACCATTGGGACCCAATGGGGGATTCGTAAGGGGACCTTCGTCTCAACACGTCCTCCACACGATAGTCGCGATAGATTCGCGGCGGAGTCGGCTTAGAGTCGAAAGCGCGGGAGCACTATGCTTCCTTCTTTTTTAACGACTTCAAAAAAAAAGAAGAAATGTCACTCGAATGACGTTTATATTTTTTTATGTTTGTCGCGGTCTACATTGTCATTAGTGAACAGATTTAGATGATTCTTTTTTAATTCGAAATAAGATATTTCCCATAATGGTACCATGATAAGGATGTCAGGATCGGATTATGAAATCCTAGAAAAATTGAAGGAAAACCCATAAATTACTACATTACACACAAGGTTAAAGGATAACTGATTCAATACTGTACTCACAATTAGTTTGTTCTTATTTGGCGGTGGTGGAGGAGGGAATGGGAGGGGGGGGGGGGGTGCCAAAAAATTAGACACTAAAAAGCTTGAAAAAAAAAAATCATTCATCCATACGCACGAAACGAAATGACAAAATGGCGGCGGAGTTGTGGCACGCAAAAAATTGTGCCGCCGCACTCAAAAACCTATCAGGAACCTTTTACCATAGAACTAGAAGTCAGCGGAATTTAAAAAACATAACAGAGTGTGAAAGAGATCCAACCGGCCCTGACGCAGATTCTGTATAGGTGAGGTAGAGAAAGAACGTCGCCCAGCACGTCACCCTAGTTCTAACGGCTTCGCGCAGATTTTCAAGGATGCCTTTCTCACAGACAAGCACCCTAAACAGACTGAGCCTTTTCTCATAAAGCCATACTTGAAAAACCGCGCGAAGCCATCAGTATTGGGATGACGTTCCTGGTGATCTATCTTCTACCGCACTCGTATAGAGTTGCGTTAAAGCTGCGTCAGGGCTGGCTTTATATCTCTTTCACACTAGTGACGTTTTTCGAAATGGCAAATTTTGTTTAAAGCGCGCGTGTTTTAGTTTAATGGGCTTTCTAAAAGGCACAGTCTGTTTAGGATGCATGGTTGCCTATACTAAATGAAATGAAACGTAAAAAAGTAAATAATATGTCCTCCAGTCTACCTATGAAATTGCCCTTTTGTATGGCGATTTCTTAAGATGACCGGTTAGGGCACACTAGCGACCGCCAATCGATTTGAAGTTCTTAGCTACAAACCGATTTATTTTAAACAATTTCGGAGTTACAACCTCCTCGGCACAAATCTATCATCATCATCAACAGCCCATTTAAGTCCCCAAAACGCTGGGGCACGGGCCTCCCTCAATCACATGAGGGGTAATGCCATACTCACCACGCTTGCAGACGGGTGGCGAGGGTTTTGAATAAATGCAGGAAGGTTGTGGAGCGTTTAGAAGAGTGGAGTTCTTGTGGTGTTTTTTTTTTTTGGTTAGGGGTCTAGTTTTTTTTTTTTTTGTTTTTGGGCTTTTTTGTAGGTTTTTTTGGTTTTGGGTTGTATGTTTTGGCGTTTTTGGTTTTTTTTCTTCTTGGGTGCTGATGATCAATGCCAGCAGCTTGTACTTAGTCGCCTTTTACGACGCCTCGGTAAGAGTGAGGGTGCCTATTCTACTCTCCGGGGACTACACGGCCACGGGGGACGCCAAACCTTATACTATTTATTAAATAACAATCAAAAAATCTTGGGTCCAACGCGTACGCGAAAAAAATTGATTCACGCAAAAGCAGCCACTTCTGGCTATGCATCAATTTTTCGCGATACAAAAACGTCGCTAGTGTGCTTTGTGAATCAAAATTACACTTATAGTATGGTGACTTTTTGCTTATAAGGAGTTATACAGCTTATGCCGTGTAATCTATAAGCCGTGATCTGGTCCCAGCAGAGTAGAATAGGCACACCCTCACTCTTACCAGATGGTGTCGTAAAAGGCGGACTAAGGTAAAGCTGCTGCATGATCCTCAGCACCTAGAGAAGGAAAACTTCTGCATTTATATCAAAACCCTCGCCACAAAACGTCTGCCCAAAACAAAAAAAAAAAGGGGGCGTGGTGGTATGGCAAATTACCCTCATGGATTGCGGGCAGGCCTTCGTCTCGCCCAGCAGTGGGAATAAATGGCTGAGGACGATGATGACATCTTATTGTCGTCTAAAAAACGGCAATTTCAAAGTAAAAGACCTATTGTTTGAATAAATATATTTGAAAAATTATATCGTGAGTTATAAATCCCAACAAAATTAAAAGTTTGTCGAAGGCATAGAATAAATCATCGCCAAAGTCGCACACACGATCTTTTAAAGTAATTACCAGCACCGAATCAAATTGTACTAAAAACCGAGTTTAAGTTTAGATTACGTAGGTTCGGTTTCTCTATTATTCGCGGGCCCTTTGAGCATCTGTTGCCTCAGAAAACCAGAAACTTGACACCTGCCGATTAGGGTCGTTGGCAAACTTCGTCACTAATTGTATGTTTTGGTACAGTTTATACAAAGGCCAGTATCAGGGTTAATTTTCTCTTTTTTTCTTTATGTGATAGGTGCAGACGAAGCAAGACGGATCCTCTCCGCCGCCCATGGACACCTGCAAGGACAGTGGAGCCACAAGTGTGCTGCGAACCTTTAAACTTAACTAACAGTCTAAGTCATCATCATCATCATTCATCAGCCCATTTAAGTCCCCACTGCTGGGCACGGCCCTCCCTCAATCACATGAGGGTAATTGCATACTCACCACGTTGGCAGGACAGGTGGCGAGGTTTGATATCAAATGCAGAAGTTTTTCATCTCTGGGCTGCTGATGATCAGCAGCAGCTTTACCTTAGTCGCCTCTTTACGAAAACTCAGTGCAGAGTGAGGGTGGCCTATTCTACTCCGACGGACCACACGGCACACAGTCAAGTGTACGCTCTCAATAATGGGGAATTCTCTGAAGATTATTTCAACGTATCCCATCCTCCTTTCGGCTGTCCGAACAACACGTGCTGGACAGCGTTGCCATCCGCATACCATCCAGACAATGGCGCGCGCACCAAGAGGATTGGCTCCTCGTTGCTGCCCTGAGCCATTAAGACATGGAATGCCCTCCCAGTTCATGTATTTCCTCCTTCATACAATTCGGGGTTTTAGGCGGGGCGTGAAGCGGCATCTCAGCAGGCCATCGGGGTGAGGATGGCAGACTCAATGGGTACCTTGCTACCTTGTAGTTCTTTTGGGCCTCTCAGCCTCGTATTTGGATTTCACGGCCGCTTACCATTAGGCGGAGTGAGGTCATCCTGTTTGGCCTTTATATAAAAAAAAACTCCCATGGGAGAGCCACGCTTTGGCATGAATGAGTGGGCTATTACTATGATACGGAGGAAAGGAGGTTAAAAGGTTGTGACTTCACTGGTGTCGCGGATGTCTGCTACCTACAACATAAAAAAAAACTGCCCTTTCTGAAACAGCACAGTGCGCTGCTACTCCTAAGTGGGCAATTTCTAAAATATCAGCCTCCTGAATCAAGAAAATACACTGTCAAGCTACAAGCGTCTGTCCTGTGTTTTACTGAGTGAGTGAGGGTACCAGACGTTCATTTCGAGAATAAAGGGGAAAAGGTTGGCAGAACGACAAATAATGTATTATTCTGAAAACCCTAGCATTTTTTTTTTGTTCTGGCTGCTATGCGTCGGTGAAGACTTCTAGGGGGGTCTTGGACCCTAATGTTTTCTATTTTACTGGCCGGATGGCGCAATTGGTTGTGACCCTGCCTCTTACGCCAAAGTTCGTGGGTTCGATCCCCACCCTGGGCAAACATTCGTGCGATGAACACTTGTGTTTGTTCGGTGTCTGGGTGTAATATATGTATTTGTATTCCTCTGTTGTCTGATATCTGTAACACAAGTGCTTAAGCTACTTAGTTCGGAATCAGGTCAACGTATGAGATGTTGTAAGAATTATTATTATTACTATTTGACAGATCTGCTAATAAAAATTTGTTAGTAATTTCCGTCTAATCTTTGCAGCCCTTTGCAAGACAAAGTAACCAAACCAACACAGCCTAACATGTTCAGGATGATAATTATATATCATCGTCAGCCCATTTATGTCCCCACTGCTGAGGGCACGGGCCTCCCTCAATCACATGGGGGGTAGTTGCCATAATCACCACGCTTGGCAGACGGGTTGGCGAGGGTTTTGATATAAATGCAGAGTTTTCCTTCTCTGGGTGCTGATGGTCATGCCAGCAGCTTTACCTTAGTCGCCTTTTACGACACCTCGGTAAGAGTGAGGGTGGCCTATTCTACTCTGCCGGGGACCACACGGCCATATTACATATATATACAAATTGTGAATTACATATTTTTTCAATTTTTTTTTATATGCCAAAGGCATACAAACGAGTAAGCGAGTCACCTAATGGAAAGTAATCATCGCCGCCCATGAACATCCGCGAAATTTGAGAGAGAATATTTTCATGAATAACGAACCTATCGAAATCATAAAATCCACAGTTTTTCTAGGTATCGCTCTGGATACAAAATTGCAACGGAGCCCTCATATTCCTGTCTTGGCAGGAAGACTTAGTTCAGCTGCATATGCAGTTAGAAAGATAAGGAATCTGACTGATATTGGGACAGCGAGACTGGTTTATTTCAGCTATTTTCATAGTCTGATGTTATATGGTCTACTAATGTGGGGATCCGGTGCTGACTTACAAGCCATCTTCATTTTGCAGAAGAGGGTTGACATTCCGAATCAGCGGTAGATTACATAATATTTGATATTCATAAATGTTCTGCTGTATGGACTTAAATTGAATAAAGACATTTTTGAGTTTGATTTGATTTTGAATGCATCACTATCCGCTACGATGTAGAGACAGTTAATGAAACCTATTCAAAAAAATAATGAAATTTTTTCATGCATTTTCATGCGATAAATTACCACCGCGTCCCATCCCTAGAGGGCAGTAATGAAAGCCGTATCAAACAAGCATGATTGGAGTTATTTACGCTCTGGCAGTTAACTCCGCAAACGGATAAATGATCGACAATTTTTTTGTTATTCATGTTGAATGAGATCTATATAAAGATACGGTATTTTATTAAGGCGACGGGTTGCCTAACTAGCGACACCAATCGATTTCAATTGTTAGCTACTAAACCGGATCTATTTTAAACAAGTTCGGAACGGAAGTATCGAAGCAAACATTTATACTATTATATTTATTTAATGATTGTGGATAACTCTGTTTTTGCTCTCGAAATTTGAATTAACGCAATAAGTGGCCGTTTTTGGCAGGAATTCAAAATTCGAGTACAAAAACAGACCCAAAAGTGAAGTATAAGTATGAAATAAATAGTATAATTATTTTCCGAGAGGCAGCTTCAAATGGTTACAAAGATATCCGGTTCAGTTTCTAACAATAGTATGCCCTACCCGTCACCTCAAGTATTGTGAAAGATATGGTAGAGTCCACGCCAACAAAGCGCGCTGCAATCGCCATCAACATTCAAATTTCAGCTTTATCTCTATTGACATAATGATGATTGACATAATGTTAGTTCCATGTTTTGTCACGAGATTTGAGACGTGTTACGGACTCTAATTGATATCTGATTTGCGATCCGTATTGACCATTTGAAATATGATGCTAGAGACGCATGATAAGAATATCTTGGACTGAGAAACGCACAAATGTATCAAGCCTAACCCAGATCCATATTATGGTTACATTATCCACTTTGTGCCATAAACGCCTACTTCCATATTCATTTATTCACATCAATTCATAACATTAGTGTACACTTTACAACAGGTAGGTATAATTAGGCAGATGACAAGCCATGCTACAAATTACCTTTTCAAGGCACTTGTGAAATAATTAGTACAATTACAATAAGTTCGATCACAATAATTAATAATAAAATAAATTAAATTGTAATAAAAAATAAATTTTTACATGTCTATTTAACTATTAGCTACATATAATTAAATTACTAATAATATTGAATTTAAAAATAAAGCTATTGAAAATTAAATAAAATAAATCAAATAAAAAATTAGGTACCTATAATTTGTCATTGAAATATTCCTTCATGTCATAATAGCTCCTACACAAGAGTTTTTTTTTAGCTTACTCTCAAATTCACTACCTTGGAGGGTTTTTAATTTATTTGGTAGGTGATTATAAACCTTAATTCCCATGTAGTGCGCCATTTTTAAACGACTCCAAACGTGGAGTTGGTCGAATTATATTATTCTCACGACGTGAAATGTAGCGTCTAGGTCTATCTCCAACTATTTGAAAGTACTCTGTGCGTTTCCTTACAAGTCGGCACAATTCAAAGATATACATAGAAGTCAGTGTTAATATCCCGTGCTTAGCGAAAAGTGATCTACAATATGTTCTTGCGGCTGATAATGTCACAGAATCCGCAGAGAATCTGGAGAAACTGATTCTGTTTGGAACATCGAAGGCAGTAGATCGCGTGGTCGTTCACCAACAAGGTGGACCGATCAGTTGAAAGTCTCGTCGTCCTCCAAATTCTGCGCAATTGTAAGAGATGCGCTAGACAGAAACCGGTGGAGGCAGATCATCCGTCCAGATGCAGCCATGATGCTGACCACGATACTCAGACATGAGGGACCGACTCAAGAGAGAAATAGAGAGAGATCTCAAAAAGAAAAAGCAGCCAAGTGCGAGTCGGACACGCCCATGAAGCGCTCCGTAGCAGCAAGTAAGATATATGGAAGGTAAATTGCGGTTTATGGTTTATAACGTATTTAAAAAAACTACTTACTAGATCTAGTCCAAACCAATTTTTGTTGTTAGTTTTCATGATTATATACATCATATATTTTTTTAGTTTTATAATTCATTTATTATAGAAGTTAGAGGGGGGACACATAATTTACCACTTTGGGAGCATCTCTTGAGCAAAGTATTGTGTTTAGAAAAAAATGATGTTAAAAACCTCAATTTTAAAGACCTATCCATAGATACCCCACACGTATAGATTTGATGAAAAAATCATTTTTGAGTTTCAGTTTCAAGTATGGAGACCCCCACATTTTTTTTATTTTTTCCAATTTTTGTGTAAAAATCGTAATGCGGTTTACAAAATACATCTATTTACCAAGTTTCATAGTTTCGGAGTTCTCATAGTTTCGGAGAAAAGTGGCTGTGACATACGGACGGACGGACAGACGGACAGACATGACGAATCTATAAGGGTTCCGTTTTTTGCCATTTGGCTACGGAACCATAAAAACGGAAGTTTTATAACATAACTTTATTTTCCGTGTGTGGGTCAAGACTCTTCTTTTTTTTTCTTGCAGGGCTTTTCTGCAATCGACCACTTTGCGTGCGAAGGGTGAAGTCGGCTGGTTATCATTCGAACCGGCCAAGTTCTTCAATGAAACCTATCAACCTTGATCCTATTGGTATACACCGTTATCATTATATCGTTTACATCCATTTAGCATGTTAGATCAACAAAATAAGCGAAAAAAAATCTGCTGTTCCAAATTTGAATATCCACCCGGGAATAATGTATGTACAACCTGTGCGGATAAAGAATGGGATGAGAAATGGCGGCGCATCTATCCACTTCTCGCTCGCACACTATTTGCGTCTATACTCGCCCTCGTGGGGTGCGAGTATGGACACAGGTTGTACATACATTATTCCCGGGTGGATATTCAAATTTGGAACAGCAGATTTTTTTTCGCTTAGTTTTGTTGATCTAACATGCTAAATGGACTTTATTCAAGTTGCCTATTATGAGGTTTTCGGGATGTAATCGATAAAAAATAAAGTGCACTTTATTTGAATACATACCTGTAGTTACGATACAAATATCCTGCCTATGTGGCCGATTAATGTTATTGGCCGCCGTAGCCGAATCTATAGGAGATATTATTAATATCTCACATGGCACTTTTAATAGCTGTCCCGGCGTTTGTACCTCGACGTATGTTTTGATAATCACTGTATGATACCGAGCGTGGGTTGAGGTGAAAGAAGAAATTGGAATGTCATTTTTAATAAGGCTAATATAAAGTCAAGCTGAAATATTTCAATTTTTTTTTTATTAAGCCATTCGAATTACTACACGCAATCTACGAGGTTATTGAACCGCAGCAGCTAAGATTGGCCACTGGGTGGGAAAAGCCGGACCTATGTCCGGCTTTTCAAACCCAGTTGCCAATCTTAAACAAAAAGCCTATGCTTTTTGTTTGCGTGTCTGGCCAAATTAGATGGTATGCGGCCTTTCTGAATTTCCAGACATAGACAACTTATTAAAGTGACGGGCATATAATCTCCGTAATTTTTATTCTAATGCACGTTGGTATGATTAAGGTCACGGGTAGGGCACACTAGCCACGCGAATCGATTTTAATTTGTAGCTACTAAACCGGATCTATTTTAAACAATTTCGGGGTTACATTATCTCGGCAAACACCTATATTACTTATTTAATACTTATAGTTAACTGTTTGGTCCGCTTTTGCACTCAAATTTTGGATTACCGTCCAAATTGGCCGCTTTCGCGTACAAAAACGGACCCAACATTTTTGCATGGGTATTTAATAAATAGTAATAAGTGTTTGCTGAGAGATTACTACCCCGAAATTGATTAAAATATATCCGGTTTAGTAGCTAAAAATTAAAATCGATTGGCGTCGCTAGTGTGCCCTATCCGTCATCTTAATGTATTAATAATACATTTATTTGATACAAAGCAACATCATTCGCTGTATTAGCTTCCACTTCACAGGCACCTTTACCAATGTATTTAAATAGGATATATAATGTGGGTTATTAAGTATTATATTTGTAATCCCTCTTTTGTCTGATATCCATAAACTTGTCTTATGGATATCAGACAAAAGAGGGATTACGAAGTGGGACTTAAGCTAGTAGCACAGAATCATGTTAAGGCAATACCGCGATCTCAGTAGGGCCGTCTAGCGATTTGTATTAATTGTGACGAATATAGGATAAGGGCTGCCACGTATTAAAAATTGAAAATCCGAACATTTTATGAAAAAGGCAAAACTTATACTATTTATTAAATAACCATGCACAAATGTTGGGTCCGTTTTTGTACGCGAAAAATTGATTCACGCCAAAAGCGGCAAATTTTAGCGGTAATCCAAAATTCGAGTGCAAACGCAGACCAAACAGTTAACTATAAGTATTAAATAAATAGTATAGGTGTTTACCGAGAGATTGTAACCCCAAAATTGTTTAAAATAGATCCGGTTTGGTAGCTAAAAATTAAAATCGATTGAAATCGCTAGTGTGCACTACCCTTAATCATACCAACGTGCATTAGAATAAAAATTACGGAGATTATATAAAAAAAGATTAAGATAAGTACAATTTCAAACTTAAATTCTATTTATACTAAAATTAACATTATTATATTTGTACCTGAACTAGGTTTGACCTGTATTTCAGGCAGAAAAGTAAAACAGAAGGCCTTATTTAACTAAGTTTCAACAATAACAATTTTGAAATTTGAAATTAAACGTCCTCCAGGGGGACCTCAGATCCGCTGGAGGGGCGACGTGAAAAGAGTGGCTGGCTCAAACTGGATGCAAAAAGCGCAATTCCGGAAGGAATGTAAAATGCTGAAGAAGCCCTACACAATAGTTGAAACAGGCTAAAGAAGAAGATTCCGTGGCAGTTTCGGGTCTGCTATCGGACGCGTCCCCAGGTGCAGGTCCACTGCTGGGGAGTGGCTTGCTCAGCATACGACTCCGTGGGGGACGACATTACTGGGTGTCCTGGTAGGTCGTACAGCGTTGAAGGGCTGTATTGCGCCAGATAGGGGTGAAGCGCCGAGCGTGATTAGCGGTACGGTCTAGTCCCGGCTGTGGTGTTTCCGACCGCGATTGCGCGGAGATGGACACCCCAGGGGTTTAAGTTAGGGTTGAGTCCCACACACCACCTTGTTCCCTACATGTAGCAAGATGACGGCCATGATGGTTTCCCCTGGAAAAAAAGGGCTAAAGAAGAAGATGAGAAGAAGAATATACCAATATATATAATCATTCGTAGGCGTGCCGTGTGGTTCCCGGCAGAGTAGAATAGGCCACCCTCACTCTTACCAAGGTGTCGTAAAAGGCGACTCCTTAGTCGTCGTTAAAGCTGCTGGCATGATCATCAGCACCCAGAGAAGGAAAACTCTGCATTTATATCAAAACCCTCGCCAACCCGTCTGCCAAGCGTGGTGAGTATGGCAATTACCCCTCATGTTATTGAGGGAGGCCCGTGCCCCAGTGGGGACTTAAATGGGCTGACGATGATTCATGAGCGAAAACCTTCCTCCTCCTCATCATAGCGTGTAATTCCCAGTTGCGTCCAAAGCTGTTGCTCTGGAGCCCGGGGTGCGCTTAGACCATGATTCAGGATTGGGAGAGTCTGATAATTACAATGAAGCGACTGCCCTCTGACTTACGCAACCCTTTAACAGGAGAACCTATTTGTCTGCCTGCGGTGTTTCCGGACCGATACGACCTGCAAACCTTCAAGAAAAGAGCGCCATTTAAAAAGGCCGGCAGCACACCTGTGACTTCTTTGATGTGGCAGGTGTCCATGGGCGGTAATCGCTTACCATCAGGTGATCCGTCTGCTCGTCTGCCACCTATCACATAAAAAAGGTCTCATTTCGTTACTTGATAAATACACGCCGTATGCTACAGAGCGATAAGAAATGGGTCTCGTGTCTTAAGGATAGTTGGAACAATCTCAGAAAATGATGTTCGGCTAATATTTGCTGCAGCAACAACAATACTAAACGCAACGACTCGCGGCAGACGGTAGAGGACTTCATTTATTTTTTAATAACTTGCATTTATTAACGTAATATTTTTAAACGAATTCCTTTACTAAAAGTACCCACTTTTTTTTTCAACCTTACGCTAGAAAAAAATACAATCCCACTATTCATTTATATCCAAAAAAAAAAGTTACATGAATAATGAAATATTGTACCACTACCTATAGGTATACTACTTTTTTGGAATGACAATTATGTATATTTATATGCCCCATTGCAACTTTCTAGGGTCTCTGAACTAGGCTGCGGACAGACGGACAGACGTGGCGAAACTGTAGTGATCGGAACATTTCAAAATAAATACATTAATTTTGCACCTTCCTAAGAGGCCCCCTCCGGGGGTGTGCCGTGTGGTCCCGGCAAAGTAGAATAGGCCACCCTCACTCTAACCGAGGTGTCGTAAAAGGCGACTAAGGTAAACTGCTGGCATGATCATCAGCACCCAGAGAAGGAAAACTCTGCATTTATATCAAAACCCTCGCCAACCCGTCTGCCAAGCGTGGTGAGTATGGCAATTACCCCTCATGTGATTGAGGGAGGCCCGTGCCCCAGCAGTGGGGACTTAAATGGGCTGACGATGAAGAGGCCGGCAACGCATCTACGCTGCTAATGGCGTAGCTGATATCCATGTTTACCATCAAGTGGTGGGAGGCAAACGAGAAAGCGGGTTCTCGTTTGCCTCCCTATCTGATAAAAAAACCGCTATAAAATCAATTTCCTTGACTGTATCGATTTTGCAGGTAATACGGAAAGAAAGTACCTTGGACAAAAGGCTCTGGAAGGCAATTGACCTAATTATTTCAGCAACTTCCCTTTTATTAAACCATTGACCCAATGGGGTATTATGTAATGACCTCGTCTTAGCACGTCCTCCACACGATAGTCGCGATAGATTCGCGGCGGAGTCGGCTTGGAGTCGAAGCGCGGGAGACTATGCTTCCTTCTTTTTTTAACCGAGTTCAAAAAAAAAAAAGAAGAAATTCTCAACTCGATGCGTATATATTTATTTAAATGTTTGTCGCCGGTTACATTGTCATTTATGAACAGATTTAGATTATTCTTTTTTTAAATCGGAATAAGATAGTCCCATAATGGTACCATGATAAGGATGTCAGGATCGGATGATGGAATCCTGGAAAAATTGAAGGGAACCCTCAAATTACTACATTATACACGTAATGTGTTCGTATCTTTATTCACAACTGCACCAGTATTTATGCCTGATTGTATTAATTAGTTGGCTCTGCTGATGATGGAAGGTCAACTCCTCAACGGTAAGAAGTTAAAGGATAACTGTTTCAATACTGTACTCACAATTAGTTTGTTAGTTATTTGGCGGGGGTGGAGGAGGGAATGGGGAGGGGGGGGGGGTGCCAAAAAATTAGACAAAATTGAAAAAAAAATAATTCATTCATCCATACGCACGAAACGAAATGACAAAATGGCGGCGGAGTTGTGGCACGCAGAAAATTGTGCCGCCCCACTCAAAAACCTATCAGGAACCTTTTACCATAGAACTAGAAGTCAGCGGAATGTGAAAAACATCACAGAGTGTGAAAGAGATCCAACCGGCCCTGACGCAGATTCTGTATAGGTGAGGTAGAGAAAGAACGTCGCCCAGCACGTCACCCCAGTTCTAACGGTTTCGCGCAGATTTTCAAGGATGCCTTTCTCACAGACGAGCACCCTAAACAGACTGACCCTTTTCTTATAAAGCCATACTTGAAAAACCGCGCGAAGCCATCAGTATTGGGATGACGTTCCTGGTGATAATCTATCTCTACCGCACTCGTATAGAGTTGCGTTAAAGCTGCGTCAGGGCTGCTTCTTATATCTCTTTCACACTCAGTGACGTTTTTTTCGAAAATGGCACATTTTGTAAAAAGGCACAGTCTGTTTAGGATGCATGTTTATGCCTATTACTAAATGAAATGAAACGTATAAAAGTAAATAATATGTCCTCCGTTACCTATGAAATTGCCCTTTTGTATGGCGATTTTCTTAAGATGACGGGTAGGGCACTATAGCGACGCCAATCGATTTGAATTGTAACTACTAAACCTGATTTATTTTAAGCAATTTCGGAGTTACAACCTCTCGGCAAACCTTATCATCATCATCATCAGCCCATTTAAGTCCCCACTGCTGGCCTCCCTCAATCACAAGAGGGGTAATTGCCATACTCATCACGCTTGACAGACGGGTTGGCGAGGGTTTTCATATAAATGCAGAGTTTTCCTTCTCTGGGTGCTAATGATCATGCCAGCAGCTTTACCTTAGTCGCCTTTTACGACACCTCGGTAAGAGTGAGGGTGGCCTATTCTACTCTGCCGGGGACCACACGGTCACGGCACGGCAAACCTTATACTATTTATTAAATAACCATGAAAAAATGTTGGGTCCAACGCGTACGCGAAAAATTTATTCACGCCAAAAGCGGCCACTTTTGGCATGCATCAATTTGTCGCGTACAAAAACGTCGCTAGTGTGCTTGAATCAAAATATATTTATAGTATGGTGACTTTTTGCTTATTAAAGGAGTTATACATCTTATTGTGTCTAAAAAAACGGCAATTTCAAAAGTAAAGACCTATTGTTTGAATAAATTATATTTGAAAATTTTTATCGGTTGAGTATAAATCCCATCAAATTAAATGTTTGTCGAAGGTAGAATAAATCATCGCCAAAGTCGCAACACGATCTTTAAGTAATTATTCCAGCAACCTGAATCTAATTGTACTAAAACCGAGTTTACGTTAGATACGTAGGTTCGGTTCTCGTTAATTATTCGCGGGCTACTTTGAGCATCTGTTGCCTCAGAAACAGAAACTTTGACACCTGCCGATTAGGGTTGTTGGCCAAACTTCGTCCTAATTGTATAGTTGTTGGTACAGTTTATACAAAGCCAGTATACAGGGAATTTTTCTCTTTTTTTCTTTTATGTGATAGGTGGCAGACGAGCAGACGGATGCCCGCCGCCGCCCATGGACACCTGCAAGACCAGTGGAGCCACAAGTGTGCTGCGAACCTTTAAACTTAACTTAAACAGTCTAAGTGTACCGCCTCTATAATGGGGAATGCTCTGATGAGTTATTTCAACTTATCCCATCCTCCCCTTTCCGCTTCCGAACAACACGTGCTGGACAGCGTTGCCATCCGCATACCACCCAGACAATGGCGGCGCGCACCAAGAGGATTGGTTCCCCGTTCCTGCCCTGAGCCATCAAGACATGGAATGCCCTCCCAGCTCATGTGTTTCCTCCTTCATACAATTCGGGGTTTTTAGCCGGGGCGTGAAGCGGCATCTCAGCAGGCCATGGGGGTAAGGATGGCAGACTCAATGGGTACCTTGCTACCTTGTTAGTTCTTTTGGGCCTCTCAGCCTCATATTTGGATCAGGCGGAGTGAGGTCATCCTGATTGGCTTTTATATAAAAAAAAAACTCCCATGGGAGAGCCACGCTTTGGCATAAATAAGTGGGCTATTACTATGATACGGAGGAAAGGAGGTTAAAAGGTTGTGACTTCACTGGTGTCGCGGATGTCTGCTACCTACAACATAAAAAAAACTGCCCTTTCTGAAACACAGCACAGTGCGCTGCTACTCCTAAGTGGGCAATTTCTAAAATATCAGCCTCCTGAATCGAAGAAATACACTGTCAAGCTACAAGCGTCTGTCCTGTGTTTCACTGAGTGAGTGAGGGTACCAGACGTTCATTTCGAGAATAAAGGGGAAAAGGTTGGCAGAACGACAAATAATGTATTATTCTGAAAACCCTAGCATTTTTTTTTTGTTCTGGCTGCTATGCGTCGGTGAAGACTTCTAGGGGGGTCTTGGACCCTAATGTTTTCTATTTTACTGGCCGGATGGCGCAATTGGTTGTGACCCTGCCTCTTACGCCAAAGGTCGTGGGTTCGATCCCCACCCTGGGCAAACATTCGTGCGATGAACACTTGTGTTTGTTCGGTGTCTGGGTGTAATATATGTATTTGTGTTCCTCTGTTGTCTGATATCTGTAACACAAGTACTTAAGCTACTTAGTACGGAATCAGGTCAACGTATGAGATGTTGTAAGAATTATTATTATTACTATTTGACAAATCTGCTAATAAAAATTTGTTAGTAATTTCCGTCTAATCTTTGCAGCCCTTTGCAAGACAAAGTAACCAAACCAACACAGCCTAACATGTTCAGGATGATAATTATATATCATCGTCAGCCCATTTATGTCCCCACTGCTGAGGCACGGGCCTCCCTCAATCACATGGGGGGTAGTTGCCATACTCACCACGCTTGGCAGACGGGTTGGCGAGGGTTTTGATATAAATGCAGAGTTTTCCTTCTCTGGGTGCTGATGATCATGCCAGCAGCTTTACCTTAGTCGCCTTTTACGACACCTCGGTAAGAGTGAGGGTGGCCTATTCTACTCTGCCGGGGACCACACGGCCATATTACATATATATACAGATTGTGAATTACATATTTTTTCAATTTTTTTTTATATGCTAGAGGCGGACAAACGAGAAAGCGAGTCACCTGATGGAAAGTAATCATCACCGCCCGTGAACATCCGCGAAATCGGAGAGATCGCTAATGTGTTGCCGGCCTTTTTAAAAAAGAGTACGCTTTTCTCTTGAAGGTCCCTAAGTCCTAGCCGTCCGGAAATACTCAGCCAAACCGTTCCACAGAACTGAGGTACGTGGTAGAAAGTTCCGGGAAAAACGCATAGTATTAGACCGCCATCCATCGAGATGATGAGGATGGAATGACAATCGCTTGCATGTGGTTCAACGTAAGAATACGGCTGCAGAGAGTAGATCAAACAGTTCTTCAGAGCACTCCCCATGATAGATGCGGTATAAAATGCTGAGGGAAGCTGTCCCGCCGCAATGCTGGAGGATCAAGTCGACTAGAGAGAGTCAAGTCACCGACTATTCGAGCAGCCCTATAATGCATATTTCTACCATTAGCTCGGCAGTGAGTGCTAAATATCGTAAGGAAACCTGCACGTTTTGGATAGTTACTAAAACGTGTAACCATGATCCAGTTGCTCTGATTCCCTCTTCAAGGGTTGCGAAGGTCAGGCAGTCGCTTAATTGTAATTACCATCATCATCATCATCATCAGCAACCCACACTCGTCCACTGCTGGACATAGGTCTCCCGTAATGCACGCCACTGCTCCCGATTTTCGGCCACTCTCATCCAGCCCACACCAGCCAGCCTTCAAATGTCATCATCCCATCTTGTCGCAGGGCGTCCTACACTACGCTTACCGAGTCGCGGTCTCCACTCAAGGACTTTACGGCTCCAACGACTATCAGTTCTGCGGCTAATATGACCAGCCCACTGCCACTTCAGTTTGCTAATTCCATAATTACCATACTCCCCAAATAATAAATCATGGTACTCTGAGCTCCAAAGCGACAGCCTTGGATGCAACCGGGAATTACACTCTAAAGATGAAGGGGGAGACAGCTTTTGAATTAACTAGAACGTGCAGTCTTGCCCATAAACAACCAATACGGTTGATTTTGGACCTCTGTCAAACAGTACGCCATCTAGCGGATTTTTCACACGCGAAAATCCTGAACTGTCGTCTGCTCACGGCGAAGCAAAAAGCACTTCAAAATTCTTCGACATACTAAGGTCTCCGGTAGCTTAGTCGGCAAAGCTGTTGACCGGTTAGCAATAGATCATGAGTTCGAGTCCCACCCGAAGACTGTCGAAAAATGTTTAAGGTGGCAGGTAGGGCACACTAGCGACGCCAATCAATTTTAATGTTTAGCTACTAAACCGGATCTATTTTAAACAATATCGGGGTTACAACTTCTAGGCGAACACTTATCATCATCATCATCATTTCAGCCAATAGATGTCCACTGCTGGACATAGGCCTCCCCCAATGTTCTCCACACAGATCAGTCCTGTGCCTCCCGCATCTAATGGATTCCCGCGATCTTCACCAGACACCACCATGGTTATTTAATAAATAGTATAAATGTTTTCCGAGAGGTTGTAACCCTGAAATTGTTTGAAAATTTGTGATTGTGAGAGCCATGTTTCGGCATGAATGGGTCGGCTCAACCGGAGCGATACCACGGCCTCGCAAAAAACCGGCGTCAAGCAGCACTGTGGTTTGTTTCGCTGCGCGAGTGAGGGTCCCGCAGGCCCAATCAGGGGGAAAGAGGGGTTTAAAGGTCGGCAGCGCACTTGTGACTCCACTGGTCGCGGATGTCCATAGGTGGCGGTAATCGCTTACCATCAGGTAATCCGTCTGCTCGTTTGCCACCTATCACAAAAAAAGATGATATCTATGATGGAAGCCTTTGCCCTGCAGTGGGGCAGTATATAGGCTGATACCACGGATCATAAATATGATCTGTGGCTTCGCTTTATATCTTCAACCTGATTCTGGACATCAACCCTAAAAGTGCAAACTTAATATTTTAAATTGTATAATGCAGGCTGACAAATTTAATAAATAGTATAAATGTTTTCCGAGAGGTTGTAACCCTGAAATTGTTTGAAAAGATCCGGTTTAGTAGCTAAAACTTGAAATCGATTGGCGTTGCTAGTGTGCCCTACCCGTCACCTAAAGTGCATTATTTACCTTAAAATAAATTGCAAAAGATTACTTTAACCAAAAAATTCATATTAACGTTACCCTTTCATAGTCAAGTAAAAGTAAATAAACGTTTGTATTTCCTAGTCTGGAAAAAATTGAAAGCCTAAAAAAGCATCTACGAGTAAGTTCATACAATCTTAACCACATAATACCCTTAGGAACAATTCTCATCTCACTTCATAAACATCAAAGCTATAAAACAACATACTGTATCGACCTAGAAAAACTCATAGCTTGTAAGTATCTTTTTTACCCTACCCATTTCATTTTTGGAGGCCATTTTACAACGTACCGCAGAACCCTTAGGTTGCTTACAGACGAGCGACTACTGCCTGCGACAAAGATATAAAATATTTGTTCTAAGTATATGTAAGTTCTACATACAGTATGGCTATTCCCCACTCGCCGCTGAAAGCATCACCCGACCCTCTGCTTGGTTACCTCACAGTTGCCCTTCAATTTCGTTTCTCACTCACACAAACACATTATTGTGTGATTTTTTTCCTGACTACCTACGATATGTGTGTTCGGAGACTTTATTTGACAATGTTGATTGGCTACTCGGCGGACAAACGAGCAAGTGATTCACCTGATGGAAAGTATTCAACGCAGCCCATGAACGGATGTTCATGCTGCTTTCCATAAATCAGAGAGATCGCTAATGTATCGCCGGCCTTTTTAAAAAAGAGTACGCTCTTCTCTTGAAGGTCCCTAAGTCGTAGCCGACGGGAAATATTTCCACAGCCAAACCGTTCCACAGAACTGAAGTACGTCAAGTTACCCTGGTTGACCTTGGGACCGTCCTTATGTCTGGGGCACAAGTGCTATTTTTCCACTGCAGGGGAGTAACTTTATCTGACGTTGACTGTACGTGGTAGAAAGTTCCGCGAAAAACGCACAGTATTAGACCGCCATCCATCGAGATTATGCGGATGGAATGACAATCGCTTGCGTGTGGTTCCATGTAAGAATTCAGCTGCAGGGAGTAGATCAAACCGTTCCTCACCATGATAGATGCGGTATAGAATGCTAAGGGAATTTATATCCCGCCGCGGAGCTAGAGGATCAAGTTTGATGATGATGATGATGACTCTTTCATTCAAGTTCTATCACGTATTCCTTTCACACTTTCATTCCGCATACTGTTTCTTTCTTTCATTCATGACTGTGTGATTAGAACGCGTTTATTTTGTACATTTTGTCAAGAGTGTCCGAGGTGGGATTTAGGTCTAGTGGTATTACCTACACTACTAAAACAGTCTTAGCATTAATAAAGTCTTCAGTGTAATAACTATACGGTTGAACAAAATTATTGACCGGCCTGAGTCGCATTCAATCCGCTCACGATGATAATGTGACAATACCTCTTATCTAACAAATTAACTATAACTTATAATCAACCTTAACATCAATGACATAAGGCAGTAATTTTCTCGAAAAATCTTGTTAAATAGAAGGTATTAGCACATCATCGTCGAATATGCTGGCGTGCGCGTGCTGGCCGCAATAAATGGACAATACAGAAAAAAAATATTACCATTTTTATACGCTGTTCGAATAAAGAAAAAAAAAGATGACCCATATTTTTTAGTTTTATTAAACGTGTGTTTTATTGAAATGTATATTTTTAAAATGATTAATTAATTATGTCGTGGCGTTGTCTTGAGGCTTAACGTATATGTATAATAAAAAACGTTAGGTGACTGGTCATGTCATTGTTTGATGTTTGGCTTTTGGATTACCTTTTTTTTTAATCAACGTGAGCAAAGGCGTTATTAATTTGTTATGACGAGTATTGACGTCACATAATGATTTTTACATTTTATTTTTTTCTCCATAAACATCTGCCAAAATTTATTGAAAATATTTTTCTTAAATGTCTTTGAGTCTAAACTAGAAATAGTCATTTTTCATAATTCGGCGGGTATGGCTAAAACAAGCCGCATGGGCTGATGCAATTCAAAGGTTAAATTAGTGTCGAGTGAGTTTCTTGGACCAAATAGAGTCTTAAAACCTGCGATTGCTTTTAAAGTGATATCCGCTGAATCTTTAGGTCGATAAAACGAAAACACCGGCGTTTTATTGAGTGACTGTGACTTTGACTGACTTCGACTGTTGACTACCTACTTATTCTCAATAAGTTACTTGACATTGGCGAATTATCTTCGGGTAGAACCATAAATTAAAAAAAAAGTTATTTTTCATTTTGGATATTAATGTTTTGTCGTATTGTCCATTGCCGTATGGTACTGGGTGTATACTTATTTACAAATTCCTTTCTACAATGCGTAGTGCATGTGCGGTAAACGCATTCTGCTTTTCCGCATAATAATCGCATTTTGTCTGTATTTCCGACCGCTTTCGCAGTGCCTGTGCTAAAAACAGTGACGACACGAAGTTTGTCGCGTGTCCGCGTCACCGTTTTTGTCACAGCCGTTCGCTTGCATAATATCGCTCGTCTGTTAGTCCTCTTCAAGAAATGAATTTGCTGAAGAAAATATTTTGAGATATATTTATGTGCATAAAACTTGGCTTTTTAACCGCAGCGTGGGATGAAAATAGCCATGAATTAATGAGGGGATTTCTTCACCCTGTATAATAAGGGTGGTGGTGTAGAATAAGCGATAAATAATACTATAATTTCGTTAGTAAATTGTAGAACGCAAGTCATGGTAAAATTGACAATTAATAAAGAAAGGAATGTTAATTTCTTTCGGCCAATATTTCAGCTAGGTTTTTGGGAAAAAAAACTATAGGTATAAAAAGATTATTTCATAATGTTTCAGAATCGATCTATTATCTATACATATTAAACACAGGTGTGTGTATTCTCTGCTAAGGTGTCACCTTTCCTATCCTATCCCACTCTTCAGAACACCCCCTTACCAATACAGGATAGTCTCAGCATCCTTGGCATCGGTGTTCGTAGCAACCTAAATCAACGGGACTATATCGAGAGCGTAATAAGAACTGCTTCCCGTAAACTCGGGATTCTGAACAGAGTGAGACGGTATTTTACTCCGGCGCAGCTCTGTCTCTTGTACAAGGCACATGTTCGCCCGTGTGTGGAATATTGCTCCCATCTCTGGGATGGTTCTGCTAAGTACTTGCTAGAGGCTCTCGACAGGTTGCAGCGACGTGCTATCCGTATTGTTGGAGATTATGAGGTGACTAAGTCCCTAGAACCTCTTCAGCTACGTAGAGACATTGCCAGTCTAAGTCTTCTCTACCGCCTCTATAACGGGGAATGCTCTGATGAGTTATTTCAACTTATCCCATCCTCCCCTTTCCACTTCCGAACAACACGTGCTGGACAGCGTTGCCATCCGCATACCATCCAGACAATGGCGGCGCGCACCAAGAGGTTTGGCTCCTCGTTCCTGCCCCGAGCCATCAAGGCATGGAACGCCCTCCCAGCTCATGTGTTTCCTTCTTCATACAATCCGGGGTCTTTTAGGCGGGGCGTGAAACGGCATCTCAGCAGGCCATTAGGGTGAGGATGGCAGACACAATGGGTACTTTGTTAGTTCTTCTGTGCCTGTCAGCCTCATTTTTGGATTTCACGGCCGCTTACCATCAGGCGGAGTGAGGTCATCCTGATTGGCCTTTCTATATAAAAAAAAAAAAAACATATATTATAAATAAAGTAAAGCTGCTGGCATGATCATCAGCACCCAGAGAAGGAAAACTCTGCATTTATATCAAAACCCTCGCCAACCCGTCTGCCAAGCGTGGTGAGTATGGCAATTACCCCTCATGTGATTGAGGGAGGCCCCTGCCCCAGCAGTGGGGACTTAAATGGGCTGATGATGATGATGATGATATTATAAATACCCTATCAATAGTTATACATATGTCTAATAAAATCTTCAACCAAACTAGATCATTAGTTTTTGAGAAAAAAAATTGTACAACGAATTTAACTTGACCGTGGGAGAGCCATGTTTCGGCATGAATGGGCCGGCTCAACCGGAGCGATACCACGGCCTCGCAAAAAACCGGCGTCAAGCAGCGCTTTGGTTTTTTTCGCTGCGTGAGTGAGGGTACCTGAGGCCCAATCGGGAGGGGGTTTATAGGTCGGCAGCGCACTTGTGACTCCACTGGTGTCACGGATGTCCATGGGCGGTGGTAATCGCTTACCATCAGGTGATCCGTCTGCTCGTTTGCCACCTATCACAAAAAAAGATGATATCTATGATGGAGGCCTTTGCCCTGCAGTGGGACAGTATATAGGCTGATACCACGGATCATAAATATGATCTATGGCTTTGCTTTATATCTTCAACCTGATTCTGGACATCAACCCTTAAAGTGCAAACTTAATATTTTAAATTGTATAATGCAGGCTGACGAATTCATTATTTTGCATAACAAAACCATAATAAGTAAGCCGAGGTGGAACAATACACCGGGCGATAATAATGCGGCCTTGTTTCCTTAGTATAAGGTTTAATTTACCTCAGAAATTCTCATGAACTGGAGTTTAAGTGTGACAGGAACAGCTTAACTACCTAGTTTATTACTCCGTCATAAATAATAATACTATAGTAAGTACATTTTAGACTTTAAGTAATAAAAACAAGGAGACATACAAAAAGGGAAGGATAGCACAGAATAAATTTTCACAGATTACCTGATGGTAAGCGATTGTTGCCGTCCATGGACACCCGCGACACCAGTGGATTCACAAGTGCGCTGCAAACCTTTAAACCCCCTTTCCACCGGATTTTCCCACCGGTACCCTCACTCACCGTGCCGTGCCGTGCCGTGTGGTCCCCGGCAGAGTAGAATAGGCCACCCTCACTCTTACCGAGGTGTCGTAAAAGGCGACTAAGGTAAAGCTGCTGGCATGATCATCAGCAAAATGAGAAGGAAAACTCTGCATTTATATCAAAACCCTCGCCGACCCGTCTGCCAAGCATGTTGAGTATGGCAATTACCCCTCATGTGATTGAGGGAGGCCCGTGCCCCAGCAGTGGGGACTTAAATGGGCTGATGATGATGACCCTCACTCACGCAGCGAAACAGCACAGTGCTGCTTCACGCCAGTTTTCTGTGAGGCCGTGGAATCCTTCCCGTTCCGCCGGCTCCTTCATGCCGAAGCGTGGCTCTCCCACGGTCAAATGTCTACTAACGCTATTAAAAGGAAATTCACATATAAGGTCGTCTTGACCATAGTGATACCATAGCCTAACAGAAATCTAGCAGAAACAGCGCTGACGCTGTTTCACTGAATGAGTGAGTTGACAGGAGGCCCAAGCCGCAGTGAAGGGCACTTTAACCGTGGGAGTCACGCTTCGGCATGAATGATTGATACCACGGCCTCACGGAAAACCGGCGTGAAGCGGCACTGTACTGTGTTTCGCTGCGTGAGTGAGGGTACTGGAGGCCCTGGGGTTTAAAGTTGCCAGCGCACTAGCGACTCCACTGGTGTCCATGGGCGGCGGCAATCGCTTACCGTCAGGTGATCCGTCTGCTCATGTCCCACCTATTACATAAAAAAAAGTTGGCAGCAAAAAAAATCTTAATACTTCACTTTATGGATTCACCATTGTACTTTTTTAAAAAAAAGTTTGTTAATCTAAACAAAACATACGAGCTTGCGGTCCATCTGATGGTAAACGGTAACCGCCGCTCATAGACATCAACAATGCCGGAGCACAGTCATGCCGCTGCCTACCGTGAAAGAA
Organism: Marasmia exigua; assembly: GCA_019059595.1. NCBI lineage: Eukaryota > Metazoa > Arthropoda > Insecta > Lepidoptera > Crambidae > Marasmia > Marasmia exigua. The sequence continues at coordinate 21,535,922 of CM032481.1, read as the reverse complement.
GAACTCTTTTCAAACCTCGTTTAAAAAACAAAAATTAAAAAACTCACGTCCATAGGTCACCTTAATTAATAATCTTTTTATTCTTACAAAAAAAAGCCAAAGGTAGGTACTATCTTTGTTACATAAAAGTTTTCCATTACATTGTGCACTAAGTGCTCTAACTTTGGGGGATGTAATAAATCTCGGACAACGGCTACGTGGCCGGATGCGGGCGGCCACGGCCCGATAGCGTTATACGCATGCTCGCTTTAGAAAATGTGAAAAAATGTGTTAGTCGGTTTTTCGCATTAACTTCGACAATGGTAACTTTGTAACATCTTTTGTACATTATGGTTTAAATGACCTGCTGTTCCATAGAAAATGGATGGTATGGAGCTGTTTTATTTTGCTTATTTTTTTATTTAAATTGCCAAAAGAACTTTATTTATGATACCAACAGTTCTTCGTCGTCAACAGGGGCGGCTTTAGCCCAAAAAGGGCTCGGGCGCAATCAATAACCTGGCGCCCTCTTGTTTCAAAATGCTCGAATAAAATGGAATACAACATGTTCGACTACCTATGGGCAGTCGCTTCGTTCCCATCATCCCGAATCCTACATAAAAGTCAAAATCCTCCCCCTCCTTTTCTCATTTTCTTTGTCTATATTCTCTTTTTTTTTTGATTGGAGATTTCTACTGTCATACACAAGGCACACACACCAAACCCACAATCATGCGCAAGCACATTTACTGACCGGATGGCGCAATTGGTAGTGACCCTGCTTCTTGCGCCAAAGGTCGTGGGTTCGATCCCCACCCTGGACAAACATTCGTGCGATGAACACTTGTGTTGGTTCGGTGTCTGTAATATATGTATTTAAGTATATATTTGTGTTCCTCTGTTATCTGATATCTGTAACACAAGTGCTTAAGCTACTTATTACGGAATCAGGTCACCGTATGAGATGTTGTGAGAATTATTATTATTATTATTTACATTAATATAATCTTCATGCTAATTCTTCATCAACTAAATAAGCTAAACTTCTACAGCGAAAATATAACACCACAGCATTCAGTTCCAGAAGCGTTGTTTAGCCGAGCTTTGAGCTTATTCTCAGGGAACTTTAAGCTTCCGTCACGGAATATGATTAATTATGCGGCAGCAGCCACTGCACCGTTTGTGAGGAGTCATAGTGTATAGTGGACCAGTAGCAAGACTATGTGTGTGCGGTCAGGTGTGCCGAGATGTCAGTATCAGTGAGGCTCTTCTCGATATTATACAATAGACTGCGCCCGCTACGTTACTCACGCAATTTTAGTCTTTATTACAATAGTCTTCATTCATACTTCAAACCCGTGTAACTACCCCCTTAGGGGTTGAAAGATCAAAAGTCACTCTTTTTATTGAAAGCCGATACCCAAACATTAATTTTAAGATTCTAACTTTTAAACCGTCTTATCCCCCGTACTGCATTTCATACTCTAAATAACTCCTTCAAAGGTTGATTTTACAAAATCGTTTAAATGAATTACTTTTTATTTTAATTATACGTATATATACAAATTTTTACTTTCCTAACATCAAAGATGACGGACTTCCATACAAACTTCAAACCCCCTTTTCACCTCCTTAAGGGTTGAATTTATAAAAATGTTAAAACAACTTGTTCTTGGTATAAGGAAAACGTAAAGCGATTATCAAGATTCTTACTATAAAATGGCTAAACCCCCATACTGTCATTTTATCCCCTATTTTACCCTGTTTAAGGGTGATTTTCAAAACACGTTAAATGGGTTACTTTTAATTTCAAATTATTAGTCTGAATACAATTTTTTAAATTTCTAACATCAAAGATGGCGGACTTTCATACAAACTTTTAACCCCCTTTTTACCCCCTTAAGGGTTGAATTTTCAAAAATCCCTTCTTAGTGCTCACTTTCATTTTTACAGGAGCTCCTTTCCCAAATTTCAAGTTTCTAGGGTCAGTAGTTTGGGCTGTGGGTGCATTCCTATTCCCCCATTCATGATCCATAGGTCGCTGGTTCAAATCCGGCTCGAAGGACCAGCTGGTCACAAGGAGGCTTCGTACGGGTGCAGAGACGGGAGATAAATAACGTTGGACACGAATTGTTTAAATTTGATGTACTTCTTGAATAATACAATTACAAATTTGCTATATGTACGTGTGTCCTACGCGCTGTGAAGAGGCGAGTGAGCGGCCGAGCGCGCGGTGGGGAGGGGGCCGGCCGGCTAACGGTATTTGGCGTTAACAACTCAGGTTCTCCTTTTATATAGATAGATAGACGTGCACCCTAAAAGGATTGTGCCTTTTTATAGAAAGTCATACTTGAAAAACCGCACGAAGCCGTTCGTACTGGGGTGACGTGCTGGGCGACGTTCTTTCTCTACCGCACCCGTATAGAATCTGCGTCAGGGCCGGTCGGATCTCTTTCACACTCTCTGACGTTTTTTTTTCCGAAAATAGTACATTCCGTTTAAAGCGTGTGTTTTCTAGTTACATGATATTATCTTCTCTCTCTCTCTCTCTATCACTCTCTCTATCTCTCTCTCTCTCATTTAAGAGCGTCGCTCTTATCGGTGGAGTAGTCGAGAGAGGAAAGGTCTCTTGACTCTGCCAGCACCTTTAATTCTTTGTACAACATGACTTTGCTTTTTAGATTTCCGTAGCCAAATGGCAAAAAACGAAACCCTTGTAGATTCGTCATATCTGTCTGTCTGTCCGTCCGGCCGTATGTCACTGCCACTTTTTTCCGAAAAAATAAGAACTATATTATTGAAACTTTTTTGAACTTTTCGACAAAAAAGGAAAAACATATGGGGGTCCACATAATTAGAACTGAAACTGAATCAATTTTTCGCGTACGCGTTGGACCCAACATTTTTTCGCGTACAAAATAGGACCCAACATTTTTGCATGGGTAATTAATAAGATTAGTATAAGTGTTTGCTGAGAGGTTGTAACCCCGATTTTTAGGGTTCCGTAGCCAAAATGGCAAAAACGGAACCCTTATAGTTTCGTCATGTCCGTCTGTCCGTTTGTCCGTCTGTCCGTCTGTCACAGCCGATTTACTCGGAAACTATAAGTACTACAGTGATGAAATTTGATGGGAATATGTGTTGTATGAACCGCTACAAAAATATGACACTAAATAGTAAAAAAAAGAATTGGGGGTGGGGCCCCCCATACATGTAACTGAGGGATGAAATTTTTTTTTTTCGATGTACATACCCGTGTGGGGTATCAATGGAAAGGTCTTTTAAAATGATATAAAGTTTTCTAAAAAACATTTTTCTTAAAGTGAACGGTTTTTGAGATATCAGCTCTCAAAGTCGTAAAAAGTATGTCCCCCCCCCCTCTATTTTTATAACTACGGGGTATAAAATTCTAAAAAAAATAGAGGTGATGCATGCTAATTAACTCTTTCAACGATTTTTGGTTTGATCAAAGTATCTCTTATAGTTTTTGAGATAGGTTGATTTAACTGTAATTTTGGACTTTGCTGCTACGGAACCCTTTGTGCGCGAGCCCGACTCGCACTTGGCCGGTTTTTTTTAAAACAAACCGGTTTAGTAGCTAAAAATTAGTAGCTAAAAATTGGCGTCGCTAGTGAGTCCTACCCGTCGCCTTAAGCTGTGGTTGTGTGGCGCAGTCCGAGGGTGGAAGGTCTGATTTGTGTATTCGCTTTTTGTTGTCAGAATACATTTGAGTGAGGCAAATGCCTTGGAAATAATGAAAGCAAAACCTATTATAATATCATCTACATACGTCCACATGTCAACCCCCACAAATCTGTCTCATTTCCTTAATTCAATATCTACTTTTATCTTACACAAAATTTCATTAAAAATAAGAAATTATTAAGTATTTAGATAGCTAGTCTTCTCTCATATGTGATAGGGTCAACATAATAGCTCAACTCTATTTGATGAAAAATAAATCTATAATAAAATTTGTTGTAGTAACAAATTGAAAAATTAATTTCTTGTCATACAATGCTTCTAAACTTAATATGCGTACTATTAAATTTTCATAAATTTGAATGCATTTTTATATATTTGAATGAATTTAACTACTGCTTATTTAACTTAGAAGGCTCATAAACAAGAAAATAACATATTTTATCAAGCTGAAAGAACATCTTCTTTTTTTGGTCCAAGTGCCGGCCAGAAAAAATATGTTTTCTGGTGGACTCTTCTCTCTGATTTCTTACTAGCACCAAAGCTCGCTATGCCAAATCTTGACAATTGAACATCAGAGAGACAAGTAATAATAGAATACATCAAAAAAAATTTCGGCCGGCACTTTCATATTGGGACCAGAAATATATGAAAGTCTGAGGATCACCTTTTGAACATTTTTCCTTTTTACCATTATTTTTCCAGTTTATTAAAAAAATATGCAATCTCCGATCTGATCATCACCCCTATTGCGTTTTATAACGCGACCGCGCCGCAAGGCCGACCGCAAGGACTCCGCAATCGATACGACCGCGTAATCAGATACACGCACTGTCCAGTTGTATGCCGTGTGGTCATGCCTTAGTTTGCAAGTGCAAAGTCAGGGTGAAGTCGAGTGGTAAGTTAATTTGTAATATCTTATTAATTTTAATTAATAATAAATAAGTATAAAATAAATAAATATTTCACAACATCACATACATTGATCTGACTCCAAGATAGGTAGCTCAAGCACCTGTGTTACGGATATCAGAATCAACAGCGAAATTACAAATATATACATATAATACTTTTCTTTGGTAAATACATACTTATAATACATACAAAAACACCCAGACCAATACAAACAGACATGTTCATGCAACACAAATGTTTGTAATGTGCGGGGATTGAACCCGCAACCCTTGGACCAAAGGCAGCGTTCACTACCATTGTTCCAAACGTGTCGTCGATCTGAATTTGGACCGATAAGTTACAAATGGATTGCCTGGAAGATGTCACTGCTCGCGGTACGACCTCCGATAGTGTATTATGTTAGTCGAGTGGTTTAAGTACCGGACCGTGATCTTGGGGTCCTGAGTACGAATTCCGGGTCGAGCAAAAAGTATGTTTCGAATTTTTCTAACATAAGTCAGGTTCGTGATTAAGCCTAGTCCCGTTTTTATTTCTGTGATGGTGGCCTTTGCCCTTCAGTAGGACAGTTTATAAGCTGATTTTACTTTACCTTACTAGGATACCTTTAAATGAACCTCTAACTTTTATGTGCATTTATCTATTACCTTGTATTCTGTTCCGCATTGTTTTGACTGACCGGATGGCGCAATTGGTAGTGACCCTGCCTCTTACGCCAAAGGTCGTGGGTTCGATCCCCACCCTGGACAAACATTCGTGCGATGAACACTTGTGTTTGTTCGGTGTCTGGGTGTAATATATGTATGTAAGTATATATTTGTGTTCCTCTGTTGTCTGATATTTGTAACATAAGTGCTTAAGCTACTTAGTACGGAATCAGGTCAACGTATGAGATGTTGTGAGAATTATTATTATTATGTTTGTCAGTTGTTCCATAACCACGGGCAATTATGTCCCGGACTTTTGGAAGGCGTGCGTGGGGCCGAAGCCAACACGTAGAGGCCCGTTCAATTGACAGTTTTACTATAATGTGATGTGACAACAGCCGACGACTATCCCTGTATACACTACAGAAGTGTAGCCAAGGACAGTCCCCGGTTGGCATAAGACTATTGAAAATAATGGAAAACATAATGAACTGGGCTATTGGGTTGAGGTGTTAGTGGACCGGTTAACTGGTACTATGGAGAGACTATGGCACCTGCCCGATCAATGATAAAAATCACGAAAAAATGGGCAGGTGGTGACTCGCCACTCACTAGATGGGCCCCCTATAATAAGCTACCAGGAAGCCAAGCAAAAGCTAGCTACCAGATATAGCAAGGCGGGCAACATTGGTGTGAGCAGCTCAGGGTACCGAGAGGTGTACACCGCTTTCTACCCAGTGTCTGTGGTGACAGACACTGTGCCAACTCGCGACTTATGCATCTTTCACTTCCACCCTGCGAACATATAGCTCTGACATCCCACTCTGGCCGGCTGGTGAAGGCAAGCCAGAGGTGAAAGTCCTGCAGCCCCTGCTGGGGTCCACCCCAGCCGGCCAATAAAGGCAAGCCGGGGAGAGGGGCCTGATCGACTTTCGGGGATATGGGAGCCAAGGGACGTCACTTCCCTTTCAGCGCGCCACAACGCTGCCCTGGGGAGACTAACTGCACTGATGAGAGTTGTTGCTCTTAAGCAAGAGCACCAACTCTCGCCAGCGGGCGATAGGGTCGTCACTTCCCTACGCACTTATTATAATTATTATTGTTATCTTACCTTATGGATTCTGCTTAGTCTGCCATGTAAAAAATTATTTAATGGCTTTGTAAGCTAAAACGGTGTTAATAAAGCAGTTTATACGTTTAAAACAAAATATTTTTTTACAATTAGTTCGAAATAAATATAAATACTGCTTCATAACGCCGTTTAAGTTAACAAGTGCCGGGAGCCGTGTGGTCCCGGCAGAGTAGAATAGGCCGCCCTCACTCTTACCGAGGTTCGAAACATACTTTGTCGTAAAAGGCGACTAAGGTAAAGCTGCTGGCATGATCATCAGCACCCAGAGAAGGAAAACTCTGCATTTATATCAAAACCCTCGCCAACCCGTCTGCCAAGCGTGGTGAGTATGGCAATTACCCCTCATGTGATTGAGGGAGGCCCGTGCCCCAGCAGTGGGGACTTAAATGGGCTGATGATGATGATGATGAATGAATATTTATGAATAAGACAAGTATTTTATTTAAGTTATGTTAATGTCTGCAAATGTCAAGTGAGAGAACGATCTACTGATAATTTGAGTATATTTATGTAACTCGCATGTTATCTATTAGTAGTATAATTATTTATGCATTATTTCATGTCTATTAGAAGAAACCCAAAGGAGCTCGGTTTTGCAGCTGTGACTTTGCGTTAAGAAACCGCATCGTTATACACTAAGCTTATTTTATCGTAAATCCCCGATGAAAGGAACATGCAAAACTTTTTTAATAAACCCTGCAATTTGAAACCACCAAACGAGCTAGGTACGTTGAATGTTTCCATCACGGTAACTTCATTAGGATTCGTGGGAAACTCTAAAGTTCCGGGCAGAGCTGGCGGTCTATGACATCGGGTGTTCACACCTCATTCGTTATTTTTGCATTTGCATGGCGGACACACTGCTGGGAGAAATCGCCAATATTTTTACTTTCGCGTCAGATGCTAAAAAGCGATTGGCTCGACAAATGGTAAATGAGTAATCATCATCATCATCATCAGCAACCCACACTCGTCCACTGCTGGACATAGGTCTCCCCTAATGCACGCCTCTGCTCCCGATTTTCAGCCACTCTCATCCAGCCCACACCAGCCAGCCTTCGATGTCATCATCCCATCTTGTCCTACACTACGCTTACCGCGTCGCGGTCTCCACTCAAGGACTTTACGGCTCCAACGGCTGTCAATTCTGCGGCTAATATGACCAGCCCACTGCCACAGTTTGCTAATTCGGTGGGCTATGTCGGTGACTCTGGTTCTCTGTCTGACTGTGGTAAATGAGTACCGCAGTCAATTTTTACAAAAACTTCTTCTCTGCACGTGCATGTTTATTGAATAGTTTTCAAACTTTGGAGACTCACAATTATTGAGATAGACTCTGTAACCAAGTCCAGTTTTTTTTTATAGAGGCTCAGCATATTGGCTCTCCTCAGCCTGATGGTAAGCAAGAGAAGAGCCAAAGTTGCAATTAGATTATCTGGTTCCGTCAAAAATATGAAAGTCATTTCAAAGTGATAACGAGATTTAACTCTGGATCATGATCAAAGCGTACCTACTAGTTCACAAAAAAGTTCAAAAAGGGGGACAGCTTTGGATACAACCATTAATGACAGTCAAATAAGACGTCTTCTGTCTTTTTTATTACTTCGAGCGCGAGGTAGACTCGCACTTGGCCAATTTTTTTTGATCACGCACGGAAAATACATAACCCACCGTCCCGTCAAGTCCCCTGACCTATTGTGAGTCTATCTGGAAAGATGACCCAAATGTAAGTAAGTAGTAAGTAAGTAAACATTTATTGACCACATAAAATATTTACATAGACAGGACACATAACATAAGCGTAAGGAGATTGCACAGTAATACATAGGAAAAAATATTAAACAAAAACAAAAAAATAAGGTAATAAATAAACTAGTAACCAAGGAAGAAGAAAAGGAACAAAGCGAAGTGGTCAACAAGGTCCAAGCTCAGCGTGTGCTGCAGCGGTTTGCCGCCGCTGCCGCGCTGGTTTTCAGTTTGGACCTTGAGTGACTGGCGAAATCAATTTTGAATGTGACAGATAACAAGGAATGTGAGAAATAATCAAAGGTAATAAAAAGAACGAGGATACAAAAAAGCAGTAGTAATTTGCTATACATATAATACAGTGATAGCCTTGGTGATGGCAGACCACGCGCCGTGTGTGCAGCACGAACGGGATGTGACCGGTCGTGTGGAAATTCCGTCAGCTGTCTATGGACGTCACCTTCCAAGCAAAAACACTGTACACTCACTAAAAACCCCACGGCCGCTGCTGTTGACTTACGTAAGGCCTACGGTGACTCAGTCCATTTGACCCCGCTCACGGCTATCGTTCACCCAAGCTAAATGAGTAGACTTCCCTAGATAGGACAGATAAAAAGAAAGAAGAAAGAAGAATTTATTATTTTGGACATCACAACAATACATACGAGTACAACATTAGTTACAAAAGAACAAACAAACAAAAAAAATAGATACAGAAAAAAAATAAAACAAAGGAAAAACAAAATAATGAGTACAAATAACCAGGCAGTGCAAATAATATATTGTGTGTTGTGACCTCCAACATAAATGGCCCCCACTCAGCCTATGTCATGACCCTGAAAAAGGTCATAACGCTGATTTGCAGATAGCACACCTAAAGATGTTTTCTGTCTAACTCAACCGTATGTCCACCCATCGTAATGGTAGAAAGTTGCCACCGCTCCTACATATTTCAACTAGTGGATGCACTGCCACTGTGCACTGCAGAGCTCCACCAAAATTATGTTTGTACGAAAGATTTTTCCGGCGAATACTGAATGAATTCAAACCCGGCTTTTCGTGACATGACTGACGTGGTGTCATCTGTGTCGCGATAGAAAATGTAATAAACTCGACGCACGAGTGTGATTTGCTTTTCGCGCAATTTAATCTTCACTTTGGAAATAAAAATGGTGCTGACAGTCGTCGAGGGAAGGTTAATAACAAAAGTTAAAAAAATTAGGCTTTTTTCGTATAGCACCTACTGTGCTATCGCCCCGTTAGCCTTGTGGTTTAAGTACCAGGCCGTGATCTCGGGGTCCTGGATTCGATTCCTGGGTCGAGCAAATATGTGTTTCGAATTTTTCGAACATAGGTCGGGATTGTGTTTACCAATCCGCATTAGGCAAGCGTGCTGATTAAGCCTAATCTCATCATAGTAGCGATGACTGATTGATTTCTAAGATGGAGACCTTTGCCTTGCAGTGATATTATAGGCTGATACTTTTACCTACTATTTTCAAATAATATTTACGCCTAGGTTACTCGGACAGTAATAAGGAATCGATTGATGCCTCATTTATTAAGGCAGAATATTGGAACATACTAACATACTTGATAGACTGCTTAAATCATAACCCATCCTTTTTGGCTTTGCCGCATTCGGGTAATAATAGGAATACCAGTGTTTGAAAAGGTCAATGCCGTTTGACAAATCAATTGATTGATTCCGTCGGTTGACGTTGATCGATAGATGGTAGCTATAATTTATCGACAGTTACCGTTCGTCTGCTTAAGTAGGTATATTTGTTGACGTTTATTAATCCATATTAACATCGATCATAAGACCTATCAATTGTCTGTTGATAACTATCGTTCGACTTGTCAATACCATTTATCGATGTCGTCAATCGATGATTGCTCAATTGCTCTCGTAACACCACAAAACCAATATTAAGGAATTGAATATTTCATCCTACTTTTCAATGGTCTGGTGGAACCTATCGCTTGTCTTGCCAAAACCATTGATCGATGCCGTCGATCGATGATAGATCGATTGGTTTCGTAACAACTTCTTCTTCTTCATCTTAGCGTGTAATTTCCGGTTGCGTCCAAAGCTGTCGCTTTGTAGCCCAGGATACGCTTAGACCATGATTCAGGATTGGGGGGGTCTGGTAATTACAATGAAGCAACTGCCGTCTGACCTTCACAACCCTTTAACAGGGGAACCAGACCAACTGAATCATGGTTACACGTTTCAGAAACGTGCAGGTTTCCTCACGATGTTTTCCCTTACCGCCGAGCAGATGGTAATGGTAGAAATACGCACATAGATTTGAAAAAATCATTGGTGCATGCTCTGATTCGAACCTCGACCACCTGCGTGGAAGGCATGTTCGTATCCATTGAGCTACCATCGCTCTGGTTTCGTAACACCGTAAAACCATTAATAAAGACTTGAATATTTTATCCTAGTTTTTATCTACTTAAATTGAACAAACTCATATCAGTTAAATGCTCTTAAAAACCACTTAGCAATGTTTTATTCCAACTTAAGCGGCGTATAATTTCAGCACTGAAAGAACAATGCTGGCAATGTTGGCTTTGCAAAGATATTACGCCGAATTACCATACCTTACCATATCTTTACTATTCAGAATTTACAGTTCCATATCGTGCGGTGTAATGTATTTTGGAGTAATAAGCGCCTTAAATACTTTAACATGTACACGTCTATTAAGGACGCCACGATTTAAAAACTTTACATAGGTATTAGGTATTAGGTACCCAGTTGAATGTCGAATGATTGTAGGAGAGCCACGTTATGGCATGAATGGGCCGGCTCGACCGGAGTAATACCACGGCCTCACAGAAAACCGGCGTTAAGTTACACTGTGCAGTGTTTCTGCGTGATTGATGGTACCCGGAGGATTTAAAGGTTGGTAGCACACTTGTCCCCCCCGGAATTTAATATCAAATTTATGAAAAGGCTGAAATATCAGCCTTTTAAATTAAGAGATATCCTGCTTTTAAGTCGAGTAAATCGTAAGCAACATTGTTCATCTGGTTGCTAATCAGTATATTTTTTTTACTTATTTATGTTATGTAAGGTCATGAAAGATTTTGAGATACATTAAAATAAACTTTGAAATGTTTCTCAAATAGTGGTTTACTTTCTTCTTGACTATCTTAATTACTTTACGCAAATTGACTTCACATTATTTCATTCATCATCATCATTTCAGCCAATAGACGTCCACTCCTGGACATAGGCCTCCGCCAATGTTCTCCACAGAGATCAGTCCTGTGCCGCCCCCATCCAATGTTTTCCCGCAACCTTCACCAGATCGTCGGTCCACCTTGTGTGGGGCCTGCCACGACTGCGACTGTACGTGGCCTCCACTCGACCTCCACCTTTCCGCCTCAACGGCCGTCTGTTCTCCTCGTTATGTGCCCTGCCTGTTGCCACTTGAGACATGCAATCCTTTGAGCTATATCTGTGAACGTAGTTCTCCTGCGGATCTCATTATTTCTGATACGATCACGCAAAGAGACTCCGAGCATAGCCCTCTCAATTGACTTTTGTCTTGAGACACTGTGGTATATGGATGGATGGATTATTTCATTATTATTTTATTTTTCATACTAGACGAATCGTTTTGCATTGGGGCTCGTAAAGTGTAGGTATGAAGTGATTACACTTTTTAGTTCATGGTTTTTTAAGGCGTATTTTTTGTAGATTTTTTTATTGCTATTGTGTTTTAAAAATTGTTCCCAAAACATAGTAGGTTGCTTTGTTCAAATGTAAGGGGGCCTTTCCCTTAACTAGTTTTGAGCGTTGTAAGAGATTAATTGGACCCTAGTTTAGGGTCCGAGGTGACGCCATTAAAAGGGTTAACGGGCATAATGCGGGAATAGTTTGAAACTCCCTCGTTCCTTTTAAATCAATTACCTTATGGTTATAAAGGACATTCATTACTAACTAGAGGTATAATTTGCGTACGTGATACATACCATTGTAAGCTACGGCGTCTACCATTAGCTCGGCCATTAGGGCAAACACCGTGAGGAAACCTTTCTTAAACGTGTAACCATGATTCTGTTGGTTCCCCTGATGCGCAGGTAAGACTTTTTTTTCCATGTGATAGTTGGCAGATGAGCAGACGGATCACCCGATGGTAGGTAAGCGATTGTCGCCGCCAAGTGCGCTGCCAAGCTTAAAACCAACCGACCCGACGGACGACCCGATTGGAACAACGGTAGTGCACGCTGCCTCTGATACAAGGGTTGCGGGTTCGATCCCCGCACAGTACAAACATTTGTGTGCATGAACATGTTTGTTTGTATTGGTCTGGGTGTTTGCTATGTATTATAAGTATGTATTTACAAAAGAAAATTATTATATGTATATATTTGTAATCCCACTGTTGATTTTGATATCCGTAACACAGGTTCTTGAGCTACCTAACTCGGAGTCAGATCAATGTATGTGATGTTGTGAATTATTTATTTATTATTATAACCTTGCTGTGCTGTGTTTCGCTGCGTGAGTGAGTGTGCCGGAGTACCCTCACTCACGGAGCGAAACCCAGCACAATGCTGCTTCACGCCGGTTTTCTAACACCCATTCATGCCGAAGCGTGCCTCTTCAAAAGACTGCAGTCACTTCATTGACTCCTCAAATCCTAAATCATGATATTAGCGTACAGGGGTTTTAAAGTGTCGATTTAGACGCATGGGGTAACTATCATCATCATCGTTTCAGCCAATAGACGTCCACTGCTGGACATAGGTCTCCCCCAATGTTCTCCACACAGATCGGTCCTGTGCTGCCCGCATCCAATGGACTCCCGCGACTTTCACCAGATCGTCGGTCCACCTTGTGGGTGCCCTGCCACGACTGCGACTACCTGTACGATAACTATACGCTACATAGTAATAAAGCAGAATATATGAAAAACAGCTGACCCTTCAGTCAGATAGATACCTACCTACAATAACAATAGAAAAACTAAGACTTAAAATATAAAAGCCTAAACAAGTAAAAAATAACCGGCCACATGCAAATAGACTCACGTAAAGGATTCTTTATAGGTAAAGCTGCTGGCATGATCATCAGCACCCAGAGAAGGAAAACTCTGCATTTATATCAAAACCCTCGCCAACCCGTCTGCCAAGCGTGGTGAGTATGGCAATTACCCCTCATGTGATTGAGGGAGGCCCGTGCCCCAGCAGTGGGGACTTAAATGGGCTGATGATGATGATGAAAAGGATTCCTTATAAAATAAATAAATAAAAAAATATTTCACTCAATTTTCATTAGGTAGCTCAAGAACCTGTGTTACGGATATCAGAATCAACAGTGGGATTACAAATATATACATATAATACTTTTCTTTTGTAAATACATACTTATAATACATAGCAAACACCCAGACCAATACAAACAAACATGTTCATGCACACAAATGTGTGTACTGTGCGGGGATCGAACCCGCAACCCTTATATCAGAGGTAGCGTTCACTACCACTGTTCCAATCAGTTCGTCAAATCATGGTAAACATGTTAACATTCATAAGTGTGCTGTATGGAACTATATTGAATAAACTACATTGATCGGACTCTGAGATAGGTAGCTCAAGCATGTGTTACGGATATCATAATCAACAGTGGGATTACAGATGGGATGCAGACGGCCCATCTCAACGATCAGCCACGTACGCAGGATATATTATAGTGCTCAAATTCCGATGGGACACTACTGTGACACGACCAGAGAGGGATTGGGCGCACACAAATTTTCAGCCTCTCCTCGGACCTCTCTTAACATTTTATCTCCTTACCAACTACGTCATTTCTGTCAATTTTCCAACGTGGCTTGTCTGCTCACAATAAATCATATTTAGTCAGGAAGAGATCGCAATTAGCGATAATACCGCCTACACTTTAATGGCAAACTTTGTAACCTTTCGTGATATAATGTATTTTGGCTGCAGTGCGGTATATTTAGCAATATGTAACATTTTCCAGTACTTTGAAAAAAAATTACAAATATAAGAAAATGAAGATTTTTTTTATGAGATAGTTGGCAGACGAGCAGACGGATCACCTGATGGTAAGCGATTACCGCCAGCCCATGGACACCCACGACACCAGTAGAGTCACAAGTGCGCCGTCCACCTTTTTAAAACCCCTTTCCCCCGGATTGGGCCTCCGGTACCCTCACTCACGCAGCGAAATACAGCACTGTGCTGCTACACGCTGTTTTCCTGTGATCCGTGGTAACACTCCGTTTGAGCCTGCCCATTCATGCCGAAGCGTGGCTCTCCTACGGTCAAAAGAGTACTGTACCATTGCTCATTTAACTTTTCATTACCTTTACAATTAAGATTACATTGGCATTGTATTCTAATATTTAAGGTTTAAATATATTTAAATGCCGTGTGGTCCCGGCAGAGTAGAATAGGCAACCCTCACTCTTACCGAGGTGTCGTAAAAGGCGACTAAGGTAAAGCTGCTGGCATGATCATCAGCACACAGAGAAGGAAAACTCTGCATTTATATCAAAACCCTCGCCAACCCGTCTGCCAAGCGTGGTGAGTATGGCAATTACCCCTCATGTGATTGAGGGAGGCCCGTGCCCCAGCAGTGGGGACTTAAATGGGCTGATCATGATGATGATGAAAGATATATATTCTCATGACGGCATATGCCCCTTGCCTACATGAGGAAATAAATATAAACAAAATATTAATTTGTTGTTATGCTGAATAAATAAAGAAAAAAATACACTATTAACTAAACAGCAAAAATAAGTATTCGAGATCGTATCCGAAATGAGGTGATCCGGCAGAGAACCAAAGTCATCGACATTGCTCACCGGATTAGCAAGCTTAAGTGGCAGTGGGCTGGCCATATTAGCCGCAGAACCGACAACCGATGGGGTAAACGAGTTCTAGAATGGAGACCGCGTCTGGGCAAACGTAATGTAGGGCGCCCTCTGGTTAGGTGGAGGGACGATCTGCGCAGGATGGCTGGCAAGAGCTGGATGCGAGAAGCCAAGGATAGATCACGGTGGCTGACAATTGGAGACGCCTACGTCCAGCAGTGGATTGCGATAGGTTAATGATGATGATGATGAAAGACAAGTAACACTAAAGTATAATCTATATAATTAAAACCGGCCAAGTGCGAGTCGGACTCGCCCATGAAGGGTTCAGTAGCAACAAGTAAGATATATGGAAGGTAAATTGCGGTTTCCGGTTTATAACGTATTGAAAAACTACTGACTAGATCTAATCCAAACCAATTTCCGTTGTTAGTTTTTATGGTAATGTATATCATATATTTTTTTTTAGTTTTATAATTCATTTATTATAGAACTTGGACACAATTTACCACTTTGGGAGCGTCTCTTGCGCTAAGTATTGTGTTTAGAAAAAAATTATGTTTAAAACCTCAACATCATTTTTAAAGACCTAACCATAGATACCCCAGACGTATAGGTTTGATGAAAAAAAAAATGTTTGAGTTTCAGTTTTAAGTATGGAGACACCCTCAATTTTTTCATTTTATCCAATTTTTGTGTAAAATCGTAATGCGGTTAACAAAATACATCTATTTACCAAGTTTCAATAGTATAGTTCTTATTGTTTCGGAGCCGTAAAGTCCTCGAGTGGAGACCGCGACTCGGTAAGCGTAGTGTAGGACGCCCAAGATGGGATGATGACATTCGAAGGCTGGCTGGTGTGGGCTGGATGAGAGTGGTCGAAAATCGGGAGCAGTGGCGTGTATTAGGGGAGACCTATGTCCAGCAGTGGACGAGTGTGGGTTGCTGATGATGATGATGATGATAGTTTCGGAGAAAAGTGGCTGTGACGGACGGATGGACAGACGGACAGACATGACGAATCTATAAGGGTTCCGTTTTTTTCCATTTGGCTACGGAACCCTAAAAATGAATTGATGTTCGTTAGTCTGATTAAAACCCGAGAACGGCTGGACCGATTGAGCTGATTTTAGTTTTAAAATGATTGTCGTAGTCCAGGGAAAGTCTCATCGTCATCATCATCATCGTCAGCCCATTTAAGTCCCCACTGCTGGGGCACGGGCCTCCCTTAATCACATGAGGGGTAATTGCCATACTCACCACGCTTGGCAGACGGGTTGGCGAGGGTTTTGATGTAAATGCAGAGTTTTCCTTCTCTGGGTGCTGATGATCATGCCAGCAGCTTTACCTTAGTCGCCTTTTACGACACCTCGGTAAGAGTGAGGGTGAGTCTAAAAGGTGAGAAATAAAAAAAAAGTAGGCAGAACGAAGTTCGCCGGGTACCACTAGTGTTTAATATGATTTACCTCTTACAATCAAGATTACATTTTGCATTGTATTCCGATTTTAATACCTAAAATGTTTTTCTTAAGTTATAGGTCGCAGACGTGCAGACGGATCACCTGAATCTTGGTATCTCATAATTCATTTGTTGGAAAGATGAGTGTGGCTCTCACAAACCCTTTTCAGTCCAAACATGATCCTTTTGTGTGTCTTCTGAAGAGGGTCACGTGACTCCAAGTGGGATTGTACAAGGATTGAATAAGGACTCGAATCATCTTTCATTTGTATGGGTAATAATATTAAGATTATGCATAAGAAATTTAATAGTATGTTATCTGAGTACCAAAATATTTTAACAATACAGTATAAAACGGAAACGGTGGCAAACAAAGGAAAGGACAACATACAGGAAAAAGTACTACTTATTTAAAAATTCAAAGTATTTTAAACAAAAGCAATATTGAGAAGCTCCTATCAAACGGGCCATTTTAACCGGAAAAACGACAAAGGAGTTTTTCAATTCGCCACATATTTGTATTATGGATTTTCGATGTGACATTTCGCTCTTTAGGCGGGAAGGTCAAAACGATATTACCGTTTGCCTACTCTATTATTAAACTTGTCATATCATTGAACCTTCAATATTAAAAGGCATTGTATGTGTTTTCTGATGCCTTCATTCAAACGAAACTATCAACGAAGCTGCTAATGGCTACCTATTGTCATTTTAGCTCATTAATCTCTCACTAAAATGGGAAAAGGAAGTGAAGTTCTCTTAATAATGGCCGATAGGAATTCTGGTGTCCTCGACACGCGCAGTATATTGAAAACAGTAGTACCAGTGCGCGTAAAGGCAATCTTAGGCTACTGTGTTTGTATATTTTTACCGTTCGACCTTCATTCAACAATATACGCAGAACTGTGGGAGAGCCAAACTTCGGCATGAATGGGCCGGCTCGACCGGAGTGATACCACGGCCTCACAGAAAACTGGCATGAAGCCACCGGAGGCCCAATCGTGGATAGGGGGGGTTTGAAGGTTGGCAGCGCACTTGTGACTCCATGGTGTCGCGGGTGTCAATGGGCGGCGGCAATTGCTCACCATCAGGTGATCCGTCTGTTCGACTGCCTACCTATTACATAAAAAAAAACTAGCTCATACTTTTACATGATTTCTGCTATCCTGGTACTTTAACCCTTAAGCTACTGTTACACATGCCAAAAGTAGCATGCTTTAAAAGCATGCGAAAAATAAATAAATAAATAAATATTTCACAACATCACATACATTGATCTGACTCCGAGATAGGTAGCTCAAGCACCTGTGTTACGGATATCAGAATCAACAGTGGGATTACAAATATATACATATAATACTTTTCTTTTGTAAATACACACTTATAATACATATAAAACACCCAGACCAATACAAACAGAGATGTTCATGCACACAAATGTTTGTACTGTGCGGGGATCGAACCCGCAACCCTTGGACCAAAGGCAGCGTTCACTACCACTGTTCCAAACGGGTCGTCCAAATATCTGCGTGTTTAGTGAACTGTCAACATTTGCTATCAATAGGAATGCTCTTCGCATGCTTAAAAAAAGTAAACCTGTCTAAACATGCGAAAGCACTCCACCACACTCCCCCTTCCATCCGCACTGCAGATAGCATGCTCACATACACAAGTAAGAATAAATGATACACAAGTACACCTTAAGGTATTGTGTTATAAGTGTCTCAAAATATCCTCATAAATGCACTTAGTACTGGTATACATATACACTTGCCCCTTAATAGGTAGTGAACAGCAGAGACCCAGCACCCTCTTGTCGCTCGATTCCAAGAGTAAAATCATAGGGCTACCCAAAACCCAACTCCTCTTCACCACATTCACACATACACATACACACACGCACACACACTACTTCACTAACGCGCTTAGAGCCATAACTTAAATTTTAGTATTTTTGATTACATTTCGATTTTTTTTTGAAGATTACATTCAGTTTGTCACTTTAGTCTTAATCTATACAATTAGCCATAGCGGAAATTCATATGATTTGACACCCACGAGACAGGCTCTGCCTAGTGTGGGAGTTAAAGAACTTTTCTTTCTGTTAATGTGTGTTTTGGTTAATAAATGTTTTTTATTTTTTTTATGTATTTTTTGTCAAACACTCAGATACTTTTAGTATGTTTGAACACTAATATCATTGTGATGCTGTCTGTACACTTTTGACAAGTCATTACGTTTCACAGCGAACATATTTCCGCTATGTTCCCAACAATAAACCCTCACAAAACGGAACAATTATAAAACAAAAGCCATCATGAGACACCAAACAACTGCTAGGCTTAAAAATAAAAACGTTTCATTTGGACGAATGCCTGTAGTGATGTTTTGTTAACCCTTTTAAAAGAGAAACTTTAAGACGTAATAAACTTGGGTTTGTGGATTTTTAACATTAAAAAGCAAACACCTGGAACATTTATAGATTGCACAATTATTCACTATCTTCTTCTTCTTCTTATTTTATTTGTGGCAATCAACTTCTCGACTAAGAATTACTCCTGCCATTATCATGTTTTAGATTTTAGGCATTATTAAGCGGGACAACCGAAGATAATTCGCCAATGTCAAGTAACTTATTGAGAATAAGTAGGTAGTCCACAGTCGAAGTCAGTCAAAGTCACTCAATAAAACGCCGGTGTTTTGCGTTTTATCGACCTACGGATTCAGCGGATATCACTCTAAAAGCAATCGTGGCTTTTAAGACTCTATTAGGTCCAAGCAAGTTGTCACGAGACAACACACTCGACACACAATAGCAGTGTTAAAAACGATACAATCCAACGGTTCTTATTATTAGGATCACTTTGCGGCACGTCACTTCACAAATAAAAACCGGCCAAGTGCGAGTCGGGCTCGCGCACAAAGGGTTCCGTAGCAGCAAATATACATTATAAAGATTTTATATCATCGCGGATTTTTAAAGGTGTACAATACTGTAGTATATTTTTTGATCTATCTTATAAGGTTCAGCCATCGTTTTCAGTGTAAGCACAATAACTTAACCAAAATTACAGTTAAATCAACCTATCTCAAAAACTATAAGAGATACTTTGATCAAACCAAAAATCGTTGAAAGAGTTAATTAGCATGCATCACCTCTATTTTTTTTAGAATTTTATACCCCGTAGTTATAAAAATAGAGGGGGGGGGACATACTTTTTACGACTTTGAGAGCTGATATCTCAAAAACCGTTCACTTTAAGAAAAATGTTTTTTAGAAAACTTTATATCATTTTAAAAGACCTTTCCATTGATACCCCACACGGGTATGTACATCGAAAAAAGAAATTTCATCCCTCAGTTACATGTATGGGGGGCCCCACCCCCAATTCTTTTTTTTACTATTTAGTGTCATATTTTTGTAGCGGTTCATACAACACATATTCCCATCAAATTTCATCACTGTAGTACTTATAGTTTCCGAGTAAATCGGCTGTGACAGACGGACAGACGGACAGACGGACAGACGGACATGACGAAACTATAAGGGTTCCGTTTTTGCCATTTTGGCTACGGAACCCTAAAAACCACTAGACACTAATTTAAAACCTTTGAATTGCATCAGCCCACGCGGCTTCTTTTAGCCCTACCCGCCGAATCTATTCACTATCTAATCGAAGCTATGGGGCAAACTGGGGTAAACGAGTTCTAGAGTGGAGACCGCGTCTTGGCAAACGTAATGTAGGGCGCCCTCTGGCTAGGTGGGGGGACGATCTGCGCAGGATGGCTGGCAAGAGCTGGATGCGAGAAGCCATGGATAGATCACAGTGGCGAACAATTGGAGAGGCCTACGTCCAGCAGTGGACTGCGATAGGCTGATGATGATGATGAATCGAAGCTAGTCAGTAGTAGTGTATTCAATCTAAAGCATTTATAAATAGGTAAATCTTATAGATAGCGGCAACGCTTATAGGTAATCCGAAAACACAAAACACTTGCGCGATGTAATCGACACATAGCGCCATCTATTGGTATGAAGTAGAACTAATATTCCGAAATGAAGTGAGTGTGGGCCACTAGTTTCCAAATAATGCAAAGTCTATAACAGATCATCTTGCAGCAATAACCCAGTTATTAGTTCGGTTGAACGAACTATCGCAAATAGTTCGGTTCCAACTGAGCACCAAAATATTGATAACAAATAATAAAAATAATATCCAACCGATTTCGGCTAAGGCGGCCAATCTCATCGATCAGCCACTTTACGCAGAATATATTAATGTGCTCAAGTGTGTGCGCAAACACAAGTGCACTCTCCAACAGCTTATCGTGCTTTCCGAAGCACGCGGGTACAAGACGCCATCTTCCAGACTCTGGGCTGACCGATTTATCAAAAGAAAAACTCAGGTACAAACTTTGTCCAAACCCGGGTATCGAACCCGGGATCCCAAGCGCAGCCGTCGCTTTAAAGAGGCACGCACTACCCACTGCGCCAACGAGCCAAAGAAAATTTTGATACCCAATTAGTACGCACTCGTGGGGTGCGAGTAGAGACGCACTCGCACACGTGGGGTGCGAGTATAGACGCAAATAGTGTGCGAGCGAGAAGTGAATAGATGCGCCGCCATTTCTGATCCCATTCTTTATCCGCACGGGTTGTACCTAATTACCAGACTTCCCGAATCCTGGATCATGATCCAAGTGTATCCCGGACTCCAAGCGACAGCTTTGGTCGCAACTGGAAATAACACGCTAAGATAAGGATAGATTGCAGACGAGCAGATGGATCACCTGATGGTAAGTAATTGCCACGTCATGCTTCGGCATACATTACATTTTTATTTGATCGCAGTGGAAATGCCGCCCACCCTGAGTGCAATGGACTGACATCACCGCCTTTCAGCGACGCCTTATGCACGCCCGTCCGCTGGGAGACAAACCGGTCGGACTCTCCAATTACTGCGGCTTCACCTTTAGTCCATTCAGTATCTGAAGATGAATTGGACAGTTCTATTTTGACATTAAAAGTGAGACTCTCCCTTAGTAAAGTAAAGTATCAGCCTATAAACTGTCCCACTGCAGGGCAAAGGCCTCCATCATAGAAATCAAGTTATCGCTACTATGATGGGATTAGGCTTAATCACCACGCTTGCCAAATTGGTGATCACAAACCCGAGCTATGTTCGAATAATTCGAAACATACTTTTCGCTCGACCCGGGAATCGAACCCAGAACCCCGAGATCACGGCCCGGTACTTAACCCACTAGACCATCAGGGCGTTAAGACTCTCCCTTATAACCTAAAATATAGAATAGATAGATAAATAGATAGATACACTTTATTGCACAAAATTTACAGATCTTAGTCTATGTTATTATACTAAAACAATGTAGGCGGTCTTATCGCTAATAGCGATCTCTTCCAGACAACCCCAGGGTAGAGGAAAAGTATAGCAAATCAAGAAAAGGGGTAAGGCAGTGCAAGTCAGAAAAAGAGAAAAAAAAGACATTGTATAAATACGAGTATGGTATATACATACATACATTATATTAAATACAGAATATTTACTTTAGAAATCTAATCGACTGTTTATTTTTTAATTTTAATCAATTTATCTACAAATTTTAACTATTTAGATATGGAAAACAATAAGTAAATATGAATTGTGGTACACATGCAATAAATTACAAATTATTAAATAATATACATCTTATTCATCTGAAAAATAATAACTCGCTGGAAGTGTTGGAACCACCTTCGTCACCAAGAGAAAATACCAGCTCTTGGTCCCTAATGCAATCTATGCGGACATATTTGCACGAGACAGAATAGTGATTCGACGGTAAGATGGCCGCCATACCGATTACTGATTTGTTGCGATTGTTTGTGTCAATCCCTATGAGCAAAAATTCCAAATTAGCGGATTATGGAAGTCATAAGATATTTTTACAAATTTTACTGGTAATAATTGTTTTAATTTATTGTTAAGATTAATTGAGAAAGATTAATACTTGTTATTTTGAAAGAATGAGAACACAAAAAAGTTAATTATTTTTACAAGTTAATATTTTTTAACCCGCGACGCAAAAACGACGGAGTGTTATAAGTTTGACGTGTATGTGTGTCTGTCTATGGCATCGTAGCTCCCGAACAAATAAACTGATTTTGATTTTGTTTTCTTTTGTTTGAAAGATGAATCAGGAGGGAGTGTTCTTAGCTATGTTGGATAAAAATCAATCCAAGATGGCCGCCGTCAGAAAATGACGAATAACCTATTTGTTGTTCCAACTGCCTCAATATAGGTATCAAATGAAAGAGCAGTAGTTGTGTCGCGGGTTTTTTAAATTATCAATTTCATTTTTATATTTGTAGGAAGTTAGATGCATGATACGAAACGTTTCATCTTCTTACGCTGAAAGAACTATGATGTGAGGCCGGTCAATGGGCCTACCGACTAAAACCACTGCGACTGTTCCCGCCACATTCAGAGCAACTAGGTGGGATAAGAGCGCGAAAGAGCCCTGGCACCGCGTCCCACCCATAAACAGCAAGGCACGCCAGTCCGGCCTCTTTTCTCAACCTGAGGACTTAAAGGTGATCCGTCTGTTCGTCAATCAATCACATAAAAAAGTCATTCGACTCTTATGCGACTTCTTCACATCACTATCAAACATTTATCGATTTCGGGCACAAGTGTCGGCGGGAATCGAACCGATGACCTACGGCCTGTCCCATTCTGGAGTTATCCCTAATAAATAACATAGACGCTTCAAGTGTCGGCTTTGTTCGACAAATAGCTCCATTTTTTCGTAACACAATCTTGAAGGGTTTTCGTGTTTATGGAGAGCGTAGGATTAAATAAAAAATGTTTGGCTTTTGTACAGTTGGACGTGTTGGACTGGCTAAACTGAGCGATAGTACAGTCAGCATAATATAGTATTATGAGCCTCATAATACGTCGATTTTCGAGCACTAGCTTCTTGATTCTGTCGAACCGCTACGACCAAAGAAATTGGTCGTAGCGGTTGAAGGTCTACCAGAACGAGGCAAGTCTACTACTAATTCTCGGCCTTCTTTAAAAGCCTTATACCATTCATAAGCCCTTGTTTTCGATATACACGATTCGCCGTAGGTATTTCGCAACATTTTTAGTGATTCACCACATGAAATATCATTCGAAACACAAAATTTAAGGCACACTCTTTGTTCAACAATATTTTCCATTGTAAAAATCGCCGAGAACTCAAAACTATGACCAGCAAAAAGTGTAGTTTAAAACAAATTAAATGACAGATCCCGCTCAAACTTTGCGCGCTAAATCAGTACAGTGCTACCAACATGCAGTAAAAAAATTAGAACGACCTCTTTTACGCGGGTCTTTTTATTGACATATTCCCGATACAACCTGTGCGGATAAATAATGGGATCAGAAATGGCGGCGCATCTATTCACTTCTCGCTCGCACACCCACGAGTGCGAGTATAGACGCAAATAGTGTGCGAGCGAGAAGTGAATAGATGCGCCGCCATTTCTGATCCCATTCTTTATCCGCACAGGTTGTACTTTTTACACAGAGTAGTATAGTCGTTTTACTAGGTGCTTCAAGTTCAAAAACAGAAACAACCTCAAATACAAATAAATACAAATACAAACCATTCATTGCATTCATGTTGTGAATCACAGGTGTTGAAAATAATTAAGGTTCAACATGAACCCTGTTAGGGCACAGCAATATCTTAAAAACTACTTATACCTACAAATACTTATTATTAAAAACAACAAAATTCTATATAAAATTTAACAAATAATTTACATTTTTTAAGTAACACTATAATAACTTTTATCACAATATTAATTACAAAGTATTTAGGTAATTTCAAAAAACTCCGAGAGCGAATAATAACTTTTTTCTATTAAATATGTCTTTAGGCTATTTCGAAACTTATTTTCATTTTCTTCTGATTTGATATAATTTGGAATGTTGTTATAGATTTTAACAGATTTTAACAGCTCGGTAAGACATTGTTCTTGAGATGAACCCCGACGAAAGTTATAAAAAAAAATATCGCACGGAAGTTTTCGCGCGTAAGCTTCATTTTCTTACTGACTTCTAAATTTGAAATGGCTGGCTACCACACTTTTTTTATTAAATGGAATTAAGTTTTAAAAAACACATTGATTTCAAATACCAAAAAGATTTTAAGCCAAATTTAATTAGAAGTATTCCATTCCCGATCTTTTCGGTGTGGCTCTCGTACGTAATCAGAAAACACGAAACGCTTCCGTGATGTAATCGACACCTAGCGCCATCTATTGGTATGAACACGATCTCTCGCCATTTCAATCATCAATAATTCGTGTCTATTTCTTCTTTTTTTTAATGCTTCTACTGTGTCTTCTATAATTCTGCCAATGTCGAGTGTTTAAAGGGACACTTTATATTTTAGAAGATTGATCGGTGTGACGGTTTTAACAGCACCTAAAACAAAACGAACATACACATGGACAATACAGACACAGTAAACATAAGTAAATAATGCACTTTAAAAATTTATCGACAGTCTTCGGATGGGACTCGAACCCACGATCTTTTGCTAACCGGGCAACTGCTTTACCGACTAAGCTACCGGAGAACTTCGTATGCCGACGAATTTTGTAAGTGCTTTTTGCTTCACCGTGTGCCGATGAGATCGTAGGGTTCGAGTCCCACCCGTAGACTGTCGATAAATTATGAAGTGCCTTATTTACTTAAGAATACCCCCCTTAAAAACCTTAACATTCCTTTTTTCTTCTGTTACCCTTTGTTTATTTGTAAGCGGCACCGCAATATGTATTGTTTGTCCTTTCATAATTTTAGAGAACATGGAGAATTGGAGGCACAAAGGCGAATTTGTACGAAACCATACCGCTGTCCCTCAAAGAGAAAGTTGAGCGCGACAGTGGCGCCGCGAATTAAGCCGGCACTGAAATGAAACAGGAACAATCGGGGCGGCTTTCGTTTTTGCAAAGAGGTATAAATTCTAGAAGAGAATCTTTACATACGGATGTATCGGTAAACATTTAGATCGCTTTAATCACGTGTTCTACCAACCATTCTGAACATCATTTGTTTTGTTATTTTTTATTTATTTATTTATTTATTTAGGACAAACAACAAGACATACACCTTACAAATTAATGTTACATTTTGTAGGTTACGTGTACATAGTACTGGATTACTTATAGTTTACTGGATTAGTTTACGCCGTGTGTTCCCCGGCAGAGTAGAATAGGCCACCCTCACTCTTGCCGAGGTGTCGTAAAAGCCGACTAAAGTAAAGCTGCTGGCATGATCATCAGAACCCAGAGAAGGATAACTCTGCATTTATATCAAAACCCTCGCTAACCCGTCTGCCAAGCGTGGTGAGTATGGCAATTACCCCTCATGTGATTGAGAGAGGCCCGTGCCCCGGCAGTGGGGACTGAAATGGGCTGATGATGATGATGACTTATAGTTTGCCACGGAAAGTACAATACAGAAAGAAGTAGTTGGGAGCGAAATAATCTACAGAACACATAGTAGTGAATAACTGAGTTACAAACTAAACACTTTCGTAAATTCGCATTAAAAAAAAAACAACTTTTCATACAAAGTTGTATCCGTCACACTGGCGGACTGCGAGCGTTTTCTGCGTGACGACGCAGAAAACACGTTGCGGCTGCGCAGCGTTCACGGATTCGCCGGCGTGCTTTTGCGTGACAGCAAAAAAAAAATGGCGTTTAAACTTATCTCCTCGGCGAATCCGTCGCGCATTCGCGGCATGATCGCTTCGCAGCGACGACGCTCGACGTGGTCGCTGCGTCGTCGTTCCACTTTCCGCCAGTGTGGCAACTCCCAAAGAAAGTTACGTGACTTGGTCACTATGTATGCGGTTGATGTTTCAATCGAATTTCCAAAAGTCGTCGATAAATATGTTGGTCAGAGTGGTTGTAATGAGAAGAGGGGAAGAACATGTAAATGTAAGTGATGAGTGTAAATATAAGTAGGTGGAGGAACAGAGTACAGCCGAAAAAGAGATGGATGGATTGGTTGGTATAAGACGTGGTTAAAGGGAGCGTCGTGTATATTCAGGCAATTACAGGATGTATTTAAACAAAAAAATATACCCCATATTCACTAATTCTTATTTGTTAGCTCTTACGTAGAGCTAAAATAAGAGGTAAAGCTTCAACTATTCTATCTGAAAATCCACTCTTTTCATGTAATCAGGGAAAGTGTTAAAAATACACCAGCTAATATTCCTCTACATTAATCCCTATGGCCGAACCAAGGGATAGCATTAATAGACAAGCGTCCATGGCACTCACTCAGCTGGTCTCACTGAAAACCAGTTACTTAAGCTAAGTGAGGGCCATTTATACTTCATTTGGCATTGCCTGGACATGATTGGATATATTTTTGTTTTTATTTATATTTATTTTTAATTGTTTTCTGTTTGTGTCAAATTGTGTTTACAACTGCTGTATGCCCTGTATTGTGATGTCTATACCTAATAATAAAATGTTTTCTTTCTATTAAAATATTTTATCGGAAGCCAAAAGAAGCCTTGTCGCTTCCATCCGAACAATCCAGTCGGTCGTTCCGCATTGCACCTCGCCACAAAGCCGCCACAATATCTATTGTTACATTTTTAATCGGCAAAACTGCCTTTTTATATTAGATCTGGTATGTGAATTGCAAGTTTTTTTAACCGACTTCAAAAAAGGAGGAGGTTCTATGTTCAACTGTATGTATTTTTTTTTAATTTTGTATGTTCCCCGCTCTCTCCGCCAATTATTGACCGAATTGCAGAATTATTTTTTATTTAATTGAACACGCTTCCTAATTGGTACCATTGTCACATGTTAGGATATGATGATGGGATTCCAGAGAAATCGAAGGCAATCATCAAATTTTATAGGCACATTTAAAGTTTTTGTAAATCTGCACCAGTATTTACGCCTGATTGTATTAATTTTGTGGCTCAGGTGTTGATGGAAGGTCAAATCCCTAACGGTTAGGAGTTAAAAGATATCTCTTTTATTACTGTAGTCATATTTTGGCTGTTAGTTATTTGGCGGGGGTGGGGGAGAGAGGGGAGAGTTCAATGTATTTTAGCTGTACATTTTACAGTCTTTCAGTCGAGTTTTCCCTTTAAGTAGTCATAGACACTTGTATTGGGAATAACCCGCTTCTCTCCTAATACTTTTGTCTTTAAGCCGTAAACCAACAATCGGTCAATGTTGACTTTTTAATACCATACGAATTAAAATATGCTAAATCTATAAAGAAAGATAGAAAAAAATACTTTATTAAATTGGACCACCATACCACCACAACACTATGATACAACAAAATCACACACGGCTTACCAGGGCAAACCAGAAAATTTAACAAAAAACAAAATAAAAATTCACCAACAATTAAAATAATACGTAAAGAAAAAAATATTAAAGGTGCAAACAGTCCCCATTTAACCAGGAAGTGCCAAGTGTTTGCATATTGTGTTGTGTAGAAACATTCAGCATAAATGGCGCTCACTCGGCGTAAGTTACGAGCATAAAGCTGGTTCTTAGTGGGACCAGCTGAGTGAGTACCACGGACGCATGCCAATGTGGAGTGCGCCTACTTATTATATGGTGTGGTATATTATTTTTAATTGCTTGAATGAATATACTTTTATTGCACTCAAAATATTGTATGAAAACTTAAAAACTAGGTAGGTAGGTAGGTATGTGTGTATTTGTAGTGAAAAAGAAACTATATATACTATAATCTAAAAATCTTTCCCAAATTATTACCTATGTGTGGTTTAGTTCCTGAGAAAATATCATTATCACAGCAAGTCAGTGTTCTGCTTTTATGATTTTACATAGCTAAACTGCAGCTATGTACCTAAAACTTAGCTAGAACGCGTGTGCAAAAGCTTATAAATATCGAATAATTACATAACTTATTGGATCTTAATAATAAATGATTATTCAACCTTTGTCAACTAAAATAGTGGTATTTTTTAAAATAGTTTTTTTCCTTTTTTCAAAATGTTCTATTTTTTTTTGTTTCAAACGTCACAACTGCTTTATAACACCGTTTGAGCTAACAAAGATTTGACTTTTTTTAACCAGTGATTTCTTTTTCAATCGCGCTCTTTAATCTTTTGCCGATTGTGGTTTTAGTACTTGAAGGCAGTACGGCTTGTGGACGACAGAATATTTCTCCAAAATTCCGTTCCACATCAAAGCCAGGCGAGTGGTATTAAAAACTTTTATAGGAAGCCAAAAAAGAAGGCTTGTCGCTTCCATCCGACCGACCAATCCCCCGGCGTTTTGCTTTGGACTTCGCGACAGAGCTACAGCAATATACGAGTATATTGTTTAATTTAAAGCTGCCTTTTTAACTTTTCGATTTATATCTGATCCCCGATGAAAAAAACGACGGGGTGTTATAAGTTTGACTTGTACGTTTTCGTACATTGATAAACTTACTGAACTCACTCGTAAAATAATAAGTAAGCAATATTCAAACGCTACGCGCGATCTGATTGGCATTGCCGCTATGAACATTGACCAATCAGAGAGCAGTGCGTTATTTTACGTATTTCAAAGATTCGTATATTTAAAAGAGTTTCTGTGATTGGTCCGACCATATAAAATAGTTTATAAATTTACCGTGTGACGTCGGAAATTGATAAATTTACGAAAATGTGTGCGTAAAATAATAAAATTTATCTCCCGTTTAGAATCCTACGAAAGTTTATAAACTTCCTAGTAAATTGATAAACTTACGGATCTTGTTATTTTCCGGTGACATATATAAACCGTTAAGATTTTATCAATAAACAGATTTCAACCGTCTGTGTTGGGTCTCATTTCTCCCACTGCGGCCAAGACACCTTTAGCCGTCACTATGATCTGTCTACACAATATTATTAGATGAAAATAATAGGCAAATATTTAAAATTAATTGCTGAGGTTGGGACCTGATTGACCACACACACTTATTAAACTAAGGTCATATAGTGGAGAAATGTTATAAATAATACGAACGAGTAACTTTTATAACTTCACTGTATTACTGGCACATAAAATTACGCACTAGTAGCTTAATATTATTCGCACATTGATACTGCACTGGTACGTCTTAACAGTATAGCGCAATCATAACGACTGACTAGCGCCAACCGAACCTCTTATAACGAAAACTAGTCTCATGGCCGGCAAGCGCGCCAAAACCGCCCGACCAACTGACAGCTCGGTAGGTTGGCGCTAGTAGTCAAAATAAATTCCAATAAACCGGAAACAGTAGCCATCAGAGCCAAAATGTTTATATAATTGCAATATTAATTATTAGGTATTTGTTAATGACAATAATGCTAACACACTCATACCTCTTCTTGTATATCTACTACTTATCTTCCTTGTAACCATGTCGTGTCATCTGTAATTGTATCATAGGTAGGTACTTATAATACTGTAAACTTGTTCTAAGTTATGTAATGTCGCTCTCTGTGCTGGGAATGTTGTAATGGTCAATAAATGTTTTCTTCTTTCTTTCTTTAAAAACATAGGTATTCATTAGTTAACGTCAGTACAAAAATATTATAAATTGATGAGAATAATGATGGTGATTAAATACATTAAAAAAAGAGAGAAAAAAAAATGCAATTCAGATGCAGTATCATCAAAGTGATCGTTAACAATATAATAACATTTTTCTATAAGAATTCGGGATAGCACATTTCTAAATTTATACAGATTAAATTCTTTAATATATTCAGGGAGTTTCTTGTAAACTTTCGCAGCCATTTCAGTAAAATTTTTGCGCATTAGAGCAAAGTATAGTAGTTATAGTACTAAGGGTCCAATCTTTTTTTTAATCAGCCTATAAACTGTACCACTGCAGGGCAAAGGCCTCCATCATAGAAATTAAGTTATCGCTCGCTACTTTGATGGGATTAAGCTTAAACACCATGCTTGCCAAATGCGGATTGGTGATCACAAACCCGAGCTATGTCCGAAAAATTCGAAACATACTTTTCGCTCGACCCGGGAATCGATCCCAGGACCCTGAAATAACGGCCAGGTACTTAAACCACTAGTCCAACAGAGCGTTCCAATCCAATCAAGTCCAATCTTTATCCGTGGATAAATCTATGGTATAACGACACATTGTATGGAATGACAGCACTATACCATAGATTGAGTATCGGAATGATATTGAGCTAAAGGGTTTTAAAATATTTAAAGTAATCTGAAGATCAAAAATAGCTTTCGACTCCATAATCAGTCTTTCGCATAAAATAACCTTTGTAGATTTTTGTATCGCAACTTACAAACAAAGCTAATCAGCTACGAACCGTAGCTCGTAGCATCACAACTACGAATCGTAGCATTCAGACGTGTGTGCTACGAATAATTACTTGGACATAAGCATAAGTACACAATTCATTAACAAACTTTATACTTGAGTCCGCGCCACGCAAGAAGTTCCGCCGACAAACACTGAACTAATATTTTGAATTCCTTGTGCCTATGGACATAAAGCTGCAAATTTAGAATGTTGATGACGGACTGAAGCGTGCATTTTCACGGGACTTTTTTGGTGGCGCAAACTCTACCTTGCAGTGTCTAAAGAATATGTTTTTACCTGCAAGCCTGGGTTAAATGTTATTTAATATCTCGTTCACTAAAAGGGTAGCGCCACCAATGTTTTTTTTAAAGGAATCAAACGAGCGAGCGAGTCATCTGATGGTAAGTGATCACCGCCGCCCATGGACATCAGCCACACCAAGAGGAGTGGAGATGCGTTGCCGGCCTTTTAGGAAGGTATAGGCTCGTTTCTTGAAGATCTCAATGTCGTTCTGGTTCGGAAAGACTGCTGCGGGAAGTTGATTCCACAATGAGGAGGTTTGTAGCAAAAAATGACGTATGAAGCGCACGGCGGTGGACCTCCACTCATCCAGATTGTAAGGGTGGAATACTAGAATTTTGTAAATAATTTCGTGCTCTGGATGGACTATTTAGGGCGGTTCGAGACTAACCAATTCTGAAAAGCCTGTAATTTCGTTACTAAATCTTATCTTATCTGTTAGGGGGTCATTTTCATGGGGCACGTCAACCCTAAGGGATCTTTTGTACCTCCCCTATCTTTTGCGCTCCTACTCACGAAAGATTCGTTTCATCAGCGTCACGATGTCTTTCGGATTGAAGTGCCTGTAGTCTCCTGGTTTAGGATAAGCGTTACCTAGAAGAAACATTCTGGCTAGTGAGTCGCATTCACATAAAAGATGTTCTATGGTTTCCGTCTCCTCCTTGCATGCTGTGCAGTCGCTGTTCGATGTTATGTTCATCTTCATCAGCATTTTCTTCGTTGCATAATGCCCTGTTAACGCTCCTAAGAGCATCCTTGTCCGTTGTCTATTGCCGCCGAGAAGATATTTTTTCCATATCTTCGTATTGTCTCCTATGAAGGCCTTTGAATTATTAATTCGTTGCTAAATAGAATGGTTGATGAATTGAGGACATGTCTTCTTTATCTTAAAGTGTCATCCCGATTGCGTCCAAATCCATCGCTTCGGCGCCCGGGATCCGCTTTTCTGCTACACCTCCTCCAATTTGCACGGTCTTTGGCATCCCTAATGGTGAGGTTATTAGCAGTTGACGCCTTAGATATATTCAAAATAGCGGAAGATACGGCACGTCCCTTTAATTAGACAACTGAAAACGGGCTTGATGCACAGCTCTATGCCACATTGATTTTATTTAATTATTATAATGAATCTGTTTTGCTACAGTAAGTGGCATACGACCACGGCGATACGGCATAATCAATTCAGCAGAGACAATTTCCTTGTTTTGTACTTTTTAGATCGTGTTTTTTTGGTAGTTGGGTTTTAGTTTTTAAACTTTGTTTTTATTTAAGTATTTTTAGTTATGTAAATATAATTACATATTTGAAATGTGCTAAAAATGCTCTTTCATTTGATACCCACACGGTACCGTCAAGCAATGGATTCAGTTATAACGTTGGGTTTAAATTAGTCTCCTGTTGAATAGTTTTAACATCCAACTTCATTGTTAAGATGATGACAGGAACAGTCAGCATATAAATGACACCTCGTTATGAATATATAATAGTAATATTCTCCAACCGATTTCGGCTAAGGCAGCCAATCTCAACGATCAGCCTCTTACGCAGGTTATATTATAGTGCTCAAGTGTGTGCGCAAACACAAGTGCACTCTCTATTCTCTTGCCCTCATATTCCGATGGTGTGACACGACCGGACCGGGCTGACATATTTAAAATGTGCTTAAAAACCTCTTTCATTTGGTACCTCACACGGTACCGTCAAGCCATTTTTTTTTAGTTCCTTACTTTAAGTCCCCTAGAGGGCGCTGTAATAAATTTAACGTGACGTCATGTTGCCTATAACCAGAATACAACCAAGACGCTTTTAACGACACCTCATTTGTTCAAATATGATAACAAGTTTAGAAGTTACGTGGAAACAGATAAACATACATACATACATACATAGCCTGTCAAAATCATAACCCTCCTTTTGCTTTGCCGTAGTCGGGTAAAAACGGGCTTGATGCACAGCTCTATGACACATTTGTTTATCTTTGTACGATATTGGAAGACAGAGATAAACATGTTTATTTTGACATAGCGTGAGTGAGCCAAGTGTGCTACGCGCAGCTACGCGTCAGAGTTGAGTCCTATCAAAAGAAAGAAAGAAAGAAAATATTTATTATTATAGACATCACAACAAAGAACTTATAGCAGTTGTAAACAGAACACAATTTGGCACAAACAGAAAACAAAACAAAACATAAAACAATTAAAAATACATATAAATAAAACAAAAGGAAAAAAAAAACAAAACTATATTCAATCATGTCCAGACATTGCCAAATGAATATTATGAAAAGATTAAATATTATAAAAGGACTTAACTCGTCACACATTAATAGGATAAGGTTAGTTTAACTTGTAGGTTTTATTTTTTGTTTATTTTTCCTTTGTTTTTAAGTGTTATTTTTACTTGTCTAAATATTTTATTTTTTACAATGTTGTGTGTCGTGTGTATACCTCGCTTTGCAAAATGGCAACCGAAATATTAATGAATTTAGAAAAAAACATGAGAAATAAAGACGTTTCTTCTATTTATGAGTGAAATGTGATTCCATGGAATTTGTTACTTCTTTTTGAATTATTTGTATAACGCATAAAAGCCCACGAAGGCATTTTGGTTAATTTTATCCCATTTAAAACAATATAAGAAAATATTTGTGTGACATGACCGATTGTCAGACTCGCGTATTAAAATCACGCTAGGTACTGAGTGCGTGTGATTAGGCGACTGGGACCTAATTTAAGCAGTCCACTCATATAGACGCGTCACCTATCTTACGCTCTTTTGATTTAACCCAAGGTTGGCAAACGTAAAAATTATAATATATTTACACAAATATATTTCACACAACATCACATACATTGATCTGACTCCGAGATAGGTAGCTCAAACACCTGTGTTACGGATCAACAGTGGAATTACAAATATGTACATATAATATAATATTAAACATAAGTAATTAAGTAAATAAGTAAGTTAATGTGGGAGAGCCACGCTTAGGCATGAATGGTCTCTCGCAGTGGTATCACTCCGGAGTGATACCACTGCCTCACAGAGGACCGGCGTTTAGCAGCGCCTGCGCTGTGTTTCGCCGTGTGAGTGAGGTTACCGGAGGCCCAATGGGGAGGAAGGGCAAAAGATTGGCAGCGCACTTGTGA
The DNA here is from genome assembly GCA_019059595.1 of Marasmia exigua. Classification (NCBI taxonomy): domain Eukaryota; kingdom Metazoa; phylum Arthropoda; class Insecta; order Lepidoptera; family Crambidae; genus Marasmia; species Marasmia exigua. Next base: position 21,501,658 of record CM032481.1, on the reverse strand, counting down.
CTCCACTGGTGTTGCGGGTGTCCATGGGTGGCGGAATTGCTTACCATCAGGTGATCCGTCTGCTCGTCTGCCACCTCTCATATAAAAAAAAGTACTTATAAATAGTTTCAAATTACTTACATGTATGACGATTTGTATGTGCTGTGTACGTACAAGCGTATGCAAATAAAGATTTTTTTTTTAATTTTATGAATAGAATAGAATAGAACAACGTTTATTTGGCACTTTTAAAAAATTCCTTCCGAACTAAACTATGACTAACTTGACTATAATTTTGAACTACTTGACTGATAGGATGGCGCAATGGACAACATTTCATATTTTTAACATGTCCATATTGTTTTTTTATATGAAAGTAGACATAAAATGAACAGACCCATATTTTTTCTTTTTTCAAAATTTGTCCATTTTCATGCATAAAATAATTATTGAAATTCTTTTTATTCTAAATAGACGTAAGCGCCAAATGACGTCATCGGACGGCTGAATTCAGCGATATTCCTTTGCTTATCATTGTTTTAATAAAAAAAAGGTACTACTGTCAAAGGTAAATAATACTAGTGTCAACATTGTCAACGTCATTCATACATTCAACGTTGACAAGTTGTCTTTTTTTTTGACAGTTACATGTCATGAGTTTGGCATTACGTAAATTTAAAACTATAATGTGCTAAGCAAAGAAATATTTTACATTCTGCCGTCCGATGACGTCATCTTACGTTTTTTTGTTTTTAATTTTTTTCTCAGTAAATAAGCAATATAAAAAATTAATAAATATATATTTGCGCAGCGGAAAAGTAAATAAAGAAATGGTATTTTTTGTTTCAGAGCTTAGCAATTTTGAAATGTTGTCCATTGGTAGTGACCCTGCCTCTTATGCCAAAGGTCGTGGGTTTGATCCCCACCCTGGACAAACATTCGTGCGATGAACACTTGGGTTTGTTCAGTGTCTGGGTGAAATATATGTATTTACTTAAGTATATATTTGTGGCCGTGTGGTCCCGGCAGAGTAGAATGGGCCACCCTCACTCTTACAGAGGTGTCGTAGGAGGCGACTAAGGTAAAGCTGCTGGCATGATCATCAGCACCCAGAGAAGGAAACTCTGCATTTACATCAAAACCCTCGCCAACCCGTCTGCCAAGCGTGGTGAGTATGGCAATTACCCCTCATGTGATTGAGGGAGGCCCGTGCCTCAGCAGTGGGGACTTAAATGGGCTGATGATGATGATGATATATTTGTGTCCCTCTGTTGACTGATATCTGTAACACAAGTGCTTAAGCTACTTAGTACGGAATCAGGTCAACCTATGAGAGGTTGTGAGAATTATTATTATTATTACTTAATTGTAATAACCAGTTAAGTTAATTACTCTTACTTACTATACTGGCTTAGCGATCCCAAACGAGTCTTGACCTCCGAAACAAGAGAACGCCACTTTGATCGAAGATCATTTTCGACGATGTCTTTCCAGCGATACCTAGGCCGGCCTACCAGGCGTCAGCTCATCGGTCGAAATAGGAGTCGATTGTAGACTTCGCTTGTTTGGTCACCTTGAGAGACTGGACGAGAATCGTCTCGTGAAAAAAGCATACCAGAGTTAAGTTAATTCGAGAATGAAATTGATATCATCGTCAGCCCATTTAAGTCCCCACTGCTGGGGCACGGGCCTCCCTCAATCACATGAGGGGTAATTGCCATACTCACCACGCTTGGCAGACGGGTTGGCGAGGAAATTGATATCGATGTTTAACAATTCATTGTGAAGGTAGCAATATGACCGATAGCGTTTGTGGCCCTATCTCTGCCCGCAAATAAGAATGGGAAACAAACCAACAGCATTTATATTAAGCGTCTTAGTCGTATCCCCGCATAGTTTATTCAAAGTTTTTCACTTACATTCTTAATCCTCCTTTTGTATATAAAGGCAAGTTTTCTAGATTCTAACGAGATTCAGTTGTTTCATTTTATTTAATTAAAGAAAGTGTAATATAAGTTCTTATGAATGTTAAACGTCTTACTTTCTTCTTTGAAAATAATAACTACATTTTTGGAGATCTTAGGTATGCTTTGCAATTTCTTAGCTTTGTAATTAAGGGTAAGTAGGTACATAGCCTGTTTAGGACCGCAATGTCAAACTGAGTTAAGTGCAGCATATGCTGAGGCTGAGCCTTGTTGGCCGCAACATTTATACTCTGTACCGTTTTTATTTATTATTTGTTTTATGTATTATGTATTGTAGTCAATAAATAGTTTTTATCTTTCCTGAATACGGGTGGCACTAGTACAATTTGTGTGCCGAATATTAGGGTAGGCCTTTGTTACGTAAAATTACATAGCTCAGAATTTAAATGGCGGCGAAAATCTCCACAAACACGGTCATCGTGTTTACTTGTGATACGTTACCTCAGCGCCATGCTGTGTGACTGAGGCTTGGCAAATGCCACAGTCTGAAAAATCTCGGTAACTAAAAAAAAACAAAATTTTGATCCTCCATACGGAAAGATGATAGACAAATGCCGACACACCCACAACATCGATAGAGTTTCAAGATCGCTGCCAATGTTTTCTCCAATAAAACAAGTAACGCTACACGATGCAAAACAAGTAACGCTATACATTGCGAAACAAGTAACGATACACGTTGCGAAATAGTGAAGCTACACGAAGCAAAACAAGTAACGCTATACGTTGCGAAACAAGTAACGCTACACGTTGCGAAACAGCAACGCTACACGTTGCGAAACAAGCAACGCTACACGTTGCGAAACAGCAACGCTACACGTTGCGAAACAAGTAACGCTACACGATGCTAAATAAGTAACGCAGCACGAGTGCGCACTCGTGTGTACGGCAAAAAAAAATATTTTTACTGCCTAGAGAGTAGTAGTAGACCGTACTTTAAAGCAACAGCTCCCAGTAAGGTCCTAGATTTCATTACCCGGGACGGACCAAAATTTTGTACCTAAATTTTCGGTAAGAAATTCGGAGTCTGGAAGTTGGCGATCTTGTACTCCCGTGTCTCGGAAAGACGTTAAACAGTTGGTCCTGCGCCCTACTCTCCAGTCGTGTCACACTGGTGTCTCATCGGATTATGAGGGTAAGGGAAAGAAAATGCAGTTACGAGTATGTTCCAATAGCATTAACATTGAGCTCGAGCAAAAAACCATCGTCAGTACGTGGTTCACTTTGTGATAGCGTGCTCGATCGCCCTGTGATGTTTATACTGTGAAAATACACAACATACAGGGTGTATATTTCCAGCCTTCGCTACGCATACGGTATATTATCGGTTCGCTTTTTATTCTGTAGATCAGGCCGTTCGGCACGCACGGAGGTAGATTTTTCCATTTGTACCGCTGTTAAAGCCCGTTTTTTAGGGTTCCGTACCTCAAAAGGAAAAAACGGAACCCTTATAGGATCACTTTGTTGTCCGTCCGTCCGTCCGTCTGTCAAGACCCTTTTTCTCAGGAACGCGTGGAGGTATGAAGCTGAAATTTATATCAATTACTCAGGTCTACTGTCCCTTGAAGCTGTGAAAAAATCAAACTTCTAAGCCAACGCAATCAAAAGATACAGCCGAATATATCGATATTTTCATCAAATTTTCGACACTCGCAAAGGAATCAAAACCTACAGGGTACTTCCCGTAAACTCAGAATCTTGAAATTTGGCATGAAGCATTGTCATATAATGCAAATATAGGAAAAATTGCGAAAATCACATTTTTTTAGTTATATAAAATAATAAAAATATTTTAATAAAATGAAATTTACTACTTTATTTCTCACGAACGAATAAAGGTATCAAATTGAAATTTATACCAAATACCTAGGTCTACTGTCCCTTTAACCCTGGTTTCTTGGTTGGAACCCTCGGTGCGCGAGTCAGACTCGCACTTGGCCGGTTTTTTTTTCTCTTGCCATTTTATTTTTTGATAAATGTAGATGTCGCAGCTCTCTATTTCAATTAGCCATTCAATGGACGCTTATGGGGTTCGTTAAACGTCAGCATCCTATCAAATATCCTATATCGTATCAAATGGCTGAATAACAACTAGCCATGTAGTTGAAAGCAACGTTTAATCAGATGGCCGAGCGTTGCGTAGTCATTTCGCGTATAAGGGAGATTAGTTAATTTCGACTTAAACTTTTCGCAAAAACTTACAGACGACGTACTTATAATAAAATTCTCCAAATGATTACGGCTACGGTGACAAATCATAGCGATCAGCCACGTACGCAGGGTATATTATAGTGCGCAAGTGTGTTCTCAAACACAAGTGCACTTTCTATTCCCTTACCCTCATATTCCCATGGGACACCAGCGTGACACGACCGAAGAGGGATCGCTAGACCAACGCCTTAAGGTGTAAATGTGGGAGAGCCACGCTTAGGCACGAATGGGCCGTCTCGACCGGAGTGATACCACTGCCTCACAGAAGACCGGCGTGAAGCAGCGCTTGCGCTGTGTTTCGCCTTGTGAGTGAGGTTACCGGAGGCCCAATGGAAAAGGTTGGCAGCGCACTTGTGACTCCACTGGTGTTGCGGGTGTCCATGGGCGGCGGAATTGCTTGCCATCAGGTGATCCGTCTGTTCGTCTGCCACCTGTCATATAAAAAAAAAGTGCTCTTTGTTAGTTTAGTTTAAAACCAAAGGTGAGATTTACTCAAATTCAAACCATTCAAACGTACCTACATAGTCCATACATTAAAAAAATATAAACTATAATTCTCACAACATCTCATACATTGACCTGATTCCGTACTAAGTAGCGTAAGCACTTGTGTTACAGATATCAGACAACAGAGGAACACTAATATATACTTATATTACACCCAGACACTGAACAAACACAACTATACACTGTCCCACTGCAGGGCAAATAAAGTACGGGAGTACAACACCGCCAAGTTCCAGACTCAGAAATTCTAAATGTTAGCATTTAGCTGGAAAGACTTCGCCGACACTGATCTGCAAGAACTTAAGGTCAATTGACTTGCAAGAAGTAGCATGCAGGATCTCTTGTTTCGGCCAAGACTCGGTTCGGGTCGCCGAGTCAGCGAAGTAAATAAATAATTATCCACTCTGACATACTAAACTAACCGTATCGATCTTTTCTTGTATTGCTAACGGTATAATAGCCCAATTAAGTACCTATTCTAAAATTTACTCGATATTAATTACCATTTTTGATAATAACAGGATCCCATATATTTACTGGCTTCAACTTTGTTATGGGTAATTGTGGTAGCAATAAGTAGAAGAAAATGTTGTTCTGAGGCCTCACCATGAGTATAAAAACTGTTTTCGCTATCGAAAACTATCTCTTTGTCCCTTTCATTATGGTGCATGTGAAAGAGGCAGAGAAATAGTTTTGGATAGCGAGGATAGTATTTCAAACTCATGGTAACGTCTCTGTTTTTCAAAATCATGGTAACGGATACTGATATTTGGAAGTAAATTATTTTCGTTTAAATACACACGTATTTATCTGATATTGTTTATAGCAACCTTTTGCAATTTATTCTTTACTGGATATTTCACTGGATATTGTAAATATACCTACAATATTGATGAGGCTATCGACAGCTCATTTCGAATCAAGCACTTACAAATTTCAGTTCAGTGGTCTAATTGGTAGAACCTTCAGCCGGGTTGTGGAAGGTGTGGGTTCGAGTCCCGCCTGAACACGAGATGAAATTTTTAAGTGTGTTATTTACTTAATTTAATCATCATCATCATCGTCGTCAGCCCATTTAAGTCCCCACTGCTGGGGCACGGGCCTCCCTCAACTACATGAGGGGTAATTGCCATACTCACCACGCTTGGCAGACGGGTTGGCGAGGGTTTTGATATAAATGCAGAGTTTTCCTTCTCTGGGTGCTGATGATCATGCTAGCAGCTTTACCTTAGTCGCCTTTTACGACACCTCGGTAAGAGTGAGGGTGGCCTATTCTACTCTGCCGGGCACCACACGGCATGTGTTACCTGGTACGGTTTAAAAGTCTCATAACAACATTTTTTGCGTCGTCGCATGCGACGAAGTCACATTCGCCTTTTAAGTCGCATGAGGCCGATTTTCCTTATTTTTGTATCATTCGATTTCGATGTTGCCAATATAATACGGTAAATTGACAAAAATCGGTAACTTGCGCATTACAAACGGAACGCAAAAACCATAGATTATTGGCTGAATATGAAAATCTTGGCTTTTTTAGCACAAAAATGTCTCATTGTGTCTACTGTCAAAATCAATCAAATGTAAGTTTTGAAATTTATAATACTTTGTTTGTGCTTTGACATTGACAACTATTTTGACGTTGCTTCTACCGCTCGCTTTAAGTCACTCGACCAACGAGTGGGTGGGGTCACTCGTTGCAGACGAATGATTAAAATATGCGGAATTTCGTATGTCGAAGGATATTCAGTAGAAATCGTGCGCTCGTCACGACGCTAAGTCATACGAGTAAATCAAAAATATAATAATAATAAATCTTTCACAGCATCACATACATTGATCTGACTCCGAGATAGGTAGCTCAAGCACCTGTGAGAATTTCTTTCCTCTACCCAAAGGTTGTCTGGAAGAAATCGCTACAAGCGATAAGACCGCCTTATTGTACTGTCTGTTGCTGTTGTATCATGCTTGTATTTTATTTTTGTGCAATAAAGAATATCTATCTATCTATCTATTTATCTATCTATCTATCTATCTATCTGTGTTACGGATATCAGAATCAACAGTGGGATTACAAATATATACATATAATACTTTCTTTTGTAAATACATACTTATAATACATAGCAAACACCCAGACCAATACAAACACACATGTTCATGCACACAAATGTTTGTACTGTGCGGGGATCGAACCCGCAACCCTTGTATCAGAGGTAGCGTTCACTACCACTGTTCCAATCGGGTCGTCAAATAAGTGTTAAAAATAAGTGTCCTGCTCGCGTAAATTCCTACCTTTGCAAATAAAACAACAAAAATGACACCTCAACTCTTTTAACCCCATTTTATGAAAACAGGCCACCGTTAAAAATCTTTGTACATCACAATTTGATATTTTCGCAATTCGGCGCATTTCATGTCCTAAATGATATGAAAAACAATAGCAATACCCTTCGTGACTCTGATTTTATTTGCCGCTGTTTCGTGAGAGTAATTTTATGTTTTCACAAAGTTTTTCCACGAATTTTCGGGTGATATAGGACGGGGAACCGACTCAAAGTCGTTGCTTATGGTTACGGGAATCGTTTGCACGAATGAATGGATAAATAGTAATTTTACTCAGTGGTGGTAGGTATCATATACCACAACTCAATGCATGGTGAATAAACATTTTTTATAATTTCGTTTTTTTGTATGTGATAGGAGGCAGACGAGCAGACGGTTCACCGAAGGTTAGCGATTGCCGCCACCCATGGATACCCGCGACACGAGTGGAGGCATAAGTGCGCTACCAACCTTTAAGCCCCCTTTGCCTCCGGATTGAGCCTCCGGTATCCTCACTCACGCAGCGATACACAGCACATTGCTGCTTCGCGCCGGTTTTCTGTGAGGCCCTGGTATCACTCCGGTCGAGCCGGCCCATTCATGCCGAAGCGCGTCTCTCCCCAGGTTGTAGTATTATATCAAATGTCAAACACTTTCAATAATTTTATGTGATAGGTAGCGGGCGGACAGACGTCGCAAATCATCTGAATGAAAAGCGATTGCGATAGTAGAGTCACTGTGAACTGCCAACCTTTTAACTCCCCTTCCCCATAATGGACTTCCAGTACCCGCACTCACTCGTCAAAACGCAAGCGCTGCTTTACGCTGGTTTTTATGAGGCCGTGGAATTACTCCCTTTGGCCCATTGATGACGAAGAAGTGCTCTCACACGGTTATATAAAGTTTAAAAAAAATGGCTTTTACAAACATAGGCAGGTTGTTACGGTTGTGTTGTTAATTTATATACATACATTTTTCCCCAAGGAACATACGATAGGATAATATAAAAATTTGATTTCCTATACAAATTGCCTCAATCAGCGGATCACTTTAGCATGGAAAGGTGTTTTTTTGAGATTCGACTCTATGTTATTTGGGGAATTTTTTTTGTTAAACAACACATCCTTTCTACCATCAAGAGAGTAGGCGAACTGATGGATATCATCAATTTGGGTGTCTTTGAGTCGAGAGTGAATAGGCTTCTTTTGGGTAAGCACGCTACATCTTAGACCTTATTGTCACTTTCCACCAGGTGAGATGAGATCAATTGCAAACCCATATAATATTTAAAAAAAAACATCCCTTCATGGTGAATACTCCTCGATTGCCTACAATCAATCAGGCTATCGCCATCCATTGCTGGACGTAGGCCTCCCCCAAAGAGCGCAAACCAGCCCGGTCCTGAGCGGTCCGCATCCAGCTCACACCAGCCATCTTTCTCAAATCGTCAGTCCATCGCGCCGCAGGGCGTCCAACACTGCGTTTCCCCACGTGTCGACCGCTCCACTCCAGTACGTGTCGACTCCATCTTTTATCAGTGCGTCTAGAAACATGACCGGCCCATCTCCACTTCGGCGTCGATTGCCTACAAGGCGCTTTTATTCTTTCTTCGTGATCCGCACTGCTAAGGCACTCCTTAGCAGGGCGTTCCACTGAACGCCCTACCAGCGTCTGTTTTCACAACCCAATATTTATAAAGATAGAATAGGCTACTTTTGGGTAAGCTTGCACCATCGTAGGTTTCCTCTCAACTCTAGAGTTCAATGTGAAGCCAAGAGTAAACCCATCATCAATAAAAGAAAATCGTCATTTTTAACAAAATAAAGATCTCCAAACTCTATCATATCGAACCCACATTAACTGCCCTTAAATACCAAGACCACCAACCCAAAATAGGTGTTATGATTTATGCATGAGGAATACATAAATCGTAGCACCTACTTAGAAGGGCTACTTTTATTAACCCATAAAAAACCTTTTCCTTTTCCCTGTCTTAACTGAATCCCTGTCCTAGATCCGTGACATATCTACACATAAATTATTTAACCCTTCAGCATGTAAATTTATTAGGGAATAATTAACCAAAGGAAATTTACGAACAATAAATTCGTCGTAGAGGTGCGATTTATTCAAATTTAAACCGTTCAGACATACATTAGTCCATACATAAAAAAATAAATTAAGTATCAGCCTGTATACTGTCCCATGCAGGGCAGAGACCTCCATCATAGAAATCAAGTCATCACTACTATGATGGGATTAGGCTTAGTTACCGTTGGTCTGATGATTTGAATACCGTGCCGTGATCTCAGGAACCCAGGACGGGTTCCATTCCTAATGGAATGCAAAGGTATCTTTCGAATGTTTCGAACGTAGCTCGGGTTTGTGATCAACATTAAATTAAAAATTTAGAAAATATTTAAAATGAAATTCTTACATCGAACCACATGCAAGCGATTGTCATTCCATCCCCATCATTTCGATAGATGGCGGTCTAATACTGTGCGTTTTTATCGGATCTCTATCACGTACCTCAGTTCTGTGGAACGGTTTGCCTACGGGAGTACTTTCCGACGGCTACGACTTAGGGACCTTCAAGAGAAGAGCGTACTCCTTTTAAAAAGGCCGGCAACGCATTAGCGATCTCTCTGATTTCGCGAGTTTTAATGGGCGGCGATGATTGACGTCAGGTGACTTGCTTGCTCGTTTGTCACCTCTAGCATAAAAAAATAAATTAACTGTCAGCTCACAACTTAAGTTATGTTTTATATAGATGCGATTTTAACGCACTTATTGAGAGTGATGGTAGCTCAGTGCATAAAAACCCGCCCTCCATGCGGGGGGTTGTGGTTTGAATCCGAGCAGGCACCTCTGGATTTTTCAAATTTTTGTGCGCATATTTACCAGTTGGGCGGTTAGGGAATCGTGATGAAACCTGCTCGTGTCGGATAGATTCTGAAACGTGTAACTATGATTTAGTTGGTCTCATTCTGGTATTAAGGGTTGCGAAGGTTGTCGCTTCATTGTGATTTCTAGACTCCCACCTAACACCTAAAATTCCGAATCATGTTTAGCATGCCCCAAAGCTTTGTACACAACTGAGAATTACACGCTAAGATGTGGAAGAGGGTTTTTAAGCTCTCACTGTGGAGGAGTAGTTCAAACCAGCTCACCAGCATGTTGGTATGAAAATAAAATATACATTTTTTAATTCATTTTGAAACATAACATATTTAGAAATGATACCTCTTCAGCTACGTAGAGACATTGTCAGTCTAAGTTATCTCTACCGCCTCTATAATGGGGAATGCTCTGATGAGTTATAACAACGTGCTGGACAGCGTTGCCATCCGCATACCATCCAGACAATGGCGGCGCGCACCAAGAGGTTTGGCTCCTCGTTCCTGCCCCGAGCCATCAAGACATGGAATGCCTTCCCAGCTCATGTGTTTCCTCCTTCATACAATCAGGGGTCTTTTAGGCGGGGCGTGAAACGGCATCTCAGCAGGCCGTCAGGGTGAGGATGGCAGACACAATAGGTATTTTGTTAGTTCTTTTGTGCCTATCAACCTCATATTTGGATTTCACGGCCGCTTACCATCAGGCGGAGTTAGGTCATCCTGATTGGCCTTTTTATAAAAAAAAAATAAGATCGTGCAGTAAAAAGAGCGAACCTGGGGCGATCAAATGGTCGAAGGTCAGTTATCCGTTCAAGATACCGCTGGAAAAGTGTGGTCGAAAAGGACTTGCAAGAAAACACGACGTATGACTGGTGGGAGGTGGCTCAGGACTGACCTTGATGGAGGCTCTTATTATCGAAGGCCAAGGCTCACTTTGGATCATTGTGCCAACCTAGTTAGTTAATTAACACATTTGTTACAAACAATCTACACACTCACTAATCGCAAACCCAAATAGATAAAGAAGAACATAATCGTAACTCTATGGCACACTGATAGTTTAATCATAAGGTTTGTCTAATAGTGAGAAACCAGTTTTAAGTCTTTAAATAATTCAGCTTTAATCGATTAAAAATCTACCAGACTTGAAATTTTCAATATTCATGAAAATTTGACAAAACAATTAATTAAATTTAATTATATATAATGAAAACTTGCTTAGTGGTAGGTAAGTGCTCTTTATGGGCCCTCGCGTCTGCAGGTTGTTAAACATTCACTACACAAAACAATTTGTTTAATGATAGATAATGAAAGAGTAGTTAATCTGAGCTAGGGTTGCTGTACAGTCGATTGTGTATCGATTATTAATCGATAGTTCATGTGATATTTTTTTAAGAACCAACATCTGTATACTAACATGTTTTATACAAATAAAGATTATTGTATTGTATTGCATTGGGGCACGAACAGTCTATAAAAAGGAAATGGCTATTGATATTATCGATACTATAATATCCTATCTTTTCATTAATCTTTGATAATAAAGATGAAGTAATTTAATTACGAAAACATGTGTAAGAACATTATTACAAATTGTGAGTTTCAACATATTTTACCAATACGAGTGGTATTATAATTATTAAATTGAATTTGAAATGGATTTTAACACAGGTATTACAAATTAATATTAGTTATTATGTATGTAGAAATGTCGATTAAATTAATTTGTATACATCCATAGGTTTCAATCAAAATTTATCATTAAAAAATCGTCTATACTATAATAGCATTTTTCAGTGAGCATATGTTTATGTTTCTTATTAAATATATTTTTATTTTATAATAGTATATTATATTTTCAGGAAGCTTATTGTAGATTAGCTTAATAAATTATAATGCGTAGTCAAAAACAATATTGAGTGAGGTCATTGAAGGCAATCCGGGAGAAAGGTGGGTTTAAAGGTTGGCAGCATACGGCAGCGGTTGTGACTTCACTGGTGTCGCTGTGTTCTGTCTGCTCGTATGCCACCTATCACATAAAAATAGCTCAGCGGTGTGGGATAAAATTGTGAGGAAACCTGCACAGCTCGGATAGTTTCTCAGTTATCGAGATAATTGTTTTCAATCTGTAATCATGATTTAGTGGATCTGGTCCCTCTGTTTAAGTTTTGCGAAGGTTGGTATAGATGACAGTCCGTCACACTTCTCACAAAAAAAATTGTGCTTACATCAAAGTATCTTATATCATGATAAACGCTCGATATACCCTCATTCTGAACACGTTAAATAAATTTAGAAATAACACACGGAACCGCAACAATAAAACCTAAGTGTTACAGCCTCTAGCGGGGCATAAAATACCCCTATAAAGGTACTTTCCATGTTTTAAAGGCAGATGTACACTTGAAGCGAGAGAATTTAAATTTAAATGTATTTATTTAGAACGCAACACAAACCCTCTTATTCTAAACGTGGTTGAAATATGTTGTCGGATTAATTCTAGAAATAATTGAAGAATTAGAATAAACATTATTACAAAACTAAGTTTAACGTTAGTAAGTATATCAACTATAATACTAATGTTAAACCTCCAACACCCCTAGTTTAGTTATCTTTAAAATTATAACCTCAAAATGTCGATTTAGTGACAATGACAGTTTATCCATGTGACAGTTCATTCCGTTATTTGTTAGAAAGTTATTTGTAAGAACTTATTTTATTCTTATCAAACAATAAGCAGTTTCTCTGTATCGTCATATGACATGTTAAGTAGAGCATCATTGAGGGTACGCTTGCATTTAGCAAAAGTAAAGGGATACAGATCTAAAGTACCGTTTAGTCTATTATATAAAAGTGGGCCTAAATATAATATACAAATAATCTAGAAGCGAAGTGATGTGTTTTATAAATTTTATAGGCAAACAAGATCTTTTCGTCTTTTATTAGTAATGGAAAGTGCTATAAGGAAGTGCAGCATGCTGTTTAAGAACTGTGCTTAATATAAATAATTGTCGTACTGTTAATACTTTACACTCTTCGTAGAGGAGGTTTGTAGGAAAGAGAAAAGGGCGGTGAGTTGAGACCTTAAGAATAGCTCTTTGTGCTCTCTCAAGGGTTATTAGGGAGGATTTGGCCGAACCACCCCCAAGACGTAATGCAGTAAGTTAATAGTGATTGAATTACCTGACTTCCCAAATCCTGAACCGTGGTTCACGCATATCCCGGGCTCCAGAGCGACAGCTTTGGACGCAATTGGGAATTACAGGCTAAGATGAGGAGTAGGGGAAATAGCGAGCTGCGAAACTTTTTATTCCATTTATATTATATTTAGGTGAACATTTTTTATTTACCGTGATAGCTCACGGTGGAAGACGATCTCAAAAGATTTACTGGGTAATAGATATATGAGACGGATCACGCAACATTAGGCTGGATTGAGCCAGATCGCATTTTATTGATAGCGCTTACTGTTGAGCTGAGAACTCGGGTGCCTGATGGCCTCTACTTAGCGGATGTCCTGCTTTCGTCTGAAAAATAATGGGATGTGGACCGAGTAAATTGGGGATCAAAGGTTATAAATACGTAGATGAATTGCAGTCTTCTTAAGAGTGTAGTCAGACTTATCGATTAAAGACATCGATTAAAGGTGATCGACTAGTTTAGCAGAGTTGGTTAGTTTAAGAATTTGACCTAGTTCAGTAGTCAGACTTATCGATTGAAGGCATCGATCAAAGGTGATCGATTAGTTTATAATTGGTTGACGAATATCGTTCGACTAGCCAAGCGATTAATGGTCGACGTCGATCTTCGATCAATAGGTCTAGTAGAATCTATCGATTTTAGCCAACTTTTCCATTCTACCATCGATTGGTGTCCTCGATCGACGGTTGATCGATAAATCTGGTAGAAACTATTGATAGAAGTCAACTTATCCATTCTACCATAGAGTGTTATTTTGGTCTGGAAACACCAAAAGTTTGAAGGAGTAAATAATGCACTTAAAAATTATCGACAGTCTTCATGTGGGACTCAAACCCAAATTAGATCAGCGGTGAGGGAAAACATCGTGAGGAAACCAGCACGTTTCGGAAAATTTCTAAAACGTGTAAACGTGATTCAGTTGGTCTAAGTTCTCCTGTAAAGGTTTGTCAAGTTCAGATGGCATTCGCTTCATTGTATTACCAGACTCCCCAAACCAGAACCAAGGTCTAAGCGTACCCCGGGCTCCAGAGCGACAGCTTTGGATGCAACTGGGAATTACACGCTCATTTGGACGCATCTTTTGTGATTAGTGGCCAATTGTTCGCCACTGTGATCTATCCATGGCTTCTCGCATCCAGCTGTTGCCAGCCATACTGCGCAGATCGTCCCCCCACCTAACAAGAGGGCGCCCTACATTACGTTTGCCAAGACGCGGTCTCCACTCTAGAACTCGTTTACCCCATCGATTGTCGGTTCTGCGGCTAATATGGCCAGCCCACTGCCACTTAAGCTTGCTAATCCGGTGAGCAGACAGATCACCTGATGGTAAGCGATTGCCGCCGCCCATGGACATCCACGACACCAGTGGAGTTACAAGTGCGCTGCCAACCTTTAAACCCCTTTACCACGGATTGGGCCTCCGGTACCCTCACTCTCGCAGTGAAACACAGCACAGTGCTGCTTCCCGCCGGTTTTCTGTAAGGCCGTGGTATCACTCCGTACGAGCCGGCCAATTCATTTTTTTATGTTATTTTTTATATCTAGACGAGCAGACGGATCACCTGATGGTAAGCGATTGCCGCCACCCATAGACACCTGCGACACCAGTGCAGTTACAAGTGCGCTTCCATCCCCCTTTTCCCCCGGATTCATCCTCCGGTACCCCACAGCACACAGCTGCTTCACGCTGGTTTTCTGTGAGGCCATAGTATCACTCCAGTCGAGCCGGCCCATTCATGCCGAAGCGTACCTCTCCCACGGTCAAACTAAGATGAGATGAGGCTGAAATCATTTGAGACAAAAAGCAAATTCATAACGACTCTTGAACAGGTCGTTAAAAACTAGAAAAATTATAGTGATTACTCAAACACCGTTGGGACCGTATTTAGCTGTCGGGCCCAGCGGAATATTATGGCCGTAGCTAAAACAAGAAGTGGAATATGACGGTAAATAAGTATGAGTTATGAGACGGAGCGAGAGAGACCCGTTAATGAAAATTAGGAAGCGTACGTGAGTTATTGAGCAGCTCCGCTCGCGTGAAGCTCGGTTTGCCACTAAAAATATTTTTTTTAATAAAGGGGCCGCCATCACTTTTTTGAGAACATTAGTTCTACTTTGTACCAATAGATGGCGCTAGGTGTCAATTACAACGCGCAAGAGTTTCGTGTTTTCAGAAAACCTATAAGCGTTGCCGCTGTCTGTAGCATTTACTTGTACCTCTTTCTAAATAGCATAGATGAATGAATACCATATAGGTAATGATGATCTGAAAAATTAATGAATGCGTTTTAAAATTTTATTTTAAGTCTTACTGTGGGAGAGCCTCGCTTCGGCATGAGTGGGCCGGCTTGACCGGAGTAAAGTCACGGCCTCACAGAAAACTGGCGTGAAGCAGCATTGTGCTGTGTTTTGCTAGTGAGGGTACCGGAGACCTTTTTTTTTTGTCGCTGTGAAAAATGCTGGCCTTATGCATACCCGAGATAGCGGGGGCCATCAGGGGTTATGTCGGGCTCTTCTCTAGGTATGCGCCCAGAGACATACCGACTAAAAAACACAGCGGCGTTCCCTCATCGCCCAGTTGGGGAAAGGTTATGGGTATTCGGCAAAGCCTTGGACTACCACGACCTCCCCCGGAGGGTACCGGAGACCTGATCCAAGAGAAAAGCGGGTTTCAAAAGGTTGGTAGCATACTTGTGACTCTACTGGTGACGCGGATGTCCATTGGCGGAGGCAATCGCTTACCATCAGGTGATCCGTCTGCCACCTATGAAATAATAAATAAAACCTATGGTAATGGCGATTTTTTAAATCAATGTTGCGTTTTAAAAATTCATTTGAAGTCTAACCGTGGGAGAACTAAGGTTCGGCATGAGTGGGCCCCCTCGACCAGAGTGATACCATACCCTCACTCCTGTGACCCCGCATGAATCAGCGGACTCCTGCTTACCGGAGTCGGAAACGGGGGGTTTAAAGGTTAGCAGCGCACTTAACCTCTACTGGAAACCTGTCCACGGGTGGCGATAATCTCTTACCATCAGGTTCATTCGTTTGCACCTTTGCCACCTATTCTCTCTGCTTAGTCGGGCACTCCTGACGGACCTGTTTGGAACTAGTGGTAGTGAACGCTGCCTCTGGTGCAAGGGTTGCCCCGCATAGTGCAAACATTTGTGTGCATGAACATATCTGTTTGTATTTGTCTGGGTGTTTCTATGTATTATAAGTATGTATTTACAAAAAAAAAGTATTACTATGTATATATTTGTAATCCCACTGTTGATTCTGATATCCGTAACACAGGTGCTTGAGCTACCTATCTCGGAGTCAGATCAATGTATGTGATGTTGTGAAATATTTATTTATTTACTCTTTTCAGAGTGGTGGTGGCTTTTGATTGCCAGGGTTGCGGCTTTCCGTAGCCGATGGCTTCAATTGCCGCCGCACATCGCGCCGTATATACACCACCTACCTATTACATTTAAACCGTCCCACACGTCGACTTAAGTCGAAAAAGTCTCTAAGTGAATAGATGGCTATTTATGTTCGGGTACCAAGCAATTGTCACTTGATGTATTTACGGCCCTAGTAGCTGGGATCGGTGATTTATATCGGGTCGAAGGGCCTTTTTTCCTAAAAGAATCGAATGGTAAATAGTATTGTTTTTAGTCACCTTTTTTGGTGGACCGGTATCGACTTTGTGTCTTCGGCCTTACAATGATTAAGTGCGGAATATGGTGGGTAGCGGTTCGGCTTTGCGATTTTAGACCTTGTTGTGTATGTGTGAAGGTGGTGAATGAGGAGGCTGGGTGGTGAAGGATAAGTACTGGTCATGGGGCACCGCAGTACGAAAAATATTGCTGGAGCCGAATCAGGGGTTGCGATGTGCTTTTTATTTATTAGGCAGATGTATCATTTACCAAAGAGTGTTTGATTCTCACCCTGGTCTCATATCATCTGTGGCTTTTCTCAAAATACAAATACAAGATATAAGTGGCTATTCATGAGTACTAGTAATGTAATAATTATCAATATGACTGCCTCGGTGGCGCAGTGGTTAGTGAGTCGCACTTTAAAGCGACCGCTGCGCAAGAGGTCCCGGTTTCGATCTTTGTACCTAAGTTTTCGGTAAGAAATTCTTAGTGTCAGCCTGGAGTCTGGAAGTTGGCGGACTTGTACCCCCGTGCCTCAGAAAGCACGTTAAAAAAGCGAATTAGATTATTAATAAATAAATAATTCACATATTTTCTGTAACATGTATGTACGTGTCGAATTGAGAATCTCTTTTTTGGGCTGCCAAAAATTAGACATTCAGAAACAGAACTAAAGTGTTAAATAATATTTTAACACTTTATACACTTCAAATAACATTATAACATTTATAAAAGTACATTCCAGTAAAGGTTTTACCGAAGTCGGCGCCTAATCCCTGTTGAATAATTGATTGTTGTATTAAATTACAAGATAGTATTGGGCGCGTTTTTTTTCTCGCAGTAAAATTTTATGTATCAGCACATATTTTTTTACATTCCCCAACTAAGTACGAACATTTTTAATCACCACTCTGGAAAATATTATTGTAGTAAACACTTGTGTTTCCAGATTCTGAGTATATATAGTATGCTGCCGCCCATGGACACCCATAACACCATTGAAGTTATAAATGCGGCGCAAATCTTAAACTTTATTCACGATATTTTTTATGAGGGCTCCGAATAAAACGATAAAAAATAGCAGTGTATTTATAGGAAAACTTAACAGTGGGTGGCTGAGTTCGTTTGATATTTTTATTCATAAAAGTATATCATAATATTATCAATAGCTTACTTCAAGATTCAATTCAGTTATCTTATTTTCTCAGTTTGTTCGCAAAAGAAAACCGTGTTGTCTTTGTTCGACAAAACCTAAATAAACTGAGCCATTACTTCCATTCAATTGTCAATTTTCTTGATTTATTTGTTTTGCTCTCTATACCATTTGCTTCCGCATCGGAAATATTCTGCCGATAGAAGTTGGCGACAGCTGTCATTTAGAAAAAGGAAAATGTTTTATTTTTTACTGTTGTTGGATGGAACATTTAGATAAATAGATAGATATTCTTTATTGTACAAAAATAAAATACAAGTATGATACAACAACATCAACAGACAGTACAATAAGGCGGTGTTATCACTTGTAGCGATTTCTTCCAGACAACCTTTGGGTAGAGGAAAGAAATATCGTATTCGTAATAAGGGAAGGCAGTGCAAAGTAGTTTATTAAATGAAATTGAGAATGGCCAGAAATATACATATTTTATATATTAATAATATTACATAACATAAATAATCATGAACAATACATTTCTTTCCCTCTATTCCATTTAGACCCACTAGGCTCTGGCATCATATCAGGGTGTTATTTTCGGTTACGTCAAAAGCTGTGGCCGTTAAATCCGTGGGAGGGTCACACTTGCGCATGAATGAGCATGAGAATGAGTGATACCACGGCCTCACAGAAAACTGGCGTGAATCAGTATATCAATAGTAGTATCTGCTGTATTTCGCTGCGTGAATGAGGGTGTCTACTGGAAACCAGATCCAAGGGAAAGGGGGGATTAAAGGTTGGTAGCACTAATTGTAACTCTACAGGTGTTGCAGGTGACCCGTCCGTCTCGTCTGCCACATATCTCATAAAAAAGCCGTCGCGTTTCGAGCCCAGGGTACGCTTGCACTAAGCTTCAGGACTTGGGGAGTCTGATAATGACAATGAAGTGACTGCCGTTTCATTTGCAGTCCTTAGACAGGGGCACCAGATCAACTGAATCATGGTTACCTCTTCCCGTAACTATCTTAAACGTGTAGGCTTTTTTTTTACCGCCGAGCTAACCTCTTCTTCATCGTAACGTGTATTCTCGGTTGCGCCCAGGGTATGCATGCAGCATGCCACTGCCATGGAATTGCCACACTGGCGGATTACGAGCGTTTTCTAAGCGGAGCGACGACGCAGCCACCACGTCGCGTTTTACTGCAAGGCCGCCACGAAAACTCAGTTTATTGTTCAGACTTATCTCCGCGGTGAATCCGTCGCGCATCCCTTGCGCAAACGCGGCGTGAATGCTGCGCATACGCCACGTGTTCGCTGCGTTGTCGATTCGATTTGAAAACGCTCGCAATCCGCCAGTGTGGCAACTCCTTAAGACAGGGGCCCCAGATCATTTGACTCATGATTACACGTTTTAGTAACTATCCTAAACCCTTTAATCCACGTTCGTAACTGACTTTTGGTAACCAGATACGAATATAAACGTGTAGGTTTATTTTCACCGCGAGCTCACTTACGATCACAAAATAAGTACATAGACACAGAAAGTCAGCTCTAGCTGACCTTCATACTGATAAATTCGTTGTACTTTGTTATGACAGTATATCGTATCGTGACTGCCT
Source organism: Marasmia exigua (assembly GCA_019059595.1). NCBI lineage: Eukaryota > Metazoa > Arthropoda > Insecta > Lepidoptera > Crambidae > Marasmia > Marasmia exigua. Next base: position 21,482,134 of record CM032481.1, on the reverse strand, counting down.
CGACTGGCGCAGTGGGTCGCACTTAAAAAAAGCGACGGCTGCGCTAGAGGTCCCGAGTTCGAACGCGTGTGTGTACCAAAAATGTGTACCTAAGTTTTCGGTCATCGTCATCGTCAGCCCATTTAAGTCCCCACTGCTGGGGCACGGGCCTCCCTCAATCACATGAGGGGTAATTGCCATACTCACCACGCTTGGCAGACGGGTTGGCGAGGGTTTTGATATTAATGCAGAGTTTTCCTTCTCTGGGTGCTGATGATCATGCCAGCAGCCTTACCTTAGTCGCCTTTTACGACACCTCGGTAAGAGTGAGGGTGGCCTATTCTACTCTGCCGGGGACCACACGGCGGCACAAGTTTTCGGTACGAAATTCTTATTGTCAGCCCGGAGTCTGAAATTTGGCGACCTCGGAAGGCACCTTAGCCGTTGGTCCTGCGCCCGATCCCTCTCCGGTCGTGTCACAGTAGTGTCCCATCGAAATATGAGGGTAAGGGAATAGACAGTGCACTTGTGTTTGGGCACACACTTGCGTTGTGCGTAGCCTGTTAAACTCGCAATTTAGGTATCCTGACGTTTTGAAAGATACACGTTCATATCCACTAAGCTATGAATGTAAACGAATAGTCATGGAACTAGAATACATGCGCTTCAAACGGAATGTGCCATTTTCGTAAAAACCGTCACTGAGTGTGAAAGAGATCCCATCGGCCTTGACGCAGATTCTATACGGGTGCGGTAGAGAAAGAACATCGCCCAGCACGTCACCCCAGTACTAACGGCTTTGCGCGCTTTTCAAGTATGGCTTTCTATGAAAGGCTCAGTCTGGTTAGGATCCGTGTGTATGACCATAGTAGCGTAACTCAATACACAGAACATAATCTTTGGTTACTTTGAAGTCAAAGTAGCTAAATGTTCTGGCTTTATTTTAAAGCGGTTACTTACAGGTGAATTGTGCGCCATTTCATAGATCGCCTTGGGTCCCGGTGGAGCAATCAATCGTGGCAATTGGAACAAATAAAACCATTCCCGAGGGAACTGGCGGTTGGTTTCCCTTTTGAAAGTGTTAAGTCATTTAGTGTGCTATGATTCCGTACAAAATTGTAAAGTTTTTAACACGTTTTTTACCCTGATATAACTAGTCCCACTAATAATACAAGTGCGAAAATATTGTGAGGATGTATGTTTTTTTATGAGATAGGGGGCAAACGAGTAGACGGATCACCTGATGGTAAGTGATGTATAGCTCTTTCACGCAAAAACTACTCAATGGATTTTGATGAAGCTTCACAACATATTTCAGTATAATAATAATAGTAATATCCTCCAACCGATTACGGCTACGGCGGCCAATCTCAAAGATCAGCCCCGTACGCAGGATATATTACAGTGCTCAAGTGTGTGCGCAAACACAAGTGCACTCTCTATTCCCTTACCCTTCATATTTCGATGGGACACTACTGAGGCACGACCGGAGATGGGTCGGGCGCAGGACCAACAGCTTCACTCTATTACCATATTAAAACCAGGCACCAATGTTTAACTGCGTTTAGAGTCGCAACTGAATCGCAACTAAACGTAACCGCTGAAAAACAAGAAAGTTGAAGTGACGCTACTTTTTCAAGATCTTTTCTCAACTTTACTTTTATAAGGTTAAATTTATTGTAATGCCAATTGTTTGTTGGTAAACATTAAAACGTTATTTATTAATCATAATTCCCATGTCGTACCCACTCTTGTAAAGGTTGGAAGCTCTACACTGGAAGTTGTAGACAAGTACATCTACCTCGGACAAAAAGTCCAGCTTGGTAAGTCCAACTTCCAGAAAGAGATCGATCGACGAATCCAACTCGGCTGGGCAGCGTTCGGGAAGCTACGCAGCATATTTTCGGCAGATCTACCGCAGTGTCTCAAGACGAAAGTCTTTAATGCGTGTGTGTTGCTAGTGATGACATACGGAACCGAAACGTGGCCGCTTACAATGTGCCGATTAAGGAGGCTCAAAGTCAATGGAGAGGGCTATGCTCGGAGTCTCCCTGCGTGATCGTATCAGAAATGATGAGATCCGCAGGAGAACTAAGGTCACAGACGTAGCCCAAAGGATTACATGCCTCAAGTGGCAATGGGCAGGGCACATAGCAAGGAGAACAGACGGCCGTTGGGGCGGGAAGGTCTTCGAGTGGAGGCCACGTACAGGAAGTCGCAGCCGTGGCAGACCTCCTACAAGGTGGACCGACGATCTGGTGAAGATCACGGGAATCCATTGGATGCGGGAGGTACAGGACCGATCTGTGTGGAGAACATTGGGGGAGGCCTATGTCCAGCAGTGGACGTCTATTGGCTGAAATGATGATGTTGATGAAACATTAATAGACAAATACCACAGACAAACATGGAACTGTCAGTGTCAGGCAAAACTAGTGATGTAGTAAAAATGATAAATCGACTATTGATTATACAAATAATTAATGTACACGGGAGAAAACGCGGTTAATATTATATGTAAGTACATACTCGTACTGCCGTGTGTTCCCCGGCAGAGTAGAATAGGCCACCCTCACTCTTACCGAGGTGTCGTAAAAGGCGACTAAGGTAAATCTGCTAGCATGATCATCAGCACCCAGAGAAGGAAAACTCTGCATTTATATCAAAACCCTCGCCAACCCGTCTGCCAAGCGTGGTGAGTATGGCAATTACCCCTCATGTGATTGAGGGAGGCCCGTGCCCCAGCAGTGGGGACTTAAATGGGCTGATGATGATGATGATGACATAGTCGTAGTAGCATCTACTCACAGCTTGATGTTTCGACCGCGTTACAACGGTTATGGTCACAAGCGGACTGGGGGTGCACGGCATCGTGAAAGCTGTGAGTATATGCTACTACGAGTATGTACTTACATATCTTTAATTTTTTTTTCTCTGTTTGTCTTCTTTTATATTTGTAATGTTGTGTTTGCTGTATTAGTTTGTGTTTTGTTTGATTATACTTGTTGCGTTATTATCTGTAAAATGTGGTGTGTCGTATTATTCAGTGAATAAATGTTTCTATCTATCTATCTATCTATCTATCATATAATAATAACCGCGTTTTGTCCCGTGTACATTAATTATTCGACTATTGATTGTACTGACATACTAGCTAGTATAAAAAATAGTAGGTTAAAGTCACTAATGGTTACGGTCCAGTTGTAATCTGGTCTTGGTAAACGTTTCAAGTTTAGCGCGATACCTAATTGTTCCGAGGTTAGATTATAACCAAAAATGAATTGGAAACGAAACAAATACGAAAATAAACTTTTTAGCTATCGCGATTGCCCCCCGGAGGAGGGGGGGGGGATAACTTCCTCGTCCCCCGCGAATTTAAGCAAAATTGTTAACACGTAGGACAGTCAACAGAAGTTTGAAGATTTTTTTAAGGTTTTTAACTTTTTAATTAAATTATTATTATTTGCTTGTTACAGAAACTCTAATTTTTATTTTACTTGAGTACAAATCAGTTCCCGATTTCAATAGGCAGCCCACTCAACTATATGATTATATAACCAGTCGATGTTTTAATGTTTGATGTGTATAAAATTCTAAATTGTATTCAATCATTTAATTTTTATTGTTCATATTTGTCTTTTGTTTTTTTTTTTACTGACACTACATAATAAATTAAATGATTTCTGGCCGTCCAAGATACAGGCATTGCCTAGTTTGGAGGGTCCTGTTTGTGGCATAATATGTGTAGTGCACTTAAATTTTAATCTTACGTATGTAACTGTGGTTATTTTTTCTGTGCAATAAATACATTTTTATCTTTTTTATCTAATTTATTATTTCGCCATTTTATGGAGGCGGCCATCTTGGATTTGAAATATTTATTGTATTCTGCTACTCAAACTCTATTTTTTGATACCTACCTATATTTTGAGGGGTCGTCATACAATATGTTAATCCGACATTTTATCCGACATGTTACATCATTTTTCATTTAACATAGGTAAGAACACTTTCGATCAATACACCTTTCAAACAAACAAAAACAAAATCAAAATCGGTTCACCCGTTCGGGAGCTACAATGCTACGGACAGACACACAGATCTTCTTATAAACCCCTGTCAAACTTGAAACACCCCGTCGATTTTTCGTCGGGGGTTAAAACCGAGCCTTGACGAGTATTTTAATACCAAATCATGTGCACACTACTTAAGCATCTACCTACACTAAAGTTTTAATCTTTAAGGTGTCGGGTAGGGCACACTAGCGACGCCAATCGATTTTAATTGTGAGTTACTAAACCGGATCTAGTTTGACAATTCCGGGGTTACAACCATTCGGCAAACACTTATACTATTTATTAAATATGCACAAATGTTGGGTCCGTTTTTGTATGCGGAAAATGGATTGACGCTAAAAGTGGACGCTTTAAGCATGAATAAATTTTTCGCGTTGGACCCAATTTTTTTTCATGGTTATTTAATAAATAGCATAAGTGTTTGCCGAGAGGTTGTAATCCCGAAATAGTTCAAAATAGATCCGGTTTAGTGGCTAAAAATTAAAATCGATTGGCGTCGCTAGTGTGCCCTACCCGTCACCTTAAAATAAGAAAATCACGAACGACATTAAAGTCTTTTTGTTTGCTCAAAGATAAATTTCTAAGCGATTTTGCAAGGATCTCTAAATGTTTATTTTAGTATAAGAGCAGTGAATCGATCTTAAATCAATTACGAATTTTATTTTGAGTCATTACGGGGATTTGGGTGATGGGATTCAAAGAGTTCTTATAAATTAATTAAAGAGATGTTTACGGGGTTCACTTGAGGGCCTTTTGAGCTTTAAGTGTGGTTTTGTTTAGTACCAGCTACAGGAAAAGTAAACAATTTTAAAGAATGAAGTTAGTCTACATACTAAATAAAAGGGATTTATCGGTAAACAATGACATATTTTTAACCATCACTTTTGTAAAACATATTTTACAGTGGGAGAGCCACGCTTCGGCATGAATGGGCCGGCTCGACTGGATTAATACCACGTCCTCACAGAAAACTGGCGTGAAGCAGTGCATGCGCTGTGTTTCGCTGCGTGAGTGAGGGTACCGGAAGGCCCAATTTAGGGGAAGGGGGGTTAAAACGTAAGCAGCGCACTTGTGACTCCACTGGTGTCACGGGTGTCAATGGGCGGCGGCAACTGCTTACCGTGCCACTGTTGGCCGTGTGGTCCCCAGCAGAGTAGAATAGGCCACCCTCACTCTTACCGAGGTGTCGCAAAAGGCGACTAAGGTAAAGCTGCTGGCATAATCATCAGCACCCAGAGAAGGAAAACTCTGCATTTAGTTCAAAACCCTCGCCAACCCGTCTGCCAAGCGTGGTGAGTATGGCAATTACCCCTCATGTGATTGAGGGAGGCCCGTGCCCCAGCAGTAGGGACTTAAATGGGCTGATGATGATGATGAACTGCTTACCATCAGTTGATCCGTTTGCTCGTCTGCCGCCAATGACCTAAAAATATATAGGTTTTATTCAATAAGTTGAATTAAATATTGAAATAAAGTACATTTCGAGCTGTATACTTATAAAATTATCTTTCCTTGTTTCAGTTCATGATGAAAAAGCTTGGTAGCTCGTTATGAAGATATCTATGCTGATAAAATTATTTGTGGTAAGTAAATTGAACATTAATGTTATAAACTTTATGAATATTTATTTAAGGTGAAGGGTAGGGCACACTATCGACGCCAATCGATTTTAATTTTTAGCTACTAAACCGGATCTATTTTAAACAATTTCGGGGTTCCAACCTCTCGGAAAACACTTATACTATTTATTGAATAACCATGCAAAAATGTTGGGTCCAACGAGTACGCGTTGATTCACGCTAAAAATGGTCATTTTCGGCGGTAATCAATTTTTCGCGTACAAAAACGAACATCTTTTGAATTGCAATTTGATTTTTATCCATCCTCACCTTAGCGTGTGTTTCCCGGTTGCATCTAAAGCTGTGGTTCTGGAGTCCAGGGTACGCTTGGACCATGATTCAGGATTTGGGGAGTTTGATAATTACAATGAAGCGACTGCCATCTGACCTTCGCAACCCCTTTGACAGCGGAACCAGACCAACTGAATCATGATTACGCGTTTCAGAAACTATTCGAAACGTGAAGGTTTCCTCACGATGTTTTCCCTTACGACCGAGCTAATCGTAGAAATACGTACATAGATTTGGTAAATCCAGAGGTGCATGCTCAGATTCGAACCATGACATGCATGGAAGGCACGTTCTTATCCACTGAGCTATCATCGCTCTCTGATTCATTTTCATCGCCCAGCCTAGAATTTTTGTAGTCACTCTCACAGAAAACTGGCGTGAAGCAGCACTGTGCTGTGTTTCGCTGCGTGAGTGAGGGTACCGGAGGCCCAATCCGGGGGAAAAGGGGGTTCAAAGTTTGGCAACGCACTTGTGACTCCACGGGTGTCCATGGGCAGCGGTGATCGCTTACCATCAGGTGATCTGTCTGCTCGTCTGCCACCTATCACGTAAAAAGTCCCAAATTATCCCAAATCCTTAAAGAGGGATTTCTCCTAAGAACTTCTTCTATAATAAGTAAGGAATTCATAACCTTTACTCCATAAAATACCTCTAGTTTAGGTATTTTTTTCGTGTTATTCATCATACTCTCGTCTCCTCATTCTTTCGTCGAGCCTCGGGCTTTTAATAAGCCAATTTCAACATGTTCCTTATTTGTTCATAACCTAAAAACAATTGCAAAGCTGGGGTTTCACTACACGCGTAACATTTTTTTTTCACTTGAGTTTTTTTGTATGGACATTTTCAGCTAGCCCGGATTTTGGAAACCTTTTTTATCCTTTTACCTTTTTTATCGGGTTAATAACATACCACAGACACAAGGTCCGTGCCTTTGTTTGCTAGCATAGACGGCGTTGTCAAAATAACACTAAATCCATCTTATTGCAAATCACGATCTGAAGTTATTACCGTCCATTTGATCATGTCCTCCCGTTCCGACTCGCAATGTTAAAAGAGGCTGGCACAATTTTTTTTCCGGGACTATCCTTAATTAGCGATTTGTAATGAGGGGGTTTGTGTCTCAGATACGGACGGTCCTAGGTGGACAAGGCACTCGACGTGGCGCCGTATGTACATAGTCCGTTTGTTTATTATGCACGACCAACTTAATTCCCTTTAACTTTTCTCATCTGTTAGGAGTAATATTCATGGGATATTTTGTTCCTCTCTTTCTCACGAAAAATTCTTTTCATCAACGATTGGATAAAAGTGAAGACATTCGGTCGGACAATGTACCCTGAAACATATACTGACCTGTAGCATTTACAGAAAAGGTATTTGGCTACCTCCTTGCAAGCTCTATAGTCAATGAATAGGTATTACCTCTCCTGTAGTGCTTGGTGTACTTTAAATCAGATCCCATAACGGAATTATGCTGAGATGGTATCTATTTGACGATATTTCTTGTGTTTTGTGGTCTGATACTATTTTTTTTTTATATTCATTGTCTTGTCTACACATTTATAACTGTGATTTATTTATTAAAGCTATTGCCCGCGGTTAGGCTCGCTTTAAAAAGAAACAAAAGTAGCCTGTGATACTCTCCATTCCTTTATCGATCTCCACTGCAAAAATCACACAGTCGCTCCGTTTTGTCCTGAAATACGGCCAAACAGACAGACAGACGTTTTTCCGTCAATTTGAAAGTGTATGCAATTTCACATTTATAATATTTCTATGGATTTTGACGATTTAATGAGTTGACATTCGTTTTATATTGTTGTTTTAGAACTGAATCTCCTTATTTATGAATAAATACATTCTTCTTTATAAGCCAGTCTTCGTGTCCAAAATTATTAAGGAAAATCCGGGGTCGAAACGAGCAGGCCCATTCATGCCAAATCCTTATCTCACGTTCTTCACGTATCCTTATCGCGCGAATGCGCAGATCGCGTACCGTTCACAAGCTGCTCGCGAACTGCGCGCGTGCTTTTTACTCGTAGGTTCATTTGCCACTGCAGCGCCGCTCGCACGCAGTCCCGCGCAAGCAATGCGCGAGGGACTCGCGAGCTGCAAATTTGCGACGCATTCGTCAGATGTGGAGGCACCCTTTTAGAATCGCTATATGTAAAGCCACGGCCTCAACCCTACCAGTTCTGCCTACCGTGAATATTGATATACTAATAGTTGACGCTGATGGATCGTTAGTGCTCCATTGTGTTCCGTTATTTTAGTTATTTTCACGCGACTTTCGGAAACGGTTATTTTAGAGCTCATATTCGGCCCACTAGCGCTCCCAATATGTTTTTTTTATTATGGTTTATTTTTACTTCTAAGCTTACTTCTATCATCACGGAGACCCAATGCAATAGAAAAGCTACAATATTATTTACATTTCAAGTCAAATCAAATCATTTTTTTATTTGCACAAAACATGGTATACAAGTATGCCATAAAAAAAGTAAAAAGTGCTCATGTTTCGCTAATATAAAAAATAGCATGCAAATATTTACAATGTTAATAATAAATTAAATTACATTACATAGATTCAAAATTACATGGATTTACAAAATATTAAACAGTCAAATGTGGAGAGTTAAAAATATCAAACAAAAAAAAATGTCAAATTCGAATTGTCAAAAAATTCCCTAACACTGTAAAAAAAATTCTCATTAAGCCATTTAGTTTATCTTTTTTTAAAATAAATAACTATTTAGCACCTTAAACTCATTTGGGATCTTGTTATTTATTTTTACGGACATCGCAAGACAACTTTAACTATATTTACATGTTTTGCAAGATTATTTACTATGATTCAAACAAACCAACTTAACTACCTTTTACTAAAAGGAATATGTTTATCTAATCAGCTACGAGTATGTTACTAAGGGTATTTTAATAAAATAAATAAATATTTCACAACATCACATACATTGATCTGACTCCGAGATTGGTAGCTCAAGCACCTGTGTTACGGATATCAGAATCAACAGTGGGATTACAAATATATACATATAATACTTTTCTTTTGTAAATACTACAACTTTTTATTACCAAAGTGATGGTAAGTAAACAAGTGTGGCTCGCCTGATGATAAATAAAATAATATGATACAGAATGCAGGCTGCCTACATAGCCAAAAATGCTACGCACACGTACTAGTGTGCTTACAGTGATATCAGTATGTTTCGGCACAAATGACAGAAACAGACTATGGGGAACGTGTGCGAGAGAGACAGGATACGATATAACGCTGTGAACGAACTTTTTGATATCAATGTTCGCTAAATCCAGCTTTCTGTGTATATAATTGTAGCGACAATTCATGGACTATGGCGAATGTGGTGGTAGGCGTCCATAACTCTATTAAGCATTTTATATTAAGACAAAGAAGTAGAATTTATATTTGCAAGAATGAGGTATATAATATTAATAATATCTTCCAACCGATTACGGCTACGGCTGCCAATCTCAACAATCAGCCACGTACGCAGGATATATTATAGTGCTCAAGTGGGTGCGCAAACACAAGTGCACTCTCTATTCCCTTACCCTGGTATTCCGATGGGACACCAGGGTGACACGACCGGAGAGGGATTGGGCGCAGGACCAACGGCTTTACGTGCTTTCCGAGGGGGTACAAGACCGCTAACTTCCAGACTCCGGACTGACACTAAGAATTTCACACCGAAAACTTAGGTACAATTTTTTGGCCCGACCCGGGGATCTAACCCGGGACCTCTTGCGCAGCCGTCGCTTTATAGTGCAACGCACTAATCACTACGCCACTGAGGGGAGAGATATAATATTACAGGTGTTTCATATAATTAATTTTAAGGAGTGCTAGAAACATTCACTTATTCAGGGCATGCAAAATAATTGTTTCTTATTTACAAAATAGCTTGGTTCTTTACTCAAAATGAGTCATTTTAAGCTCAGCTCTGAATGAATAGAAAAATCATGATAACTAATAACGTGAAAAGTTGAAATTTAATAAATTAGGAGAATAGTGGTGACCATTTGAATAACGTGTATAAATAACGTGTACGAAAGACAATTTCTTTAAATGTCATAAATTAATCTTAACTAATAAAAATAAAATGACGGCGCTAGGGACCAAACAAGCGCCCTTAACACCCGAGAAAATGTTTTGACAAAATACATACGATGCTAGGCACGCAAATCCTATGCATACAAGGTTAATATGAAAATAAACATCATAGTCCCATATATTATATTTTAATCTAAGCATAACATATTAATTTATTCGTATTTATGGCTTACAAAATTAAAATATAACATGTATTTATATACGATAACTCTTACCGAGGTGTCGTAAAAGGCGACTAAGGTAAAGCTGCTGGCATGATCATCAGCACCCAGAGAAGGAAAACTCTGCATTTAAATCAAAACCCTCGCCAACCCGTCTGCCAAGCGTGGTGAGTATGGCAATTACCCCTCATGTGATTGAGGGACGCCCGTTCCTCAGCAGTGGGGACTTAAATGGGCTGATGATGATGATGATTCATAATGATTCAATTCTGATCATATATTTTAAATTCTTATTTTATTAACTTTTCAGATATTTTCATATAATTATTCTTGACATGGTTTATAGTATTTTGTACTATGATTAATAATATTGCTTGCTGTGTCCCAGACTCAGACTTATATTTTTTTAAAAATGGTCTTAAAACTTGTTCGTTTAAGTATATACATACACACAGTTTTGTATGAGACGCAAATACTTTGTAACACCTACTTCATGTACTACAATTGTGACATTAAAGCATAGGTAATTACGATTAAGATGATTAATAAAAGGAAAAGTAAAAGTCATCAGACTAAAAACTGCACTGTCCCACTGCAGGGCAAATCATCATCATCATCATCAGCCTATCGCAGTCCAATGCTGGACGTAGGCCTCTGTGATCTACCCATGGCTTCTCGCATCCAGCTCTTGCCAGCCATTCTGCGCAGATCGTCCCCCCACCTAGCCAAAGGGCGCCCTACATTACGTTTGCCAAGACGTGGTCCCCACTCTAGAACTCAAGAACGCGGTCTCCGCTCTAGAACTCGCAGGGCAAATGCCTCCATAATAAAAATCAAGTTTCGCTACTATGGTGGGATTCAGTTCGACTTACAATGTTGGACTTTTTGTCACATTTATTTTGATTACGACATTACTTGTAATTAAAATAAATGTTTTAATATATCTGGATCTAAATGTGACATTGATGTTATTTAAAAAAAGGGGGAAAATGTATCACTAATACCTTGAAAATTGTATGTCAGTGTTTGTTTTGTTGGATTTAGGTGGTGTTTAAATTAATAACCCTATTTTAAACACCGCGTACAACCAAAAAAACCAGCTCATTAATCCAATTTCCTAAGGAACGTGTCTCTGTAATCACTTGACATTGGCAGAATTGTCTTATAAGGGCAAGACCAAGCTATAATAAAAAAATACCTTAAAAAGGTCATTCATACCAATGCAAAAATATCTGCAAACTACACATGTAATTTTATGTTATGTGCCAATATGTTTATATGTATGTGAATGAATGAAAAAATCAAAAATCAATAATCAAAAATGCCTTTATTCAATTTAAGTCCATACAGAACATTTATGAATGAACGCTGATTCAATTTCTACCGAGAATAATTAGCAAGAAACTCTGTAGTTACTCTTTTCAAATAATATGGTAATTACAATATTCATTCTAATACAAATTATGATTACAGTGACAGAATGATATACAATGCTTATAATCAATATCGTTTAGATAAATCGTCAAAGAAAAATTATGAAATGAATTATACATTAGAGGACAGGCGAAGAGATCAACATGTCCAAGAATCCTTATCATTCAAATAATCATCTACTTTATGCCTTTCTGCATTAGGCAGTTTTTTACATGCAACTTAAACTTATGTACAGGTAAATTAATGATATTTTGAGGTAACTTATTAAACATTCTAATGCTCAATCCTACAAATGAATTTCCAGTTTTATGATTATGAATAACAAATTTTGATGCGGAAAACATTGCTAGCCAAACGCGCAATCTATCCAGTTATATTTTTTATACACATAACTATGTATTTTATTTCATTACACATATCTTTATTAGATATAGATATAGTTACCTTAATTTCAACCTTCAGCTCATGTCCGGATATATTGCCCACAAAGTTGTGGTTGATCCTTCTATATCCGACCTTTTGTGTAAAACGTTTATAGAAAACACACAAAGGGTTTGATACTAAGCTATTAAGCCTCCATCATTCATACAAGTTTGGCCTTTAGGACAGGGTAACTTCATTACTAAAGTTACATTGGCTTTGTATGTTTTTTTTTACCTGACCTCTTTGTGGTAAATGTCAAGTGTTTTACACTTGTTTTGGGTAAAGGGCACTGTTGTTACCTTAATTACAGAGTGTGTGAGATCAAACATCTGTTCTTTGGACCCGATGCTGAAATGACCCAGAAGTCACTTGTGTTTCGGGAAAGGGTCCACTCATCTTAGCGTGTTATTTATTTTACGAGCAGACGGATCGCCTGATGGAAAGCGATTGCCGCGGCCCATAGACACCCGTGATACTAGTGGAGTCACAAGTGCGCTGCAAACCTTTTAACCCCCCTTAAAACCTTTTTCACCGGGACCTTAACGCGAAGACGTCGTGTAACGAACGAGACCTAACCTGTAGCACCCAAACAAAGGAGAGACACAGCGCGTGTGAAAAGGAGGGAAGGAAACTCTGATTCGGTCGAAACGTCCGGTTTGCGCTAAGGCCCTTGGTGATTAGTCGGTATGCCTTCGGCTGCCACCGGAGGAGAGCCTGATATAACCCGCCTGCCCCCGGCAGGCATGCATAAGGAAATAACACACTTAAAAATTTCAACTCGTGTTCAGGCGGGATTCGTTGCAATAAAAAATATCAACTATTGATTCTTCTCTTAACTGGTGGTCAAATATTTCTAATAATATTTAGACTGGATATTGTAAAATATACCTACAATATTGATGAGACTATCGACAGCTTATGTCGAATCAAGCATTTACAAATTTTTTAACAGTGGGAGAGCCACGCTTCGGCATGAATGGGCCGGCTCGACCGGAGTAATACCACGTCCTCACAGAAAACCGGCGTGAAGTAGTGCATGCGCTGTGTTTCGCTGCGTGAGTGAGGGTACCGGAGGCCCAATCCAGGGGAAGGGGGGTTAAAAGGTAAGCAGCGCACTTGTGTTGCAGGCGTCCATGGGCGGCGGTAATCGCTTACCATCAGGTGATCCGTCTGCTCGTCTGCCACCTATATCATAAAAAAAAAAGTGGTCTAATTGGTAGAACATCCACCCGGATTGTGGAAGGTGTGGTTTCGAGTCCCGCCTGAACACGAGATGAAATTTTTAAGTGTGTTATTTACTTTAGAATAAATTGCAGCCGATTGCTATTAAAATATCAACTATATGCATAAGGAAGTTAGCATCAACGAAAAAAAAGGAAAATTAAAATGAGTCGTCACAATCAATCATTATGATGAATCGTTTCGTACATGGACGTCACCTACGATCGTTAAAAATGTATCGTAACAACGGATCCACCGTAGCCACTGTTTTTGGCCAATAGCCTCATCATCATCATCAGCAACCCACACTCGTTCACTGCTGGACATAGGTCTCCCCTAACACACGCCACTGCTCCCAATTTTCGGCCATTCTCATCCAGCCTACACCAGTCAGCCTTCGAATGTCATCATCCCATCTTGTCGCAGGGCGTCCTACACTACGCTTACCGAGTCGCGGTCTCCACTCAAGGACTTTACGGCTCCAACGGCTGTCAGTTCTGCGGCTAATATGACCAGCCCACTGCCACTTCAGTTTGCTAATTCGGTGGGCTATGTCGGTGACTCTGGTTCTCTTTCGGATTACATCATCAATAGCCTAACGCTTGACAAACAATCGCACCTGCTGGAAAGCGACGATGAGGTCTGGGATGATACGCGTTTGCCTAAAAGATGCCTGTTCACTCTTGCCTTAAAGATGAAATTCAACCAGCGATACAATTTTCAACTGAACATTATGCTTTCAAGGAGTGTGCCATCCGTTTCTGTTATCATCTGGTGAGTGTATAAAAATGCAATATTACCATTAATACTGTTATAAAGTAGGTAAAGTACATGTGTGTGTTTGCGGGAGTGTCCGGCGTCACGCTAAGCTCTAACTGCGCCCGGTCACGGTATGGCGAGGAAGGTAGTACAGAAGGGGCATGAAGAATTAAAAATATTTTGTATTTTTGACAATCTTAAGGTCAATTGATAATCTTAAGTTTAATTGACAAGCTTAAGGTCAGTTGAAAATCTAAAGTTCAATTGACAAGCTGAAGGTCAATTGACAATCTTAAAGTCAATTGACAATCTTAAGGTCAATTGACAATTTTAAGGTCAATTTACATTCTTAAGGTCAATCGTTTTCGATTAGATTTACATTTTTCTAAAGGTCAATTGAAAATCTTAAGGTCAATTACAATCATAACGTCAATTGACAATTTGAAGGTCATTGACCTAGTTAAGTTCGATGACCGTCAGTTAAACTGACGTTTATCTAAAGGTGATGTACCAAATTGTAGATAACCTCTACTAGGCCTTTGTTTCCAATAAAAAAAAAAATCTACTAAACTTTGTTATCATACATAAGAACAGTTGTTTTCGAGATTCCTAACATTTATGTACCTTATTTTTGAGTTTCCGTAATTTCGGCGCTGTTGCAAACACCCGCGCTATGGTCTAGGAGCAACTAAATATTCTAATGTTTACTAACATGACAGTTAAAAACAATACATTGTTATCATCCAATTTGTTATAGTTCGTATACACTTAATATCTATATTTGTTAATAGTTTCGTATTCACTTAATAACACTGAATACACTCTCCACTCTAATAGTAGTCCACTGCACCAGCCTTTCTCAGCGACGACTCCTGAGAGTCATCATCATCATCGTCAGCCCATTTAAGTCCCCACTGCTGGGGCACGGGCCTCCCTCAATCACATGAGGGGTAATTGCCATACTCACCACGCTTGGCAGACGGGTTGACGAGGGTTTTGGTATAAATGCAGAGTTTTCCTTCTCTGGGTGCTGATGATCATGCCAGCAACTTTACCTTAGTCGCCTTTTACGACACCTCGGTAAGAGTGAGGGTGGCCTATTCTACTCTGCCGGGGACCACACGGCTCCTGAGAGTACAATTTAAGTAATCAATATCAAAATTGTGATACCTACTATACTCGTAGATTACCAATAATAGAAGCATCTATTCAGTTCCCTAAAAGTGTCGAGCTTTTGAAAACAATTTCACTCCTTGTAAATGGATCTATCAATAAAGAGCGGGATAAAGTGATCACGAAAACGGGCGAGTGAACGTATTCACAGCGGCTGCCAAGTTGTTTTGGCCTCGATGGCACACAGTTAAAGATGTCTGCAAACACGACTGGTCAATATTCTGAAGCCTTGAATTGAATACTGCATTTTAGGTGTGCTACGGATGAACTAAATTTGTGTTAATTTTGTTTTCCCTCTAAAATTGTCATGGATATTTTTTACCGTAGAATCATTTCTTTTTTAGAATTAAAAAGTTAAAAATATGATATAAGTATGCTTTTCGAACACCACAAAGTTAACACAGATCTTTCAAGGTTGCAAATGTGTTTTACATACACTATCAGTATCTATTATGTACATGTTATTAGAAAAGATATACAAATTTATTTACAACACATTTTGCAACCGCGAAGATTAGTTAGATTACTGTGCTGTATCAAAAATTAAATATTTAAAAAGCCCTCGACGGCGGCCATCTTGAATTTGAAATTTGTCACAATAAATATATTCTGCTACTCAAGCCTTTTCAAATGAAACCCATGTTGTGGGAGTTGTGTTAAAACATATAATCCATATCTTTGTGACGGCGGCCATTTTGGATCGATTTTTATCCAACATAGCTAAGAACACTCCCGGACCCCCTTATGCATCTTTCAAACAAACAAAATCAAAATCGGTTCATTTGTTCAGCTACGATGCCAAAGACAGACACACACACGCACACGCGCGCGCGCGCGCGCACACACCAACACACACAGACAGACACGTCAAACTTATGACACCCCGTCGTTTTTGCGTCGGGGGTTAAAAAATAACTGAGCTTTAATGACTAAAACTGCATTATGTAGGTATTAAAAATTAAAATGGGACACATTTTAATTTTAAATACCTACATAATGCAATACCGATGAACAAATTACTCAGAATCTACTCCATAGAGTAAGATAATAATAGATCTACTCTCAAGTATCAATGCTGTATGCCCGGCTACTCGACATTTAAGGTGACAGTAATGCTGGCAGCTAACTTGGCAAACGCATTGGGTTGGCCATTCAAAGAATGAACGCCGCCAGTATTCTGGGCACGATGAGTGGCGGGGCAGACTACACTCTTTTGTAAATATATTTCATCTCATCCATCACCTCTTGTCAATAGTATTCCTCTTTTCGTTTTTTTTTTATGAGAAAAGGAGGCAAACAAGCAAGCAAGTGGCAACCTGATGGTTTTGGTTTATTATTAGCTAAATGTAAATAGGTACTTTTAATATTCTTATTATTATGACAATGTTGTAAATAAATAAAGGATCGTCTGTTTGCTGAATTTTTTTTATGTGATAGGTGGCAGACGAGCAGACGGATCACCTGATGGTAAGCAATTTCCGCCGCCGTTGGACACCCGCGACACCAGCGGAGTCACAAGTGCGCTGCCAACCTTTTAACCCTCCTTTCCCCCGGATTCGGCCTCCGGTACCCCGCAACAGCACATTGTTTTCTATGAGGCCGTGGTATCACTCCGGTCGAGCCGGCCCATTCATACCGAAGCGTGGCTCTCCCACGATCAAATTCAAATTATAAATGCTGAGATAAATGATAAATATAATGATGGTAAAATGATAAATGATGTTCAAATAATTTCGAAAAACCGTTTCGATAAATCCTCTTGTTCTTCGTCAGGATTATCAACCAAATTTCCTTTCTGTCTCTTTATCTATGTCTAAACGTGTATTTAAAAATACAGGGTTGAATCAAAAAGTTCCATGCATTGAGGTGGTTCTTTCCGTTATTGCGGAGTTATGAGAGATGGTTATAAATGAACCGGCATGAAGCAGCACTATGCTGTGTTTCGCTGCGTGAGTGAGGGCCCCGGAGGCCCAATCGTTTACCATCAGGTGATCCATCTGCTCATCTGCCACCTATCACATAAAAAAAGCGATTTTCATTTGAAAGTGGTTATGCAGCAGAATCTCCAACCGTACATAATATCGTTTTATTAAAATCCGTGTGTTTTTATTATAGTTAAAGGGTTGCGAAGGGGAGACGGTAGTCGCTTCATTGTAATTACCAAACTCCTGAAATTTGAATCATGGTCTAAGCGTACCCTGGGCTACAAGGCGATAGCTATGGCCGCAACCGGGAAATACGCACTAATATGAGGAGAGTGCTCATTACAATATCCCCTCCAACCGATTACGGCTACAGGCGGCCAATCTCAGCGATCAGCCACGTACGCATGATAATATTAGTGCTCAAGTGTGTGCGCGAACACAAGTGCACTGTCTGTTCCCTTACCCTCATATTCCGATGGGACACCAGGGTGACACGACTGAAGAGGGATTGTGCGCAGGACCAACGGTTTCACGTGCTTTTCGAGGCACGGGGTACAAGACCGCCTAACTTCCATGACTCCGGGCTGACACTTAAATGTCTTACGGAAAACTCGAACCCTGCAGTCACGCAGTTAGTACCGACAGTTGTTCATAGATGGCGCTGAGAGTAGTTTAATTCGCACCAGCGTTTCGATTTTCTGGAAGTATAAGGTCTCACCATACATTTCGTTGCTTGTCGCACTAATCAGGTAATCTCCACGGTTGCTGCAACTAATTCGGGAACTTCGTCGTGGATAAGTTCTACTTGATGATACGTTTTTTGAACTAGCTTGGTGCCGCTTATACGTACAGTCAACTCCAAAAACATGTATACACTTTAGGACGTTGTCGCAATATATAATATAAGAAAGTAAACCTCTGCTTTCTTATAGGTAAGTATAGTGACAAGGTCCTAAAGTGTATACATATTTTTGGAGTTGACTGTACAGTAAGACGCTCTGCGGGGTTCATCACCTGTACGTGTACTGTGTACCATTAGCGAAGTACATGACGTCAATCACCACTTAACCGCCGACTTTTATTTGTACCCGTTAATACCGAGACTCCGGTCCCCTACCACACAAGAACACATCAACCTCCTCTTACAACATAAATTTATTATACCTAATTACTAGTGTTATGTATACGCCGTGTGGTCCCCGGCAGAATAGAATAGGCCACCCTCACTCTTACCGAGGTGTCGTAAAAGGCGACTAAGGTAAAGCTGCAGGCATGATCATCAGCATCCAGAGAAGGAAAACTCTGCATTTATATCAAAACCCTCGCCAACCCGTCTGCCAAGCGTGGTGAGTATGGCAATTACCCCTCATGTGATTGAGGGAGGCCCCTGCCCTAGCAGTGGGGACTTAAATGGGCTGACGTATGATGATGACTAGTGTTATGTCAGTGAGATATGATAAAACGTTGTCTTACGTATTAATCAATATTTTACAGCAATAGGTTACTATAACATCAAATAAAAAAACGTGTTACAATAAAAATGGAGTCGCGTGCAGAATCGCTGCAGTACAGTCGGCTCATTCGTGACTAGTGGCAATGTGACCGTCGAAATGTAAATCGATATTGGTTGACCTTACGGATTGTGTTTAATGGGAAATCTTGATTTTTACAAACTCGATACAATACGGTACGTTGTTTTTCTTTATCGCTGAGTTGGTTGTAGAAGTATGCACATAGATTTGAAAACCCTAGAGGTGCATCATCATCATCATCGTCAGCCCATTTAAGTCCCCACTGCTGAGGCACGGGCCTCCCTCAATCACATGAGGGGTAATTGCCATACTCACCACGCTTGGCAGACGGGTTGGCGAGGGTTTTGATATAAATGCAGAGTTTTCCTTCTCTGGGTGCTGATGATCATGCCAGCAGCTTTACCTTAGTCGCCTTTTACGACACCTCGGTAAGAGTGAGGGTGGCCTATTCTACTCTGCCGGGGACCACACGGCCAAGAGGTGCATGCTTGGATTCAAATTTACGCCCTCCAGTTAAGAACGGTGTCCATTCTTATCCACTGAATTACCATCGCTTATCAAAATATAAATTGAAAATTGAGACAACACCATACATTGTCCTGGTCTCAAACTAAAGTTCCCTTAGTACTATGGGACGACCCGTTCGGATCAGTAGTAATGAACGCTGCCTCTGGTGCAAGGGTTGCGGGTTCGATCCCCGCACAGTACAAACATTTGTGTGCATGAACATGTCTGTTTGTATTGGTCTGGGTATTTTCTATGTATTATAAGTATGTATTTACAAAAAAAATAAGTATTATATGTATATATTTGTAATTTCGCTGTAGGTTCGGATATTCGTAATATAGGTGCTTGAGCTACCTATTTTGGAGTCAGATCGATGTATGTGATGTTGTGAAATATTTATTTATTGACAATGCAAACCAGATCAAAGTCAAAGTCAAAAGATTCTTTATTTTCATTGGCTTGTACAGTCAACTCCATAAAATATGTATACTACTTTAGGACCTTGTCACAATACTTACCTATAAGAAAGTAGAGGTCTATTTTCTTATATTATATATTGTGACAACGTTCCTAAAGTGTATACATATTTTTGGAGTTGACTGTACACAGCACTTACAAACCGTCGTACATTAAAATATTTTGTAACTATTTATAAGTACTTTGACGACCCGTTTGGAACAGTGGTAGTGAACGCTGCCTTTGGTCCAAGGGTTGCGGGTTCGATCCCCGCATAGTACAAACATTTGTGTGTATGAACATGTCTGTTTGTATTGGTCTGGTTGTTTGTATGTATTATAAGTATGTATTTACAAAAGAAAAGTATTATATGTATATATTTGTAATTCCGCTGTTGATTCTGATATCCGTAACACAGGTGCTTGAGCTAATATTTGTAAATTTTTTTATTTATTTATTTAAGTATAAATATATATATGTAACTACATGAGATACATTGTATGTATTGATATATGCCAATACATACAATCTCATCATCGTCATCATCATTTCAGGTAATAGACGTCCCCTGCTGGACATAGGCCTCCCCCAATGTTCTTCACACAGATCGTTCCTGTACCGCCCGCATTCAATAGATTCCCGCGACCTTCACCAAATGTCGGTCCACCTTGTGGCCTTCCACGGCTGCGACTTCCTGTACGTGGCCTCCACGCGAGGACCTTTCCCGCCCAACGGCCCTCTGTTCTCCTCGCTATGTGACTATAAAGAGCGGTTTTATGTTGTATGGGATTCATAGTGCACAGCGACGTATGATTTCCTTTTCTGTTGATGATTTTAAACAAGTTAAGATTTTGTCTAACAAACAGAGCTAATTCAAATATACAAACAAGAAATTTATTACGTGGAGTGTACTTTGTGCACCGCCAGTCCCCTTGTGACCACTACTGTCTAGCAAAATATGTGAGTATCATCATCATCATCAGCCCATTTAAGTCCCCACTGCTGGGGCACGGGCCTCCATCAATCACATGAGGGGTAATTGCCATACTCACCACGCTTGGCAGACGGGTTGGCGAGGGTTTTGATATAAATGCAGAGTTTTCCTTCTCTGGGTGCTGATGATCATGCCAGCAGCTTTACCTTAGTCGCCTTTTACGACACCTCGGTAAGAGTGAGGGTGGCCTATTCTACTCTGCCGGGGACCACACGGCTGAATATGTGAGTAAATAATGTTGTATCTCATTCTAAATTTCGTGATGATCCCCGTCTTAATTATTTACACTGTCAAAACTGTTCGCTCTTTGATAAATTTTTTGCTACTCTCATCTGGCTCCCGTCAGCCATCTTGCGCAGATCGTCACTCCATCTGGCCTGAGTATGTGACACGATCTCATATTATATTGTTTACTGAAGAATGTGACGTGTGTGTGTGGGATACACATATACCCTGTTCGTGTAATGTAGCCTGCATTGCAGATAGTATTTGTTAATCGAGCTGCTCGTCCCTTGGGATATACGCCGGGCTCCTGTCTGTCTAGGTTGTTGCTGGTCCAATTTCAGGATTTTGCTATTAACTTCCATAGTAAACCTGACTGATTTGGCTACGGCAGCCAATCTCAACGACCGAACACGTACGCAGGTTAAGCCTTCATATTAGTATGCGCGAACAAAAGTTTGGTCTAGGCGCAGGACCAACTGCTTAGTATGCTTTCTGATGGTAGGACCTTCAGCATTCAGACTTCGGGTTGACATGACATTTTTTTTTTTTACTATCACATACAAAGACTTTTGACAAACAATCACGTTAATGGCATTGTATAAACCGCTGAGGTTTGTCCACAATGCTGGGTTTTACGTCAGCCTATTGCTGGCATTAAATACAAAAATAATAGTCTACGAGTAGTACCTGTTACAAACAAACATCACATAGAAACACTACTAATTTAAGTTCCATTTATACACTACCAAAGAAGTGGAAACCAGGTAAACGTTCTCCTAATTCATGAGAATTTGCATCTGAGTTTTATTGCAAAATCAATACAATTTGCTTTTGAATAACATTTCTTAATAAATCTATAATCATAATTAATTGCCCAAGCCTCCTCGCCAACCCGTCTGTCAAGCGTGGTGAGTATGGCAATTACCGCTCATGTGATTGAGGGAGGCCAGTGCCCCAGCAGTGGGAACTTAAATAGGGCTGATGATGATGATGATGATAGAGACACAAAAAATAACAAATGGCTTAGAAGACACAGTAAGGTGGCAGACGTAGTCAAAAGGGTTGCGCAACTCAAGTGTCAAATGGGCGGGACATATTGTCATAGCCCGAAAGACAGACACGTGGTGTATGGAAATGCTGCAGTGGAGGACATGGGATCTGAAAAGATCTATCGGAAGGCCACAAATAAGATAGAAAGACGACATAGCAAAGACTGGCGGGTACAACTGGACTTCAACAGCCCAAAATAGAAAAGATTGAAGGAGGTCTACATCAAATTGTTTGAAAACGGATTAAGCTGACGATGATATGCTTTATATGCTTTTATGATAGAAAGTAGAATCCGTGTTTGGACAATCTCTTATGCATTATAGGTATCCGGTCTGATTTCCGAATTGGCTGGAATCGGGACAGTTGTCACTATCGATAACTCATAATATCGATATGATTTGATCGAGTAGCAACAACGCTACGGATATTTCATTTAATTACGGAGTATTAACACGTTGATGCAGCTCTCGTTTTCGATGTATTTCGGATGTAACGTATAATCGATACTGGTTAGTTAGGCAGCCTATATCGAACTGACATGAGCCGTCAGCCCCCACGGGATCGGAGAACTGGATGTCAATCGCTTGGAGTGGAACTGGCAAAACCATTCCGGAATAGTACGTCGAGTGTTGTATGCAAATGCATCGCTTGAAGAGAAGGTCAGATGTACAAAAAGTTTACTAGCAATAGACGAAAACGTTAAATGAATGACTCTGAGATTTGGATGGACAAATAGAAGCTACTTTTTATGATATACAATTGATTTAAATAAGTTCCTTTTAATGGTTACGTTACAAATATATATTTATTTCATTATCAGTGGCAGAGCCACGCTTTGGCATGAATGGGCCGGCACGACCGGAGTGATACAACGGTCTCACAGGAACCGGCATGAATCAGCACTGTGCTGTGTTTCGCTGCATGAGTGAGGGTACCGGAGGCCTAATCCATGGGAAAGGGGCAGCGCGCTTTCGACTCCACTGGGTGTTGCGGGTGTCCATGGGCGACGGCAATCGCTTCCCATCAGGTGATTCGTGTGCTCGTCTGCCACCTATCAGATTTTTACCTCTTATGATTATTTAGAAGGATGGATTACGGATACACCTTATAAGTAACAATTTCGTAACTTTAAGCACGGAACCTTTCATTGTACAACTCAATTTAATCCGGTTTGTTTCAGAAAAAGGCATTATATAACATAAATCGTATGTCAACCGATTTTCCAAGGCTTAATCTAGTTCGAAAGGGACCAAAGTCCTTAAATAGGCCTAACTACTTTGTCCCTAATAGTAATAACCTTGTTAAAACTTTAGCATACTGAACTAGCAGCGAATAAATTTGTTACTGTATTAATAGATGTTTTTATATTATGTAAAATATATATTATAGTGGATATATTATAGTGTTCAAGTGTGTGCGTAAAGACAAGTGTCCCTTGCCCTTATAATCCGATAGGACACCAGTGTGCCACCAGCGGAGAGAGATCGGGCGCAGGACCAACGGCTTAATCTCCTTTCTGAGGCACGGGGGTACAAGACCGCCAATTTCGGAACTCCGGGCTGACACTGAGAATTTCTTAACAGAAAAACTTAGGTACCAATTTTGGCTTGACCTGGGGATTGAACCCGGGACCCCAAGCGCAGCCGTCGCTTTAGAGTGTGACCCACGAACCACTACACCACCAAGTTGTTCAATTTAGAAAATTAATGTAGGACACTTTTTTTGGTTACGATCTTCTGATCGGGCCAAATATTTTAACATACATTTTCGGTAAAAAAATCTTAGTGTCAGCCCGGAGTCTGGAAGTTGGCCGTCATGTACCCCCGTACCTCGGAAAGCAAGATAAGCCGTTGTTTCTGCCCTTGATCCTTCTTCGGTCATAATAATAATTTCATTAGACTAAAATTGTCAACCGAATTCGGCCGTGGGGCCGAAGAGAGAGTAGAGGTCCATTCGGCTACGGGCAATTATGGCCCGGACTTTTGGAAGGCGTGCGTGGGCACGCCTTCCAAAAGTCCGGGCCATAATTGCTCGTAGTTGTGGAACGATTGACAAACATAATAATGTTAGCAATTAAATTTTAAATAAATAAATAATAATAATTTATTGAAAAAACAATATGTTCAGTTTACAATATTCCTCAGGTATATTTTGATTGATATATAGTTACGTAAACAATATTCAGAACTTCTGCTTCCTAAACGCGTGCATTACCCCAGCCAGAAAGTGTGGACTTTTGCAACCTCGAGCATGCAAATAATCAGATAAGAATTCGAAACAAATGAAACGCGAATTTAAAAATGACATAGTGGCGATCTCAATTTTGAGCTACATAAAGATGTTATTTTACTGTAGAGCACAATTATATGCGCAAACATGTGCACTGTCTATTATACCCTTACCATCCATTCTCCTCTTTATTCGAATTTCAAACCAGTGTGACCTGGTCGGAGAAGGATCAGGTATGAGACCACCAACTTCCAGACTGAAGAGAAAAGCTTAAGTACATATTTCGGCTGATGGGGTAATCGGAACTGTGATCCCATGAGAGCCTTTAGCCACTGCAACACCTAGAAAGTATTTTATTTACCGTGGGAGAGCCACGATCGGCTTGAATGGGCCTGATTGACCGGAGTGATAACACGGCTGCACAGAAAACCGGCGTGGAGCAGCACTGTGCTGTGTTTCGCTGCGTGAGTTAGGGTACCGGAGGCCCAATCCTGGGCGGTTTAAAACTTGGCAGCGCACTGGTGACTCTACTGTTGTCGCGGGTGTTCAAGGGCGGCGGCGATCGCTTACCATCAGGTGATCCGTTTGCCACCTATCAGATAAAAAAATGTTCCCTATAAGAAATGTTAAAGTTTAAAATTTTCTACAATCTCAATGGGTACGGAACCTTAAGTATATCTATATTAAAAACTTAACCGTTCCTGAAACCGACTTTTAAATAGATAACTATTTCACTGATAAAAGTCATTCGGCGACGTTCAACTTTCAATCGCTTAACGATTCGGTTTCCACCAAATTCCTAGCCAAGTTGTAGAGGGTAAAATTAAAGATTTTATCATCAGCCTATTCGTAGGGTCGTGGCGGGGTAAATTGGAATTCGCCGGCTAAACAAGGGTCGAGCGCGATTATTGCTTATCTAAGTAGTTGCTATTAAACTAGTTGGTGTGTTTAACTAGTGGTTTAACTAGTTGGTTTAAAAAGGAAGTTGCAAATTCAAGATTGCTTTGATGGAGGACAAAATTGCGATGAAAAGATAAAGATAAAAATGTGTTCGAATTAGGTCCATACAGAACACTTATGAATTACAAAATAGGTACTCACACACAAAAGTTTATTGTGTAAATTAAAAGTGTAATTTAATTTATTATTTATCTATTAGGTTGGGGAAAAAGTTTCTTCGCATTTTTTAAGAAAATTAAAACATTTTTTTCATCATCATCATCATCATCATCATCATCAGCCCATCGCAGTCCACTGCTGGACGTAGGCCTCTCCTCTCATCCAGCTCTTGCCAGCCATCCTGCGCAGATCGTCCCCCCACCTAGCCAGAGGGCGCCCTACATTACGTTTGCCAAGACGCGGCAAACGTAATGTTGCTCTCTCCGAGATCGAATCCGAAATGTGGTGATCCGGCAGAGAACCAAAGTTATCGACATTGCTCACCGGATTAGCAAGCTTAAGTGGCAGTGGGCTGGCCATATTAGCCGCAGAACCGACAACCGATGGGGTAAACGAGTTTTGGAGTGGAGACCGCGTCTTGGCAAAACATTTTATAATATAGTTATTTACATTTAACTAAAGTATGTATGTACCATTTTGTTCGATACTCTTTTGCCATCTTGTAGGTAGGGACATGATCCCATTGCTATAAAAATTATGGGACCTTTCATCAAAATACCGCGAGAAGTGGATTTGGCAGTCATCTCGTGATGTTAACCTAACACTGCCTACAGAATTTTGAAGAGACCGAAACAGGTAGAAATCTGAAGGTGCAAGGTCAGGACTATACGGCGGATGCATTAACACCTCCCAGTCAAACTCTCTTTATTTTTGCTAGGTGGCTATAGATGTGTGAGGTTTAGGGTTATCATGATGAAAAACCACACCCCTTCTGTTGATTCAATTCCGGCCGTTTTCTCTCAACTTCTTGTTTTAATCTCATAAATTACTCGCAGTAGAGTTCAGAATCGATAGTCCTGCCTGGTGGTAACAGCTCATAATAAATAATGCCCTTCCAATCCCACCACACACACACAACATCACCTTATTGCGAGTTAAACCGGGTTTCGCCACAGTCATTAAAGCCTGACCGGCCTTTGACCACGACCTTTTTCGCACGTTCTTGTCGTACGTGATCCACTTTTCATCACCAGTTATCAGCTACTTCAAAAATGATTCGGTTTCGTTACGTCGTAATAAAGAAGCACAAATGAGTACACGGTTCATTAGGTTTCTTTCAGTGAGCTCGTGAGGTACCCAAATATCGAGCTTTTTTGTGTACCCAGCTTTTATCAAATGCGCCAAAACTGTTTTATGGTCAATTCCTAGTTCTTTAGCTACGTCGTAACTACTGATATGTCGATCTTGCTCCACTTTTACAAATAAATCATCATCTTCAGCCCATTTAAGTCCCCACTGCTGGGGCTCGGCCTCCCTCAATCACATGAGGGGTAAGTGCCATACTCACCACGCTTGGCAGACGGGTTGGCGAGGGTTTTGATATAAATGCAGAGTTTTCCTTCTCTGGGTGCTGATGATCATGCCAGCAGCTTTACCTTAGTCGCCTTTTACGACACCTCGGTAAGAGTGAGGGTGGCCTATTACTATCGGGACGAGAGAGATGTATTCAAACAACGGAATCTGATGATACACTGATTTATTGAAATAATAAACAAGTAATTATACATGGGAACTATTATGTACTTAGCTACTATAGTTATATAGTATGAAGGTTTGCTATACTACTCCTTCCCCCTTATTTAATAAAAAAAATAAAAGTTACATTTAATTATTTTTTTCACAATATTTTGCATTAAATGCAGTGAATACATTTTGTATAATTAGGATAACACATTTAAATTGCATTGAAATGATGTACGCAAATGTAAAAGATAACATAGTTTCACTTTAACATAGTTTTAATAAATTTATCATTACATTTTATTTTAAGTAGAACCTTTAATACATAGGCATGCATGGGTAATTTAATAAAATATTACGCTTACATGTTCTTTAATTATTTTAAATTTGATACATTAATAACATTATTTCCTGAACATTTTGGTTCTGTTCTTATGGACTATATCCTCTTTACCATTCTTTTCTATCTTAACATTGCAGCCTAAATCCTCTAACACTAAATATGGGCCGAGGTAAATACTTTGCATTTTATCCCCTGACGGATTTCTCAATAATAAATGATCTCCTTTTTTATACGTAATTGGGTTTACATTTTTATCGTAAGATACTTTCCTTCTTATTTTACTGTTACACAAATTATTTCTGGCATCTCTTTGTGCTAATTGAAGCCTATATTTTAATTCCAGCGGATAACTGTCAAGATTATATAAAGGATTTACTTCAGTACCATTTAAATTAGTAGGTATGTTACAGAGTTTACCGAACACTAATTCATGAGGCGTGTATCGCGTTTCCGAATGCACACTATTATTATATGAAAAGCACCAGAATGGTATCCATTCGCTCCATGAATTAATGTGGTTTTGACAGTTCATTCGTAAGTAAGCACCCATGTGCTTGTGTGAGTTCTCTACCGCCCCTAGACTCTCATGATGGTAAGCTGCCGATGTTAAATGAGTAATATTTAAAAGCTTACATACTTCTTTTATAGTACTTGATAGAAATTCTGTTCCCCGATCAGTACCGATCTCTCGTGGAATCCCGTACCTAAGGATGAAATTATTGACAAACGCTTTTGCAACACTTACCGTGTCTTTTGTTTGAAGCGGATAAGCCTCGATAAACTTAGTCAATTCACATTGTAATGTGAGCACGTAACTATTATTATGATCATCTCTAGGAAGTGGACCAACAATATCAAGAAACATTTTTTCAAAGGCTGAATTAGATGTACTTGTTATAGTCATGGGCTGCTTAATTTTAACTGAATACTTATTTTTTTGACATTGTTCGCATTTCGAAATGAAGTTTTTTACATCTGTTTCTAAACTAGGCCAATAATAATATTTCTTGATATTATTGACCATTCGCCTAATGCCTGCGTGGCCACTTGTAGGCAATAGGTGAAAGTCGTTCAAGATGACACGTCTGTCATCTACATTATTTATTCTTTGCACTCCTCTCAAAACGCATATGCGCGGTCCGGACCAATCACACGATTTATTTATTTCTTCTATAATGCTAGCAATAAATTCTTTGTTATTTTCATTTTTTACTAAACAGAGCTCTTCTATACCGTGCTTTTTACATAATAAACACAAATCTCTCATCATTTCGCCTCGCGATAACGACGATCGAGTATTTGGGTTTAAATAAACAACTGACTTCCCATATACGTAAATGAAATACCTTGAATAATCTATAAGAATATTTTGACTACGCAACTTATTTAAATATTTTAACGAAGTTAGTGACAACTCAGTAAAATTCTCCGGCTTCTTAATAATCTCCACGACTCTTGGCTGATCAGACCTAAAGTTAGTAGGACTATTAATAACCACAGAATTTTTACTGTTTCTACTATCTTGCGCCTTTTTCGATTGCGCCCTTGTCATAACGTTTAACTCATTGAGACCCGAATTCATTCGTTTTAAATCTTCCGAGTTTATTAATACACGTGACAATGCATCTGCAGCTGCATTGTTACGCCCTTTTATGTATTCGACCGTAAAGTTATATTCTTCTAGCTGTAATCTAAACTTTATAAGTCTGCTCGACGGATCTTTCATACCGAATAAAAATACTAGCGGTCGATGGTCAGTCTGTATCTTAAACGGTCTCCCGTATAAATATGGTCGGAAATGTTTAACACTCCAAACTATCGCAAGGAGTTCCTTTTCGATAGTTGGATAATTTCTTTCCGCCTTATTTAAACTTCGACTCGCGTAAGCTACAGGCCGGCCGTCACCGTTACAGAGTACCGATCCTATCGCTACTCCTGATGCGTCCGTTTGCAGTATGAAAATATTATCATCAGTGAAGTTAGGATATTGTAGGACTGGTGGGCTCATCAACCTTTCCTTAAGTAACTCAAAACTATTTTGACATTCTTGCGACCATTCAAAAGGAACGTTTTTACAGCTTAGCCTATTTAATGGAAAAGCAATTTCGGCGAAATTTTTAATGAATCTACGGTAGTAATTCATAAAGGCCACAAAACGCTTAACTTCTTGGGAATTTTGCGGTATCGGATAGTTTTCTATAACTTCAAATTTTGACGTATCGGGTAGAACACCTTTTTCCGACACTATGTGCCCTAGATATAACATTTCTTTTTGTAAAAACACACACTTTGTGGGATTTAACTTTAAGTTTACTTTACGCAACCTGCTTAAAATGTCCATTAAATTTTGATTATGGGATTCTAAAGATCTTCCATGTACGGCCAAATCGTCTTGATATACGAGGCATTTTTCATAATTCAGGCCCGACATAGCTATAGTCATCATTCTCGAGAAAGCGTTTGGGCTGGTCTTAAGACCCATGGGGAGCCTAGTCATCTGATAACTTCGATTTGTTGTAAAAGCAGTATAGGGCCTACTGCTAGGGTGCAACCCTATTTGAAAAAATCCTTGGAAAAGGTCTAAATGAGTAAAATAAACGGATCCCGCTAATGAATCGAGAATTTCAGTAATGTTTGGTAAGGGGAATTTATCCTCATTAATATTATTATTCAATTTTCGGTAATCTATCACGATGCGCCATTTTTTATCCCCAGAATCTGACTTTTTAGGTACTAAAAGTAAAGGGCTCGACCATGCACTTGTACTTTCTTCTATTACGCCATCAGCAAGCATTTTTTGAATTTGGTTTTCGATTTAAATTTTTTGTGTTTGCGGTAATCGATAAGGCTTCGAATAAATCGGAGTAGTATGTGGTTTTAATTCGATAGTATGCTCATATAAAGGAGTGATATTCAATTTGTCCCCTGGTAGGTGAAAAACATCTGGAAATTTTGCACATATGTTTTCGACCGATTTTCTTTCCTCATCATTTAATTTATCTTACTTCAGCAATGAAAACAATAATTTGACCCTATCTGAATTTATTGTAGGCCTATTAAATTGACAAATGTAATAATCCTTTAATTTTGACTTAATTAAAGAGAAATTTTGCAATTTTACATCACAATCTCTGGTATTTAAGATTTTTATAGGTACTTTTCCCTTTTCCGGTTTTACTATAGAACTCGCTAAGAATACGCCCTCACACAGTTCCTGACATTCAATAACAAAATCGTCTTTATCATAACATTCAATAAAGTGAATAGATTCACTTCTTGCTGGAAACGTTAAGCAATTATGATGTTCAATAGGGATATCAAAGGGAATATCCACGTTTTCACCACATTCCCTAGTCAATAATACATTTTGTCGTTCGAAATTCAAGACAGCATTGTATGCTTTTAAAAAGTCTTGTCCCAAAATACCATCAGTTTGTGGAGGTATTAGTCTCAACACATAAAATTTATGTACGAAATAATTGTTATTATAACGCAATGTAAGGTAACAATAGCCCTCCGTAACAACATTCCCGCCTATTCCTTTTACCTCAACTCTCTTCTTATGGAATGGAATCCGTAGTTGTTGCAATAGATCATATTTGACGACGGATATAGATGCCCCAGTATCAATTAGCCATCCATAAGTGTTGTTAGCTATCATAAACGACACTTTATTTAGAGAGTTGCATGCCCAAATATAAATAGGCTCGAAAAAAGTGACTCAAATTGGCACCTACTGTGTGGTCCTCTGACTCACGCGGACTTTGCTCTGTTACTAAGGTATTCACGTTTGACGAATAACCGCTACCCCTACCTCGAGTACGGAATCTACCTCTGTTGTTAAAACGCCCATTATACCCTTGATTACCAAAACGCCTGTTGAAATGATTAGACCAATTTATTGGTAGATGAACTTTGTGGTGCACGACCGCCTCGTGCATATAATCCTCGCTGCCATTGACTACGACCTGTCTGTGATCTTACCGGTCTGAAATACCCATACCTATTTCCTCTACGATAGGTAGAAGCTCTGTACGTACCCACAATTTCTGGTTGTCGCTCTGATGTGGAGACTTCCTCGTCCTGTGCAGCCTGTATCGCATCCTTTAGGCAAGAGTAATTGCGCGCTGCTACAATGGTACTTAACTTAGGGTTTCGCAAACCGTCGGCAAAACGCTTTATAGCGTATTTTTCATTTATAGGTTTCAATACATCGTAAGCATTTGGGTTGCCGTCGGCTTGTGAAATTGTTAAATTCACAAATAACTCACTTATGTCCTTGCCGAAATCTGAAATGGACCTGTTATTTTGCGCCGCCCTTTGCAGCCTAGTCTGGATAGCAGTATAAGACTTTTGTGGTAGCAATAGTTTACGCATATCCTTTATTAAATCTTCGACATTGTTATAAGAAGAATTTAATTTCAACTTTGCA
The DNA here is from genome assembly GCA_019059595.1 of Marasmia exigua. Taxonomy (NCBI): domain Eukaryota; kingdom Metazoa; phylum Arthropoda; class Insecta; order Lepidoptera; family Crambidae; genus Marasmia; species Marasmia exigua. The sequence goes on along the minus strand of CM032481.1, from coordinate 21,450,515 downwards.
GTCTCTGAAAGCCTACTTTTTAATACAAATGTAATTAAATTCTTCTTACAATCCGCCCGGTTCAACGTAGTTTCGTAATATTCAATATTTTCAATCAATTTCTTGGTCACGCTGTCGTCATCATTCATGACGGGCAAAAGGCCCAAAGCGATTTTTAAGTCAAATACATTATCTTTCTCCATTATGCCAACTTGTTCAGTGATCTTCACTACTGAACACAAATCTTCAATTTCACTATATAAATTTAAAAACTCTGAGCAACTTTTATTAATTAACTCAGCAGAAATAGTTGACAATTTACTACTTCCTATATCTTCTTTTAAATGATTAACTATAGAAATGTATTGGCTATACAAACTATTTGCCTCGCCCAACTTTATCACTGAAATATTTCCTTTCCTTCGCTTTTCACCAATTTTTATCAAATAAGTACGTACTTCTTTCAAATCTGTTACTAATTTTTCTAAAACCTCTGCCATAACATATCCTTATTTCATAAAGCTAACCATGCATGTATGTAAAATATTCTAAAGACTTACAATTAATCCATTAGCATAAAGTTCATTCCGTAAAACTAACCATCGCGAGCACGACCTATTCACTTTTTCACTTCACTAGAGGATATACTTCCGCTTTTTAACACTTTACGCACTTTTCTTAGTCGAACGCCGCCGCGGTTACACGACGGTTTCCGGTTTACCGGTCAACGCAGCTGGCTGCCGGCGTAGCAGGCTGGCGTACCTCCTTAATGCGAACTCGTTGACTTCACGCTTTACCACATTTCCATGGTATCTCTTATAGGCTCTGAACATTATCAGCAGCGCCCCAATGATTAAGAGCGTGACGATGACTATTAAAATGCAATTTGTAATAGATATGTGCCCCCGTATCACTTGTATGTGGGACGAAGTATCGACCCCCACAGCCAAATTGGTGTTGGTGGTTGTTTGATTATTTTTACTTTGCGGAGAACCCATTTTTGCGAATATACGAGAGTAATTTATGACACGACGTCAACACACGACGATTTAGCTTGCACGTGTACATTGTAGGATTAGTTCAAAAAGTTCCGAATCCGACACTACTCCTTATTTGGAGGGCGACTGGCGGGTCGCCATGTACTATCGGGACGAGAGAGATGTATTCAAACAACGGAATCTGATGATACACTGATTTATTGAAAGAATTAACAAGTAATTATAAATGGGAACTATTATGTACTTAGCTACTATAGTTATATAGTATGAAGGTTTGCTATACTACACTACTCTGCCGGGACCACACGGCGTACAAAATGAAATTACAAATAAATGGCGTCCATTTTATCCGTCATAGGGCGACCAGAGCGAGGGGCATTAATGACATCAAAATTTCCGGATTGAAAACCAAATTTGTGCTACTCTCACAGACACTGTACTAGGTCCATAAATATCGCAAATTTTTTTCGCAGGTTGCGTTGCATTTTTAACTTTTTTGTAGTAAAACTTTAAAATGTATCGAATTTCTTCATTAGATTCACTCATCTTGACAGTACGAAAAACAAATGAAAATCACACATTTTCCTAATTTGAATTTGGAATTATTATGATGTTCTTTAATATTTTAACTTTCAATGATACCAAAACCAGCCAGATACTAATACTATAGCCAAAGAGATTTTATTACAAGTTCATACATACTTATTATGCAAAAAGACTTTTTCCTCAACCTATTATAAGTACAATAAATTGTCTAAATGCTTGATTATTTTATGAAATGGTCGCGTTTCATGTTACACTGACTTTTGGCCACATCATGATGTGGTTTTGACACATCAATCATACTACAATCGTATCTCAATATAGCCAATTACATTTTTGATCTTATCGTAAAATAGTTACATTTTTTACCGTGAGAGGCGCTGCAAGCGCGTTGTTTATGTATAAGATGGCCGCCGTTAACGCTTGGTCCTGTTAAATTTTGTTACTTATACATCGTGGATTCAAAAACTTCTGTCTTAAGCCTCCTTATTAGAACGAAATTATACGGCCGCACTCAGAGACGTCATTTAAGCTAATGTTCATTAACTTTAGTATCGGTAGTCTTTATGCGTATCAAAATAAGTGTCAATATTTTTTCTTAAGTAGCCAACTAAGTTAATCAACGACTCTGAGTGTGGCTAATAAGTTATTGCTGTACTTAACCCGATCCAATACGCATTGTCAAAAGTAGCTATGAACAAGTTTATTACCGTATTTTTTCTAAAATTGCTTTTATTACCTTTTATTACAATGAGAAGGTTGACATTTATGCTCATACCTTATATGCCTTTGACTTTATTTTTAAATAACTGTGTGTTATTATTGCTTGGAGACATCACTTTTTCATCATCAACATCATTTTAGCCAATAGACGTCCACTGCTGGAGCAGGCCCCAAATGTTCTCCACATAGATCAGTCCTGTGCCACCCGCATCCAATTGATTCCCGTGACCTTCACGGGATCGTCGGTCCACCTTGTGGGGGGCCTGCCACTGCTGCGACTTCCTGTACGCGTGCTTCACTCGAGGACATTTCGGCCCCAACGGCCGTCTGTTCTTCTCGCTATGTGCCCTGCCCATTGCCACTTGAAGCATGCAATCATTTGGGCTATGTCTGGAACAGACGGGGCAGAAAGGTCCTCGAGTGAAGGCCACGTACAGGAAGTCGCAGCCGTGGCCTCCTACAAGGTGGACCGACGATCTGTTGAAGATCGCGGGAATCCTTTGGATGCGGCACAGGACCGATCTGTGTAGAGAACATTGGGGGAGGTCTATGTCCAGCAGTGGACGTCTATTGGCTGAAATGATGATTTGCTTAGAAAGATAAAAATAAGTGGATGTGTTTGCCAAATCGTCGTGTACATTTTCCGTGCCTTAATTATTATTATTATTTTCCCTCGTGCAATGAAGTCGATACGACTAACTTCATTGCAACAATACTGTCTGATATATCAGACTATTACAGATATAGCAACTCCACTATCATAGTACAAAAAGAACCGGTAGGAACACATATATAGAACCGCTGACCGCAAATGTACCCCCAGAGCAAAACTGCAAGCAAAGACCGTCGGAAAGCCACGCTGAGGCATGAAGGAAAAAAACCGGCGCGAAGCAGCACTGTGCTGTGTTTCGCTGCTTGAATGAGGGTACCGGAAAAACCCCGGTCCTCCAATCCGGGGGAAGGGGGTTTAATGGTTGGTAGCGCACTTATGACTCCACTGGTGTCGCGGGTGTCTACTCGTATGGGCGGTTGCAATCGCTTACCATCAGGCGTCTACTCCTCTGCCACCTAACATAGAAAAAAAAACAAGCGAAACTCTCATTTCGTCTCAGCGCAAAATTCCCGGTTGCATCCAATGTTGTCGCTTTGGAGCTCGGGGTACTCTTGAATCATTCAGGATTTGGGTAGTCTGGTAATTATAATAATAATATATTCTCCTACCGATTACGGCTACGGCGGCCAATCTCAACGATCAGCCACGTACGCAGGATATATTATAGTGCTCAAGTGTGTGCGCAAACACAAGTGCACTCTCTATTCCCTTATACTCGTTTTCCAATGGGACACGACCTGAGAGGGATTGAGCGCAGGACCAACGGCTTAACGTGCTTTCCGAGGCACGGGGGTACCAGACCGCCAACTTCCAGACTCCGGGCTAACACTAAGAATTTCTTACCGAAAACTCAGTTACAAATGTTTAGCCCTACCCGGGGATCGAACCCGAGACCTCTTGCGCAGCCGTGGTTAGTGGGTCGCACTTTAAAGCTGGTAATTATAATGAAGCGACTGCCGTCTGACGTTCGCAACCCTTTAACAGGGGAATCAAACAAACTGAATCATGGTTCACGTTACAGAAACTATCCGAAACGTGCAGGTTCTCTCACGATATTTTACCTCACCGCCAAGCTAATGGTAGAAATATGCACATAGATTTGAAATATTCTGTAGTCTCAAGGCGCGTTCTTATCCACTGAGCTACCGCTCTAAAAAGCAAGCGAAACTTCAAAACTAACTAGAAGGGTTCTGTTTCTTGCCATTTGGCTACGGAGCCCTAAAAATAACAATGACGGAGGCGCGTGTGAAAAAGAAGTGGATAAATATTCGGTCGTCAGTTAAGTTTCGTTGTAGACTCCCAGGCTGTGGAATCGTAGTTTCTCAAATTGGAAGTTATGTTCTAAGGGACCTGAGGAAGGAATTTCTTTGTGATGGTGCCATCTGAAATTAACATTTTTGAAACATTATTTCGAAGGAATGAATTTAATTTATCTACAAGTAATGTAGGCAAAACAAATTCAAACAAACTTTTTTCAGCGGTTTTAATCTTTATAGTTATTTTATGTGATAGGGGCCGACGAGCAAACTTACCACCTAATGATAAATGATTTCCACAGCTCATGCAACATCAGTAGAGTCACAACCGCAAACCTAGGTACAAATTTTTGGCCCGACCCGGGGATCGAACCCGGGACCTCTTGCGCAGCCGTCGCTTTCAAGTGCGACCCACTAACCATTGCGCCACCGAGGCAGCCAAACTGTCACATACTGTAGTTGCTTAGGAAAACCTTCGAAGCGTTCGCGGAAGAAAGTTTCTCTGTAACCGTATCGTGCTCAACCATATAAGAAAGGTACAAAACGTGACGCCCTCTTGGTCTAGTGGTATAAATACCGGGCTGCGATCTCTGGGTCCCGGATTCAATTCCCGGGTCGAGCAAAAGTGATCACCAATCCACATTTGGCAAGCGTGGTGATTAAGCCTAATCCCTATATATAACAAAATTAACAAAGTACTGGATATATACAACAAAACCCAAAAAGAACTTAAATATTATACTGTAACAGAATGGCTAACAACGTTCAAGTATGAAGAAGTTGAAAAGTTACTTAAATAAGCAAACATACCACACGCACACACAAACACACACACACACACACACACACACACACACACACACACACACACACACACACATATTATGCTTTGGTTTTTATATTAACGAAATAAAATGTCTTTAGATTGTTATTTGTCACGTACCTAAACATAGTATGATGTTAAAAAACCGAAGAGCTGAGGCTCCTCGCATAGGCATCTATATGCTTAAAAGGAGTCTCCAACCATTATTATGTAAAAATATATATGTTCATGTAATAAAGCATTTTTTTTTATTTCATCATAGTAGCGATGACTTGATTTCTATGATGAAGGTCAGTGCAGTTACATTTGGACAGTATATAGGCCGATACTTACTTACTTACTTCGCTGGCACAACGACCCGAACCGAGTCATGGCCTCCGAAACAAGAGAGCGCTACTTTGGTCGATACTGCACTACTTCTTGCCAGGCATTGAGCTGAAGTTCTCGCAGATCAGTCTCGACGATATCTTTCCAACGATACCTAGGCTGATATAGGCTGATACTTTACTACTTTTTTTTTCGTGAGGTTGAACATGTCGAGCTACTGCCTAGAGAAGTATTGTCGCGAATAATTCCCCTGACTGCTTCATTTTGTTGGCCCAAGGAAATCGGATTTCCTGCCTTCTGGCCAACGATAATATACTTAGCCCCGTAAATAATATCACGCTATAGTTGAGCTGTGACTTTGTCTTGCTATGAAATGAGATACAAGTAATGGCGGTTAATTTATTAGAAAAATCCCCAGATTTATTACATCTAATATCCTGGCTGGACCCTAACGTTTCTTTCGGAAATTCTGCTTCATTTCATAACAGACAGCGCAAAAAGAAAACGTCCCGAAATGAACGAGAAAATAGCTGTCGCATTCTAACAAAAGAGATGGACGCGCGTGTGAAAGAGACGGGGATAGATATGCGTGAGTTAGGTTTCATTGTTAGATTTCATTGAACTACAATGAAACCTAAGACACGAATATTTATCCTCCAGGCTCTGGGGTCGTATTTTTCTCAAATTTGAAGTAATGTTCTGTGGGAACTGAGGTAGAAATTTATTTGTAAAGGTGCCACCTTAAATGAACATTTTGTAAGCATAATTTAAAGGAATGAAAAAAATTTTCAAATGTATCATATTCTGATCTTACTTGTTCGTTATTTTAGCTTAAGACTGTTTTTTCGGTCCATTAAATAAACAATAAATGAATTGAATTAAGGTATTGCGTAAGCACAGACATAGCCCAAAGGATTGCATGTCTCAACTGGCAATGCGCAGGGCATATTGCGAGGAGAACAGACGGATGGTGATAGGGGTCAGACGAGCAGACGGACCGCCTGATGGTGAGCGATTGCTGCCGCCCATAGACACCCGCAACACCGTGCGCTGCCAACCTTAAAACCCCTTTTTCCCCTGAGTTAGGCCTCCGGTGCCCTAACTCACGCAGCCAAATAAAGCACAGTGCTGCTTTACGCCGGTTTTCTGTGAAGCCATGATATAAATCATGGAATTTATTCAAGGTGGGGTAATAATTTTGTCAAAATAATACTTTATTTTGACGATTGAAGATATGTCCAAAATATTAGGATATTTCTTTCAAATCCTAGGAAGATCCATGTTAATATCAACGTTTCGATACAAGTACAGAGATAACTTTACCTAATCCGACCTCTGATAATATGATTATGACGTACGATCCTCATTCAGGCACATTCAGGCTTTGCTACGTTATAACATGTCAAGCCGAGAACCTTGCCCAGCCTAGAATGGCGTGAAGCAAACTTCTATAATTTTAGGATCGAACTTATTATAGCGGAATAAAGCTCATTTTAATCCTATTAGGTTCGTGGTAGCTAAAGCTTGTTGTTTTAGTAGTTAAAGTAACAGGCCGTAATCTTGGGGTAATAGGTCCGATTCCCAAATTTAGCAAAAATATTATTGTTTCGTATTTTTCGGATATAGCTTGAGTTTGTGATAATAATATCCTCCAACTGATTTCGGCTAAGGCGGCCAATATCTATATTATATAGTGCTAAAGCGAATGTGCACAAGTGCACCCTCTACTCCCTTGCTCTCACATTCCGATGGGACACCAGAGTGACACGACCGAAGAGGGATCGGGCGCAGAACCAAATGATTTCCGAGGCACGGGGGTACAAGACCGCCAACTTCCAGACTCCAGGCTGACACTGAGAATTTCCAGAAAATTCAGGTACAAATTTTGGCCCGATCGGTGATCGAACCTGAGAACTTAAGCGCAGCCGTCGCTTTCAAGTGTGACGCACTACTCACTGCTCCAACGAGGCAGTCAAATCGAGTTTGTGATAACCAATCCGCATCATGTCTAAACCCATTCTACATAGTAGCGATGACATGATTTCTATGATGGAGGCATGTACCTAACAGTTGGATTATAAATAGTCTTATACTTACTTTAATTACATTGCAACTACCGTGTATTGGTAACAAGTTACGTTTTTGTATGTGATAGATGGTAGACGAGCTGACGGATCACCTGATGGTAAGCGATCGCCACCGCTCATGGATACCCGCAACACCAGTGAGTTACAAGTGCGCTGGCAACCTTTAAATCCCCCTTTGGGCTGCCATCCTTACAATATCACAATTATAAAATTAAGGCCCTGTTATCTAACTAATAACGCAAACACCTATTTATTAATTGTATATTTTATACAATTAAACTATTCAAAGTTGGCTCAAGTAAGAAGTTTAAATCTTTTTGAGAGTTAAGTACCTACAAAATGAATTTAACCAAAATTGTAATTTGATTAATTGCTAAAAGTACCTATTATAAATCTCATACTTGAGTGCACTCCATGATATTTTAGCGTCTTATTCATAAATGTTTGTGAAAACTGTTCCAGCTAAAACACTGCTATTATAAGTAATATTCATTATTCATTCAGGCAGTATTCATTCTTATTTTGCAAATTTTGTGAGAATATTTTTTTGTTTTAAACGATAAACCGCTTTAAAGCACCGTTTTAGCTAAAAAAAGGTTTATGGAACGTTTATGAATAAAGCCCTTAATGTATTAATTTCTAAAATTAATTACAATTCTCAAAAGGATCGCGACTCTATATACACATACGTGCTCCCCGAGGCGAGGGGATACAAGTCCATCAACTTCGAGACTCCGGGTTGACACTGAGAATTCTTTAGCAGAAAAACTCAGGTACAAAAGGATCGCGAACCCGGGACCCCAAGCGCAGCCGTCGCTTTAAGATGCGACGCACTACCCACTGCGCCAACGAGACAGTCGAAGTTAAAATATCAGTGTGTTAGACACACTGTGGTAACCAAAGGCTTATCTATCTATCTGATGTCTCATCTAAATGAGTAATTGAAAGAAGAGTGTGCTAGTGTGTGCGCACACACTTGCGCACTATAATGTTCCTCATTTGTTCTGCGACGGATCCCTTACCCTCAGCGCACGTGTCACCTCATAAGTGTCTCAATACCCGGGCTAGAGACATTACAGTGCCCTTTGAGTCTCGGCACGGATGGAGAGAATGATTCATTCAGCCGACACGCCTCTTCGTAACTGTCGAACTAGTGGGGTGCCCACAAAAATCAAAAACAATGAGAAAATGCATAGTATGATTTCTGTGATAGGGGTATGACAACACTATCATTTAGATTTAGGGCTGTTACTAAGGATTTTGCAGTGCGTCAAGAAAGAAAGAAAACTATTTATTGAACACAGACATAATACATAAAACATAATAAATAATAATAAAAACGGTACAGAGTATCAAAGTTGCGGCCAACAAGGCTCAGCCTCAGCATATGCTGTAACTGCCGCAAGCAACAGCTTCAGCGCTGGTATTCAGGCTGGACCTTGGGTGACACTTTTGCGTTAGAAGAAATATAAATATTGACATGCAATCATCATCTTCATCATCATTTCAGCCAATAGACGTCCACTGCTGGACATAGGCCTCCCCCAATGTTCTCCACACAGATCGGTCCTGTGCCGCCCGCATCCAATGGATTCACCAGATCGTCGGTCCACCTTGTGGGGGGCCTGCCACGGCTGCGACTTCCTGTGCGTGGCCTCCACTCCAGGACCTTTCTGCCCCAACGGCCGTCCGTTCTCCTCGCTATGTGCCCTGCCCATTGCCACTTGAGGCATGCAATCCTTTGGGCTATGTCTGTAACCTTAGTTCTCCTGCGGATCTCATCATTTCTGATACGACAGAATTTCTTCTGTATTGACATGCAATACAGAAGACTTATCCATTACATAAAGACCGACCAATATCAGGAGGCACTTCATTGACATTGACAAGAGAGCGTTGTACAATGTATTTTCTATCTGAAAATGTCGATTCGGCGGGTAGGGCTAAAACAAGCCGCATGGGCTGATGCAATCCAAAGGTTTTAAATTAGTGTCTAGTGGTCTTTAGTGTTCAAATATGGTGTTTATTTGTGCAGTAAAGTGCCGCAAAGTGATCCTAATAATAAGAATCGTTGGATTGTATCGTTTTTAACACTGCTATTGTGTGTCGAGTGAATTGTCTCGTGACAACTTGCTTGGACCAAATAGAGTCTTAAAACCTGCGATTGCTTTTAGAGTGATATCCGCTGAATCCATAGGTCGATAAAACGTAAAACACCGGCGTTTTATTGAGTGACTGTGACTTTGACTGACTTCGACAGTTGACTACCGACTTATTCTCAATAAGTTACTTGACATTGACGAATTATCTTCGGGTAGAGCCATAATAAAAAAAAAACCGAAAATGTCTAAACAGCATTATTTTTTACTTTTGCCACGCGCCAAATAACCTTAAAAAAAAGAAAGTAAAGTATCAGGCTTAGGCGAAGCCTGTGAGATCATCATCATAATCATCAGCAACCCACACTCGTCCACTGCTGGACATAGGTCTCCCCTAATGCACGCCACTGCTCCCGATTTTCGGCCACTCTCATCCAGCCCACACCAGCCAGCCTTCGAATGTCAGCATCCTATCTTGTCGCAGGGCGTCCTACACTACGCTTACCGAGTCGCGGTCTCCACTCAAGGACTTTACGGCTCCAACGGCTGTCAGTTCTGCGGCTAATATGACCAGCCCACTGCCACTTCAGTTCAGCCTGTGAGATGAGAAGTTTTATTTATATCATCGCACTTGAATGCTATTTTGGGGATTATCTAATGTAAAGTATCAGCGTTTTTACTGTCCCACTGCAGGGCAAAGATCAAGTCACCGCTACTATGATTGGATTAGGCTTAATCAGCACGCTTGCCAAATGCGGATTGGTGATCACAAACCCGAGCTATGTTCGAAAAATTCGAAACTTTTCGCTCGACCCGAGAATCGAACCCAGGACCCCGAGATCACGACCCGGTACTTAAACCAACAATAGATGGTAAAACATGGAAAGTCAAGACGATAGTCTTTAATGCGTGTGTGTGTATTGTGTGACTGCCTCAGTGCCGTAGTGGTCGCACTATAAAGCGACGGCTGCGCAAGAGGTCCCGGGTTCGATCCAAATATTTGTCCTAAATTTTCGGTAAGAAATTCTTAGTGTCAGCCCGGAGTTTGGAGGTTGGCGGTCTTGTACCCCCGTGTCTCAGAAAGCACGTTGGACCTGCGACCAATCCCTCTCCTGTCGTGTCACGCTGTTGTCCCGGAATATGAGGGTAAGGGAATGGAATGCACTTGTGTTTGCGCACACACTTGAGCACTATAATATATTCTGCGTACGTGGCTGACCGTTGAGAGTGGCCGCCGTAGCCGTAATCGGTTAGAGGATATTATTGTTATTATTATTTCCAATGATGACATACGGAACAGAAACGTGGCCGCCTTCATTGAGCCGCTTAAGAAGGCTCAAAATCAGTCACCCAGAGATATTGACGGTCTATTTAAAGGACCGTCAATGCCCAGGGAGTAATGGAAAGGGCTGTGCTAGGAAACTCCTTGCGTGATCGTATCAGGAATGATAATATGATGAGAAGGGCGTGCGGCTCTCATAGACGCCAATGGTGATGGCGAGCCGCAACCCTGCTCAACAACAGCCACGATCACTCCACCATGAGCACCCGACTTAGCAGAAGAAGTATCATCATCCTCCTGACCTTTTCCCAGGTTATCTGGGGTCGGCGCAGTATGTCTTCTTTTTCCATACGAGCCTGTCATTCGTCTTTTAATCATCCACCGCTTGACACAATCCATCCATCTCTTTTTCGACGGTCCTCTGTTCCTTTACACACTTACATTTTACATTCATCACTATTTTAGTAAATTATTAGAAGAAGAAGTATATAACGATGCAACTGTTAGCAATACACCCTGGACTTGGGCCATAAAAATGGAAAGGTTCACTTGGACACCCTATGCGACCCGCATTCGCTACGCGTTTGTAACCAAGTGTCAGAGTAATGTCGTTTTATCACAGCTAGATTTGTTGATTCAAAAATACCCCTGGGCCACGCTTCGGCATGAATTTGCCGGCTCGACTGGAGTGATACGTCACAGAAAACTGGCGTGAAGCAGCACTGTAGCCTGTACCGGAGGCCCATCCGGAAGAAAGGGGGGATTAAAGATTGGCAGCGCACTTGTGACGCCGCTGGTGTCGCGTCTGTCCGACAGTTGAACGTGCGGTGGAGTTGGCGTTCTTGTACCCCCGTGCCTTGGAAAGTATGACAAGCTGTAAGTCCTGCGCTCCATCTCACAGTGTCACAGTAGTGTCCCAACGCTTGAGCACTATAATATATCCTGCGTACGAGGCTGATCGTTGAGATTGGCCGCCGTACCCGTAATCGGTTGGAAGATATTATTATTATTATTATTATTATTATTAAGTAAACATTTCATGCTATTTCTCAGCTCTGAAGCTGGTTTAAAGTACAGTTACGGGCATTACGCCAAGCAACTTAACTTAGTGTGTGATTACATTTGGGAATCTGTATGTGTGTCTGTTGGGTTTGTGTGTTCGTATGGTTCGTCTTGAAGAAATCGCCGTACAATTCGGCAGGTGTTGAGTATAGCAGCTTTCTGCATTGTGATAAAAGAGTTTTCCGGAAGATCTAACAGTTTAATGCTGTGATGTAAGTGTTTCGGTATCACTCCTGTGCTGGAAAGTACGAGTGGCACAATGTACACCTTGTCTAAATTCCATATTCTTAGGATTTCTTCTTTCAGCTCTGAGTATTTGTGTATTTTTTCTGATATAGATTTTTTAATGTTATGAGTGTTAGGAACTGTGATATCTATTATATATGCAGTATTATTTATTTTGTCTAACAAAGTTATATCCGGTCTATTACAATGTGTGGTTTTGTCTGTCAAAATGGCTCTATCAAAGTATAATTTGCAATTAGAATTCTCAAGCACGGCTTTTGGCAAGTATTGGTAGTACGGTTTTACGTGTGGCGGTAACAATTTATGTTTGATGGCTAACTTTTGATGAATGTAATATGCGACTTGATTGTGTCTGTGGGTGTAATCTGTTTGAGTGAGAACTGGGCAGGCGTTCAAAATATGTTGAATGGTTTCAGGGTTTCTATGGCATTTTCTACATCTATCATCTTGCGCGTGAGGATCCTTTATAATGTATTTTCTATAGTTTTTGGTGTTGATGACTTGATCTTGAATTGATATTAAAAAACCTTCAGTCTCCGGAAAAAGATAACCTAATTTTAGCCATTTGTTGGAAGCATTCATGTCAATGTGATTTTGTTCCAGGGGGTCTAATTTGAAGTTAACTTTGAGACTCAACCAAACGTATTTGACGACGTTTCCTAATTTGAAGTGAACATTGCGTCGGTTGAACTCAACCGAAACTCTTTTGACACATCTCGCCTCAAACCCTAATTTGAAGACACCAATGCTCAACCAAAATATCGAGTTTGACATATCTTGTCTCGCGTCTTTATGTCAAAATTCACGATAGCTCGAAAGGTGTTTTGGTTCGGTTGAATGGATTTATGGTGTATTAAAAAAGGATCTTTATGCCTTTGTAAATAAGGTCCAATGACTTACATATCAATAAAGATTAGTTTAAAGCGGAGTTTCTTGGTATAAAATGTTAAAATTGCTATACCTATATAGATGATTATGAATACATAGAGTACTTAGGTACTTTTAATGCTTAATCAAAGTTTTAATGTATGAATCTCAGTACTTACGTTTAAATATGTAAATTAATTTACATTAAGTGCCTATTTACCTACTTACTGAGAATTTTTGTAGATTTATGCCAGTGAGAATATGTATGGTACTTACCTTTGTGTTAGGTTCCTACATAACTATTTAAGTACCTAGTTATCTACTTATAAATTTTACAATTTTGGGGTAATTTTGGATATCCATTAAAGATTACACAGTACCAACCAGTTAAACTTATGTTTAATTGGTTTAATACATTTGCTCCACTATTAGTTAGTGAATTTTAATATATCCCATAGAATATTTCACAACATCACATATGTACATTGATCTGACTCCGAGATAGGTAGCTCAAGCACCCGTGTTTACGGATATCATAGTCCACAGTGGGATTACAAATATATACATATAGTACTTTTTTTTTGTAAAAACATACTAATACATAGAAAACACCCAGACCAATACAAACAGACATGTACATGCACACAAATGTTTGTACTGTATGGGGATCGAACCAGCAACCCTTGAACCAAAGCCATCGTTCACTACCACTGTTCCAAAAGCCCTGTTAACACTCATGCGATTAACATACTAATTAACAGGAGAGCAGTACTTACATAAGGAATGAAAAAAACAACTAAGTACATGTGATGGAATCATTTATTAAAATAAATAATAAAAGATACAATAATGTTATCCTATTTTAAGAAGAAACTATGTACACACACATATTTTGTATTCTTTCTGTGCAATAAAGGATGTCTATCTATCTATCTTCACACACCCACTTAGTATTAATTAATAACTTTTAACTATTTACAAATAAAACAACGCCCCATTGTCTAATGGTTTAAGACTGTTCTGACGATGGCCCTGTGGCCATGATCTCGGGGTCATGGGTTCGATTCCCGGGTCGAACAAAGGTATGTTTGAATTTTCCGAACATAGTTCGGGTTTGTGATCACTAATCCGCATTTGGCAAGAGTGATGATTAAGCCTAATCCCATCATAGTAGCGATGACTTGATTTCTATGATGGGGGTCTTAGCCCTACAAAGGGAATAATTAAGCTGATACTTTACTTTATTTACATAATAAATGATGACTGAATGATGCTTGTCCATAGGTACTTATCAGTTGAATTATAACAAACTATTTTCAGAAAATAATTAACTTCGTTTAGCAATGAAGCCCGGAGTACTGGAACTGGGTATGTTTCTTCTAGCGGAGATCTGTGCAATGCTGGTAGATATTCTGCAATAATCATAAAGGAGTTTTAAATAAAATAAATAAATACCTAATAATAAAAGTATTTTTATTGCTCTCTCATACAAAAAACTGTTGGTAGGTACATAGGTATTTCGATTACAATCATACTTATTAAGTAAATAAAAACAAGCGATTTAATTTTAGATTGGAAATAATGTAAAAAATAAACTCAAAAGCATATTTCTACCAACGAGCTCCATATGCACTTAAGATTACTTGAATAAGTTTCTGTAACATGTAACCATGATTAATTTGGTGTGGTTCCCCCATCTAAGGGTTGTTAAGGTCAGACGGCAGTCCCTTCATAGTAATTGCCAGACTCGCCAAATCCTCGATCATGGCTCACGGTACACTGGCCTCCAAAATCATGGTTCTGGACCACCAACCAAGAATAACACTGCAAGGATTTGACAACCCATTTGGAACGGTAGTGAATGCTGCCTTTGTTCCAAGGGTTTGCGGGTTCAATCCCCGCACAGTACAAACATTTGTGTGCATGAACATGTCTGTTTGTATTGGTCTGGGTGTTTTCTATGTATTATTAGTATGTATTTATAAAAGAAAAGTATTATATGCATATATTTGTAATCCCACTGTTGATTCTGATATCCGTAACACAGGTGCTTGAGGTACCTATCTCGGAGTCAGACCAATGTATGTGATGTTGTGAAATATTTATTTATAAGGATTACACTTTTGTATACATGTTTCAAACAATTATATTATCTTTATCTTAATGTTTTTTCTTTCAGTAAGGAAATTAGTTATAGCACAGATATTATAGATTCAGTTAAATAACTTTTTGTTATTTTGATTACCTCCGGTGAGATGTTCACTTTTTTCAACTCATTCTCCAACAGTGATCAGCTCAGCTTTCTATTACAGTTTGGTCCAATGGAGAACTTTGATGTCTTGTTTACTGAAATATTTAATTACAAATGGTTAAATTATAGAAATGATGTTTCAAAGTTGTTCTTTCCTAAAGTGTAAATTGGAATAGTCATCATCATCAGCCCATTTAAGTCCCCACTGCTGGGGCACGGGCCTTCCTCAATCACATGAGGGGTAATTGCCATACTCACCACGCTTAGCAGACGGGTTGGCGAGGGTTTTTATATAAATGCAGAGTTTTCCATGTCTGGGTGCTGATGATCATGCCAGCAGCTTTACCTTAGTCGCCTTTTACGACACCTCGGTAAGAGTAAGGATGGCCTATTCTACTCCGTGGCCGAATGGTCCCCGGCAGAGTAAAATTAATAACAAATAAACTTATTTAGGTAGGATTATGCGACCTAACCTAACTTATACTTGATTTTACTTAAGGAAGTAGAGTCTTTAGATAACTATAGAACTTGTATATAAGCATAATAACTAATGTACATACGCTTTTAAACAATTTTACATTATTTTAAATTATGTATTGAGATTGCATATTTATCGTACGTACATACTTATGTCAATAATTTACAAGTTTTTTTCTAATGTTTCACAGATGGCCACAGATAACTATATGGGCTATGATGTAGAAAAATAGCAAGCTGTCAGATTTTTAAAAATATGTTAACATTTTAATGTTTTTATTATTTAAAATCTTTCTTTCAAACACATTAAATAATAGTCCTTTAATTTAAAAAGTCAAATATCTTTAATTCTTTAAAAAAAATATTGTTAATTATAAATAAAATCAATTCAATTGGTTTTATTTGATGTGGGTCTTTCGGCGACACTATCATCGCGAATATCATTCATTCACGAGAGTCTATGGTCGGATCCGTACGAAAGTGTCCCATACGATGGTATTTCAAATTGCCAACCTAAACTACAATTGATTGACTGTCGGCTCGATCGAACGATCGTACGTGGTAACTTGAAATTAGACCCCCTGGTCCTGAATATGTCTACCGTGCAGTTGTTTTTTGCGCCACGTGTCTAATTTCAGATTTTCTGATTCCTGCCTCGTATCAAAACTTATATTATTGCTTTGAAGGTTAAGTGGAGTGAAGTTTACAGTCGGACTCTATTACAGCTTGGTGTATTTTACTATTTTTTGCCTTTTCGTAGAAGAATTTTCTGATATTTGCAATCTGATTTTCCACAGTACTTTTAAATCTATTAATCCACGGCCTCCTTTGTCTCTTTCAACTGTCATACGTTCAATGGCTGATTTTGGGTGTAAGTATTTATTTTTTGTTAAGGTAGTTCTGGTTTAACCTGCAAATTTGATATATCCGTAAGTGACCATTTTATAACGCCAAAAGAATATGTTAAAACAGGAATGGCATAGGTATTTATAGCCTTAAATAAATGTTTTGAGTTAAGGTGCTTCTTGCATAATTGACTTACTCTTCTTGTATATTCCATCTTTAATTCCTTCTTTATCTGTGTATGATTTATGTTCCTGTTCTGCTTTATTCCTAAATAATTTATATGTGTCATTCATATCCATAGCGGTAATATTAATTTCGTTACATATATTAAAATCCCCTGATACTATTCTTCCTTTCTTTATATGCAGAGTTTTACATTTATCTAGACCAAATGTCTATTTATGTCATTACTGAAATTTGCTGTTAGTTCTATTAAGTTTCTCATATTTGATTCTGAATTGGCGTACAATTTGATATCAATCCATATACATTAAATGCGATACCGCGACCTCGTCTGTTAAAGGATATCCATAGGATGACTGTGTGAGTAAGCTGGATAGTGGATTTAAGGCAAGACAAAACACAAAGGACTTAGTGAATCACCCTGAAAGATGCCATTACTAATTTGGATTTCATCTGTGGTAATATTAGTGTTTTAGTAGAAAGTGATAGCACGGTTCTCCACTTAGTCATGGCATCCTCAAGGAATGTTATTATTGTAGGATTAATTTTATAAATTTGTAAAACTCTTATAACCATGAGTGCGGTACGCTATCAAAAGGCTTTTTTGTAGTCAATGTATGTAAGATGCAGATTCTTATTATGCTTATTGGCTTTCTTTAAAATTGTAGAATCAATTATTAACTGTTCTTTACATCCTCTGTGGTTTTGTCTACACCCTTTTTGTTCTTCTGTTAGTATGTTGTGAAGTTCTATATGTGCATTAATTTTATTGGTTATGCAAGATGTGATTAACTTATACAAGGTTGGTAAGCAGGTTATGGGTCTGTACTGGGAGGGATTAGAGTATCTGAGTTTTTTCGGCAGCATGTACGTAATACCTTTGGTGACAAATTCTGGCAAATCTTCTTCTCCTTTGATCAGCTCCGTGCATTTCTTTGCGAATGTATCATGTAACCTGCCAAATTTCTTGTACCAAAAATTGTGTACCCCGTCCCTTCCCGGTGCTTTCCAATTTTTCATTTTCCTCGTTACTGTTTCAATGTCTTCTTTTGTGATGTCTGAAAATTCCATTTCATCTATATTATTCCACTTTCGTTCTTCCTCTTTATCCATCTCGCATCTTCATTGTAACCTTGCTCCTCTTTCCATATTTCAGCCCAATAGCCCTTAAGATTTTCTTCACTTGGAATTGCGGATCCATCTATCTCTGTCGCTTTATCACTCAATCTCCTATAAAATGCCCTTTCGCTAGAGTTAAATAGTTTGTTGTCTGTCTTCCTTTTTAAAGCTTTCATGTATCGTGCCAGTCTATGAGATTTAAGAGATAGTTTCTGCTTAAGTGTATCGAGGACATCTCTTGGTGTTTTATTATTATTTTCGTGTGTTGAGTGTTTTTTATTTTTGTTTAAGATTTTTTGTACTTTTGAAATTAATTTATTCGATCTATTATCGCCGCTAATGTATTGTATCAGTCGCGCTATATCTGCTCGCAGTTGTGTGATATCATTTTCTAGTCGCACTTGCCATGGTTGTTTTTCAGGTTTTTGTGTATTTTTGCTTTTGTGTGTTTTTATTTTGAATCCCATTTTTTCACTTATCACCACTGCACTACAATAAATCAAAGTATGCAAGCAAGTGATGGATAAGTCTTCTTTTAAGAATTTTTGTAAAATTTTATTGTTGAATAGAGCCACTATTTTATATAAATCCTTATTTTCTCTCAGTCTTGGCAATCTAGGTCGTTCTTCTGGGTTTATATCTGAATATTGTTCTATTGCTGTTTCAAGTTTTTCTGATAGCTCTTTTTCTAATCTTCTTATATTATCATCATGCAGTTCTGATCTACCTGTTGTATCCCTATTTTGCGAAACGGGTTGTAATGTTGCATCAAATTGAGATTGGTCCTCACCTGTTATCGTTATACTCGTAATATTTTCATTGTGTGTAGTAGTTTGTGTATTATTTAACCTGTCTCTATAAGATTCAATGTGTATTGGTTCACGTTCTTGTGCTAGTTCTTCAGCGACTTTCATTCTTATAATGCTCATCCTGTCTTTACTAATGTATTTACCCATTAATATTAGTCTATTTTGATCAGCTATTCTTTGTTCGGTTATGTGTGCTAGCTGTGGGTATGAATTTATGAATGACTGGTGGAGTGTCTGTCTGTATGCGGTTAGGTTAGTTTCAAGATCAGTTAACTTGTAGTAAGCTCTTAGTATTGCTTCATTTTGTTGTAAGGTCCACTTCATTCTGGTCTGCGTGGTTGTTTGCCTACTTTGTGTAATGTGTGATGTAAATTTTGAGGCTGAAGTTGTGTGTTAGGGTCTTTGTCTAGTTCTGATGCTACTTGATTGCGGATGCTATCTATTGTAGTTTGTGGTAACATTTTCTTGTTTATTATTGCTCTTCTTTGATCTCCTACTCTCTGTCGGCATACGTCTCTCATATCTGGGAATTCTTCTATAAATGTTTCGTGTAAAAGTGGCAAATAGCTACTAGTGTCTTCTTCTAATCGTGTAATTTTAAAATATGTACGTAGATAAATTCGTTCATCTCTTTACTCCATCTCCTTCGTACTTTTGTGCGGCTAGCGATGGGTGCAGGGTTTGTGACAGTTGTCTCCTGCACAACATCATCCAACTGCATGCTAAAGATTGATGATATCGGGGAATCCCTAGATGAGGGTTCGATGCTAGGTGAATTTGCTGTTGCATACTGATTTACTCGTCGGCTTCTGGCGGATCGCATGCTGTCACGTCCAGCGCCAGCTCCAGACGTGCCCCGGCGACCCCCGGGACGCGGCATGTAACTCTCATTCCGTTCATCATCTGGGGAAGCGGTGGTAGATCTCGATGTGTTTGGATCTTCAAAGGAATGTGGTGATGAACCAATTGATGGAAACAAGCTGTATGATGAAGATGGTGATGACGGAACTGAGTTATTTTCGGCTGAAGTAGCTTCGGGTTCATGCCCAGCGAGGGCCCGCCTGTTCAGCTCCTCGCCACCGACGGTTCGCATGCTGTGACAATCCAGCGTCGGCTCCAGATGTACCCCGGCGATAGCCCCCGGGTAGCGGCCTCAAACTATATTTTCTTCGTTGTGACTCCATATTTTGGGTTGTTTTGGGACCGTTGGTTAAGGAAGGGTGATCAAGATGTTTTATTAAAAAGTTCCACCAGATTGGGTTTTGAATTCGATGTCCTGTAAAGAGTGCATGTGTACAAGCCTTCCCGTAAGCCCCCCACGACAAGGTGGCCCCTCGGGGGGGTTATTATTATTATTATTATTAATATTATGATAATACTATCTACCTACACGCTACTGAAATCTTTCATATTATTTTTATCCACAAATGAAAAATAGCTGTGTCTGTATATTAAAATTCAGTATTCTCAAAATAACTTGTTACGATCAAAAAACAATACAGAACATATATGTAAATGAATAAATAAATATTTTACAACATTACATACATTTACCTGACTCCGAAATAGATAGCTCGCTTGAGCTACCTATTTCGGTAACACGGGTGCTTACATGTGTTACGGATATCAGAACCAACAGTGGGATTGCAAATAATATACATTTCTCAAGAAACTTTCTACCTCGTACGATTAAAACTGTGGAATGAACTATCGCCAGCGGTGTTTCCGGACCGATGCAAACCGCAAACCTCCAAGAAAAGAGCGTACTTACATACTCCTTTTTAAAAAAGCCGGCAGCGCATTTGTGACTCCTTCGACGTTGCAGGTGTCCATGGGCCACGGTGATCACTTACCTACGTGATGTGACGTGATATCATCGTCAGCCCATTTAAGTCCCCACTGCTGGGGCACGGGCCCCCACAATCACATGAGGAGTAATTGCCATACTCACCACGCTTGGCAGACGGGTAGGCGAGGGTTTTGACATAAATGCAGAGTTTTCCTTCTCTGGGTGCAAATGATCATGCCAGCAGCTTTACCTTAGTCGCCTTACGCCGTGTGGTCCCCGGCAGAGTAGAATAGGCCACCCTCACTCTTACCGAGGTGACGTGATATGTCTGTAGGAAATTGGAATGATTCCCACAAAAATGGAAGACCTTCCGCCGAGCCGGGTGTTATTGGCTCGGGGACCATGCTCCGGTGTACCATCTTGGTTTATCGTATATATCTAAAGTCGGTCTGCGAACTTTGCTTTCCCGATGTAGGATCGTATGAGAATTTCGTATCGTATTGTCTTCATCACACATGGTGCGGTTTGGATGTCGGGGTAAACCTCATTACCCGGGCTGCATCTCCCGCCTTTCGTGACGCGGTGTGCTTGCTCCTCTGGGAGAGGAGGCCTCCCGACACTGCGTAGATGGGGCGGTCTTCGACCCTGGTTGGAGCCTGCCTGCGGCCCTGTCTCACTAGTCTGTCTGGGAGGGGGGAAGGAGGTAGTCACTGTAATCTGTCGGTCTCGAGGGAGATGTTCTCAGTGTGCTCTTTTGCGAGAATTCCGATTTTGTGTGAACTGTCAGATTAGCGCCATCTGCTGCTGGTACGATGGAACTGGAGGCGAACTTCTTTCTCCGGCGATAGTAGGTGTCGCCACATGCCTGCTGGTCTGACCCCTATATCATAAAAAATGCGAAAATCTAATAAAACTATTAAAGAATAGTGTTAAAGTCTGATAAATCCTGGCGCTGATGGAGAGGAATCTCTCCCATCTGAGGCAGACGAGTTAATGAACGTAGCGTAGACTTCTTAACGACGTTATAAATCCCCCAAGCACAGAGTCATCGAACTATACTCGCGTGCAATAAAATTGGCTACACTAAGTCACGGCACGAAAATGAAATTACAGTGTTAGAAATTTTATGACTTTAAGTGTGAGATTGTTTTAGTGTTTGGATTCTTGCGCCTTTGTGTATTTGGGATTATTATTTTTACTAATGTGACTTTGCCTAGTGTAAAATATTTGATGTTACTAAGCAACTTTTATATGTTTTTGACACATATGATTTTGGTCCCCTCTGACCAAAAATTCTAGTGGTGAATACTTTTGTTTGTTCAGTATCTCGGGCTATATCCATTTAAGGTGACCGGTAAGGTCCTCTAGCGACGTCAATTGATTTAAATTGTTAACTGCTATGCCGGATCTTTTTTTTAACAATTTTGGATTTACACTCCCTAACAATTATATTATTTGTTTAATAATTTATTCTTAACTTTTTAGTCTACTTTTGCACTCCAATTTTTTTTTACCCCTAAAAGCGGCCAAGCGGTCGCTTATCCAAATTTTGAGTACCAACATAGACCAAAATTACTGCACAATTATTAAATAATTAGTATAAATGTTTGCCTAGGGAGTGGAGCTCCGAATTTATTTAAAAAAAACCTATTTACTAGATAACAATTCAAATCAATCGGCAACCTAGTGCGCCTCACCCGATACCTTAATCAAAAAAACAATCCATCCGCTGAATATAAGCCTTTTTCACAAACTTGGGAAATTGGCGTCATAATCTGCGTACAACTCACACCAATCGTCCTCCTCATCTTAGCGTGTAATTCCCAGTTCCGTCCAAAGATGTCGCTCTGGAGCCCGGGGTACGCTTGGACCATGATTCAGGATTGGGGAGTCTGGTAATTAAAGTGAAACGACTGACGTCTGACTGCAACGCTTTTACAGGGGAACCAGACCGACCAAATCATATGATATTTTCATTCATCATTACTAGGTAAAACGTGCAGGTTTTCTCACGATGTTTTCCCTCACCGCCGAGCGAATGGTAGAAATATGGACATAGATTTGAAAGATCCAGAGGTGCATGTTTGGATTCGAACCCCCCATTTGGAAGGCGCGTTCTGAAATAAAGTCATATATAGTCCTCTCTCTCTAATTTAAGAGCGACGCTTTCGGTCGGTGGAGTAGTCTCCATTCCTCTCTTGACTCTGTCAGCACCTTTAATTCCTTGTACGACATGACATTTGCTTTTTCCTTAAGTTGTTGGACGTATCTTTTTCTTGGTCTTCCCATACTATATAATGTAATATTCCTATATACTCCTATGTAATGCAAATAGATACAGAATAATAGTAATAATAAATATTACACGACAACCTTCTCCGTTTTTTTTTTGTGATAGGTAGCAGACGAGCAGACGGATCACTTATGGTAGCGATTGCTGCCCGTAAGTGTAAAATTGAGTTTGAGAGATTATTAAAAATTACACAATTATTTTTTTATCGTTTACATCCCAAAAAGCTATCCCGTATCGTGAATTAAGTCCATTTAGCGTGTTAGATCGACAAAATAAGCGAAAAAAAAATCAACTGTTCCATACATTATTCTATTTCCTATGGAGCAGCTGATTCTTTTTCGCTTATTTTGTTGATCTAATATGCTAAATGACCTTTATTCACGATACCTACATGAGGTTTTCGGGATGTAAAGTAAATGATAAAAAAATAACTGTGTATATGAAACTGGAACGTATTGCAGACTCTTTAATTTTCCGAATACAGCGATATTTTAAAGGTACAAAAATATTGTTTGTTGAACATACAGAAAGTAATCCGATTTTTTTGAAAGCACTTGTAGTTTGCTATGTAAATCTACCAAAACTTCGTTTGCCGTTAAACTACACCAAAGTGATATTTTATAGAGTTTAAGTGAATAAGTTTCAGCATACTTTTAAGCTTTTATCTAGCATCTGCGAGAAAATTTAGTTTTCGGCTAGTTAGAAAATTACTCCTACTACGCAAGATAGACATAAAAATTAAAAAAAAAAACCCGACATAAATTTAAAAAGTCCAAAAATAAATCGAAACTGCTGTTGACTGTCCTACGTATGAACATTTTTGTTCAAATATTGGCGCGTCGGGGCCGCTCTACATATTAACTTTTAAACAATTAAATTAAATAATCATTTAGTAGCTTACAATTAAAATCAATTGGCGTCGCTAGTGGGGTATTCACCTTAAAGCACAAATGTTCCTACGCATGAACTTTTTTGACAGTCAACAGCAATTTCAATTTATTATTGGAATTTTGTAATTTATAATTTATTTTTTATTTTCCTTGTATTCTATTCTAGTACTCAAACCCGTTTATTTAATACTCATATCGGCGGGGGTTGTCATACTATATGTTAATTCAACATTTTCTGGCGGCGGCCATCTTGGATCAATTTCCATCTAACATAGCTAAGAACACTCCCGATCAATTCAGCTTTCAAAACAAAATCCCAATCGATTCATCCGTTCGGAATCAACGATGCAACAGACAGACACACAAACACACAGACACGTCAAACTTATAACACCCCGTCGATTTTTCGAATGAGAGGTGTCCATAAATTCGTCCCTATTGTCGAATTCGATATCTTTATCACGTAACGTGAATTGAGCTCGATACCTTTTCAAGAATACTTTGCTACTTTTGCATAACGTCTTATTATAACTTTTCTCAGTTAAATGCTACTTTGCATACGTTCGAGGAGTTCAACATAATATTATACTGTAAAATTCAGGATCATTGGTGTCTTGTTAGGGAACATGTTGAATTCTTCTTTGAACGGTTGAACTTGACATAATTGAGTTTGTACAGTGTTTTTTTTTATGTCTATGGAGGGGTGAAATTGAAACGCCAATAATATCGATACTCGATGTTTATTGATATCCTTTGTTAAAGGTAATTAGTGCATACATAAAACCTAACAGGTATCAGAGTGGACTGCAGGAAGCTGTCCGGCTCTTCACCTATAAGTTAGATATGGGGATCCCTAACTTGGCTCAGGAGTGGTTTGCAGGAAGCTATCCGGCTCCGTAACCAAACTGACTGTACTGAATGACTATGGGACATTGTCGCTCCAGCACGGCCGCTAGCTGTCGGCTATCTGCACAGAGTACCTTTTACATAGCTATCTGACGTTGTGGCTCTGCGCTGCGGCTTATAAAGGTTCCGCGGCTGGTGTCGTGCGCAAAACTGGTTGAGTGAGACGAGGAACTTGCGTGAGAGGGTCAGTATTCGAACCCGCGCGCACCGTACGCATCATATTTGTTTATAATATTATTTTGCTACATGTCTCAATTAGCAAACATTTTTGTTTTTCTTTGCTTCACAATGTATAATAATTTACTAATACATACGTATTAGGTAGTATTTTATTTACGCACGATGATTTAATTAAAGTGCGTTTTTACTTTGCATTCTGACTATGTCATCATCAGCCCATTTAAGTCCCCACTGCTGGGGCACGGGCCTCCCTCAATCACATGAGGGATAATTGCCATACTCACCACGCTTGGCAGACGGGTTGGCGAGGGTTTTGATATAAATGCAGAGTTTTCCTTCTCTGGGTGCTGATGATCATGCCAGCAGCTTTACCTTAGTCGCCTTTTACGACACCTCGGTAAGAGTGAGGGTGGCCTATTCTACTCTGCCGGGGACCACACGGCATCTTCTGACTATGTACTGTCAGGGAATTTAACTGAAGTGCAAAAATCGCGAAAAACAAATTTTAAATGACGCTTTTTTCGTATCGTGCGTGCAGCGAATTTGCTATTCGGCAAATTTCACAACATCACATACATTAATCGGACTCCGAGATAAATAGCTCAACCACTTGTGTTACGGATATCTGAGTCATAAGTGAAATTACAAGTATATACATTTAATGTTTTTTTTTGTAAATATTTACTTATAATACATATAAAACACCCAAACGAATACAAACAGACATGTTCATGTTCACAAATGTTTCTTTTTGCGTGTAAATTCCAGGTTGTACCAAAAGTGGTCGCTTTGGAGCTCAGTGTTCGCTGGAGTCTAAGCCTTAGACTATGATTCAGTTTTTTTTTATAGTGGCACAGTATATTAGCTCTCCTCGCCCTGATGGTAAGCAAGAGAAGAGCCCAAGTTGCAATTACAATGGAAGCGATGTTAAGGCATCATCTCCGTTGGCATTGCCATACTGGCCCGCGAGATGCTTCTTCACGCTTCGTTTGAAGGAATTTGGGGCTTCTGGCAATCACAATGAAGCGACTGCCGTTTGAATTTCGCAACCCTTTAAATAAATAAATATAAATAAATATTTCACAACATCACATACATTGATCTGACTCCGAGATAGGTAGCTCAAGCACCTGTGTTACGGATATCATAATCAACAGTGGGATTACAAATATATACATATAATACTTTTCTTTTGTAAATACATACTTATAATATATAGATAACGCCCAGACCAATACAAACAGATATGTTCATGCACACAAATGTTTGTACTGTGCGGGGATCGAACCCGCAACCCTTGCATCAGAGGCAGCGTAATTTCCACTGTTCCAAACGGGTCGTCAAACAGGGCAACAAGACCAACTGAATCATGGTTACACATACCTTACCCGCTCATATATGAAAAAGAATATAGCGCTCAAACCCAATCCACACACCTGTATCATCAGCATTAATAAACATTGTAATTTCTGAATACATCGCCTAAAGAGGGTAAGAAAATTGAGTTCCCCTGCGTGGCCGCAATCCTCTTAGAATTATGGCATCCATTACTTGGGAATATCTGAATTTCTAGGTCGGGTCGTGATGACGGTGAATAAAGTTCTTATGAGCATAGAACGATTTAAGTCTTAAAGTATTCGTAAACTCTATATACATTTGAACTGCCTCGGTGGCGTAGTGGTTAGTGGGTCGCACTATAAAGTGACGGCTGTACATCCCCGGGACAGGCCAAACATTTGTACCTAAGTTTTCGGTAAGAAATTCTTAGTAGCAGCCCGAAGTCTGGAAGTTGTTGGTCCTGCGCCCAATCCCTCTCCGGTCGTGTCACGCTGGTGTCTTATCGGAATATGAGGGTAAGGGAATAAAGAGTGCACTTGTGTTTGCGCACATACTTCATAATTATAATATATCCTGCGTACGTGGCTGATCGTTGAGATTGGCCGCCGTAGCCGTATTCACACAAACTCGTGAAAATATATCATAGGGCCATGGACGTGGATGGAGACATGGCTACTCTATTCTAGTACTTTCTACTTTCGTACAATACTATCTTGTAATTTAATACAACATTCAATTATTCAACAGGGATAGGCGCCGACTTCGGTAAAACCTTTTCTCGAATGTACTGTTATAAAATGTTATTTGAAGTGTATATAGTGTTAGAAATATTATTTTACACTTTATAGTTCAATTAAAAACGAATGCTGATGCAATTCAAAGGTTTTGAATTAGTATCTAGTTGTTTTTAGTTTACAATTTTGGTGTTAATTTGTGCAGTGAAATGCCACGAAGCGAGTGCCTAGTAACCAGAATCATTGAATTGTATCGTTTTTAACACTGCTTTTGTATACCGAGTGAGTTGTCTCTTGACAACTTGCTTGGACCTAATAGAGTCTTAAAACTCGCCATTGTGTTTAGAGTGGTATCGGCAGACAAAAGGAAGATTGATAAAATGCAACACACCGGCGTTTTATAGAGTGACTATGACTTTGACTGTTAACTACCCACTAATTCGCCAATTGTTACTTGAGTACTTGACATTGACAAATATCTTCGGGTAGAACCATATTATATAAAAAAACTATTTTAAATAACAAAATTTTAACAAACATTTACGAGTATGAAGTGATATAGTAATAGACAATGAAAGCGACTTTGTTTTATAAGTACTGATGGTAGAAAATTCAAAATTTCAAATTTCTTATATACAGCTCTTACAAATCGTCATACATGAAAAATATAAATTATAACTTTGTATATTATACATGTAATTACACATGTATGTCGATACAAAAAATATACTAAGAAATGAATAAATATAATGTGATTCTACCACCGGAATCGGAAAGTTGATTCTGACGAGATGATCCGGCAAGAAACTCGGCAGTTACTCTTTTAAATCGCCAAATTTTTTATAAGTACAGTATCATGGGTGTAGGCGAACAGTTTATCATTTCCACATATTCTTGTCATTTAAGTAATTATTAACTGAATAATAGGCTGAGATGTGGAACAGCAAGCTTGTGTTTATTTCTAGAATTTAGGTTATGGTTGTCGGATTTTTGAGAAAGTTTTAAATTTTTTATTAACATTACATAATACAGTCAAAAAATGTACTGTGATGCTAATGTTAAAATGTTAATTTCTTTGAACAAGTTTCTAAGCGAGTCTCGTGGCCTAAGTCCGTATATGGCCCTGACAGCTCGTTTCTGTACCACAAAAATAACTTGAATATCAGCCGCAGAGCCCCATAACAGTAGACCATAAGACATAACGCTATGGAAATAACTGAAATACACAAGTCTGGCTGCTTCAATATCGGTCAGATGTCTTATTTTTTTGACTGCGTATGCAGCCGAACTAAGTCTCCCTGCCAGGGCTGCAAAATGAGAACCCCACTGTAATTTTGAGTCTAATTTGACGCCCAAAATTACTGTAGACTTAATTACTTCAATATTTTGACTATTCATATTAAGCCTAGTGCTGACCTGTCTTACGTTAGGCAATATTAATTTGACACATTTAGTTTTTTTAGCATTGGTAAGTAAATTATTTACAGTAAACCTATGTAGCACTTGAGTGACAGCATTAATTACATCCTCAAAGTTATCTCTATGTCTATTAGTTTTAAAAATAAAAGAAGTATCATCTGCAAATAATACTATATTACACAAGTTTCTAGAAAAGTAAGGTAGGTCATTTACATATATAATAATCAGTAAGGGCCCCAATATCGAGCCCTGGGGCACTCCCATCTGTAAAAGGGCACCAGAAGAGCTAGTTCCATTAACGTTAAATATTTGAATTCTATCACTTAGGTAAATTAATCTGTATAACACCCTTGTAATTACCACATTTATCACAAATAAAATGTTCTATTCTATACTAAGCTCAGAGAGCTACTATGTAGTGATATGGATTATCCTATCTTTCACGCAATATTATCAATAAATCCTTTAAGCAAGCTACAAACCTTGGCTGATTAATTTGTCGTAAATCTTGTGAAGTTAAAGCCAGCTTAGTGAGTTTTCCCAGTAATCCCTTGTTTGCGCGGTTGTGCTTCAATTTGATTGAAATTATTGGCTTCTTTGAAACTTCGGAATTATTTTCATATTTTGCATAAAATGACAAGAAAAGTATTTGTGGCTGCTACTGGGTAATAAATACTGCTAGTATTTTGCGAACTTGACTTAGTAAATTATTACTATATTCACCTATATATAATCCTATCCCATCCCTCCGTCTTAGCTAAATTCCCTAACCCTTCCCCTCCCAGTCCCCCAAAACAACACAATGATTAAGGCGATACAAGTAAACCTCCAGCACTCAAAGGCAGCCACAGCTGCCCTTTGCCAAAGATTCCTCTCTGAGGACCTGGACATCGCCTTGATCCAAGAACCGTGGGTGAACAAAACCACGGTAATGGGGCTAAACTCGGCAGGTAAGATATTAAGTAACTTCCTGCGGAGTGAGGCCAAGAGCATGCATGCTCTTCAAGAGAGATATAAATTACCTCCCGATCCCTTCGCTGTGTACAGACGATGCTGTTGCAGCGTATATAGACCTCCCCGGGGGGAAAGGTGCAGAGACACTCATAGTCAGCTCCATGTACCTACCCGGAGAGGACCAGGATCCGGTGAACAAAGTGACACCGGTAGTGGAATATTGTCTGGAGAGAGAAACCCAGCTGCTGGTGGGTACCGACTGCAACTCCCACCACACATCATGGGGCAGCTCCGACACGAACGCAAGAGGTGAGTCCTTGTTTGACTACTTGCTCACCAACAATCAAATTGTTCTTAACGTGGGTAGCAAACCAACCTTTACCACACGTTCTAGGCAGGAAGTACTAGATATAACATGGTGTTCAGGTAATCTCGCACACCGAGTAACCAATTGGCACGTCTCAGATGAGCCGTCCTTGTCCGACCACACCCATATTAGGTACGACATACTATGCTCGGGAACAAAGGAACCGAACACGTACCGAGACCCCAAGGGAACAGACTGGGAGGGCTTTAGGAACTCCCTTAGGTTATACCTTGGAGATTTTAAATACATTAAAACTGTGGACCAAGTGGAAGCCGCAGCAGAGGACTTAGGCAGAAGCCTAATGAAAGCGTATCTAGAAAATTGTCCTCTTAAGACCACTAAGAGCAATAGGAACGCGCCTTGGTGGAACAAAAACCTGGAGCATCTGAGGCAAAAGGCCCGTGCCTTATTTAATCAGGCAAAAAAAAGACAAGAACTGGGATGCTTACAGGAAGGCGCTAACACGCTTCAATAGGGAGCTCAGGAAAGCAAAAAGGAGATCCTGGCAAAAGTTTTGCGGGTCCATCAAAGACACTGCCCAAGCTGCCAGGATCCACAAAATATTAGCCAAGACACCTGAATCCCATCTAGGCTGCTAAGGAAAGCGGACGGATCTTTCACGGAATCCCCGGAGGAAACACTGAGACTGCTTGCTCAAACGCACTTTCCGGAATCCGTGTACATTAATAACGAAAGAGAACTCCAGGACAGTAAGTCTCCGGACAGGAGACCGCGGAATGAAGACTGGAGGAGAGCTTCCGTTATTTTTCGTCCCCAACAGATAAGTTGGGCCATTAGGAGCTTCAAGCCTTATAAATCTGGTGGGGTCGATGGTATTTTCCCGGCTATATTGCAACGGGGCGAAGATATCATCATCTCAACGCTGATAAAACTTTACCGTGCAAGCTTTGCTTGGAGTTATCTGCCATCAGCGTGGACTCGGGCGAGGGTCACTTACATCCCCAAGGGAGGGGACAAAGACAAATCACAGCCCAAGTCCTACAGACCGATAAGTCTCACCTCATTCCTACTAAAAACGATGGAAAAGGTGTTAAACAGTCACATCAGGGCAACATACCTCGTTGAAAAACCCCTGAGTGCAAGACAACATGCCTACCAAACAGGCAAGTCCACGGAAACGGCACTTATTGATCTGGTGGACAGAATTGAGAAAGCCATAGAAGACAAAGAAATTGCACTCTGTGCCTTTCTCGACATCGAAGGGGCTTTTGACAACACCAACTTCGATGTTATAACACGTTGCATGGTGAATCGTGGAATCGACGATACCACCACCAGATGGATGGGATCCATGCTACAAAATCGAACTGCAACAACAACGTTGATGAATAAAAACTCTTCATTATAGAGTGACCAGAGGGTGTCCACAGGGCGGAGTCCTATCACCCCTTCAATGGTCATTGGTTGTTGACAGTCTCATCTGTGAGCTCAATGAAGCCAGATTCCTGACTCAGGGTTACGCAGATGACATAGTAATAATGGTCATAGGAAAATGTCCTAGCACCATTTCCAGTCTTATGCAAAGGGCCCTACGAATAGTAGAAAACTGGTGCACAAGACACGTGCTAACAGTCAACGCACGGAAGACGGTCTTAATCCCGTTTACCAAAAGAAGGAAACTAGAGGCGCTTCACGCCCCAACACTTCTTGGTACGAAGCTATGCTTGTCCAACGAGGTCAAATATCTCGGCGTCTTTCTGGACCAAAAACTAACATGGAACAAGCATCTCGACTACATTACTAGAAAGGCAAAAATAGCGATGGGGGCAAGCAGTAGGTTGGTGGGGCTAAAATGGGGGCTACGGCCCAAGGCCGCACTCTGGATTTATAAAACCATAGTGAGACCGATCGTCACTTATGGCTGCTGTGTGTGGTATAAGAAGACGCACCAACTCAACTGCGTGGAGAACCTCAGCAAAGTTCAAAGAACAGCCTGCCTTATAGCCACTGGCGCTCTTTCGTCCTCTCCCTCTGCAGCACTGGATGCCCTCCTGAACATTCCACCTCTGCACATTCACGTGCAGATGGAAGCGAGGATGGCCATTACGAGAGCAAAAATCAGAGGAAGGACGAGATGGCAATCTAGGGTCATAGGTAACCTCTACAATGAACTAATGAAAAATTCCGGTCATGGATATGCCCTCTGACTCCATGATCCGTGAATACCGCTTCGATAAGCGGTTTACAGTCTTGTTACCTAGTAGACAAGACTGGGAGGCTGGAACTCCCGGAAATGTTAACCAGAATGACATCGTTTGGTATACGGATGGTTCCAGGAGGCAAGGCGTATCCGGGGCGGGATTTTGTAATGATCGCTTCAGAATACGCAAATTCGCCAACCTGGGTCGCTATACCACAGTGTACCAAGCAGAAGTTTTCGCAATAATTGGCTGTGTCCAAGAGAGTCTGCAAATGAATCTCCAGAATAAGAAGATATTCATCTTCTCAGATAGTCAAGCTGCCCTCAAGGCGTTAACATCCTGTGAACTTGACTCCAAACTCACTAGCGAGTGTGTCCTGCTCCTAAACCAGCTTGGCAATGCCAACATCGTAAATCTGATTTGGGTACCGGGACACTGCAATATCAGAGGCAACGAAGTCGCTGACGTGCTAGCAAAGGCCGGGGCAGAGAGCCCACTACTCGGACCGGAACCAATAAGTGGCGTTCCAGCCTGCATGGTCAGGCTCGAGTTAAAAGAGTGGGAGCATAAGCAAAGCACTGAATATTGGAAAAGACTACCTCGACTAGAACAGTCTAAGGCGTTGATACAGGGCGTTCGATCAGAGACGAGCTGTAGAAATAATAAAACTGAGCAGAGGACATGTTAGGGCACTCACTCGGACCCTCACAGGGCACTGCAAATTAAATAAGCACCTGCACAACATGGGCCTTTCAGATACCAAAATCTGCAGGTTCTGTCGCGAGGACGAGGAAACGATTATCCACGTCCTCGGCGAGTGCATAGCGCTGCACCGGTGCAGAAGCCGGCACCTGGGAGCACACATGATCTCAGCAGACGAGATCAAAAGCTCCCCCATCAGCTCCATTCTCGGGTTTATCCTGGAACTGGAGCTACATGAGGTGCTGTAATAGGTTACGGGGCTGCCACAATAGATCATCTACTGGTCGCAGTGGCTATGAGACGCAGGGCTCACCCCATTTCTAACAAATAATAAAAAAATAATAGTAAATTATTCAAGGCTAATTGTTGGTATAGGTAAATCATGACCATACCAAACGCAAAGCCTCGTGGCAGACGGTAGAGTATTTCATTCATTACTTTATGAATGAAATATGACACCGGTTGCCACGAGTCTTTGAGCTACGAGTATAACAATTACTTCTCTTTAAGCCTACTGACTATTTTGTACAACTTCACTGTCATGTACCATTCATTATTTTTGAATGACATACTCCGTTTGTCACGAGTCTTTGCGTTCAGTGAAGGGTAGGTACAGATGTACCACTTTTATAGGTTACATCGGCAAAATTTGTCTACGCAGAAGAGCAAGTTAAATCCGATTGCTTACGATTGCGAAAGCAGTTGAAATACAGACTTTATTGCGTTACGTTAAGATTATCCAATTAAATACATTAATCCAGAGAGGAATCCTATCTCTCTCTTAACCGCACTCGCACCGAACATGGCGCTAACGCATCAACCAATAAGAAATTGTAATTTATGGCGCTCGTAAATGGAGCGTTGTGATTGGTAAAGATTTTGCCACATTTTTCTAATATAAGACTTCTGCGCAGGTACATTGGTGTAACTTATAAAATTGGTAGAACTGTACACTTCTTTAGAAAGAAAGAAAGAAAGAAAGAAAAATTTATTATTTTGGACATCACAACACTACATACGAGTACAACATTAGTTACAAAAGAACAAACAAACAAAAAGAAAAACAAAATAGATACAGAAAATAAAAACAAAACAAAACAAAGGAAAAACAAAATAATTAGTACTAATAACCAGGCAGTGCAAATAATATATTGTGTGTTGTGACCTCCAACATAAATGGTCTTTACTTTCCAGGACTTTATGTTAATGAAACATTTTTTTTTATTTTCACGAAATATATTACAGTATAGCACAGACTTCTTAATTATGTTTTTTTGAATTAATCCGGACAAATTCAGCAGCAGCCCTCATACCTTCCCAAGTCTCCATACCAGCTTGACTAATAAACGAAGCTTCTACCAGAAAACCGATGAGACCAGACCCAAACCGCCGACCAGGCAGCTCGTATATATACGAGAGTGGAACGCCAATCCTCTTTGCGTAGTCCACAGAAATGCCAGACGCTTGGTAAAGAACTAAAGCGGCATTGCCAACTATGTAGTTTTTGTTCCAGCTTGTTTTAACCGCATCGATAGCACGTGCTTGCTGGACGGCAACTAAATTCAGGGTCAGAGCGTTGGCTGGGAGCTGGCCGTTTCCGTAGCCGTAGAGGATCATACTGAAATAAAATGAAAATTGTTAACGGAGTTTGGTATGAACGGGCTAGCGGCCTCTCAGGCGTAAAACAACACCGCTGATGGTTCACCGAAGCTTGTGGACGGAGAATCGGTTAGCTTGTGTCTCCGCTAGTGTTGCAGGTGATTATGAGCGTCGGCAATCCCTTACCATAAAACCTTCAAGAGTTTATTATAGTGGCACATTTGACTTGCCTTAGCCTGATGGTAAGCAAAAAGAGAGTCCACGTTGCAGTTACAACGGGCTCGATAGCATGGCATGACATCCGTTGGCACTGCGATACTGGCCAGCGAGATACTGTTCCACGCGTTTGAAGGTGTCAAGAATTTATACCACAATATAACAAGAGCTATAAAGGAAAACTCTTCGACTATAGGACGGATGAACACTATGTGCTGGAAACGAGTTCCATTTCTTTATGGTACAGCAGATATAGGATCTTCCAAAATTTTAGTCTTAGATAGAATATCATCATCATCATCAGCCCATTTAAGTCCCCACTGCTGGGGCACGGGCCTCCCTCAATCACATGAGGGGTAATTGCCATACTCACCACGCTTGGCAGACGGGTTGGCGAGGGTTTTGATATAAATGCAGAGTTTTCCTTCTCTGGGTGCTGATGATCATGCCAGCAGCTTTACCTTAGTCGCCTTTTACGACACCTCGGTAAGAGTGAGGGTGGCCTATTCTACTCTGCCGGGGACCACACGGCCACCTTATATATTCTTAGATAGAATATGTTCCATAGTAAAGCGGTGATAGCGGCGATCCATCTGATCGTCCACCTATCATCTTAACGCAAAATTTTTACCTGCCAAAAGAATGAAGGTCAATATACAACTCGAGGCGGTCCGCGTGCTCATGCATAACGTCCCTGATGGCAGCTGTCTCCGGCTCGGAGAACGGTCCTCGCCCGTGGAAGGTGTCCATGCATACGACGTTGCTGGAGGCTGTGCCCCAGTTGAAGTCGAAGTTGCGGTTCAGGTCAACTCCTACGCAGATGTTGCCGTAGTCGTTGGCGCGGTTTTTGCGCCAAAATCGACCCTAGATTAAAAAATAATATACTCGGTGGGACGCACAGTTGGCAGTTAGAGCAAATATAGCAGACATCATCACCAGCAACCCACACTCCTCCACTGCTGGACATAGGTCTCCCTTAATGCACGCCACTGCTCCCGATTTTCGGCCACTCTCATCCAGCCCACACCAGCCAGCCTTCGAATGTCTTCATCCTATCTTGTCGCAGGGCGTCCTACACTACGCTTACCAAGTCGCGGTCTCCATTAAAGGACTTTACGGCTCCAACGGCTGTCAGTTCTGCGGCTAATATGACCAGCCCACTGCCACTTCAGTTTGCTAATTCGGTGGGCTATATCGGTGATTCTGTCCTTCAGAGATACAGACATAAAGACGCTCAAAAGTCCAACAAGGGTGGTTGTGTATGTGAAATAAATGTGAAACCACGTGTCATGAAATGTATTATGAACAAATAGTTGCAAGTCGGGTTACTACAGTATATCTTTCCTCATATGATATCAAACAAAATGTGTTTAACAAGAGTCAGTTGAAGAAATTAGACAGATTTTGGATAACCCAACCTGTGCCAAAGCATACATGGACTTGAATAAATACCTATGCGTGTTGAGGATCACCGGCTGTACCAGCCTTTTTTTTATGCGATAGGTGGCAGACGAGCAGACGGATCGCCTGATGGTAAGCGATGTTGCCGTCCATAGACACCATCGACATCAGTCTAGTCACAAGTTCTCTGCCAATCTTTAAGTCCTCATTTCCCCCGGATAGGGCCTCTGGTACTCTCTTTTATATTGTTTATGTTTTTATACTTTTCTACAAATTTTGATATATTATTATTTTGGTTTAATGTTTGATCGTTAGTGTGTCTGTGAACCTCTAGAAAATAGACCATTATAATAGTCCAATGCAATCCCCACAATGCAATTCCAAGTTTTTTTTAATAAGCAACATTTCGTCCCTTTCATTTTTGTTATCCTACTACAAAAATGTATGAAAATCCTTATTTTTTTGGCATTTTTGGACAAAAAAATGTTTTAAAATTAATATACGAGTAATATCCGATTTTTTTAAATTTTAAGTTACTTTAAGCAGACTATTACCACAGTATAACAAGAGCTTTAAGCAAAACTTTTGTTATATTATCCTATTGAATTAAGTTAATACAAAATTGTAAAAGAAAACCTCAAACATTATTTTGATATCTCTTATAGTCTTCGCCGTAATCAATGATTTGAAATATCTAATTTTGTGGCTTAGAAGGATCATCCCATTGAATAAGCTCTCAGAAACCCTTTCAGGTACGCGCTCGTAAATTCCTATTCAATTTAAACTTAGGCGTTTTTGAAAGCAAGAGATAATTCGACTTGATAGAGTGAAGTTGTCCTATACATAAACTAAATAGAAGATTAACTACGTATAATAAGTAGATTGGTATCTCAAGACGAAAGTCTCCAATGCGTCTGTGTTGCCAGTGATGACATACGGAACCGAAACGTGGCCGATTACAATGTGCCGATTAAGGAGGCTCAAAGTCACCCAGAGAGCAATGGAGAGGGCTAAGCTCGGAGTCTCCCTGCGTGATTGTATCAGAAATGATGAGGTCCGCAGGAAAACTAAGGTCACAGACATAGCCTAAAGGATTGCATGCCTCAAGTGGCAATGGGCAGGCCACATAGCGAGGAGAACAGACGGCCGTTGGGGCGGATTGGTTCTCGAGTGGAGGCCACGTACAGGAAGTCGCAGCCGTGGCAGGCCCCCCACAAGGTGGACCGACGATCTGGTGAAGATTGCGGGAATCCATTGGATGCGGCAGCACAGGACCGATTGGGGGAAGAACATTGGGGGAGGCCTATGTCCAGCAGTGGATGTCTAATGGTTGAAATGATTATGATGAATAAGTAGATTGATTTAATTTACTAAGAAAATAATTGGGCGCAATATCGACAGAGATGGAGGCTCTTACTAAAGGAGGCCAAGACTCACTATGGATCGCTGCGTCAACCTAGTTAGTTAGATAATATCTTATCGATTGGATTCAAGAAGTTAATTGTAACAAAGATGATATTTCTAACTTTGTAGCGATAAGCCACTAGATTTGTCGGCTTAATTTAAAGCCGTCCCGTAACGAACGAGGCCCGTCGCGTCCAAACAAAGGAGACTCACAGCGCGTGAGAAAGGGAGGGAAACTTCGATTCAGTTATAACGTTGGTATTAAATTAGTCTCCTGTTGAATAGTTTCAACATCCAACTTCATAGTTAAGATGATGACAGGAACAGTCAGCATATAGATGATACCTCGCTATGAATATATAATAATAATATTCTCCAACCGATTTCAGCTAAGGCGGCCAATCTCAACGATCAGCCTCTTACGCAGGTTATATTATAGTGCTCAAGTGTGTGCGCAAACACAAGTGCACTTTCTATTCCCTTGCCCTCATATTCCGATGGTGTGACGCGACCGGAGAGGGGTCGCAGGCAGGATCAACGGCTTAACATACTTTCCGAGGCACGGAGGTACAAGACTGCCAACTTCCAGAGTCTGACACTATGAATTTCTTAACAGAAAACTCATTTCTACTTTCACATAATGACGCTTTGGCATGAATGGACCGGCTTGACCGGAGTGATACCACGGCCTCACAAAAAACCGGAGTGAAGCAGCACTGTGCTGTTTCGCTGCGTGAGTGAGGGTACCGGAGGCCCAATCCGGGGGAAAGGGGGTCTAATGCCATGCCATAATGCCATGGGCGGCGGCAATCCCATACCATCAAGTTATTCGTCTGCCTGTCTGCCACCTATCATGTAAAAAAAAAATGAGAATATGTGGGATTCTGGCGAAGTACTGTACGACTACGATCAAAAGGCACTTCGGAGACATTGACATGGGGGCGTTGTTAAACTTATTTTCTATGGGGAAATGTCAAAATAGCATTAGTTCCGACTTTTTCCACGTGCCAGATAACCGCAATCGGACTATAATATAATATAACATACTAGCTGATACAATTCAAAGGTTTTATTTAGTGGTTTTAGTAACTTTGGTGTTCTTTGTGCAGTAAACTTTCACGAAGTGACTTGAATTGTATCGTTCTATTCACAGTGTTTACTATTTCGAGTGAGTTCTCATAGACCATAACTTTGAGACTTAAAACTTGCGATTTCTTTGACAGAATTCGTAACATCCATCAAACATCGGCGCAGTATTTTATTGAGTAACTAGTGGTTTTTTATGGGATAGGGAGCAGACGAGCAGACGGATCACCTGAAGGTAAGTAATTTCCGCCGCCTATGGACGCCGATAATTTGTACCTGAGGTACAAATTATGGCCCGATCCGGAGATCGAACCCAGGACCCCTTTAAAATGCGCCGCCCTACCTACTGCGCTAACGAGGCAGTATGCGTATATACTTTTACCATCAAACAAATGGACCGAATGAGAGTCTAAGTGCTTAAAAAGGAGTCCACTTTTCATTTCATGCGTACCTCGATATGCGAGAAGAAATATCCATCAGGGTTGGCGACAGGCATAATAATCCAGTCCACCTCCTGCAGCAGTTTTTGTTCAGAGGCTTCCACCACCAGTTCTTGAATGGCGTAGAGAGACGCTGGCAGCGTGATCCACTCACGCGCATGGAGAAGAGACTGTATGAACACTACTGGTTTGCGTTTGTCCTGAAATATATTTAAATTGTCAATGCATGAGGTTAGTGAGCCACGCTCCGGCATGAATAGCGTGGCTCGACTGGAATGTTACCATGGCGTTACAGACAACTGGCGCTGAATTT
The DNA here is from genome assembly GCA_019059595.1 of Marasmia exigua. NCBI lineage: Eukaryota > Metazoa > Arthropoda > Insecta > Lepidoptera > Crambidae > Marasmia > Marasmia exigua. The sequence continues at coordinate 21,411,732 of CM032481.1, read as the reverse complement.
TGCCAAGTGAGTGAGGGTCGATCAAAATTGGTAGTGCACTTGCGTTGCTGGGTTTCGTTGTACGACGAATGCAAGTAGAAGTCAAATGGATGACAACCATGCTAATAAAAAAGAAGTTCCTCTATGACCCACTCCTTGTACTTATGTGAAATCTATAGCTACAAACCCACTTTTGTATTTGACTTTAACCCAACAGTGAATCTTAACACAGTCACTCATAACACTTTAAATGTTTGTGTATTACCAGTGATGACATACGGAACCGAAACGTGGTCGTTTACAATGTGCCGATTTAAGGAGGCTCAAAGTCACCCAGAGAGCAATGGAGAGGGCTATGCTCGGAATCTCCTTGCGTGATCGTATCAAAAACGATGAGATTCGCAAGAGAACTAAGGTCACTGACATAGCCCAAAGGATTGCATGACTTAAGTGGCAATGGGCAGGGCACATAGGGAGAACAGACGGCCGTTGGGACATAAAGATCCTCAAATTGAGGCCACGTCCAGGAATTCGTAGCCGTGGCAGGCCCCCACAAGGTAGACCGACGATCTGGTGAAGGTCGCAGGAATCTATTGGATGTAGGACCGACCTGTGTGGAGAACATTGGGGGAGGCCTATGTCCAGCAATGGGCGTCTATTGGCTGAAATGATGATGATGAATCATAACAATCTAAATTAAAAAAATCATAGCATGTTCATGCGGGTTTTGAACACCCATCTTCCACGTCCCAGATGACTAATAGTATATACCAATTAAAATACTGAACATTGATTCATACAATATTAATGAAACTATCGTCAGCTCATGACGGATTAAAGTTTGTCCCACTTCACTTCGTAAGGTCGCGGGAATCCTTTAGACGCGGTATAGAACCGATCTGTATGGATATTATTGGGGGAGGCCTATGTCCAGCAGAAGACCTCATCATCATCATTGCAGCCAATAGACGCCCAAAGCTTGACAAAGGCCTCCCACAATGTTCTCCACAAAGATCGGTCCTGCGTTGCCCGCATCCAATGGATTCCCGCAATCTTCACCAGATCGTCGGTCCACCTTGTGTGGGGCCTGCCGGCTGCGTCTTCCTGTACGTGGCCCCCACTTGAGGACCTTTTCGCCCCAACGGTCATCTGTTCTCCTCGCTATGTGCCCTGTCCATTGCCACTTGAGGCATACAATCCTTTGGACTATGTCTGTGAGCTTAGTTCTCCTGCGGATGTCATCATTTCTGATACGATCATGCAAGGATACTTCAAGCATTCGAGCAGTGGATGTTCATCGGATGAGTGATGATGATACTCACTTTGAAGTTAGTAGAAGATATCTTGAGATACCAAATGTTTCTGCCTTCGAAACTCTTACCAGCACTGTGTAGTGTGGCGACGTCGGGGTACGCTCTTGCTATTTCTTTAAGGTACGTTTCTACCTGCAAAAAAAAGAAATCTTTAAAGACTGGAGAAGCAAAATACAAAACGCAAATCATAAATACTTCGTCAAGTCATATGGTTTCAATTATGGCTCCAAAGCTCTCTAGCTAAGCTATTTTTGAAGCCATGGTTAAGATGGGCCATGATTTTTGACCGTGTAATCAGAATCAAAATCAAATTTCATTTATTTGGTTAAAAACATGGTTACATATAAGGTGCCAAATATAATTCAATTAGAACTATCATGCTTCACCAATATCGTCGGTATAGCCACGCTTCGGCATAAATTGGCCGGCTCGACCGGAGTGATACTACGGCCTCAAAGAAAACCGGCGTAAAGCAGCACTGTACTGTATTTCGCTGCGTGAGGGTACCGGAGGCCCAATCCGGGAGAAAGGGGGATTTAAAGGTTGGCAGGATATTTATGACTCAACTGGTGTCGCGAGTGTCCATGGGCGGTGGCAATCGCTTACCATCAGATCCGTCTGCTCATCTGCCACCTATCACATAAAAAATATTAATGTTTTGGAGAGTCTGGTTATTACAATGAAGCCACTGCTGTATGATCTTCGCAACCCTTTGACAAGGGAAACAGACCAACTGAATCGTGGTTACACGTTTCAGAAACTATGCGAAAGGAGTAGGTTTAGTCACGATGTTTTCTTGACCGCTGATGGTAGAACTAAGGACATACTCGTAGATTTGGAAAAGCCAGAGGTGCATGAATAAGACGATTTCGTTGAATTACCAACAACTCGAACTAAATGGTGCAGGTTGACGCCTGCGCATATGTTGCCGTATTGTTGGCGCGGTTTTTGCGCCAAAATAGACCCTGGATTAAAAAAGAATATACTCGGTAATGTATTTCTGTTGCGTTTAGACTAAGGAATGGAACTAATAATTCTCACAACATCGCTTACGTTGACCTGATTCCGTACTAAGTAGCTTAAGCACTTGTGTTACAGATATCAGACGACAGAGGAACACAAATATATACTTAAATACATATATTACACCCAGACACCGAACAAACACAAGTGTTCATCGCATGAATGTTTGTCCAGGGTGGGGATCGAACCCACGACCTTTGGCGTAAGAGACAGGGTCACTACCAATTGCGCCATTCGGTCAGTCTAGAACTGACACAACAACAGTAAAATTCTTTTAAAATGTGTATCGATCAGTATAACAAGTTACCGGATTACTTTAAAGAAACCGTCATCAATATAAACACCTTCAAAAAGTAATAATAGCAATTGAATTTTTTTTTTACAGTGTCAAGCACAAAGATTAATAATTTTAAGGCTTTCGTAATAATAATAATTTATTTTAATTTAAAGATTACATTGGAGCGTATTTTGGTTGGACTGGAATCGCAGATGTCGGTCGAAAAGCTGCAAAACTAAAATGGGATTGGGCGGGTCATGTGTGCAGAATGGGCCCCGAAAGATGGACAAAAATCGTCACTCAATGGCGCCCGACCGATGGACGGTGACTACGGGGTAGGCCCAGAAAAAGATGGTGTGATTTTTACAAATATGTCCAAGATTGGCAAGACAGGGCATTGTACAATTCTTCAAGCCGTTAACGAGGACATGACTAGTCCAATTTTTAGACACTGGCTCACTGTGCAACGAAGTCCGTATCGAAAGTAGGGGACAGACAGTAGGATATTTTTAGAGCCTACATATATTATTATTTTAATTGGCAAGTTCCTTTTTATGTAATTTTATTGGTATTATTAATTAATTTTAATTTATTCATCATCATCATCATCATCAGCCCATTTAAGTCCCCACTACTGGGGCACGGGCCTCCCTCAATCACATGAGGGGTAATTGCCATACTCACCACGCTTGGCAGACGGGTTGGCGAGGGTTTTGATATAAATGCAGAGTTTTCCTTCTCTGGGTACTGATGATCATGCCAGCAGCTTTACCTTAGTCGCCTTTTACGACACCTCGGTAAGAGTGAGGGTGGCCTATTCTACTCTGCCGGGGACCACACGGCCCCTAATTTAATTTATTCATTTTATTGTAAATAATTATAATGCGAAATAATATGTTACGCTATGGGTAAACGCCTGAAATAAATTACTATTTATTTTACTTTATTATTGGACAGGAATCAATGGAAGAATTTGGGGGAGGCCTTTTCTCAGCAGTGGGACGCTACAGGCTAACTTAAAAAAAAAGATTATATTTGATCCATTACTGTTAGTATGACTTATAATTACGTTACTAACAAGGAATAAACAAAAACAAGTAAAAAGTTACCTAAACCATTAACCTCAGCTAGCTATACGAGTAGGTACTAGTTGGTACAGTCAACTCCAAAAATATGTATTCACTTAAGGACGTTGTTACAATATATAATATAAGAAAGTAGACCTCTACTTTCTTATAGGTAAGTATTGTGACAAGGTCCTAAAGTGTATACATATTTTTAGGAGTTGACTGTACCAACCAGAGCAACCGACCCGCAGCAAATGGATGAAGTGCCCTCTTAATAGGAGAGTCATGTCTCTCTCTGTAATGTTTTAAATGTAGAAATTTTGATTTAATTTGTGTTGACGTACTGTTTATTATAAAAATGAATAAATAAAAATACGTTTGTATTATTTATATTAGTATTAGGTATTTGTAATATTTTGATATAGATACTCGTATTTTGATTTAATTTTGTTGACATAATATTTTTTATATTCCACAATGTTTTAAATGTAGATACACCTGAAAAAGTAAAATTTAGCTAGTGTTCTATTAAAGCCAATGTAACTGCTGATTATGTATTTATATCTACAATAAAATTTCATTCATTCATACATTCACTCTCCACCGGCTGAGTTGTTATTGAACGCTATGATGACGTTTTCAAATAAACATTGAATAGGTTGTTACGAGACAAACATAATTCACCCTCGACCACATCATCACAACTCACCTTCAGGTGAGATAGTGGCCAAATTATTACAGGTTTTAAAAAAAATACTTCATTGTTATTGGTATCAAAATCATCTAAGTGCACAGTCAAAGAATAAAAAGGTTCGTCAGTTTTCAAATTGATTCGTGTGATTTGCTATGAGCACTTATATTCATAAATTTATTTAGTTATTTCATAAATTTGTCAGAGTATACCTGTTGCACAAAAAAATATGCTTAACTGTTAAGATAATAAAGTTCAGATTTGCTTGTAGCGACATTGATTCCTTTTGACTGTAAAGAAAATTTAAGGAAGGTTGCATATCTTTTTAAAACGGTATGTTGGTATAACTGGTTTTTCCCGTGCAAGCGAAAATTGACCTTAAAGTGACGAACCTTTTTATTCTCTGTACCGTACAGTCGCCTGCATGTAATTTAAGCACCTTTATGTTGGGACAATAAGATTTTTATTTGAATGAGATTGCATACTTATCAGTGCATGTACCTACGAAGAGTGAAGAGAAAGATGTGTGTCCAGAAATATAGTTTCAAAATTATCACCATAATTACTAATTTACCAAACTCTTTGCATAAGTTTGCGTAGGCTGTACAGTGTAAAACATTTTCCTGGTTACAAACTTCAGACAAGGGAAATTTCGCGTCTGTATTCTCGTACAGTTCTTTGTTGAACAACAATGTAGCAAGTTGTTCAAGAAACTTGCGTGGAATATCTGGGATTTCTCTTAGAATCCTGGATTTTATACTATATCTTATAGTGTGATTAACAAAGGACATGACCCACTTTATAAAGAGCTCCGGTACGTAATAGTTACTTTGTACAGCTATAAAACTCATTCCAATAAGAATCCTTATACGTAACAAGTAGTGACTCGCCCGCACTTTGTTTTGTGACTTTAGTTCCACTTTATAACAAGAGATGACGCTAGGTGTCGATTACATCGCGCAAGCGTTTCAGATTACATACGCGTTGCCGCTGTCTGAAGGGTTAACCTCTTTATAAATAGTATGTACTACCTGTGCGGATAAAGAATGGGATCAGAAATGGCGGCGCATCTATTCACTTCTCGCTCGCACACTATTTGCGTCTATACTCGCACTCGTCACCCGCAACACGTAGTGCGTTGCCAACATTTAAAACTCAATTATTTTAAGCAAAAAGCGACAACATTTATATTATTTCCACATAGTTTCCTATTCCATTTAGGGTCACATGGAACATTTGAAGTCATTTTATGCGTATCAAAATGCTCAGTGGGCTGTAGAGAGGGCCATGCTCGGTATCTCCTTAGGGATCGTATGCGGAACGATCTAATACATCAAAGGACAAAAGTATGTGATATAACCCGCCGAATTAGTACGTTGAAGTAGATTGTTTCTAAAACGTGTCACCATGATTCAGTTGAAGGAAGAAAGAAAGAAAATACATTTCTTAAGTGGGTCTGGTGCTCTTGTTAAAAGGCTGCGAAGGTCAGACGGCATTCGCTTTATTCATTAACAGACTCCCCAAATCCTCTATCATGGTGTACCGCGGGCTCTAAAGTGACATCTGTGGACGTAATCAGGAATTACACGCTAAAATGAGAGAAAGAGGAATCATGGTCAAAGCGTATGTGGCGACAACTACCATCGCCCAAAGCAAAAAAAATCCTACCAGCAGCAGATAGCGCTAATCTGACAGTTCATACAAGATCGGAATTCTCATACGATCCTACATCGTAAAAGCAAAGCTCGCGGACCGAGTTGAGATATATACCTACGACAAACCGAGATGGTACATCGGACCATGGTCCCCGAGCCAATAGTACCCTGCTCGGCGGAAGATCTTCCCTTTTCGTGGGAATCATTCCAAATCCCTACACGTACCCCGGGCTCTAAAGCGACAGCTGTGGACGAAACCAGGAATTACACAGTAAGATAAGAGAGAGAGAAAGAGAGAGAGAGCCTACTCTACTCTTTCTAACCACGGTCAGACAGAGTGACATGGGGTCAAAACGCCTCGTTAGTCAGCTGAACTCAAGACTGCAGCTAATGCCTGGATATGGAAAACCTGGGGTTATAACCGCTAACTAAACTAGCTATGTTGGCGCAGCGACCCAAAGTGAGGCTTGGACTCCGATAATAAGAATCTAGGTCAGGCCTGCGCCACCTCCTGCCAGTCATCCGCCAGAAGTCCACACAAAACGATTTCGAGCTCGTCTCTCCAGAGGTTCCTTGGACGGCCAACTGGCCTTCGACCATGGGGTTATAGATCTATCTTTAATCTAGCATGAAGGAGGCCTATAGTAAACAGTAGAACACTCGTTATTTATGTGGGATTGGTGATCGGTAGATGCATGGAAAGGAATGTGTATGAGATCGATATTTGAATTAGAATGACGTGCGCGAGGGAAATGACAGACGACGAATGGCCGACGACGTGTAAAGACGGTCTGAAGACGGCGCTTGTTAATATAAAATACTTATTCCCAAGTCCTTGGATTTATTTGGAACCCCATCCCACAATTTTGGGGGCTCGTACGGGATGGATCAAAAGTAAAGCCTTGGACGAATAATGTCGGAAAAACGACGACGGAACAAAGAAGTGGGAAAGATGACGATTAGAACAGAAAAGACGGACGACGGGCAGCATGTTGGGCGATAACAGCGCTGAACACGCACTATTTCACGTGTCACATCAGCGATACAGTGGTGACAAAACAGAAAATGTACGAAGATGGCTTGCAAGATTAGAGGGATGCGGTAAAAAAGAAGGTTGGGTGAATCATCGCTTGATGCTGATAGTGAAACGTGCGCTAACGGGGACTGCAGCATTGGCGGTTCGATGAGAAGAGCCCAGCACCTATGAAGAGTTAAAGAAGATATTGATAGACGAGTTTGGCAGTGATGTGCGTGAAAACGGTGTTTATTAGAATGAAAGGTGCGAATTCTATGATGACGTAGACAGTGAAAGTGAGTGCAGTGAAGATGATGAGAGTGATCATGGTGTAGATGATGAGAGTATGTGTAGTGAGCGCAGCTAGGATGTAGATGTTGACGGGTGTTCAAGCGAGGTGTCTGTAGAGTGCAATATTGAGGAGCAGGAGATCAAGATTGAGTTGCATGAGGAGCCGGTTGTGTGCATGACTGAGAATTCGAAGAAGCGGTTGGAAGTCGAAAACATCCAACGAATTCATAATCAAGGCGATCGCGTTGTGATCATGAGTGACATTGACGACGTACTGTCGCTTGACATCGATGACAGCAATGACGGCGGAAAAAATAAGGAAAATATAGAAGAAGAAGTTACCATAGACGTGCAAAAGAGTTTTGGGAAGTCGAATAACAAGACGTCAAAACTGACGACGTCAACCAAATCAACAAATTACAGAGGTAACTTCAGAGACGAATTAGAATACATTGACGAAGACGACGCGAGAAATAATCAGAATATTATGCGAAAGTGGACTGATTACGATGTTGAAAAGACGTTTAGGACACTGAAGAGAGACGACTAATGGCGGACGACGATGTAAAGACGTGGAGGACGACGCTTTAAAAGATTGTAAACATAAAAGTACTTATTCGGAAAATCCCTGGCTTTATTCCAAACCCCATCCCACAAAATTGTGGCATGGGGTTCCAAATAAATCCAGGGACTTGGGAAGAAGTATTTTATATTAACAAGCGCCGTCTCCACACCGTCTTTACACGTCGTCGGCCATTCGTCGTCTGTCATCTCCCTCTCGCACGTAATATAATTCAAATATCGAACTCATACACATTCCTTTCCATGCATCAACCGATCATCAATCCCACATTTATTTATGAGTAGGTTATTTCTGCCTTGGAAAGACATTGTCTTCATACTGAACAGTAGTTTTTTCTCCTCTCTCATTTAATCCTAATGATACTGACCTCAAGTAGGGTTAATATTCTGTTCAAAGGCAGTTGAACCCTGGAGTTTCTAGTACTCGTGGAGTTTTTGCTAGCAGCAGCAGCCATCAGCCTGTCTTCCAGCTCCAGAAGTCTGTAATATGCCATAGTCTTTATTACGAAGAATTGTTTTGTAATGCAATTACAAAAGATGGTTAGTGCTCTTAGGATATTGACCATTCTCAGCAGTAAATTGTCACAATTTCCTTTATGAGATGGCAAAAGAGTAAGCGGGTTACTTGATGGTAAGTGATCACCGCCACCCATAGACATCAGCTAGACCAGGAGTGCAAATACGTTGCCGGACTTTTTTGGGAATAATCATCATCATCATCATTTTAGCCAATAAAAGTTCACTGCTGGACATAATCCTTCACACAGATTGGTCCTTTGCCACCCACATACAATGTATTCCCGCGACTTTAACCAGATCATAGGTTTACCTTGTGATGGCCTTGTGGAAAATAATAATATATAGTAAATTTTCCATAACATCACATACATTGATCTGATTCCGAGATAAGTGGCTCAAGCGCCTGTGTTACAGGGATTGAACCCGCAACCCTTGCATCAGAGGCAAAATAAAAGAGAGAGAAAATATAGGCTACTTTGTTAAAGATTTCAATGTGCCCCGGGCTCCGAAGCGGCAGCCTTACACGCAACTGGTTTACATGCTTTTTTATGTGATAGTTGGCAGACGAATAGACGGATCGCCTGATGGTAAGCGATTGCTACCGCCCATAGACACCTGCGACACCAATAGAGTCACGAGGGCGCTGCCAACGTTTCAACCCGTTCGTTCCCCCTGATGGGGCGTCCGGTTTCCACACTCACGCAACGAAAGGGAACGAGGCCGTGGTATCACTCCGGTCGATCCGGAAGAAAATACTAAGTTAAGACAGATATAAAGAAACAAAATTAGCTGTACTTAATCAAATATCTACTTACTCCTTAACATTTTCCGTCAAAACCTGGAACTCTATTCCAGCTGCAAAGAGTTCATTTTTGAATTGCTCCTTGGCTTCTTGTGGCACCATTACCTGACCAGGTCTGGCTGGAGAGGGGTACCTCCATACGTCCAGGAGTAGAGCATTCTCCAGGTAGGTCACTAACTTCACCTGTTCATCTTCAGTAACTGTCACTTCGTAGACAGAATGCCTTTGAAAATGTTAAAAAATATATATTCACTCGACTTTGCTGGGTATAAATTCATTATTGGCAAAAAATTGTGTCAATTTACATAGTCAGTGACTATTGCACTAGTCTCGTCTGGCCTGTGTCGCAGAATGAATGAATGAGCTAGTTTACCGTATTACAATTTTATTGCATGTATAAGCTAAAAAAAGAAGTGCTAACAAATTGAACTTAATGTACAACAAAGGTAATATAGGTTACCAAGTGTAATTTTCTGGCAAAAATGCAACAAATTCGCAGTCAGCATCATAATGGCCTTAGCTTTCAAACATATCAAAAATATCGAAGCATTTGACAAAAGACAACTGTATGTCGTACACGCCTTGGTGCATTTTCATTTGTTAATGAAAGTACACCCTATGGTATTTTCTAAAGTAGTTTTAGTCACTTGCTCAGAACTTTTTGGTGGGCTTACGAACGCTACTGTATACTGAAAATCAAAACTAACACGATTTTAATGAAAGCCCACGTTACTTCTTTTAGGGACTTAGTTCCAAACTGAACCAATAGATGGCGTTAGGTGTCGATTACATCGCGCATGTATTTCGTTTTCTCGAATAACCTAGAAGTGTTGTCGTTGTTTATCGTTTAATCGGACAATGGTAGAATAGTTCCCACCAGAATTTAAACCTTATCCACCTTATTACAAATCGCGATTTAAAGTTATTACCGTACTAAAGCTTATGTCATCCCTTTCCAACACGCAATGTTAAAAGGGGGTGGCACGAGTTTTGTTGGGACTATCCTTAGTTCAATATCTGTAATAAGTTAAAATTAATAAGTTTAATTTGACATTCATAAATGTTCTGTATGGACATAAATTCAATAAAGACATTTTTGATTTTGATTTTAAGGAGGTTGGTGTCATGACATAAGAGCGAAAACTAATGACATTTTTCATTGACTCATATCCGATTTAGGGTTATATAATTTTTCTCTGTAAAAAAAGATACATATGAACTTTTTCTACAATGAGAATTCAAATCACAAACATTGAGCCAATCCAACCGCACAAAGATTATTTTTCTACTCACCCATCGTATAGTTCATGTTTACCATAAACAAAATTAAACATGCACGCGAAATAAATAAAATATTTAAACGCGTCCATAATGTTTCGGGACTTCTGTTAATCTAAACTCAATAAACTTATTAATACAGTTATCTGATTATTTGGTTTAAGTTGCAATAACTAATTCAGTTTGATGATAACGATGATAAAAATATTAGACTGAATGATAATTAATCCGTAGGAATATTAATTAGTATCATAAGCCAAAGCCAAGTACATTTTTAGTGTATCCCTAATAAACCTGTTTTAGTATGGTCTTAAGTCTTTAAACAGCCTACTCTAAAATTTAACTCACGACCGTAAATTTATACTCGTTCCCTTCACGACGATTAAATATGACGTGGATAATGGTAAGATGGAGAATTAAGTACAGACAACCATATCCGGTTACTGCTACAATCTGCCAAAAATTCCTCAATTGATATTAAACCTATTGGACATTAAAGTGAGAATCGAAAGAAGAAATTTAACTGTAATACTTTTGTGTGTGGCTGTACGTTCAGTCAACAGCAAAAGTTGATGCATACTGTTCGCTCTTACGCTCCACGGAATAAGAACTACAATCTGCCTAATATGTGCAGCTACTTATGCTGTTGATATAAATATGTGCAGCACAAGAGAGGTTGCTGCAGGAATTAGGTACTTGTCATAGCATCTAGGAATGTCTAGGCAATTGAAGGACGGGTAATTCTTAAACACCCCGCGCCGCGTGGGCAGATGCAATTCAAAGACTGATGTTATTTAACATTTTTAATGTGGTGAGTACATGAGTATGTACCTAATTGGGAGACGGTACGAATGGTAACTGATTTCCGCCGCCCATAGACAACCGCCAATAACAACAACAATAAATATAAATTAGTATCAAGCTGCCAACATTTTAAACTCCATTCCCCTGATTGGGTCTACGATACCCTCACTCACTTGGTGAGGTGGAGCTGCTCCATGCCAGTTTTTTTGAAGCCGTGGTTTCACTCCGACCAACCCAGCTCATTCATGCCGAAGCGTGTCTGTTCTACAGAAAATATAGTCATCTAAAGAAAAAATCTTATATCAGTGTATCTATACTAAAACTATTCTAATATGATTTTTTTTTAGTATAGGATTTTTTTGCAATTGTCAAAATTTTTACTATTTTTTAAAATTCGTCGATATACCAAGGTCTTAGTTAGCTTAGTCGGTGAAGCAGTTGCCTAGTTAGCAAAAGATCGTGGGTTCGAGTCCCACCCGAAGACTAGGTAACTTGTCGTAGCATCTAGGGATGTCCAGGCAATAGAAGGACGGGTAATTCTTAAGCACCCCGATTTTTAGTGTACAAATTTAGTGTAGGTATATTCGTTTGTTACCGTTGGAGAGCCACGCTTCGGTATGAATGCGCCGGCTCGACCGAATACCACGGCCTCACAGAGAACCGGCGTGAAGCCGCACTGTGCTGTGATTCGCTGCGTGGGTGAGAGTATTGGAGGCTCAATCCGGGGAGAAGGGGGGGTTTAGAGTTTAGCAGCGCACTTGTGACTCCACTGGTGTCGCGGGTGGCCATGGGCGGCGGCAATCGCTTACCATCAGATCTGCTACCTATCACATAAAAAAAATGAAATTTTTCAGTGAAATGCCATGAAGAATCTTACTTTAAAATTCGCTGAATTGTATCATTTTAACACTCCTAATGTGTGTCGAGTAAGTTGTAACGTGATAACTTGCTTGGACCTAATAGAGATTTTAAATCTGCGATTTAGCAGAATCCGTAGGTCGATGAAACGTAATACAACGGCGTTTTATTCAGTGACTGCGACTTTGCCACACTCAGAATCATTGATTAGCTTAGTTGGCTACTTAAGAAAAAATATTGACACTTATTTTGATACGTATAAAGGATACCGATACAAAAGTTAATGAACATTAACTTAAATGACGTCTCTGAAAGCGACCGTTAGGCTGTTGACCACATATTCTTGACATTTTCAAAATATCTTCCGCTCTAGTGTCAGATCGATACCGTCAAATAGCAGTGCAATCCATGACTGACTATCGATAGTATTAAACTATCGATACTATCGATAGTATAAAACTATCGATACTATCGATAGTATAAAACTATCGATACTATCGATAGTATAAAACTATCGATACTATCGATAGTACAAAACTATCGATACTATCGATAGTATAAGACTATCGATAGTATCGATAGTTTTATACTATCGATAGTATCGATAGTAGCGATTGTTTTTGGTTAATTCTATTACAAGTCACAATATTATTTGATAGTATCGATAGTATTGCCGTTATCAATAGTATTGCTATAAATTCACTATCGATACTATTGAAATGTGACAATACTATCGGTAGACTATCGATACTATTGGTTTTGCGTTTACTATCGATAGTCTATCGATAGACTATCGATAAGCAACACTAGTGCAAACCTCAATTTATGGATTTGTTACAAACCTATTAACTATGTTAATATTTGTAATATTACGTAACACGTGTTCCTTACTCTCATATACGTGTATGGAGCTAAAATCCTTTAAGTGCAAGTGCAACCCTGATTGGCGCGTGAAGTTATTCATAGCAACATTTATCTTAGGTCTTAAGAGCCAAGATGTCGTATGCACGTACTATCCCGCTCCACAAGTTATAAACAAGTGCATAGGCGTACTCTAACACCTTGTTCCGTTTATTTTACTAACCAACTGAAAAAAAAGAGGTTCTCAATTCGAAAGGTATATATATTTTTTATGTTTGTTCGCCGATTACTTTGCAATTTATGAACCGATTTAGATGATAATTTTTAGTTGGAAAGTAGATAATCCCGGATCGGTATCATGATCAGGATATCAGGATCTATGATGGAAAAATTGAGTGAAACTCTCAAATTTTATAGCGACACGTAATATTTTTGTATCTTTTTTCAAAACTGCACCAGTATTTACGCCTAAATGTATTAATTTTGTGGCTCTGCTGAAGGTCAACTCCTCAACGGTAAGGAGTTAAAGGATAACTCTTTCAATACTGTACTCACAATTAGTTTTGTGATGCCAAAAAAAGAGGCACAAAAAAGCTTGAAAAAAATTTTTTTCTGCGAAAAAAAACCGCCTACAAAAACCACGAACTAAAAAGTATAAAATAATATTTTTAACACTTTAGACACTTAAAATAACATTTTGTAACAATACACTGGAGAAAAAGTTTAACCGAAGTCAACGCCTAATCCCGGTTGAATAATTGAATGTTGTATTAAATTACAAGATATTATTGGGCGCCGACTTCGGTAAAACCTTTTCTCGAGTGTACTGTTATAAAATGTTATTTGAAGTGTATAAGGTGTTAAAAATATTATTTTACACTTTTTTGTTCGTGGTTTTTGAAAGCGGTTTTTGTTCGCAGAAATGTTTTTTGATACTATAAAGTTGCGGTATTCAAGCCGCTATGCAATCTAGTGAAGGTCGCGGAAATCCCTTGGATGCGGGTGGCAAAGGACTCTGTGTGGGGATCATTGGGGGAGGCCAGTGGACATATATAGGCTGAACTGGTGATATTGATGCAGCTATTTTATTCGGTTCAGTTGCACCGGCATATCATTAATCGTGGTGTGTTCTTGTATCTTCTTTTATGTTGTACTTATGTACCTAATTAGAAGACGGTACGAATGGTACCTGATTTCCGCCGCCCATAGACAACTGCCAACAACAACAAAAATAAATATAAATAATAAATAGTAACAAGCTGCCAACATTTTAAACTGCATTCCCCTAATTGGATCTTCGATGCCCACACTCACTTGGTGAGGTGAAGCTGCTCCAAACCATTTTTTTAAAGCCGTGGTTTCACTCGGGCCATCCAGCCCATTCTTGCCGAAGTGTGCCTGTCCCACGGAAAATATAGTCATCTAAAGAAAAAATACTATATTAGTGTATATATACAATGGTCCTGACATGATAACGCCCTGATGGTCTAGTGGGTTAAGTACCGGGCCGTGATCTCAGGGTCCTGGGTTCGATTCCCGGGTCGAGCGAAAAGTATGTTTCGAATTTTTCGAACATAGCTCGGGTTTGTGATCACCAATTCGAATTTGCCTTAAGCCTAATCCCATCATAGTACCGATAACTTGATTTCTATGATGGAGGCCTTTTCCCTGCAGTGGGACAATTTATAGGCTGATAATTTTGTATATACGAAAACTATTCTAAATGTTTTTTTTTGAGTAACTATAGTATTTTTTTGCAATCATCAACAAAAGTTTGAACAGTTTTTTAAAATTTGTCGATTTACCAAGGTCTTAGATAGCTTAGTCGGTAAAACAGTCGCTCGGTTAGCAAAAGATCGTGGGTTTAAGTCCCACCCGAAGACTGTTGAAAAAATTTTAAGTGCATTATTTAACCATTCTAATTTATTGATATTAATATTTTCTGCAGGAGCTAATTTGTTACTAGCTTTCACAAACTCCAGGCAATTTAGGTCTTTCATCAGGACTAAATTCACTTTGAGGAATTTTTAATGTGAATTATTACTTACGAAAAATATTTAAATTACTAAATGAATTTACTTTTGAAAATATTAATTTACTTTTGGATTATTTACACTCACTCCCGCCCGAAAGCTAGATGAAATTTTTAATTGTGTAATATACTTAAGAATAAATTGCGAAAGATTGCAATAAAAATATCAACTATTTATTAAGCAGTCTCATCTTAACTGGTGGTCAAATATTTGTAATAATATTTCCACTCGATATTGTAAATATACAATATTGATGAGACTATCAACAGCTCATGTCGAATCAAGCACTTACAAATTTCGTCGGCTTAATAACGCGTTCGGTCTAATTGGTAGAACATTCACCCGGATTGTGGAAGGTGTGGGTTCGTGTCCCGCCTGAACGCGAGATGAAATTTTTAAGTGTGTTATTTACTTAAGAATAAATTGCAAAAGATTGCTATAAAAAATATCAACTATTTACACTAACTTAACGGCCGCTTACTCTAAAATGTTATAGTCTGGAATGTTCTAAACTTGTTTTAATATGCTCTACTAGTCTCTTGTAGTAAGCTGCTATGTCACAGGAATTCCTTTAGCTCTTAGACCCGTCTTTAAACATGAAGATTTTTAATTGCAGAATAAGCTAAGAAGGTACTATAGAAGCTGCAAAGTATAGGCATCTATTTGGTGCCTACCACTTTGTAGCTTTCGGTGTTGAAACAATGGGCCCGTGGGGTTCCGACGCTCTCTCTTTCTTCCGTGACTTAGCTAAGCGTCTAGTCGAAGTCACGGGAGAGCCAAAAGCTGGCAGCTACCTCGCCCAGCGAATATCCATCGCGATCCAGCGGGGTAATGCTGCCAGCATTTTGGGGACACTGCCACGGGGACCTACTTTGTTTTAACTTTCCTTTTTATTTACTTTTAGTTTAATTTTATTTCTTAGTTACTGTCTTAATTTTCTTGTGTTTTTGTTCAATAAAAATTCTTTATTTTTACTAAAGAAGCATTTAACATCATAAAAACTTTTGAAAGAAGCATAGAATAAAAGTAAACCTTCAACGAAAAATAACCTTTTTGACGACCCATTTGGATCAGTGGTAGTGAACGCTGCCTTTGGTGCAAGGGTTCCGAATTCGATCCCCGCACAGTACAAACATTTGTGCGAGTGATGAGTGTTTTCTATGTATTATAAGTATCTATTTACAAAAAAGTAATAAATGTATCATCATCATCATCATCAGCCCATTTAAGTCCCCACTGCTGGGGCACGGGCCTCCCTCAAACACATGAGGGGTAATTGCCATACTCACCACGCTTGGCAGACGGGTTGGCGAGGGTTTTGATATAAATGCAGAGTTTTCCTTCTCTGGGTGCTGATGATCATGCCAGCAGCTTTAACTTAGTCGCCTTTTACGACACCTCGGTAAGAGTGAGGGTGGCCTATTCTACTCTGCCGGGGACCACACAGCGGTATTAAATGTATATATTTGTATTTATAATTCCCCTCGTGGGATACAGATCCAACACGAAGAGGCCTGTTTGAGACACAATAATTCATCATTGTATCCTATTTTCAAGTGGGCGTTATTATTATTCTGTGTAATCGACATAGAAGACTGTTTCGACCGCAAAATCAATGAAAATACAGGAGTGTATTTGTTATCCTTTGTTGTGTATTTTACGTTCAAACCGAGGTGACGATTAATTTTATGGCACAATTAGTAGCTCACATATTCAAAGGAAATACTCTGTGATATCAAGTAACCTAGTTATTCGGTCGGCGCCAGACTTTGTTCAAGAGAGTCAACACAGGATGTATCTATGAACATTTAACCACGTGTTCTACTAACTATTCGGAACAGCATTTGCTTTACGACTTTACGAAATTTGTTTTTGACTCCCCATACAAAATGACACACACAAACACACACACACACACACACACACACGCACGCACGCACGCGCGCGCACACACACACACACACACACAAACACACACACACACACACAAACACACACACACACACACACACACACACACACACACAGACATGCACACACACACACACACACACACACACACATGCGCACACACACACATGCGCACACACACACACACACACACACACACACACACACACACACACACACACACACACACACAGTCACATTTGACCGACTTTCTCGGTTGTTTAAACCACCTTTTCCTCAGATCCGGTACCTGTGGCAGACGAAGAAAACGCGCATAAAAGTAGTGAAAGAATATATTAAAATAAATAAATAAAAAACACAAACCAAATTTCCAAGCAAGATTTTTAAGACAAGATCGAAACAAAAAAATAACAATGACAACTGTCAAGATAAGTAAAAACATTATATAAAACTAAATTAGACCCAAGGAGTCTGTACTCGACAGGGACCCTTATAATATCCTCCAACCGATAACGGCTACGGCTGCCAATTCAACGATGGATATATTATAGTGCTCAAGTGTGTGCGCAAACACAACTGCACTCTCTATTCCTTTACCTCATATTCCGATTGGACACTACTGTAACACGACCGGAGAGGGATCTGTCGCAGTACCAACATCTTAACGTGCTTTCCGAGGCACAAGGGTACAAGACCGCCAACTTACAGACTCCGGGCTGACACTTAGAAGTTCTTACCGAAAATATAGGTAGATACAAATTTTTGGCCCGATCCGGGGATCGAACCCGGAACCTCTTGCGCAGCCGTCGCTTTAAAGTGCGACCCACTAACCACTGCGCCACCGAGGCAGGCGGTATCCTTACTCACGCAGCGGAACACAGTACAGTCGGTTTTCTGTAAGGCCATGGTATCACTCCGATCGAACCAGCCCATTTATATCGAAGCTCTCCCACGTTGAAAACTACTGGCGATGTTTGGAGGTAGTACTTATTGTAACAAATATACATATTTTGTAATACCGGCGTGAAACAGCACTGTGCTGTGTTTCGCTTTCGCTGCGTGAGTGAGGGTATCGGAGGCCCAATACGTGAGAAAGGTTTTAAAGGTTGGCAGCAATCGCTTACCATCAGGTAATCCATCTGCTCGTCTGCCACCTAATACACAAAAAAATCTGTGTAGAGCCTAATTCAGTGGCAGTTACTTCTTTGTATTCAAAAATTCATATTTCGTGTATATGTTTGGGGTTGATTAGTTAGGGTTATTCTACTCGCGTCGCCCCACTGTGAAACCAGATGCGCGCCGCCCCACTATGAGAGGCCAACCAACGCTGGCGTTACACGGGCTTCCTCGGCTACCTCGGTCGGCTACCTCGGCGAGCGGTCCCTACCAAGCTACTCAGCTTGGTAGGGACAGCTCGGCGCTCCCGGCTGTCCCTATTCCCCCCCCCCCCTCCCCCCTCAAACCATCTGGGGGAGGCATAGAAGGGTATAGAAGGGTGTACACATGTCTCCTTCCCACTCTGGCGAAGAGGGAGCGTCGTTGGGGGCTTAGTCAGTAGGCCTTCAGTTTTACTGGAGGAGAGCCCGACATAAAACGTCCGCCCCCCGGCAGACGGGGTATGCATAAGGCGCCGCCGAATGGCGACATTCCCCCAACGCAAAAAAAAGGGTTATTCTACTATTTGACTAACGGCCGCACTAAGAGACGTCATTTAATAATATTCATTAACTTTAGTATTGGTAGTATTTATGCGTATCAAAATAAGGTCAATATTTTTTCTTAAGTAGCCAACTAAGTTAATCGACGACTCTGAGTGTGGCAAGTTCACACTTGGTCTTGCCTTTGAACAACACTAACTCTTGCAACACAAATTCTCTAGTCTAGGTCTTGAATTAAACTAGTCGCTTTTAACTTGTGAACTATAATTTGATGCCAATTTCAAAGAGAATTTCTTTGAAACTCATTTGCAATAAGAATGAGGGCTTTAAATCACAAACTGCACGTTCTAGTGAATGAGTGGATTTAAAAAGTTCTGAACTAAACAGTGTATTTGTTTTGGTTATTTATCGCAACTAAAGCTGTTTGCGGACGATTTATTTGCGCAAAATTATAAGAATTTGCATTTCGTCACTGAAGTTCTAAAACCACGTAAGTCATTTTAAGCAACTTTTCAGGAAAACCAAAAAACTGTTCGGAGATGTATGTGCTATTTCCTTTAGAATTCAATTGTTGACTTCCGGTCTGTTAACTTTTCAACATTTAAAATTTTTAGATGGCCGCAACTGAATTCTGATTGTTAAAAACGATCCGTCTTTCAAGTCTAAATTGAATGGCATCAAAATGTCATAACCGCCACCAGCAAATTAATAAAAAAATAAAAAACTAAATTGTTACTTACGTGGACCCAAGAGCCCAATTCTCGTGCTTGTGATATTTTGAGAATATGGCGGATATCACCCGAAAACCATACAAAAAAAACTATGTTTTAGTGATATATGTCGTATGAAAATAAATGTCACGAGCCCGAGAATTGGGCTCCAATTCTCGTGCTCATGACATTTACTGTCGTACGACATATATCACTAAAATTCGCTATCCGCCATGTTTTCAAAATTTTTGAATTGGCCTCGTGGTTATCTCAAAGCGTAGGTCATTTTAGATTTCCGTGCTGTTATTTTTTCGTAATTTTAAAGGTTTTTATTGGTCATATCTCGATTCTGAGAGAAACGACGCGTCTCGAATCGATTCTCTAGCGAATGGCATCAAAATGTCAAAACCGCCAAAAAATTACTTATGTGGTATTAGAAATTCACTGACGATTTTATGGTTGGTAACTTAGAATATATTTCTGTTCTTAAACGAACAACAATATTAGTGACTAGGGGATATTATCGTTTGATGTATAATCGAACTAACTGAGAAAAACTTGTTCACAACATGTAAGAAGAAGGCCAGAGATAAATACTTCTGGCATTCTTTGTACCTAACTGGAATCCGTGCAACACACAAATAAGTAACTACTTGTTTGTGTGTTGTACGGATTTCAGTCCATGTTTTCCTGGAAGAACAATGTGGCTTAGGATTACTAAAAAGGTCTTATTCTATGTCTGGACAAAAAAAAAACAAAAATCTGGTCGACAAATATTTTATTCACTTTACTATTTAATGTTAAATACGCGCTAACTATACGTAAAAAAAAACATTTTCTAGATCATTACCTAGTACCAAATTTTTTTTATTGGTTCATCTAAGAAGCAATGAATGCAAGCATACTAAAGAACAATATCCCAGATAACTTTTAATTAATAGTTTTTTTCTTTTGTTTCAGAACACCAATGCGTTCGGCGTGTAACGCACAGGAATGTACCAACACGGGGAAATGACCACCACCATAGCAAAATGGCTAATAAACACTGGAAGACATGGATGAGATTCGCACTCATACCTTTCGCTCTCCTAACGACCGCCATCGCCGACTTCACCACAGAATGCCAGAGACCCTGCGACTGCCGGTGGCAATCCGGCAATAAAGCCGCCATTTGCTCAAACTCCAGCCTAAAGGTCATTCCCGCAAACTTAAGCAGTGATATTCAGATCCTTGACCTTTCTAATAATAACCTTCAGTCACTACACCAAGAAGCATTCAGAAAAGTCGGATTAAGCAACCTCAAGAAACTTTTTCTCAAAGAGTGCAATATAGAATTCGTTCACAAGCAAGCCTTCGCAACCTTAGCAATCATGATCGAGTTGGATCTATCAAAGAACAGGATTCGATACCTACACTCGGACACGTTCAAAGGCACAGAGAAACTAAGATTAATAAACTTGAGCAACAACCTCATCGACAAGTTGGAAGACGGCGTGTTCCGCAACTTGAAATTCTTGCAGAAAGTGGAAGTGAGCAATAACAAGATTGTGCGGATTGGCACAAAGGCATTTGTGAATTTGCCACAACTCAAGATCCTGAGATTTGATGGCAACAACTTGAACCATATGAAGCCGGAAACTTTGATGGCACTCAGGAACTTGTCTGGTTTAGATTTGCACAACAACCCTTGGAAGTGCTGACTGTAACCTGCAGACGTTTAGAGACTGGGTCATAAGTCACAACCTGTACACCCCTCCAACTGCCTGTGCTGAACCCGCTACAGTTCGCGACAAACTTTGGAATGAATTAGACTCCTCGAACTTCGCGTGCAGGCCTACTATACTTGAGCCTTTGCCTGATTCAACGGTCAAAAGTTTCGAGGAGAACGTTACGCTTAATTGCAAAGTCGTTGGGAATCCCACGCCTGAGGTAATGTGGAGGTTTAATGGGAAAACAATTGAAGCGCGAACGTTCGGCGAGATCCGATACGTAATAACAGAAAATACTGTAGATTTGATTCGATGGGTGAACTTGACGATTCTCCATGCAAGGTATAGTGATAGAGGGAATTACACTTGCATATCGGAGAATCCTGGAGGACGAGATGAGAAGACTTTGACCCTCGTTCTGTCCAAGTATTCAGGAGCCGGTACAATAGCAGGAATGGACGCTGATTCCTTCGCCATACTAGTTGGCTGCCTAATAGCTATAGTTATAATTTTCGGTGCAACGTTAGTAGTTTGCTACCACACATCGCAAAAAGATGAAATTAAAAGACTGATTAAAACTGACACGCGATCTTCAAATGGAGAGGTCCTGATTGAAGGGTCAGTGACCTCTGAGACGGAGAAAAGGGATTCAAGACGGAGGTGAATCCTATAACAAAGCCTCCAAGGAAGTACGAGGTGGCGCCGTCCTTAGCGAGTAAAGCAACAGAGATGTCCGAGCTCAATAAAACTTTGTTGGACAACGATTCTATATTAGGTAAGTTGTATTTTGATGATAATAATGAAAATAAGTATGGATACAAAACGCCTTCTTTAGCCTTTAATTTCATTTATTTCATTAACACCAACTCGTGACAGTCGGTGTTATAATTTTAGATTCATTTCAAAAGAGAAGGCAATTAGAAGTAACTGTTACGCCCTGTATTTATTTTTTTATGTTAGCACAGTACACTACTATTAAAACGGACGTGATGGCAAAGCATCACTTCTGATCTCACTGCCGTACTAGCCCGTGAAATGTTTCTTCATGCGTTGTTTCAAAAAATCCATATCGTAGTACGAAGGAAACATGCGCCGGCAACGAGTTCCTGCAGCACTCAGTAGTCTGGGCGACTACCGCGTGTCAACTAACCTCATCGAGTTAAAGGAAAATACCACTTATATGATCCATAAACCGATCCGCCGCATGCTTGATACTTATAATAAAAAAATTAACTCTATAGATATTTTCACATGTAGTGCTGGCTCCTATAATAGAGAAATTGTAAAATTACTCACTAACATTTGTTAGTGAGTAATTTTATAATTAATAAATAAGTGTGAGTTATAACTACTAAATAATTCACATTCACACACACTAGAAACCTATTCTACACACACTGATATTATTATTATGTCTTCCGTTTAAAAAGTAGCACACATACTACGCACACATCACCAACACACCAATAAAGTTAATTTCGACTATGTAATAAGAACTAGAGTCCCGCATGTTTATTTTAATTTAATTACGTAAAATGTAACCATCGGTGTTGAGTTTACAATTGTTAAGTTTCTTTTTTTGATATAAGTTTTAGCTTAAGTTTATTGTAAACTTGTTTGTGGTTCATTAAATAAATTAAAAAAAAAAACTAAAATAAGCTTTAAATAAAATGGTCTGCCAAGGCCCATCTTGGAGGAAAAGTGGTGGTGGGTAAAACTGCACCAATAATTTCTTATGCATCTGTCAATCTTATGTATCTGTATCAGATTACCAAGTTTTTTATACAGTTGATGTAATTGAATGATGAACCCGTTTGGAACAGGGGGTAGTGAACGCTGCCTTTGGTCCAGGGGTTGCGGGTTCGATCGCCGCACAGTACAAACATTTGTGTGCATAAACACGTCTGTTTGTTTTGGTCTGGGTGTTTCCTATGTATTATAAGTATGTATTTACAAAAGAAAAGTATTATATGTATATATTTGTCCCACTGTTGATTCTGATATCCGTAACACAGGTGCTTGAGCTACCTATCTCGGAGTTAGATCAATATAGGTATGTGGTGTAGTGAAATATTATTATTATTTATTAATTTAAAAAAAATGCAAGTGGACTAAATTACATTTTTTTTTTTGCTTTCCCTTTGTATAAAGATGGTTAAATTTTCAAAATTCATTTCCTTGAACCAGAAGTTCTAGAACTAGTCAAAGTTTCCCACTAACATATCATATAAGCTATGGGGCTCTACGTAAGAATAAGAATAAGAATAAATTTATTGACATTATAAAGCATACAATGTTTTGTGACGATAGATAAATAGGCCTGCATCGAAATATGCAGTGACTATAGTCAGCAAACTTGCTGTCATAGGTGCATAATCAAAGAAAATCTAAAACATTTTGCCATAGGCTTGTGTACTATTTTTGTCTCTTGTTGGTAATATAAGAAACCCCTCAAAAGTGAAAACATAGGTGAAAGAATGGATTTGTTAGCTTTAAAACTCTTCAAGATAGGACAATTTGAAAATCACACCCAAAACGCTCCATACAAACAGCGATGCGAGGCGTGACGTCAGCCCTCACTGGTTCGTGCGTATCGCAAGATAGCTTTGTTCGATAGCTATATGAAATAGTGCGTTTATGAAAATGGTTTCTTAACATAAATTGAATAACGTATTGATTGCTAAATATTTTTTTTAAATTTAAGACTTAAAATTTACTTGCCTATCTTTGCCTTTGAGGGCTTATAACAAAAAGAATTAATAAGGTTTCAAGCTGAAATTTTGTACATAGCTCCTTTTTACCGTTATTTCTCAATGCAATTTAAAAAATGCCAATCTCTGACCTAGTACACAAGCCTGTTATGGTTCAGTTTTCTAAATATGCCAACTGCATAAATAAATTTGTAATTCTTTACAAATTTTTAAGGATTACCAAGTTGTTGCCGCAGATTTCCTCACCACCACTTTTCCTCCAGGATGAGCCAAGACCGACCAATGTTTTACAGCTTATTTAAGGTCTTCTTTTTTATGCTAGAGGCGACAAAAGAGCAAGCGAGTCACCTAATGGAAAGCATTCATGGCATCGCCGCCCATAAACATCTAGGAAATCAGAGAGATCACTAATGTGTTGCCGGTCTTTTTAAAAAGGCCTTTACGTACATATTGGAATTTTCCCTTAACTCGATGAGTTATATTGTCAAGCAGTGGCCGCCCAGACTATAGTAACCAATGTTGATCTCTTAAATCAGTAGCAGCGCCGTCTAGACTTAGATCTGGAACTGAATCTGAGCCAAGAGCCAAGTTTTCATTGTTTACCAATGGTTATATTTCTCGAGCCCGGGCCAATATCTCGCTGTGGATTTGTGATTTCGCTCAGCTTCCATTTAGATTACCATAAATAACTGTTTCAAATGTCTACCAAAGTTTCTTAAGTGAAAATTATTGTTCTTTTTCGCCTAAAGTGAATTAGTCGGGAGTGTTTTTAATGTTTAATAGAAATCAATCCAAGAGGTTCGCCACAAAATATTTGGTACGTACATTGTCACAAATTTTCCAATTCATACGTATGGACAACAGCAGGAAGGCCTCTGTCATAGGGCAACAAAAAAACAAAAATATCTTAATTTAAAGTTCATACAGAACATTGTGAATGTCAAATATTAAACTGTTACACATGCTCATTTGTCGCATGCTTTTCAAGATTGCTAAATATGAGCATGCTTAAGGAATTGTCCACATTTGCTATCAATAAGCATCATCATCATCATCATTTCAGCCAATAGACGTCCACTGCTGGACATAGGCCTCCCCCAATGTTCTCCACACAGATCGGTCCTTTGCCACCCGCATCCAATGGATTCCTCCAACCTTCACCAGATCGTCGGTTTACCTTGTAGGAGTAAAAAAGTCGACTTTTTTTTTATATTAAATGGGGTTGCACTTGACCTCATTTCACCTGATGGAAGAGTGACAATAAGGTCTAAGATGTAGCGTGCTTACCCAGAAGAAGCCTATTCACTCTCGACTTAAAGACACCCAAATTGTAGCTCTCTGGGAATACAGAAGCCAGCAAGTTGTTCCATTCCTTAGCAGTTCGTACCAAGAAAGAAGAAGCGAAACGCTTAGTACGAGCTGGTGGAACTTGCACAGTGTAAGGGTAGATTCCTGTCGTCTTCCGTAATGTCCGGTGGTAGATAGGAGAAGGTGGTATCAGGTCGTGAAGCTCATTCGAACACTCTCCAATGTATCCTATGTATCCTATAAAAAACCGATAGACAGGCCACTCTACGTCGGTGAGCGAGGCTTTGGGATTTACCCTCCACTAATTCTCGTCACCAACTAACTTCATGGCTCGACGCTCAATCGAGTCGAGGGCAGCCAGCTGATACTTGGCAGAGCCATCCCATAGGTGACTGCAATACTCCATGCACGACTGAACTTGAGCTTGATAGAGTTTGAGAACCTGTTCCGGCGTGAAGTATCGCCTAACCTTGCATACGACTTGCGACTGCCTGTACGTACGTGGCCTCCACTCGAGGGCCTTTCCACCCCAACGGCCGTCGATTCTTCTCGCTATGTGCCCTGCCCATTGCCACTTGAGACATGCAATCCTTTGGGCTATGTCTGTGACCTTCAATAAGCAATCAATAAGAATGCTATTATCCATATTGTAGCATGCTTAAAAATAAGAAAACCTGTTTACACGTGCTAAAGTACTCCTCCACAATTCCTCTTCTACCCGCACAGCAGGTAGCATGCTTAAAAATCGACCGGCGTGCGATCTTCGAGCATACTCAAAACTAGCATGCTTAATAGCTAAGTAGCATTTGCTCAAAAGTAGCATGCTCTATGCATATATATAAGCATATGTAACAGTACCTTTTTGTAATCTACAGAACTGTGGATAGTCCAAAGTGGATAGTCTGACAGGCTGTGTATACTTAAGCAGCGTCAACGTTTTTATTTTTCTTTTTATATGGTTTCACGCCGTGTGTTTCCGGCAGAGTAGAATAGGCCACCCTCACTCTTACCGAGGTGTCGTAAAAGGCGACTAAGGTAAAGCTGCTGACATGATCATCAGCACCCAGAGAAGGAAAACTCTGCATTTATATCTAAACCCTCGCCAACCCGTCTGTCATTACCCCTCATGTGATTGAGGGAGGCCCGTGCCCCAGCAGTGGGGACTTAAATGGGCTGATGATGATGATGGTTTCACGCTGTTATTATCACCATTTCAGCCAATATACGTCCACTGCTGGATATTAAAATATTTTATTTTATTTTATTACGGATGTGTACAGAACAATTTGCGAAATCCAAACAAAATGCGTAAGACAGTATTCATCCTCATGATAATTACGAATTTGTACAGATAGAATGAAAAAAAAATATCAATAGTTTAGTTCATATTTATACGCAATGTGTTACATATTATATTTAATTTTATCCACACCTGTGTCATAATCCCCGAAACTACAACTCAAAGGTAAACACGTTTTGACAGACTTTGTTCGATATCATAGCTTAAAAAATATTAAATAGAACGTATTATAGTCGAGCCAAACTAATAAGCCACATTTTACGTTTCTATATTTTAGCTTCATAGAGAGATGACCTACTAAAAAACTTCGATTTAAGTGAATAATCGATATGTACTTCAAACAAACGTGAATCGAATACTATAATAATGGAAAAGAAGTTATTAGTACTTTTATTTGGCGAAATGTGAATCAAAATTATTAGAAAAACGTAAGTAGGACTGATCCTAGAAATCCTTTGATTTCGATGAAAAAGAAACAAAATTATATTGTGTGCCATGTTTTTTTCTTTTCACATATTTTATATTTTTTTAAACAACTGAATAATACGTTTTATTTTTATCAGAATGTGGATTTTCATTTATGGGTGAATATTATACACATTGCAAGCACGATTAACATTGTATTCGTTTGATTATTTTGGTTACATCACTAGAGCTTAAAAAGAAAATGGTTGAATGTGTCACCACATTGTACCTGTGATGTTGGGACCTTTTAGGGAGACTAATGAAACAACGACTGCTGGATTATAATAATAATATATTGGTATAAATGATGTCTCTTATACTGTTATAATATGGAGCCGTGTGCGTACAAGTAATACATAAGTAATAACGCACACTACTACACTACACCTCCCTTCTTTTGAAAATAAAAAAAGTATACAGTAAAACTTTTTTGTTTTCGTATAGGTACATAAATGTAATTTCTAGCATTAACACGTTGAAGTTAAATGACACAATTATTTAAAATAATGTTATTTCTATTGTACAAAAAGTTTCGTTCTATTTTTGTGAACTGTTTCTATTTTATTATTTTTTATTATACGTACATTAGGTGATATATCCTCTAAAACAACATATGGTCCATCGTAAACATTTGTAAACTTATCATTAATTTCGTTTTTTAACAAAATAAGGTCATTTGTTTTATACATTGCTGGGTGTTTATTTCTATCGTAATACATTTTCCTATTTTCTTTTGACAACAATAAATTATTTCTAGCTTGTTCTTGTGATTTTTGTAATCGATACTTCAAGGTTAATGGGTAGTCATTGCTATTATAAAGCGGTTCTACTGAGCTATTTGTAAAGTGGTGCCCTGAGAGAGAAATGAAAGACAAGAAAGTTGAGTAAATACTGTTTGTATTTTCAATAGATCATCCATTATATTAGTACAAAAGTAGGTTACATAGTATACGTACACTAAAGAGTATGTTTAGTTAACATAGTATCTGTCAATACATTCCATCTCCACCGCAATAAAAAAATAAAATAAATGCTAACTATTTATTTTATTTTAGCTTATATTAAGTTATGTTAATAAATACAATATAATGTCATAATAACTTAACTTACTAAGTGTAACAGACATTTTATTTTTAAAATTAAATATTATTTAATTGGTTCAAAATACATTTTTGTTCTGTTTTTGTGAACGACATAGTTTTTATTATCTTTAATAATTTCTACATTTGGTGAACATTCCTTTATAACTTTGTATGGACCTGAATATATGTTTTGGAACTTATTGCCAGTTTCACTTTTTATTAAAATCAAATCATTCGGTTTATAAGTTACAGGGTTAATATTCCGATCATATTTATCTTTCCTTTTTACTTTACTAGCGATCAAATTATCTCTAGCCTCTTTCTGTGACGTTTGTATTCTAAATTTAAGTTCTAAAGGATAAGAATCAAAATTGTACAAAGGGTCAACTTTTCCTGATTGTAAATTGGATGGTAAAACACATTTCTTACCGAACACCAACTCATAGGGGGTAAACTTAGTCTCTGTATGTACCGCAGTGTTGTAGGAAAAACACCAAAATGGAAGCCACATGCTCCATGCTTCTGGGTGGTTTCCTGTCTGTATTCGCAAATAGTTACCCAAATGTTTGTGTGAGTTTTCCAAGGCACCTATACTTTGGTGATGATATGCGGTAGATTGAAGCTGGTTAATATGCAAAAGTTTACATACCTCTTTCATTGTATCCGATAAAAACTCTGTTCCCCTGTCGGTTGCTATCTCCTTCGGGATACCATACCTAAGAATCCAATAATTTACAAAGCTCCTAGCCACTTCACTTGACCTTTTTGATGTCAATGGATAAGCCTCTATGTATTTACTTAACTCACATTGTATAGTTAAGATGTAAGTATAATTATCGTAATCCCTATCTAATGGCCCTACTATGTCTAAGTATATTTTCTCAAACGCCGAATTTGCCGTTGAACTAATTGTCATAGGCTCTTTAATATAATGTGAGGAATATTTTTGTTTTTGACATTTGTCACACCTTTTTATAAATTCTGTAACATCAGCCTCTAATTTTGGCCAAAAATAATATTTCTTTATGTTATTAACCATTCTTCTTATCCCAGCATGTCCACTTGTGGGTAAAATATGAAAATCGTTTAATATTACACGCTGATCGTCTTTATTATCTATTCTCTTTGTACCCCTTAAAATACATATACGTGGTCCGGACCAATTACTTATGTTCCTTATCTCATTTATTAATTTTTCCACAAATATATTATTTTTCTCAGTCTTTATGAAGTATACTTCTTTAATATAAATTTTTCCACAAAAAATATTTAGCTCTCTCACAAATTCGCCTGGCGATAGTTGCGATCGAGACGCTAAATTAATGAAAATAGTATTAACAGAGGGTACATAACTCAAGCATCCCTTCTCATGTATTATTTCTTTCATTTTACGATATCGATTTAATTCATAAGCGCTTATGAAACGTAACTCCGTGAAATATTTCGGTTTGCTATGTACTTCTACAACTTTTGGTTGATCAGGCCAATCGTTTTTAGAAATACTAGCATCCCTTTGTTGCCTAGCCATCTGGCCACGCGTTATTACATTCATCACCGTGTGACTCATCTCTTTCAATTCCTCCGAAGTTAAATGTACACGTGAAAGTGCATCAGCAGCAGAATTATTCTTCCCTTTCAAATACTCAATTATAAAATCATATTCCTCTATTAATAATCTAAATTTAATTAAACGGCTTGATGGGTCTCGCATACCAAACAAGTAAACGAGTGGTTTATGATCAGTCTGAATTTTGAATGTCCTTCCATACAAATATGGACGAAAATGCTTTACAGCCCATACAATCGCAAGCAGTTCCTTTTCAATGGTTGGATACCTTTTTTCTGCTTTGTTAAGACTACGACTGGCAAAGGCTACAGGCCTGCTATCGCTATTACACAAAACTGCACCCACGCCATATCCTGATGCATCTGTTTGTAGAATGAATTGATTAGACTCCGAAAAATCAGGGTACTGTAATACAGGATGGGATATTAAATTTTGTTTTAATAATTCAAATGATTTTTGGCACTCGTCATCCCATATAAAGGTCACATTTTTCCGACATAAATTATTTAATGCGTGTGCTTTTGTAGCAAAATTAGGAATAAATTTTCTGTAATAGTTTACAAATGCAACAAATCTTTTGACTTCTTCGACTTTAGTAGGAACTTGGTAGTTCTTAACAACCTCTATTTTATCAGAATCTGGTATAACACCATCTGCTGACACAATATGGCCTAAATAAAGTAGTTCTTTCTGTAAAAATATGCACTTTTGTGGGTTTAATTTTAGATTGACTTTACGTAATCTTTCGAAAATGGATTGTAAATTTTTAATATGACCAGGTAAATCCCTACTAAAACAGACTAAATCGTCTTGGTACACTAAGCATTTTTCGTACGTTAACCCGGTCATTGCCATAGTCATCATACGAGAAAATGAACTTGGACTGGTCTTCAAGCCCATAGGCATCCTGGTCATCTGAAACTGTCCCGAACAAAAAGCAGTATACTTTCGACTGTCTGGGTCTAAGCTTACATTATAGTAACCTTGATGTAAATCTAAATGAGAAAAATACATGCAACCAGATAGTGAATCTAAAATTTCCGTTATATTAGGAAGAGGAAATTTATCATCATGTATACTGTTATTAAGGTTTCTGTAATCTATGACCAAACGCCATTTTTTGTTTCCGTTCTGGTCACTTTTCTTTGGCACCAGTAAGATGGGGCTGGACCATTCACTTTGACAAGGTTCAATGATATTTTCTTTCAACATCTGATCAATTTGGTTATTAATTTCATTTTTCAAAGCATGAGGCAATCGATAAGGTTTTGAAAAAATTGGCTGAATATCCGGCTTTACTTTGATTGAATGTTGATAAATATTGGTAGTTGACAACTTGTCACCTTCCAAATAAAAAATATCGGGATATTTCGCACATAAACTTTCAATATTTACCCTTTCCTCTTTATTCAACTTATTTAAGTTTAATTTTGATAATAAAGATTTTACTCGTGATGCATTTTTCTCGGTTTTATCAAAGTTACAAATATTATATTCTTTCAAATTTTGAATATCAAGTTTTATTTCGGAAAAAGTTAAATCTCTTGAAGTTGTATTCAAAATTCTAACTGGTACTTTACCATCTACTGGCTTTACTAACGTACTTGCTATAAATACGCCCTCACACATTTCTTTCGTACATACCACACACTCTTCTGTTAAACTGGTATTAATATAATGAATTGATTCTGATCTGGCAGGTAAGGATAGTAAATTACTGCATGAGTCCATTAACTGCAAGCTAATTTGGTTTGATTCATTGAGCCATAATGACAAACTATTATGTTTCATGTCAATGACCGCTCCATACTTTCCTAAAAAGTCCTGTCCCAGAATACCGCACGATTGACACGGTAAGGTGTCAAATACATAAAACTTGTGACTAATACACTGCCCGTGTATCGTCAACTGTAAATATACATATCCGATAGCCTGTACTTTTCCACCTATTCCATTTATTGTTATATTTTCTTTGTTAACTGGGATATCAAAATCTAAAATGTACTTATGTTTAATAGCCGAAATTGACGCTCCTGTATCTATGAGCCAATTAAATGCGTGTCTGCTTTTATAAAATAACTCAATGTAATAACTACTATCGCTGGCTAAAATGCTATATGTCGTAGGAACGAAAAAACTCATTTTCAAGTTCCGAGTTCTGAGTAGATGAACTTGACTGAGGCTGGGCCTCATCAGTCATTGCCGTACGAATCTGTCCTCTGAACGGTTTATGACCCCTCGAGTAATTATTAAAAATTCTACCTCGATATGGCCCTCTGCCCCGAGGAGCACCCCGTGGCTGAGGCGGAGGCTGCTCAGACCATTGCCTGGTGCTGGGACGCGACTGTCGCCAGTTGTTGCTTGGGTTGCCTCGCCAACGACCAGTGCTGTACGCCCCTCTAGAAGTACTCTGATGAGGAGGTGGCCTGAAATTAGTTTTAAAGAAACGATTATTATTATGTCTTAATGTTAATACATTGGGTACTGCACTGGAACCTGAAACGTCCTCGTCAACTGCGGCTTGAATTGCATCCTTCAAATTTTGGAATCTCTGTGCCGTAATAATTGTGGCGATCCTACGATTTCTCAATCCATCGCTGAATTGCCGAATAGCCTGTTTCTCGTTAATAGACTTTAAAATATCAAATTTCTCAACACTCCCTTCAGATTGCGAAATCGTGAGATCAACAAATAATTCGGATAAAGTTTTTCCGAAAGCATCTATCGACGTATCATTTTGTTTGCAATTTACAAATTGTTTTTGCAAAGCACTTGTAGATTTCCTTGGTAATAATAACATTTTCATGTCATTTAAGAGTTTAGGCACGGTATCGTACTTTGTTGCTAATTTTAGTTTAGCAGACTGCGAGAGTCTACTTTTAACAACAAAAGTTATTAAATGTGTCTGTGACTCAGCACTGAGAATCGAACTGTAGTACTCTATGCCATCAATAAGTTGTCGTAAATTGGAAAGTTCGTCATTCATAACTGGCAATAAGCTCAAAGCTACCTTCAGGTCAAATTTATCCATTGTTGAAAAACTCTTAGAACTCTCGGGAATTGAACACAACTCAGTGATTTTCTCAAACAAATTCCTAATATCCTCACAATATTTTTTTAAAGAGAAGAAATTCGTTCCTGTCTAAGCTTTCCTTATCAAAACTTTCTATATAGTTATTATATTGTGCAATAACAGATTTGGCCTCGTCTAACTTTGTCTTTAATATTTTCCCTTCTCTCCTAGTTGGTCCTATTTTAATCAAATACTGTCTTATATGTAATAAATCGTCATATAATTTCTTTAATAATTCTGCCATATATGGTTTACAATTTGATACTTGTCTATGTAAAATATATAATATGCATAATAAAATGTTAACATACCTGTATAAGTTGGCACCTCCTCAGCATAATAACAATTTTAATACCCGATTTAACAGCTTTTATAACATTTATGTACTACTCTATGTTATGATAATATTTTTAATGAACCAATTCAATTATTTATATAGTTGAATACCATTTTCTTATTTTTTTTATATGTATATACTATTATTATTATTTAGTTTAACTTAAACAAGTAGTCATTGATTACATAAGTAAAAAAAAAAAAAATATAACTACAGTCCACTAAATAATGTCCATTTACGTTGCCGAAATACTGATGTACGCACAAAATAAATACGATATTATATGATATGATTCACTTCACTTCACACGATTTGAAATTTTAACACTTTTACACCTTGCTGTCATCAATTTTCAAATCGGGGTAAATTTGGCGCCGTCGAAAGGAAGCCCGCTGCACCCTGTAGCCAGCCTGAGCATTCAGCTCATGCTCCTGCCGTATCCACCGTAAGTGACATTGCCGGTACAACCGGAAAACTGCATACAGGACTCCCAATATCAAGCAAAGTACCACTACGCTTAACAGGATGGTTGATGTTTTCATATGAAATGTAAACTCCTCAATCGGTGCATTATTCGTGCCCCCTATTGCGTTTTGGGCTACGATGATGCTCTCCTTAGATAGTGGTTTGCCCATTTTTTAAATATTTTTTCAGCACACTACCGCCGTTGTTACAAAATGTAATAGGAATCATTTTATCACTTGATGATTGCATTGTCCCGAGAACACGATGTTTTATGATTCACATCCCATATACGTAAAATCGGTCGGCGGCGGACGGTGTCAAAATACCCGCGCGCGTGAATCTACTTTTGGCAGGGTCGCCATGTAAAGTGGTGCCCTGAGAGAGAAATGAAAGACAAGAAAGTTGAGTAAATACTGTTTGTATTTTCAATAGATCATCCATTATATTAGTACAAAAGTAGGTTACATAGTATACGTACACTAAAGAGTATGTTTAGTTAACATAGTATCTGTCAATACATTCCAATTTAAGTTACTGGGTAATACACAGGCTTTTCCAAAAACCAGTTCGTATGGCGTAAACTTAGTAGAAGAATGAATAGTTGTGTTATAGGCAAAGCACCAATAAGGAATCCATATACTCCACTCTCTAGCATTGTTATTCGTCTGTATACGAAGATATGAATTTAAATTTCTATGTGTGTTCTCTAATGCGCCTATAGATTCATGATGATAAGAAGTGGAAAATAATTGTTGTATTTGAAGTAATTTACATACCTCCTTCATTGTTGTTGCTATAAACTCCGAACCTTTATCGGAACCAATTTCTCGAGGAATACCATATCTGAGTATGAAATTTTCGACAAACGATTTTGCCACTGAAATTGCATCCTTACGCTCTAATGCGTAAGCTTCGACGAACTTGGTGAGCTCGCATTGTATAGTTAAAATATAAACCTTACCGTAATAATCCTTATCTAAGGGGCCCACTATATCTAAAAATATTTTATCAAAAGAACTCATAGCCGTTGAAGTTATAACCATTGGCTCTTTGATGTGCCGCGAATGCTTCTGCATTTGGCACTTTTTGCATTTTTTGACGAAATTTGTTACGTCATGTTCTAACCCTGGCCAGAAATAAGATCGCTTGATATTGTTTATCATGCGCCTTATTCCAGCATGACCACTTGTGGGTAAAATGTGGTAGTCGTTCATTATTATCTTTTTATCGTCATTATCTAGTATTCTTTGAACACCTTTCAAAATATTAATTCGCGGTCTGGACCATTTCTTCTTCTTCTTTACTTCATTGGTTAACCATTTTATAAACTCATAATTACTTGCAAGTTTCACAATATGAATCTCTTTAATATTTACCTTGTTACAATATTGCTCTAGCTCCCTCACATACGCGTCTCGCGCAGTATATGATCGTAAGTCTAGGCAAGTATATAAAATCATATTTTTTTCGTCAAGTATGAACGATTCTGAGCTAGATATGTTACCTTTCATACAACTCATGTCTCTATATGAAATAAGTTTTAATTCAATAGAATTGGCTGGCTTCCTAAGCATATCCACTAGTTTCGGCTGATCAGGCCGGCAGTTGGTGGATGTGTTAGCGTTTGACTCTGAATTAATTAAGTTATGGCTTTCCGTATTTTTTCTTTGCTTTCTAGTCATTACATTCATCACTCTTTCACTCATCTCTTTCAATTCCGTTGATGTAATAATTACCCGGGATAAAGCATCTGCAGCTACGTTATCCTTCCCTTTTATATACTCAATCATAAAATCGTACTCTTCTAATATTAATCTAAATTTTGTAAGACGACTGGATGGGTTGTTCATGTTAAATAAATAAACTAATGGTCTATGATCTGTAATATTTTAAATGTTTTACCGAATAAATAAGGACGAAAGTATTTAATTGACCAAACAACTGCTAACATTTCTTTCTCAATAGTAGGATAATTTAACTCTGCTTTATTTAAACCACGGCTTGCATAAGCAACAGGGCGGCCGTCCCCATTACATAACACAGAACCTATGGCAATACCTGAAGCATCTGTATATAACTGAAATTGGTTAGTGTCCGAAAAATCTGGGTATTGTAAAATGGGTGGAGAAGCTAAACAATTTTTTAATTGTTGGAATGATTTGTCACATTTATCTGTCCAAATAAATTCAACATTTTTCTTTAGTAGATTATTTAATGGTACGACTATTTCAGCAAATTTATGTATGAAACGCCGGTAATAGTTGGAAAACGCTACGAATCTTTTTACGTCGTCGCTTGATTTCGGTGTGGGATAGTTTTTTATTACTCTGGTTTTTTCTGGATCTGGTTTCAATCCATCGGAACTTACAATATGTCCTAAATATAGTAATTCTCGCTTTAAAAATTGACACTTATTCGGATTTAATTTTAAATTTACTTCGCGTAGTCTATAAAAAATATCGATAAGATTTTTATTATGGCTTTCTAAATTTCTTCCAAAACATACTAAATCGTCCATATAAATCAGACATTTGTCGTAATTAAGCCCAGATAATGCAACCGTCATCGCCCTTGAAAATGTACTTGGGCTCGTTTTGAGACCCATGGGCATGCGCTTCATTTGATATTGCTTATCAAACGTGAATGCCGTACATTTCCTACTGTCTTTTTCCAAATTAAATTGATAATATCCTGTCTGAAGGTCAAGATGACTAAAATAAATAGCACCCGAAAGAGAGTCTAAAATATCTACTATGTTCGGCAAAGGAAAACGATCATCCTTTATATTTTCGTTTAATTTTCGATAATCGATTACGAGTCTAAACTTTTTCTCTCCTGCCTCTACCTTTTTAGGAACCAAAAGGATGGGGCTGGACCACTCGCTCATGGTCTCTTCAATTATGTCATCATCAAGCATTTTTTGTATTTGCTTTTTAATTTCTCCCTTCTGAGATTTCGGTAGCCGGTATTGTTTCGTATAAACGGGCACCGTATTTGATTTTAAATGTATAGATTGCTCGTATATATTACAAGTTGTTAATTTGTCACCTTCTAAATGAAAAATGTCAGAAAACTTTGCGCATATTTTCTCAATTTCTAACTGTTCTTCGTTATTAAGGTAGCTTAATTTTAGTTCCTTTAAAAGATTTTTTACTCTATTGGAATTTACCACAGGATTTTCAAAACAAAGTACACTAAAATCAGATAATTTTTCTATATGCTGGGTAAAAAAACTTAAATTGACTTCGTCATCACGGGTATTTAATATTCGGATGGGAATTTTGTTATTAATCGGTTTTACTATACATCCAGCTAAAAATACACCTTCACATAATTCGATTGGTAAAACTACACAATCTTCCTTCAATGACGTATAAACAAAATGTAAGGATTCACATCTAGGACCTAAGCAAATATATTTATTGCCCTTTTGACCTGGTTGTAAGGACATACTTATTTCCCTCTTTTCGGTAGTTAATTTTAAAGTGTTTAATTCCAAATTAATCTTTCCATTGTATTTCTTTAAAAAATCTAATCCTAAAATTCCGTCATTTGTACAGCATAAATCTTTGAAAACATGAAACCGATGCAAAAATTCCACGTCCATAAATGTCAATCTCAAGTCAACAAATCCAACCGAACAAAGTTCACCACACACTCCGTTTATTCTTACTTGCCCAATTTGGAATGGAATGTTATTCTCCGCCAACTTCTCATATTTCAACGCGCTAATCGAAGCTCCCGTGTCGACCAACAAATTAAATGCATTGCTATTGACTGATAAATTAATTGAATTATAATCGTAATAATGACAAATATGTTCACTATTATTGCTCACGAAAAAACTGGGAGGGCTCCGGATTTGAGTTTTCGCTATTCATTTCCGGATTGACCTGCGCATCTCTACTCATGTAATGTATACGAGAGTTTTGGTGATGACTACTACGGCCACGATGAGAGTAAAAGTACTGACCTTGCATCCCTCTGTTACCTCTAGCGCGATACTGGTAGGTACCACGGGGTGTGCTGCGACTGGGGTGACCACGACTCCGTCCGTTGTTCTGCGTCCGCGTATCCCCACGATTGGTGAAGTTTCCTCGTCCCTGAAAACATCGTCCGCGGTTTGAGAAATATGAACAATAGTTTGGCCTGTTTGTAATTTTCATCATATTCTCCACAGGACTCATAGACGTTTGCTCGTCCTTTGCTCCCCTTATTGCGTCCTTCAAGTTATCGTAATTTCTTGCTGAAATAATTGTACTAAGGTTACCATTTCGCAACCCGGTGGAAAATCGCTTAACCGCCATTTTTTCATTGATCGGTTTTAAAATATCATATTTTTGTGTATCTCCGTCGGCCTGCGAGATGGTTAATTCAACAAATAAATTTTCAATTTGCTTACCGTAGTCCTCAATGTCTCGCTGATTTTGAGTACAACTTAACAATTGCTGCTGCAATGCTGTAAAAGACTTTTTTGTTAACAAATTATCCTTCATATCTTTAATTATTAAGAGTTCAACTGATTCATACTTCTGGTTTAACCTCAGTTTAGCACTTTCCGATAGTCTGGTTTTCAGGACAAAATTAATTAGCATCAACCTTGATTTATCGTCTAATAATGAATTATACATTTCAATAGATGAAATAAGATTTTTAGTAGTACTTTCTTTGTCATCCATAATTGGCAATAAGGAAACAGCGGTTTTTAAACTGAACTGCTCCATTTTATCGCTTTCTAAAGTTATATTACACAATAATTTAATTTCCTCGTATATTTTCCTAATCTGTTCGCTATATTTATTAATAGAATTCAGTTCACTCTGGCTTAATTTCTTTACATTCTTTTGTATGTTATACAACCATTGGTCAAAATTATTTAATACAATATTCGCTTCCTCTAATTTTTTAGTACTTATAGTTCCAGTTTTACGCCTCTGTGCACCTATCTTTACTAAATAAGTTCTTATCTGTAATATTTCATTAAAATATTTTTCTGAATCTTTTGCCATATATCGAAAAAAATAAATGCGATTAAATATTTGAATACATCAATAAGTTATACTAAACTTAATGTCCTCTAAATATGGTAAATAACGTACCGATCGGCTCGCCATTTGAACGCACTTTTGGTTATACGCACTTTTTATACGATTTTTTTTTTACGCACTTGTTCACTTCACACTTTACACTCCAATTTTCACTCCAGCCCGGTCTTCACGGTCGTCTCGGTCTCCTTGTCCTCTCTGACGCCGGAACCAACTGCTCGTCCTCCGCAACGTATGCTCCTGAATGCCTCTTTGTATCCACCTCCGATGGCATTTACTATACTGCCGATAGGCAAGATATAGGACAACCAGCAATAAAATAACGCATATTACAGCCACAATAGTTGTAGTAATACTGGTATGGAAGGTCAGGTGGTCCAATGTAGACAAATTGTTTCCGCCGCTAGCAGTCTGCGCCACAATCACGGTCTCCTCTTTGGATTTAGACTGCTGTTTTCCCATTTTGAGGTAAATTTGACGCGATTCCGTAAGTAATACGCACGGTGAATTGATCGATGTTAATTAGCGACTGCATTGTGATTATCTCACTAGGCTAAAAGTCCACGAACCCTAATATGGTGATCGGAATGCCGCGCGAACCCGATCGCGGCTGGCTGGGTCGCCATGTGATGTTGGGACCTTTTAGGGAGACTAATGAAACAACGACTGCTGGATTATAATAATAATATATTGGTATAAATGATGTCTCTTATACTGTTATAATATGGAGCCGTGTGCGTACAAGTAATACATAAGTAATAACGCACACTACTACACTACATACCCACGTTCAATTCTCTAGAAAAGTAAATTTATAATAAGTTTATAAATAGAATAACAGCGAAAGTAAATCGCGAAATCATCTTTTTTATCTATATATACATAAACGCAAACATAATTTTAAAAAGTTAAGTAATTGTGCTTTTTTAAAATAGTAAGATTGGTAAATTCAGTGACCGTTGTTACAAGGTTGCGTTGTCGAATTTTATTGTAGTGTCAAATGTGACCTTTTATTTTGGCCTAACTATAGGTGTGTTATAATGATCATTAAAGGTTAAATTTTTCACATTTTGCAACAGTTATTTTTTTAGATGATTACTGGGTGGTCAAGTTATATTCGTCCCTAGTAATCGTAATCGTAGTTAACAATCGTAGTTAATACCCCGATGATCTTCACACTGTCCTGTGCCACTGTGACGTTTCGTTTTATTACCGACTTGAAAAAACTAAAACCCGACTACCAAAAAAACACGATCAAAAAAGTACAAAACAAGAAAATTGTCTCTGCTGAAATGAGTGATTATGCCATATCGCCGTGGTCGTATGCCACATTGATTTTATTTTATTATTATACTGAATCATCACAGATATCACAGTAGGTGTCATATGACCACGGCGATACGGCATAATCATTTCAGCAGAGACAATTTTCTTGTTTTGTACTTTTTAGAGCGTATTTTTTTGGTAGTCTGGTTTTAGTTTTTAAATTTTATTTTTATTTAACATATTTTTAGTTTTGTAAATATAATTACATATTTGAAATGTGCTAAAAAAGCTCTTTCATTTGATACCTCACACGGTACCGTCAAGCTAAATTTTTTTTTAGTTCCTTACTCTCAGTTCCCTAGAGAGCGCTGCAATAAATTTAACGTGACGTCATTTTGCCTATAGCCAGAAGACAACCAAGACGCTTCTAACGACACCTCATATGTTCAAATATGATAACTAGTTTAGAAGTTACGTGGAAACAGATGAACATACATACATACATAGCCTGTCAAAATCATATCCCTCCTTTTGCGTAGTCTGGTAAAAAAGGAGGAAGTTCTATGTTCGACTGTATGTTGTTTTTTATTATTTTTTATGTATGTTCACCGATTGTTGACCGATTTGCACAATTCTATTTTTAATTGAAAGAATACACTCAAATTTGTTCACTTTTTAATATGTCAGGATCTGATGAAGGGATCCCAGAGAAATCGAGGGGAACCCTCAAATTTTATAGGCACATGAAATGTTTTTGTATTTTTTATCAAAGCTGCACCAGTATTCACGCCTTTTTTTTTGTGTGGGTCAGCTGATGATGGAAGGTCAACTCCTCAGACGGTTAGAAGTTAAAAGATAACTCTTCCAATACCGTATTCACAATTAGGCTGATGGTGTGAAAAAATTTAACATTAAAAATTAAATTAAATATCATTTATTTCAACCGAAATTCACAGGTCATATACAAAATATAATAGTTAATAATAGCAATACAATGTTTGACATTCATACATTGTAATAAATATATAAATGTCAAGTTAAATTAAATTAATAGGGGATTATAAATGTCAAGTTAAATAGAAATTCATTGCATAAAAATTAAACTGTCAATTAAAAAGCATGAAAAAAAAATTCTACAAAAAAGAATCGCCTTTAAAAATCTTCGTGATTTTTGAAGGCGGTTTTTTTTTCGTAGAAATTTTAGGGTTAGCTTATTACGTTCACTCACCTTTATTATTTGGTGTTTATATTTTTTATTTACATTCTTACATAATGAATGAATTGAATTGACGTCGGATAGTAACCAGATCAAGTCAAGCGGCTAGGAGGAAATGACGATTTTGAAGTTCCCACAAAGCAATGTCTTATTCAGTAGGGCATACTTAATTGCTTTTGAATCACCAAGCCATTCGACACATAAAAGCAAATCCGAGATTGGCCTACATTAATTCATTTTATTTCCTCAAAAGCCGAAAACAAACTCGATACAAATTCAATTAAAATTTTATCAGCTCCGTGATAAAATATTTTGATGAAAACTGGAAGGAAAATAGCATCTTGTTAAGTTATGCGGTTCTCTTTGATCTCTCGTTAAGGCTGACAGGATGCTGTAAATTTTATAACTGACTTTCTGATAAATTGATTTATTTTCGTAACTACGAAAAATGGGATAAAAGGGGCTGGCAACTATCCATTAATGTTGGCTACTGACAAAAATATTGCAGTTAAAGTTAAACATTTGTTTGGGCTTCTGTTTCCATGTTTAAAATATTTTTAATAACTGAGTTCAAGACAAGGTATCGGGTCCGATAGCGCTGTATATTATATGTCTAATGAAATAGACTCCTTTTTTATGCCAGACCTGGTTTTATACATCCCTTTTACAAATTATTTTAAGACTTGTCTATAACCCGCTGTATATATATGCTGTATAGCATTAAGTCCGCCAATTGTACTTTACTTTCTTGTGCAATAAAGAATAAATAAATAAATAAATAACCCGTATTTATCGCTTACATCCCAAAAACCTCATAATAGGTATCATGAAAAAAAAACATTTATTTAGCATATTAGATCAACAAAATAATTGGTTTATATGGAACAGCAGATTTATTTTTCGCTGATTTTGTTGATCTAACATGCTAAATGATCTTTATTCACGATACTTTTTATGGAATGGTTTTTGTAAAGTAAACGATTAAAAATGGCAGTTTATATTTATACATGAGTTTAAGCATAAATGATACACGGATTATTTCTGCCTAATTATACTTAAAAAAGGTTTAAGCATTATACACCATGCTAACATTAATTAATTAATTTGATCTAAATTGTTTAATGTATAATATGAATTTAATAATAAATATAAGATTATTTTAAATTTGCATGCCTGATTCAAGCTTAAGGTGACGAGTAGGCCTAACTAGCGACACCAATCGATTTAAATTGTCAGCTACTCAACCGGATCTATTCACGCCAAAAGCGGCCACTTTTGGCGTGAATCAATTTTCAAAAACGGTACAAAAACGGACCCAACATTTGTGCATGGTTATTTAATAAATAGTATAAATGTTTGCCAAGAGGTTGTAACCCCAAATTTTTTAAAAATAGATCCGGTTTAGTAGCGACGGGTAGCCCTAACTAGCGACACCAGTCGATTTAAATTGTTAAATCGATTGGGGTCGCTAGATAGGGCTACCTTAATATAGAGAGACACTATTAAATCTGAGACCTGTATGTATGTATGTATACCTATATTATGCAAATAAATTGTTTGAATTGAATTGAATTGAACATGTTGGTCACGGTCAAAACATGTTGTAGGTATAAACCTTCACATTCATACAGATACACTAAATCCACGTTTCTATAACACGTGACTGCACTTTACTTTATGAATAATTGATGTATTTCCCCCGGGTAAGAAGGCTTTGCCCGCGCACGGCAGAAGTATTTATGCCGCTTGCCGAGAAATTCCTATATTTTAAAGTCTAAACTATTTGTAATAGAACGGCTTACGGCTGGGGTTAAGAAGCAAGCGATAAGAAAGAAAGAAAAACACTTAAGACATCGAGGAAACTAGCGCCTCCAATAGATAGATATTCTTTATTGCACAAAACAAAATACGAGTGTGTAAAATACAAAATACTTGAACGAAAGTATTAACAGTGTGTTGCCACTTTTAGCAATTATGAAGATTATTGTTACTTGTCGCGTGTAAAAATTATTGTAATGCGTCTCAAGAATGCCTTTCTTCGAGTACTCAATACTTGAACTACTTTTTAACAAATCGCTACAGTCAATGTTAATGTATTGGCGGCTAGTTTCGTCAATGTAGAGCCTGAAGTTTGGAATAAAATTTCTAAGTTTGGATTTAAATTAGCAGACCTCCCAAAATGCTAAATCTTAAACTTACCTTGGGCTCCAAGGCGATAGTTTTGGCTTACTGCAAATTATAATACCTATGCTAAGATGAGTTGTGTGTTTGATCGAATAAAACTAGAAATTGAACATTTTTCTGGTCGGATTTCGGCTGGAGACTAAGCGTCCAACTATTTTTCACTTGACCTGCTATCAGGCTTTCGGAATTGTACATAACCATACAGCAGAAACAAGACATCAGTCTCTCATAATATGTAATAATAAATACATTATATCAACTAAGTTAAGGCCACGTCTTACGGATCAACTATAAATGGACCAGCCAGTATTTTGTTATGTGGTAAATATAAATGAACTTCCCATCGCTCGTATCGTAGCCCCGGCTCTACCTTAGCGTGCTTGGCGGCTGAAGTATGAAACTTAATGAAGCCCGTTTCGCTAGTCTGACCTGATTGTAAGAGAAATATAATTTTCCTGCCAAAACTTTATTGGATGTCAGGAACAAATTCGACCGTCTCCATAAAGGAATTGTTTTATTATTTGACCCCGTGGTTTTGCAATTTAATTAAGCATGAACACTAGAATGTTAGCCAAAATGGAAGTCAAATTTTACTGTCAAGTTTATACCATAGAAAATTCACAAAAGCACCAAATTATGACGTGACGTACATAATAATTTGTATTCTAAATATTCTGTTTTCGTTAAAATAACAGTTTGTTGTATGTTGTTGTGACTTTAAATGAGAAGGTTAATACTATACAGGTACGAATGAGTTACGAACAGTAACTGGGTCACGGTAAAAGACGATCTAGTATTTTTTATCGTTTACATCCCGAAAACCTCATAATATGTATCGTGAATAAAATCCATTTAGTATGTTAGATCAATCGCCTAACACAAGCAATTCTTTTTGGTTAAAAGGAGATTCCCACCATTGTAAAGCGTCTCTGTAAGTTGTCGAAATAAAGATTTTTCATTTTCATTTCATTTTCAATAAAATAAGCGAAAGAAAATCGGCTATTCCAGACATCATTGTCGAGTGGATATTTTATTTTGTATGGAGCAGCAGATTTTATTTCGCTTATTTGGTGATCTGGCATGCTAAATGGATTTTATTCAAAACATCCTTTATAAGGTTTTCAGGACGGTGTCCAATGTAGGAAAATAATTATTGTCGTGAAAGACAGATTACTTCTCAGTATTCTTATTATTTCTTTTAATTACTAATTTAATTAATCTAAAGAGATTAAATTTCGTAGTGCTAAGGCACTAATAAACGGCACGTTTGAACCACTAATACCAAT
Source organism: Marasmia exigua (assembly GCA_019059595.1). NCBI lineage: Eukaryota > Metazoa > Arthropoda > Insecta > Lepidoptera > Crambidae > Marasmia > Marasmia exigua. Next base: position 21,367,391 of record CM032481.1, on the reverse strand, counting down.
CGAGGAATTAATTTCCCTCTACGTCCTGATTTCTCGCAGGAAAGATAATAACAATATCGATGGTTTGGCGCATTTGGTAGTGACCCTGCCTCATACGCTAAAGGTTGTGGGTTCGATCCTCACCCTGGACAAACATTTATGTGATGAGCACTAGACAATGGAAGAATTACAAATATACTAGAATAAATATAGTAATAAATAATATATTTATTCTAGTATATTTGTTATTCTTCCATTGTCTGATATCCGTAACACAAGTGCTTAACAAACCACCTGACATGTCCTCACAGAACACAAAGGCGTGAAGCAGCACTGTGCTGTGTTTTGCTGCGTGAGTGAGGGTACCGGAGACCAAATCCGGGGAAAAGGGGGGTTTAAAGGTTGGCAGTGCACTTGTGACTCTACTGGTGTCGCGGGTGTCCATGGGCGGCGGAAATCGCTTACCATCAGGTGAACCATCTGCTCCTTCCACCTATCACATAAAAAAAACTTAGTAGAGAATCAGGTCAACGTATATGTTGTTTTAGAAAAGCAGCAAAAATATCATTAATTAAAAAGTAACTTTTTTATTTTTGTCTACAGCTACCGAAGACATCAGCAGACATCCAGAAGTGGAAGTACCAAAGATGTCTCAAGAGACGTTACTAATGGACCGTCTCTCAGACCACCAGGCATACCCACCAGACCTACTTTCGTTTCCTCTCAGAGGGTCCACTCAGATATCTCCTGCTGGCGGAAGCACATCAGGCCAGGAAAGACAAAGTCACAGTAATATAGAAAGTCCAGTGAAATCACCAGGTTACGGAGTCACAGTCATCAATCCGGCCGTCTACTCCAGATTCCAATCTCCAACGTTCCAAGGATCAATTCCATTAATCAGCTCCAAGGCTGGATACGTTACATTACCCAGAAGACCTAGGCATATACCAGACAGCAGTCTACGGCCACAAGTCTTTTCAACTCTAAATGGAGTCATACCTTATTATGATAACTTCAATTCTAAATTCTTCAGCTACGGTGGCCATTACTACAGCTTGAACAAAAGTGAGATGGACTTAGGGCCCATCAGCAAGATGGGCTCAGGTTTCTACGATGGTTCTGAAGAAATAGAGCCAGCGCCGTCTCCTGCACCGGGTACTCCTCACGCAACTATACCAAGGAACAGTTTGAGCTCACCTAACATTCATAATCAGCTCCTGACTCTTCAAGCTATGGCTATGAATGCGCATCGTCCAAAAACATCTGACCAACGGCCTTTGAAGGTGATGCTGTCAGAAAGTGAATCGTTACTCAAGAACCCAAGGGATTTACGGGTGGGGTACAGTGTCAACGTTGTAAGTGGTACTGTAGGTAGAACAAAAATGGTTCCGAAGCCGCCTCCTAAACCGCGGAAGAGGACCTCTTGTGAAGTGAAAGAACCGTTTCTTGCGGCTGGTGAGAATGCGACACAAGTGTAAGGATAAGCTACCTATAAGGTTAAGTTAAATTTTGACAGGTCTGTTGTTCACCCTATCACGAAGCTGCAGAATATCACTAGTGGCTCCCGGCGAATATCGTTCCACCTACTTTTTGTTTAATTTCTCACCTTTCAGACCTTTCCTGGACTACGACAAAATCATCCGGCCGTTCTCGGGTTTTAATCAGACTAATTCATTCATTTTTATTTATATAGATTGTTATTTGATATTCAAATTGACGTTCTGTTTGGATCAGTGACCGTGGGTATCAACCACGGCCTCACAGAAAAACAGCTTTAAGCAGCACCGTGCTGTTTTGCTGCGTGAGTGAGGGTACAGGCCCAATCCGTGGGAAAGGGGGGTATAAAAGTTGGCAGCGTACTTTTGACTCCACTGGTATCACGGGTGTCTATGGGCGGTAGCAATCGCTTACCATCAGGAGATCCGTCTGCTCGTCTTCTAACTATCACATAACGTTTGCCGATCCAGATGCAAATATTCCAGTCTTTTGAAAGATACGGTTGCCAGGTCTAGTATTGATTCTATTTGTCACCTTTGTTAAGAAGGCAAAGGCATGGAAATGACAAAATACATGCGTAAATAAATAACAGCTGGTGATATAATAATAATGTCCTCCAAACCGATATTTCGATCATGGCAGCCAACCATCGGCGATCAGCCATCGACGCAGAACATATTATAGTGCACAAGTTTTTGCGCAGACACAAGTGCACTCTCTATTCCCGTACCCTCTAATTTCGATGTGACACTAGTACTAGTACTGGTACTAGTAGTAGTAGTACGAGGTAGTGGCTTGTGATATACTCAGTGAAAAACAGACCTGAATTTTGCTAGGAAAACAATCAAAAACACTGATAAAAATAGAAAAATCATTACTATTTTGATTTTTAGTTTAGCAAGAGTTTTTGGTAGTTTTAACTAGCAGTTAAAATTTTTATAATGTTTATAAATAAGTTAAATATTTAAATGACTCAGCCATAATAAGGTTTAAATACTTATCTAATTTAGTTATAGGTTATTGACAAAATTAATGACCATTAATTATTATTACAAATATTTTTGTTTTAAGACTAATTTGATCACAAAGGGTGCATCCGGTTTAACAGTATAGCAATAATACATTATTGCAGCATACGATTTTGGGGTAAGACAGGGGCCAGTTAAATAAAAGTGACAAATTGACAACGGCACAAAAGAGAAAATATAGAATGGAAAATGTTACTATACTCTGATTTTAATTATGCGAACTAAACTGACAGAGGCAAACGTCAAGCTTCGATAAATTTTGACTTATTGCATCTGTCCAAAAGTAGCAAAATGTAAGGGAATGTCACATTGACATCTGTCAGTTTGGTGCACATAATAAAAAATCATAGTTTAGGTATACTAAATTCGCTTGAAAAGATTGTTTCAGAAGGCGTGTATACAATATAAATAGTTTTGCTACATTTGCTAAAAATGTATTACCGAATTGACAAACACAAACTTCTTCACCAGACCAGGAATAAAAATTTTCGAACAGAACGCAACGTTACAATGTTTGTGTCACATAGGTACGTCATGCATGTCAAATGTCAATGCTTTTCTTCATCGGAGGTCGTGTCATTTTTTGACGTTTGGTTTTTTAATTACCTTTTTATAAATCAACGTGAGCAAAAGCGTTATTAATTTGTCATGCCGAGTGATGACGACACAGGAGGATTTTTACATTTTATTTCTTTTTCTCCAAAAATATCTGTTTAAAATTCTGAAATTATTTTTCTTTAATTGCCATGATGGGTCTAATCTAGAAATAGTATTGTATCATTTCGGAAAATGTTTTTTTGACGTATTGTCCATTGCGTAGTCGCACGTGGTGAGTGTGACGTCACGTTATAATGCACTAAAGTAAAATGTACGGTTGACGCGTTACCAGAGTAACGGAGCAATACTTTTTTTACTCGTATTTTTTATTTACAACCGAGGTTACGGAGATCAGAATAAAATTATTAAATATTCTCCATTGTTGTATTCACGGTATTTTCGTCATATCTTGATGCACCCTACGATATATTTGACATATAAATGCGTTTAGTTTATATAATCACCTGTAATGTTTAATTCATATTTGTTTACTTTTAAGTTGAGTATTTCATATTTTATTAATGTTACTGTTAAGATTATTTGATTATTAACATCTAGAAAGATATATGAAATAATTAATGTTATATGAGAATCTTTACGGATTAACCAGTTGGTTTTTATAAATGTAAAAAATCTTTTGATTTTTTATTTAACGTTAATAGTTACACCCAGTAAATGATTTTATTGCATTTTTTAATCTATGGTAAAAATGTTCAGTTAAAGTTTAACACTGTTGAAAATTCTTACTTAATGTATAAATTTATATAATAGAATTCAAATATTGGTGCTTATAAGAATAATAATGAATTGCATTGATTATAATAATCTTCCATAATGCTTTGTTTTTATATAACATTGAAACAATATAGACAGTTTATTATAGAGTTCTGTATATAAACGAATAGTTGATTTGTAAAAAATAATAATAGTTGAATTTTTCTTGCATCGACAAGTAGCAAAACTATAATGATAGGGGAAATAAACACTTCGAAGGAAACTGTTGATAATCTTAGATGTGCACAAGACATGTATTAGCTACAACCTCCTATACAAAAAAAAAACATTTTTTTAGAATTTTGGCTCAGCAATAGTATTTGGTTTGGCAGGTCTACTCTTGCGTTACTTAATCATTTCAAGGTTCAGTACCAAGTACAAAGTCTTGTGTTGTTCGACTGTTTATGTGGTAAGACCTTTTATTTCGAGAATGCATTAAGGTTGACATTCATACTCAGCGTAATGGTTTCTTGAGGATTCGAAAAAGTTAAAGTAAAAAGAAGAAGAAGATTTAATTAATACTATTTTTAAAGCAAAAAATGCATTTATGACACTCTTAAAAAGGGGATCGAAATTTCAAACTTAAACTGATGTTTTATGCAAATAAATGAAAGTAAAAAGAAGAAGAAGATATAATTATGAGTATTTTTTAAAGCAAAAAATGCATTTTTGACACTCTTAAAATAAAAAAAGTGGTCCCAGTAGACCTAGAAAACTATGCAATTTGGCAAAAAAGTGGATCGAAATTTCAAACTTAAAGTGATGTTTTATGCAAATAAATGAATTAAATAATTCATTATGATAGGCCTATTTCAATACGTAGATTCAGTTAAATAATGTAAGGGATTTATGTTCACATTACAAAGTATATTCTACTTTTATACATTATTTCTTTATTTAGGTATATATTCTGAAAAAAATAAGAAAAATTGCGCGATATGATGGCTGGAGTATAATTGAGGTATAATATTCAAAATAATGTACATACGGAAGCCTAGGTGACTAGTTTTTCACGGGCAGATCGGTCTACTTGTATCAAGCTGTTATCACAACGGCAGAAAAGTTTCAAGCCTTGGTTCGGCTGTACGTTCACATCTAAGATTACTATTATATTTAAAAGAATAAAATGTATAATTGTTTGGAATGTATAAATGTAAATATTAGCTAAATTAATTATGTAAAGGGGAATAATTATATTATATTTACTAAATGGTCACGTTACGAGAGAATGTTGGGAGGACCAATTGGAGTGAATGAGACGAGAGAAAGACAAGGGTGGAATATTAATAAATACGATTGAAATTTTATAATTTGCTTTTTATTTTATAGAATATACTATACTATATACTGGTTTATACAGTGCGAACTGCTGCCTAGCCCCGTAGACAGTTACTCGGTTATCAAGCGAGCTACGTTTTAGCTCACTCGTGCAAGTTACTTGTAAGTAATGTCCAAACAGTGCAGTCACTCGGCAGGCTGACTTGTACGCTAGCTCGCTCTTTGTAAACCAGTCAAAAGTTATAAGTAGTTCCTGCATATCACAACCTTAATATAATAATGTCCTTAGTATAAACCTTAGTATAATAATGTCCGTCTAACCAATATTTTGGCTATGGCAGCCAATCTCAATGAATAGCCATCGGACAAGTGAGTGCGCAGCCACAAGTGCACTCTACCATCTCTACCATACCATAATATAGCGATTGAACACCAGTGTGATACTACTGTGGAGAGGGAACAGGCGCAGGATGACCAACGATTTAACGCATTTTCTGAGGTTTTGTATAAAAGGTCATACTTCTAGACTTTGGACTGACACTGAGAAAATTTAACAGATATACTCAGATAAACCCGAGGATCGAACCCGGGACCTCAAAAGCTGTCGACGGTTAAAGTGCGCGATCTATTAAGGCAGTCATCAACCTTATATACCTACATTGACAGGACATGACAATGAAACAGTTAAGGTACTTACTAAAAATATATCTTCTTTAATCAAGAGGCGACAAACGAGCAACCGGCTCACCTAATGGTAAGTTATCAACGCCACTTATCACTATATAATAATCTGCTAAGATCTTCTTTTGAAGGTCCCTAAGTTGTAGCCCTCGGAAAATACTTGTACTTCTGTAGCGAAGCTTCTGTTTCACAAAATATATTTGTTAGATAATATTTATAAAAGACGCTAATTTCAAGAAAACTAATATTCAATTACTTCAATTACTAACATTTTAGATTTAAGGAAAACATTTTTCTAAGGAAAACATTATGTAATTTAGCTAATTGGTTTTCTTTAAAACACAAAAACTTTTCTATAACGAGACCATTCTCAAACGAATATTACTCCAGTTTTTTACCTAATTGGCTTTCACAATAATGAGTTTACAGAGCGCTCTTGGAATTTTGAAGTTCCCAATAAGAGTTCTTACCTAAATAAATATAAAAAGCAATTTTTCAAGCAGTATTAAGTGTACATATTTGTAATTTTGGGCTGATTTGACCAATCTGTATCCGAGAATAAAACTATGGTATCATGTTCATTCGTCCACATACAGATAGAATAAGTAGTTTAGTAATGGAAACGGGTTAACTAAGCCCGGGTTAATGCGTGCCCTGAATGCGTGCTACGGATGCGAACGTACGAAGAATTGCTGTAAAAAAAGTAAAATATTGAATAACTGATTGAGTCATCTCAGCTACCTAGTGTTCTGTACACCGCGACTTCGATTGGTGAAACGGATCCGACAGGTTTTTTCAATGACTCTTACGCACGGTGCTACGCGCTATGTTACACATGGTATGTATCAAACCGTTACTTTCGAATACATTTCATTACTCCCATGAGTCGCATGTTTGGTACATAAACTTTTTCATTCAGTTCAGTACCACAATGCAACAACGTTATTTGGGCCGGTGGCAAAAAGTGGAACTACAAATTTACCCATAGATATTTTGACATAATCTATACTTGCGTCAATCAAGGGTTGCGGGTTCGATCCCCGCACAGTGCAAATATTAGTGTGCATAAACATGTTAATTTGTATTAGTCTGGGTGTTTCTATGTATTATAAGTACATATTTACAAAAGAAAAGTATTAAATGTATACTGTGTGTGTGTGCGTGTGTGTGTGTGTGTGTGTGTATACTGTGGAACCAGCTGTCATCCGTGATGTTTCCGAACAGATACGACTTGGTGACCTTCAAGAAAAGGGTGTACTCCTTTTTTAAGAGCCGGCAACGCATATGTGATACTTCAGGTGTTGCAGATGTCCATGGGCGAAAAAAAAAATTAAATGTATATATTTGTAATTCCGCTGTTGATTCTGATATCCGTAACACAGTTGCTTGAGCTAACTATCTCGGAGTCAGATCAATGTATGTGATGTTGTGAAATATTTATTTACTTATTTGTTCATGATTAGTGTCACCATTACCGGAAGAGATAAGTTTTCTTAAACAATATTGTTACTTTTTCTCTTTCCCCGATTGGCCCGTTTATATCTAAGTACCAACATAATCGATTTCTAATGTATTTCTATATTATTGAGACATAATTTCAATATATGTTCAATAAATAGTGGTGAGTTGATTGATAATTTATTATTAAGATTTTTTTTGTGATAGGTGGCAGACGAGCAGACGGATCGCCTATGGTTAGCGATTGCCGCCGCCCATAGACACCAGCGACACCAGTGGAGTCACAAGTGCGCTGCCAACCTTCAACCCCTCTTTCCCCCGTAACACAGCACAGTGCTATTTTACGCTGGTTTTCTGTGAGGCCGTGGTAGCATTTCGGTCGTGCCTATTCCTTCCGAAGTGTGGCTCTCCCGCCCGCAAGTATGTGATGTTTATATAATCGTATGTCACAAATATTCTACAAATTACGGATGCTGCGACGCCGCGACGTCTTACTGTATGTGTACATACGCATACGCAATATTCGATTCGTTAGGTACAGTATCAAAAGTAACGAGTAACGATAGGAAAGTAACGAGTACAAAATTTCATAGTAACGAACACATAAGGGTATGTTTTTTTTCGTTACTTTTACACCTCTATTTAGGTACTCAAGTCGGATAGTATTTTAATTAATGTGATAGGTAGTTCCGGTTATGTTTCCGGAGCTCCGTAACTTCCGTGTTACGAATACATAGCTAAATAAAGAACAACAGAATCAGAAATCCGTGTCCGCATTTAGCTGTTCTAATTGCATGCCTGTTTCGGGCAATAAAAATGGTAATAAAAATATTTTTCCTCATTACACAGCTTATAGAGTTCGAGCCACAATACAGAGAGGAAGCAGTAACTTCCATGGTTGACTATGAATTCTGAAAAAAGAGCAGACATAACTAACTAACTAGGTTGGCGCTGCGACCCAAAGTGAGCCTTGGCCTCCGATAATAAGAGTCTCCATCTAGGCCAACAAGTGGGTCTGAAAATGAACATGGACAAGACGAAAATCATGTCGAATTCCCATGTCGTACCCACTCTTGTGAAGGTTGGAAGCTCTACACTGGAAGTTGTAGACGAGTACATCTACCTCGGACAAAAAGTCCAGCTTGGTAAGTCCAACTTCCAGAAAGAGGCCGATCGACGAATCCAACTCGGCTGGGCAGCGTTCGGGAAGCTACGCAGCATATTTTCGGCCCACCTACCGCAGTGTCTCAAGACGAAAGTCTTCAATGCGTGTGTGTTGCCAGTGATGACATACGGAACCGAAACATGGCCGCTTACAATGTGCCGATTAAGGAGGCTCAAAGTCACCCAGAGAGCAATGGAGAGAGCTATGCTCGGAGTCTCCCTGCGCGATCGTATCAGAAATGATGAGATCCGCAGGAGAACAAAGGTTACAGACATAGCCCAAAGGATTGCATGCCTCAAGTGGCAATGGGCAGGGCACATAGCGAGGAGAACAGACGGCCGTTGGGGCAGAAAGGTCCTGGAGTGGAGGCCACGCACAGGAAGTCGCAGCCGTGGCAGGCCCACCACAAGGTGGACCGACGATCTGGTGAAGATCGCGGGAATTCATTGGATGCGGGTGGCACAGGACCGATCTGTGTGGAGAACATTGGGGGAGGCCTATGTCCAGCAGTGGACGTCTATTGGCTGAAATGATGATCTAGGCCGGTCCTGCGCCACCTCCTGCCAGTCATCCTCAGTCAGCGGCGGCTAAAACAGTCGGCGAAACTAAAGCACATCGACTTCGCTGGCTCCGCAACCTCGAGAGAACGGGAGAGGATCGTGCAGTAAAAAGAGAGTACCTGGGACGGCCAAATGGCCGTCCAAGGTACCGATGGAAAGACGAGCAGACATAAAGAGGTGGGGATTTAAAGTCTTCTTCTTAGTGTTTGATTCCCAATTTGATCCAAAGCTGTCGCCTTTAGGTTCGATCCCCGCATAGTACAAATATTTATGTAAAGATAAGATAAAAAATCTATATTCAATTTAGGTCCACACGGAACACTTATGAATGTCAAAATAGGTGCATAATATCTACCGTTGGTTCGGAATGTCGATTCTATACTGAGAAGAACCCAGCAAGAAACTCAGTAGTTACTCTTTTCAAATATTGATGATGTTACAGAGTTTTTTTTTTTATTTTATGCTAAAGGCGACAAACGAGCAAGCGAGTCACCTGATGGAAAACAATCATCGCCGCCCATTAACATCCGCGAAATCAGAGAATTCAATTTCAATTGAGAAGAGAAAAAAAATACAATTATGAAAGTTAATAGACTACTATGAATAACAACTCAAATGATTAATCAATTAACATGACCAAGAAACCTTGTCATTTAAATAGTCTTGTACACTATAGTAACCTTTCTTCATTAGGCATGTTTTAATATGAAACTTAAACTTATCCAGTAATAAGTTAATGACATTTTGTGGTAGCTAATTAAATATTATAATACTTAAGCCAACAAATGAATTACCGATTTATAAAGTCTGAGGACCAGGACCGTGTAGCCGTGTGGTCACAGAGTAGAATAGGCCACCCTCACTCTTACCGAAGTGTCGTAAAAGGCGACTAAGGTAAAGCTGCTGGCATGATCATCATCACCCAGAGAAGGAAAACTCTGCATTTATATCAAAACCCTCGCCAACCCGTCTGCCAAGCGTGGTGAGTATGGCAATTACCCCTCATGTGATTGAGGGCGGCCCATACCCCAGCAGTGGGGACTTAAATGGGCTGATGATGATGATGAATTTACAAAAGAAAAGTAATTTACGTATACATTAGTAATCCTACTGTTGATTCTGATATCCGTAACACAGGTGCTTAAGCTATCTATCTCACCTATCTCAGATAAATGTATGTGATGTTATGAACTGTTTATTATTTATTTATTTGAGCTCAACGCACGCTTAAACCATGATTTATGATTGTTTATGTGATAAATGACAAACGAGCAGACGGATCACCTGATGGTAAGAGATTGCCGCCGCCCATGGACACCCACGAAACCAGTGGATTTGGGGAATATGGTCATTACCATGAATTTAAAACATCATGAGGTAAAAGTATTTATGTACTTTTCATTTATATTATCAATGTGGCAAACGAAAAAGTGGGAGAGCCATGCTTCGGCATGAATGGGCCGTCTCGACCGGAGTGATACCACGGCTTCACAGAAAACGAAAACAAAAAAGTGAAGCAGCACTGTGCTGTGTTTGGCTGCGTGAGTGAGGGCACCGGGGTCTCGATCCAGGAGTAAGGAGGGTTTAAAGGTTGGCAGCGCATTTGTGACTTTACTGGTGTTGCGGGTGTCCATTTATGGATACTTTTAAGTATCAGTCTCTATACTGTCCCGCCGCAGGGCAAAGACCTCAATCATAGAAATCTATGTAACCTACTGCCGATTCCGCACTGTGTGTCAGCAAACAATAAATCATATTTACATCGGGTCTGTAATTAGGTTATTTTTGCAGCAATTCATCAATCCATTAGAACGCCCATGTTGAATGGCTGAATAAACGGTTCGAGGCAAAATACTGGGGCGCTCTACACTGGTAGGTAATATCGGTCACAAGGAATAGAAATAGAAAACCTATTTTTTTGTAGCTGATAGGTGGCAGAAGAGCAGAGGAATTGCGTTGCCAACCCTTAAAACCCCACTTTCCCTAAGATTGGGCCTTACGCACAGAAACGGCACTGACGCTGCTTCACGCCGGTTTTCAGTGATATTGGTCTTTATTGGGAGCGGCAATCGCTTACCATCAGGTGATCCGTCTGTTCGTCTGCCACCTATCACATAAAAAAAATAGAACGTCCAACATTTATAAAGTCAAAAAAGGTTTCTTTTTTTTATAATGGCATTGGCATTATTGGCTCTCCTCACCCTGATGGTAAGCAAGAGAAGAGCCCAAGTTCTAATTACAACGGAAGCGATGTCAAGGCATCACCTCCGTTGGCACCGCCCATACTGACCCGCGAGATGCTTCTTCACGCTTCGTTTGAAGGAATCCATATTGTAGGAAGGGGGAAATACATACGCCGGCAACGAGTTTCATTTCTCGATGGTGCGGCAGAAATGAGAACTGCCATATTTTTTAGTCCGTGATTGGATGTTTTCCACTGTGAAGCGGTGACAGCGTTGTCTGGCGAGTATAGTTCTGTGATGGAATAGGGCAGGTGGGATGAGGGACAAAAGCTCTTCAGAGCATTCACCGTGGTATAGACGGTATAAGACGCTAAGCGACCCGATGTCTCTTCTTAGTTGAAGAGGTTCAAGGGAATTGGTGACCTCTTCGTCACCGATAATACGTACAGCCCGTCGCTGCAATCTATCGAGAGCATCCATGAGGTATTTAGCGGAGCCATCATGCGAGCAGTACTCCACGCATGCCCGGACTTGAGTTTTATATAAAAGAGAGAGTTGGTCCGGCATGAAGAACCTGCGCACTCTGTTCAGGATCCCCAATTTTTTAGATGCTGTCGAGATGTGGCTCTCAGCTCAGGTAGGCGTTGTCAGGCGGTTGTCTCACCCACTCAACCTGTATGGATCCGATTAGGATCCCCCCGACCATCGAACAACGTTGATCTGATTTTGGTACCAATATTTAAAGAAAACCGTGTGAGTTTCATGGGCATCAATGAGATATACAGTTTGTTGTGTGCTATAGGTGTCATAATTCACCAGATCGAATTTGACACGCAAGTAATTCGATTATAACCACATTGCAGGAGCCCAATTCTCGTGCTCGTGACATTTTGAAAAAATGGCGGATGTCACATGAAATCCACACAAAAAAACTATGTTTTAGTGATATAACATTATGTCGTATGATGATAAGTGTAACCAGCACGAGAATTGAGTCCCTGGAGCCCAATTCTCGTGCTCGTGACATTTTGAAAACATGGCGGATGTCACATGAAATCCACACAAAAAAACTATGTTTTAGTGATAAACATATGTCGTATGATGATAAGTGTAACCAGCCCGAGAATCGAGTCCCTAGAGCCCAATTCTCGTGCTCGTGACATTTTGAAAACATGGCGGATATCACCTGAAAACCATATAAAAAACTATGTTTTAGTGATATATGTCGTATAAAAATAAATGTCACGAGCACGAGAATTGGGCTCCTGGAGTTTATTTATTTAAACTTTATTGTAGAAAATTTGATACAATAATACCAAGAGAACTAAATAAGAATACTTAATGCCAAGAAGCATTCTCTACCAGTAAACCGCACATTACATTTAACTTACAACATTTTCTGTAACTCCGATCGCACGACACAAGCTTGCGCGGGGGCGATTCTTATGATTTATATGTTCTTTGGTGAAAAATGATCCAGAATTCAGGAAATGACTGCAGTCTGACCTTCGCAACCGTTAGACAGGGGAACCAGATCAACTGGTCCAGAATCATTTTACATATTATCAATTTTGAGAAACTCTCCGAGACGTGCAGGTTTTCTCACGATGTTTTCCCCTCACTGCTGATGGTAGAAATGTGCACATGTATTGAAAAATTCAGAGATGCATGCTCGGATTCGAACCACGACCCACGTATCAAAGCGCGTTATTATCCACAGAGCTACCATCGCTGTCCCGTAACAGGGTAGAAAATAATTTTGACCGTGGGAGAGCTACGCTTCGGTATGAATGGGCTGGATACCACAGCCTCACAGAAAACCGGCGTGAAGCAGCACTATGCTCTTTCGCTGCGTGAGTGAGGGTACCGGAGGTCCAATCCGGGGAAAAGGGGGTTTAAAGGTTGGCAGCGCTCTTGTGTCTCTACAAATGTCGCGGATGTCTATAGGCGGCGGCAATCGCATACCATCAGGCAATCCGTCTACTCGTTTACCACCTATCATCATCATCATCATTTCAGCACACATCCACCCACTACTGAGTATGGCCTCTTCTTTATCTTGCCACTCCCTTCTATGCCCTGCCAGCCTTCATCATCATCATCATCAGCCCATTTAAGTCCCCACTGCTGGGGCACGGGCCTTCCTTAATCACATGAGGGGTAATTGCCATACTCACCACGCTTGGCAGACGGGTTGGCGAGGGTTTTGATATAAATGCAGAGTTTTCCTTCTCTGAGTGCTGATGATCATGCCAGCAGCTTTACCTTAGACGCCTTTTACGACACCTCGGTAAGAGTGAGGGTGGCCTATTCTACTCTGCCGGAGACCACACTTACTGCCAGCCTTACCTATCACATAAAAAATAACTTAGTGCTTTTACGAGTGTTACTAAAAGCACAGAGGTCAACCATTTTACTCTAAAAGAACTTCGTCACTTCACAAAAGATCTTTACACAGGATTCTGTCAAGCGTGAACATTTAAAACATTAAATAATGGATCTAAGGAAAGCATAAATCAAATGAAGCATAAAAAGGTGCGATTATATCAACTGAGGGACATTTGTGGGACACTAGCGAAGGGTGAAGACAAATTTGGGTCAACGTTAATTTTCGGGACGTTTTGTGTTCCAGAATGGGATTAAATTAGTTACCTAAAGCTTTTTGTTCTGGTCTGGGTTCTAGGAATTCCAGTTTAGGAATGTCTATTATTATATCCGTTTTATGTTGCGAGACGTCGCGTTAACATAGCGTACCATATATGGGACAAGACCTCAAATTAAAATAGAAATAGAACATTTGTGGACAATGCGACAATATATTTGATTTAATTGAACAATGCAATGTTTTGTATTTGTTTTTTTATATAATAGGAGGCAGACGAGCATACGGATCGCATGATGGTAAGCAATTGCCGCCGCCCATAGACACCCGTGACAACAGTGTAGTCACAACTGCGCTGCCAACCTTTAACCTTAAAACCCCCTTTTCCCCCGGGACTCTCACTCACGCAGGGAAACACAGCACAGCGCTGCTTCAAGCCGGTTTTCTGTGAGGCCTGTGGTATTATTCCCAGCAGGGCCATCATGCCAAAGCGGGGCTCTCCCACGGTGAGATGAGAACACATGTTTACATGATTCACGATGTGTCGTTAAACATTTACAGCTTAAGGTGACGGGTAGGGCACAATAGCGACGCCAAACGATTTTGATTTTTAGCTACAAAAGATCTTTTTTAAAAAAATTCGGAGTTACAATTTCCCGGAAAACACTTATACGCCAAAAGTGGCCGCTTTTGGCGTGAATTTCGCGTACAAAAATGGACCCAATATTTGTGCATGATAATTTAATATATAGTATAAGTGTTTGCCGAGAGATTGGAGCCGAGAGAACCCCGAAATGGTTTAAAATAGATCTCGTTCAGTAGCTACAAATTAAAATATATTGGCGTCGCTAGTGTGCCGTACCGGTCACCTTAACCATTCCTTCTACTAACCATTTTAAGAACATTAATTTTTATATGACTTTTGGGAATTCTCATAAAAAAATCAACTATCCATACAAAGTCTGCTACGTTATATTTAGTCCGCCTCCGCCTCCTCTATAAGGGTTGGAAATTCGATCCCTTCAACGTACAGTCAAAAGTTGATGCTCACTTTTCGCAGTTAGTGACTCTTATGCTCCTCGGAATAAAAACTACAAACTGCGAAATACTGTACAAACATTTGTGTGCATGATCATGTCTGCTTGTAATGGCCTGGGTGTTTCCTATCTATTAATATATATGTATTTACATAAGTGTCGTCCCCAGGCAGAGTAGAATAGGCCACCCTCACTCTAACCGAGGTGTCGTAAAAGGCGACTAAGGTGAAGCTGCTGGCATGATCATCAGCACCCAGAGAAGGAAAACTCTGCATTTATATAAAAACTCTCGCCAACCCGTCTGCCAAGCGTGGTGAGTATGGCAATTACCCCTCATGTGATTGAGGAAGGCCCGTGCCCCAGCAGTGGGGACTTAAATGGGCTGACGATGATGATGAATGATTTACATAAGAAAAGTATTTTAAGTACATATTTGTAATGCCGCTGTTGGTTCTGATTGCGTAACACAGGTGCTTGAGCTACCTATCTCGGAGTCATATCTATGTATGTGATGTTGTGAAATATATTTATTTAGTTTATTAGCCCTCCGGTACCCTCACTTACTCTGGGAAACACAGCGCAGGCTCTGCTTCACGCTGGTGTTCTGTGAGGCTGTGGTATCATTCAGATCATGCCGGCCCATGCATGCCGAAGCGTGACATTCCTACAAAGTGTTATATTTTAGTAAAACCGTGGGAGTAGTTAGTTTCATTTTATTAAAGTATCCCTATCAAATTTGCTTTCTGTATTCGCGATCTCCCGTTACGGCACAAATTTATTTGTTTGGTTGAAACGAGAATGCATATAAGGTTGCATTTACCCATGAGCTCATCTGCATAATTGATCGATGGTTGAAATACATCGCTGCACATGCATTCAGTATTCATGTTTTGAATGATACCGCAAATACATTTCTAATTTTGTCCCAGAAGACTTTATTGATAAATTGAATGTTAAATTACGAATTGCATTACATTTGAATATGCAATATACTGCATTAATTTATTGAACACATACACACAATATATAAATAGAAATCGCTTCTTCTAGTCTCAACGACCGTGGGAGAGACACTTTTCGGCATGAATGAGCTGGCTTGACCGGGCTGATACCACGGCCTCACAGAAAACCGGCTGCTTCAGCAGCACTGTGCTGTGTTTCGCTCCTTGAGTGAGGGTACTGGAGGAAAAATATGGGGGAAAGACGGTTTTAACACATTGACTGCCACACAAATAAACATTTATTGTTTGTAAGTCACCGGTGTCTCCCATGGCGCTCAAAACCTTAAAGGTTGGCAGCGCACTTGTGCCCCCACTAGTGTCGTGGGCGTCTATGCTTACCAATAGGCGATCTGTCTGTTCGTCTGCCATCTATCACATAAAAAAGACATAACGCAGGCTGCCTATAATGCGTGCTCGGCGTGAGCCAACTCAGTTTTTACGGGACGTGTGTCACGATACGATACGATACGATATGCCGCCAGAGACACGATAGGATATGCCGCTTGGAGCGTAGGTCAACCTACTCTTTGAAATCAACGTCATCTAGAACTAGATTTTTGATCTCACAACAACACAGTCTGTGAAATCTTTAAAATTTCGAAATAACTCAAGAGTCCACATTCTTTTTTAATATTTATTAGGTCTGCCATCATTATAACATCACAGCGTGCATGTTAAAAATTAATAAATATCTAAAGATTGGAATGTAACATCAACTACATGCAAACACAGCATGAGTACGTAAATGACAACATTTGGTCCAATGTCCACTGTTTTATGAAAAAATCTTTGGAACTATTCTGATGATTCATCATCATCAGCCCATTTAAGTCCCCACTGCTGGGGCACGGGCCTCCCTCAATCACATGAGGGGTAGTTGCCATACTCACCACGCTTGGCAGACGGGTTGGCGAGGGTTTTGATATTAATGCAGAGTTTTCCTTCTCTGGGTGCTGATGATCATGCCAGCAGCTTTACCTTAGTCGCCTTTTACGACACCTCGGTAAGAGTGAGGATGGCCTATTCTACTCTGCCGGGACCACACGGCAAAAATTCTGATTCTGATGATTAGACAATAGCTATTCGGATACGGAACTGTAGAACCCGTTCTACATAGCCGTTGAGTATTGGTCGTTTTCCTCTAGATGGCGCTAGCACTGACTAGTCGACTGATGCCTTTATCTCAGTATATAAGTTATTCTATGCTAATCGTTCGTTGCTTCCACTTTATTATGAACAAAATTACACAAAATTTTGCCAAAATTCTCTTTTATCGCTCTTTTCATTATTTTAAACAGTCCAAATTAATACCCCAGTACAAATCACGTAATCCTGGCCATGCTTAAAAATTTAATAAACCCTTTTTATTCTTGACGTAGCCATTTTTCCTATCTTTTTAAAGCTCGTAAAGTTTTAATATCGCAAAATTTAAATAATGAAGTAAAATTTTAAGTACTTTTTCGCGCATTTTTGAGGAAACTTCGTAAGCAATTTTTATGCTAATAAAAAGGAGTGTGGCTTTAAAATTGTATGTTAGTGAGTTTTTCATGGCCGTGTGGTCCCGGAAAAGTAGAATAGGCCACCCTCACTCTTACCAGGGTGTCGTAAAAGGCGACTAAGGTAAAGCTGCTGGCATGATCATTAGCACCCAGAGAAGTTAAAACTCTGCATTTCAAACCCCTCGCCAACCCGTCTGCCAAGCGTGGTGAGTATGGCAATTACCCCTCATGTGATTGAGGGAGGCCCGTGCCCCATCAGTGGGGACTTAAATGGGCTGATGATGATATATATCCCAACCGATTACGGTTACGGCGGCCAATCTCAACGACCATCACGTACGCAGGATATATTATAGTGCTCAAGTGTGTGCGCAAATACAAGTGAACTTTCTAGTTGACATTTTATAGCAATATTTTGCAATTTATTCTCAAGTAAATAACACACCCTGACACTGTCCCGCCTGAACACGAGATGAAATTTTTAAGTGTGTTATTTACTTAAGTGCACTCTCTATTCCCTTACCCTCATATCCCGATGGGACGCTACTGTGACACGACCGGAGATGGATCGGGCGGAACAACAGCTTAACGTGCTTTCCAAGGCACGGGGGTACAAGACCGCCAACTTCCAGACTCCGGGCTGCCACTAAGAATTTCTTACCGAAAACTTAGGTAAATTTTTTTGGCCCGACTCGGGGATTGAACCCGGGACCTCTTGCGCCGCCGTCGCTTTATATTGCGACCCACTAACCACTGCGCCACCGAGGCAGTCAATTCGATAAGATATGAGCGGAGCGCCGAGCCGTCTCCAACGGCTGCAGTAGAGGTTCGTTCAATGTCGCTGTCGATATGCTCACACCGACTGCTGACTGGCCTCCCCTACGGAGAGTTTTATCGTCTCGTCTCTCTCCTTGTCCTGCGTAGCATCAGCGCATGGATCCTGTTCGCGGAGGCCCTCTGATGCCTATTTCTTCGACATTAATCCTCACAGAAAGAGGCAAAATCCGCGAAGGCCTGTTCACTTGCTATTAAAGCGCGAGCAATGCATATGGACGCCCTGTTGGTCTAGTGGTTTAAGTACCGGGCCGTGATCTCAGGGTCCTGGGTTCGATTCCCGGGTCGAGCGAAAATTATGTTTCGAATTTTTCGCACATAGCTCGGGTTTGTGATCACCAATCCGCAATTGGCAAGCGTGGTGATTAAGCCTAATCCCATCATAGTAGCGATAACTTTATTTCTATGATTAAGGCCTTTGCCCTGCAGTGGGACAGTTCATAGGCTGATGAAAAAAAAAATGCTTATGAGGACCTAATTTAAGCGGTCCACGCAGTTGATACGAACCGATCTTCCGTTATTTCTATTATACTAATGGCCATGTGGTCCCCGGCAGAGTAGAATAGGCCACCCTCACTCTTACCGAGGTGTCGTAAAAGGCGACTAAGGTAAAGCTGCTGGCATGATCATCAGCACCCAGAGAAGGAAAACTCTGCATTTATATCAAAACCCTCGCCAACTCGTCTGCCAAGCGTGGTGAGTATGGCAATTGCCCCTCATGTGATTGAGGGAGGCCCGTGCCCCAGCAGTGGGAACTTAAATGGGCTGATGATGATGATTATACAAAAATGTAGGGTTTGTTTTGTAACTAACTTCACGACAACTTCCCAATATCTACACTTCATTAGCAGAACACCCAACATTTCCTCAAACTCCAAATTTGTCCTAAGCAACGTTTCTGAACTTCTCGTAAAACTGGGGTGAATTATAAAGTGGTTTACATCCTTTAAACTGCGCCTTGCTTTAATTAGCTGTTCGTCAGGAGTTCATGATAAATATGTATGGATTGAAATGGCGGGTTGATCTTGAGAAGGTCATTCGTTATTAAGGAAGCGGAAAACGGAAATCACTTTGTTAGTTTACATATTAGCTTTTAATTTCCAGTTGCGTCCAAAGTTTCGGACTTTTCCGCCTCAACGGCCGTCTGTTCTCCTCGCTATGTGCCCTGCCCATTGCCACTTGAGGCATACAATCCTGTGGGCTATATCTGTGAGTGTGTGAAGGTCACGTACAGGAAGTCGCAGCCGTGGCAGGCCTCCTACAAGGTGGACCGACGATCTGGTGAAGATAGCGGGAATCCATTGGATGCGGGCGATTGGATTAGGCCAGCGTCCACTGCTGGCCTAATCTATTGGCTGAAATGATGATAATGAAGCTACGGAGCCCGGAGTACGCTTGGACTTTGAAGAATTTGTAAGTGTAGTAATTATAATAAAGCGATTTAAAAAGGGGAATCTAAAGCATGGTTACACGTTTCTGAAATTAATAATAAAAATAATACTATAATAATAATAGTAAATAAAATTGTATATGTGTTTATAAATACCATCATCATCATCATCAGCCCATTTAAGTCCCCACTGCTGGGGCACGGGTCTCCCTCAATCACATGAGGGGTAATTGCCATACTCACCACGCTTGGCAGACGGGTTGGCGAGGGTTTTGATATAAATGCAGACTTTTCCTTCTCTGGGTGCTGATGATCATGCCAGCAGCTTTACCTTAGTCGCCTTTTACGACACCTCGGTAAGAGTGAGTTATAAATACAATAAGAGTTAAATATGTATAATTATCTAATAGGGTTTATACCGTATAATTATATTAATTAAATCAAAATAAACAATAAAAAAAATAAACACCTTTATTTGTTTTATACGATTGTATTGTTTTAACACTGCTATTGTGTCTCGAGTGAGTTGTCTAGTGACAACTCGCTTTGACCTAATAGAGTCTTAAAACCGGCGATTGCTTTTAGAGTGATATCCGCTGAATCCTTAGGACAATGAAACTTAAAAACACCGGCGTTTTATTGAGTAACTGTGACTTTGACTTTGACTATTGACTACCTACTTATTCTCAATAAGTTAATTGTGTTTATTTGTGGGCATGGACATGTCTGTTTGTATTGGTCTGGGTGTTTTCTATGTAGGTATTATATAAATTAAATTTAAATTAAATTAATTCTCACAACATCTCATACGTTGACCTGATTCCGTACTAAGTAGCTTAAGCACTTGTGTTACAGATATCAGACAACAGAGGAACACAAATATATACTTAAATACATATATTACTCCCAGACACCGAACAAACACAAGTGTTCATCGCACGAATGTTAGTCCAGGGTGGGGATCGAACCCACGACCTTTGGCGTAAGAAGCAGGGTCAGTATGTATTTACAACAAAAAAGTATTATATGTTTGTAATCCCACTGTTGATTCTGATATCCGTAACATAGGTGCTTGAGCTACCTATCTCGGAGTCAGATCAATGTATGTGACGTTGTGAAAAAATTAATTTATTTATAATTTATAATTGACATTGGCAAATTATCTTCGAGGCAAATAAAAAAAAAGATTATATATTTTTTATTAGCTAGCGTTTGAGTTCTCTTTTACAGGGTAAGTTAAGGCTTTTTAAGTGAGCGGGTAAATGGTTGAAGATTTATGATACATATAACTGATTGTGTGGTCCTTCGGGATTTATCCTAAATAGTTTTGCTTGTTTTCAGAACATTCCGATTTACGGTTAAGGGGTTCCCGACTTGTGTAGAGTACCTATTTTACGCTTGTTAGCGTGTCTTAATTGCTGTTGGTATTTCCATACGACTCGGCAGCATTTACATGTTTGCTTAAAGAGTTACTTATTAGCAGACTGGGAATCTCTTCTTTTTCACCGTTCTATTTAGAACTAAAAACTTTGACAGCTCCTATCTCTTCCGTATCGTAAAGAATTGGACTCATTGTATGTGCATGTGTTTCCGCCGTCCTACAATATGGATAAAAATAATTTTGCATCGCGCACAAAAAAACAGTTTTCTTACATACAGTTTTATGAGATGGGGGGCAGACGAACAGACGGATCACATTTAACGATATACCTTCACTAGTCTAAGCTTAAATAGATCCGGTTTAGTAGGTAAGTAACAGTTTAAACCAATAGACGTCGCTAGTGTGTCATACCCTTCGCTTTAAGACAACTGTCCATATTCATCGCTTATTTATTTTGAGCAATTGCAAGCACAGTAAGCGATTGCCGCCGCCCATTGACACCCGCGACACCAGTGGAGTCAAAAATGCGCTGCCTTTAATGGGGCGGGTTTTCGATTAAAAGTAGTGAAGTGTAGAAGTAGTGAAGCTTATTTCACTGGCAAGGTAAACTAAAATTAATAAAAGAAGCAAAGTTTTTCTAAAGCCTCACAGAAAACCGCCGCAGGCGCTGTGTTTCGCTGCGTGAGTGAGGGTATCGGAGGCCCGATCCATGGGAAGGGTAAGCATCACGCTTGTGACACCACTGGTGTTGTAGGTGTCCATGGGCAGCGGTAATCGCTTACCATCAGGTGATCCGTCGGCTCGTCTGCCACCTATATCATAAAAAAAAAGCAAAGTTTCAATCCTAAATGTCATGCTGTGGTAAATTTTCTTAGAAGTTAAAAATCACGATGTATAACAAAGTACTACAATCCGCAAAAGAAAATGGTGTCTTAATTCTTCTAAGAAAGTCGCAACGAACTTCACGGACTATTAGTTCCTTATAATTAAGTTTAAAACGGAAATAATTTTAGCTGAGATTCGGTAAAGGGAAAATTTGGCTTCTAAAACATGGGTTCCGTTTTTGCATTTGCATTTTTTTTATTCTCTATTCCTCTGAGACCTGGTGCTTGTATCGTAAGCACATACGCACACTGGACAGATTCCATCTGAAACGCCTCCGTGAAAGAATGAATATCAAATGGTCAGGTCGAGTACGCAACATGACTGTACTGGAGATGGCTAATGTTTGTGGCTTGGAGGCATATTTGATGCGATGCCAGTTGTGTTGGTGCGGACACCTGTCGCGCATGTTCGAAGAGAGGAAGGCGAAGCGCATCTTCTTTTCTGAACTCGAGCTCAGTAAGCGGAAACGCGGTGGCCAGTTCTAACGCTTTAAAGACGTTCAGAAAAGACATATAAAGAGATGTAACATTGAACCTTCCTCTTGGGAGACTATTGCTGCGAATCGGCCTGAATGGAGAAAGCAAATCCAATCCAAAGTTTACCACTTTGAGGAAGATAGGAGGCGAGAGTTAAACCTCAAACGGGATCTATGTAAAAGTAAACCGCCTCCCAATATTGTTTATCACTATGAAAACAATGTGTAGCCGTGTGGTCCCCGGCAGAGTAGAATAGGCCACCCTCACTATTACCGAGGTGTCGTAAAAGGCGACTAAGGTAAAGCTGCTGGCATGATCATCAGCACCCAGAGAAGGAAAACTCTGCATTTATATCAAAACCCTCGCCAACCCGTCTGCCAAGCGTGGTGAGTATGGCAATTACCCCTCATGTGATTGAGGGAGGCCCGTGCCCCAGCAGTGGGGACTTAAATGGGCTGATGATGATGATGAAAACAATATCCTAACCTATAAAGGTACATAAGCCACATTAGGGCCAAACACCTGAGCCCTTAGTAGTCACCGTAGCCGAAATCGGCCAGGGAAAGATGATGATTTTTTTTATTATAAAGTCGATAAAAGAGCTATCGGGTCACCTGATGAAAAGTAATCAACGCCGCCCATGAACATCCGCGAAATCAAAGATATCGCTAATGTGTTGGCGGCCTTTTTAATAAAGAGTAGGTACGCTCTTCTCTCGAAGGTCGGGAAATATTTTTGCAGCCATACCGTCCCACAGAACTGCGGTACAGTACAAAACTTAGATGTTGAAATTGCGAAAATCACGGCCAAGTTCGTTAGACATATATTTATTTTATTACTATTAAAATTTAGAACTTATGTTTTATGACAATATGACGATTTCTACCAAAATTTCTATTTGGAAGAAATCAGCAAGGAACTCAGTAGTAATTCTAATTTATTACACGTTTATTTTTTCTTATACTAAGGAGCTTACTTCATAATTTCATGGATTTTTGTGACTTCATGCTGATAAATTTTATATGTGCTTGTGTTTTAGTCAAGCATTTCAAATTAATCAACAACCAAGGAGACGTTCCAATTTTCCCAAAAAGATAAAAATTTAATTCAATCGTCGTGTTTGTAACAACGTATAGAACTTCAAGTAGGAACTCAAAAAAGATTTTCTTTTACGAATGGGAAGAATTGGATGGTTCCGTCTGAACGTCTGCCACCTATCACATAAAAAATGGCATATTTTCATCGCCTGATGGAAAGCGATTGCAGCCACCCATGGACACCCGCGATACTAGTGGAGTCACAAGTGCGCTGCCAACCTTTAAATCCCTTTTCCCCTGAATTGGGAACTCACGCTCACTCACGTAGCGAAACACAGCACAGTGCTGCTTCACGTCGGTTTTCTGTATCTTCATGCCGAAGCGTGGCTCTCCCAAGATTGGTGTCGGTTATTGGCGGTTAGATATACCTCTGAGTATATTTTTGGAGAATATACCAGTTTTATATGTATTTTACAGCTCCCTCCTTCTCTGCACACATATACGACTCATAAGTGACCAACATTTACAGCATAATAACGTTAATTTTTAGGGTTCCGTCGCCAAATGGCAAAAAAACGATTATAGATTCGTCATGTCTGTTCGTCTGTCCGTCCGTCTGTATTTCACAGACACTCTTCTCCGGAACTATAAGAACTACACTATTGAAACTTGGTAAATAAGATGAGATGTATTTTGTTAGTCGCATTACGATTTTTATACAAAAATAGGAAAAAATAAAAAAATGGGGGGCTCCATACTTGAAACTGAAATTTAAAAAAAAAAACATTAAACTATTACGTGCGGGGTATCTATGGAGAGGTTTTTAAAAATTATGCTGAGGTTTTTAACATCATTTTTTTCTAAACACAATACTTTGCATAAGAGACGCTCCTAAAGTGGTAAATTGTGTGCCCCCCCCCCCCCCCCCTTACTTATAATCGTGAAAACTAACAACGTAAATTGGTTTGGACTAGATCTAGTAAGTATTTTTTTTAATACGTTATAAACCTTAAACCGCAATTTACCTTCCATATATCTTACTTACTGCTACGGAACCCTTCATGGGCGAGTCCGACTCGCACTTGGCCGGTTTTTTACTTTGCGTCCCGAAAATGGTTTATCAAAACACTCAGGGCGTCCCAATTACATAGTAACAAGGAAAAGTAAAAATATATTACCAGGACACTGTACCCCAAAACACATTCAAAATTTAACAGTCTCGCTCACAAAGGTTTTCCATATCGCTGCTTATAAAAGGATAATTATTGCGGACAGTACGAGACTCTACAAAGAGGAGCTGGAAAGACAAAGGCCCTATCGCCGAGAGCCATAGTGTAGAGTCTTGCCGTGAAGCAATTTGACGAATGGAGGCTGTAAGTATTCCAAAAAACCGCTAGATGGCGTACTATAAAAGCCTGATATTAATCTGCAAAGTGACTGGATATATTTGAACGATTTTTTTTAAGTATGTCAAAATGACAATTTGACATTTTGACATAATCTCAAAAAATTTCGGACACTTCGTATTTGAGCAAAACAACCGATATACTTGCTTTATACCAACAGTTTGCCATTTAGCAGATTTTTACATACAATAGCCCCCAATATGAATGAATGAATGAATGAAAACTTTATTTGGCACAATACAAAACAAGGAAACTTAATTAGAAACATAACCTAGACATAAATCATTAACAAAAAGTAGGACAACATTATCCCTGTATGCGCCAAAGAGGCGGCCGCTCAGCATTAGTCGGTGCTGATCCAAAAGACCAACCCCGACGCTGGTTTTCAGCGACTACCATAACATTATTGCGCATCTGTTCCATATCTATGCAACAGTCGCTAGCATAAAATTTCGATTGAGATAGCAAAGAAGAAATAAATAATTGAACAGATGCGCAATAAGCCTATTGGGGCTATTGTAGTCACAAAAAACTAGTCATTCATAAATAATTTTTGGTAGTAAGCTATTAGATGTTAAACAAATTCTTAATCATCTCCACTCCCTATGAAAACTAGCACTTTTAAGCACAAATTGGGTCTAAGTGATATCTTGGCGCTAATATTGGTACCTACTGAACTGAATCCAATATTTTTTTTTTAGTATTATTCGCTTTTAAGTCTAAACAACATAGGGTATTCTAGAGTGAAGGCCCACGTCTCGGTAAACGTAGTGTAGGGCGCCCTCAGGCCAGATGGAGTGACGATCTACGCAGGATGGCTGGCTGGAGCTCGCATATTATATGCGATTAGCCAAAGATCGATCGATAGGAGGATCTATCTTTAGAAGATGCCTGTGTCCAGCACTGGACTGCAAAAGCTGATAATGATGATGAACATAGGGTGATATATATTTTAAAAAACGAAACGGGGGAAAAAGCTAAAAGGTTGGTAGCGTATTTGTGACTCCGCTGGTGTTGCATATCTCCATGGGTGGCAATCGCTAACCTACTGTTACTACCAGTAACATAAAATAAAAAAGACACTGATGACAAAAAAGTGCTACAATTCTTCCTTTTCTATGAAGTCATACAATCTATAATAATTTTAGATCTGGCTATGGCAAACTGCCTCCGTTGCATAGTGTTTAGTGGCTACGCTTTAGGTCCCAGGTTCGATTCCCGGGTCTGGCAAAAATTTGTACCCAAGTTTTTGGTAAGTAATTCTTAGTGTCAGACCGGAGTCTGGAAGTTGGCGATCTTGTGCCCTTGTGCCTCGGTAAGCAAGCGTTGGGCCGTTGAGCCGTTGGTCCTGCGCCCGATCCCTCTCCGGTCCTGTCACACTAGTGTCCCATTGGAATATGAGGGTAAGGGAATAGAGAGTGCACTTGTGTTTGCACACACACTTGAGCACTATAATATGTTCTGCGATCGTGGCTGATCGTAGAGATTGGTAGTAATTGTTTGGAATTATAGATCTGGCCACACATACATTCAGATTTTTACAGATTCCTCACTGTTCTCAATTTGACTATGGCATTGAGAGTGTATTCTTTGGGGATGTTTTACGAAAACAATTTTTAGTAGACGGAAGTTCGGTAGCGCAGTGGCTTGTCGGTCGCAAAGGCTGGGATTGGGGGTCCCAGTTTCGACCCCTAGGTAAGGCTAAAATTTCTATTTTAGGATTTTTGTCAGAAAGTCTCAGTGTCATCAGAAGTCTGGAATTTGGTGGTCTTGTACCCCCGTGCCTTGGAAAGCACGTCAAGCCGTTGATCCTAGGCCTAAACCCTCTTCGGTATAATAACACTGGGGTCCCATTGAAGTATATGGGTACCTTATACAATAGACACTGTACTTGTGTCTTAAATACTCGACGACTAGTTTAGCGCCGATTCAGGCGCAAGAGTCGTGGGTTCGATTCCCGCACTATACAAATGTTTGTTGATGAAACAGATATTTGCTTCGGTTCTGGGAGTTTGTTACATCTTTGTTGTTCCTGGATTCTAGTACAAGAGAAAACCAGGACCCAATGTATGTGATGTTGTAAAAAGATTGTCTATTTAACACACAAAGTTACATTTTCCTAATATAATTATATCATGATACAAATACAAATTTTAAGCATAAGATTAAATCAAAGAATTGTCGATAAGCCCCAAACTAGGCGTAGCGTGAATCTTGGTGGCCCCTGCAAAGTGCGATTAAATATAGAGTTAGGCTGACCACTCACGGCATTGATACTTTTATTTAAGTATGAAATTTCAAAGTGATATTACGTTTATTTGTTATTAAATTAAATTAAATTATCATTTATTTCAGATCATAGGTAATCCATATTGTTAGTACAAAGTCTTAACGTTATGTTAGTAACATTTAATTTTAAATTTAGAACAAATATAATATATACAGGGTGTATCTGTGAAAATTTACATCCCTTTAACCACGTGTTCTACTAACCATTATGAACAACATTTGAAACTTGTTCAACAACTTTTCGAAATTCATCGAAAAATTGAATTACTTCTGGAAATTCGCATGAAAAATGACAACTTTTCATACAAAGTCGGTCACGTGACCGACTGACCTGATCATTTTGTATGAGGAGTCAAATTTTTTTTCGATGAATTTCGAAAAGTCGTTGAACAAATGTTGTTCAGAATGGTTGGTGAAATACGTGGTTAAAGGGATGTAAATGTTCACAGATACACCCTGCATTCCATTACAATTTATTATTATAAATGAAATTTAAATGCATACAAATTCTAACTAAATTATGTCATCAACACCCAGTTGCAGTGTCTGTAGTTCTAATGTCATGCCTAAGTCGCAATTCATTGAAATTGACTGTCTCAGCCGATATATTTGATCAGGATTGGCTGAAAACAAGCCCTGCCAGGATTGAACCATTCTGTGGCAGCACAAGCTGAGCCACGTCCATTTGCTTATTGTCGACCTACTTGTTTTGTTATGCTTATAAGGATATAGTATTTAAGGTAATAAACATTTATTATTCTTCTTTATTCTTTATATATAGTTAGAAGGGCATTGCATCCAAAATATAAATGCATACTAATATTATAAATGTAAAACTGTGTATGTCTGTCACATCGAAACGGTTGACATGATTTTTAAATGGAGATTGAAGGAATGGCGAGTAACATAGGCTATTTTTAGTGTTTTTCTGACGCGAGCAAAGCCGTGGGCAAAAGCTGGATACAGTATAATTTTAAGCAACAATAGGTGTAACATAAAATAATAATAACAATAATAATGCATTTTATATGAAATGCGTGGTTTTGGTATATTGTGGTCGAATACCTGATAAAGTATTGTAGTACTCATTAACAGACAAATTATACAATGATTAAATTACATATTTAGTAAATGCTAGAATTAAAACATTACAATGTGGTTTTATGGAAACAAACATTGTTTTACTCACAATTCATTAATGTCTAGTCTTTTGAAAATATTTCTGAATAATTTATAACGATTTCATCGTCAGCCCATTTATGTCCCCACTGCTGGGGCACCGGCCTCCCTCAATCACATGAGGGGTAATTGCCATACTCACCACGCTTGGCAGACGGGTTGGCGAGGGTTTTGATATAAATGCAGAGTTTTCCTTCTCTGGGTGCTGATGATCATGCCAGCAGCTTTACCTTAGTCGCCTTTTACGACACCTCGGTAAGAGTGAGGGTGGCCTATTCTACTCTGCCGGGGACCACTCGGCCCCCGATAAATGTAGATAGATGTAAATTTTAAATAAGTACATATAACGATTTATATGTACTTATTAAAAATTTACATCATCATTTCATTTCAGCCAATAGACGTCCACTGCTGGAAATAGGCCTCCCGCAATGTTCTCCACACAGATCAGTCCTGTGCCGCCCGCATCTAATGGTGTTCCTGCGATCTTCACCAGATCGTCGGTCCACCTTGTGGGGGCCTGCTACGGCTGCGACTTCCTGTACGTGGCCTCTACTCGAGGATCTTTCCGCCCCAACGGCCGTCTGTTCTCCTCCCTATGTGCCCTGCCCATTGCCACTTGAGGCAAGCAATCCTTTGGGCTTTGTCTGTGACCTTAGTTCTCCTGCGGATCTCATCATTTCTGATACGATCACGCAGGGAGACTCCGAGCATAGCCCTCTCCATGGCTCTCTGGGTTAATAATGTACATATTGATACGTATTTATATCGATACATAGAATATGCGAAAAAAATTAACTAAGCTAATGCGATTCTAACACCAGCTCGGAAACTTGTTTCTGGTCGAGAAGATCCGGCGAGAAACTCGTCATTTAGTCTTTTTATTAATCGACAACTTTTCATACAATATTGTATCATTCACATACCAATTCATTCAGTATAATTGCAAGACAAAATAAAATTAAGGAAATAATAAAATAAATATTATGAGGCAAACCGAAGCAGATCAGTTCCAAAAAGCCTGTTCACAAGTATGACGTTTGTGTCAGCCATAATTCTACTCAACCATATCAGATGGAATGCAATGACCCGCCACATAGGAAATTTGAGTGAGCATAACTATGTAGGTTCCCTTCATGGGTTACAAAGAGTACCTAGTAGTTACCTAATCCTACTTTTTTATGTGATAGGTGACAGATGAGCAGACGGATCACCTGAGGTAAGCGATTGCCTCACTCACGCAGCGAAACACAGCACAGTGCTGCTTCACGCCGGTTTTCTGTGACTCCGGTTCGAGCCGGCCTATCCTTGCCGAAGCGTGGCTCTCCCACGGTCAAAATTGTGTGTATTGCTTGCGACATAGGCTGCAATATCTTAAAGAAAATTGAATATTATCCAAAATATAACAATAATCCTATCACAACGCGAGTGTAACCGCGGGGCGCCGTAAGATAATATCCCTTTCTATATTCTGGTAATACTTTGTATAAAGTTTCACAATGTAACTTCTTTAGTCGTCACCTATTTTGACACTATAGATGCAACGTTGGAGCACTCAAGTGCCCTGAGGCACAAAATACGTACACACAGGAATCGCCAGTGTGCTTAGTGCATCCTAGTGCTGTCAATTGATAGTTGACGTCATATCGATAGTTTCGATACTTAATACTCAATACTTATTGATAATCATATGGGGTAAGGTGTTATTAAATTAAATTACTGGATTCCAAGTCGATGATATTTTAAATCCATCCTCCCTGAGGGTGATGTGATGTGTCCGAAGATTCACAGCCCGGCCCTAGCAGACGACGCCGTGCTCCGCCAGTCTGCTCGTGACCATGGCTGCTTTAACGTAGCCGAAACATCATCATCATCATCATCAGCCCATTTAAGTCCCCACTGCTGGGGCACGGGCCTCCCTCAGTCACGTGAGGGGTAATTGCCATACTCACCACGCTTGGCAGACGGGTTGGCGAGGGTTTTGATATAAATGCAGAGTTTTTCTTCTCTGGGTGCTGATGATCATGCCAGCAGCTTTACCTTAGTCGCCTTTTACGACACCTCGGTAAGAGTGAGGGTGGCCTATTCTACTCTGCCGGGGACCACTCGGCCCCCGATAAATGTAGATAGATGTAAATTTTAAATAAGTACATATAACGATTTATATGTACTTATTAAAAATTTACATCATCATTTCATTTCAGCCAATAGACGTCCACTGCTGGAAATAGGCCTCCCGCAATGTTCTCCACACAGATCAGTCCTGTGCCGCCCGCATCTAATGGTGTTCCTGCGATCTTCACCAGATCGTCGGTCCACCTTGTGGGGGCCTGCTACGGCTGCGACTTCCTGTACGTGGCCTCTACTCGAGGATCTTTCCGCCCCAACGGCCGTCTGTTCTCCTCCCTATGTGCCCTGCCCATTGCCACTTGAGGCAAGCAATCCTTTGGGCTTTGTCTGTGACCTTAGTTCTCCTGCGGATCTCATCATTTCTGATACGATCACGCAGGGAGACTCCGAGCATAGCCCTCTCCATGGCTCTCTGGGTTAATAATGTACATATTGATACGTATTTATATCGATACATAGAATATGCGAAAAAAATTAACTAAGCTAATGCGATTCTAACACCAGCTCGGAAACTTGTTTCTGGTCGAGAAGATCCGGCGAGAAACTCGTCATTTAGTCTTTTTATTAATCGACAACTTTTCATACAATATTGTATCATTCACATACCAATTCATTCAGTATAATTGCAAGACAAAATAAAATTAAGGAAATAATAAAATAAATATTATGAGGCAAACCGAAGCAGATCAGTTCCAAAAAGCCTGTTCACAAGTATGACGTTTGTGTCAGCCATAATTCTACTCAACCATATCAGATGGAATGCAATGACCCGCCACATAGGAAATTTGAGTGAGCATAACTATGTAGGTTCCCTTCATGGGTTACAAAGAGTACCTAGTAGTTACCTAATCCTACTTTTTTATGTGATAGGTGACAGATGAGCAGACGGATCACCTGAGGTAAGCGATTGCCTCACTCACGCAGCGAAACACAGCACAGTGCTGCTTCACGCCGGTTTTCTGTGACTCCGGTTCGAGCCGGCCTATCCTTGCCGAAGCGTGGCTCTCCCACGGTCAAAATTGTGTGTATTGCTTGCGACATAGGCTGCAATATCTTAAAGAAAATTGAATATTATCCAAAATATAACAATAATCCTATCACAACGCGAGTGTAACCGCGGGGCGCCGTAAGATAATATCCCTTTCTATATTCTGGTAATACTTTGTATAAAGTTTCACAATGTAACTTCTTTAGTCGTCACCTATTTTGACACTATAGATGCAACGTTGGAGCACTCAAGTGCCCTGAGGCACAAAATACGTACACACAGGAATCGCCAGTGTGCTTAGTGCATCCTAGTGCTGTCAATTGATAGTTGACGTCATATCGATAGTTTCGATACTTAATACTCAATACTTATTGATAATCATATGGGGTAAGGTGTTATTAAATTAAATTACTGGATTCCAAGTCGATGATATTTTAAATCCATCCTCCCTGAGGGTGATGTGATGTGTCCGAAGATTCACAGCCCGGCCCTAGCAGACGACGCCGTGCTCCGCCAGTCTGCTCGTGACCATGGCTGCTTTAACGTAGCCGAAACATCATCATCATCATCATCAGCCCATTTAAGTCCCCACTGCTGGGGCACGGGCCTCCCTCAGTCACGTGAGGGGTAATTGCCATACTCACCACGCTTGGCAGACGGGTTGGCGAGGGTTTTGATATAAATGCAGAGTTTTTCTTCTCTGGGTGCTGATGATCATGCCAGCAGCTTTACCTTAGTCGCCTTTTACGACACCTCGGTAAGAGTGAGGGTGGCCTATTCTACTCTGCCGGGGACCAAACGGCTAGCCGAAACATCGAGCAAAAATGTGAGTACACAATGTTGTATCACATAATAAATATCGTGTTGATTCCCGTCTCGATTAATTATACTTATGCAACGCGAAAATCTAAAAAAACTATAGAAACAACAAGATGGCTAGATTATATTTTGATTTTCTTTCAAACATTATATCTCTCTCTCTATAATTTACATAATGATTATTTGCGTTTTTAATATAAAACAAATAAGTAGAAAAATATGGGGTCCTACATTGTTCGCCGGCCCCTTAACTCAGTTTTGAGGAATGGTTTAGCCGCGATAATATTTCTTGAAGTTTGTGACTTAGGAACCGTTAAAAGATGAGCGTTCTCCTTTTTGAAAGGCCGCCAAAGCATCAGCGAATCAACTATGTTTTGGTGATATATATCGTATAATTCTCACAACATCTCATACGTTGACCTGATTCCGTACTAAGTAGCTTAAGCACTTGTGTTACAGATATCAGACAACAGAGGAACACAAATTTATACTTAAATACATATATTACACCCAGACACTGAACAAACACAAGTGTTCATCGCACGAATGTTTGTCCAGGGTGGGGATCGAACCCACGACCTTTGGCGTAAGAGGCAGGGTCACTACCAATTGCGCCATCCGGTCAGTCGATCATGTGGATGTTCATGTGGATGTTGTGATGTTCAAATGATCATGTGGATGTTCATGGGCGGTGCTTACCAGCTAACAACAAACAACAAATAAAACTAACAGGTTTGTAACCTCTAGCATAAAAAAATCAAAACTATCAACAAAAAAAAAATCAAGTCAAAAGTAAAACCAATATCGATGTAAGTTTTTTCTTTTTTTTGTCCTATTCTCATTTTCTTTGTTGTCATTTGGATATTTGTACTGTATTTTATTTTTATTAATTTATAGCCCTCATGACCGAACTTCTCGCATAACATCCCAGGGAAGTGGAGGTGTCTGAAAAACAGCGCTGGCTGGGTAACCACCTGGTCCAGCACATGCTGAGACACTTACCAATTGCTAACACAAGACTGTAGCTACAATTTGCTAAAATGTATGTTTTTTTTTTATATGAGAGGTGGCAGACGAGCAGACGGATCACCTGATAGTAAGCAATTCCGCCGCCCATGGACACCCGCACACAGTGGAGTCACAAGTTTGAGAGCAATAAACTAATTTTTATTTATTTTTATTTATTATTCAATGTATCGATATTGATAGACCGAAATGGTAGAGTCACGCTTCGGCAAGAATGAGCTGCTTCGATCGGAGTGATATCACAACATCACAGAAAACCAGCGTGTAGCAGCGTCTGTGCTGTGTTTCGCTGAGTGAGTGAGGGCACCGCCCAATTCGGTTAGTAGGGGGCTGTGCTGGGGTCCACTGTTGTTCCAGTTGTCCATCGCTTACCATCAGGTAATCTCTGCTCGTCTGCCACCAGTCACATAAAAAAAATCGTCAATATCGATCCATTCGATAGTATTACCTTTTTCTGACCTATCGATGTGCTAGTTTTACAACACTTGCGCAGCCACTTAGCTGAGAAAGGTTCGCTATTCTTGACCGTGTTTAGTTTTTGGAAAATATGTATTTGTAACTTTGAGCTATGTCTGTGACCATAGTACTTCTGTGGATCTCATCAATTCTGATACGACCACGAAAGGAGAATCCGAGCACAGCCCTCTCCATTGCTCTCTGGGTGACTTTGAGCCTCCTTAATCGGCACATTGTAAGCGGCCATGTTTCGGTTCCGTATGTCATCACTGGCAACACACACGTATTAAGGACTTTCGTCTTGAGACAATGCGGTAGATTGGTGGCAGGCCTCCCAACGAGATGAACCGACGATCTGGTGAATGTCGCAGGAATTCATTAGACCCGGGAGCCCTATGTCTAGCAGTGGACGTCTATTGGCTGAAATCAAGATGATGACGTGGTATTCATGGCTTAAGGGTAACCTACGATCAGAAGCGATGACTTTGAACGCAACCAGGAATTGCACGCTGACAGTGGGAGAGCCACGCTTCGTGATGAATGAGTGAGACTACGGCCTCACAGAAAACCGGCGTGAACCAGCACTGTGATGTGTTTTGCTGCGGGAGTGAGGGTACCGGTGGCCCAATCCAGGCAAGGGAGTTTAAAGGTTGGCAGCACACTTGGGACGCCACTGTTGTTCCGGTTTTCCATGGGCGGCGGCAATCGCTTACCATCAGGTGATCCTTCTGCTCATCTGTCACCATATTATCACATTAAAAAAATGTACAGAAGTTTGCAGAGGTGCTTACAAAATAGCGATGAAGAAAAGTGCAAAGCAAAACGTGTTACCTGAAGGAAACCTAGCAGTTAATTTTGTACACGTACCAAAATTCTTATATGATATTGATACGTTCCATAAAAATGTTACACTAAAATCAGTCGAACATTGCTGAAGCCACGTACGATCGTTGGCCGTTTTGGAATGCATCTACATTTAGCACGTAGAAATAAAATGCCGCTGGCAACCACGTCCGTTTTCGATGGCTTTAAGCTAAAAAGGGTTTTCAAATACCAACTATGCTTAATTCAATCACTAAGACTAAAACTGAAAAGAATTTGGCACTCTCAAAATCACGAAAGCTACTTTCTGTGAGGATTGGTGTAGTGTAGTGGATGTTTTGACTACGATAGAAAGATCGACCTTGCCTACCCCCACTGAAAGGTCTATTCTGTCGGTAACCACTATCACCTCGCTGCTGTTCAGAGGCGTGATGACGCGTTTGAGTTGAAAAACGATTATTATAGTTACCCCGCGTAAATGACGTGTTTGAATAAGCTCGCTGGTTAATATTACCTCTGTTGCCACGAGAGGTCCTATATGAGTTTGGCTGCCCTCTCTGTCCATAATATAAAGTCTTCCGGATTTTGGCGGCTACACGATGCCTCTTCGTCCTTGGCTGCCCTTATCGTGTCCTTAAGAGACGAATAATTACGAGCTGATAATATTGTGCCTAATTGACGATTTCGCAAGCCGTCGGTGAAACTTTTAACAGCTAACTTTTCATTTAAAGGTCGCAATATTTTATACGCTTCCTGGTTGCCGTCGGCTTGGGATATAGTCAAGTTGACGAACAAATCCTCAATTTTATTGCCATAATTCAAAATGGAAATGCCATTTTGTCTAATCATTACCAACTCGTTATGAATAGGTGTATATCAGTAATGAGTATCACACAGGTATCATACGAATTAGACAAACGCAGTTTAGCGCTTTCATTGAGTCGCGTTTTCAAAACAAAGTTAATTAGCATAGCTTTATCAGTCGCTTGCAGAGTAGAGCTATACAACTCTATAGCATCTTTTAGTGGCATGGTGACGGCCTCGTCACCAGTCATCACCGGCAGCAGTGATATCGCTGTCTTAAAATCAAACGAAGCCATGGTTTTGGAGGTGGTCATGGTGTTTTGACTCTCTAAATCTACCTCGGTCCATTTGGAACAAAAACTTTCTATATCGTCATAAATCTCTTTAAATAAATCGCAATATGATTGTATTTGTTCTAGAACATTACTTTTGATCTAATTTAATTTCATTTAAAATTGATAGTGTACATTCATCAAATTGCATGCGTAATTGAATGGCGTCATTTAATTTTTGTTGTAATAACTCTTTAGTTATTTTAGGATAACTTAATTTTATGAGGTTTGTTTTAATATTTTTAAGTTCTGCAAAAATGTTTTTAATTTTATCAGCCATTCAATTAATGATTGTAAATTATGCTACATCAGTATGTAACAATATAAAACATTAGTTAAACAGTTTTTTTTAATCTAACTAATGCTTTTGCACTCAATAATAAGTAAAAAAAAATTCGCTCGCTAATTTATTGTTTTACCGATTCACTTCACTTAACGCACCACTTTTTACATATCGGCTCCTGGCGGTGTGTTTGGCACTCGTAGTACACACTGGGCTCCCGGGTCGGTCGTCGGAATAATCGTATCAAGTTCTGCGCCAATACCTCGTTATGGATCCATTCTCGATGACATCTTTTGTACAGAAGGTAGAGAGCAAATAGGCCAGCAATTGACATCATGGTGCATATCAACACCAGCACAATACTTATGTTTGATAGATGCAGCTCTCCTGAATTTGATCCTGCGGCATTTTAGTTGAAAAATACCTCGTTCTTTTCTACCGAAGAACGACACATAGTTTTTGTTTTATTAACTTAGATTTTTAGAAAAAAACAATGCCGATTATTCGCTCGAACAAACCCCGGCAGACCGCCTTAAAAGGCAGGGTCGCCATGTAGGGATGGGAGCCCAGGAGCATTAGATAAACAACCGTATCAAGTGCAACTCTGTATATTATTGAAAGATCGATACAAGTAACACACAGACAGGCGCACTACACTCGACTCGAAATGCTTGATTTTTTGCAATATCTTTCAACTTGTGATATATAGATATTCTTTATTGCACAAAACAAAATACAAGTGTGATACAACAACAACAGACAGTACAATAAGCCGGTCTTATATATATAAAAAAAGTTGAATGATATTTTATATTGGATCCGCTTTGCTATATTTTTTTGAAATATAATTATTTTCAAAGTAAACTTATCATAAAAAACAAATTACTTATTATTAATTAAAAACTCTATCATGATCAGATTAATTTTGGTATCGTTGATGTGGAAAAAAATGGTAATAGTGATATCGATGATAAAAGTTGAAATTTTGTTGCCAGAAAATAAACTTCTACATCTTTAGATTTTAGTGGTGCTTTTGATAGCATCTAACTCTCATAAAGAAAGTAAAATAATGTTCTAACTAAATAGTATCCAACTTGATACACTTGGTAATATTACAAACGTGTCTTAAAGAAAAACAACTTACAACTTGCAGATGCAACGAACTTGCGGAGGCTTCAGCAAAACTTCGGGCGTACTCCAAGGAACAAACTTGGGACCGAAGTTGTTATTTTTACAACCCATTCTTTGTTTTGCTACATTTCTGGGCACAATTGGAGCGGCGAATATTCTACCAACTGTGGAAAGGTCAGGGGTCCTCTGGGAGTACCACTTCTTGTTAGTAGGTGCTGAGTTCAAATTAATCCTATGGGTAGAACAACTCTTTGCGTGTGACCTCAGTTTCACGGACATTGCAGTTATAAATTACTTGAGGAAAAGAATAAGAATACTGTGATATAAAATTCCAAGTTAGAGGGTTTTGGCCTTTGTTAGTTACGAAGTTTGCGAAGTTTTGTAGTAGGTCACCTCTCTACGAGAAAAACATCAAATGTGGCCTGTTACTATGGCTCAACTGTAAGGCTCATCTAATTACAACAAAGCATGCCCTTCGAACCTATTTAGTGTCCCTTCGAGCTATCAATCCTAATGAACTTGCTTGAGCCTAGCTAGATTTACGGTCTATAATTTTCTAAAATCCTTTTGACCTACTTAAAGTAAAAAGGATTTCTTTAGGGTTAACAAAGACTATCTTTACATTTGATATCATTATCAGATATGTAGAAATTTATTCTATGTGTTGAAGTGATTGAAAGATATCCAAATGTTGGGGAGACCGAATTACTAATATAGAAGTTTTGAACCATCCGAAAAATCGTATAACATCATCGTCATCGTCATCGTCAGCCTATTTAAATCCCCACTGCTGGGGCACGGGCCTCCTTCAATCACATGAGGGGTAATTGCCATAGTCACCACGCTTGGCAGACGGGTTGGCGAGGGTTTTGATATAAATGCAGAGTTTTCCTTCTCTGAGTTCTGATGATCATGCCAGCAGCTTTACCTTAGTCGCCTTTTACGACACCTCGGTAAGAGTGAGGGTGGCCTATTCTACTCTGCCGGGGACCACACGGCCAACATAATCTTTAGAAACCCAAACCATCACATTTCCAGACAATCATAATGAGAACAATTGGAAAACGTAGAAATAGAGCAAGCTCTGTTTCTAGTTTAGTGGTTTTTAATAAGAGCCATTGGATTAGTATCAAAATAGTTTTTGAACTGTTATCAAAAACGTTTCTAGACTTACTAAGAATTAATAAGCAACGTGACACTGTTCCGTAAACCGAGAATCACTGAGGGGCAAAGTTGCTAAAGGACCTCAAGGCACTAAACTTGCACGATTGGGCGGAATTGGCACATGACCGAATGAAACAAACATTTGCATCGCAGTGCCAGCTTAGTAAGTAAGTATTGGTTACGAAGAAAGAGTTGAGTGCGAGCTGCTGCCTAGCTCCACTGCATTTTCTCAGCCTAGCTCGCAATGTCTAAACCAGTCTTTAATTCTCCATTTTTTTTTATAGAGACACAGTATATTGGCTCTCCTCAGCCGGATGGTAAGTAAGAGAAGAGCCCACGTTGCAATTTCAACGGAAGCGATGTCAAGGCATCACCTCCTTTGGGAACTTGGGACTGCCATACTGGCCCGCGAGATGATTTTTCACGCTTCGTTTAAAGGAATCTATATTTTAGGAAGGAGGATATACATGCGCCGGCAAAGAAATAAATCTAAAAAAAATAATAGATTGCAGTTGAGGACCAAAGAGTGACAAATGAAATATAACAACGTTGAAAGACCTTTGACGGTCTACCTCTCAGGCAACTGCATGAAATATTTATGGCAACAACATCTCAGACATGAACAACATCCAATGCAGTGGTTCCCAATCTTGTCAAACAGAAACACCTGACGATTTATTGCTCATCATGTCAGGGCATTTTTCCCGGTTAAATTCAAAGCCTTGGTTTACATACACCACAGCATGCGCCACTGAGGCTGTCAAAAAACACACAAGACTTAAGGTTACTTAACTACTTGAAGTATTAAAAGAGTACCTTTTTCAAGGTAGGCAGCGGCATGACTGTGCTCCGGCATTGTTGATGTCTATGAGCGGCGGTTACCGTTTACAATCAGATGGGCCGCAGGCTCGTCTGCCTATTTTCATCAGGCATTTCTAACTCGGAAGTTTATATTTTGCTTACGTGGCAAGGCGTGGGCCATATGTGTGATGAATGAATGAATGAATGAATGAATGAATGGATGAATAAATGAATGAATGAATGAATGAATGAATGAATGAATGAATGAATGAATGAATGAATGAATGAATGAATGAATATACTTTTGTTGCACTCAAAATAAAGTATGAAAACTTAAAAGCTAGATATTATAGGATGTGTACAACGAAGGCGGCCTTATCACTATGAGCAATCTCTTCCAGGCAACCTTTGGATAAAGGACACTTGATGAAGGTATAGGGCGGTGCAATCTTAAATATTTATATACTTACACAGAAAATTTAAATGCAAATACATAAATAAAATATGAATATACTAATACATACAATATATATAATATATATTATTGATAAATAGATAAATATAGCAACTAAAATAGTAATAATTATTAATAGTTAGTCAGTATCAGTAATTGTGTATTTTTGTTTTCTTTCAATTTTATTTTAAAGATGATAAATGTACAGTGACACAGATGGCGCCACCGTCACTGGAGGGTGTTTCAATAAAAACGTGAACAGGGAAAGTGAATGATGGCGCCACTGTCGTTATTTCTATTTATTGTATTTGTGGGGGCATTGTTTTTGTTTGATTATTTTTTATTTATGTACCTATTACCTGTTAAGATTAATTTATTTATATTAATTCTGCATTTTTTTTATTGGTTCTGTATGTATGCGTGTTGTTATTCATATATTCACGTTATAGATTTACTGTGTATTGTTCCGTTTTCTGTTAATATTAATTGTCAGTTTCTTTAAGTTTTCATGTTTTATTATTAATCGTCGCTTAAAGATAAAGCCTGAAAATCAGCGCTGCAGCGGCTGCTTAGCGGTTGTTGTAGCACATGCTGAGGCTGAACCTTGTTGGCCGCAACTTTATAATGTTCTGTCCTTATTGAGATTTGTAAGTAATCATGTGTTGTGATTAATAAATGATTTCTTATTCTTATTATTTATATATATTATAATATATTAATTATTATTAATAAAAAAACTAGCCAGAGGGCACCCTACATGACGTTTGCCAAGACGCGGTCTCCACTCTAGAACTCGTTTACCCCATCGGTTGTCGGTTCTGCGGCTAATATGGCCAGCCCACTGCCACTTAAGCTTGCTAATCCGGTGAGCAACCGGATGGCTGGTGGATGCGAGAAGCTATGGATAGACCACAGTGGCGAACAATTGGAGAGGCCTACGTCCAGCAGTGGACTGCGATAGGCTGACGATGATGATGATGAATAAAAAATCTTGTCCATATCCGTAGTGATGTTATAAATGGTAAAGTGTGTGTCTGTTTCAAGTCCGTCTTTCACGGCAAAATAGAGCGATGGGTTGACTTTTTTTAGTGGAGATAGTTAAAAGGTTGCACTTTTTGTCTCTTTCTGGCGAAGCGCGGGCAAAAACTAGTTTCTCATATTTTTTCTAGGGTTGAGAACCAATGACCTATAGTGTTACATCTATATAATGTTGAGTCAGCGAATACCTACGTCTGAAAGCTCTGTAGATTCGAATTTCATTGAAAATTGGAGCTGGAGTACAATTTTATTGCAGAATTGCACTCGCTGGCGGGCTGTCCTTGTTTCGAAGATATTTTTGTTGGTCTGCCCCGTTTTGTTCCAGGCGTTTATTTATGTATTTGACAAAGCCTCCGCTATTTTCAATGCATGCATCAAACACTACGTCTGGTCTACACCAGAATTAAACAACTACTTTGTGTTCTGAATTGTGCACATAAAAAGCAAAAAAAAAACCGCCTTCAAAAACCAGGAACAAAAAATTTTAAAATAATATTTTTAACACTTTATACACGTCAAATAACATTTTATAACAGTACACTAAAGAACTTTGGTTCTCTGCCGGATCACCTCATTTCGGATTCGATCTCGGAGAGAGACGCCGAGCATTGCTCGTTCCATAGCCCGCTGAGCGACCTTTAACTGCGCAATGCGCAACGTAATGTAGGGCGCCCTCTGGCTAGGTGGGGGGACGATCTGCGCAGGATGGCTGGCAAGAGCTGGATGCGAGAAGCCATGGATAGA
Organism: Marasmia exigua; assembly: GCA_019059595.1. Classification (NCBI taxonomy): domain Eukaryota; kingdom Metazoa; phylum Arthropoda; class Insecta; order Lepidoptera; family Crambidae; genus Marasmia; species Marasmia exigua. Next base: position 21,326,183 of record CM032481.1, on the reverse strand, counting down.
TCACAGTGGCGAACAATTGGAGGGGCTTACGTCCAGCAGTGGACTGCGATAGGCTGATGATGATGATGATGACACTAAAAAAAAAGGTGTTACCAAAGTCGGCGCCCAATACTTACTTGTAATCTAATACAACATTCAATTATTCAACAAGGATTAGGCGCCGGCTACGGTAAAACCTTTTCTCGAGTAAAAAAAAAATATTTTACACTTTTTAGTTCCTGATCTTTGAAAGCGGTTTATTTTTCGCAGAAAATTAACAATTACCGCTGTCCATAGTAAGCAATTGCCGCTGTCCAGGGACACCCGCGACAGCAGTTAAGTCACAAGTGCGCTGCCAACCTTTCAACCCCTCTTTCCCCCGGATTGGGCCTCCAGTACCCTTACTCACGCAGCGAAACACAGCACGGTGCTGCTTCAAGCTGGTTTTCTTTGAGGACATGGTTTCACTCCGGTCGAGCCAGCCCATGTTGAAGCGCAAGGCTCTCCCACGGTCAGTACATTTACGTACGTATATACGTATTTATGTACGTATGTAGGTATGGAATTTAGTTCGTTGTTCTTCGCACTAGGCAGTATATCGTGTCGTGTCTCTCCCGCACAGGGTCCTTTGTCTATCTCACCATGCCGAGATCTCTTGTCACGAACATTTTTGTGTGCCGTAGCCTGTACAGCATGCGACTCAAGGCAGACATCGTCTTGTGTGCTAAAATCCAGACAATAATTAATGTCCACAGAAAAGACCCTAATTTATCTGCCCTTGTCTTCACAGTCCATCGGAATCCTTGCAGCATCTAATTATGTGGAACATTCACCGTTATTACCAAGGCGGTCTAATGGGGTGATTAACCCTATACTCCCAATTTACCCCACTCCCACCCTTCAACATAAGGAAGTTGTTTGTAATCAAGTAAGGAGTTGAGAAAAAGAGAGAAAAAATCATCTAAATAGACTGTTTTGAGTAGTGATTCCTAGTATTAATCCCAGTACTTATTTTAAACCACGTTTTGAAATAAGAGGGTAAAGGTTTTTTTATTCTTTTGCCGTACCATAAGGAAATGGAACTCGTTGCTGGCGTATGTTTTCTTTATTTTATTGTATATTTATTTATTTTATTGTATTTTTAAACGCACCGGGGAAAGAGCCCTTAGCAAGTACCTGGTGAGCGTCTCCCAAGATTCGATCCGTATGCCCAGACGGTAGAAAGGACCATGGGCTGGTGGAGGGACTGTGTCTGAAGTCGACTTATATCGAATTTGATTTACTTCTTGCTACTTTATCAAAAGAAAAATCCTCTATTATTCTGTCTGATCAGACGGCAAAATGGAGGATTTTTTTGTGATGAAGTAGCGAGAAGAAAATCAAATTCGATATAAATCGACTTGTACCTACCATTTTTCACAGGACGCACAGAAATGTTTCAATCATTCATTTGTTAATAACTGCACCACACTAAAGGTAGTGGGTTCGATACCCACTTTTGACAAACATACGTATGATGAGCACTAGTGCTACTTCAGTGACTGTGTGTATATCTATCTGTATATTATTTAAGTATTTTTTTGTGTTTCCTTTGTTGATTCTGATAACACAAGTTCCACTTATTACCATCAACAAGTTGGCACGAGGCGGTCAGGTCACGACTTTTATAAATATCAAAAACACATATATAAAATCAATATAAGCATAAACCAACCGTTATACCTGACCAAGAGACCCACGCTTCGGCATGAATGGGCTCGACCGGTGCGAGACCACGGCCTCACAGAAAACCGGCGTGAGGCAGCACTGTGCTGTGTTTCACTGCGTAACTGAGGTATCTTCACTCAACGAAGACCCAATCCGGGGGAATTAGGGGTTTGAAGGATGGCAGCGCACTTGTGACTCCACTGGTGTCGCGGGTTTATATCGGCGGCTGCAATCGCATACCATCAGGTGATCCGTCTACTCGTCTGCCACCTATCACATAAAAAAACGTACGTATTTATATTTTTTGCATGTATATTATGTTTTTGGTATGTATTAAAAAATTCTCATAAACTTTCTGTTGGTTTAACTAACAGCTTATTTTGGAAAAAATCAGGTTTCATTTATAAAATATTTAACCATAGGAAAGTCACGCTTAGGCATGGCTTCTACCACTTGCGCTGTATTACGAGAGATTGAGGGCATGGAGGAAAGGGAGTAAAAAGGCAGCGTACTTGTGCGCCACTAAGTGGTCCAATTCTCGTCTGCCATATCACATAAGAAAGCTCATTACAAAAGTAGCCATTATTCATTTTCCATTTTTCTGACCAAAGACAAAAGGCTTTATTTTTATCCCACATCCATTACGAATTTGAATTTAATTACATATTGTTCTCAACAATTTCCGCCCACTACGTAATTGTTGGCTCTTCCAATGAAATTTAATATTACCAACGTTTTGCTGGTCTGATTCATCCCGGATTGTTGTACTAACAGCTCGTAGGTATTTAATTAATTCCACAGCTCAAGTTTAGGTCGATGTTGGGTTACCATCCCACCATTACAATTTCCACTAAATGTACAGACAGCTACATCTATATTTTTATGTGATAGGTAGCAGACGGACCACCTGATGGTAAGCGGTTGCCGCCGCCCATGGCACCCGCGACACCATTGGAGTCACAAGTGCGCTGCCAAGCTTTAGATAGATAGATAGATCATCATCATCGTCAGCCCATTTAAGTCCCCACTGCTGGGGCACGGGCCTCCCTCAATCACATGAGGGGTAATTGCCATACTCACCACGCTTGGCAGACGGGTTGGCGAGGGTTTAGATATAAATGCAGAGTTTTCCTTCTCTGGGTGCTGATGATCATGCCAGCAGCTTTACCTTAGTCGCCTTTTACGACACCACGGTAAGAGTGAGGGTGGCCTATTCTACTCTGCCGGGGACCACACGGCCAGATAGATAGATACTTTATTGCATAAAAAACACAACAAAAAAAAATTGAGCATTACAGAAATTTAATTAAACAATTTCGGCGGTCTTATCGCTGTAAGCGATTTCTACCAGACAACCTTCATGCAAAGGACGTTTAATAGTAGAGGAGGGTACTTTAAACTTTTTTGCATAATCGCTATCAAGAATTTGTCTTTTTGCTTAACTTTTAATTCCTGAAGTGCAAGTTTCTCATTCAACATTAATTGTATGAGCTAGTAGTGGAAACTAATAAGGCTAGTGACTTACTTAAATTTAGTAAGTCTAAATGTATTAGTATTTAAACTGTTTGTTTCCTCAATAAAGAAAATAAAATAATAAAATAAACCCCCCTTTCCCAAAGATTGAATTGAATTGTAGTGGTTCGAATCCGAGCATGGACCTCTGGATTTTTCAAATCTGTGTGCAGATTTCTACCATCAGCTCTGCAGTGAGATACATCGCGAGAAAACCGTCACGTCTCGGGTAGTTTCTCAAAAATTGTGAATACCTACAATATTTGAGATAATGATTCTGAATGTGTAACCGCGATCCAGTTGGTCTGGTTCTCTTATGTAAGGGTTGCGAAGGTCAGATGGCAGTCACTTCATCCGATAATTCCCGCTGTCCTCCCCTTGCTTGTCCACTGCGGGTGGACAGCGCCACAAATGTTCTAAAAAGTTCTAAAATTCTTGCTGTCCACCCCTGGGGGACATTAAGAATTAATTTTAAAATAATTCCGTTGGCCACCCGGGTGGACAAACACTTTTTTTCACTTCAATGGCATCTCTATATTTCGTTGATTGCAAATTGTGGAAATTAGGTATTGAAATGTCAATTAAGCTATTTTCTGAGTTTTGTTAAATAGAATAGTTTTGTGTTTTGAATATTGTTACTTGTGTTATTAGTTATGTGTCAATTATTTGCACCCAAATCCAGAAGGGGTGGAGGACATCGAGAATAGTCAAATTAAGCTTTGTGTCTTTGACCACCGCCACCAGGGTGGCCAACGGAACAATTTAAAAATAATTCTTGCTGTCCCCCAGGGGTGGACAGCGAGAACTTTTTAGAACATTTGTGGCGCTGTCCACCCGCAAAGGACAAGTAGGGGGTGGACAGTGGGAATAATCGATTCCTCCACCACGCGTAAGCGAATGATACTCTGTTGATGTAGTGGTTGAAGCACCGGATCGAGATATCCGGTTCCTGGATTCGATTCCCGGGTCGAGCAAAAAGTACGTTTCGAATTTTTCGACCATAGCTCGAGTTTGTGATCACCGATCAGCATTAGGTTTATATAGGTTTATTCTATGATGGAGGCCTTTGCCCTGCTGCGAGCCAGTTTTAGCCGTGTGGTCCCCGGCAGAGTAGAATAGACCACCCTCACTCTAACTGAGGTGTCGTAAAAGGCGACTAAGGTGAAGCTGCTGGTATGATCATCAGCACCCAGACAGGGAAAACTCTGCATTTATATCAAAACCCTCGCCAACCCGTCTGCCAAGCGTGGTGAGTATGGCAATTACCCCTCATGTGATTGAGGGAAGCCCGTGCCCCAGCAGTGGGGACTTAAATGGGCTGACGATGATGACGATGACGATGAGACAGTAAAGGCTGTGAAACTGTGTCGTGAAATTGAAAGGTAGTTTGCAATTAGGCAAAAAAATCTACGACAAATAAATAGTTTTTTTCTATGATATAGGTGGCAGACGAGCAGACGTGTCACCTGATGGTAAGCGATCACCTCCGCCCATGGATACCTGCCACGTCAAAGGAGTCGCAAGTGCGCTGCCGGCCTTTTTAAAATGGAGTACGCTCTTTTCTTGAAGGTTTGCAGGTCGTATCGGTCCGGAAACACCGTACGCGATAGTTACATGCTTAGCGTCTAGTTCTCTCGAATTTCGGGGAAAATTCTAAGATGAAACACTACGTGGGTAGGATGGAATCTGATTTCGGGGTACTAACTACGGACTAGAGGTGTCGTTAGAGCGGGGGTTCTACGCAAGAGCACACCGAGCTGATGAGAGACCACGGTGTCTTTAAACGCTTTAATAATAATCCTCCAAACCGATATTTCGGTCATGGCGGTCAATCTCAGCGATCAGCCATCGACGCAGGACATATTATTGTGCACAAGTATTTGCGCAGACACAAGTGCACTCTCTATTTCGATGGGACACCAGTGTGATACGACCGAACGGGGATTAGGCGTGGGACCAACGGCTTAACGTGCTATCCGTGGCACGGGGGTACAAGACCGCCAACTTCCAGACTTCGGGCTGACACTGAGAATTTCTTAACAGAAAAACTCAGCTACAACTTTTGACCGAACCCGGGACCCCAAGTGCAACAGTCGCTTTAAAGTGCGACCCACTAATCATTGCGCCACCGAGGCAGTCAAGGTGAAACCTTTTACATAGCTTTACATACCATAAAGAAATGGAACTCGTTGCCGGCGCATGTATTTCACATGCGCCGGCAACACTTATACTATTTATCAAATAACATTTGTGCATGGTTATTTGATAAATAGTATAAGTGTTTCTTATGGTCATATTAGCCTGGTCATATTAGCCGCAGAACTGGCAGCCGTTGGAGCCGTAAAGTCCTTGAGTGGAGACCGCGACTCAGTAAGCGTAGTGTAGGACGCCCTGCGACAAGATGGGATGATGACATTCGAAGGCTGGCTGGTGTGGGCTGGATGAGAGTGGCCGAAAATCGGGAGCAGTGGCGTGCATTAGGGGAGACCTATGTCCAGCAGTGGACGAGTGTGGGTTGCTGTGTGGGTTGCTGATGATGATGATAAGTGTTTGCCGAGAGTTTGTTACCCCGAAATTGTTGAAAATAGATGCGGCTTAGTTGCTAAAAATTAAAATCGATTGGCGTCGCTTGTGTGCCCTACCTGTCACCTTAAGATGACAACTACCGTCTAAGTGATAATCACTTCATTAGGTTTATACAGGGTGTGTCCGTGAATATTTACATCACTTAAAACACGTATTTTATCAACCATTCTGAACAACATTTGTTCTATGACTTTTGGAAATTCACATTAAGATAATAATAATAATAATAATAATAATTCTCACAACATCTCATACGTTGACTTGATTCCGTACTAAGTAGCTTAAGCACTTGTGTTACAGATATCAGTCAACAGAGGAACATAAATATGTACTTAAATACATATATTACTACCCCCACACCGAACAAACACAAGTATTCATCGCACGAGTGTTTGTCAGGGTGGGGATCGAACCCACGACCTTTGGCGTAAGAGGCAGGGTCACTACCAATTGCGCCATCCGGTCAGTCAAAAAAAATTATAACTTTTCATACAAAGTCGGTCACGTGACTTGTTCATTTTGCATGGCGAGTCGAAAAAAATTTCGACTAATTTCGATAAGTCGTAGAACAAATGTTGTTCAGAGTGGTTAAAGGGATGTAAATGCCCACAGATACACCCTGTATAGGTTTATTCTATGATGGAGGCCTTTACCCTGCTGCGGGAGAGTTTTAGGCTGTGAAACTGTGTCGTGAAATTGAAAGGCTGTTTTCTATTGCCATATCAAATTCGTGCGATATCGTCCTAGAGTAAATTGACTTAGTTTTGAGAACTACACATTAAGATGAGTGAGTTCACTCACTCATCTTAATGTGTAGTTCCTGGTTGAGTCTAAAGCTGTCACTTCGCCCAAGGCATGCTTAGACCATAATTCAGGATTTGTGGAGCCTGATAATTACTGGAACCAGACCAACTGAATCCTGGTTACACTTTTCAGCAACGATTCGAAGCGTGGAGGTTTACTCAAGATGTTGCCCTGACTGCAGAGCTAACGGTAAAAATACACACAATATGATTAAAAAATTAAAGAGATGCATGCTCAGATTTGAACCTACGTTCTCTTGTATGGAAATCGCGTTCTTATCCACTGAGTTACCATCACTCAATGAGCTTGAGTAGGTGGTATCAACGGACTGTATTTTTTTTTTTAAATTTTTCTTTGGTATAGGTGGCAGACGAGCAGACGGATCACCTGATGGTAAGCAATTGCCGCCACCCATGGACACCCGCCACATCGGTGGAGTCACAAGTGCGCTGCCAACCTTTTAACCCCCCTTTCCCCCGGATTGGGCCTCCGGTACCCTCACTCACGCAGCGGAACACAGCACAGTGATGCTTCACGCTGGTTTTCTGCGAGGCCGTGGCCGTGGCTCTTCCAGAATCTTTGGATAAAATAAGGATATCGAATCTATACACTAGCACAACATTATTATTTAAATAAGTATTTAAAACGCCTTGTTGGTCTAGTGGTTTAAGTACTGGGCCGTGATCTCGGGGTCCTGGGTTCGATTCCGGAGTCGAGCGAAAAGTATGATTCGATTTTTTCGAACATAGCTCGGGTTTGTGATCACCAATCCGCATTTGGCAAGCGTGGTTGGCATCATAGTAGCGATGACTTGATTTCTATGATGGAGGCCTTTGCCCTGCAGTGGGACAGTTTATAAGCTGATACTTTACTTTATACTTAAGTATTTAAAACAATCAGTTTAATTACCCTCTTACCAGATTGGGCAAATAAATTAAAATAAGAATGTTAATTATCGTGAAATGTATGTAAAACACATGATTAATTAATTATAAAGCTTCCTGGTGATGAATTTAAAATGCATAAAATTTCCCGCGAGTTAAAATAGCCCTTACGGTCAAATAATGAAAGTGTTAATATTTCAGTTCGTATATTCGTTTTTAACCTCGTAAGGAATAAAATTGAGTTTTGATTACTATGTGCGAATAATTTATATTTACAATTATTACAACACAAAGGCCTTTTATTTTTTTAAACGTAGTTTTAGCCCAGTATATTAAAGCAAGATACCTTCTGCCAAACAGAATACGATAATTCCGTGTCGACTTAGGGATGTTCGATCCGATACGATACTTGTGTGGATCGATACAAAGCAATACGATCCACCCGATATTTGTATCGATACAATGGATTCTACCACCGGCTTGGAAAGTTGTTTCTGGTTGGCTTTTTAATCGCCAAACTTTCATATCAAGCCATACATTTTAATTGTAACCCAAAATAAAATAAAGGAACCAGTAAATTAATAATTACGAGGTAAACCGAAGCAGACCAGATAGAGACCAGACGTACCAGATATAATTATATTCAGCCATGTCAAACAGCATGCAAATATTTCTTATAATTGAACAATTGTATAAAACACTTGAGAAAAAATATAAAATAAAATTGTGTCAATCAATATTAATAAATATTCATAACTATCATGATCAAAAGAGAGCCACGCTTCGGCATGAAAAGGCCGGCCTGACTGGAGCGATAGGCGGCCCCACAGAAAGCCGGCGTGAAGTAACGTCTGTGTTGTGTTTCGCTGCCTGAGTGAGGGTACCGGAGGCCAACTCTGGGGATAAAGATTAAAGATAACGATAAAAGTAAGTCGCTTTCGCTGTCCCTTTGTATTTTTTATTGATGATGGGTTTGCTCTTGGCTTCACACTGAACTCTAGAGTTGAGAGGAAACCTACGATGTAGCAAGCTTACCCAAAAGTAGCATATAGCTAGCTTTGCAAATATCTTTAAAACTATGCAACGGATTTTGATGCGTTTTTTTTTAATATAGAGTAGATAGATAGATAGATATACTTTATTGCACAAAAAACACAACTTTATAAATCTAGGCATTACAGAAACTTAATTGTACAATTTCGGCGGTCTTATCGCTGGAAGCGATTTCTACCAGACAACCTTCAGGCAAAGGACATTTAGGAAGGATAGTAGGGGAGGGGTAGGTGGTGCAATATTGAAAAGGGAAATAAGATATATATATATATATATATATATATTAAAATATTTATATTAAAATATTTATAATGCTAATACATAGATAAACACAATATTATATACTAATAAATAAATATATTTTAAAAAGTAATTCAAAATGAGGGTTTTATCTTTAGTAATAATAAATAATGCACAATATCCCACCCGTGTGAAGCCGTGTATCGCTAGGTGATAGTCTAATGCAATTTAATACTATTGCTAGTATCAATAGTTTTTTGTTAACGATACTATCGATAGGTAACCTGATTCCGAGATATCGATCGACAGCACTAGGAATCCACCTCCTAAGTCTCACTTGACTTCGAAGTAAGGTAAAGCAATATCTTCTTACTCGACATACTAGCAATGATATCAAACTGAAACTATTATGTAACTGTATCTGAGATATTAATATCTTAAGCAGTTAGACAAGTTTGGTTGGCAACTCTAGCTATGTCGGATTTAAACTCACCTGAATTTGTGAGTAGCTGAACCAGATATCTTTTGACAAATATTACAGATCAAAAGCCAAGCTATGGGCTTTTAATTTCTATGTACATTTCAAGGTTCAGTACACAATATTAAAATAAAAAGAAAAGTAAAGTATCAGCCTATAAGCTGTCCCACTGCAGGGCAAAGGCCTCCATCATAGAAATCAAGTCATCGCTACAATGATGGGATTATGCTTAATCACCACGCTTGCCAAATGCGGATTGGTGATCACAAACCCGACCTATGTTCGAAAAATTCGAAACATACTTTTCGCTCGACCCGGGAATCGAACCCAGGACCCCGAGATCACGGCCCGATACTTAAACCACTGGACCAACAGGGCGTAATCAAATCAATATTGAAATGTTTTTTTTAAATTAAATGTCTGATTGCGAACCACATGCTAACCGAGATAATATCCTGGGGGTCTAATTTGAAGTTAACTTTGAGACTCAATCAAACGTATTTGACGACGTTTCCTAATTTGAAGTGAACATTGCGTCGGTTGAACTCAACCGAAACTCTTTTGACACATCTCGTCCCAAACCCTAATTTGAAAGTACCAAACCGCTTCCGAAATATTGAATTTGACAACTCGTGTCTCGCGTCCTTATGTCATAATTCACGATAGCTAGATAGGTGTTTTTGTTCGGTTGAATGGATTTATGGTGTATTAAAAAAGGATCTTTATGTTTTTGTATACAAGGTCCAATGTCTGATATACCAATTAAAATTCGTTTTTTCTTAGATTAAATCGAAATAGCGGAGTTTCTTGGTAAAAAATGTAAAAATTGCTATACCTATACTATAGATGATTATGAATACATTGAGTACTTTTTATGTATGAATCTTAGTAATTTATTTTCGTTTAAACATGGAAGTAAATTTACAATAGGTACTTAAGTAGGTACTTACTTATTTACCTACTGAGAAATTTTGTAGATTTACCAGTGAGTTTATTACTATAATGAAATGCAATTGTTCAATGATTTATGCACATTTAAGTATAAGTACCTGCTAAGTACCTACCTAGTGGTGTAGGCTTCTTATAATAGGTAACTACATTCACTAGGTATGTAATTAATCTGCACAGATTAATTTTTCTACGACTGCATTGTATTATTCAAACTGAATCTTATTTAGCAGTTCAAAAGTTTGAAACTTTTGATGGTTTAGTTAGGGATTAATTATATAGGTAGGCTTTTAACTCAATTAGGTATTAACCTACCTAACTTTTACTAAAATACTAAGTTAAATACCTTTGGAGTGGGTTTTTACCATTTTCTATTACTAGCCACAATGATTACAAGAGGCAATAATTTTGCCTAGGTTAACTGTCTACAGGTATTACAAGTATAAGTAGGTAATAAGATTTCTCTTTCATTAAAAAGTGGGTATACCTACTTACCTGCCACACTTAACTATTTGTTAGGTACATAACTAAGTATTTAAGTACTAACCTACTTATATATTTAAAAATTTTGACTATCCATTGAAAGTCACACATTGCATAAGTTTAACTGGTTTAATACATTTGCTCTACTATAGTTAGTGACCAATTGTTATATAGGTATGAAAAGGTAGCTGTAAGTATGTCCCATATACTGCAGAATAAATTAATATTTCACATCTCATACATTGATCTGACTCTAAGATATTTACATAAGTACCTACTTATTACATAGGAAACACACATACCATGAGTTGTGATATATTCAGTCCGGAGCCTTCATTGCTGGTAAATAAATAAATAAATATTTCACATCACATACATTGATCCGACTCGACTCCGAGATAGGTAACTGAAGCATCTTTGTTACAGATATCAGAATCAATACCACTAACTTATAATTACAAATATTTACATAAGTACTTAATAGAAAACACCCATACCATTAGTTGTGATGTATTCAGTCCGGAGCCTTCATTGCTGGCAAATAAATAAATAAATATTTCACTACACTCGAGCACCTGTGTTACAGATATCAGAATCAATACAGTGGGATTACAAATATGTACATATAATATGTTATTGTTAATATGTGTTTTATATGTATTATAAGTATGTGTTTATAATACATAGAAAACGCCTAGACCTGTACAAAGTCATGTTCATGCACGCAATGTTTGTACTGTGCGGGGATCGAACCCTGCAACCCTTGGATCTAAGGCATCATACACTCCTATTGTTCCAATGCCGTATTAACACTCACTGCGATTGACATACATTCAAATGTAAAGTGAAAGTTCAAGTGGGCAGGATTTGAGGAAAATGAAAATAAAAACAACATCATAATTGAATCATTTATTAAAATAAGTAATAAGAAATAAAATAAATGTTATCCTATTTTAAGGAGAAACTATGTATACTTTTTACATTGTATTTCGTGTTTGCACAATAAAGTCTCATATAAATAACAAGGCCATTATAATTATACACACATATTGTGATACTAGTATTGATTAAAAACCATTAACTATTTACATAATAAATGACTACTGAAGCAAATCGTACTTCTCACAGGTTGTCCTAGACTAGTTTTAGCAAATAAACAACTTCGTATAGCAACGAAGCTCGGAAGACTGGAACTGGGTATGTTTTTTCTAGCGGAGTCCTGTGCAACGCTGGTAGACATTCTGCAAGAATAAAGGAGTTTTTGATTGGTATGGTAATAATGTAACAGAAAGAGAAATAATACACAGAAATGATTAGTTCCACAATGTGTAAATTGTAGAAATATGCACATAACTGAGATAAGTTTTTGAAACATGCCACCATTATCCATTTGGTGTGGTTCCTCCGTGGCAAAGGTCGCACTGCAGACCCTTCATTGTAATTGCCAGACTCGCCAAATCCTCGATCAAGGTTCATGAGTACACTGGGCTCCAATGTCATGGTTCTGAACCACCAACCAAGAATAACACTGCAAGGATTTGACGACCCATTTGGAATAGTAGTGAACGCTGCCTTTGTTCCAAGGGTTGCGGGTTCGATCCCCGCACAGTAAAAACATTTGTGTGCATGAACATGTCTGTTTGTATTGGTCTGGGTGTTTTCTATGTATTATTAGTACTTATAAAAGAAAAGTATTATATGCATATATTTGTAATCCCACTGTTGATTCTGATATCCGTAACACAGGTGATTGAGCTACCTATCTCGGAGTCAGATCAATGTATGTGATTTTGTGAAATATTTAATTATAAGGATTACACTTTTGTATACATGTTTCAAACAATTATATTATCTTTATCTTAATGTTTTTTCTTTCAGTAAGGAAATTAGTTATAGCACAGATATTATAGATTCAGTTAAATAACTTTTTGTTAATTGATTACCTCCGGTGAGATGTTCACTTTGTTCAACTCATTCTCCTCTCACAGTCATTCTAGCTCAGCTTTCTATTACAGTTTGGTCCAATGGAGAACTTTGATGTCTTGTTTACTGAAATATTTAATTACAAATGGTTAAATTATAGAAATGATGTTACAAAGTTGTTCTTTCTAAAGTGTAAATTCGAATAGTCATCATCAGCCCATTTAAGTCCCCACTGCTGGGGTACGGGCCTTCCTCAATCACATGAGGGGTAATTGCCATACTCACCTCGCTTGGCAGACGGGTTGGCGAGGGTTTTGATATAAATGCAGAGTTTTCCTTGTTTGGGTGCTGATGATCATGCCAGCAGCTATACCTTAGTCGCCTTTTACGACACCTCGGTAAGAGTGAGGATGGCCTATTCTACTCCGTGGCCGAGTGGTCCCCGGCAGAGTAGTTGGAATAGTAATTAATAACAAATAAACTTATTTAGGTAGGATTATGCGACTAACCTAACTTATACTTGATTTTACTTAAGAAAGTAGAGTCTTTAGATAACTATAGAACTTAATACTAATGTACATACGCTTTCAAACAATTTTACAATATTTTAAATATGTATTGAGATTACATATTTATCGTACGTACATACTTAAGTCAATAATTTACAAGTTTTTTTCTAATGTTTCACAGATGGCCACAGATAACTATATGGGATATGATGTAGAAAAATAGCAAGCTGTCAGAGTTTTAAAAATATTTTAACATTTTAATGTTTTTATTATGTGAAATCTTTCTTTCAAACACATTAAACAATAGTCCTTTAATTTAAAAAGTCAAATACCTTTTATTCTTTAAAATTTTTATTGTTAATTATAAATAAAATCAATTCAATTGGTTTTATTTGATGTGGGTCTTTCGGCGACACTATCATCGCGAATATCATTCATTCACGAGAGTCTATGGTCGGATCCGTACGAAAGTGTCCCATACGATGGTATTTCAAATTGCCAAACTAAACTACAATTGATTGACTGTCGGCTCGATCGAACGATCGTACGTGGCAATTTGAAATTAGACCCCCTGGTCATTGTCATAAATATTTAAGGCGACGGGTAGGGCACACTAGCGACGCAAATCGGTTTTAATTTTTAGCTACTAAACCGGATCCATTTTAAACAGTTGCGGGGTTACAACTTCTTGGTAAACACTTATACTATTTATTAAATAGCCATGCACAAATGCGGACCCAACATTTGTTAGCGAAAAATTGATTCACGCTAAAACTGGCCGCTTTTGGCGGTAATCAATTTTTCACGTACAAAAACGCACCCAACATTTGTGCATGGTTATTTGATAAATAGTGAAAGTGTTTGCCGATAGGTTGTAATCCCGAAATTGTTTAAAATAGATCCGGTTTAGTAGCTAACAATCAAAAATTAATGGTGTCGCTAGTTAGGGCTATCCGTCGCCTTAACTACCGTGGAGGACCTCAAATAAAACCAGGTGTTCTACCAAACAACCTTTGTTCTAGAACTTTTCAAAATTCGTCAAAATTTTTTTCAACTCCCCATACAAATTTTATAACATGTTTTTTTTTGGTATAGCATTTTCTTGAAATTTATTCTTTAGTAAATAATGCACTTAAAAATTTCACTCACGGTGAAGCAAAGAGCACTTACAAAATTCGTGGACATACCAAGGTCTCCGTTAGCTTAATCGGTAAACAGTTGCGCGGTTAGCATAAGATCGTGGGTTTGAGTCCCATCCGAAGACTGTCGTAAAAATTTAAAGTTTACTTATGGACAAATTGACCAACTTTGTATAAAAAATCCAAAAGTCATAGAACAAATTTTGTTCAGAATGGTTGGTAGAACATGTGGTTAAAGGGATGCAAATGTAAAAACAACAGACACCCTGTATGTACAAAAAAGAATACTGTACTTCTGAGGAAAACCACTTTGAGGAATAAATCAAAGAGCTACCATTTCGTGTTCTTCCATAGTAGATAAGTACTTATATGTACATAAAACGTTATAGTTAGCCAAATATACATCTTTTACGCTTATCTTATCGCCGTCCCTCTCTATTAGCATACGTCACGTCAGAAAAGGGAAATCATTTGCATTTAGAAAGCATAAGTTCTTTGACGTAACGAGTCCTTGGTTTGTCTAAACATAAATGTGGGATCCAATGGCAAATCACTGTGACGTCATTTGAATTATTGTGGTTGGGTAGACAAAGGGTGGGTTTGAAATTTAAAGCGAAAGCGAAGGAAAAATGTGATAGTACCAAATAAAGATACTGTCCCTACTTGAGATATATGCTAGACTAGCTTTTACCTAATCTTTCCATAGCTCTTTGAGCGACTTTGAACCGGTGGACTAGTCCAGCGGTGAGTGTCCACGTCTCGGCACCGTAAGTCATGACCGGAAGGACGCACTGGTCGAAGACTTTCGACTTAAGACTGAGGGATGGGTGACGAGAAGACTTGACGAAGTTTACCAAATGCTGCCCAGTCTAGCTGAATTCTTCTATTGGCTTCTCTCTCGAAGTTGTTTCTGCCTAATTGGAGCGTTAGTCCTAGATAGACATATTCCTAAATAATATTAAATAGAATGTCTAAAACAATTGTATTTGCTATATAACTTGGGCACTTCTCTTGCTTACCATCGGCTGAAGAGAGCCTCTATAAAAATTGTAACAAAATTTCCAATACCATCTAAATCTCTGGTATATTTCTCAAACATTTTTAAAACTGCGTGTGTGGGCAGGCGGCATGATATCATTTTTCCGGAAACACATTACTAGCGTGATGTAAAAATGCATAGTGACATCTACCGAAACAACGCCGAATCATCCTGGATGACTGACCTGAAGACTGACCGGGTGGCGCAATTGGTAGTGACCCTGCCTCTTACGCCAAAGGTCGCGGCTTCGATCCCTACCCTGGACAAACATTCGTGCGATGAACACTTGTGTTTGTTCGGTGTCTGGGTGTAATATATGTATTTAAGTATATATTTGTGTTCCTCTGTTGTCTGATATCTGTAACACAAGTGCTTAAGCTACTTAGTACGGAATCAGGTCAATGTATGAGATGTTGGGAGAATTATTATTATTATTATTTAGTCAAAATTTCTACCTTACCTTCATTATTATTATCTTCCTGTACTTTTTCTCAGCGTCAGTGCTGGAATCAAAGTTCAGTTACGGGCGTTTTTTTATTATTATTATTATTATTATCCGCTTGCTTGCTTTTTAAAGCTACACCTGCTTTATACAAGCTCCAACTAGCCGCTGAACTATTGTTCCCATACTAAGGAAAAAAGTACCCTGGTCTCCAATTAAGAATTCGTTACTCCAAGCAGTTCTCAGTTCTGCAGCTGATATATCGAGTTCACTGTCACGTCAACTGTTTAATCTAGGTAAACTATGTGAATGACTTTGGTACTCTATCGGATCACCTCGTTCCGTACTCAATCTAATCCACCAACCTTCCTGTAGTTAACTCCAACGGTGGTCAGTTCTGCGGCTGATACGACATGTTCAGCCCAGCACGTGACTGAATACTTGGTTATTAGCGTGCGCCTTCGAACCATATGGCGAATTTTAACTTATGTATTTATATTATAACCACTTTGGTGCGGGACACGAGTAAGATTAATTTATTTACATTTTAATCCAGAAACTAATTGCTTCACATGCAAATTCAGTGAGTACGCAATAGTGTTGCGTACACTATCGATAGTTTTTCTATCGATATTGTTATTAAAAAACGTATAGGTTACTATACAATAATTCAAAACGTATATGATATTGAATGAAACACCAAAGAGGTAAAGATAAAGATTTTTTATTGGCCACAGAACACTAATTTAAACACAATTCAAACATGAATGAGATAAATTTCACAAATAGGATAAATTCTGTAGCCAGCAAGGCCCAACCTCAGCATTTGCTGCGGTGAGTGAAGCCGCCACAGCGCTGGTTTTCAGGCTGAGCCTTGGGCAACGTAAATGCACACAGGCACACAGCAAAAATAAAAATAACTTATTACCTTCTTAAGGAACTAGATACCACGAAGCTATAGATAAATTATCACTACGTGCTAGATACACATAAAGAGAAAGAAAAAAAAGCAAAGAAAGAAAAAAAAAAACATGAAACGAAGGAACACATAGTAATTAAAAAAGGTTAAGAATTATGTAGGTATAATAAATAATATAAAATAATAATTTATCATTATCACATATTAAAATGCGCCAATAATGTTTATAACCAAATGGGGAAAATACCAGAGTGTTACTATTACCTAACTCTCAATTACTATCAATAAAATCGACTCATTTGTTATGGTCATAATGTAACAAAATAATGATACGATAATGGCCGTGTGGTCCCCGGCAGAGTAGAATAGGCCACCCTCACTCTTACCGAGGTGTCGTAAAAGGCGACTAAGGTAAAGCTGCTGGCATGATCATCAGCACCCAGAGAAGGAAAACTCTGCATTTATATCAAAACCCTCGCCAACCCGTCTGCCAAGCGTGGTGAGTATGGCAATTGCCCCTCATGTGATTGAGGGAGGCCCGTGCCCCAGCAGTGGGGACTTAAATGGGCTGATGATGATGAATGATACGAGTAATGTGAATTTGTGATGTGATGCAGCGCTAGCGGTGTGATTTTACTGAGTGAGTGAGGGTAGCGATAGAGCAATTCGAGGGAGGGAAGATTAATGGTTAGCAGAGCACCTGTGTTGCACTGGATTTATTACAAGAACACCCATGATAGCATAGCGCCGGAGATAGCATGCCATCAGTTGGTCCATCAGCTCGACTGCCACCTGTCACAAGAAAGTCTTGCTACCAGTAATATTTCTGTTATGGCGGCCAATCTTAACGATCGATGACACAGCCAAGACACCATCTGACCAGCGGAATCTCGACCGACTGACAGGTTGAATGATGTTCTTTTTATGCGATAGGTGACTGACAAGCAGAATGATCACCTTAGGGTGAAATATTGCCATCACCCATGGCTTTAGCCATGCCATGCTCATAACGGGTCCCTCAGTCAGCTAAATACGCTTTTTGACAGCTCCATCATGGCGCATTTAATATTCATACTCAGATATATGGCCAAGCCATCGATCTATCGATTACTTATCGATATTCCGCCATTGATAGCGTCACTAGTACGCACACGACCACTTTCATCCCAATTAATTTCAGCTGCGATTTCAATTTTGGCATTTCAGCGAGCCAAATATAACCAGTCGTATACATTTCCGTTCAAATACCTTATACTTAAATAATAAATTAGTGCCTGTGGTTTTCTGTTAGAAATTCTCAGCGTCTACCTGAGTCTGGAAGTTGGCGGTCTTGTTCCCCCGAGCCTCGAAGAGCACGTTAATCCCTTGGTCCTGAGCATGATCCCTCTGCGGTCGTGTCGCACTGTTGTACCATCGAAATATGAGGGTAAGGGAAAAGAGAATGCAGTTGTATCTGCGCATACACTTGTGCACTTTATTATGTCCTGAGTCGATGGCTTGTAACTGACATTGGAAGCCATAACCGAAAAATCGGTATGGAGAACATTATTAATTAATAAAAAATCGTACTACGCACCGCGTGTGAGTTAGGATATCGGAGGACTATTAAGGGGGAATGGGACTTTACTGGTATTGCAGATGTCCGATGGCAATAGCAGCTTACCATAGAGTGACAGGTTTGCACATCTTCCACCTATCTCTTAAAAATATGTTTGAGTAGATAATGTGAAAAAACTTTTGACTTTTGGGTAAGGTATTAACTGGCCCGCCTTCGAGCTTTTCTTTATTTGATAGGTGGCAGACGAGCAGACGGATCACACTTAGTAACGTTGTCAGTTTTTCGTGGGTTAGTATCTACACTTTGATCTTAGCCAAAAGGCCGAAAAGTGATGGGGGCTATTATCTAAAAATAAAAATATAAACTATGAGTAAAATAGTATACTATTAAATCACGGCAAACTTGTCAGATGACGGGTAGGGCACGCTAGCAATGCCTATTGATTTTAATATTTAGCTTATAAACCGGCTCTATTTTAAACTATTTCGGAAAACACTAATACTATTTATTAAATAACCATGCACACATGTTGGATCCGTTTTTGTACCCGAAAAATTGATTCACGCAAAAAATAGCCGTTTTTGGCGTGAATCAATTTTTCGCGTGCGCGTTGGGCCCAACATTTGTGCATGGTTATTTAATAAATAGTATAAGTGAATACAATACCGATATTGTTTAAAATAGATCCGGTTTAGCAGCTAAAAATTAAAATGTGCCCTATCCGTCACCTAAAGCACCCACTTAATAGATAAAAGCTTTTCTAAGAAAACTAAGCTTTTTTTAACTTTTCTATTTACTGCCAAGAACTTGGCTGTCTTCATAAAGCCAAAACTTCTGGGAATAGCTTTGAAACTAGCTTCTTTTGAAAAGGTATTACAAAGATTAAAAATAACTGAGCATTTTATAATTTGTCGACAATTCGCCCAGCTTCGAGGAATACTTTCACGATAAAAATCTTTGGAAAAGTTATGCAAGAATGACCTACATAGAACATACTTCTTCCGTGGTTAAATGGCTTTAGAGCGTGGTATATAAGCCGGAGGCCGTGGCTTCGAAATTTAAATTTGTGTTTAAAGGTCATACATGGTTTAATTGTTTGGCCTAAATTTATTTATTTATTTATTTAAAACTTTATTGCACAAAAAGTTTATACAATAGGCGAACTTAATGCCAAGAGGCATTCTCTACCAGTCAACCTTTGGGTCATACAGAAAGGATAATGATGCGGCGAAAGAAGATTACGTGAACGTGGAGAACAAAACAAAACAAAAAACTATACATATATATATACAAATACATAGCAATACGTATATTATATATAATAAACATATAACTAAATCTGTGATGACCTGAGCAAGGTCATCCGGGAGACGTCTTCGATATAATTTATTTTATTTTATTTAAAATAATCAGTCAACGTAAACAATTTACCTACTTTAAAAATCAACCAGTTGCTTCAATACAAAATTAATGTTATGACTTTGCATACAAAATACACAATTTTACTTCATTAAAGTATATCCACAGATTGGATGAGTAGGTTTCATTTTGGCCCTAAAATATCATTTTTAAGACTGCGCTCTCTAGACCTAAGTTAATAAACCGAAAAAGTATCATTTTTATAAAGTATAAATATTTTAAAAAATATTTTTAGTTTTTTTGTGCATGAATAAAAACATTTTAATGCCTAAATCAATACCGGGTGCAAATGCAAAAATATACCTAACAACTATGATACTTATTACGCTGGCTCAGCGATCCAAAGTGGGTCTTGGCCTCCGACGTCAAAGTTTGCCATTTTTTGCGGTCCTGTGGCAATTCCGCCCAATCGTGCACGTTGAGGTCCTTGGCGACTTCGTCCCTCCAGCGGTATCTCGGACGACCCCCAGGACGTCGCCCCATTGGTCGTCTCAGATAGGATAAAAATTTGCAAACTATGACAATCCTCCCGACTATAGTTAACCGTGGGAGAACCACGCTACGGCATGAATGGGCCCATTTAGACCGCAGTGATAAGAGAATACCGGCTTGAAGCAGCACTGTGCTGTATTTCGCTGCGTGAGTGAGCATTTTGGGGCGAGAAATTGGGCTAGGGGTTAAATCATCATTTCAGGAGTGAAATCGGGGGTTAGATCTAGCCATGAAAGAAGAAGAAGAAAGAAAGAAAGAAAATACATTTATTGACCATTACAACACAGAAAAAGTAAATATGCACAATAGGCATAACACAAAACGATACAGATACAAAGAGAAGAGGCGATATAAGAAGAGATGGTGTGGTTGTGTGTGGTCAATCAGGTCCCGAAATGCTGAGGCATTTGCTGCTACGGCACTATCTGCGCAGCAGCGTGCCGCAGCAGCGCTGGTATTCTGGTGGGACCTGGTTGCGAGTGAGAGTATAAGTAAATAAATAGCTATAAGTATATACACGGCTATGGAAAGGGATAGCCCGAGCATAGGCTCGGAGTATCTCTGAAGGACCGCATTAGAAATGATGTAATCCGTCAGAGAACCAGAGTCACCGACATAGCCAACCGAATTAGCAAACTGAAGTGGCAGTGGGCTGGTCATATTAGCCGCAGAACTGACAGCCGTTGGAGCCGTAAAGTCCTTGAGTGGAGACCGCGACTCGGTAAGCGTAGTGTAGGACGCCCTGCGACAAGATGGGATGATGACATTCGAAGGCTGGCTGGTGTGGGCTGGATGAGAGTGGCCGAATCGGGAGCAGTGGCGTGCATTAGGGGAGACCTATGTCCAGCAGTAGACGAGTGTGGGTTGCTGATGATGATGATATACACGTATTATACGTGTATATCATATTTTGCAAGATGTGTGGACTATGTGGCAGATGTACAATTATATTGGAACACAGGCACATGACAAATTCGAGCTTATTTAAACACATACAAAAGACAGAGGGAATTATAAGAAACAAAATACGATCACAACCAAGAGAAAAAGTAAAAAAAAAGAACGAAACAACATCATGACAGAGTAAGCGATAGTGGCGCCATCATTCCTACCAGCAGAAGTACGGCGGAATGCATTCCTGTCATAAATGATCGGCATGTGATCGCGATAACAGGAACAGGGCTAAGTTGACAATACTGCACTGGGTATACATATAAGTTCCTTAAACAACTAGTCTCCCGTCTCCCCATAAAGCTTAAAGCTCAAGATTAAATCATGAGATTTCCCACCAAAGTCAACATCCCCAAGCAATCTGGACCGTTTGACTGAAACTACCTCGATGCATTAACTGCAAACATTAATTGCAAGTACTGCAATCGTCCCTGGAACTCATTAGCTAAAGTGGCTACAGGAAATGTGCTGTGGCACGGGCGCCGAAATTTAATATACGAATGTGTGCCCGTAAAATTTGACGTAAGTTTAAATGTAAATACCACCGTGAAATGTAAAGTTCACACATGTTCACGGAACAATCTGCGGTGTTATGAAATGTGGTGTGCTAAATGTATGAGAACTTAGTTCAATATTATACGAATAGGTGGCATTAGATGTAGGTTACATCGCGCAGGGTTTATTCTTTTTAGCGTTTAGGTGCTATCTTTGGTCCATGACGTTCACGCGGATGTAGAGTCAATTTAGTGATCGACTTATTTATTATCGTCTCGTACGTAGTTGCATCCAAATTTTCCTCAATATGGGAAAAATAGTTCAGCGTTTTTCGTTAGATGGAGCTTGTAAATAACAGATGTAGCTTTAAAAAACAATTAAGCAGATGGTTCGGCGTTGTTTCGGTAGATGTCACTTTGCATTTTTTTTATATCGCACTAGTAAAGCGCGTTTCCGAAACAATGACCTCTAGCCGCCTGCCTACATTAGCAATATTAAAAAAGTAAGGGAAATATGGAGATTTAGAAGGTAGTGGGAATTTCGTTACATAACAAGTAAAATGATAACTGATATTTTATTTAGTCCTCTGCTTGACTGATTCTCGAAGGTGGCCGTTACATAGCTTTTGAATATTAGTCGTTTTCCTCTAGATGGCGCTAGCACTGGCTAATTGCCGACTGATGCCTCCATCTCAGTTTATATAAGTTACTTTATGACTATAAACTTGTTTTCTGCTCTATCATGTCTGTAAGCTGTGTTGTGATGTGAATGTTGTGGTGAAATGTTTATTCTTTCTTTTTTTCTATCATTCTAATTTTGTCCATACAGCCAGCAATTCCCCGAAAATCGTCTACGTCACATCTCACTCCCACAACTCAACTCCGTCTCCCATCAGCAGGCACCACATCTCGTACACTCGTAAACCAACCGCCTCCACGTACGAACATCGTGAAATAAAAACGTAGTGAGACGTAACAATAAATTCCCCCGTGACGAGTCTCTCGCGAGGTTCCCGGACGATAAAAGGGCTGTAACGTGTTCGTAGGGCTGTCACGGACAGGTAGCGGGAGATTTATTAGAGTAACAGCGACTTTTTTACATGCGAATAATTTTTTGGCAGACACCTCTTTACAGCTACGGATGTACAATACAAGGTCACATTGCGAAACTTATTACGACGCCTTACGGCATAATGGTATGACGATTTGATGGCTGGTATGAGTTGGATGCAGACTACTCAGGCACAAAAGTTCCCGAAGAATGGGAATAAGCGATTGGACACCCACACCAGTTGAGTCACGAGTGCACTGCCAACCTTTAAATACAAATACGGTAATTGTCTATGAGACATGATACATATAAGAAACATACCAGTAGGAAAAGTTTGACGACCCGTTTGGAACAGTGATAGTGAACGCTGCCATTGGTCCAACGGTTGCGGGTTCGATCCCCGCACAGTACAAACATTTGTGTGCATGAACATGTCTGTTTGTATTGGTCTGGGTGTTTCTTATGTATTATGAGTATGTATTTACAAAAGAAAAGTAGTATATGTATATATTTGTAATCCCACTGTTGATTCTGATATCCGTAACACAGGTACTTGAGCTACCTATCTCGGAGTCAGATCACTGTATGTGAGGTTGTGAAATATTAAAAAAAAAAAGTGAGTACATACGAGTAATACATATAAGCAAAAGGAGGTGGCTCACCTTGTACTGTCATAGAATGAGATATTCCAAGACAGCGCTAGTTTTCAGCCTATCCAGCGTCTCTGAAGGTAGGTTTAAGAGCTTTAAACTCCCCTTTCCCCTAGATTTCTAGATTGGACCTCCGTTACCCTCACCCACGCAGCGTATCACAGCACAGCGCTGCTTCACGCCAATTTTTTGTCAGGCCGTAGTACCATTCCAGTCGAGCCGGCCCATCCATGTCCAAGTGTGGCTCTCCCATCTAAAAATGCCGTTACGGTCGATTTCTGAAGTTAATGAGTTAAAGTTGAGCATGTTCGCAACCCTGCCCTTATTATCGGAGCACAAGACTCACTTTGGGTCACGCGCTAACCTAGTAAGAATTTTATTGATAACTAGTGCCCCACTCTCACTTCGTTTCGGGACATTAGTTCTGCTTCATACCATTAGATGGCGCTAGGTGTCGATTACATCACGCAAGCGTTTCATGTTTTCGGATTACGTATAAGCGTTGCCGCTGTCTGTAGGATTTACCTCTTTATAAATAGTATAGATAAGTTTGCTCTTGGCTTCACACTGTACTCTAGAGTTGAGAAGAAACCTATGATGGAGCAAGCTTTTCCAGAAGTAGCCTATTCACTCTAGCTTTTAAAATGTTGAGGTTGTATTCACTGGTGAAAAGAGACGCCGGCAGGGTGTTCCACTCCCTGGCAGTGCGCATCACGAAGGAAGAGGAAAAATGCAATCGAGGAATATTCAACAAGAAGGGATGATCTCCTCAGTTCGCCTGCTCTCTCAATGGTAGAAAGGGGATCGCGGAGTTCATGCTCAAAAGCACACTTCCCGAAGTACAGCCTCTACTCTACTGTAATGTTAGTGGTTAAAGTATAAAATTACCGTGCATAGCCGTGTGGTCCCCGGCAGAGTAGAATAGGCCACCCTCACTCTTACCGAGGTGTCGTAAAAGGCGACTAAGGTAAAGCTGCTGGCATGATCAACCATCGCCAACCCGTCTGCCAAGCGTGTTGAGTATGGCAATTACCCCTCATGTAATTGAGGGAGGCCCGTGCCCCAGCAGTAAGGACTTAAATGGGCTGACGATGAAAGTATAAAATTGCCAATTTGTGTAAAGATTTTTTAAAAAGCAAATTTTTTATGTGATAGGTGGCAGACGAGCAGACGGATCACCGAATGGTAAGCGATTGCTGCCGCCCGTGACATCAGTGGAGTCACAAGTGCGCTGCCAACCTTTAAACTCCTCTTTTCCCCGGATTCAATAAATCAATCAATCAATCAATCAATCATTTATTTGCGATAGAACATGGTTATAAATTGGTCTTAACATATACATAGTGCTAACATATTCCGTCGTAATGGACGTGCAAATTTTCAAAATATTCCGATTATTACAATACAATATATTATTTAAAGTTAATGGACTGTTAATTTCATAATAAATTAATTATTTATAAAGTACTCTTTATAAATAGGATTGGGCCTCCGGTACTCTCATTCACGCAGCGAAACACAGCACACTGTTTCTTTTTTAATTTTCAAGGTAAATATTAATGTAACTGTTTCCTATTTAGCTACGATTTAATGGACTGCGTTTAGGTACATTTAGAAGAAGTTTTCAGAAAAAGCTAGTGTTTATTTAAAAAGTTTTTTATTTATAGAAAGGCCAATCAGGATGACCTCACTCCGCCCGATGGTAAGCGGCCGTGAAATCCAAATATGAGGTTGACAAGCACAGAAGTAAAGTAAGACTAAGGTAAAGCTGCTGGCATGATCATCAGCACCCAGAGAAGGAAATCTCTGCATTTATATCAAAACCCTCGCCAACCCAAAGCCGGGTTGACTACACAATGTGCTTGTCATTCCAGTAAGTGATGTTAGCATTGATAATGCCTCCATAATATTATAATACCTAGTGGCCGCGCGACCACACACATCGGGGTATGCGGAGCTGTCGGATTTCCTCATTCGATTCGCACCTTAATATCAAACACTATCGGTTCATTGTCGATTGGGGAATTTCGGCGGACTGTGGTGGCCTAGTGTGTGGCCGTATAAACATGAATAAACTTTAAGTTATAGGTAAACTAAGTTAAAGCATAACTTTTAATTAAGATAGTTGAATTTATAAGTAATAATATGTCCACGAGAGCTCTGCCGACAAACTGTTGCACAGTTTGGCAGAATCACATTTTTGTTAATGTATATGCGTTGCTTGAAATATCAATAAATAAAAAAAAAAAAAAAAAACCCGTCTGCCAAGCGTGGTGAGTATGGCAATTAACCCTCATGTGTTTGAGGGAGGCCCGTGCCCCAGCAGTGGGGACTTAAATGGGCTGATGATGATGAAGCTCTAACAAAGTACCCATTCAGTCTGCCATCCTCACCCTGCTGCGATGCCGCTTCACGCCCCGCCTAAAAGACCCCGAATTGTATGAAGGAGAAAACACATGAGCTGGGTATGAGTATGAATGCTGAAAGCGTCAATTCTGCCGTACAAAAAAGAGTCATTTAAAAAAAAAATCTGTATCAAGTCATCAACTTAGCGTTTTGTCCTGGTTTCGTCCCAACTGACGCTTCGGAGCCCGGGGTCCGCTGTTCTACTTCGAGTCCTCCACTTTGCGTGGTCTTGTGCATCCGTAGTGGTCAGTTTATTAGCACGCATGTCATCCCTTACGATGTCAAGCCACACCTTTTTAGGTCTACCCCTTCTGCCGGGACCCGGCGGTGGTGCCATGGCCAGACATTTGTTTCCCACATAGCTGTCCGATTTTCGCAGGACATGACCGTACCAACGTAGGCGACTCTCCAGTAGTTTGTCTGCTATGCCACGGATATGAAGGCTCCCACGTTTGCGTGAGTTTCTCACGCGATCTTTTCGCGTTACTCCACACATCCACCTGAGCATTTTTCTGCAACGAGTATACAATATTACATCTGCACATTACACACCTTAGAAATATAGTCTTTGATCAAAATAAAAATATACTATAGTATAGTAACTTTTTTGATTATTTTTGTATTATTGACGACCCGTTTGGAACAGTGGTAGTCCATGAACATGTCTGTTTGTATTGGTCTGTGTGTTTGTATGTATTATAAGTATGTATTTACAAAAGAAAAGTATTATATGTATATATTTGTAATTCCGCTTTTGATTCTGATATCCGTAACACAGGTGCTTGAGCTACCTATCTCGGAGTCAGATCAATGTATGTGATGTTGTGAAATATTTATATTAATATTTTATTTATATCTAGAAATAAAACGGCAATTTCATACTTTAACCGCTATTATTAGTTTTTTTTTTGTCATAGGTGGCAGACGAGCAGACGGATCACCTGGTGGTAAGTGATAGCCGCCGCCCACGGACACCCGCGACACGAGTGGAATCACAAGTGCACTGCCAATCTTTAAGCCCCCCTTCCCCCAGATTGGGCCTCCGATACCCTCACGCAGCCAAACACAGTTCTGCTTCACGCCGGTTTTCTGTGAGGCCGTGGTATCATTCCGATCGGTTTGACCCATTCAAGCCGAAGCGTGACTCTGACACAGTTTAGTTAGTTAGGTTCTCAACTGGCACACCCCTACTGGTACAATTTGTAACAACGCAATCAAACTCAAGACATCGTCGACCGTTTGCTGCCGAGTTATAATACTTCTCTGTCGTGTGCTTTAAACCCGGCTTTTCACGGCCTAATCTGAATAAAAATCATGATAATGTCAAAGTCAAAGTCAAAGTCAAATAATTCTTTATTTGCATAGGCTTGTACACAGCACTTACAAATCGTCATACATTTGAATGACTTAAAACTATTTATAAGTACTTATGTATAATTTACATGTTAATACGTAAATATGTTGATACATAAAATATACTAAAGAAATAAATAAACATAATGCGATTCTACCACCGGCTCGGAAAGTTGTTTCTGGTCGAGAAGATCCGGCAAGAAACTCGCCAGTTACTCTTTTTAATCGCCAAACTTTCATACAATGTTGTGTCATCATCATACCAAGCCGTACAGTTCAATTGTTACACAAAATAAAATAAAGGAAATAATAATATGATAAATATTATGAGGTAAACCGAAGCAGACCAGTCCCCAAGTGTTAGAACATATCCCTCCAACCAATTACGGCTACGCCGGCCAATCTCAACTATCAGCTACATACTGGGTGTATCTGTGAACAATTACATCCCTTTAACAACGAGTTCTATCAACAATTCTGAAACAACATCAATTCTATGACTTTTGAAAATTGTAATAAAAAAAATTCAATTTTTCATACAAAGTCGGTCACGTGACTTGGTCATTTTGTATGGGGAGTCAAAAAATATTTCGACTAATTTCGAAAAGTCGTAGAACAAATGTTGTTCAGAATGGTTGGTAAAACACGTGGTTAAAGGGATGTAGATGTCCACAGATGGGTGTGTGTAAATAAAAATGCACTCACACATCGTCGCTAATCTAACTGACTTAACTGACTTTTACAGGGCAAGCTATTTACAGTTTTATATTACCTATGATTGAGGGAATAAAGTCGGTTAATTCTAAAATGTCAGATACGACAGTTAGATTAGACCAATGTGATACGACCAGAGAGGGATCGGTAGAACCAACGGCATAACGTGCTTTCCGAGGCACGGGGATACAAGCAACAGATTCTTATTTCTACTTCCAGACTCGGCGTGAAGCTGAGTCTGTGCTGTGTTTCGCTGCGTGAGTAACGCACGCCCAATCTAGAGAAAGGGGGGTTTAAAGGTTGGCAGTGCACTTGTGATCCATTGGTGTTGCGGGTTTCTATGGGCGGTGTCAATCGCTTACCATCAGATGATACGTCTGGTCGTCTACCACCTATCATAGAATAGAAAAAGAAATAAACTTTATTTTTTAATCTAGTTTGTCCTTTGAATTAAGTTCGTTCAATTTCTTTGGACAAGAACTTGGGCTTAGTTAGCGAGTTTGCAAGAAAACCTCAAACCTAAGGGCTCTTGTCGGCTTTCTTTGACCAGCCGTTAAGGCTATGCCGTCTGCACTCTAGGGAAATGCACTTTAATTATTTAATATAAGATTTTAAACTTTCGCGTTGCATTGTACGAGTACAAATAATTAAATACACGGGACAAAACGCGGTTAGTTTTATATGTAAGTACATACTTGTAGTAGCATCTACTCACAGCTTGACGTTTCGACCGCGTTACAACGGTCGTGGTCACAAGCGGACTGGAGGTGCACGGCGTCGTCTGCTACGCCCGGCTTGTGAATTTTCGAATACCTTCTCATTTTTGTTATTTACACAGCCACTTAATAAATTTGTCAGTGAAGTTCTAACAGTGCGTAAGTCATTTTTTTTGTGGTTATGACATTTTGATGCCAAATGGCCAAATGGCAAATGGCATCAAAATGTCTAGCAAATGCTAGAGAATCGATAGACTCGTCATTTCGCCCAATCAGAATCAATATACGACCAATAAAAACCTTTCAAATTACGAAAAAGTAACAGCACGGAAGTCATAAAATTACCTACGCTTTGAGATGAGATAAAGAAGAATCAGAATTTCAATCAAGAGGATAGGTTCAAATTATAATCGCCGTGGAATCCGGTGATTGACAATGTAAACCTCGCAATTTGCCGCTTCAAAGTCCTGAAAAATTGCTTAAAATGAGTTACGTGGTGTTAGAACTTCAAAGACGAATTGTCAGTGAGGTCACTCCAACTAAACTCACAGTATCCGGGTTGGGGCAATTTGAAGCGGCAAATTGCGAGGTTAACATTATCAATCACCGGATTCCACGGCGATGATAATTTGAACCTATCCTCCTGATTGAAATTCTGATACTCATCTCAATCGCTTCATGTACTACTCTTGTGTCGTAAGGACTACGAGTATGTACTTACATATAGAAATAACCGCGTTTTGCCCCGTGTACATTAATTACTTTAATTATTTGTTGTGAATTTAAGATATAAAACAAAACTCTCTGAAGTGCACTCGAGTATTAATTTTATCGAAATCGTAATCTCATTTATTGCTAAAAGTAGTCATTCAAAACTAAGGTACGAGTATGGTAATTGTGAGATGTGACATGAATGGCATGTACTTACAAAATATTTTAAGATAGATATACTACAAAATACTTCTACTCTGCCGTGTGGTCCCCGGCAGAGTAGAATTATTTACCTTTTAACCCCCCTTCCCCTGGATTGGGCCTCCGGTGTCATCACTCACACAGCGAAACACAGCGCATGCACTGCTTCACGCCGGTTTTATGTGAGGGCGTGATAATACTCCGGTCGAGCCGGCCCATTCATGCCATCAAATTACTTTTTCATAGAAAATAATCTACTTTTTCACAGAGTTTTCACGGTATTTAAACGTAATTTATAGACAGATAATGTTTTACTCTGTATATTTCCTGTTTTAATG
This sequence comes from Marasmia exigua, assembly GCA_019059595.1. Lineage (NCBI taxonomy): Eukaryota > Metazoa > Arthropoda > Insecta > Lepidoptera > Crambidae > Marasmia > Marasmia exigua. The sequence goes on along the minus strand of CM032481.1, from coordinate 21,296,484 downwards.
GGAAAAACATTTTAAAACCAGAATAAAGATTCACGTTAGCATCCCTAAGTATTAAAAAGCTAATACACGAAACGACTCATTACAATTTCTTTTCACAACACAGCAAATACTACGATATTGATGGGCCGTTTTATCTGGGAAATACGTCGAGGACATATTCTATATTCGCTGACAAATTGAAAATGGACTGAGCGAGCAAATAGAGCGAAAACTCATAAATAATTCGGCCGATTGTATCGAGTCGTCTTGGCTCGGACACAGATCAGAAAACACAGTGAAGTGGTACAGTGGACCGCAAAGAAAACGGGCCACATGATGATTTCCATGAAAAAGAAAAGCGGAGAGCTAAGGAATGGAAGTCCGAGGTCTGTTTTTAACCCCCGACGCAAAAACGACGGGGTGTTATAAGTTTGACGTGTCTGTGTGTCTGTCTATGGCATCATAGCTCCCGAACGAATGAAACGATTTTGATTTTGTTTTTTTTGTTTGAATGATGTATAAGGGGGGATCCCTCTTATACATCATTCAAACAAAAAAAAACAAAATCAAAATCGGTTATGTTAGATAAAATTAAATTAAAGATGGCCGCCGTCACAAAAAAATGGATTGTATGTTTTGACACAACTCCCACAATATGGGTATCATATATAACTCGAGTAGCAGAATATATTTATTGTAACAAATTTCAAATCCAAGATGGCCGCCGGACGGGTGGATTTTAAATTTTAAATTAATCCTGACCAGTTATTATCTGGAAATACTTTAGGCCAAGATGTGAACACAAGAAAACATCTCTGGGTAAACGGTAACATCGTAGACCTTCATCTCGGCTCGGAACACAAATCAGAAAACAAAGTGAAAGAGTGAAGTGAGCTCCACTAAACACTAAGAAAATGGGTCACCAGATGTATTCCAACAAAAGCGGACAGCTAAGGAATGGAAGTCCCGAGGTCTGTTTTTAACGCCCGACGCAAGACGACGGGTTTTATAAAGTTTGATGTGTCTGTGTGTCTGTCTATGGCATCGTAGCTTCCGAACGAATGACCGATTTTAGATTTTGTTTGTTTTTTTTGTTTAGAAGATGATGTAAAGGGGCTCCCCCCCTTATACATCATTCAAATGTATAAGGGGGAGAGAGAATATTCAATCTGTTATGTTGGATAAAATTAAATACAATATGGCCGCTGTCACAAAAAAATGGATTGTATGTTTTGACACAACTCCCACAATATGGGTATCATATATAACTCGAGTAGCAGAATATATTTATTGTAACAAATTTCAAATCCAAGATGGCCGCCGACGGGGGATTTTTAAATTTTAAATTTAATCCTGACCAGTTTTATCTGGAAATCTTTAAGGCAAGAGTGAACACAAAAGACATCTTCTGGGTAAACGTGTAACATCGTAGACTTCATCTCGGCTCGGACACAAATCAGAAAACAAAGTGAAGTGAAGTGGTCCACTAACACTAAGAAAATGGGTCACCAGATGGTTTCCATACAAAAGCGGACAGCTAAGGAATGGAACCTATTGTCGAGGTCAGTTTTCCTGACCACTACAATCTGGACATCTTTAAAGCAAGAGTGAACAATAGGCGTCTTTTAGGCAAACGCTTATCATCCTAGACCTCATCGTTGCTTTCCAACAGGTAATACGAAACGCAAACATGCTTTCGTACATAGATACATAAATTTTATATCCAATCGTGATCCAGTCATCAGCTTTTAATAACTTGAGCTTTGAATATTAAAACACTGTAATTCATAAAACAATTAAACACAAAGAGTTGGATCTAGTTGACCTTGATATCGAGGAGTTCTTTGACATATACGTTAGTTGTATATCGTATCGTGTCTCCCTCGCTAGTGGGTCTCTATCATTGAGCTGTTTCCTCGCGGTCATACTATTTTCACCTACAAGTAGGACCAACAGGTAAACCTATTCTTCGTGGTACTGTAAGCGCGCAGATAAGATATTAAATGTCCTTTACCCGAAGGCTGTCTGGTAGAAACTGCTTTCAGCGATAGGACCGCAGAAATTGTATACAAAATTTCTGTAATGCCTGGGACTTAAGTTATCTATTTTTTGCAATAAAGTATATCTATCTATAAATGTGCGGAGCGATATATTTAGCCGGCGATCTGTATCTAAATATTTTGTGGTTAAGTTGCTTTACTGTTGTTATCAAGACTATGCCCATATTCTTTTAGTTCGCCCAATTTAGCAGCCAGTGCTATGGCATGAGACAAGTATTTTGGTATCAAAAAAGTTACTTTTGTTTGTTCAAATTGAATAGAAAAGTTAACTATCAATTTAACAGTCTTTTAAAATGCATTTAATTTGAATTTCAAGCGTTTTAGCGTAAAAGGTATTTTGTTGATAATAATAATATACCTATCTATAAGAAATATTTTTATTGAATTTTTGTTATAAATTATCTATGTATATATTATTATTGGGTATGTATGTATTGTTTATTATTATTTATGTAATGTAATAATATGAATATATAAAATAATGTATAATTCTGCCATTCTCAATTTCATTTGTTAAACTACTTTGCACTGCCTTCCCTTATTATTACGAATACGATATTTCTTTCCTCTACCCAAAGGTTGTCTGGAAGAAATCGCTACAAGCGATAAGACCGCCTTATTGTACTGTCTGTTACTGTTGTATCATGCTTGTATTTTATTTTTGTGCAATAAAGAATACCTATCTATCTATCTATAATATCCTCCAGCCGATTATGGCTATGGCGGCCATTCTTAACAATCAATTACTGTAATGTTCCGATATATCGTTGTAATGAACCTGGCTCGCCAACACACACCACCGTCTCGGGCAGCGTTTGACACGTCCGTCCCGCTTAATCAGTCCGAGTCAACTGACATTACTCTATGGACCAGCCAACTCGCGGCATGTGCGCTCGAGAGAGGTAATACGCTACAGTTACGTAGGCAGGATATTAACCTATAGTGCTCAATGGACAACATTTCATTTTTACATGTCCATATTGTTTCTTTATATGAAAATAGACATAAAATGAACAGAGCCTTATTTTTTCTTTTTTCAAAATTTTGCCATTTTCATACATAATTAACAATATAAAAAATAAATAGCTATATATTCGAGAAGCGGAAAAGTAAATAAAGAATTGGTATTTTTTGTTACATAGCTCAGCAATTATGAAATGTTGTCCGTTGTGTGCGCAAACACTCTCTATGCCCTTACCTTCATCAGGACAACAGTGCACAATGTGATACAAACTTATACGGCTTAACGTACTTTCCGAGCCATGGGGTTAGAAGACCGTCAACTTCCAGACTCCTGGCTGACAGTAAGAATTTCCTACAGAAAACTTAGCTACAAATTTTTGGGGCCCGACCCGGGGATCGAACCCGGGACCTCTTGCGTAGCTGTCGACTTAAAGTGCGATCTACTAACGACTATGCCACCGACGCGAGTTGATATGACGACCCGTTTCGATCAATGCTGTCGAACGCTGCCTCCAGTGCAAGGGTTGCGGGTTCAATCCCCGCACAGTATAAATATTTGTGTGCATGGACATGTCTGTTTGTATTGGTCTGGGTGTTTTTTATGTATAATAAGTATGTATTAACAAAAGAAAAGTATCAAATGTGTATAATTGGTAATTCCGCTGTTGGTTCTGATATCCGTAACTACATGTGCTTGAGCTACCTATCTCGGAGTCAGATCAATGTATAATTTGTAATTTTTTTTTTTTTTTATAGAAAGGCCAATCAGGATGACCTCACTCCGCCTGATGGTAAGCGGCCGTGAAATCCAAAAATGAGGCTGACAGGCACAGAAGAACTAACAAAATACCCATTGTGTCTGCCATCCTCACCCTAATGGCCTGCTGAGATGCCGTTTCACGCCCCGCCTAAAAGACCCCGGATTGTATGAAGGAGGAAACACATGAGCTGGGAGGGCATTCCATGCCTTGATGGCTCGGGGCAGGAACGAGGAGCAAAACCTCTTGGTGCGCGCCGCCATTGTCCGCTTCCGCATTGTCAATTCCGCTGTTGGTTCTGATATCCGTAACTACATGTGCTTGAGCTACCTATCTCGGAGTCAGATCAATGTATAATTTGTAATTCCGCTGTTGGTTCTGATATCCGTAACTACATGTGCTTGAGCTACCTATCTCGGAGTCAGATCAATGTATAATTTGTAATTCCGCTGTTGGTTCTGATATCCGTAACTACATGTGCTTGAGCTACCTATCTCGGAGTCAGATCAATGTATAATTTGTAATTCCGCTGTTGGTTCTGATATCCGTAACTACATGTGCTTGAGCTACCTATCTCGGAGTCAGATCGATGTATAATTTGTAATTCCGCTGTTGGTTCTGATATCCGTAACTACATGTGCTTGAGCTACCTATCTCGGAGTCAGAACAATGTATAATTTGTAATTCCGCTGTTGGTTCTGATATCCGTAACTACATGTGCTTGAGCTACCTATCTCGGAGTCAGATCAATGTAAAATTTGTAATTCCGCTGTTGGTTCTGATATCCGTAACTACATGTGCTTGAGTTACCTATCTCGGAGTCAGATCAATGTATAATTTGTAATTCCGCTGTTGGTTCTGATATCCGTAACTACATGTGCTTGAGCTACCTATCTCGGAGTCAGATCAATGTATATTTTGTAATTCCGCTGTTGGTTCTGATATCCGTAACACAGGTGCTTGAGCTATCTATCTCGGAGTCAGATCAATGTAGGTATGTGATGTTGTGAAATATTTATTTATATTGATTTCTAAGACTATGTTGACAAGCTGGGAGCCTTTAAGATTTTCATTTGAAAGGAAAGTGTTAAATCGAGTTTCCGACAGGGAAATAAATTGTACTGGTACTCTGGTACCCTCACTCGGCAAAACAGCGCAAGCGTTGCGCGCGCACACTGGTCTAGCTGGCCCATTCGTACCGAAGCATAGCTTTGCCACGGGCATCATAACATCACGATCTTTGATAAATATAGATATTATCTACTTCCTAATATAAAAGAAATCAACAAACAAAATGAAGCATCAATTTTATTTCCTTTGATTATTTTTTAAAAAGTAGCACGTAAAACCCGTAAAAGAAATAAATATAAATAAAGTACAAATATAAGATGCGAAAAATTTTACTCTCACACTGTGCTAAAATACAAAATATTTTATTTTCGGACACAAATTGAATGTTCATTGGAGTGAATATAAGCAATTCTTTTATTTTAAAACGTTAGGAATGTCACACACGAGAAACTCTTGAATGAATAAAAATTGAACTAAATATGTACACCGTCTAATATATTTTTTTAATATGATAGGTGGCAGACGAGCAAACGGATCACCTAATGGTAAGCGATTGCCGCCACCTATGGACACTCGCAACACCAGTGGAGTCACAAGAGCGCTGCCAACCTTTAAACCCCCCTTTCCCCCGGATTAGGCCTCCGGTACCTTCACTCACGCAGCGAAATACAGCACAGTGCTGCTTCACGCCGGTTTTCTGTGAGGCCGTGGTATCTCTCCGGTCGAGCCTTCTTGAAATAACTTTGGCGAAGCGGTGTCAAGGTCTTTCCATTCTTCCTTATCCTCGGCTTGTCTTAGGGCAGTCGGCAAAGTGACTGCGGTTACATAGCTTACATGTTCTAACTAACGAAGGGGTGAACGGCCTCTTCGTCTTTTACCATTGATCGTCCCCACAACAACCAAGTTGTCCAAGTTGTCGGACATTCTTCGGGTGATATGGCCAAAGTAACCTTGTTCTCTTTGGTAACGTAGTAGAACAGTATCTATCTATTTTAAAAGTTAAATAAACCGCTTGAAAAGCACCTAACGTGAAAAGTAAATTCTTGTCGTAAAAATGCAAAATCAATCAGCTGAATAGAAGGACCCTTCAAAAGAGCAAATTGATCCTCTCGCCCTCGTAAAAGGAGATAATTAGACTGACTGCGCTATTGAAGGAAACGAGAGGAAAATGCCAGAGTTAAATGTATGTCAGCTAAATTTAGTGATGTCCTAATTCAAGACTGGAATGGGGCGAGAATTGGTTTGTAGCTACTGCAATTACTGCCTCCGTGGTGCAATGGTTGGTCGAACATGAGTTTTTCAGTTAATAAATTCTCAGTTAATAACACGACATGCCGTGCCGTGTGGTTCAGAGTAGAAAAGGCCACCCTCACTCTTACCGAGCTGTCGTAAAAGGCGACTAAGGTAAAGCTGCTGGCATGATCATCAGCACCGAGTGAAGGAAAACTCTGCATTTATATCTAAGCCCTCGCCAACCCGTCTGCCAAGCGTGGTGAGTATGGCAATTACCCCTCATGTGATTGAGGGAGGCCCGTGCCCCAGCAGTGGGGACTTAAATGGGCTGACGATGATGATGATGAACACATGCTCATGTCAAATCAGGTACTTACAAATTTCGTCGTCTTAGTTACGCGTTCAGTGGTCTAATTGGTAGAACAGCCACCTGGATTGTGGAAGATGTGGGTTCGACTCCCGCCTTAACACGAGAAGAATATTTTTAAGTGTGTTATTTACTTAAGCGTTAATTGCAAAAGATTGCTATAAAAAACATCAACTATTAAATTCTCAGTGTCAGCCCGAAGTCAGGAAGTTGGCGGTCTTGTCACTCTCTATTCCACTACCTCATATTTTTTCTGGGATGCCAGACCGGCTTAACGTGCTTTCCAAGGCACGGGGGTACAAGACCGCTAATTTCCAGACTCCAGGCTGAGAATTTCTTAGCAGAAAAACTCGGTTACAAATTTTGGACCGACCCGGGTTTCGAACTCGGGACCTCGCAGCAGTCGTCGCTTTAAAGTGCGCTCCACTAAGTACTACGCCACTGAGGCAGTTGTGGTACCTACTATAATACCCCATTAATGTCGATACTTTTTTCTTCTGTCGTATTAATCACGGTCTTGCATAGCTTGCTACGTATAGTTATATGAGGTCTTGCTTTAAGAACCACAGTTGATACAACACTAACAAAACGTGTTTGTAAAAGCTGATTTGAAACGTTAAGGTAGGCCGATTTATCGAGCAGCAATTTTAACGCAAGAAGCAATTAAATTACCTTATCTATCAACGGTTTTTCAAAAAAGTAAACAAGGCTTTTGAACGAATTGATTCTTTATAAGCCGATTAACAAATGGCTTGATAAAGATACAGAGGGCCCCGTGAAAAACGTAAACTCTTAAAAATGACGAATACAAATACTTATTGTGTAAAATCGCAACAGAAGAAGAGAGCGTAGATAAAACAGCATGCGCTATTATTGGCTGGCGCGGTGGCGCCATCCAGTGACATGTATCACAATCTTGCAGTCAGTATGGCAGCATCTGTTTACATATTTACCAGGCTAATTATAAGATTGACAGATTTTTTTGTAAAGTGAGTTGATTGTTAATCATATTTAGGATATTTAATCTTTTTGGATACTTGTATGTTTTATTTTTACTATCGCATTTTTTAAACAATTTATTTCAAAGTAAATAACGCATTACAAAGTCAAAGTCAAATAATTCTTTATTTGCATAGGCTTGGTACACAGAACTTACAAATCGTCATACATTTGAATGATTTAAGACTATTTATAAGTACTTATGTAATAATTTACATGTTAATACATATATATGTCGATACATAAAATGGACTAAAAAAAGTAAATAAACATAATACGATTCTACCACCGGCTCGGAAGTTGTTTCTGGTCGAGAAGATCCGCCAAGAAACTCACCAGTTAGGTACTCTTTTTAATCACCAACTTTTTATACAATGGTTTATTATCCTCATACCAAGTCATACAGTCAAATGCAAAACAAAATAGAATGAAGCAAATTAAAAGCTAAATATGAGGTAAACCGAAGCGAACCAGTCCCCAAAGGTGGCACCTGGTCACAAGTATGACGTATGTGGCAGCCATCATTTCACTCAACCATATTAGAGGGAATGTAATGACCCGCCACATAGCGCCACCACCTCAAAGACATTTGAGTGAGCATTACTTACTTAATCCAATACTAATAAACTGCAGGACGAGGTGTACAATGGTAGGTGGTTAGCATCTTGCATCATGATACACAATATGTACTCTTGGCTCTAAGGCGAGATAATAATAAGGTTTTGGACGCAAGCGGGAATGTCATTATGAGGTTATGATGTTCTTCAGAGAAAATTTTTACCTACTTTCAGTAGTATTGTGCCCTCTCAAGAAGTTCGAACGGTTTAATATACTCTATATTTTATTGAAATTCAATTAATATTTTCTCTAGTCCAACTTTCAAATTAAATATGCAATGACTTGTTCTTCAAAATATATTTATGTAAATGCAATGTAAATAGAGTCCACCCCATTAAGAAGTTCGTTTTCAAATACTCGTGTCACAAACTGCATTGAAAACTCAAAAATACATATTTAAGTGTAACCGACAAAGTTTCTTGGCACTCTGTAAATAGAGTTAGGATGCCAGGTTAGGGTTGTCAAAATTTACGTAACGCAACATTAATAAACTATATTGTTATGTTTGTAATATTTTCAACACATAGGTACTTATGTGTAGTATAGTGTTTACATAGATCTTTTATCGATTATCTTAACAAGACTTATATAGGTACTTAATACCCTTTGTCAACAAGCTTTATGTAATTCATGTAATAGATAATATTTTTAGGCACTCTTTGTCTTAATATTAGTACATAGCAGTTTTAGTAATAATATTGTAATGACTGTTTGTGCAAAAATAAATAAAAAAAAGTAAAATATTGAAATAATTTTGAGTATCCTTTAAGTTAATGATAAAAAAATAAATTAACTAGGCAGGTCCTAACGAACAAAATGTTAGACCTGAGAGCATACCCATTTAAAACTCATTACTCGCATAAAGGGCCTAAGAATGTAGGACCTAGGCAGAAATTGGCCCAATTATAATATCTCCATTCAGCTTTATAGTACATTTGTAGCTCTCTCTATTAACTTATAGAGCGAAAAGACCACCTTCGGCAAGAATGAGCCGGCTCGACTACTGGAGTGATACCACGGCCGGAAGAAAACCGGCGTGAAGCATCACTGTGCTGTGTTTCGCTGCGTGAGTGAGGGTACCGGAGGCTCAATCCGGGGAAAGGGGCCTTTAAAGGTTGGCAGCGCACTTGTGACTCCACTGGTATCGGAGGTTTCTATGTGCGACGGCAAACACTTACCATCAGGTGACCCATATGCTCGTCTGCCAAATATCACAGAAAAATTTATCTCGTGCGTGCATGCGATTTTCGTTTGAAAGTGGTTAACCGCCAGATTCCACGACTGTCATCATCATCAGCCCATTTAAGTCCCCACTGCTGGGGCACGGGCCTCCCTCAATCACATGAGGGGTAATTGCCATACTCACCACGCTTGGCAGACGGGTTGGCGAGGGTTTTGATATAAATGCAGAGTTTTCCTCTTCTGGGTGCTGATGATCATGCCAGCAGCTTTCCCTTAGTCGCCTTTTACGACACCTCGGTAAGAGTGAGGGTGGCCTATTCTACTCTGCCGGGGACCACACGGCCACGACTGTACTTATAAAGTATATGTAGACACAGCCCTAGCTTTACTCGGAATTCAGTTTAAAGTCTCACAAAGGAATCCATTGCTGGTTCCATGCATAAATTGTCAAAAACATCTTTATGAAATTCAAGTTTCGCCTTTGAGAGACGGCGATTTGCTTTGTGGCGAAGCGACGTTGGAGGCGACCCGAAGTATCGCGGTGAAAGCGAAGTCGGACGCGACTCGAAGTATTTGTGGCCCAACTTAATATCATTTTGATGCATTTGTCATGTTCAAACCGTTTTGGTTGTGTGTTACTTTTACTGGCGGCATAGTGGCGGTGCTTTGATGCAAACCACAAATTTTGTTAAAATTTGTCAAAGGCAAATGGTACCCTAGCGATGTTTCGGCGAGACACGGCAAAGATGTACTATTTGTTTAACAAGCATGCACAAATGTTTGGTCTTACGCCAAAAGTTGCCGCTTTTGGCGTTAACCAAAGTCTCGGGTTCAAAAACATATCAAAAAGTACTTTACAATTAAAAATAAATAGTATGCAGGTATGCCGAGTCTCCGACGGCCCGCAATTGCTTTAAGTAGATTCGGTTTTATAGCTTAAAAAATCAATTGGCATCGCTTCATTTCACCTTAAGGTGACGGGTAGGGCACACTAGCGACACCAATCGATTATAATTTTTAGCTACTAAAACGGATCTATTTCAAACAATTTCGGGGTTACAATCTCTCAGCAAAAACCTATACTATGTATTAATACTTATAGTTAACTGTTTGGTCTGCTTTGGCACTCGAATTTTGGATTACAACCAAAAGTGGCCGCTTTTGGCGTGAATCAATTTTTCGCGTACAAAAACGGGCCCAACATTTGTTCATGGTTATTTAATAAATAGTGTATTATGTGTTTGCCGAGAGATTGTAACCCCAAAACTATTTAAAATAGATCCGGTTTAGTAGCTCAAAAATTAAAATCGATTGGCGTGGCTAGTGTGCCTTACCCGTCACCTTAAGATGAGAATCGCATGAAGACATTTAAAATTAACGACCCGTTTAGTACAGTGGTTTACGCACTGGTTGAAATGTTAGTGTCGTTGTTTCGATTCCCGAATCAACATAAATCATTGTTGATGTAACAGATATTGGTGTTGGGTGTAGGTTTTTTTTAAGTAAGTAAACATTTATAGACCTATATACCTGTACTACAGGTATGCTACTCATACCTATCACATGGCGTCAGTCTCACACAAACGCTAAAAATGCCACACATTTTAATATTTACCCAGCACTAAGACAAAAATTGAAAATTTATAAAACCCTCGACACAACTAAAGCCCTTTCATTTGATCAAAATGACATCCATTGATGTCAGAGAAAAAGATCTTTATGTTAATAAATATACAATATATGTATATGTCCTCCAAACTGATATTTCTATCATGGCGGCCAATCTCAGCGATCAGCTATCGACGCAGGACATATTATAGTGCACAAGTATTTGCGCAGAAACAAGTGCACTCTCTATTCCCGTACCGTCTTATTTCGATGGGACACTAGTGTGAATGATAGACCTTAAGTTCCATGAATAATAAATCGTTGACCCTTATATCAATATATAAGGGGTCAAACGACTCCCTGTATCTGTCTAATCAAGCTATATTTTAGGGAGATGTCACACTGGCGGATTGCGACCGTTTCAAAGAGGAGCGACGACACGCAGTGAACAAGGGTTAAACGTTTAAATGTGGGAGAGCCACACTTAGGCATGAATGGGCCGGCTCGACTGGAGTGATACCACTGCCTCACAGAAGACCGGCGTGAAGCAGCGCCTGCGCTGTGTTCCGCCGTGTAAGTGAGATTACCGGAGGCCCAATGGGGGGGAAGGGGGAAAAGGTTGGCAGCGCACTTGTGACTTGTGACTCCACTGGTGTTGCGGGTTTCCATGGGTGGCGGAATAGCTTACCATCAGGTGATCCGTCGGCTCGTCTGCCACCTCTTATATAAAAGAAAAAGCAACATCTGGATTCACGCGACTGATTCGCCGTGGAGATAAGTCTGAGTGCCATTGTTTTTTTTTTGTGGCGGTCACGCAGAAACACTCCGGATTCGTTACGCATCCGCGACGTGAACGCTTAGCAGCCGCAACGTGGTCACTGCGTGGCCGCTCCGCTTTGAAAACGCATGTATTGTAATCCGCCAGTGTGGAATCTCCCTAACGGACTTATAAAACGAGTCCGAAATGAGGGGGGCTATTAAATATTAAACAGCTGTTTTAATACGTGAACTCCACTTTTAGGATTATTTGGTTGATCGTTATAGTGTAAATATGGTAAAGGGATCGAATCGCGACCTTTGGCGTATGAAAACAGTATGAGGTATGAGGAAGTATCTAGGGAAAATGGCGTTTAGCTACTGTCTCAATAATATTTATAATGTTGTCTGGTCCTATTATGAGTCATCATCATCATTCAGCCCATTTAAGTACCCACTGCTGGGGCACGGGCCTCCCTCAATCACATGAGGGGTAATTGCCATACTCACCACGCTTGGCAGACGGGTTGGCGAGGGTTTTGATATAAATGCAGAGTTTTCCTCTTCTGGGTGCTGATGATCATGCCAGCAGCTTTCCCTTAGTCGCCTTTTACGACACCTCGGTAAGAGTGAGGGTGGCCTATTCTACTCTGCCGGGGACCACACGGCCACGACTGTACTTATAAAGTATATGTAGACACAGCCCTAGCTTTACTCGGAATTCAGTTTAAAGTCTCACAAAGGAATCCATTGCTGGTTCCATGCATAAATTGTCAAAAACATCTTTATGAAATTCAAGTTTCGCCTTTGAGAGACGGCGATTTGCTTTGTGGCGAAGCGACGTTGGAGGCGACCCGAAGTATCGCGGTGAAAGCGAAGTCGGACGCGACTCGAAGTATTTGTGGCCCAACTTAATATCATTTTGATGCATTTGTCATGTTCAAACCGTTTTGGTTGTGTGTTACTTTTACTGGCGGCATAGTGGCGGTGCTTTGATGCAAACCACAAATTTTGTTAAAATTTGTCAAAGGCAAATGGTACCCTAGCGATGTTTCGGCGAGACACGGCAAAGATGTACTATTTGTTTAACAAGCATGCACAAATGTTTGGTCTTACGCCAAAAGTTGCCGCTTTTGGCGTTAACCAAAGTCTCAGGTTCAAAAACATATCAAAAAGTACTTTACAATTAAAAATAAATAGTATACAGGTATGCCGAGTCTCCGACGGCCCGCAATTGCTTTAAGTAGATTCGGTTTTATAGCTTAAAAAATCAATGTGCATCGCTACTGCGGGGTAATCTTCACCTTAAGGTGACGGGTAGGGCACACTAGCGACACCAATCGATTATAATTTTTAGCCACTAAAACGGATCTAATTCAAACAATTTCGGGGTTACAATCTCTCAGCAAAAACCTATACTATGTATTTAATACTTATAGTTAACTGTTTGGTCTGCTTTGGCACTCGAATTTTGGATTACAACCAAAAGTGGCCGCTTTTGGCGTGAATCAATTTTTCGCGTACAAAAACGGGCCCAACATTTGTTCATGGTTATTTAATAAATAGTGTATTATGTGTTTGCCGAGAGATTGTAACCCCAAAACTATTTAAAATAGATCCGGTTTAGTAGCTCAAAAATTAAAATCGATTGGCGTGGCTAGTGTGCATTACCCGTCACCTTAAGATGAGAATTGCATGAAGACATTTAAAATTAACGACCCGTTTAGTACAGTGGTTTACGCACTGGTTGAAATGTTAGTGTCGTTGTTTCGATTCCCGAATCAACATAAATCATTGTTGATGTAACAGATATTGGTGTTGGGTGTAGGTTTTTTTTAAGTAAATAAACATTTATAGACCTATATACCTGTACTACAGGTATGCTACTCATACCTATCACATGGCGTCAGTCTCACACAAACGCTAAAAATGCCACACATTTTAATATTTACCCAGCACTAAGACAAAAATTGAAAATTTATAAAACCCTCGACACAACTAAAGCCCTTTCATTTGATCAAAATGACGATCAAAATGACATCCATTGATGTCAGAGAAAAAGATCTTTATGTTAATAAATATACAATATATGTATATGTCCTCCAAACTGATATTTCTATCATGGCGGCCAATCTCAGCGATCAGCTATCGACGCAGGACATATTATAGTGCACAAGTATTTGCGCAGAAACAAGTGCACTCTCTATTCCCGTACCGTCTTATTTCGATGGGACACTAGTGTGAATGATAGACCTTAAGTTCCAATGAATAATAAATCGTTTGACCCTTATATCAATATATAAGGGTCAAACGACTCCCTGTATCTGTCTAATCAAGCTATATTTTAGGGAGATGTCACACTGGCGGATTGCGACCGTTTTCAAAGAGGAGCGACGACACGCAGTGAACAAGGTTAAACGTTTAAATGTGGGAGAGCCACACTTAGGCATGAATGGGCCGGCTCGACTGGAGTGATACCACTGCCTCACAGAAGACCGGCGTGAAGCAGCGCCTGCGCTGTGTTCCGCCGTGTAAGTGAGATTACCGGAGGCCCAATGGGGGGGAAGGGGAAAAGGTTGGCAGCGCACTTGTGACTTGTGACTCCACTGGTGTTGCGGGTTTCCATGGGTGGCGGAATAGCTTACCATCAGGTGATCCGTCGGCTCGTCTGCCACCTCTTATATAAAAGAAAAAGCAACATCTGGATTCACGCGACTGATTCGCCGTGGAGATAAGTCTGAGTGCCATTGTTTTTTTTTTTGTGGCGGTCACGCAGAAACACTCCGGATTCGTTACGCATCCGCGACGTGAACGCTTAGCAGCCGCAACGTGGTCACTGCGTGGCCGCTCCGCTTTGAAAACGCATGTATTGTAATCCGCCAGTGTGGAATCTCCCTAACGGACTTATAAAACGAGTCCGAAATGAGGGGGGCTATTAAATATTAAACAGCTGTTTTAATACGTGAACTCCACTTTTAGGATTATTTGGTTGATCGTTATAGTGTAAATATGGTAAAGGGATCGAATCGCGACCTTTGGCGTATGAAAACAGTATGAGGTATGAGGAAGTATCTAGGGAAAATGGCGTTTAGCTACTGTCTCAATAATATTTATAATGTTGTCTGGTCCTATTATGAGTCATCATCATCATTATCAGCCCATTTAATTACCCACTGCTGGGGCACGGGCCTCCCTCAATCACATGAGGGGTAATTGCCATACTCACCACGCTTGGCAGACGGGTTGGCGAGGGTTTTGATGTAAATGCAAAGTTTTCCTTCTCTGGGTGCTGATGATCATGCCAGCAGCTTTACCTTAGTCGCCTTTTACGACACCTCGGTAAGAGTGAGGGTGGCCTATTCTACTCTGCCGGGGACCACGCGGCAAATATGAGTATAGTGGATTATTCATAAGCCTCATGCAACAATAATCCTAAAATAGCTTCACAGATTTTAGTCTAAAAAGCCGAAAAATCTCAAGGAATTACGAAAACTTAACCACAAAAAGGCATGTAAGTTTTTATCACGGGCCGCAACTTTATTGCCTACAAACTCGGTGGTATAGACATAGTAAAAAAAATTAGTGGTACGACTCGAGAACAAATTTTGACTGTGGGAGAGCAATGCTTTGGCATGAATGGGCCGACTCGACGGTGTAATACAACGGCTCCCAGAAAACTGGCCTGAAGCTAGCGCCTGTGCATTATGTGAGCGAGGGTACCGGAATCCCAATTAAAACCGGGCCGGAAAAGGTTGGCAGTGCAGCTGTGACGTCATTGGTGTTTCTGGTGTCTATCCTCAACACTAATGCAGTCACAGCTGCACTGCCAACCTTTTCCGGCCCTGCCAACCTTTGGCCCACAGACGTGGGCGGCCTCAATCACTTACCATCTTCCAAATAAATGTTATCATTATTATTTCTTTAAGACTAAGTTCTAGGACTTAGCAAGTCCGGTAATTTCGTTGAAGCTATCAGCTTCACCCCTTAAACAATGGAGCCAAACCAGGACGATCATGGTTACACGTTTCTATAAATTGCCTGAACGAAGACATTCGTTTCCTGACAATGTCTTTTTACCACACGTTACATGTATTCAAAATGAAGATCTCTCGGCTAACCATCCATCAGCCACCATTACCATCAGGTGATCCGTCTACTCGTCTACTCCACGTGTTTCAATTTTTAAACTTCAGGCTTCCACTAAAAATTTCTTAACAGAAAAAGCCAGAAAATTTTGGCATGACCAGTGGGACCTTGGGATCCCAAGTGCAGCCGGGTCATTCTCCTAGAGATGTCATTACTGTGGCAGTCTTTAAGTCCATAATCCTCCGAAATTAAATAAAAAAATCTGACTCCGAGATAGGTAGCTCAAGCAACTGTGTTGCGAATATCATTGAAACCCCCATTCCCCTTTACACAGCACAGTGCTGCTTCACGCCGGTTTTCTGTGAGGTCTTGGTATCACTCCTGTCGAACCGGCCCATTCACATGACTCCACTGATGTTGTCCAGGGGTAGCGGCAATCGATCACATAAAAAAAATACGTTTCAAGTTTGCTACATTTTCTTTACTGTGTTTTTGTGGCCCAAAAGACCTCGGATGTTAATTTAAAAGCGTTAATGTAAGCTCAAGTGTTACGGGTTGAGGTCAGCTATTGTAGTCCATGATTTTGTAAGGGTTAACTTGGAATTTGGAGATGGTAAAAGGCTTTAGGATTATGGTTATACATATGTAGGCGTAGGTTTATTTGTATTGTTCCCCCAAAATAGAAAGTACAGAATCATAAATCATTCATTTGCACAAAACGGTATACAGTTATGATATAAAAGAAGTAAAATGTACTAATGTTTTGCTATTAAGATTCAGAGGAATACTTATTTAATTTTTTTAAGCTATTGAGATAAAGATAAAAAAATTTTTTTTTCTTCAAACCTATACGTTTGGGGTATTTATGGATAGGTCTTTTAAAAATGATGTTGAGGTTTTTAACATCATTTTTTACTAAACATAATACTTTGGGCAAGAGACGCTCCCAAAGGGGTAAATGGTCTGTCCCCCACCCACAATGTCTTATGGATGTTTTTTTAATGATAATAAGCGTAATAAGAAATAATAAATACGAAATATTGTTGTTTTAGAATTTTCGTTTTTTTCTTTTAATTAAGTACACTAAGGAAAACGGTAGAACGTTAAGGCGATACTGAATGTTAAATTAATTGAGGCTTTATTATGTTTACTGACTTTGAAAATGTTGACGGTATTTTACAAGATCAGCCTAAATTTAGTACAAAACACTCATCTTCAGAGCCGGCAAGTAAATAGCTTTAAGATATAGCATTTTTTTTATAGTGGCGTTGTATTTTGAATTATGTTAGCCAGTTTGGGAAGCATTCGTTGTTATTACAACGGATGTGATGGCAGGGCATTACAATAATTTGTTAGTTCTTTTGTGTACTCATATTTGGATTTCATCGCCGCTTACCATCAGGCGGAGTGAGGTCATCCTGATTGGCCTTTCTATAAAAAAAAATATACAGTACAGGGGTCTTTTAGGCGGGGCGTGAATCGCCATCTCAGTAGGCCATCAGGGTGAGGATTCAATGGGTACTTTGTTAGTTCTTTTGTGCCTGTCAACCTCATATTTGGATTTCACGGCCGCTTACCATCAGGCGGAGTGAGGATAAAAACAAAAATACTCAGGCACTACAATACTGGACTTTTTTCCCCGGGGAAAAATCATGGCCGTCACCTTGCTCAACCCTAACACAAAACCTCTGGGGTGTCCATCTCCGCGCAATAGGGATCGGAAACCCCACAGCCGGATCTAGACCGCACCGCTGATCGCGCTTGCCGCTTCACCCAAAAGTCAACAAAATATGAAGTCCATTAAAAAGAAATGGTTTAAGTCTAAATCATCATGGAAGACAAGCTTGAATATAATAGCCTATAAGTGTTACTAAGATTTCTGCGGGTAGGGCTAAAACAAGCCGCATGGGCTGATGCAATTCAAAGGTTTTAAATTAGTGTCTAGTGGGTTTTAGTGTTCAAATTTGGTGTTTATTTGTGCAGTGAAGTGCCGCAAAGTGATCCTATTAATAAGAATCGTTGGTTTGTATCGTTTTCAAAACTGCTATTGTGTGTCGAGTGAGTTGTCTCGTGACAACTTGCTTGGACCAAATAGACTCTTAAAACCTGCGATTGCTTTTAGAGTGATATCCGCTGAATCCGTAGGTCGATAAAACGTAAAAAAGGGCTTAAAAATAAAAGTGTTACACTACTTGGAGCAATGCAGCCCTTCATTGCTGTACGACTTACCAGGACACCCGGCGACTTCATTGCAATACTAGACGTGCCCAATGTATTTTATATTTTATTCATACAAAATGAAACCCTAAACACATGTTAATCAAAATAAGAAGCAGATGAACCTAGAAGACAGGAAAGTTATCACAGGTGGAAGACGGAGAAAGACGAGGAATCAAAGGTTAGCGCGAACTGGACTTTATGACCGAATCGGAGTTCCTCTCCTTTTCACACGCGATGTGTTTCTCCTTTGTTTAGATGCGACAGGTATATTCTCATTCGTTACGGGACGTCTTCGCGCTAAGGCCCCTGACTCCGTGATAAATTGATGGCTGCGGTAGCTACTGTACTGATGACGGGATGTAGAAACTCTGTGGTCAATAGTGCTGCTGAAGAGTCAATGTCGATTATATCGATAGAAATTTACACATCTACAGAATTAAGCAAGATCCGCTGAGGCGGCCAACATTACACTGATAACGCGACGTACCGACGCATTGATAAATAGTGCTGGAGAATCGATGTCGGACATATCGATAGACCACATCCACAGAATTGATAGAGATCCACTGAGACAGCCAACATTATTCTAATAACGGACGTACCGACGCATTGATCAATAGTGCTGAAGAATCGATTTCGGATATATCGATAGAAATTCACACATCTACAGAATTGAGAGAGATCCGCTGAGGCGGTCAACGATACCCTTATAACGGGAGTACCGACGCATTGTTCAATAGTGGTGGAGAATCGATGTCGGATATTCCAATAGAAACTCACTCATCTAGAGAATTGAGATGAATCCACTGGGCAGCCACCGATGCTCTGACGATGGGATGGACCGACACCACAGATAAATATAATACCTTGTTCTACATTGTATAGCATTTACCATGATATAATTGAGCCGTGTGATACTGACAGAGTAGAATAGCACCTCCCCAAATCTTCCCGAGGGTGTCGTAGAAGTTGACTAAGTGAGCGTGAACAGCATATCTATCAATTTTTGTTGTATGTTGTTTACCAGATCACACCATCAAAAAAACATTTTTTTATGTTATAGGTGGCAGACGAGCAGACGATTCACCTGATGGCAAGCGATTGCCACCGCCCATGGACACCCGCGATACCAGTGGAGTCACAATTTCGCTGCCAACCTTTAATCCCCCTTTACCCCTCGGATCGGGCCTCCGGTACCCTCAGTCATGTAGCAAAACACAGCACAGTGCTGCTTCACGTCGGTTTTCTGTGAAGCCGTGGTATCACTCCGGTCAAGCCGACCCATTCATGCTGAAGCGTGGCTCTCCCACGGTAAAAAACATTGTAATTTCATTCAAACCGTTCTCCAGTCGTATCAGCCTTCGCTCCACTGGGCACTCTAAAGGGAAAGGACGAGTGTGTACTCCTGTGTTTGCGAGTACATTTGTTCACCTTAAAAATATGCCCTGCACATTAGACTGCTTCAGATATTCGAAAAAATACTACCATAGTATTACGAACTTTTGTGCAATTAAGAATATCTATCTAAAAGATTTACATGCCTAAAGTGGCAATGGGCAGGGCAGGAGATCAGACGGTCAATGGGGCAGAAAGGTCCTCGAACGGAAGCCGCGTATAGGAGGTCGAAGCCATAGCAGTCCCCCCACAAGGTAAACGGACGATCTGGTGAAGGTCGCGGGAATCCCTTGGATAGGACCTATCTGTGTGGAGATCATTGTCTATTGGCTGAAATAATGATGATGATGAACAATCTACCCATATATCTTAATCTTAGAGCTGTGGAGAATCGATATCAATTATATCGATAGAAACTCATCAACAGCTAAATAATAATCCTATATTACTACTGTGGCAAATCTAAGCGATTAGCCACTGGCCTAATCACTGTAGTAGTAGCGCAGAAATAGAGATGGGCACCTACTCGAGTAATATCCATTTTTACCTACCCATTTTTTTTACTCGGTAAAAAGTTTGGTTCAAAGTTTTTGACCCACTTCCAGGTTATCGATTGAGCTGAATTTCGGCTTACTTGTATATGTCGGCGAGTTGGCGCTTCGATCGTGCGAAACGTCAGCTGTCGACGTCAAACGTCAACGTAAACTGTCAATGTCAACTGTCAACGATAGATGTCATTGTCATGTGTCTACGTCTATGGTGCCATACGAAACGTCAGGCGATGACATGAATAGCTGTCATTGCTTGGGAGTGGTCTGTGCTCGGTCTGTAAGGCATTCTAACGTGAGCCGCCATACAGAACGGACGCAAGCGCAGGACTCTCCGCATTTCACAACGCAATCCGTTTACTTCCTGCGAGTCACACTACATTTTGTTGATTTGTTCAAGTAATGAGATTAAATTATAATTTGGTAATTTAATGGGGACTTTATTTCTGCAAGACATCTCAAAATATCTAAGATGTCGGATGAAAACGATCCGGGCTCTATGCCCGCTATCCCGCTCGCCCATCTGACATATATTTGGCTACGTGTTTCATATCATAATGGGTAGGATGCACGGGTTGTATACTTTCATCTTTAGGCACTGTTACATCCACGGTAAGAAGACTGAAGATGATAATAGGACGTAGTTTTCCGAATCCTGACCGTTCCACTGAACGGAGAGCCACATATTTTTTGTCATTTCACCAATATTACGCTTTAACGCATGAACGTCCATGCAATTGATATTGCCGTGGGAGAGTCAAGCTTCAGCGCACTACTAGCTCCACTGGGTGGTGGGGTGCGTCTATCAATCCGTCTGCTCAACCACCGTTTGCGACCTTGACCACCGTTGACCGTGGGAGAAGCACGCTTCGGCATTAATGAACTGAACTGACCGGAGTAATACCACGGCCTCACAAAAACCTGCGTGAAGCAGCACTGTGCTGTGTTTCGCTGCGTGAGTGGGGGTACCGGACGCCCAATCCAGGGGAAGGGTATTTAAAGGTTTATGTGATACAACATTGTGTATCTACTCACATATTTTGCTCGACGTTTCAGCTACGTTACAGCAGCCGTGGTCACGAGCGGACAGCACATTGCTGCTTCACGCCGGTTTTCTATGAGGCTGGTCACTATCACTCCGGTCGAGCCGGCCCATTCATGCCAAAGCGTGGTTGTCCTACGGTCTAATGGGTGGTATGTTTTATCGTTATGAGAACTTATTGTTACTGCTAATGACGAAAAGCGACAATATTACTTCTAGATGGAGTGTTTTAAGACATCCGAGTTGGAACATCGATATTTATTTCATCGCTAGAAACTACGAGTATCATGGGACCGCACTATTCAGGAAGGTTTGTACCTTGTAAGAACATATTAAACGTTTGTCGAGCTACAGTGATTGATACCCTTTATGGAACAATAATGGTTCGCCGGTTAAAGAGTTGCGAAAGGCAGACGGCAGACGCTTCATTGTAATTAACTTCTGGATCCTTGGCTATGAAGCAATAGCTTTAGGCGAAACCGGGAAGTTTTTTTTGTTTTGTCATAGGTGGCAGACGAGCAGACAGCAGAATAAGCGATTGGACACCCGCGATACTAGTGGAGTCACAAGTGCGCTCCCGACCATCAAACACCCCTTTCCCCCGGGTTGGGCCTCCGGTAACCTCAGTCACGCAGCGAAACACAGCTGCTTGTAGTGCACGCTAAGTTGTGACAAGATATCACATAATACAGAACTTTTAGGAGCGATGGTAGATCAGTGGATAAAAACGCGTCTTCAATGCCGGGGGATGTGGTTCGATTTCGACCATGCATTTTTGAATTTTTCAAATCTATGTGCGTATTTCTACCATAAGCTCGGCGGCAAAGGAAAACAGCGTGAGGAATCCTGCACGTTTCGGCTAGTTTCTGTAACGTATAACCGTGATTCAGTTGGTCTGGTTCCCCTGTAAAGGGCTGCGCAAAGGTCGGACGGCAATTCATTGTAGTTATTACCAGGCTCCCCAAAGCCTGAATTATGGTCCAAGTGTACCCCTGGATCCAGAGTGATAGCTTTAAACGGAATCAGCAATTACACGCTAAGTGGATAAGATGAGGAGGAAATATCTCGCCGAAATATTATGATTTAATCGGTCAATAGGTTGATCGATAAATTGGTCTAGGAATCTATCGATCGACGTCGCCTAATCCATTTCACCATCGATCGATGATCGATTTATAGGTTTAGTAGAATCTATCTATCGACGTCGATTATCCATTCTACCATCGATCATTGACGAGCGATCGATCGGTCCGGTAACATCCACACACCAACGCTATGTAGCTGTATTTTCAGTAGCAAATTACAATATAATAGTAATAATAATTCTCACAACATCTCATACGTCGACCTGATTCTGTATTAAGTAGCTTAAGCACTTCTGTTACAGATATCAGACAACAGAGGAACACAAATATATACTTAAATACATATTATATTACACCCAGACAACAACTTGTGTTTGTTCAGAGAACCAACACAAGTGTTCATCGCACGAAGTTTGTCCAGGGTAGTGATCGAACCCACGACCTTTGGCGTAAGAGGCAGGGTCACTACCAATTGCGCCATCCGGTCAGTCTAACTTCACTAGAGATTATACTAGAGAACGGCGGTGATAAAAGAAGTAGGTACTCTGTGACCTTTTGTTCCGTAATTTGTCTAATAGAAAGAGGCGTGGCGGCATGTCACTTAAATTAATTAACATTTGTGTGTTTACACTTATTGCAACGAAGATACAGATTGCTAGAATAAACAACGGAAGTGCAAGATATAAGAAAATAATTATTGTGTAAAGCGACTGCGCCAGAGGTCACGGGTTCGATCCTCGGGTGGGTCCAAAAATTTGTAGGTACCTAAGTTTTCAGTAAGAAATTCATAGTCAGCCCCGGGTCTGGAAGTGGGCGGTCTTGTACTCCCGTGACTCGGTAAGTACGTTAAACTGTTGATCCTGCGCCCGATCCCTCTCCGGTCATGTCACACTGGTGTCGCACGTATTAGTGTTTGCGCTAATACTTGGACGATCGTCGAGATTGGCCGCAGTCACCGTAGCTAGTATATCAAACACATACACACAGATCTACCCACATACACACACACACACACACACACACACACACACGCGCGCGCGCGCGCACGCACCCACGCACGACCACACGATCGCACGCACGCACGCAAGCACGCACGCACGCAAGCACGCACGCAAGCACGCACGGACGCACGCACACACGCTCGCCCGCACACACGCACGCACGCACGCACGCACACACGCCACGCTCGTACACACGCACGCACGCAGGCAAGCACGCACGAACTCAGGCACGCACACACGCACGCATACACACAAACACACATCATACATTCACCCCCACACATATACACTACTCACACCCGCGTGCAAACACTCACATAATTTGTCTTATTTTTCTCTTTAATTGTGTACATTGAACTAATAATATCTCAATGTTATAATGCACATAACAAACATAGGATAACAACAAAATCCTACTTCATAAAGAGAAAAATGGGTGCCAAAATTATCTCGCTTTTCAAAATAATCTCGCTTTTCAAATCAAAATTCACCGTTGAATGAATGACAAAAGTAAAATTACCTCGTTCCTTTTCCAATCAACACTTACCCTGGGGGCGCAGTTAACCAACCTAATTAGGGGATAGATGACGAGTTTACCGCAAAATGGCGCCCGAGCCTAGCCTGCTCGGTAATGGAATTAGGAAATTACTGAACTGAATAACAAAATATTTGAATGGATACAAAATGGCGGTAGTGCTGTCAATTAATCAGACGAAGTACGCTTAAGATAATGACATGTTACCGAACCAATCCATTGATCTCTAATCGAAGGCATCGATCAACATCCATCAAAACCATCGATACACGTCCTCTGGATCTGGATCAGCTTTATAAGACCGACAAATACCGTTCGACTAACTAATCGATTGATTCTATCGATCGACGGCAATTGATAGATCTGGTAAGTAGCTATAAAAGATCAGTGGGTCTGGTAGAATCTATCGATTGAGGTCGACTTATCTGTTTTACCATCGATTGATGTCACCGATCGACGATCGATGGATCGACTTATCCATTTTACCATCAATCGATGATTTTTTATTGAATTTATGAACCACAGCAAAAAATACGAGAATATTTTATCTAAAAAAAAATTATAAATGTATGATTCGAATTAAGTACTTTTCCTTTTTTAGTCTCTGAAAAAACTTTAAAAACGAAAATACTGCCGCCAAAAAATTCTTTCATTTCACATCAATCTGGTTCATAAACAATTCTCAGAACGCAAAGCTCCCCGCTTATAATCAACGCTGTGAGTGAACGAGTGAATGAATGAATGAGCGGGAATTTCCCAATCAACACGGGCTCGTTCACCTCCCTTAGGAGCCATAGTTAACCAACCCAATTAAGGAATAGATGACGAATGAGCTGCAAAAAGTCGGGCTGGTGGAATGGGATAATTGAGTGGTTACAGGAAGCCATGTTTTTTTTCGCAACTAGTGATGTGTGATTTTTGTGAGTACTGGCTTTGGTGGTCGGTGAATTTGAATATCTAATGCAGATTTTTACTAGACCGCTCTTACTTTCTTTCGATACATTAGTCAAACTAAAAGCTAAAAAAATCTATGCCAATTAGGTAGATGTCGTTAGGTGTCGCTTTTTTTTAAAAAGTGGTATATGGTATCTTCCTCGTTTTTGATAACCAATATTTTTAAGCTACTTACATGAAAGCACAAGGTCAAAGTTTAACTTTGGACCTATCTAACTCTTACACTACATCTTTTTAAACGTCGAAATGTGCTTAATCAATTATAATACGTACATGATTTGGGTAAAGTCGACGTATGCATATATCTATAGAAACGTGTTTTTAAATTTGCAATTTTAAAATGATAAGTATTTTCTGGTATGGTAAGTCTCCTTATCTAAAAACAGAAAAAAGTTTTGGTTCAATATCAAATTAGGGAAATTTTACTGATTGCAGTAACCTGATGTGTACAGTTTGTTTCATCATCATCAGCCCATTTAAGTCCCCACTGCTGGGGCACGGACCTCCCTCAATCACATGAGGGGTAAATGCCATACTCACCACGCTTGGCAGACGGGTTGGCGAGGGTTTTGATATAAATGCAGAGTTTTCCTTCTCTGGGTGCTGATGATCATGCCAGCAGCTTTACCTTAGTCGCCTTTTACGACAGCTCGGTAAGAGTGTGGGTGGCCTATTTATTCTACACGGCAAGGCACATTTTGTTTATCATCATCATTTTCAGCCAATGGACATCTATTTCTGGACATATGCCTCCTCCAATGTTCTCCACTCAGATCGGTCCTGTGCCGCCCGCATTTAATGGATTCCCGCAACCTTCACCAGATCGTTGGTCCACCTTGTGGTGGACCTGCCACGGCTGCGACCTCGCTATGTGCCCTGCCCATTGCCACTTGAGTATTGCAATCCTTTGGGCTATGTCTGTACCCTTAGTTCTGCGGATCTCATCATTTATGATACGATCACGCGACGAGACTCCCAGCTCCCTCTCTATTGCTCTCTGCGTGACTTTGAGCCTCCTTAATCGGCATAGTGTAAACGGCCACGTTGTTTGTTTATGCTTTTTTATTATTCGATTCGTTTTTTTATTATTCGAATATTTATGTCACTCACATTCACATCACTATTCATCGCTTGACTTCGTGCATAAGTGAACCGTAGGAATTATTGACGCATTCGCAGATTGGCGTCGTTCACAGTTTGTTTACGTACTAAGTTAGATTTTTTTTTTGCTTATGGAGCGGTGGTAGCTCAGTGCATAAGAACGCGCCTCCCATACGGGAGGTTGGAGGTTCGGAACCGTCATAAGTTATATGATAGACAGCTGACGGCACCTCCACACGACCGGTCACATCTCATATCACGACACACGCTTTACTTTGTATCATAAACTTTATTATATAACATTTTATATAATTAGGTATATTCTTTATATCTTCGTTCTTCTTATTTTTCTTTTTGTTGTCCTTTGTTATTTTTCAAATTCTTTGTTATTTGTCACACTCAAAATTGATTCCGATTAGATTTTTTATCGCGTTTCGCTGTACTGTTTGTTTTGATTCGTTTAAATGCTTAAAAGATAAGAACAATATCTACAAATAATAGATTTATAGTTTATATATATTATATACAAATATTTATATATATTATATGTGCCGTGTGGTCCTCGGCAGAGTAGAATAGGCCACCCTCACTCTTACCGAGGTATCGTAAAAAGCGACTAAGGTAAAGCTGCTGACATGATCATCAGTACCCAGAGAAGTCAAACTCTGCATTTATATCAAAACCCTCGCCAACCCGTCTGCCAAGCGTGGTGAGTATGGCAATTACCCCTCATGTGATTGAGGGAGGCCCGTGCCCCAGCAGTGGGGACTTAAATGGGCTGATGATGATGATGTAATCTACCGCTGATTCGGAATGTCAATTTCTACCGAGAAGAATCAGCAAGAAACTTTTCAAATAATATGGTTTCAATAGGAAACCCCACTCAAGTCTCATAATTTATTATTTCGCCATTTTATGAGGGCGGCCATCTTGAATTTGATTTTTTCATAGGTTATTGTATTGATATCTATATCGAGGGGGGTTGTCATACAATATGTTAATCCAACATTTGCCCACAGCAGAGCATATACCTCTCCTATTTCTCTCCGTCTTCGGTTTTCCTGAACCACGCTACTCCAGCTTGAGCCATTGTCCGCCAACACTCCTCTTTCCATCTCTTGGTCTCCATTCAAGGACCTGCATTTTTACATTATTAGTAGGTGGTTCCACTGAATCACTTTGATAATTGTCGGGAGAACCTGATGCGTCGAGGATTACGATCACTCCGCTACCCTGTGGATTTATTTACTGAGTAGACACGCACCACTGTATTCATATTAAATTTTAAAGATTTACCTGATGATTTGTCATTAAAACGTAGGGTTTAATCCCAAATGTCGAACAATCGCTGAAGACGACCTGTAACTTAGTACAGGCTATTTGGCTCATGGCAAAATCTGAACTAATGCTCTTTCTTTTAAATGTGGTTTAGACATTTTCCCATTGAAAAAATATTGTACAACGACCGCCTGTCCATGTCACCGAAGTGCCATCTGATCGTAGTCGTACTGTATTCTTAAGCCGGTAGGTAATTAAAAAGATTGTATTGTCATTCCCATGTTTCAAAATTAATAAATTGCTAAAATTTTTTTGGTTTGGTGATGAAATGCGGCCCTCTCAAAGTGCAATGAGAAGACCATGTATTAAGCATACTCCGCCGACGGGGGCCGGTGCGGGTCACACCAGAAACCGACAGGCCACCACCAGGGCCTGGTGGTGGCCTGCGGGTGAAGAGAAATCAATTAAATTTTTTCAATTCATTTCAATTTATTCAGATAATAAATTTACACAAATAATTACATTTGTAAACCTATTACAATAAGGTCTGAAATACATAGCAATGCCTGAACTAGGCGAACCTGTTTTTCAGGCTTGAAATTTAAAACATAACGGTAAGTACTCATGTACAATCACAAAAATATTTATCTGAGAGACAATAAAGTAAGAAAACAACAACTTTTATAAATTACCTACTTCAAAACAATAAGCAGTTTCTCTGTATCATCATCATCAGCAACCCACACTCGTCCACTGCTGGACATAGGTCTCCCCTAATGCACGCCACTGCTCCCGTTTTTTAGCCACTCTCATCCAGCCCACACCAGCCAGCCTTCGAATGTCATCATCCCATCTTGTCGCAGGGCGTCCTACACTACGCTTACCGAGTCGTGGTCTCTCTGTATATGACATGTTAAGTAGAGCATCATGAAGGGTACGCTTGCATTTAGCAAAAGTAAAGGGATACAGTACCATTTAATCTATCATATAAAAGTGGGCCTAAAAATAAAAATAATCTAGAGACGAAGAGATGTGTTTTAGGGCAAACAAGATCTTTTCGTCTTTTATTTTTAATGGAAGTGCACTAAGGAAGTTCAGCATGGTGTTTAAGAACTGTGCTTAATATAAATAATTGTCGAAACTGTTAATACTTTGCACTCTTTGTAGAGGAGGTCTGTAGAAAAGGAAAAGGGCGGTGAGTTGAAACGTTTAGAATAGCTCTTTGTGCTCTCTTAAGGGTTAATATGGAGGTTTTGGCCGAACCACCCCAAGACGTAATGTAGTAAGTTAATAATGATTGACCTAAGACAAAGTACACTTGTTTGATGATATCTATCATCGTCAGCCCATTAAAGTCCCCACTGCTGGGGCACGGGCCTCCCTCAATCACATGAGGGGTAATTACCATACTCACCACGCTTGGCAGGCGGGTTGGCGAGGGTTTTGATATAAATGCAGAGTTTTCCTTCTCTGGGTGCTGATGATCATGCCAGCAGCTTTACCTTAGTCGCCTTTTACGACACCTCGGTAAGAGCGAGGGTGGCCTATTCTACTCTGCCGGGGACCACACGGCGTTGATGATATCTATGTTTGCCACCAAACGAAGTTTTTTAAATACAAATATTAATTTACGAACTCTATTACTAAAAACTTTAATGTGTTTTTTGAATGTCAAAGTGTCATCAATTATAATTCCTAAATCCTGACATGGCTAGTAGGAGTTGTAACTGGAGAATTATATGCATAGTCCATAGAATTCTTACAACAGTGTGCGATTAAACCAGATTCAGTTAGTTCGGCATTTGTTTTGTCCCTAATAAAAACGTAATCTCGTTTTTTACAGGATTGAATGTTAGATTTAAATGATGTTGTAACCAATAATTTACAGTGTCGAAGCCTCTTTGAACATACTCAAAGACTTTTTTATCTGACTTTGCGGAAAAAAATAATACAGTGTAATCAACATCGGCTATTATGAAAATAATAGCCATAATTGCCACATTCCAGAATTGTGTTACAGAGATCATTTATGTAAATTAAAAATATGGTCGGTCCTAAAATGCTTCCCTGGGGAACCCCATATCCAGAGTTTATTAGGTCAGACCTGATAACATTGCCAATGTTCTCGCATCGCGAAGTGCACAAAGAGATGACGCGCAATTGTTCGTCTCCTCCCTCTCCGACGCCTTCGGAGCGGTTCAGCGAGAGGATCAGCCTGCCTTGCCCGCTCTGCTGTCTCTTTCTGGGATATAATTTCTTCGCAGAAAGAGGCAGCTGCTGTCCAGGCCTCCTCGCGTCGCTTCCCATCATGACAAATATTAATCTGAGAAGTGTGAGGTCTTGACCCAACACGGTGATCAGTACGCTATACAGCGGAGTCCACGTGTCACACTTCACGAGTCAAGAGAAAATCAAAGTTTTATGTAAAATTGATATTTTTGGTATAAAAATATTTATTTTCAGATTATTTTCAGATATGGTTATTTTCAGAGGGTTGATTTAATATATTTCCTAATATAAACTTGACTGACCGGATGGCGCAATTGGTAGTGACCATGCCTCTTACGCCAAAGGTTGTGGGTTCGATCCCCATCATCATCATCATCAGCCCATCGCAGTCCACTGCTGGACGTAGGCCTCTCCAATTGTTCGCCACTGTGATCTATCCATGGCTTCTCGCATCCAGCTCTTGCCAGCCATCCTGCGCAGATCGTCCTCCCACCTAGCCAGAGGGCGCCCTACATTACGTTTGCCAAGACGCGGTCTCCACTCCAGAACTCGTTTACCCCATCGGTTGTCGGTTCTGCGGCTAATATGGCCAGCCCACTGCCACTTAAGCTTGCTAATCCGGTGAGCAATGTCGATAACTTTGGTTCTCTGCCGGATCACCTCATTTCGGATTCGATCTCGGAGAGAGACGCCGAGCATTGCTCGTTCCATAGCCCGCTGAGCGACCTTTAACTTGTGGACCATCCGTACCGTAAGTGTCCACGTTTCGGCTCCGTATGTCATGACGGGTAGGACGCACTGATTGAAGACTTTCGTCTTTAGGCACTGTGGTATCGACGATATGAAGACACGACGTAGTTTTCCAAATGCTGCCCAACCTAACTGGATTCTCCTATTCACCTCATCCTCGAGGTTGTTTTTACCCAATTGCAAAGTCTGCCCGAGGTATACGTATTTTTGAACAACTTCGAGGACGGCACCGTGAATTGCAATCGGTTCCGGTAGAACATGTTCATTGAACATGACCTTGGTTTTGTCCAAGTTCATCCGTAGGCCGATGCATTTAGAAGAGTCAGCCAGGTCATTCAGCATCTGTTGTAGGTCCTGCAGCGTTTCTGCCATTATGACGATGTCGTCAGCAAATCGCAGGTGAGAGATGTATTCGCCATTGATGTTGATGCCACGTCTCTTCCAGTTCAGCGTCTTGAACATATCCTCCATTGCATCGATCCCCACTCTGGACAAACATTCGTGCGATGAACACTTGTGTTTGTTCGGTGTCTGGGTGTAATATATGTATTTAAGTATAAATTTGTGTTCCTCTGTTGTCTGATATCTGTAACACAAGTGCTTAAGTTACTTAGTATGGAATCAGGTCAACGTATGAGATGTTGTGAGAATTATTATTATTATTAAATTATGAATTTGTGTGCGGGATGTAGATTATGGACAAACAAAAAGTAAAACCCTAAAGTTGCCTCGACACAGGCACGTAAACAAGTTGAGTCTGCTGGTCCGGCGCGAAGCAATAATAAGTTGGGCCATCGACACAAGTGCAGGGAACTACCAAGTCATGCACTGGTCATTTTATTAGGCAGGACGTAACGTTTTGCGGTTCACTTAAAATGTTTACATTTTTGGCAAACACAAAGGAGACGCAAAATATATAGAGCTTGGATCAAGAAACACTTACTTGAAGTGGCAGCCACTTCAAGAAGTCTTTATTTATTGGCGATATATGTGAATTTGACCAACTTGATAGAGTATAACCATCCGATTTATTTTCGAAATAAACCCAGCTGTGTTCTTCCACAGTCGGTAAAGCTATACCTTGTTTTACGAGTGAATGAACGAATGACATTAAAAATGGTTGGAAGACTTAAAAAGTATTTTTTTGTCCCACACCTCCTCATTGTGGAATCAAATTCCCACAGCGGTATTTCCGAACAGGTACCTACGTCATTGAGATCTTCAAGAAACTAGCCCTCCTAAAAGGCCGACAACGCATGGAGATGGAGGAGTGGAGACTCCTTCTGGTGTGGCTATTGTCCAAGAGCGGCCGTGATCACTTTTCATCAAGTGACTCGCTAGCTCGTTTGCCTCCCTTATTTACAAAACAAGGAGTCACTGAAAACTTAAATCTTGTTAGAGATGATTGTGTCAGGAATGGCGTGTCAATAATAAAGTTTAAAAATCACAAACACACTTATGAATTTTAATTCTAAATTTTATTACTTTGCTATTTTACACCTCATCTTCAACTAGCGAGTGAGATTTAAGTCAAAACTACTATCAAGCGATTCGCCTGCTCGTCTATCACAGTCGAAAAAAGAGAGCATTGAATCGTAACAAGTTACATTCTCAAGGTATTATTCTGGTCGCTACAGCTGCTCATTGCAACTATTATTTTAATAGTAGCATTTACTCTGTCTTTGTCTGAGCCAAACTTGCCCAGTAAGCTCAGTCGGATTTGTAGCTACTAAATTAAATATGTCGGGAGAACATTTACTTAGGATCATATTTAACCCCGCATAAATGGTGGTAGTTAAATGTTACTAGTATTTATGTGTGCATAAGTTTAACGCTTAAACATAAAAGTTTTAGATGTCACCCTATTTTAGTGAATGCTTCCTTTGGTCCAAGGGTTGCGGGTTTGATCCCAGCACTGTACAAACAGTTGTGTGCATGAACATGTCTGTTTGTATTTGTCTGGGTGTTTATTATGTATTATAAATATGTATTAACAAAAAAATCCTACATGTATAAAAGATCAAAAAATCATTATTCAATTTAGGTCCATACAGAACACTTATGAATGTCAAAATAGGTACATAATATATTAATATCTACCGCTGGTTCGGAATGTCGGAATGTACTGAGAAGACACCAGCGAGAAACTCAGTAGTTACTCTTTTCAAATAATCATGATGTTACAGAGTTCAATTGAGAAGAAAGAAATCAAAGTTAACAGACTACTATGAATTACAACTGAAAAGACTAATCGATTAACATGACCAAGACTCCTTATTATTTAAATAGTCTTGTACACTATAGTAACCTTTCTTCATTAGGCAGGTTTTAATATGAGACGTAAACTTATCCAATGATAGGTTAATGACATTTTGTGGTAGCTCATTAAATATCTTAATTCTTAAGCCAACAAATGAGTTACCGATTTTATGAAGTCTGAGGATTTAATTGTATTTCCACTGCTGATTCTGCTTTCTGTAAGAAAAGTGCTAGGTCTGTCGACAACAAGAAATATCACATTCACCAAAATAAATAACATTAATGATAATGATACACATATTTTATGCACTGGGGCTTCATATTTCACCAGATGTCATGCTGACTTCCCGACCTAACCCCTAATAGGATCCTTTGGGAATGTGAATGGAAATCTAGACGTCTGACTCAGCGTATCTCATTTGCAACCGGAGAGTAAGGAGATATTAAGTATGTCTCGAAATGTTTAATACGAAACTCACTTACTCATCGTCGCGTTCGCTCCATTTATTATTTATCCCAAAAAGTAACCTACTTTTCATTTTTTATGTGATAGGTGGCATACGAGCAGACGGATAGCCTGATGGTAAGCGATTGCCGCTGCCCTTAAACACCTGCGACACAAGGTGAGTTATCATTTTAAGTTTTATGTTCTAATGTTTCCCAAATAAATAAGACAAGAAATAATAAACACAAGCTCGCTGCCAACCTTTAAATCTCGCCCACTCACGCAGCGAAACACAGCGCAGTGCTGCTTCACGCCGGTCTTCTGTGAGGCAGTGGTATCACTCCGGTCGAGCCGGCCCATTCATGCCTAAGCGTGCCCACAATTTAATTTTGACCACCAATCCGCATTTGGCAAACGTGGTGATTAAGCCTAATCCCATCATAGAAGCGATAAGTTGATTTATATGATGGAGGCCTTTGCCCTGCAGTGGGACGTTTAAAGGCTGATTAAAAAAAAAAGAAAGTTTTGGAAGAATGAATGAACACCAGCGACCTGTTTGATGCCTGCAATGTGACCCCCATCCCTAGTCATACCATACGTTGGTACATTGCCCCCTCACTATTCCTCTCGCAAAACGTCAAACTCTCTCTGATTCAATCTTTGCTTCGCGATACATATTGTAAATGTGTAATCCTTTAAAATCAATAAAACTGTCTGTTTATTTAGCTCAAATTAGCTTTTATTTCTACATTAGGTTATGGGCCCAGTTAATATACTATGAATAAACATTAAACATCTTACCTAATTAAAAGGCCTATGACATTCAATGATTCCTCTATCTCTTTATAGGGCATGTATACTGTAAGAGTGCAATTTAAAGGATATTTATAGTGCCAAAATAGAAATAAAACTATAACTTAGCATTAAATCTATTATAAATATAATAAAGGACCTTTAATATCTAAAAACGAGAGGAGAAGGCATGGTTTGTGGGTGTTGTAATTCGAAGTTTGTCAATGATCTAAATTGTTTACCTCTTTGTCATTGGCGTCTATATGCTACAAAAAATAAGTTTAAAATCTAAAACCCGACTACCAAAAAAACACGCTCTAAAAAGTACAAAACAAGCAAATTGTCTGTGCTGAAATTATTATGCCGTATAGCCGTGGTCGTATGCCACGTAAAACAGATTCATTAAAATAATAAAATGTATTTTTTTGGTTCCTCTAAGTCCCCTAGAAGGCACTGTAGTCAATTCAACGTGATGTCATGTCGCTTATAACCAGAAGACAATCAAGACGCTTCTAACGGCACCGGATTTGTTCAAATATAAATAAATAATAAATATTCCACAACGTCACATACATTGATCTGACTCCGAGATAGGTAGCTCAAGCACCTGTGTTACGGATGTCAGAATCAACAGTGGGATTACAAATATATACATATAATACTTTTCTTTTGTAAATACATACTTATAATACATAGATAACGCCCAGACCAACACAAACAGATATGTTCATGCACACAAATGTTTGTACTGTGCGGGGATCGAACCCGCAACTCTTGCACCAGAGGCAGCGTTCACTACCACTGTTCCAAACGGGTCGTCAAATATGATAAATAGATTAGAAGCTATAAGGGAACAGATGAACAACCATACATATATACATACAGGTCAAAATCATAATCTTTTTGCTTCACCGTAGTCGGGTAAAAAGTTAGTCTACTCCGACGGTGGATCGTAGCCACAGTTTTCGAAGGCTTTGTCTCTACTCACCTTGTGCGGCTCAGGTCTCTCGCCTACAAAAGCATTCTACTAGTGTACCTAACTGAAATCGCAGATTTGGGTGAGCAATTTGGGAGCAAAACATGGTTGGTGGTGGCTTACGGCTGAGTGTTCCCTCTTGAGTCAGGGTTGGCAGAAAAGTGGACCTGAATACTCAATAGTTTATCGCTTTCCAAAAGGTACAATAAGGTGGTGAAAAAGAAAGAAAGAAACATTTTAACTATAATGTATCAGTACGGGGAGTAACACGATATTTATTATGTGAAACAACATTGTGTCCTCACATATTTGGCTCGACGTTTCGGCTACGTTACAGCAGCTGTGGTCAAGCCGCTCGTGACCACCTTCGGAGGGTGAGTCCCACAGTACCCTGTCGCCCCCCGGGGGCAGGGTCTGCGTAATGCATTTCTCCCGGGAAACCAAAAAAAAAGGACAGACACGCTTCGGCATGATCCCATTCATGCCGAAGCGTGGCTGTCCTTTTTGGCTGGACTGGAGTGATACCATGAGCTCATAGAAAACCGGCGTGAAGCAGCACTGTGCTGAGGTTTCGCTGCGTGAATGAGGATACCGGATTCCCAATACGGGGAAATCGGGGTTTTAGAGGTTGGCAGCACACTTGTGGGTGTGTGTGTGGCCACTGGTGTCGCGGGTGTCTATGGGCGGCGGGAGTCGCTTACCATCAGCTGATCCGTCTGATCGTCTGCCACCTATTACATAAAAAAAATCGTCAAGACTACCTAATATTCGCGAGCTCCAAGCCAATGAAAAAATATAGACTAAACATACGCCTGACAACCCTATGACTCAGGGAGACTCCAACTTTGAATACGAAACCTGTGGGCTGAGCTGCCTAGATTTCAATTGGAGGTGCTTGAAAATCTGGATCTACATCGATAGTGTTGAAAAGCGCCATCTAGCGGCAAATCTACAGTACGTAAATAGTAGCTTTTAAAGTCAACTAAGGGCCGAGTTTTTTTCAAAGTTACCACGTTAGGTTAAATTAACTTTTCTTTTATTGCTGCTACTGTGTTGCCCACGGCGAACACTGATATAACTTTGCCAATGTCAAGTGGTTAAAGAGACACGTTTTTAATTAGAAATTGACCGGTGTAAGGAAATTTTACTCTTTCTGATTTTTTAAATTTTAATCGAGAATTACACCATCTTAAACAAAACAAAACGTATACGTACAAACAAACACATGTACAGCACAATATTATGAGGGAGATTGGGTTAAAGCCTGATGTTATGTTTTATTATATATCTACATAAATAATTTATGACAGAGGAGAAGGATAAAGATAGAAGAAAAGAAAAGTTAATAGGGCGGGGGATTCTAGGGAGAAGAACGTCATATAGCGAGAAAGGATGATTTTGACAGTTGAAAAAAATGTGGTCTGTCGTACTTCATCCAAGCCATATTAATTAACTTTCTAACCAATAATTTAAAATGAATCTCCCATTTAATACTGTGTTGTCTTTGTCTATGTGAACGTTTTGTTTTGTTATACGTGGTGATTTCCCTAAAAAGAAAACTCAATTAATTAAGAAATCTACTCAAATCACCGGTCAATTCAATAACCTACTGAATGTGTCTCTACTCACTTGACATTGGCAGAGCTGACTGCGTCTCTGACGTACAACACTACTAGCCATTAAAAAAAAAACAATAATTTAAGTGACAGCGTCAAAGGGTTACTTTTTTCAACCATTAGTTCAGTTTCACTACGGATAAAAAAATCGGCCCTAGTGAATTTTGAATTAGTACGGGGAAAATATTTCAGCGGTTTTCGTTAAATGGGGTTTCTAAAAAGCAGATGTAACTTTAAAAAACAATCAAGCAGATGTCACTTGATGTTAGATGTCACTATGTATTTTTACATCGCACTAGTAAAGCGTGTTTCCGAAACAGTGACCTCAAGCCGCCTTTTTTTTTACATTTTAGCGGACAAACGAGCAGACGGCACACCTGATGGAAAGTGATCACCGCCGCCCATGGACATCTGCAACACCTAAGGTATCACATATGCGTTGTAGGCTCTTAAGAAAGGAGTACACCCTTTTCTTGAAGGTCACCAGGTCGTATCTGTTCGGAAACACCACGGATGACAGCTGGTTCCACCTGCCTGCCCACAATAGCAATTTAAAAAGTAAGGGATTCTACACAGTCGGTTTCCTCTAGATGGCACTGGCTAGCCGACTGATGCCTCTATCTCATTATATATAAGTAAACTCTATGGTTTTGAGTTTTTACAAAACGAGGAGATTGATGGTAAGATTACAATTGTCGCTGACCATGGACACACCAGTAGAGTCACAAGAGCTTTGCTAACCTAAACCATGGGAGAACCACGCTTCGCAATAAATGGGCTGGCTCGACTATAGTGATACCACGGTCTCACAGAAGCGGCGTCTGTGCTGTGTTCCGCTGCGTGAGTGGGTACCGGAGGCCCAATGTGGGGGGAAGGGGGGTTTAAACGTTTGCAGCGCACTTGTGACTTCACTGGTGTTGCAGGTCTCCATAGGTGGCGGCAAACGCTTACCATCAAGGGATACGTCTGCTCGACTGCCACCTATCACATAAAAAAAACTCTTCTTTCTCCCAGCTTGGACCTACTATGCCATCACTTTCAGCAAGATACAGCACAGGCGCTGTTCTACAGCGGTCTGTATTCAATTTGTACTCTGCTCAAAACATTGTTTTCATCTTTGAAGTATTGTAAACTACCTTCATTAAAAACTCCTAAAAATTCCTGTCACTTTGTGAAAACATTCCATTTTCCAATTTTGTTCCCCTCAGAATTCCAGCAAAATGAAATTCAAATGCTCTGAAATCTACTGCCAAATAGGCGATTTAAAGGATCGGGTGCTCGGCCTTAAGCCGCTTCTAAGTGAGTTTAGTGTCACCGGATCCGTATTCAACTGAGCTGGATCCCGGCTCTACTGAGCTATAGCTCAGAACCAAGGTTCCCAAATGTTGATTTTTATGTGATAGGTTGCACACGAGCAGACGGATCACATGATGGTAAGTGGTTGCCGCCGCCCATGGACACCAGTGGAGTCAAAATTGCGTCAAAGCGGTCGCTGTGGAGCCTAGGGTAGGCTTAGATCATGATTCAAGATTGTGGAGTCTGGTAATCCGCCGCTACTCTTTAACAGAACTAGACCAATTGAATCATGGTTACGAAAACTATCCGAGATCCGAAAGTTTGGCAGAAAGACTTCTTTGTCGTGAAACTCTTGTCAGAGTGGTAATGGTCGTCACATTAGCGTTTTTGACTTGCTTTACAATCCTTCGCCACACAGTGGAGTAGCGCTGGACCGATCAGGTAAAAACTGTTCGTAATAGTCCATTGGCCGTGTGGTCCCCGGCAGAGTAGAATAGTCCACCCTCATTCTTACCGTAGGTGAGGTGTCGTAAAAGGCGACTAAGGTATAGCTGCTGGCATGATCATCAGCACCCAGAGAAGGAAAACTCTGCATTTATATCAAAACCCTCGCCAACCCGTCTGCCAAGCGTGGTGAGTATGGCAATTACCCCTTATGTGATTGAGGGAGGCCCGTGCCCCAGCAGTGGGGACTTAAATGGGCTGACGATGATGATGATGATGATGAATAGTCCATTCGTGGAGTGGGCCATTACGAACAGTTTTTGCCTGATTGGTCCAGCGCATTGGTGATAGATACAACTTTGCCTTGCACCACAAGTCTTTCCACAGACGAGTCGTCTCGACGCGTAACATGTCCAAAGAAAGTGAGGATCCGGCATTGGACAATGGAAGAAAGGAACGCCTTTCATCCATTGTTCAGTTTCCTGCTGTTGGTTCGAAATTGTGTCCAACTTATTCTAAGCATTCTTCTCCAGCACCACATTTCTAGAGCGTCTATGTTATATTTGGCAGAAATGCGGACATAGATTTGCAAAACCTAGAGGTACATGCTCGAATTTGAAGTCCCGCAGTATGGAAGACGCGTCCTGAACCACTGAGCTCTCATCACTCTCAGATGTAGGCAAGCGGCGTTCTTACTGATATTATTATAATTAAGTCACAACTTAACATTTGGGAACCGCTGGTCTGAGCTCTTAACTACTGAGCTTAAAGGAGAAACCTGACGTCCGCCAACGTGTTGCGGAGCCTTTCAAACTTATCTCGGTTGGCAGTAAATGTGTTTAATCTGAAGTCATATACGGGATGTTTTAAGCCAACGTTTTCCTGTTAGATATTACTTAGGTTGGAATTAGATTTCGATGTAATATCAGTAGTTGTGTAGAGTAGTGCTGTCAACGTATCGATGGCTTTAAAATCGATAGAATTTGTTTACGTGCAACAATAGTATGTATCGATATCGATAGTATTGCCTGATTCTGAGCTGTCAATATTATATTACTTTAGTACTTCTTGGTTCTGTCCTACCGATACTATTGATAGTATTGCTCGCTATCGACATTATTGATGACTAATTAACAGTAGACTATCGATTAAAGAGCACTATTTCACCGTGGGAGAGCCACGCGTCGGCATGAATGGGCTGGCTCGACCGGAGTAATATGTCCGTGGGAGAGCCACGCTTCAGTATAAATGGGCCGACTCGACCTAAGGTTTTAGCCGGTAAACGACCGCCAACGCGGAGGGAGTCTGACATAACCCGTCCACCCC
The DNA here is from genome assembly GCA_019059595.1 of Marasmia exigua. Taxonomy (NCBI): domain Eukaryota; kingdom Metazoa; phylum Arthropoda; class Insecta; order Lepidoptera; family Crambidae; genus Marasmia; species Marasmia exigua. The sequence continues at coordinate 21,257,512 of CM032481.1, read as the reverse complement.
CCGTCGGACAGCTATGCATAAATTAAATTAATTTAATTTTAAATTAAATTAAATTAAATTAAATTAAATATTCTTTATTTCAGACTATCGTCCATAAAGGTTAGTAACAAATGACTTAGGGACTATGGTTAGTATTTATAAAAATTGGTAAAAAAATAATAAAACACTAATTCAATAAATATTCAATTTTCTAGGCTCAGGGATCACTCTTTGGATGAGACACCTCCAAAGTGGTGATGTGAACCTGTCTGCAAGTAACTGCAGAATACCGTTGCGACTGCCACGCACTCTGTTTATCAGGGATACCGTTTTTTTGCGTAACACAGCATTGAAACCGTCTGTTATAATCATCAGTCCGCATAACGCATATCCTCAGGGTTAAGAAAAAAACAGGTGACATTATGAGATTTCCAGGATACAAAAGATAATAAAATAACAGAGTATTTGTGCACTGCGCATCACCGGATCAATTTACTAATCCAAATCGACCTATAATGAACGCTCGGTTTAACTGTATTTGTTTTGTATACATTCTAAATTGAAATAGCTGGTGTTGTTCTGGCATCCCAACGTGTGAATATTACTGAGTGGGGAATCTATTGTGGAAAATAATTTGTTGATTGCAAAATGGACGGTTTTAATCGTGTGATTAATATTTTGTTTGTTATTGTTAGGTTCTGTGACGCAATCACAATACTTTATCATTTATTAAAGAAAAAAGAAAACTTTGGTATTTAACAGTGCTATTACACCAAAGTATACACGAGCTCGATTACAATAAAATAAAAATCACTTTAATTTTTTTACATAAAATTTTTTTTAAATTTTTTTTTTATTATGGCTCTACCCGAAGATAATTTGCCAATTTCAAGTATTTTATTGAGAATAGTCATAGTCACTCATTAAAACCTACGGCGGATTTAGTGGATAACACTTAAAGCAATCGCGAGTTTTAAGACTCTATTGGGTCCAAGTAAGTTGTCACGAGACAACGAACTCGGCTCACAATAGCAGTGTTAAAAATAAAAACGATACAATCCAACGATTCTTATTATTAGGATCACTTTGCGGATTTCACTGCACAAATAAACACCAAATTTGTACACTAAAAACCACTAGACACTTATTTAAAACCTTTGAATTGCATCAGCCTATGCGGCTTGTTTTAGCCCTACCCGCCGAATCCTTTAAAAAAGTTTCAACGCGTTTTAGAAATAATCCTATTGTCATTATAGACATCTATCATGTTAGCTTGTGATTCTCAGTTGCGTCTAAAGCTGTCGTTTGGGAGGTACGCTTGAACTGTGGGAGAGCCACGTTTCGGCATGAATGGACCGGCTTGACTGGAGTGATACCACGGCCTCGCCGACAACCGGCGTGAAGCAGTACTGTGCTGTGTTTCGAGTGAGGGTACTGGAGGCCCACACCGGTGGACAGGGGGGTTTATAGGTTGGCAGCGAACTTGTGACACCACTGGACAAGCGTTTATTATACAGTAACCATAATTATATAATTGCCATACTCACCACGCTTGGCAGACGGGTTGACGAGGGTTGTGATATACTTAAATGCAGAGTTTTCCTTCTCTGGGTGCTGACCATCATGCCAGCAGCTTTACCTTAGTCGCCTTTTACGACACCTCGGTAAGAGTGAGGGTGGCGTAATTGTATAATTGATAAGAGTTAGACAATTTTAGGCGTTAATAGGAAGTATGATTGTTTAAACGAAGATAATAATATATTATTACACAAAAATGTCTCAAACAACTGTTAATGTTTGCCTTTAAACATACTTAAGGTAGGTACTTTGTGTTTCAACTAGGTATCGCCTTAATTATTGTTAAATGTGCCTTATTGTTAAAATTGTTGATAATTGTTAAATGTGTTTCCTCCTTCATACAATCCGGGGTCTTTTAGGCGGGGCGTGAAACAGCATCTCAGCAGGCCATCAGGGTGAGGATGACAGACTCAATGGATACTTTGTTAGTTCTTTTGTGCCTCATCATCATCATCATCAGCCCATTTAAGTCCCCACTGCTGGGGCACGGGCCTCCCTCAATCACATGAGGGGTAATTGCCATACTCACCACGCTTGGCAGACGGGTTGGCGAGGGTTTTGATATAAGTAAGTAAGTAAGTAAGTAAGTAAGTAAGTAAGTAAGTAAGTAAGTAAGTAAGTAAGTAAATATTTTAATCAGCGAAGCATACACAGTTACATACAGACAGATATAAATGCAGAGTTTTCCTTCTCTGGGTGCTGATGATCATGCCAGCAGCTAAACCTTAGTCGCCTTTTACGACACCTCGGTAAGAGTGAGGGTGGCCTATTCTACTCTGCCGGGACCACACGGCTTTTGTGCCTGTCAACCTCATATTTGAATTTCACGGCCGCTTACCATCAGGCGGAATGAGGTCATCCTGATTGGCCTTTCTATAAAATTAAAACAACAATAAATAATTATAACATTTTTTATTTCATACTTTTATTAACGTGATCGTTTATATAGATGTCCTTAAATGGTTTTAGTGGCTTCATGTCTAACATATCACTCTGTGTCTCTCTGAGTCTCTTCTTGCATTTTATCAATTTGAATAGCATTACTTCTTCTTAGATTAAAATATCATGTTTGATATTCTTCTTTACTTGTGTAGTCTGTTCTTCAATAGGGTTTGCAATTCTCCATTAACTGATTCGACCTTTGATGTTATTCTGATTTAAAACAACAACTTTTTATCTAAAATAAATAAGATATATAAATAATATGATTTTTTTATGTAATACTAGGCAGGCGAGCAGACGGATCACCTGATGATAAGCCATTGCCGCCGCCCAAGGACACCTGCGATACCAGTGGAGTCACAAGTGCGATGCCAATCTTTAAACCCCCTTTCCATGAATTGGGCCTCCGGCACCCTCACTCACGCGACGAAACACAGCACAGGGCTGATTCACTCCGGTTTTCAGTGAGACCGTGGTATCACTCCGGTCGAGCCAGCCCATTCATGCCGAAGAGTGGCTCTCTCACGGTATATATAAATTATATGATTAAATAAAGTAAAGAAGTATTTTATGAACTAAATAAGTTATATATATAATACCTAGTACTTAAGTTGTGTATTATTTGCAACAAAGTGTATCTCTCTGTCTATTATTTTTATGTTTTTTTTTTATATTTTAAAAAGATTACTTTTATTTGAATTTATTATTAGGTTAAACGAGTTATAGCTACTTTATATTTTATTTTTTTAGTAAATTAAAGCACAGGAAATTCTTTATAATAAATTGAAAAAAATATGTTTCGATAGAAACATTCAATTAATCAAATATACACAATTTACTGCAAGAAATGAAAAAAAAACTTTACCTCAAATTTAAATTTGAAGTACAATATAATTGCCAACAAAAATCATGTAAGCATATACCAATAGTTTCCTCACTGTTGTCACTTGACATCAATATATAAGAGTATAATTATTATCATGATAAATGAATTAGTTATATAATTCATTTATCATGATAATAATTATACTCTTATATATTGAATCAAATGAATAATAGCTTTTAATAAATTGAACGCGCACAGCAAACAAACAATAGAGGTAGTGCCATTGGTAGGCACATTTTCTGTAGGTACTACTTAAACGATTCCCTACTCATAAAAAAAAATAAAAAGCAACATGTTTTTATAAAAGTTATCTAATGACAAAAAACTAAATACACGAGTACTCGATAAAAAGAAATGTTTGAAGATACGATAAATAATAACAATTGTTACATATTGATAAACAAACTTAAACTGATGCTTGATATAAAATAGTAATAGGTATAAGATATGATAAAAAATGTAAATAAATAAATACCTACATGATTATTTCACACAGAATAACATCTAGAATCCGACACAACCCTTTTCTTCTGCAAAGTTGCTGTTCCATCCTGATCTTTATCTTGAGAGCAGCAAGGCCTACTCTCTCGAGCAGGGCTGGGAGTCCTCCCACAACGATCGCGTCTTTCAGTAGTCGGTCCACAAGAAAAACCGCGACAGAAGGCAGGGCGCCTATGGTCATGGCCGAACCAGGGTCCATATGCAAATCTGTGCCAGTGGTGATGTCCAAAGAGGTGATGTGGTCCAAATACATGATGAGGGCCACAGCTGTGGGGACCGTGTCCATGGGACCCGTGTCCGTGAGGCCCGTGTGCATGAGGTCCATGTCCGTGAAGCCCGTGATCATGGTGTTCGTGTCCGTGACGCCCGTTACTCTGGGGCCTGTGTCCGTGGGGCCCGTGTGCGTGAGGCCCATGTCCGTGAGGCCCGTGTGCGTGAGGCCCATGTCCGTGAGGCCCGTGTGCATGAGGTCCATGTCTATGATGATCATGCCCGCAGCGATGACCTCTCCAACGATGCCTCATTGGACCACAACCAAACTCGAAAAGATGACGATCACAATGTCCTCTCATTGTTATCGGATTTTTTATTTTGTAATTGACAATTCCTGAAATGCAATTTGGCTCCTTACTATTAAACTGCAATGCACTTGTACCCAATTGAAACCTTCTACTATGTAGCCTTTTTTAACACTTGGTATTATGATGACTGATTATCGCGACGTGTTATCAGCAGGGAGTATTCAATTGAACTGACGCGCAAAAGCGTTCTCCTGCATATATATTGACGTCATTTTATTACTTTGTGTAATCGTCTGGCGTAGAAACGTATAGTACAACGTAGAAGTGACTCACTTTTAGGGTTTCGTCCCCATAATTGGATAACATGAAAACCTTTTTTAGGGTTCCAATCTCAATAAAGAGGAGAGGGAACCCTTGTCTGTGTATTTATGTATATTTTTGTCCCCCTTTCACATACGATTTCTTAGAATTGTGTTCAGTGAGGTCGACTTTCGCTTTTTTTATATAATATGTGACAGACGAGCAGACGGATCACCTTATGGTAAGCATATTGATTGAGATATTGGTAAGCGATGATTCTTAGATAAATAACTAATTAAAAGACTTTTTTTTTTGTTTTCCTTATGAATAATTTGTTTGTTTTTTAATTTAACACAAGCGGCAATTACACGCTACGATAAAGAAGAAGCTCTTCATCTTAGAGTGTAATTTCCGCTTGTCTCCAAAGCTGTCGCTTTAAAGCCCAGTGTACGCTTAGACCATGATTCAGGATTGGGGGGGTCTGGTAATTACAATGAAGCGACTGTCGTCTAACCTTCGCACCCCTTTAATAGGGGAACCAGACCAACTGAATCATGATAAAACGTTTCAGAAACTTTTTCCAAAACGTGCAGGTTTCCTCACGATGTTTTCCCTCACTGTCGAGCAGATGGTAATGGTAGAAATACGCACATAGATTTGAAAAAACCATTGGTGCATGCTCGGATTCGAACCTCGACCACCTGCGTGGAAGGCGCGTTCGTATCCATTGAGCTACCATCGCTTTTTTTTAATTTAAAGCAACTAGGACCAACAGGATGTCTACACAGACAGCCTAATTGTTGGCAGATTCTCATTAATTATTATTACATCTCTAAATCATAGATGATTGTAATTATATCTTTAAATCGTATCGGAATCCACGTAAATCCAGCAAATTACCACCTACTCACTGACAGATGATTGGAGTGTTTTGGTGTATATTTCGCAATCACAATGCTTTTTTTTTGGTCAATAGGCTAACGCTTGACCACAATCGCACCTGATGGAAAGCGACGATGAGGTCTAGGATTATACGCGTTTGCCTAAAAGCGGTCTGGAAAAACAGACCGCGGCAGGGAGATCCATTACTTAACCGTCGGCATTATCAATTGGGAAGCGAATCGCTTCGTGCAATGTAGAGTTGTCCCGTGTAATTTTAAATCAAACAAGATTTGCACGTTTTATGAGAGACGCCCTGTGGGTAGACCACCTGCCCGATGTAATGGTCCAACGATATTCTATAACGGCTGTAAGGAAAATTGGATAAGGCTGGCAGGGGACCGACGGAAGTGACGTGATACAGAAGAGGCCTATACTCAGCAGTGTGTGAAAGTGGGCTGATATGATGATTATGATGAGAAAATTAAAAACATTTATGCGAAATTGTAAATCAGGTTGTCTGTTAGAAATCGCTTCCAGCGTTAAGACCGCCGGAATTGTACAATTAAGTTTCTGTAATGCCTAGTTTTTTTAGCCAATAAACCGGTAACGTTTCAGCGACTCCTGTAAAATTGAAACCAAATGTTCAAGGGCGCCGGTGTCACTCTGGTGAGTGTCAACATCAGGTGATACGCTTGCTCGTTTGCCGCCTCTGACATAAAAAAGTTGCTATTGCCTTTTTTAATGTTGCATGCTATTATTTCCTTTTGTGCAACATTGCTCAATGTTTTGTAACGTTTCGCAATATTGTGCAATATTACGCAATTTTTGAAAAAGATTTGAAATGTTGTGCAATTGACCAAGTGAGAATTGATGTACTTCTTGAGGGTTCAGTCACCATCAAATAAGTATTATGTTAATGACCCGTTTGGAACAGTGGTAGTGATAAGTGAACGCTGCCTTTGGTCCAAGGGTTGCGAGTTTGATCCCCGCACAGTACAAACATTTATGTGCATGAACATGTCTGTTTGTATTGGTATGGGTGTTTCCTATGTATTATGAGTATGTATTTACAAAAGAAAAGAAGTATATGTATATTGTAATCCCACAGTTGATTCTGATATCCGTAACACAGGTGCTTGAGCTACCTATCTCGGAGTCAGATCAATGTATGTGATATTGTGAAATATTTATTATTATTTTTTAATGCATGTTGAAACATCAATATCCTCAATACCAATATTTCTCAGTAGCCATGCCTGCAGCGCTCATGTCTCCTACGTTAGTGTAAACTCTGGAAAAAATTCAAATTCAAATGCTTTATTTCTAAAAATATGGTAACATAATTTGTTCTTACTTTTAATCTAAGTACAGCATACTCTGCCATTGTTGGCGTAGATATATAAAAATTATAGGTTATAGTTCACAATTCATTTAACCGATTACAATAATTAAAAAGTTTAAAAACTAAAACCCCGACTGCCAAAAAAACACGTTCTTAAAAGTACGAAACGAGAAAACTGTCTCTGCTGAAACTATTATTCCGTATTGCCGTGGTCGTATGCCACATTGATTTTATTTTATTATTATAATGAATCTGTTTTGGTACAGTAGGTGAAATACGACGACGGCAATACGGCCTAATAATTTCAGCAGAGACAGTTTTCTTGTTTCGTACTTTTTAGAGCGTATTTTTTGGCAGCCGGGTTTTAGTTTTTAAACTTTATTATTATTTACCATATTTTTAGTTATGTCAATTCAATTACATATTTGAAATCTGCTAAAAAGCTCTTTCATTTGATACCCCACACGGTACCGTCAAGCCAAATTTTTTTTTAGTTCCTTACTCTAAGTCCCCTAGAGGTCGCTGTAGTCAATTTAACCTAACGTAAAGTAGCTTATAACCAGAAAACAATCAGAACGCTTCTAACGACATCTCATTTGTTCAAATATGATAACTAGTTTAGAAGTTATGAGGGAACAAATGAACAACCATACATACATACAGGTCAAATCATAACCGTCCTTTTTGCTTCGCCGAAATCGGGTAAAAAGCCAATTCAATCAAAAAATAATAATTTAAAATTTAAATAGACATTAAATATTTCTCTTTCGTCGTCCCTATCGTCAGTACAACAATTTATCTAAATAGGTATGTACACCGTGTGGTCCCCCGGCAGAGTAGAATAGGCCACCCTCACTCGTACCGAGGTGTCGTAAAAGGCAACTAAGGTAAAGCTGCTGGCATGATCATCAGCACCCAGAGAAGGAAACTCTGCATTTATATCAAAACCCTCGCCAACCCGTCTGCCAAGCGTGGTGAGTATGGCAATTACCCCTCATGTGATTGAGGGAGGCCCGTGCCCCAGCAGTGGGGACTTAAATGGGCTGACGATGATGATGATGAGGTATGTACATACATCATATTTTTTAAGTCCAAGTATCCTTTAACGGAATATGCCCTATTAACGCTCCTATGAGCACCCTTGTATGTTGTCTATTGCCTCCAAGAAGATGCTTTTTCCATATCTTAATATTATCTCATTTGAAAGCCTTAGAATGTTTCTCAGGTGGTTTAAATGTGATTCATGCAATTCTTTCAATGATGTTTTATGAGTGAGAGATCTTGTGATTAAAAATTAAAAATAAAATATTGTCAAAGTTCGCATTGTTGATATCCTAAAATAAGCATGCAGGTTTCCTCACGATGTTTTTTCCCTAACCGCAGTGCACTAGATTACAAATGTTTATGTGAAATTATTTCATTTTGAAATCCCTATTGAAATTTGTAGAGCAAATAAACAATAAATAGTGAATTGAAAGGTAAAAAAAAAACTGAGCAAATTAATTCGTTCAACAGTATTTATGACTTCATTTTTAACAAATCGTTTCAGAATGCAGCTGTGATCCGCAATGAAAAATAACTCCAATGGAAAACTATTTTAATCGAAAACTATCAGTGTTTACTCTTAACTTTATTAAATATGAATAATTTAGTCTGTTATTTAATCTTCGTGTATTATTTGCACACTTTTCAAACTTTGTCAAGGATTGTGTACTTAATGTTATTGTAACTTTAATGTTATCAATACAGGTTGTCATACGGCCACACTCAGAGACGTCATTTAAGCTAATGTTCATTAATTTTAGTACCGGTAGTCTTTATGCGTATCGTAAAGTTGTGGATGGGTAATATTATGACTTTGACACGTTAAAATATTAGCTCTTAATAACTAAAGTTTTTTTCTTTATTTAAGGACTTTTATACAAAAGTACATGTCAGCCCTACAGGACAATACATTAATTTACACTTAGTATTAAATAACATGAAATAGCTAATATAAATGAGATAAGTGGCTTTTCAGCAATAACGAAAGTTTGCTACACGACATTCAAACTTGGGTGGATCCCAAATTAAAGATCGTGACTGTACCTCATTCATCAAAATCGGCTGGATAATTTAAGCAGAATCTTGGAACATACAAACATATTTACATACATAGACTGCTAAAATTATAACCGTTCCTTTTTTGCTTTGCCGTAGTCGGGTTAAAATACAACTTAATCTATCGGTCATTTCACCATTACAGTCCCTTTGGCAGAATTAGTCGCGGCCACCTCACCCTCCAAGCCAAATTTAAACAAAATCAAACTGCTGAATATGTATTACGCTTGTTTCTCTTCATTCAACAGATCCACCAAAGCCAGTGCTTGTCATTGCCTATTGTCTCTATCGTGGATTCACGGAGCTACAATTTCCTGCGCCATACTTGAGTTAAAGTGATTAGCACAGGCGAGTAACAATAGTAGAGTTAGGTACTTGTTATCGGTCGCGCCAATGCAAACCGCTCTCTCTCTCTGGAGATATTACAGCCCACTCTCTAACTTAGCTTGCATCCTTACATAATATCTATATATAACCCGACCGACCGACCCGACGACCCGATTGGAACAGTGGTAGTGAACGCTGCCTCTGATACAAGGGTTGCGGGTTCGATCCCCGCACAATACAAACATTTGTGTGCATGAACATGTTTGTTTGTATTGGTCTGGGTGTTTGCTATATATTATAAGTATGTATTTACACAAGAAAAGTATTATTTGTATATATTTGTAATCCCACTATTGATTCTGATATCCGTAACACAGGTGCTTGAGCTACCTATCTCGGAGTCAGATCAATGTATGTGATGTTGTGAAATATTTATTTATTTATTTATTTTATAACATTCTGTTGTGACTTCACTGATCTTGCCGGTGTCCATGGTCCAGTTGTAATCGCTTATCATCACGTTATATATAACAGAGGCTGGAGGACCTCCTCGTTATCAGATAGGTGGTGCAAGATGGCAATATTGAAATTTGAGTCCACAAATCACAAAGCGAAGTCAATTCGGAAGATTCAAGCGTCTATTGAACAAACTATCAACATGCAACGCGAAAGAACACTATTCGGTATAGCGATGATGATAAAGGCGCCACTGTACTGACGCTCCGACATATATATCACAACATCACATACATTGATCTGACTCAGCTGTGCTACGGATGTTAGAACCAACAGCAGAATTACAAATATAATAAATTTTTTGACCTTATGGGGAGCCACGGCCTCACAGATAACCGGCGTGAAGCAGCACTGTGCTGTGTTTCGCTGCGAGAGTGAGGGTACCGGAGGCCCAATCCGGGAAAGGGGGAATTAAAGGTTGGCAGCGCACTTGTGACTTCCACTAGTATCTATGGGCGCTGGCAATATCGCTTCCATCAGATTGAATCAGTTTTGCTCGTCTGCCACCTATCTCAATAACAAAATATAAAAAAAAAAATAAAAAAAAAAAAAAAAAAAAAAACAAAAAAAAATAATACTTCTTTTGTAAAATACATACTTATAATACATAGAAAACACCAAACCAACACAAGCAGAATTGTTTTTTTATATGATAGGGTGCCGATGAGGCAGCGGATCACCTGTTTTAAGCGATTTGCCGCCGTCCCATAGACACCCGACCCGCCGAATAACCCATGGAGTCACAAGTGCGCTGCCAACTTTTAAGCCCCGCCTTTCTCCCCGGACTGTGCATGCACGACAAATGTTTGTACTGTGGATCGAAGAACCCGCTTTTGTGACGGTAGTTTTAGTGCCCCTGTCAAAGAGTTGGGCAAAGGTCAACGGACCAGCAGTCATCGCATCATCATTATCATTTCAGCCAATAGACTGCACACTGCTGAACATAGGCCAGCGCACTTGTGACTCCACTGGTGTCGAGAGTGTCCATGTGTGGCGGCAATCACTTACCGTCTAGTTGAATCCCGTACCCTGGTCGCCTGCTGTCCACATAGAAAAAAAAATGCCGTTATGATAATTGAAGAGAAGGGAGTGACCGCTGGTTATGAACAAGTGGCACCCGTGCTTTAGCCGCGCATAGGCAAATCAAAATCCCTTAGCAGCTGAGAGCCGATCCCGTCACCCGCCAGTCCAGCAGGGAAATGAAAGATTGCGAGATGATGGCCCTGAGCCTCCTGCGACGGGGGAGACGGATCTTGTGACGTTACGTGATCTATGCACTTATAGTGACGTAATCATAATACTCTCCAACCAATGGCTATGGCACAACCTCAATGATCAATCACGTACGCAGGATATATTATAGTGCTCAAGTGTGTGCGCAAACACAAATGCACTCTCTATTCTCTTACCCCCATATTTCGATGGGACACCAGCGCGATCACGACCGGAGAGGGATTGAGAGGACCAACGGCTTAACATACTTTCCGAAGCACGTGGGTACAAGACCGCCAACTTCCTGACTCCGGGCTGAGAATTTCTCACCGAAAATTCAGGTACAAATTTTTGGCCCGACCAGAAGAGGTCCCTCTTACACAGCCGTCGTTTTAGAGTGCGACCCACTAACCACTGTGCCACCGAGGCAGTCAACCGAGATGTACTCATATAATTGTGTTGGTTGATGTTAATTACTTACAGAAGATTTTTTATGTAGGTAGATGAGCAGAAAGATCACCTAATGGTAAGGCGAGTTTCAGCCGCCTATAGATACTTACTTGACGAAGCTGCCTGAGTGAGGGTACCGAAGACCCAATCCGGGGGGAAAGGAGGGTTTAAAGTTGGCAGCGCACTTGTGACTCCACTGTGTCGAGAGATGTCCATGGGTGGCGGCAACACTACCGTCAGTTGCATCCGTCTGGTCGTCTGCTGTCCACATAGAAAAAAAAATGCCGTTATGAGAATTGAAGAGAAGGAAGAGGGGAACGCGGTTATGAACAAGTGCACCGTGCTTAGCGCATAGGACAGCAAATCACTTAGCAGCTGAGAGCCGATCCCGTCACACGCCAGTCACAAGATGCGAGATTATGGCCATGAGCCGCTGCGACGGGGGAGACGGATCTTGGACGTTACGTGAATTCTATTGCCACTTATAGTGACGTAATCATAAAGTACTCTCCAACCAATGGCTATGGCGACCAACCTCAATGATCAAATCACGTAGCAGATATATTATAGTCGATCAAGTTGTGCGCAAACCAAATGCAATCTCTATTCACTTCACCCATATTTCGATACGGACACCAGCGCGATACGACCGGAGAGGGATTGAGAGGACCAACGGCTTAACATACTTTCCGAAGCACGTGGGTACAAGACCGCCAACTTCCTGACTCCGGGCTGAGAATTTCTCACCGAAAATTCAGGTACAAATTTTTGGCCCGACCAGAAGAGGTCCCCTCTTACACAGCCGTCGTTTTAGAGTGCGACCCACTAACCACTGTGCCACCGAGGCAGTCAACCGAGATGTACTCATATAATTGTGTTGGTTGATGTTAATTACTTACAAAGATTTTTTATGTAGGTAGATGAGCAGAAAGATCACCTAATGGTAAGCGAGTTCAGCCGCCTATAGATACTTACTTGACGAAGCTGCCTGAGTGAGGGTACCGAAGACCCAATCCGGGGGAAAGGGAGGGTTTAAAGGTTGGCAGCGCACTTGTGACTCCACAGGTGTTGCGGGTGTTCATGGGCGGCGGCAATCGCTTACCATCAGGTGATCCGTCTGCCAACTATGTCATGAAAAAAAAAAAGAGTTAACGAGCCGTTTAGCGCAGTGGTTTGTGCGCCGGTTGAGATTACAATGTTTTTTTAAACCTAGCTTTTTAAGTTTTGTTTATTTTTTTTATATAGAAAGGCCAATCAGGATAACCTCACTCCTCCTGATGGTAAGCGGCCGTGAAATCCAAATATGAGGTTGACAGGCACGAAAGAACTAACAAAGTACTCATTGAGTTTGCCATCCTCACCCTGATGGCCTGCTGATTATTGGGTAATAAATAGTATTAACCATTTATTACAAGTCCAAGTGTACTACAAACTGGCACGTTGTGAGCTATTACAAGTGCGCAAGCACACCTACTGCTTACCAACTGAGCGCTAGACTTACGTACCGGGGCTTTTTTTATGAGAAAGGGAGGCAAATGAGCAAACGAGTCACTAGATGGTAAGTGATCAAAGGCGCCCATGGACATCTGCCACACCAGGGCTTTTAACAAACATCACAACATCACAGTTTAAAAAATGTTTACGTTTTTTTTTATCTTATTTGAGCCGGATTAGCCATTAGTATTGATGAGATTGGAATTACTGGCGAATTCTCGTGAAGGTATTAAGCATTTGGAACTGAGAGACGAGCCAATAAACCGGTAACGTTTCAGCGACTCCTGTAAAATTGAAACCACATGTTCAAGGGCGCCGGTGTCACTCTGGTGAGTGTCAACATCAGGTGATACGCTTGCTCGTTTGCCGCCTCTGACATAAAAAAGTTGCTATTGCCTATTTTAACGTTGCATGCTATTATTTCCTTTTGTGCAACATTGCTCAATGTTTTGAAACATTTCGCAATATTGTGCAATATTACGCAATTTTTGAAAAAGATTTGAAATGTTGTGCAATTGACCAAGTGAGAATTGATGTACTTCTTGAGGGTTCAGACACCATTAAATAAGTATTATGTTAATGACCCGTTTGGAACAGTGGTAGTGTTAAGTGAACGATGCCTTTGGTCCAAGGGTTGCGGGTTCGATCCCCGCACTGTACTAACATTTGTGTGCATGAACATGTCTGTTTGTATTGGTATGGGTGTTTCCTATGTATTATGAGTATTTACAAAAGAAAAGAAGTGTATGTATATTTTAATCCCACTGTTGATTCTCATATCCGTAACACAGGTGCTTGAGCTACCTATCTCGGAGTCAGATCAATGTATGTGATATTGTGAAATATTTATTATTATTTATTAATGCATGTTGAAACATCAATATCCTCAAAACCATTATTTCTCAGAACGCCACGCCTGCAGCGCTCATGTCTCCTACGTCAGTGTAAACTCTGGAATAAATTCAAATTCAAATGCTTTATTTCTAAAAATATGGTAACCTAATTTGTTCTTACTTTTAATCTAAGTACAGCATACTCTGCCATTGCTGGCGTAGAAATATAAAAATTATAGGTAATAGTTCACAATTCATTTAACCGATTACAATAATTAAAAAGTTTAAAAACTAAAACCCGACTACCAAAAGTACGCAACAAGAAAACTGTCTCTGCTGAAACTATTATGCCCTATCGCCGTGATCGTATGCCACATTGATTTTATTTTATTATTATAATGAATCTGTTTTGCTACAGTAGGTGGAATACGACGACGGCAATACGGCATAATAATTTCAGCAGAGACAGTTTTCTTGTTTCGTACTTTTTAGAGCGTGTTTTTTGGCAGTCGGGTTTTAGTTTTTAAACCTTAATTTTATTTACCATATTTTTAGTTATGTCAATAAAATTACATATTTGAAATGTGCTAAAAAAGCTCTTTCATTTGATTCCCCACACGGTACCGTCAAGCCAAATTTTTTTTTTAGTTCCTTACTCTAAGTCCCCTAGAGGTCTCTGTTGTTAATTTAACCTAACTTCAAGTAGCCTATAACCAGAAAACAATCAAGACACTTCTAACGACATCTCATTTGTTCAAATATGATAACTAGTTTAGAAGTTATGAGGGAACAAATGAACAACCATACATACATACAGGTCAAAATCATAACCTTCCTTTTTGCTTCGCCGTAGTCGGGTAAAAAGCCAATTCAATCAAAAAATAATAATTCTAAATTTAAATTAGACATGAAATATTTCTCTTTCGTCGTCTCTATGGTTAGTACAATAATTTATCTAAATAGGTATGAACATACATCACATTTTTTAAGTCCAAGTATCCTTTAACGGAATATGCCCTATTAACGCTCCTATGAGCACCCTTGTATGTTATCTATTGCCTCCAAGAAGATGTTTTTTCCATATCTTAATATTATCTCATTTGAAAGCCTTAGAATGTTTCTCAAGTGGTTTAAATGTGATTCAAGCAATTGTTTCAATGATGTTTTTATGAGTGAGAGATCTTGTGATTAAAAATTAAAAATAAAATATTGTCAAAGTTCGCATTGTTGATATCCCAAAATAAGCATGCAGGTTTCCTCACGATGTTTTTTCCCTAACCGCAGAGCACTAGATTACAAATGTTTATGTGAAATTATTTCATTTTGAAATCCCTATTGAAATTTGTAGAGCAAATAAACAATAAATAGTGAATTGAAAGGTAAAAAAAACTGAGCAAATTAATTCGTTCAACAGTATTTATGACTTCATTTTTAACAAATCGTTTCAGAATGCAGCTGTGATCCGCAATGAAAAATAACTCCAATGGAAAACTATTTTAATCGAAAACTATCAGTGTTTACTCTTAACTTTATTAAATATGAATAATTTAGTCTGTTATTTAATCTTCGTGTATTATTTGCACACTTTTCAAACTTTGTCAAGGATTGTGTACTTAATGTTATTGTTACTTTAATGTTATCAATACAGGTTGTCATACGGCCACACTCAGAGTCGTCATTTAAGCTAATGTTCATTAACTTTAGTATCGGTAGTCTTTATGCGTATCGCAAAGTTGTGGATGGGGAATATTATGACTTTGACACGTTAAAATATTAGCTCTTAATAACTAAAGTTTTTTTCTTTATTTAAGGACTTTTATACAAAAGTACATGTCAGTCCTACAGGACAATACATTAATTTACACTTAGTATTAAATAACATGAAATAGCTTATATAATTGAGACAAGCGGCTTTTCAGCAATAACGAAAGTTTGCTACACGACATTCAAACTTGGGTGGATCCCAAATTAAAGATCGTGACTGTACCTCATTCATCAAAATCGGCTGGGTAATTTAAGCAGAATTTAGGAACATACAAACATATTTACATACATAGACTGCTAAAATTATAACCGTTCCTTTTTGGCTTTGCCGTAGTCGGGTTAAATACAACTTAATCTATCGGTCATTTCACCATTACAATCCCATTGGCAGAATTAGCCGCGGCCACCTCACCTCCAAGCCAAATTTAAACAAAATCAAACTGCTGAATAGTATTACGCTTGTTTCTCTTCATTCAACAGATCCACCAAAGCCAGTAGTTGTCATTGCCTATTGTCTCTATCGTGGATTCACGGAGCTACAATTTCCTGCGCCGTACTTGAGTTAAAGTGATTAGCACAGGCGAGTAACAATAGTAGAGTTAGGTACTTGTTATCGGTCGCGCCAATGCAAACCGCTCTCTCTCTCTCTGGAGATATTACAGCCCACTCTCTAACTTAGCTTGCATCCTTACATAATATTTAAATATAACATTATGTTGTGACTCCACTGGAGTTGCAATCATCACATTATATATAACGGAGGCTGGTGGAGCTCTTCGTTATCAGATAGGTTGTGCAAGATGGCAATATTGAAATTAGAGTCCACAAATCACAAAGCGAAGTCAATTCGGAAGTTTCAAGCGTCTATTGAACAAACTATCAACATGCAACGCGAAAGAACACAAAGGAAACGCGGCAGATTCGGTATAGCGATGATGATAGAGGGCGCCACTGTACTGATGCTCCGACATAAAAATCACAACATCACATACATTGATCTGACTCAGCTGTGTTACGGATATCAGAACCAACAGCAGAATTACAAATATAATACATTTTTTGACCATATGGGGAGCCACGGCTTCACAGATAACCGGCGTGAAGCAGCACTGTGCTGTGTTTCGCTGCGAGAGTGAGGGCACCGGAGGCCCAATCCGGGGGAAAGGGGGGATTAAAGGATTAAATCGCTCACCATCAGATGCTCAGTTTGATCGTCTGCCACGTATCACATAAAAAATATATAATACTTTTTTTTGTAAATACATACTTATAATACATAGAAAACACCCAAACCAACACAAACAGACATTTTTTTTTATATCATAGCTGGCAGATGAGGAGACGGATCACCTGTTTTTAAGCTATTGCCGCCGCCCATAGACACCCGCGACACCAATGGAGTCACAAGTGCGCTGCCAACTTTTAAACCCCGCCTTTCCCCCGGACATGTTCATGCACACAAATGTTTGTACTGTGGGATCGAACCCGCTTTGTGACCGTAGTTTAGTTCCCCTGTCAAAGAGTTGCAAAGGTCAGACGGGACCGCAGTCATCATCATCATTATCATTTCAGCCAATAGACGTCCACTGCTGAACATAGGCCAGCGCACTTGTGACTCCACTGGTGTCGAGAGTGTCCATGGGTGGCGGCAATCACTTACCGTCAGTTGATCCGTCTGGTCGTCTGCTGTCCACATAGAAAAAAAAATGCCGTTATGATAATTGAAGAGAAGGAGAGTGACCGCTGGTTATGAACAAGTGCACCGTGCTTTAGCGCATAGGACAAGCAAATCCCTTAGCAGCTGAGAGCCGATCCCGTCACCCGCCAGTCACGAGATTGCGAGATTATGGCCACTGAGCCGCCTGCGACGCGGGAGACGGATCTTGTGACGTTACGTGATCTATGCACTTATAGTGACGTAATCATAATACTCTCCAACCAATGGCTATGGTGACTAACCTCAATGATCAATCACGTACGCAGGATATATTATAGTGCTCAAGTGTGTGCGCAAACACAAATGCACTCTCTATTCTCTTACCCCCATATTTCAATGGGACACCAGCGCGACTCGACCGGGGAGGGATTGAGAGGACCAACGGCTTAACATACTTTTCGAAGCACGTGGGTACAAGACCGCCAACTTCCAGACTCCGGGCTGAGAATTTCTCAGCGAAAATTTAAGTACAAATTTTTGGCCCGACCCGGGACCTCTTGCACAGCCGTCGCTTTAGAATGCGACCCACTAACCACTGTGCCACCGAAGCAGTCAACCGAGATGTACTCATATAATTGTGTTGGTTGATGTTAATTACTTACAAAGATTTTTTATGTAGGTAGATGAGCAGAAAGATCACCTAATGGTAAGCGAGTTCAGCCGCCTATAGATACTTACTTGACGAAGCTGCCTGAGTGAGGGTACCGAAGACCCAATCCGGGGGAAAGGGAGAGTTTAAAGGTTGGCAGCGCACTTGTGACTCCACTGGTGTTCATGGGCGGCGGCAATCGCTTACCATCAGGTGATCCGTCTGCCAACTATGTCATGAAAAAAAAAGAGTTAACGAGCCGTTTAGCGCAGTGGTTTATGCGCCGGTTGAGATACAAGGTCGCGGGTTCGATTACCAACATTTCTTTTTTGATGGAATTATTTATTATTTTTATTTATTGTTACTTGCAACACCAGTGGAGAGTCATAAGTGCGCTGTTAATCTTTAACCCCTTTTCCCGGATTGGGCCAAGGGCGCTGGTGCATGGCAGTTTTCGTCAATCCGATCAATAGACAAAAAACAAAAATGTTTTTAGGTACACCATCACTCTGAAACGTGAAACGTTGATTCAGTTGGTCTGGTTCCTATGCTGGAATTGCGAAGGTCAGACGGCAGTAGTTTTTATTACAAGACTCCCCCACTCCTGGATAGCACGACCTTATAGAGTGGGATGTCAGAACTCGCAGGGTGGAAGTAAAAGATCCCTAAGTCGCAAGTTGGCACAAATCTGCTAGAGATACGGGATAGAAAACGGTGTACATCTCTAGACAACCTGACCTACCTCACAATGATGATGCCCTCTCTCCTCTGCAAGAGCTAACCTTTAGGGAGCCCATCCAGTGCGCACAATCATTGATCGGGCAGGGCACCATAGTCCTTCGATTAGTCCCAGATACATAGTTCATCAGCACCTAAACCTAATCCAGTCCAGATTCTTTTGTTTCCACGTCTTCTAATAGTCTTGCAACAACCGCGGACTCTCCAAAACCCCGCTTTCTCCAAAAAAGGCCTAGCAACGATCCACTAAAAATACTTACTTGTACTATTACACACTGCAACCAATAATAATACGCGATAAGTTCATACAATCGGCTCAATTTGCAATGCAGATGTACAGCTGGGGGCAACGGCATCATGAATCGCCCACTACCATTGAAGCTTACGAATTTAGGATCGGCTGCTGAAGTTGCATAATTCGCACTTAGAGCTCCTCACATGAACATGTTTAGGGTAGCTGTCTAGGGCAACCCACAAGGGTATATGGCAACTCACTAGGGTATATGACAACACACAAGTTTATATGGTAAATAGATAGAAACATTTATTCACTAAAAATACGACACACCACATTTTACAGATAAGAACGGGTACAACAGGTATAATTATATAATATTAAAAATATAGAAAATGAAACAAATACAAACTAAAAAGGAAACGAATCATTACAAAAATAAAAGGAGACAAAAAAAATTTAAAGGGAATAAAAGTACCTAATAATACGGCTTCTCAAGCTGGACAATAAGTATTTGCGTACAGATGTGTGTGTAAGGTGTGTCGCAATAGTCAGTGAAAAGTAGCTCACTCAGCTTCAGGCCATGGCGCTGGTTTTTTGTGAGCCCTAATGGGTATATGGCACTAGGGTATATGGCAACACACAAGGATATATGGCAACACACTAGGGTATATGGCAACACACTAGGGTATATGACAACACACTAGTGGATATGGCAAAACACAAGGGTATATGGCTACACACTAGCGTATATGGAAACACACTAGGGTATATGGCAACACACTAGGATGTAGTTAGTCAGTTGCACAACTTTTAGGTAAAGCCAGGCATAGTTAGGTTTTATGGCTACGTTGCGTGTCAGGCCAAATACGAGTAAGACGGTGACCGGGTCAACCGAATAACTTTAACATTTGCCATGATTATATTGGCTTCTGTTTCACAACCAATTTGTAGCGGTATAGAGCCAAAAAGGACTGTGAAGAGATCTCCACGACTTTTCGCCTACGGTATTCCCGAATCGATACAACCTTCAGACCTTAAAAAAAATCGTATTCCTTTTTGCCTTCCTAATCTTGCCTTCTCTGATGTTGCAGGTGTCCAAAGTCATCGCCTACTGTAATGTGATTGCTCGTCTGCCACCTATCTCTTAAAAAATGAATTTCCTACAGCCCTCTGAGTCCCTTCTTCCTCCTCATCTTAGCATGTAATTCCCGGTTGCGTCCAAACCTGTCGTTCTGGAGCCCGGAGTACGCTTGGACCATAATCCAGGATTCGGGAAGTCTGGCAATTACAATGCCATCTGACCTTCGGAAAACTCAGACAGGGGATCCAAACCAACTGGCTCATAGTTACAGGTTCAGAATCGTTATCTCCAATTTTTAGGAACCTTTTGAGATACTATCCAAGACGTGCAAGTTTCCTCACGATGTATATTCCCCTCATAGCCTAAGGCTAATGGCAGAAAAATGCACATAAATATGCCCGCTGGTGAGGGCACCGGAGGCAGAATCCAGGGAAAGGCTGGCAGCACACTTGTAATTTCACTGGTGTTGTAGACGTCGTTCCGTGATCCGTCTTCTCGTCTGCCACCTATATAATATAAATAAATACTCGCATTAGGGGACCTGTTTGCGGTCGATGTAAATAGAATCACAGAAAACCGACTTGAAGCAGCACTGTGCTGTGTTTTATAATAATTCTCACAACATCTCATATGTTGACCTGATTCCGTACTAAGTAGCTTAAGCACTTGTGTTACAGATATCAGACAACAGAGGAACACAAATGTATACTTAAATACATATATTACACCCAGACACCGAACAAACACAAGTATTCATCGCACGAGTGTTTGTCCAGGGTGGGGATCGAACCCACGACCTTTGGCGTAAGAGGCAGGGTCACTACCAATTGCGCCATCCGGTCAGTCAGTCAATTTTGCTGACTGAGTGAAGGTACTGGAGCCCAATCCGGGGAAAAAGATGTTTAAAGGCTGACAGCGCACTTGTGACTCTACTGGTGTCGCGGGTGTCTATAGGCGGCGGCAATCGCTTATCATCAGGCGATCCGTCGGCTCGTCTGCCACCTATCACATAAAAAAAACCTTGAATTTATGGATATTTAGGGATATCCTTTACTCAAAGTGAAAGTTTCTACACACTTAAACCAGTTTTTCAGTTACAAAACGGCTACCAAATCTTCGGCTAACAAAGAATGTTATACGTCTGTGTACAGTGTAGATAACAATAAATAAATTATCAACAGAGACGGGACTTAACCAATTTATTGTTATTACAAGAAGCCGAAATGAGATCTGGCAGCGTATTGCGCTGTGATGTCGCTCGGGCACAGCTTCTCGATTCTATCAGTTTACAATTTTCTCTCGATCTTTTATTTATTTGTCTAGGATTAACAACAGCCAACTTAAAATTAATTATACTAGACTATATTTTGTTGGAAGTAGGAAGAAGGCCTAATTAGGCCAAAAACGTTATGTATGTAAGTATTATAAACATTTTATATAGAATTCAGCTTTGACTACGAAATTAAACAAAATCAAACAACAAAATCAGCATAAATTTAGAGCATGTAAAAAAAAATTATGAATGTACAAAATGAAATATATATTATTTATTTATTTGAACTGATTTTGATTTACTTACTTACTTACTTATTTGATTTTGACTGACCGGATGGCGCAATTGGTAGTGACTCGGTCTCTTACGCCAAAGGTCGTGGGTTCGATCCCCACCCTGTACAAACATTCGTGCGATGAACGTGAGTGTTTGTTCGGTGTCTGGATGTAATATATGTATTTAAGTATATATTTGTGTTCCTCTTTTGTCTGATATCTGTAACACAAGTGCTCAAGCTACTTAGTACGGAATCAGGTCAATGTATGAGATGTTGTGAGAATTATTATTATTTATATACACTGTTAGAAGTTTTTTATGGATCTACTGCAACAAGCCTCTAATCCTTTCCAGAAATGATTTTTTACTATAAATAAAGGGGTCAATATCGCCAAACTCGATGTTATAACACTTAACAATTCGAGTCAGTAAGAGTTTAGTGTGATATATTTTTTTTAATTGGAGTGATATTAGCTCTGTGGTTCAGAACGCAAATTCCACACGGCAGGTCGCGTTAATAATATGAGTTGCATTTCTGGAATTCATCATTTTTAAATATATCTGCATATGTAAGATACGATAAGATAAAATCAATTTATTGACCACAACACATTACTTACACAGTAGGTATAAACCTACCAACGATGGTGTTATCGAACAGATGCGACCTGGTGATCTTCAAGAAAAGAGCTTATTCCTCCCTTAAGCGCCGGCAACGCATCTGTGATGCCCCGTGTGTTGCAGATGCCCGTGGGTGGCGGTAATTTTGCGACGAATTTTTTTTTTTTAATTTTTCGACTCCCCGTACAAAATGACCATGTCACGGGACCGACTTTGTATGAAAGTTGAAATTTTTTTATACTCCACCACTGATCCAATTTATAGTCAAAAAAATTTTCGACTCCCCATAAAAAATGACCATGTCACGGGACCGACTTTGTATGAAAGTTGAAATTTTTTTATTCTCCACCACTGATCCAATTTATAGTCAAAAAATTTTTCGACTCCCCATACAAAATGACCAAGTCACGGGACCGACTTTGTATGAAAAGTTGAAATTTTTTCATGCCAATTTCCAAAAGTGATAGTACAAATGTTGTTCATAATAGTTAGTAGAACACGTGGTTTAAGGGATGTAAATGTTCACAGATACACCCTGTATTTCGGTGTCAGATCAAAGTAGGTGATATTGTGAAATATTTATTGATTTATTTTATTTACCTTTCTTTACCATCATCAACATTATCTCAGCGCGTTTCTCGGATACATCTATACCCGTCGCTTTAGATCCCGGAGCCTAATCGACTTCTCAATTTGAGTCACATCACTATTCCGCCAATATACATCCCGCTTAGGGAACCGGGAAAATGAGGCCGTACAATGTTCATCTATTGGATGCCGGGATTGCATGCTAAATAACGCGAACAACCAAGTATTAGTATTTTTCATAGTTGCGTCCAAAGCTGTCGCTTCTGAGCCCGAGGTACGATGTGACCTTTCAAAATATATTAAGACCCAATTTTGACATTGTCAAACTTTGTGCACTGTATAAAAAAAAAACAAACTCCCTGATCACTCGATTAAGATACAGTCCCAACAGCATCCTCAAAACATTAGCCAATCGATGGACATTACCGCTCTGGAATTTCTTTCTGCGGAGAGTGACTGTCACGGGAACATACCCGTTCTCATGATCGTCATTCTTTGCAGAAGGAAATGAAAACGTATTTTATTAATTATTTTTATATAACAATAGATTGGCCGAGTGGTGCCCGGCAGAGTAGAATAGGCCACCCTCACTCTTACCGAGGTGTCGTAAAAGGCGACTAAGGTAAAGCTGCTGGCATGATCATCAGCACCCAGAGAAGGAAAACTCTGCATTTATATCTAAACCCTCGCCAACCCGTCTGCCAAGCGTGGTGAGTATGGCAATTACCCCTCATGTGATTGAGGGAGGCCCGTGCCCCAGCAGTGGGGACTTAAATGGGCTGATGATGATGATGAATAGATTTACCATAAGTTATTGTCATACTAACATAATATGGATGTAATATCTGAATTATTTGAATTTGAATAAGGCGGTCAAACTGTTTAACAAGTTACCATTAGATCTTAAAAGCTCTATAATATAATAATAATAATATAATTCTCACAACATCTCATACGTTGACCTAATTCCGTACTAAGCACTTGTGCTAAAGCACTTGTGTTACAGATATCAGACAACAGAGGAACACATATATATACTTAAATACATATATTACACCCAGACACTGAACAAACACAAGTGATCATCGCACGAATGTTTGTCCAGGGTGGGGATCGAACCCACGACCTTTGGCGTAAGAGGCAGGGTCACTACCAATTGCGCCATCCGATCAGTCACCCTAGTTTTAGAAGCAAGTAAAATCGTTTCTCTTGGAAAGGTGCTTATATAGCATAGAGGAGTTATAGGTACTCTGACTTACAATGATTCTGAAATATATTTTTTTTATAATAAGTAAAACGAAAAACTTCTCAAGTGCACTACACTAATGAAAGCAAACATTTTCCCAAAGGAACATAGAGTCGAACATCTCAAAATAAACAACGTTCCTCATCAAAGAGGTTGTCAGAGCTATCTCCCGTCTTAAACATAGATCTGAAATATAAAATATAAGCTATATTAAAGCTTCGTCTTCTGCAAACGGAAATTAAGGTCCATCTGCGGAACGGCTGCGATATAGGCGATGTCAACCGCCGGGGGGAACGCGCGTGGAAAGAAGCCAATTATAAGCAGTAGCGGAAGCTGAAGCGACAGCGTAGAGCGACAAAAAAATAATGTTCATCTGCGTAACTACTGTGATATAGGCAATGTCAATCACCGGGGAAAACGCGCATGGAATAAAGCCAGTCTTAAACGGTAGCGGAAGCTAAAGCAATAGCGGAGTACGACACAAATTGATGTTCATCTGCGAAAATACTGTGGCTAACGTACGACAAAAATTGATGTTCATCTGCGAAAATACTGTGGTATAGGCGATGTAAACCGCCAGAGGGACGGCGCTGGAATGCAGCCAGGCTTTAGCGGTAGTCGAGGAGCTGAATGGAAAGAAATAAAGAGCAGAAATTAAGGTAAATCAGTAGTGTGTATATAGGCGATATCAACCACTATGGAGGATCAAATGAAACATGGCCGCTTACAATTTGCCAATTATGAGGCTCAAAGTCACCCAGAGAGCAATGGAGAGGGCTATGCTTGGAGTCTCCTTGATCGTATTTGAAATGAATGAGATCCACAAGAGAACTAAGGTCACAGACATAGCCCAAAGGATTGTATGCCTCAAGTGACAATGGGCAGAGCACATAGCGAGGAGAACAGACGGCTGTCAGGGCGACAAGGTTCTCGAGTGGAGGCTACGCAGCCCTGGCAGGCCCCCCACAAGATGGACTGACGATCTGGTGAAGGTCGCGGGAATCCATTGGATGCGGACGGCACAGAAACGAGGCCTATGTCCAGCAGTGGATGTCTATTGGCTATAATAATGAACCACCGGGCGGAACGCGCGTGGAATGTATCCAGGTTTAGGCGGTAGCAGGAGCTAAAGCGATATCGGATAAGAACAGAAACTTAGTTTCATCTGCGGAATGACTGCAGTACAGGCGATGTTCAACCCTCAGGACGAAGGAAGGTCAGGTATTTCCCCTCAGTCAACAGTAAGGGCGTTCAAATTTATTGATCGGAAGTTGTACAATATACAACAGTAACCAAAGTTTAATTAAGCTAATAATTAGATTACATCCACACAAGTCTTACTTATCATCAAGTAAGTAATTACATTTTTACAATGATGCAATATAGAATATGACTATGACTACAAGAACTTGAGTAGAAAACCGCACGTTAATTATACCTAAGCGTATGAGGGCAAGCGAACTTTTTGAATTGACAAATACAAAAAAAAAACATTTTTTTTATCGCAGTAACATAGTCTAATACAATATTTTGTGTATGACGCTCCCTTTTAAGCTCATTTGCTTGTGATAGGTAACACCGCTTTTCATAGCATAGTGACAATAGACTAAAATCACTAAATTAATTATTTTAAGACACGCCACTTACTTTTGGCGTTTCTTGACTTCGATATGAAAAAGTTATTAATCTAGACATAAAAGTGGTCTAAAGACTTGCGAATGTTGATTGACCCGACTAAACGGGCCTTTGGAGTACGTGAGCGTACCCACTGCTGGAGACTGGCTTGCCCATCATATGAGTCCGCGAGGGACGACATTACCGGGTGTCCTGGTCGTACAGCGTTGAAGGGCTGCATTGCGCGATTAGCGGTACGGTTTAGCCCAGCTGTGGGGTTTCCAACCGCGATTGCGCGGAGATGGATATCCTAGGGGTTTTGGTTCGGGTTTGAGTCCCACACACCACCTTGTTCCCTACATATAGCAAGATGACGCCAATGAAGTTTTCCCCTGAAAAAAAAGACATGGACGTTAGATCCGCCTAAGGCTGTAAACAGCCGCACTTGAACAGTCGGGCGATGCACACATTATCGAGAAAGCCAATCGATAACGATACCGAAAACAGTATGAATACTCGCGATGCCACACCATCGATCTTCAAGCTTACGTTGCTTTTTACGCGTTTTCATCAACGCGACACATAAAAAGTGACGTAATCTGACGGGGACAAAAAAGTGAGATAGTGCCATAAAAAGGTTTTTACTTCACTATCATAGTTTTTGTGACCTGGTTTCGCTGGTAATTTATGATATTTTGTATCGTGTAGCTTTGCTTGAGTTGATTTTTTTGATAGAAATACTTTAGATTTGAGAAGAATATAGAGCAAAAGTAGCTCAATGGAAATTTATTATTTATTTATTTAATTGTTTATTATTAAAAGAACTTATAATAACACGCCTCATACGGAGAGTCGTGGTTTGAATCCGAGCATGCACCTCTAGATTTTTCAATTTTTTTTCTTCATATTTCTACCATTAGCTTGGCGGTGATGGAAATCTACACGTTTTGGATAGTTTCTGAAACGTGTAACCATGATACAGTTGGACTAGCTCCCCTGAAAAAGAATTGTGAAGGTCAGTCACAGACAGCAGTCGCTTCATTTAAAATACCATACTCCCCTAATCCTGATTCATAGTCCAAGCGTACCCCGGGCTCCGGGCACAGAATTGGACGCAACCGGAAATCACACGCAAAATGAGTGGGCGAGCCAGATTTGCATTCGGACAGTTTTTTCTTTGGCCTCCAAAAACCAAGAAGAGGTTAGAAATATACTATGTTTTTTGTCTCTCCAACTAGAGGAGTTAAAATGTCCTAATCTGTACAAAAAAGGTTTTAAAAATTAACCACTATTCGCAGTGTTAACAAGAATTCCAATGACTAGGATTGTAAGCTTTGTACAAAGCTCCGTAATAAAGAAATATTAAATTTTAGTTCCGTTGAGCAAAGAAGACATTTTAATAAAAAAAATCCAGTAAAGAACGCAGCTCAAAGGACTTGATTGGGTTCTGTACTCAAACTGGCTTTGCAGCTTCGTTTGCATAGTAGTGTAAGTAAGTAAAACTACAAAGCTCGAGAAAAATCTAATACTATATAATAATACTAGTGGCCCGCCCTCTGTGTGGCTTCATTTTGGAACATTTGTTCCATTTTATACCAATAGATGGCGCTAGGTATCGATACCATCGCGCAAGCGTTTTGTGTTTTCGGATTACCTATAAGCGTTGGCGCTTTATGAAATAATATAGACAGATTAAAATGCTATGGAATCTGCCCAGAATGTTGTTATGTCTGTCGTACGTCAGAGGTTCAGACCATGATTCATGATTTGGGGAGTCTGGTAGAGGTGGGTCGTTAACGGATTTTGGGTTAACGAAACGAAGCTGTTAATGTCAACCTATTAAAAAAGCTGTTAACCTTATTAACTTGTTTTCATTAGGTAACAGGATTTCATTAATTTATGTAACAGCTTTTATGTACCAGCTAATAGATGAAACTGTTTGTTAAATTTTTAAAAAGGAGTTTTAACATTAAATCGGTATTTTTTGTTTGTTTTTAAATCAAATGATATAAGCAATGAACGAACGAATATATCTGTCCCATCCAAACAAAGAAAACACAGCGCGTGTAAAAGAGAGAGAAACTTCGATTCAGTCGTAACGTCCGGTTCATTTTAGGCCCTCTGTTTCTGTTGATCAACTAGTTTTGGCGTTAGCAGCTACGGTTTACATTAGCGCCTTTTGAATGTTCGTTAAATTAACAGGTTCGTTGAGTTAACCCATGCGCGTTGCAGAAATCGTTTAATGAACCAGTTGATAGATTTAACGAAATTTGCGGTAAACAAAAGGCTGTTAACATTACATAAGCGGTTGAACAAAGCTGTTCGTTGAATTAGCGCTCACTCCTAGAGTCTGGTAATTTCAATGAAGCGACTGCTATCTGACCTCCGCAATTTTCAGAATTTATCCAAAACGTTCAGGTTTCCTTACGATGTTTTCCTCCACCGCCGAGCTAATGGTAGAAATACGCACATAGAATAGGAAAATCTAGAGGTGCATTCACTGAGCTATGTTAAGTATTCTGAGCATATAATTAAGGTAATAAGGCATTTACAGAAATATGTATCTAATTTCTACGTTTGTTCTGGAACAACAGTAGGTACACTCGATAAAAGATGTTACCGAAGACGCTCTCCTCCCTGCCCATTGCCTCTTGAGGCATGCCTTTGGGCTATGTCTGTGACCTTAGTTTTCCTGTGGATCTTATAATTTCTGATACGATCACGCAGAGAGACTCCGAGCATAGACCTCTACATTGCTCTCTGGGTGACTTTGAGCCTCCTTAATCGGCACATTGTACGCGGCCACGTTTCGATTCCGTATGTCATCACTGGCAACACACACATTTTTTTTTTCAAAATGTCTTCTTTGCTCAACGGAACTAAAATATTTTTTTTTATTACGGGGCTTTGTGTAAATCTTGCAATCCTGGTCCATTGAAATTCTTGTCAACACTGCAAATAGTGGTTAATTTTTAAAACCTTTTTTTGCGACGGTGATCACTCACCATGAGCAAGTCACCTGGACTTGCTCGTTCTAGCATAAAAAAAGAATTTTTCAAATTTCCGTTTCAGGATCGCAAGCGAGGATCCCCAAAGATCTTTTTGCAGCTTACCTCATTTGCATTCGAAGGCGTTGTCGGTTCCAGCTAAATGAACTGGAGAAAATATAATTTTTAACGTTCCACAATGAGGGGAATGGCGTTATCCGTGTACCTTTTGAATTGTACCGCACTTGGCTCTTGTTTTACACGAGCGAAGTTTTATAAATATACACAGAGAGATACCTACCTGGATTCTGTGGTGGGTAGTAGAGCGAGTCGTATTGGCTGATGCATTATTATGCCTGAGCAGTGTGTTAAATAGTTTTCATCATCTTTATCATCATCAGCCTATCGCAGTCCACCGCTGGACGAAGTTGGCGATTAAAAAGAGTAACTGGCGAGTTTCTTGCCGGATCTTCTCGACCAAAAACAACTTTCCGAGTCGTTGGTAGAATCGCATTATGTTTATTTATTTCTTTAGTATATTTTATGTATCAACATATATATGTATTAACATGTAAATTTTACATAAGTACTTATAAATAGTTTTAAGTCATTCAAATGTATGACGATTTGTAAGTGCTGTGTACAAGCCTATGCAAATAAAGAATTATTTGAATTTGAATTTGAAGGCCTCTCCAGTTGCTCGCCCCCGTGATCTATCCATGGCTTCTCGCATCTAACTCTTGTCAGGCATCCTGCGCAGATCGTCCCTCCGCCTAGCCAGACAAACGGACAAACAAGCTGGCTCAACTTATGGTAAGTGATTACCGCCGCCTATGGACATCGGCAATACATATGGCATCACAGATGCGTTGCCAGCTCTAAGCTCCATTCTTGAAGATCACCAGGTCGTATATGTTCGGAAACGCCATTGTAGGTAGCTGATTCTACAGTTCTACTACGCGCAACAGGAAGTGGCGTGAGATACGCACTGTGGTGGAAGGTGATGTGGGTAGAATTTGGAGTTCTTAGGTGTAAAGAACCGATTGGAAGAGTGGTAGTGAACGCTGCCTCTGATACAAGGGTTGCGGGTTCAATCCCCGCACAGTACAAACATTTGTGTGCATGAACATGCTTGTTTGTATTGGTCTGGGTGTTTTCTATGTATTATAAGTATGTATTTACAAAAGAAAGTATTATATGTATATATTTGTAATCCCACTGTTGATTCTGATATCCGTAACACAGGTGCTTGAGCTACCTATTTCGGAGTCAGATCAATGTATGTGATATTGAGAAATATATTTTTTAAATAAATTGTTCTGGCATTTACATGTTGTGGTAAATAAAACACGTTTATCATAATATGTAAATCGCATTTATCTTTAATTATATCACTGCCCAATAATATATTTGCAAAACTTCTTCAGTTTGACTTCATACCGTGTAGCTACAATTTGGGTTCCCAAAAATGGCAAACTAATTTATTACCGTCAACTGAGTAATGTATACTCGGATCAGTTTTAATTTCCGACCGCGGTTGCGACTGCTGCGTTATTGTTTCCGACTGTCCGTCTGACGTCATTAATGCAATGCAATTATGGGTTGAATGTCTGATGCATGCTTAATTTGAGGCTTTTTTGTAAAAAGCTCTTGGAACGCCCTGTATATACTCTGGCAACTTCAGCGGCGATCTCTTGTTTCGGAGGTCAAGCCAATATTTGGGTGACTAGCTAGAGGAGTAAGTAATGTCTCTGAGGTGGTGGCGCTATGTGGCAGGTCATTGCATTCCCTCTAATATGGTTGAGTGAAATGATGGCTGTTCGGGCACAATCGGCTCGGCGTCGGACAAGACGCGCGGGGCGCGGTGCGCGGGGGACCAGCGGCGATGGGCCCCGGACTTCGACCTTACCAACGGTGGACCACGCACGCGTCTTCGACGATATTTTCTATTTACCACAATAATTATTCTACGTACAAATTAAGCCTTTCATTCATCTCCGAGATTAGGATCCCAATCAATGGCTGACACATACGTCATACTTGTGAACAGATGCCACCTTTGGGGCATCTGTTCACAAGTATGACGTATGTGGTCTGCTTCGGCTTCACCATATCAACCCACATCCACCCACTGCTGAGTATAGGCCTCTTCTTTATTACGCCACTCCCTTTAGTCTCCTGCCAGCCTTATCTATTGTTTCCCCACTGCCGTTACAATATTGTCGGACCATCGGGCAGGTGGTTAACCCACAGGGCGACGCCTGCTTCGGTTTACCTCATAATATTTATTTTATTATTTCCTTTATTATATTTTGTGTAACAATCAAACTGTATGGCTTAGTATGATGATGATACAACAACAACATTGTATGAAAGTTTGACGATTAAAAAGAGTAACTGGCGAGTTTCTTGCCGGATCTTCTCGACCAGAGACAACTTTCCGAGCCGGTGGTAAAATCGCATTATGTTTATTTATTTTTATAGTAGGTATATTTTATGTATCAACATATAATTGTATTAACATATAGATTGCACATAAGTGCTTATAAATAGTTTTAAATTACGTAAATATATGACGATTTCTAAGTGCTGTGTACAAGCCGATGCAAATAAAGTATGTTTTTACTTTGACTTCGACTATACATGTTTACAATTTTTTTTATGAGAAAGGGAGGCAAATGAGCAAGCGAGTTACCTGATGGTAGGTGATCACCGCTGCCCATGGACATCAGCCACACCAGAGGGAGTGGAAATGCGTTGACAAATCATCATCATCGTCAGCCCATTTAAGTCCCCACTGCTGGGGCACGGGCCTCCCTCAATCACATGAGGGGTAATTGCCATACTCACCACGCTTGGCAGACGGGTTGGCGAGGGTTTTGGTATAAATGCAGAATTTTTCTTCTCTGGGTGGTTTTACGACACCTCGGTAAGAGTGAGGGTGGCCTATTCTACTCTGCCGGGGACCACACGGCCACACGGCGTTGACAAATATCTTGTTTAAAATATGTTATTACAATGGTTAATGTGATTTCTATTTCGTTACCGATACCCGTGTAAACGAATATATAATAAGCCTGACAAAAGTTTTAGCCCCAGTGGAGATGCAAGGGTCGCGTTTCCAATGCCCGCCCTATAAATAGACACAAAAACCTTAGTTACCGGTGATGTAATTTTGCATGTAATTTAAATTATCTTATTAAGTTTTTTAGATTTTCGCGTTCCATTATAACTATAATGTATCAATACGGGGATTAACACAGGGACAGCTGTTAAAAATCGACAAGCGAATAAATCAATTGCAATAGCAGAACATCTACTGGAAATGGGAGTTAATCATTGGATGGAACTACATGACCCGAAAATCCTCTCCACCGATCGTCATTATCATACCAGGATAGTATGTGAAGCGATTGAGATCAAGAAGTATAAGACTTTCAATCGGGAGGATGGATTTAAAATATCATCGACATGGAATCCAGTAATTAACAAGTGCAAAGCCCGTGCTAAGCCGTTACTAACGCAAACAAACACCGATACTGTTAGTGTAGTATGTCGGAGTAGCTTCACTGACAATTCATCTAGTGGCGAATTAATATAAAAAAATGTGAGGGTGTCCGAAGATTCACAGCCCGGCCCCAGCAGACGACGCCGTGCTCCGCCAGTCCGCTCGTGACCACGGCTGCTGTAACGTAGCCGAAACGTCGAGCCAAATATGTGACTACACAATGTTGTTTCACATAATAAATATCGTGTTAATTCCCGTATTGATACATTATAATTACATTATAATTATCTTGTTTATTGAGGAAACCTGAATAGGCAATCACACATCCGGTTTCTACAATCTGTCTTTCCTCAAATAATATGGAACCCAACGTTTAATAAAACGCAGTTTGGTGAAGAATAATATCGTTCATTTATTTAAGGTGACGGGTAGGGCACACTAGCGACGCCAATCGATTTTAATTTATAGCTACTAAACCGGATCTATTTTAAACAATTTCGGGGTTACAATCTCGCAGAAAACACTAATACTATTTATTAAATAACCAAGCACAAATGTTGGGTCCGTTTTTGTACGCGAAAAATTGATTCACGCTAAAAGTGGCCGCTTTTGGCGTGAATCAATTTTTTACGTACGCGTTGGACCCAACATTTGTGCTTGGTTATTTAATAAATAGTCTAAGTGTTTGTCGAGAGGTTGTAACCCCGAAATAGTTTAAAATTGATCCTTTTGTGTAGCTAAAATTAAAATCGATTGGCGTCGCTAGTGTGCCCTACCCGTCACCTTAAACAAAATGGAGTACGATAAACCAATAACCGATTGCCTAGCAAAAGTGTGCATAGTGCTGTCAACACCTGAATCATAAACAAGCATTAGTGATATTCTTATAATTGTTATTTCTAATATTTACAGACAATTTCAGATTATGGAAACACTTTAGCAGCTTGTCTTGATAGCTAGCCACCTCACCTCAACTTTCATACAAAGCAGATACCTATAGGTCTTATTGTGACAAAGTACTAAAGTGTATACATCCTTTTGCAGCCAACTGTACATTATGTGTGGCTGTCCGTACATTTTTGATATGAATAAGGTGGCCACTGACATCTGCTAGAATTCCACCCCTTTATAGATACAGGGGCGTAAAAAGGTTGTACCCGAATGCCGAAGCATGGTCGTAACTGCGCCGTCGTAAACGCTGTTGCAGCCAGGAGGGTTTTGTTTTTACTGCACATAACTGGAAGAATGTAGACGACGCCACAACGTTGCGATTGCGATTTGAAATAAGTTTTTTTTTCAGTAAACGGTAAAACTCACGCCGGCCGGCTCGACCGGAGTAATACCACGTCCTCACACTGTGTTTCGCTGCGTTGAAGTTGCGATGCATTGCGTTGCGAGGCTCAATCCAGGGAAGGGGGGTTAAAAGGTAAGCAGTGCACTTGTGAAACCACTGGTGTTGCAGGTGTCCATGAGCGGCGGTAATCACTTACCATAAGGTGATCCGTCGGCTCGTGTGCCACCTATATCATAAAAAAATACAGCGCTACAGTATTACGGTAAAGTAAATACGCTTTGGCAGGTAGCAGGTAAGACCAATTCGCTTACAAACCAAAAAATTTGCAAACTACTCAACAAAGTTCAATAAAATCAAATTTCAGAAAACATGATTTATAGATATTTACAGATGTATAAAGATTAACCATTTCTACTTATCGTGTGAGATGTTGACCTGCTTTCAAAACGCACCAAAGACCTTTGCTAGAGTTGGCTAATGACATTATCAAAGTGACGCGACCAATGGCATACAGTTCCTTGCAAAGCATAGAATCGTCATTTATTCAGACAATGAGGTGATTCAATGTCCTTAGCAAACTAGGGCTATTTGTTATCTACTTGTAGGTAGATAGAATACTTATTATTACGCTTTAAATCAGTTTAAAGTGGGACCTACTAACCACCACCACTAAAGCAGACATTATAATTAGTGAACCATTGTCTGTAACTCTACGATGTCTATGAATGGCTTAAACGTTGAGCAAAGAAATTAACGACCTTTTTTTAAGGGTCACAGATTTACTCAAACGTAAATATTTTTTTATATACCTAACCGATATTCCACACGTTAAACCGGCGTGAAGCAACACTGCGCTGTGTATCACTTAGTGAGTGAGGCCCAACCTATGAGAAAAAGGGTTTAAAGTTTGGCAGCGCAATTGTGACTCCACTGATGTTGCGGGATAGGTGGGAGCAATAGCTTATCATTAGGTGATCCGTCTACTCGCCACCTGTAAAGAATTAAACACTACAAGAAACTAATAACGTAAAATATATTTATAAAATAAAAACAATAATATTTCGTCGTATAAAAACCGTCTCTCTGTCATCTGTCCGTCAGCCTAGTCATTACCTAATAATATATTTTTGCGGCCAGTCTGTCTGTGTGTAAAAAGTCTGTAACACCGCCTATCGTCATAAAAAAATAGTTGTTTCTAAGACTTCTTCTGCCGAGAGTCCGCGCAGGTCTTTTTCGACCTCATCCTTCCAGCGATATCTCGGACGGCCGATTGGCCTTTTGCCATTAGGGCGGCAGATGACTGGCAGGAGGTGGCGCAGGATCGACCAAGATGGAGGCTCTTATTATCGGAGGCCAAGACTCACTATGGGTCGCTGCGCCAACCTAGTTAGTTAGTAAGTTAAGACTTCTTCTGGTGTTTGTGGGACCTAAGTGCGTTAACTTTAAAATCTCATTTTTTCCGCTTTATTCTCAGAGATTAAAACGCAAGTATGTGGCGTACATTCTCGTAGCCTTTTGCTTATTTCACATGAGCTTTGTTTTATTGATATTGTCGATATGAAAAATCACTACGTATATTGCGCGGAGCGATTGCTCGAAATGGCCAAATGTTTCGAAATCATATTTACGCACCTCGTAATAAATATGACTGTATGGAAAGAATAATTGAATGACTTATTTCGTTTTATCTGTAAGTAAGATAAACAGGGAAAGCTGCGGATTGCGATGTTTCTTTCGTTGAACATTTTGTTGAACTTCTGCGGAGCAGTAACTCTTTTTTTGTGATAGCTCAATGGATAAGAACGCAATTTACAAGCGGGGGATCGTGGTTCAAATCCGAGCATGCACCTCTGGATTTTCGAAATCGATGAGCATATATATATACCAGACCAGACCAGCCTTAAAACCAGCGCTTCAGCTGCTGTTTGTGGCAGTTGCAGCATATAGAATAAGAATAAGAAATCATTTATTCGACATTTAACATGGACATTTACAGACGAAATATCTTAAAAGCTAAGTGCTGAAACGGTCCCTACCCAGCATTTAGCTACGGCCTGAGCCATAGCGCTGATTTTCAGTAAAGACCGAATGGCTTACTAATTTTTATTAACTTATTTTATTGCACTTCATGCATACATCCTTAAAATTAACATTAAAGACTCAATAATGGAGATCTTTGTTATGACTAATTATAGTAGCATTAAAAGTATTAATGACACTTATAGAATTACATTAATAGTATTGCTGTTAATAGTATTACAGTAGTGACAGTACAGTATATGCTGAGGCTGAGCCTTGTTGGCCGCAACTTTTTGTCTCTGCTCCTTGTTTTCTCTGTTTTGTTGTATGTATCATCATCAGCCCATTTAAGTCCCCACTACTGGGGCACGGGCCTTCCTCAATCACAAGAGGGGTTATTGCCATACTCACCACGCTTGGCAGACGGGTTGGCGAGGGTTTTGATATAAATGCAGAGTTTTCCTTCTCTGGGTGCTGATGATCATGCCAGCAGCTTTACCTAAGTCGCCTTTTACGACACCTGTAAGGGTGAGGGTGGCCTATTCTACTCTGCCGGGGACCACGCGGCGTTGTGGTTGTATGTATTTTTAAATTAAATTAAATAATCATTACTTTCAGACTTTGAATCCATATAAAATGTGTAACATAATGATCTTATTCTAGTGTTAGTACTATTGTAGAAAATATCAGTAATATGGAACAATATCACAAGTATGGAAACCGACACACCGATAGTGATCAATAATAATAATGTCCTCCAAACCGATATTTCGGTCATGGCGGCCAATCTCAGCGATCAGCCATCGACGCAGGACATTATAGTGCACAAGTATTTGCGCAAACACAAGTGCACTCTCTATTCCCGTACCGTCTTATTTCGATGGGACACTAGTGTGACATGACTGAAGAGGGATTAGGCGCAGGACCAACGGCTTAACGTGCTTTCCGAGGCACGGGGGTACAAGACCGCCAACTTCCAGAAAAACTCAGGTACAAATTTTGACCCAACCCGGGGATCGAACCCAGGACCCCAGGCGCAACCGTCGCTTTAAAGTGCGACCCACTAACCATTGCGCCACCGAGGCAGATAACGAGCAATAATGTGTGCTCAATAAATTGTTTCTTATCTTGTCATATATTTCTATCATTTACTCGGCGGTGAGGGAAAACATCGTGAGGAAACCAGATAACTTTCGTTTCTGAAACGTGTAATCATGATTCAGTGGGGCTAATCCTTCTCTTAAAGGGATGCGAAAGTCAGACGGCAGTCGCTTCATTAAAATTATTTTTACACTTTCAGAATCCTGAATCATGGTCCAAGCGTACCCTGGCCTCCAAAGCGACAGCTTTGGACGCAACTGGGAACTTCACGCTAAAATTAGGATGAGGCGCATGATTGCCGCCGCCCATGGATACTAACACAAGTAGAGTCACAAGTAGGTACATCACAAGTACGCTGCCAATCTTTACTTTTACTTTTCAAAATTCTTTACTAAATATAAATTTCGACTACAGGTACCCTATTATAACATTAATAAAAATAGTAGCACACTTACATTATAATTTCACATACACTTTTTGATCCGAAGATCTTTTAAAGCTTACAAAAACTAAAATTCACTTGATAGACACTAATTTAAATATAAAACGATAATAATTAATTACCCAATTACATAATGAGCTTCTCAGTACAAAGTTCATATTAAAAAGAATGATTTAGCACTGGAAACAGTGCAGTTTAAAAATTGTTGAACTACGGAGGTAAATAAAAATTCCAATAATAACCAAACCATATTGGTCTGGCACGCTAGCGTTTCAATAGCCGTTCGGCGGCTCAGGCTATACTGGTTTTGCAAGCGGCTGCCGGTATTTTGCGTGCGCGCACGACGTCACACGTAGTGATGGGGTAGGCGGAAGTCTTTAACTTTCCTTTTCTCCCTGATTAGGCCTCCGGTACCCGGTACAACACGACAAATTACAGCGCAGTCGCTTTTTATGTGATTAGTGGCAGACGAGCAGACGGATCACCAGATGGTAAGCGATTGCCGCCATCCATGGATACTAACACCAGTGGTTTACAAGTACGCAACCAACAACGACCCTGCAGACAAACTGTGAAAACAGTTTTGCAGGACAAGTGTAATTTGTAAACTAAATTTGTATTATTATTTGATAGAAATGGGGTGAGACTTCGTCTCATAGCCACTGCGACCAGTAGATGATCTATTGTGGCAGCCCCATAACCTATTACAGTACCTCATGTAGCTCCAGTTCCAGGATAAACCCGAGAATGGAGCTGATAGGGGAGCTTTTGATCTCGTCTGCCGAGATCATGTGTGCGTGCTAGGTGGCGGCTTCTGCAGCGGTGCAGCGCTATGCATTCGCCGAGGTCGTGGATAATAAACTAAATTTGTAAGTTTAATAATAAATACATAAATAATAATAAACACTTAAGCCCTCCTTCCCGCGGGTTGGGCCTCTAATACCCTCACTCACTCGGCGAAACACAGCGCAGACGCTATTCCCAAAATTGCGTAGATACAATTCCCATCTCTGGGAGTTATATCTAATTCATCGCTAAAAGGTAATTAGGTCACTAGCCCGTAATATTAATGAGCCAAACCATAAATAACTGAATACTGATTAACTATTATACTGAACCAGAAGTTTCTACCATTAGTGAGGTAAACCATAGTACCTCCTATTACAAAAAACTACTC
The DNA here is from genome assembly GCA_019059595.1 of Marasmia exigua. Lineage (NCBI taxonomy): Eukaryota > Metazoa > Arthropoda > Insecta > Lepidoptera > Crambidae > Marasmia > Marasmia exigua. The sequence continues at coordinate 21,219,376 of CM032481.1, read as the reverse complement.
TGATACCGGCTTTAATCCTAAACTAGCAAGTTCATCATCAACTATCATCCCATGGAGTAAGGGGAAGGCGCTGGTGTGGGACGCGACCTGCGCGGATACACTGGCTCCTTCCAGTGTCCATGCCACTGCACGGGGCGCAGGCGCTGCAGCTGCCTCGGCGGAGACCCGAAAACGGTACAAGTACTCCGCCTTAGATAGCTGCTACCGCTTTGCCCCATTTGGCGTGGAAACACTGGGGCCGTGAGGACCGGAGGCCCGCAAACTCTTTCAAGAGTTGTCTGCCCGACTGATCGAGTTCTCTGGGGACCGGAATGCTGGCAGTTACCTCGGCCAACGTTTAGGGTTGGCCATGCAAAGATGCAACGCCGCTAGCATTCTGGGCACGTTGGACAATATCAGTGGGGCAGACAATTTATTTTTGTAAATATGTACATAATTATTAGGTATCACTTTTGTTGACATGCATTTAACATATTTTTAGTTATTTTTAGGCAAGTTCATGATTTTTACGCAATAACGTTAGTTCTTAATTTTTTATTACAAATCCTCGACTAACCATAGACCTCTTAGTTTACCGTTGAAGAGCCAAGCTTCGGCATGAATGGGTTGGCTTGACCGGAGTGATACCACGGCCTCACAGAAAACCGGCGTGAAGCAGCTCTGTGCTGTGTTTCGCTGCGTGAGTGGAGTACCGGAGGCCCAAACCGGGGGATAGGGGGGGCTTAAAGGTTGGCAGTGCACTTGTGACTCCACTGGTGTCACGGGTGTTCATGGGCGGCGGCAATTGCTTATCATCAGGTGATCCGTCTGGTCGTCTGCCTACCTATTACAAAAAAAAATAGTACTGCAGGACAGCGACAAAATTAATCAAATCATTCATTCGTTTTACATAACCGCGTTTTGTTGTCCGAAGTAAAAATATTTTCGAAATATTTTAGGCAAAAATTTATTAAATATATCTATATGTCTTAAATATATCAACAATATAATATTATTGTAATTAAGTAAGGTATCCAAGTAATATGATTAAGAGGGCCTCCGTTACCCTCACTCACGCAGCGAAACACAGCACAGTGCTGTTTCACGCTGGTTTTCTGTGAGGCCGCGGTATCACTCCGGTCGAGCCAGTCTTTTCATGCCGAAATAAATTCAGGGATATGCCACGGTTACCTATGACCGTTGCATTGTATTACTGAATTCATTTGAAGCAATGACATTATTATATTTATTTAGCAATATCGCGTCGATGAGGTATGTAACGCGTTTGCCTGGAAGATGCCTGTTCACTCTTGTCTTAAAGATATCCAGATTTAAAAAATAAAAAATCAGACTTCGGTAAGGAGTTCCATTCCTTGGCTGTCTACTTTGGAAACCTGGACGCCGTACTCAAAGCAAGAACGTCGACTAAATAATTTCCACATGCGCTGTCTTCGGAGCATTCTAGGCATATCCTGGAGAGACCACGCTACAAACGAGAGCGTTTTACATACGGCAGAGCTACCCAGCATTACCGCACTGTTAAAACAGAAAAGACTGCATTGGCTGTAGCATGTGCACCGGATGGATCACGATCGTTTTGCCAAGGTGCACTTTCTTGGGAGAGATAGCTGATGATAAAAGACCCATCGGAAGGCCCATGCTCCGATGGAAAGATTGCGCCAAGCGCGATATGCACGCTTTTCAAATCCCGGTAGCAGAGTGGGAGGCGCTCGCTGTTGAACGATTGACTTGGAGGAGAATCGTGTCGGAGGATCTAGTTGAACACGATAAGGCCTGGTTGAATCAGCTAGCGGCAAAACGTGCAAAGCGCCATGCCTGCCTCCCCAATCGTAGCAGCGCTCAATTCACGTATTGCAAATGCGGACGGAAAATTCACTCCCGCATAGGACTATACAGCCACGAGCGCAGCTGTAATATTAACACACCTCGCGATGCTACTTAAAACATCTGTTATAGATAAAAATGCCTATGATGATGACTTTAGAAACGAGAAAGTAAAATTAATTATTAACAATGTAGTAAATATCACAAAAAGTGTTAAAACTGATTTTTTCGAGAATAAAAGAAGAAGGATCTAAGCAAATTACATTTTGTTACATTATTATATTTATTTTTGGTATCTGCCAGAAAAGTAAAAGTATTTTCATTCTCATGCCGTAAAATTAGCAGCTCTATTTCAGCTGAGGGTAAAAATCTTGAGATAGTATAGAGTTCAGGTTATGGTTTAAGTTACAAACCGCGACGGCAAAAATAGTTTTTTTTTTGTAATTTTTGTACGGTATTGTATAATCAGGCCGTGTGGTCCCGGCAGAGTAGAATATGATCATCAGCACCCAGAGAAGGAAAACTCTGCATTCTTATCAAAACCCTCGCCAACCCGTCTGCCAAGCGTGGTGAGTATGGCAATTACCCCTGTGATTGAGGGAGGCCCGTGCCCCAGCAGTGGGGACATAAATGGGCTGACGATGACGATGATGATGATGATTATATAATCTGCCTAACCAAGGGGTTAGGCAGATAAGGATAATAAGGATTGCGCATCTGTTCAATGATTTGATTCTTTATTATTTGTCTCAATCTCAATTTTACATATGCAAGGGTCGCGGGTTCGATTCCCCAGCAACACAAATGCTTGAGATGAAACCGATATTATGACATTATCAGCGCATTTATTAATTTAAATGCAACGTTTGTCTTTTGTTCGCCAATTTATTAGTTACCGCGATTTTTTCACCGTGTTCCAGAAACGCAATGTGCATAGATAGATAGACTCTCACAGGAATAATTACCAATACATTAAAGGGTTCCGTAGCAGCAAGTAAGATATATGGAACTTAAATTGCGGTTTACGGTATTAAAAAAACTACTTACTAGATCTAGTTCAAACCAATTTTGTTGTTAGTGTTCATGGTAATGTATATCATATATATATTTTTTGTTTAATAATTATTTAACTATAAAAGTTAGAGAGGGGGACACATTTTATCACTTTGGCAGTGTCTCTTGTGCAAAGTATTAAGTTCAGAAAAAATATATATTAAAAACCTCAACATCATTTTTAAAGACATATCCCTATGGATAGGTCTTTAAAAATGATGTTGAGATATCTATATACCTCACAAGTATGGGTTTGATAAAAAAAAAATGAGTTTCAGTTTCAAGTACTTACCCAAAATATTTTTGTTTAAGTATGTTTTGTGTTTGTGTAAAAATCGTAATGCGGCTAACAAAATACATCTGTTTACCAAGTTTCAATAGTATATCGCTTATAGTTTCGGAAAAAAGTGGCTGTGACATACAGACGGACGGACAGACGATACATGAAACATTACCTCATTAAATTTATTTTTTATTTATATTCTGTGACTTATTTATAATCATAAACTTTCTGACTCCTTCGTTGTTTCTGGTTTCTAAAGTAGGTACAAGGAAAAGCTTTGATTTGCCCTCTTTTACACTTTCGTCAGGAGTCCATACTTAAAAGCATACATTTTCTTCTAATTGACTGACATTAAATCGACAGCCAGCAACGAAAGAGTTCACCATTGTTACAGTACCTATTATTAGTATTTTTAAACGAAAATTTAATAACTCCCAATGCCAATGGCGAAAAAAATTAAACAGGTTCTAATCCGAAAACCGTTTCGAGGCATTTGTATTTCATAACATATTTTAATATTTTTAAAATTTAAAACCACTGGTACAAGGATATTTTCAATAAATCAGCGTCCACCTTCATTTGCGCTAGCTATTCAAACAGGTTGTATTCAGAAGATTTACTTTTAGGTGAAAAAATGTGTCAGTGACTTATTCACCGAAGATAATATCCCGGACCAAGTAACAGATGGCGCTATTTTGACGTTTATTTGCAGGTTGACACTAAATCTAAGACAGTGGGCTGTCTATATTTTGTTTTACCGTAACGTTATCAGATAGTGATTTAAATTTCCCCGATCAAAAGGCATTTTTTGAAGTACGTTATTTTTTCTTACGATATATTTCCCGTGAATTGGGGAAAATGACGTCACAAATACGCTTCGAATTAAAAATGTTAGAAAATTAATAAAAAAATTACTACCTGCTATTTTACAAAAATATAGTTACTTAAAATAGTAAAAGGTATTGGAAAAAAATATTAAAACCATACTTAAAAATTGTTCCCAGAGCCCATATTTTTTTTAAGTTTGAAATGTTTACAATGAATTGAAAACGTACCTAATCCAAATAACTCCCTATGACATCATACTTATTTTAAATTTTGGCAGTTTATATCCAGAGAACATTTTACTTGCATTAAAAAATCAATTGTTACATTAAATTGCGTAATCATTGTTATCTATTTAAGCTAATCACTAAAAGGTTTAAAGATTTATTCTCATAAAGACAAAATACAGTCGCTTACATGAGAACAAGCTTACCTACTAATTATGACATAAGTACTTTTTCGTCCGAGCTTCCAAAATACAGAATCATTCATTGAATTTAAATAACACTAGTCGCAACACAATTCAAACACTCAAAAAGTACCTTTCCACAACATACTCAGCCAGTTTTTACCCGACTACGGCAAAGCAAAAGGAGGGTTATGATTTTGACAGGCTATGTATGTATGTATGTATGTATGTATGTATGTATGTATGTATGTATGTTCATCTGTTTCCACGTAACTTCTTAACTACTTATCAGAATTCGACAAATGACATATCATTATAAGCGTCTTGATCGTCCGCTGGTTATAGGCTATATGAAGTTTCACAAAATCTAATGTGGCGCCCTCTAGCGGACAAAACATACAGAGTAAAAAAATAAAGTTATGATAAATATGCCGTGTTTGGTATCATTTGAAAGCGCTTGACTTGTACATTTTGAATATATATATATATATTACTAGCACTTGCACACCAAAATAGTACAAATAAAATAAAAGTAAAAAAACTAAAACCCAACTACGACAAAAAACGTCGCTGAAAAAGTATAAAACAAGCCTTCGTTGTCAATTTATGCAATATTCACTATGTAGAGATAAAATTTCATGTTTGGAAAGGCGTAGTCACACGTTAAATATACTACCCTTTGACAACGTGTGACTGCGGATTTCCAAACATGAAATTTTGTTTTATACTTTTTCAGCGACGTTTTTTGTCGTAGTTGGGTTTTAGTTTTTTTACTTTTATTTTATAATTTGAATAATCGAAAAGAGTAGAATAATTCACCCTTACTCTTACCGAGGTGTCGTAAAATGCCACTAAGGTAAAGCTGCTGGCATGATCATCAGCACCCAGAGAAGGAAAACTCTGCATTTATATCAAAACCCTCGCCAACCCGTCTACCAAGCGTGGTGAGTATGGCAATTACCCCTCATGTGATTGAGGGAGGCTCGTGCCCCAGCAGTGCGGACTTAAATGGGCTGACGATGATGATGATGAATAGAAAAGAAGATTCACTTTTGATATCTGGCGGAAGGACTAATGACGAAACTATATAATGTTAATCTTGCCACACCCTAACAGGGTACACTTACCATTAAATTCAAAGGTCTGTTGACATTGTACATGATGCATTAATCAATAAATAAATAAATTATTCTTTTGATTGTTGCAATTAATGTTGACAGTGGGAGAGCCATGCTGCGGCATGAATGGGCCGGCTCGACCGGAGTGATACCACGGCCTCACAGAAAACAGGCGTGAAGCAGCACTGTGCTGTGTTTCGCTGCGTGAGTGAGGGTACCGGAGGCCTAATCCACTACACTTCATTGGTGTTGCATGTACATGTACACCCATGGGCGGCGGCAATCGCTTACCATCAGGTCATCCGTCCACTCGTCTGCCACCTATGTCATAAAAAGAAAAATAATGATTGTGTAATTTATTTGTATTTTTTATGCTAGCTAGAGGGTCACCTGATCAACGCCATACATGAACATACGTGAAATCCGAGAGATTACTAATGTGTTGCCGGCCTTTATGAAAAAGTTTTTAATGTTCTCTGGTGTCCATCTACACTATTTATAAAGAGGTACATCTTACTTATAGGTAATCTGAAATCACGAAACGTATGCGTGATGTAATCGACACCTAGCGCCATCATGGTAAAAAGTGGAACTAATTTGCCGAAATGAGGTGAGGACGATCCATTAGTAAGTAATTTACAAATATGTTCCTTTTCTTTTATTTATTCTCCTATGACTTGCACCATATAAACGTTGAATCTAGCGACAGAAAGGGAATGTCTCTTTTCAGACAGGTTGTCACATAAATTCAATTCTCGTTGGTACCCAATGAAGATGTTTCTTCGGAATTGCTACCCTTACGTTGATGTCTCCGATACGCATTGTTTTCGGATTTCGTGCTTCTTAATGCATTTGGTATTACGTCGTTTGTTTTGTTTGGCAGTTCTTTTTCCGAGAGAATTTCAGGTGCCTAGAAGAGGTAGAGAGAGCGCTGCAGGGAAAAAAAATCTGCGAAATAAAAACCTACTTCAAAAACCACGAACTAAAAAGTGTAAAATAATATTTTTAACACTTCATACACTTCACATAACATTTTATAACGATACACCTGAGAAAAGGTGTTAGCGAAGTCGGCGCCCAATACTATCTTGTAATTTAATACAGCATTCAATAATTCAATTTATAATCTCTTCTTTTCGTTATCTTCCTTTTTAATCCCCGATGCAAAAACGACGGGGTGTTATAAGTTTGACGTGTCTTCTTGTGTGTGTGTGTGTGTGTGTGTGTGTGTGTGTGTGTGTGTGTGTGTGTGTGTGTGTGTGTGTGTGTGTGTGTGTGTGTGTGTGTGTGTGTGTGTGTGTGTGTGTGTGTGTGTGTGTGTGTGTGTGTGTGTGTGTGTGTGTGTGTGTGTGTGTGTGTCTGTCTATGGAATCGTAGCTCCCGAACAAATGAACCGATTTTGATTCTGTTTTTTTTTGTTTGAAAGATGAATAAGGAGGTAGTGTTCTTAGCTATGTTGGATAAAAATCGATCCAAGATGGCCGCCGTCACAAAGATTTGGATTTTATATTTTAACACAACTCCCACAATATGGGCATCATATAAAAGAACTTGAGTAGCAGATTATATTAACTGTGTAAAATTTCAAATGCAAGATGACCGGCGCTCTCAGAAAATGACGAATAACCTATTTGTTGTTCCACCTGCCTCAATATAGGTATCAAATGAAAGAGCTGTAGTTGTGTCTAAGGTTTTTTAAATTTTCAATTTAAACTTTTTCTTTCAAAAGTAATCAATGTTAAGTACTTATTTATCAGCTATAATCAGGTGATCCCTATAACTATTAAAGAACCCATTCAAAGAATTAAAGTATAATGATACAACATAAAAAGTTCTTCGTTGTACGCATCAATAGTCAATACTCAATTATTTATTGCTTGCCATAAGGTACAGTAAGGTGGTGCTTATATAATTTAGTAAAACACATTATGGACCCTCTTAGGACACAACACAATTTAGGAGAGAGGAAGCGGGCTTTATTAAAGTTGTCCTCTTTTACAGATAGGTAGATACACTTTATTGCACAAAATTTACAGATCTTAGTTTTAGTTATTATACTAAAACAATGTAAGCGGTCTTATCGCTAAAAGCGATCTCTTCCAGACAACCTAAGGGTATAATATGATATCATTTAATAAATTACATCTTTTAAATTGGCCGTGTGGTCCCCGCCAGAGTAGAATAGGCCACCCTCACTCTTACCGAGGTGTCGTAAAAGGCGACTAAGGTAAAGCTGCTGGAATGATCATCAGCACCCAGAGAAGGAAAACTCTGCATTTACATCAAAACCTTCGCCAACCCGTCTGCCAAGCGTGGTGAGTATGGCAATTACCCCTCATGTGATTGAGGGAGGGCCGTGTCCCAGCAGTGGGGACTTAAATGGGCTGATGATGATGATGATGATTTTATTTATCCTGTAATACCTAGTCTTAAGTTTTCATACCTTATTTTGAGTGCAACAAAAATATATTCATTCATTCATTCATTCATTACTCTCCACCTTAAACGAAGTTATTAAGGTGTCAATATACCTAGTAAAACAATGTAACACAAATTGGATTCCGCCTCAGTCTTAGAGTGACTACTGGGTAGTGTTGCGACTTGATAGTCCACTATCGATATCTATCGATAGACTGACGACCCATTTAGCGCCAGTGGTTTTTGCGCCGGTACAGACGCCAGGGTTGCGGGTTCGATTCCCGCACCAACACAAATGTTTGTTGACGAAACAGATATTTGTGTTGGGTGTTTGTGGTACCTTTGTTGTTCTTGGACTCCATAACACAAGGTTGAAACCTTAGTTTGGAACCAGAACAATGTAGTGGAATGATGCTGCCTCAATTTATTTATTACTAGTGGCTCCCGACTTACTTTTTGTTTAACTTCTCACCTTTTAGACCTTCCCTGGACTACGACAAACATTTTAAATCTAAAATCAGCTCAATCGTTCTAGGGTTTAAATCAGACTAACGAATATCAATTCATTATATAGATTATTTATACTAACAATAGTTCAGTAAAAACAATAGTATCTATAGGCTATCTCTATAATATTGAGTATACTGTCATCGGTACTATCGATAGCGCGAACATATTACAATTGCCAGACTCCCCAAACCCTGAATCCTGGTCCTAATATATCCCCGGCTCCAGAGTGACAGATTTTAACGCAACTGATAATGAAACGCTATGATGAGGATACAAGGTGGAGGAGAATTGCAGTATGAACGGTAATAAGAATAATATCCCACAACCAATTACAGCTAGGGCGGCCAATCTGAACGATCAGCTAGGTACGCCGGATATTTTATTGTGCTCAAGTGTGTGCTTAAACACAAGTGCACTCTTTATTCGCTTACTCTCATGTTCGGATGGGACATCAGCGTAACACGACCGGAGGGCGCAGGACCAACGGCTTAACGTACTTTCTGAGGCACCCGGATACATGACCGCTGAATTCCAGACTAAGAGCTGACACTGAGATTTTTTTACCGACACCTTAAGTATCCATTCTAAGCCCGACCCCGGGGATCAAAACCGGGATCACTTGCGCAGCCGTCGCTTTACAATACGACCTACTTACTATAAGTACTGTTGTAACTGTTGTGTAAACACGGCGTCACGTCGAGTTACCCTTGTTGATCTTTGGACCGTCCTTATGTCTGGGGCACAAGTGCTATTTTTTCACTGCAGGGGAGTAACTTGATCTGACGCCGACTGTACTGTTAAGTTGTGCCATGGTAACCTATCGATATATTTTAAAATATTAATAAAGATTTCTTTATTGGCCACAGAACACAAATCAAACATGAGTGACATAAATTCACAAGTATGACAAATTTTGTAGCCAACAGTGTAGTAGATGATTTTCGAAGTGATCTATCGATAGGCAAACTATCGATAGTCTAGCAACGCTACTACTGAGAAAGTTACAATGGCCTGATAGACTTCGCTGAGTTATGGGGCGAAGAATTACGGCCTTCCTTTATTGACAGGTCCCTATTTACAGTGACATGGTAAATCCTTGCGTTTTACATTTTCTAAGTGTCACTATAACGCCCTATTGGTCAAGTAGTTTAAGTACCGGGCCGTGATCTTGGGGTCCTGGGTTCGATTCCCGGGTCGAGCAAAAAGTACGCTTACAATTTTTTCCAAAATAGTTCGGGTTTGTGATCACCAATCCACATTTGGCAAGCGTGGTAATTAAGCCTAATCCCATCATAGTAGCGATAACTTTGACCGTGGAACCGTTGAGCCACGCTTCGGGATGAATAGACCGGCTCGACCGGAGTGATACCACGGCCTCACAGAAAACCGGCGTGAAGTTTTGCTGCGTGAGTGAGGGTACCTGGAGTCAAAATCCGTGGGAAGGGAGGTTTCAAAGGTTGGCAGCGCACTTGTGACTCCACTGGTATCGCGGTTGTCCAGGGGCGGCGGCAATCGCTTACCATCAGGTGATCCGTCTGTTCGTCTTCCACCTATGACATAAAAAAACGTGATTCCTATGATGCAGGCCTTTGCCCTGCAGTTGGACAGTTTATAGGCTGATACTTTCATGCGTCACTATGTTATCGCAGCTTGCTGCCACAATAGATCTTCTACTGGTCGCAGTGGCTATGAGATGCAATGCTCATCCCATTTCATTCAAATAATGTTATCGTAGCGTGTAATTTCCAGTTGCGTCCAAAGCTGGCGCTTCGGAGCCCGGAGTACGTCTGGACCATAATCCAGGATTCGGAAAGTCTGGTAATTACAATGAAGCGACTGCCGTCTGACCTTCGCAACCCTTAGACAGGGGAACTGGACCAACTGGATCAAGGTTACACGTTCATAATCATTAGCCCAAATATGAAAGGTATCAGCACGCGTAACCAGGATTCAGTTTGTTTTTTATGTGATAGGTGGCAGACGAGCAGACGGATGACCTGATGGTAAGCAATTGCCGCCGCCGATGGACACTCGCGGCACCAGTGGAGTTCACAAGTGCGTTGCCAACCTTTGTATCCCCCTTTCTCCCGGGATCAGTTGGTATGGTATCCCTGTTAAAGGGTTGGTCAGGTCAGAAGGCTTTGTTGTAATTACCAGACTCCCCAAATCAAGAATCATGGCCCAAGCGTACCTACCCCGGACTCCAGAGCAACAGTTTTGGACGCAATTAGGAATCACACGCTAAAATGAGATTGGAGAGAAGAAATTATAGATACCAGATCCAATTTTGAGTAACTCTCTGAAATGTGCAGGTTTCCTCACGATTTTTCCCTCACCGCCGACCTAATGGTAGAAATATGCACATAGATCTGAAAAATTGACATGGACGACTTGGATTCGAACCACAATCTTCTGTATGGAACGCGCGTTCTTAAATTCAATTCAATTCATTTTTACAAACAAAATATTGTGTTTGAATATTATACAAGGAAAATAATTACTAAATTAACATAATAATATGATGAGGTAACGAATTACAATCTCAGGAATAATTCATGAAATCATAATCATCATATCAGCCCACATCCACCCACTGCTGAGTATAGGCCTCATCTTTATCACGCCACTCCCTTCTATCCCCTGCCACCCTTATCCATTGTTTCCCTGCTGCCGTTACAATATCGTCGGACCATCGGGCAGGCGGTCTACCCACAGGACGTCGCCCCATTCTTGGCTGCCATTCGGTAAGTTTAAAATCCACCTATCATCTTTACGCCTTGCCAGGTGTCCTGCCCATCTCCACTTTAGCTCAGACACTCGCGTCCCAACGTCTACTACTCTACTTCTCTTTCAGATTTCATCGTTCATGATGTCAAAATAATTTAAATAGAAATACAATTAATTACAATATCAAGTTATTAGATTTATTAAAAGTCCGAGTATCTATTACTGAGTTACCATCGTTTCTCGATAAGATAACAAAAAAGTATTTCTTTCAAAATGTCTAATCACATCTTACATACTTTTCTGGTGTGTACGTTTTTCATAACCACTTTCAGACCAAAACAGTACAAGCTAAGTTACTTAGCAAGTAACTCTAAGTAATATTTCCCCCGGTAAATATTCCTTGTAAAAACCGCGGTTCCCGTCAGTAACATGCTCAGACTTGATTAATGCACAGACGATTTCATATTTCCACAGTGAATCAGTTAACAGTAAAAAACATACAAGAATTCAAGGAAGGCCTTTCCCGTTAACATCGTAATAAAGACTCCCGTGCCTCGGAAAGCACGTTAAGCCGTTGGTTCTTGCGCCCTCCGGTCGTGTTACGCTGATTATGAGGGCAATGTAATAGAGAGTGCACTAGTGTTTGCACACACACTTGAAGACTATAATATATCCTACGTAAGTGCCTGATCGTTGAGATTGGCCGCCTTAGCCGAAATAATAGTTATAGATAGATAAATATTATTTGTTGCACAAAAACAAAATATAAGTATGATACAACAACAGACAGTACAATAAAACGGTCTTATCGCTTTTAGCCATTTCTTCCAGACAACCTTTACATAATTTTACTCTTGACTGTGGGAGAGTATATAAGTTTCCTGTAAAAAAACATACAAGGTTTCAAGGAATTCCGCTCCGGTCATATCGTAATAGCGGTACACAATACTAATCTTGATTATGGGAGAGCCATGCTTCGCCATGAATGGGCCGGCTCGACAGGATATCCCTTATCTCGTCTGCCACCAATAACTTAAAAAAAACATCCAAATCTCCAGTGCGTTACTAACAAAGGTGCACAAAATTTGTTATTTTTCAATACTCAATACTAAATTGTTTATTGCTTTCCAAAATGTAAAGTAAGGTGGTGCTTATATAATTTAGTAGACACATTATGGACCCTGTTAGGGCACAACAAAATTTAGGAGAGAGGAAGCGGGCTTTATCGAAGTTGTTTTCTTTTATAATATATCATTTAATAAATTAAATATTTTAAATTTAAATAAATTGCAACTTATGTATTTTTTTTGTTCTGTATTATTTTGGATCATGGTTGCCATGATTCGGTCTTGATGCGCCGCGGCACGGCATTTAGACGCACCGCGTCTGTGGCACCATATCGTGGCACGGTGGCCGCCCCCGCGCCATAATCATGGGGTGTAGTGGTACCCAAATGGTTTTAATTTTTCAAGGGAAACAACCATTCTTATCAGAAAAATTACATAACACACATTTCCAACACATATAACAACGAAGTTTCCACAGCTAAATAGTTCACATACAATAAGCAACCAAGCAAAATGGATTCTGGTGTAAATGAACTAAAATACAATAATTTAATTTAAATTTATGTAAAAAAAAGATAAAAACTGTGTAGGGTTGGATGAAAATAGGTTGGGTTGGCTGTAACTCGGAGTTGTCTCACTACTCAGATATAGAATATACTGTGGCACTACGTGTTACAATGAACATTTTCGCTTCCTAATAATTTCCTTCGCGCATTAATTTTGGCAGACATAATCTCTATTAACAAACCTGTGGGGTATACAGTCCTAATTAAGGTGACGGGTAGGGCACACTAGCGACGCCAATCGATTTTAATTTTTAGCTACTTAACCGGATCTATTTTAGACAATTTCGGGGTTACGACCTCTCGGAAAACACTTATACTAATTATCAAATAACCATACACAAACTTCATGTCCATTTTTTTTTCGCGAAAATTAGATTCACGCCAAAAGTGACCGCTTTTGGCGTGAACGCGTGAACGCGCACGCGTTGGGTTCAACGCGTACGCGAATCAATTTCGCGTATGCGTTGAACCCAACATTTGTGCATGGTTATTTTATAAATAGTATAAGTGTTTGCCGAGAGGCTGAAAACACGAAAGTGTTTAAAATAGATCCGGTTTAGTAGCTAAAAATTAAAATCGATTGACGTCGCTAGTGTGCCCTACCCATCACCTTAAGAAAATTACATCAATTGTTCAACGTTTTGGTATACATAAGTCAAGATTGGTTTGATTTGAATGTGGATATTAAATTGGTTATTAAAGTGTGGAGAACATTGGGGGAGGCCTATGTCCAGCAGTAGACGACTATTGGCTGAAATGAGGATGATTAAATAAGTGTAATAACAGAATATCACCTAATTGGTACAGTGCATTTCATTCGTAACTGAAAATATTAATGGCGTGTTTTGTCAGCCTGACTCTATATTGAATCGCACTTTGCTGGTATTTTTATCATGCTTTATATTAAGAAAATGGAACTGTGTGTGTGTTAAATTACTAAAAAAGTAAAACTCGACTACTATAAAGTATGAAAGAAGAAAGTAGTTACCGCTGAAATTATTATGCCGTATCGTCGAGCGCCTTGGTCGTATGCCACTTTGATTTATTTTTTAATTATATTGAAACTGTTTTGTACCGGCAGATACAAAGGATATAATCAAAATCACTTTTTATATTGACAAAACTGAATTTATGCGAACTTTAGTGTGACTTTAGTCTGGCAAAAGTAGGGTGACCAGATCTCTCGTATTTTACGAGTCCTCTGATTTTAAAGCAGTATAAATTACAATTCTTATTTTATTTTTATTTTTTTTTTATTTTATTAACATTTGACACATACTGGCTAACAGTTTACCAAAACGCCAGATGTGCTCGTTGTCATAATTACACATATTATATCATAATTAAAAAAACAAAATTCATACTAAAAACTAAATTACATATTTTACGTTGGTTAAAATAGAATATAAACAATGTCAAGGTTAATAATACAGTTTGTCAGAATACAAAATTGGAATAATAATTAGAGTTCAAATTAACAATGTCAATAAAAAATTATACAAATAAATTAAATACAATTCTTGTCAAATGCTAGACAAGAATAAGTATTGTGCAGAAGCCGGACAGCCCCTTTCTGCGACACTGGCTCCAAGTGCATGTGCGCTTGCCCGGGGTCGCAGCGCGCGGCAGATACCTAAATTAATTGGTTGTGGTTCTACTAACATAGTTTTTAAGTATTTTTGTATACTAATAATGGGGTGTAGTGGATCGTTGGCGTCTATTCTATCGGTCAACTCAATAGGGTGATAGAAATCAGATAATCTCGTCGATAGTCTATAAACTCTCGTCAGTGGCTCCAAACAGCTGTCTTGCATGCAGCGGCCACACCCTGGAAAACCACGTCGACCCGTGGGCTAAGCCTGGTAGAGGGGGGTCTGGGGTTAATGATCACAGATCTGTTCAGTCACCTCCTGGACTAGTGCTCAAAGTCTACCTCGGCTTCATAGCAATCCACTTTCGGTGGCGAGGTAGCATGGTATATGCGTGAATGCCTTAAGGTTGCGATAGGGGTTTAATTATCGTCAGCCAGACCGCTGCATCTTCTCTCCCTCCGATCGTAGTGGTTCACAGTTCCATCGGATCAAGTGTCGGATCGGATCATCGGAGACCTTAGCCGAAATCAGCCAGGGAAAGATGATGATGATGATACTAATAATATTATGGACGATTTATTTTTTTTCTCACGAAACTTTTTACCATTAGCGTGGGTGGGCTAAGCTTCGGCATAACTGGGTCGGCATGACTGACTGTGGTAAGTAATTCCATAAAACAGCCTAACAGAAAACCAACGAAGCAGCACTGTGTGTGTTTCACTGCGTGAGTGAGAGTACCGGAGGCCCCATCCGGGGGAAAGAGGGATTTAAAGGTTGGTAGCACACTGGTGTCGCGGGTATCTATGGGCGGCGACAATCGTTTACAGTCCGATTCGATCCATATGCTCATCTGCGACCTATCACATAAAAAGTAGCTCTTCCGCTCTGTTGAGATGAGTGAGGGCCGCGGACCCAACGGTTGAGCACTCTTGTGATTCCAGCGATAACGGCTGTATGAGAAAGATGTACAGAATAACTCTTTAATAAAATAAAAGAGTTATAACTCTGTTGACGAAAAGAGCTAACTCACTCTTTTACATCTTTAACTCCCTAGTAACTCCGTAACTGGAAGTCTCAATAATACATTGATGCACACATTTTACATACCTATTAATGATTTTGCATTCTATTTCAATAGCAGTAAGGTTAGTTTTACTGCTTATTTCTATCAATGTCGCTTTCTCACTGTCTTTTTTTTTACCCATAATCCCAATATGGCCATTTCGCTCTACTTCCTTATGGACGTAGTCATTCGAATCGATCTTCAAGTCAGGGAGTTAAAGATGTATAAAGATATGAAAGAGTTGCGGAGTTAGCGACGCGTTTGAATCATTTTTGGCTTACAGAATCCCGCTATGGCGATTTCATACACTCCTTCAAACCAATCTCGCTTACTCACTATCTCTTTTTAACACGTAATTCCCAATATGGCTTTTCTTTTTAGACGACGTCATTTGTGAGTTAAAGATGTATTAAGGAATGAAGGGAGTTACGGAGTTAGTCTTTTGCAAGGATGTATATCTTTTGTCCCAATCACTGCTGAGTAACACATGTCTACTCTATAATTATGAGAATTGGTCTGGTTGTCTGCTACCTATCAAATGAAAAACTCTAAATAGCAGGAAAAAATAGTACCAAACAAAATTCGTTGGGGACCACTACAAGATAAAATCTAGGCTCTATATCTTACATAGAACTATAGTCACCGCATTCGTTAGTCAAGACTAAATCTATTAATGTTTTTTTTTTGTGATAGTTGGCAGACAAACAGACAGATCACCTTATGGCAAGTAATTGCCGCCGCCCATAGACACCCGCGACACCAGTGGAGTCACAAGTGCGCTGCCAACCTTCAAACCCCCCTTTCCCCGGATTGGACCTCAGGTACCCTCACTCACGCAGCGAAACACAGCACAGTGCTGCTTCACGCTGGTTTTCTGTGAGGCCGTGGTATCGCTCCAGTCGAGCCTAAGCGTGGCTCTCCCACAGTCTGCCATTCATGCCGAAGCGTGGCTCCCCCACTGTCTAATAGAAGTATTTTTCTCATAAAAAATATTCGTCAAAGGTTTTCTCATAAAGTATGCTTTTGTAACAGAGACGTAGCGAGGTCCCCATACTTTAAGTACCGGGCATTCATAAATCATGTTACCTGGTCACCCCAGGCACGTGAGGCCGTATTCCCAAAACCAGATCAAAAAATGTTGCCAGCGACAAAACTCGCGAAACAAACGGCTGTTTTCGAGCAGCAAAAAATCGTAGCCGATGAAACATGGTTGTTTTCATTTGACATTAATCTTGCAAAAAGTTTCTTTGGGCCGTAGTCCCGACTCCCCAGGTGGGAATCAGGGTTGGTACAGCACATCCCGAGATATGTTATCTAACATCTAAGAATTAAGTATAGTGACTGGCTCGTTGGCGCAGTTGGTAGTGCATCGTACTTTAAAGCGACGGACGCTTTAGGTCCTGGTCCTGTATTTTTCTGAAATTCTCAGTCTGGAAGTTGGCGGTCTTGTACCTCCGTGCCTCGGAAAGCACGTTAAGCCCTTTGTTCTGCGACTAATCCCTCTCCGGTCGTGTCACACTGTCCCATTGGATTATGAGAGCACGGGAACAGAGAGTGCACTTGAGTTTACACACACACTTGAGCACTTTTTTATATCCTGCGTAAGATCCTTGAGATTGGCCTGAAGAAGGCCAATGTCCAGCATTGAACAGGGGCGTCTTTACTTATAGTGCAGGGGGTGCGGAGCACCCGGGCGCCGGAAGTTAGAGGGTGCCGAGCGCCCTTCGCTACACATCAACTTTAACGCTCCGCAAGGAGTGGGCACGAGTACTGATCGTTGTCCTCATTTTAGCGTATGATTTCCAGTTGCGTCCAGTGCTGTCACTTCGAAGCGTACCCTGGACCATGATGTAGGATTTGGGATATCTGATAATTACAATGAAGCGACTATATACCGATAGGTAGGTGAACATGTTGAAAGTATTCCATTTGGTTCGAGCATTTTGAAACAAGAGGGCGCCAGGTTATTGATTGCGCCCGGGCGCTTCTTGGGCTATAGCCGCCCCAGGCATTGAGCGTCTTTAGAGACTGAAAATATTTGGCATGGTGATATTTGGTACAATATCTCTCTACTCTGACTGATTGTAGAGCCTGGAGTATATTAGCTAGCAAAGGCCGGGGCAGAGAGCCCACTACTCGGACCGGAACCAATAAATGGCGTTCCAGCCTGCATGGTCAGGTTCGAGTTAAAAGAGTGGGAGCATTAACAAAGCACTGAATTCTGGAAAAGACTGCCTCAACTAGAACAGTCTAAGGCGTTGATACAGGCGTTCGATCAGAGACGAGCTGTAGAAATAATAAAACTGAGTAGAGGACATGTTAAAGCACTCACTCGGACTCTCACAGGGCACTGCAAATTAAACAAGCACCTGCACAACATGGGCCTTTCAGATACCAAAATCTGCAGGTTCTGTCGCGAGGACGAGGAAACGATTATCCACGTCCTCGGCGAGAGCATAGCGCTGCACCGCTGCAGAAGCCGGCACCTGGGAGCACACATGATCTCAGCTGACGAGATCAAGAGCTCCCCCATCAGCTCCATTCTCGGGTTTATCCTGGAACTGGAGCTACATGAGGAGCAGTAATAGTTTGCGGGGCTGCCACAATAGATCATCTACTGGTCGCAGTGGCTATGAGACGCAGGGCTCACCCCATTTCTATCAAATAATAATAATGCTTAGCTCATGATGTACGACTTGATGAACCTGGTAATAACAATAAAAACTACTGATCTTGGAATCAGCTAACTGGATTATGATAACACGTTCCGAATAATTGTTACTTCAATTGTATTATTTTTGCTCTTATACCATCTAAGTATAACATTTCGTCTTAAGAGGTAACCCTGCGAAAATCCCAGTTGGGAAAAGATTGATTTGAGTAAATTTTATGTCGCAATACAATGTCTGTGACAATTCAGTATTTTAAGAAGCTTCTCGGGTTGTATTTATTTAATGAAATAAACAATGTCTTCCCTCTTGCTAAAATATTTGTTCAACGTAAATGATGGGCAATTAAAGGATGATGGAGGGGAAATGTCAACTGTTTAGAGATTTTTCTGTAAGTTTGCAATGATGAGGGAAGTAGCTGGTAAAAAACGTGTGGTTCCGAGGAAAATATCATGGCTGCGTAACATCCGGGAGTGGACGGGGATCGCGAACGCCGTTGAGCCGTTTCGCCTCGCTAGAGACCGAGAAGGGTGTCCTGGATTCTCCTGGATCTTATCTATTCGGAGATAGATAGATACTCTTTATTGCGGAGAATTAAATAGATTTTAATGCTATGGTCACTAGTAAATACAATCTCGGCGGTCTTATCGCTCGAAAGTCGGAGATGCTCTTTAAGATAAAGAAGTAGATAGTATAGATAGATAGATACACTTTATTGCACAAAATTTACAGATCTTAGCCTAAGTTATTATACTAAAACAATGTAGGCGGTCTTATCGCTAATAGCGATCTCTTCCAGACAACCTCAGGGTAGAGGAAAAGTATAGCGAATTAAGAAAAGGGGTAAAGCAGTGCAAGTCAGAAAAAGAGAAAAAAAAAAGACATTGTATAAATACGAGTATGGTATATACATATATAAAAAAATAAAGTAAAGTATCAGCCTATAAACTGTCCCACTGCAGGGCAAAGGCCTCCATCATAGAAATCAAGTTTTCGCTACTATGATGGGATTAGGCTTAATCACCACGCTTGCCAAATGCGGATTGGTGATCACAAACCCGAGCTATGTTCGAAAAATTCGAAACATACTTTTCGCTCGACCCGGGAATCGAACCCAGGACCCTGAGATCAGGGCCCGGTACTTAAACCACTAGACCAACAGGGCGTCTTATATATACATATATACATTATATTAAATAAATATATACTAGCTATAAATACTAATACATACTAGTAGATGTTAAGATCCTTGGGTCTTAATGGGCCGATTTAACTGAAATTGGAGGGACAACATGTTTATGCTAGCATGTCGACCAAGAAGATCAGGATTCAGTTCCAGTTGATACAGAAAATCGAATCTAGCTAATTGATATCGGAGAAATCATTATAGTTAGGTTAGGAGGACTGCCTCGATGGCACAGTGGTTAGTGGGTCGCACTTTAAAGCGACTTAAGACTCTTTCTCAGTATATATAAGTTACTCTATGCGGCAAAACATGCCATGGCTTTTCCACGGTAAATTTCTTCGATCATAATCTTAAGCCAAGCATAAAACAAAACAGTTCTTAAGAGACGCCGTTTTGAAATTTTATCATGAGCCATGATGTAAGAAGGCGCGAAATGTTTACAGGTCCAGATTTAATTACTTAAGACTTTAGGAGTCGACTTTAAGAAGGGATAATTCGTTGTTATCTTCCCTCTTAAACTCATGGCTTCCTTCTTGCGAGAGGGAGTAAGGAAAGGGTAGAGGAGGCATTCAAGAATTATTTACTGATTATATTTTAAACTGTTTTCCACCACAAATGGCAGTGGCCCATATGTTTACTAAATTAAATATGAATCTGTTATCAGTATTTCTCTTGTTATTTTAGTGGTTGGTTGTATTCATCGCCCTGTTGGTCGAGTAGTTTAAGTACCGGGCCGTGATCTCGGGATCCTGGGTTTGATTTCCGGGTCGAGCGAAAAGTATGTTTCGAATTTTTCGATCACAGCTCGGGTTTGTGATCACCAATCCGCATTTGGCAAGCGTGGTGATTAAGCCTAATCCCATCATAGTAGCAATAACTTGATTTCGATAGAGGCCCTTGCCCTGCAGTGGAACAGTTTATAGGCTGATACTGTATCAGAATTTTGGTGTCACGGTTATAGTAGGTTGAATATCTCAAAAATAACTTTTAGGGCCTTTTTCACTAGATCCACCAGAAAAGCTCTTTTCCTCAATTTTATATATCAATAGTCTAGTCATTCATCTCTGGTGAATAATATTAATTTCAACATCTATGCTATAAGCTCATATAATTCAGCACTTAATTTTTGTATGGAAAACATAATATTTCTTAATTTTCTTTAGCGTCGCAGGGAAACCAAGTAAGAATAATTAATAAAGACGGGACTTAACGCGAAATTGATTATCTGAGACAACATTATGTACTCACATATTTTTCTCGAAGTTTAATAATCCAACGCGAAAAAATAAATAGGCGGTATAAGGGTTTGCCCAGAGGTTGTAACCTCGAAATTGTTTAAGGCGACAGGTAGCCCTAAGCAATTTCGGAGCGGGAGTCTCTAAGCAAACATTTATACTTTTTATTTAATAATTGTGCACTACTTTTTGATCTGTGTACTTGAAATTTGGATTAACGCCAAAAGTGGCCGTTTTAGGGCGGTAATCCAAATTTCGAATACAAAAGCAGACCCAAAAGTTAAATATAAGTAATTAAAAAAATAGTATTAGTGTTTTCCGAGAGGCTGCAGTTTTGAAATTGCTTAAAAGATATCCGGTTTAGTTGCTAACAATTTAAATCAATTGGTGGTGCTAGTGTGCCCTACCTATCACCAATACCACGTTTGCTTGGTGATTGGTGGCGGATTGGTGATCATAGACTGGATCACAGTAATACGTTCAGAATTATTATCTCAAATATTGTAGGTATCACAATCCAGGAGCTCAATTTTTGATTCACTCGTATGACTTAGCGTCGTCGCATGCGACGTAAGTCACATTCGCCTTTTAAGTCGCATGAAGCCGATTTTCCTTAGTTTTGAATCATTCGATTTCGATTTTCCTAATATAATACGGTAAATTGGTATTCTAACCCTTCCATGCAGAATTTTACAATAACCGGTAACTTCCGCATAGCAAAAGAAACGCAAAAACCATAGATTATTAGCTGAATATGAAAATTTTTTGCTTTGAAAAATTTGCTTTTTTTATCACAAAAAAACTATGAATGTCACACTATGTTAACTGTCAAAATTAGTCGAATCAAAGTTTAGAAATTTATAATATTTAGTTTATGCTTGTTGCTATTGACAACTATTTTGACGTTGCTTCTACCGCTCGCTTTAAGTCACTCGACCAACGAGTGGGTGGGGTCACTCATTGCAGACGAATGATTCAAAAATGCGGAATTTCGTATGTCGAAGGATTTTCCTTATTAGAAATCGTGCGCTCGACACGATGCTAAGTCATACGAGTAAATCAAAAATAGGTCTCCTGAGCTATGTTCGGTGAATTCGAAACATACTCTTTAACATACAGCTCTACCCGAGAATCGAACCCAAGAACCCGAGATCACGGCTAAAATATTTTTTCCTTGACTCCTCCAATGCTTTTACTTCGTAACCCCACTTCTCTGTCCACAGACTGCGCCAACTTATTTAATTAGTACTCCGTAATGAGCAGCCTCGCGACAGTTTAAACTCGGTTTAATTTTTACTTAATCGCCAGTAAAGTAACGGAGTAATGGTTTGTTCACACTTCTTAGGTCCGATTTGAGAAAGCTTTATCCGACAGTAAATCTATATGATTAGTAAAATATTTAATAAAATAAATAATAAATATTACACTACATCACATACATTGATCCGAGATAGGTAGCTCAAGCACCTGTGTTACGGATATCAGAATCAACAGCGGAATTACAAATACATACATATAATACTTTTCTTTTGTAAATACATACTTATAATACATACAAACACCCAGACCAATAAAAACAGACATGTTCATGCACACAAATGTTTGTACTGTGCGGGGATCAAACCCGCAACCCTTGGACCAGAGGCAGCGTTCACTACCACTGTTCCAAACGGGTCGTCTTACTAGTATTACGGTGTTATACCATAGATTTAGTCTCGGATAAGGTCGAATGGTCGGTTTTTTCTACCATTAGCTCGGCGGTGAGTGAAAACACCGTCAGGATCGTTTCTGAAACGTGTAACCATGATTCAGTTGGTCTTGTTCCTAAAATTTTAATCATGGTCTAAGCTTACCCTAACTCCAGAGCGACAGCTTTGGACGCCACCAGAAAGAACTTAATTTCATAAAATGTAAGTCGAAAGAAATTGTTAAACCGACCAATGGGCTAAATTTTGAAGTTTTATCCGGCGCAAAGGACCAAATAAAGCTTGACCTTAAATCGAGTTGTGGAATCGGTGAGCAAGCTATAATAGCTAGTTTGACTGACCGGATGGCGCAATTGGTAGTGACCCTGCCTCTTACGTCAAAGGTCGTGGGTTCGATCCCCACCCTGGACAAACATTCGTGTGATGAACACTTGTGTTAGTTCAGTGTCTGGGTGTAATATATGTATTTAAGTATATTATTTGTGTTTCTCTGTTGTCTGATATCTGTAACACAAGTGCTTAAGCTACTTAGTACGGAATCAGGTCAACGTATGAGATGTTGTGAAGATTATTAGAATTATTACTTATACTATTTATTTCATACTTATACTTAATAGCTCAGTGGATAAGAACGCGCCTTCCATACGGGAGTTCGAGGTTTTGTGCGTATTTCTATGTACCATGGGCATGGCATTAAAAATATCTCCTTAAGAAGTGTTCTCTCTTTGTCGAACAGCTTCAAAGTAGTCGACACATCAAACACACGGCCGCAAGTGGAATTATCCTTGTTGGGCTTTGAACCGTCCTTGTATCTGTGACACAAGTGCTATTTTTGCTCCACGGAGGGTGACGCGAACTGACGCAATGTAGGTACATTCGCGCTAATAGCCGTATTAATCATATTTTAGGGCATTAAAAAAATTGTACCTAAGTTTTCGGTAAGAAATTCTTAGTGTCAGCCCGAAGTCTGGAAGTTGGCGGTCTTGTACCTCCGTGTCTCGGAAAGAACGTTAAGGCGTTGGTCCTGCGCCCAATCCCTCTTCGGTCGTGTCATGCTGGTGTAACATTGGAATATGAGGGTAATATTCCCTTAGAGAGTGCACTTGTGTTTGCGAACACACTTGACCACTATAATAGATCCTGCGTACGTGGCTGATCGTTGAGATTGGCCGCCGTAGCTGTAATCGGTTGGAGGATATTATTATCATTACTTGAAACCTTAACATACACGAGGATATGGCCTAGATTTTATTTTGCTCCATTTTTACTATTCACACTTAATTTCACACAGAAAGAATTCTTAAATTTGGTCCTTTGCGCCGGATAAACCTTCAAAATATTGCCTATTGAGTCGGATTTAGCAATTCCTTTCGATTTATCTTTGATTGAATTAAGTTATTTATTTTGGAAGCCGTAGAAATGTTTAATAATAATGTATTAACTTAGATTTCTCATTGCCGTTTTTTCTACACATAATAAGATGTATAACTCGTTTGAGATTATGAGAGACTTTTTAAGGCGATACTGTGATGATACTACGCCTCCAATTTATATTGATTGTAGAGAATAGGAGACATTTTTTAAAATTGAGCAATGAGCATTTTAAGAATAGTATTAAGAATTTTTGGAGACAAACTTATGCAAAATCAGCCTCGGTCGGTAAAAAGTTCAAAGGTAAATACTTCAGACAGTGGCAACGCTTATAGACAGTCCGAAAACACGATACACTTGCGCGACATAACCGACACATAGCGCCATCTATTGGTATTAAGTGGAACTAATGTCGAAACAAAGTGAGGGCGGGACAGTAGTGCTGTTATAAAATGAAAATGCTACATTAAGTGGATCGACAGCCCTGTACTTCCAGCTTCATAAGCTAATGTTTGCGCTCGGCGTTGCTTACTTAGCTCTCGAACGACGCGCTCGATCTAGAGGAAGTACAATATTTGCGACGCTCTGCCTACAGCCGTTGCAGACAGACTGCCGGGCCGTTTTATTTTATGTAAAGATGCACAAGTTTGCTTTCTTCAATTAAGATTCTGAAATGTTTGTTAATTTTAGTAGTAAAGTTTGATACGTCCTGTATTTTGCCTGTAGAATAAACTATCAATGGAGATTTTACCATGGAAGAGCCATGCTTCATTTCATTTTAGGGGACTGGGGGCCCAATCCGGGGGAAAGGGGGTTTAAAGTTTGGCAACCTACTTGTGACTCCACTGCGGGTGTCTATGGGCGGCGGCGATCGCTTACAGGCGATGCATCTGCTCGTCTGCCACCTATCACATTAAAAAAAGATGAAAGGGCCAGCCTACCAGAGTGATACCACAGCCTAACAGAAAAACGGTGTGGAGCTGCACCAGCGTTGTGTTTCGCTAAGAAAGGGTACAAGAACCCCGATCCGGGGGGATGGGAGTTAGCAGCAAACTAGTGACTTCACTGGTGTTGCAAGTGTCAATTGATAGTGACATTCCCTTTTTTTTTATTTGATAGAAATGGGGTGAGCCCTGCGTCTCATAGCCACTGCGACCAGTAGATGATCTATTGTGGCAGCCCCGTAACCTATTACAGCACCTCATGTAGCTCCAGTTCCAGGATAAACCCGAGAATGGAGCTGATGGGAGAGCTCTTGATCTCGTCAGCTGAGATCATGTGTGCTCCCGGCTTCTGCAGTGGTGCAGCGCTATGCACTCGCCGAGGACGTGGATAATCGTTTCCTCGTCCTCGCGACAGAACCTGCAGATTTTGGTATCTGTAAGGCCCATGTTGTGCAGGTGCTTGTTTAATTTGCAATGCCCTGTGAAGGCCCGAGTGAGTGCCCTAACATGTCCTCTACTCAGTTTTGTTATTTCTACAGCTCGTCTCTGATCGAACGCCTGTATCAACGCCTTAGACTGTTCTAGTCGAGGTGACATTCCCTTACCATCAGGTGTATGTCTGCTCGTCTGCCACCTTTTACATAAAAAAAGCTTAATTAGTAGTTTACCCGTGGACTGCCTCGATGCCTTAGTGCCGTCTGCGCTTGGGGTTCCGGTTCGATCCCCGGGTTGAGCCAAAATTTATACTTGAGTCTTTCTGATAAGAAATTCTTAATGTCAGCCCGGAGCCTGGAAGTTGGCGATCTTGTACCCCCGTGCCTCGGAAAGCAAGTTCACGACCGGAGAGGGATCAGGCGTTGGTCCAACGCCTGATCTCTCTCCGGTCGTGTCACGCTGGTGTCCCATCGGATTATGAGGGTAAGGGAATAGAGAGAGCACTTGTGTTTACGCCAACATTTGAGCACTATAATATATCCTACTCTGATCGTTGAGATTGGCCGCCTTTGTGGAAATAGGTTGGAGGATATTATTATTATGGCTAACCCACTGCTACTTTAAGTATTGTATAGCAACCATAACTTATCCCTTTATTATTGCTCTGCATCATCATTAACCGTCGACCTTGAGGGCCTATAACGAAATGGAATTCATGCCTGAATATTTATTCCAGTCCCTTTTACACTTGCTGTGCGCCTTTTGTTTGTTACGACAGGCATACTAATTCGTTTCGGGACAGTTCCACTCTCCTCCCCATCCCAACGTCCATACGTCCCTGGACACTGAAGAGTCATCTTTTTTTTTCCGCTAAACTGCTCTGTGTACAAAGCCACAAAATTAGGGCGCAAGAAATGTTGGATTTTGAAATACATCTATGGATTTGGTATGCTCTGGAGTTAGTTTGTAGTGTACACGAAGAAACACAGATGGCTCTAAATGAAACTTTTGAATATTTTCTTTAATTTCTTTATCTGTACACCGATTTGAGGTCAGGTGACTTGTGGCACAGTAGATAAATACGCTAAAGCAGTATCGACACTCCGCCATTTTAGACAGAAAGTTATCTACCGTATAGGGTTGTCCTCTTATTTTTGTAAAATATTATCCTTACCTTGGGACTACTGGTTTAAGTACCGGGCCGTGATCGCGGCGTCCTAGATGCAACAAGGATCTCTGGTGCGTATTAAATTAGAATTAAAGATGTTTCTTATAAATAAGCAGAATTCACATACAATATTCGTGCACAAAGGTACCTACACAAAATGATTCCTAAAGTTGCAAAAAGCTACGCAAAATACATAAAATGTTCGTTTTGTTTCGTTACTTGGAAACCACGTTAAGGTATTGGTCATGCAACCGATCCCATCTCCGACCCCCCAAAATGTAATTGTGATCGTAACTCGTAAATTACAGCAGAAAACAGTAAATTTCGACTAAAATAGAAAGTTCTTCGATACACACTCCTTAGATACACCACTTACCCACAGAGAGGGTGCGCGTTTGGTGGCATTGGGTTCGATTTCCGAGTCAGGCTAGAATATTTGCTATTACTATTTGCTATTTATTGTAGGATAATATTTCATTAGGACCGTGGGAGAGCCACGCTTCAGCAAGAATGAGCCGGCTCGACCGGAGTGATACCACGGCCTCACAGAACCCCCCCCCCCCCCCCCCCCATACTTAGAAATGAAACTCTAAACCCATACGTGTGGGGTATGTGTGGATAAATCTTTAAAATGATGTTAAGGTTTCTATTATTATTTTTTTCTAAACTTAATACTTTGCGCAAGAGTGGATCCCAATGTGGTAAAATGTGTCTCAAAAGAAAATTACTGAAACTTCAAGTAGACATTTATTTGATAAATATAAATATACATGTTGAATTAGCACCCACATTAAAGTAAAAAATATTTTTTTCACAACATCACATTATACATTGATCTGACTCCGAGATAGGTAGCTCAAGCACCTGTGTTACGGATATCAGAATTAACAGGGATTACAAATTTATACATATAATACTTTTCTTTTGTAAATACATACTTATAATACATAGAAAACACCCAGGTTAATACGAACAGACATGTTCATGCACACAAATGTTTGTACTGTGCGGGGACCGAACCCGCAACCCTTGGACCAAAGGTAGGGTCACTACCACTGTTCCAAACGGGTCGTCATCCAAAGGTAAACATGTGTTATTTTGAGCAGCTCGTTGAGATACAAACATTTAAAGATAACACTATAAGTTTTTGGTTCGAGTACCTAATATGATTAAACTATCATACTTTTGATTTATATCATACATTATACTTTAGCAGCCACTTTACCAGGTTGACCAAAAAGTATTGAGTCGAGTAAAGTTAAGTCGAGTTTGTGATCACCAATCCGCATTAGGCAAGCGTGGTGATTAAGCCTAATCCCATCATAGTAGCGATAACTATGATGGAGGCCTTTGCCCTGCAGTGGGAGAGTATATAGGCTGATAAAAGTAAAAAGTAACAAGTTTGTGGTTAAAGTATGAGTTTGTACTTTAAATGAAATCTATAGTTTTTTGTCAACTTCTTTCATATTTGAAGACAAATTACATATTTAAAACACAATCAATATACCATACACATTTATTACGTACAATCAAGTCTCGTATTCACTTCGTACAGACCGTCACATGTCAGTTACTATAATTAATTAATCAAAGTTCAACTTATATTAAACCAAACGTGTTTGATATTGAGGATGGTTGATATGTGGCTGTCCGCACGTAGTTTCGATCATGTTGGTATAATTTTAACAAAACACAAAGCTTCATATAAGAACTTAATATTAATATAACTATAACATAAAATATTGAAATAAAGCAACTGTTTTAAGGGTATTTGGGATCTAAAAGTAGCAAAAGTAGACCGAATCGAAAAAAATCCAAAAAAGGATTTTTGAAAGTTCAGTGGGTAAACACTTTTTTACCCGTCAGATGATGCTGTAACGACAACAATGCTTGCAGACGAGCAGACGTATCAACTGAACACATCCTTTAAATTTTGTTACCTTTCAATAATTTGATTTAATAATAATCAAATTCTTTAACACACGATCCAAGTACACATAGGTATCCATCTGCGCATCGCGAGGATTTGAAAACATTTCTATTATTAATATCGGGAACCGTCTCCATACCCTTATTATTCTTTCCACTTGTATTTCGGCCGTTGAAAAAAACAGGTCGTTTAGTAGTTCGCGAAAGTCTGTAGTTTCGTCTAGGCATGTTTTCTTGAAGAATTCTGTCTAGAATGTCATCGCTAAAGATTATCCTGTGGTCCGGGAAAGCATCGCAAAGGAGACTGCAGATGATCACAAAAATTACTATTTTCGTGTTGGTATACATGATTCACAGATTCACTAGTAAACTCCGGCGCAGTTTCAATTATACTGAATGTGTTTTGTGCTATTTGTGATAAGAGTCAAATTAATGAGTCATGTTTACGAAACAGTAGCAATGCGTCAAATTATTATTAGTTATTTTAATGGATGACTGCTTAAACGTGACGGTTGAAAGGGAATGATGTGGGAGTGAGAAAGATCGTTAAATGAGGGTCACTGGTCAGTGATAGTGAGTCTTTGTCTCACTCGGTAGCGACGCTTACGGTCTGCTACGCTAAGATTGCTCGGAACCTATACAATGCTATTTTTTTACCGTTAACATCCCGAAAACCTCATAATAGATATCGTGACTAAATTTCATAGTTGTGAATAAGTTCCATGCATAAAATAGTATAAATTGAAAATTTAAAAAACCCCCGACACAACTAAATATCTTTCATTTGATACCTATATTGAGGCAGTTGGAACAACAGATAGGTTATTCGTCATTTTCTGACTGCGGCCATCTTGGATTCGGATTTTTTCACAATTAATATATTCTGCTACTCAAGCCCTTTTATATGATATCCATATTGTGGGAGTTGTGTTAAAACATAAAATCCAAATCTTTGTGACGGCGGCCATCTTGGATCGATTTTTATCCAACATAGCTAAGAACTCTCCCTCCTTATTCATCTTTCAAACAAAAAAAAACAAAATCAAAATCGGTTTATTTGTTCGGGAGCTACGATGCCATAGACAGACACACAGACACACACACACACACACACACACACAGACACGTCAAACTTACGAGTATAACACCCCGTAGTTTTTGCGTCGGGGGTTGAAAATAGAATATCCACCCGGGCATTGGTAATGTGTGGAATGGCTGATTTTTTTTTCGCTTATTTTGTTAATAACATTCTAAATTGACTCTTTATTCACGATACCGATTATGAGTTGTTCGGGATTTTAACGATAAAAATTACATTGTGTCTACATCTAAATTCTGGGCAAAAACTTTCAAAATGAAGCTTAGTTTTAGTACCTAGCACAACATTGCGTGTATTCATTCATATTGGTATACACTTTTTTTTATTGCGAATAATAGGCAGACGAGCATGCGGCCCATCTGATGGAAAATGGTAACCGCCGCTCATAGACATCAACAATGCCGGAGCACAGTCATGCCACTGCCTACCGTGAAAGAAGAACTCTTTTTAAACCTCGTTGAAAAAGGACATGTCGTAGCGAACAGGGAACACCGCGGCTGGAAGCTCATTCTAGAGTTTGCATGAGCGCTGGAAACGGAGCACTTACCTACACTGTTTAACGATACAGCTTATCCAACGGGTTCTTAATTATTTAACCAATTTACAGTCCATCTCTTATACAATTTTTATCTGTCTAGTACTGAGCGTTTTCCGTATAATTTCCTATCACATACCTCAATAATGTGGCGTCGCCATCCGCATACCATCCAGACGATGGTGGCGCGCACCAAGAGGTTTGACTGCCTCGTTCCTGCCCCAAGCCATCAAGACATGGAATGCCCTCCCAGCTCATGTGTTTTCTCCTTCATACAATCCGGGGTCTTTTAGGCAGGGCGTGAAACGGTATCTCAGCAGGCCATCAGGGTGAGGATGGCAGACACAATGGGTACTTTGTTAGTTCTTTTGTGCCTGTCAGCCTCATATTTGGATTTCACGGCCGCTTATCATCAGGCGGAGTGAGGTCATCCTGATTGGCCTTAATATAAAAAAAAATGTGGAACAGCTTGGCTACAGGAGTATTTTCCGACGGCTCCGACTTAGGGATCTTCAAGAAGAGCGTTAAAAAGGCCAGCAACATATTAGTGTTCTCTCTTATTTCGCGGTTGTTCATGGGCGGCGTTGATTACATTCCATCAGGTGACTCGCTTGCATAAAAAAATTAAAGTTTTCATGAACAAGTTACGTGACCGACTTTGATCACGCGACATGATTTTTTGACCAATTTCTAAAATTCGTAGAAACATCCGCATTTTACCACCGCACCGCCCGCCGTCGTCAGAGCGTCCACCCTCACACATTGGAACCCAAATGGTCTCGCACAGCCTACGGTTCCAGAGGAATTTCCTCCCACGAACGCTCCGGCTGTGGAAAGAGCTGCCATCACAGGTTTTTCAAAAAAGGATATAGGTCCTCTGGCGTTGCAAACGTCCATAGGCTGCGGTAATCGCTTATCATCAGGCGAGCAGCACGCTTGTTTGCCCTGTTGGTCTAGTGGTTTAAGTACCGGGCCGTGATCTCGGGGTCCTGGGTTCGATTCCCGGGTCGAGCGAAAAGTATGTTTCGAATTATTCGAACATAGCTCAGGTTTATGATCACCAATCCGCATTTGGCAAACGTGGTGATTAAGCATAGTCCCATCAAAGTAGCGATAACTTGATTTCTATGATGGAGGCCTTTGCCCTGTAGTGGGACAGTTTATAGGCTGATACTTTTATGCTACCTCCAATACAAAAAAGAAGTTTGTGCACGTCCTTAATACCAAACACTAAGACATGTATTCCGAAAGCTTTTCTCCTGAGCTTTATTTAGCCGTAACTTACAGGTTTTGTTTTCTCCACCAAGTTTGTTATCGAAACATAAATAAGATCCGCGCTGAAATAGCCTGAAAGCCGTTGTATGGAGATTTGTGGCTGCACACATCCGTAATGAAAATTTATAGGAAAATACCGCTTTTAAAAGACCGGGTTTTTGGTGCAACTCTTTAACGGTGTCAACCCTATACGGTTATGGGCATTTTGTGGGATATTTTTAGACTGGCTACCGTCACAAAATGAATGAATAATTTTCCCCATACTAAGGAAAGAAATACTATGTAAGTGAAATGACCGTGCTTTATACAATGTAAGAATAAATTACTCCCGATATATTAAAAAAAAATCTGCGAAAAAAAACCGCCTTCAAATACCACGAACTAACAGGTGTAAAATAATATATTTATCACTTTATACACTTCAAATAACATTTTATAACAGTACACTCGAGAAAAGGTGTTACCGAAGTCGACGCCCAATACTATCTTGTAATACCCCAATACAATACATTCATTTATTCAACAGAGATTAGGCGCCGACTTCGGTAAAACCTTTTCTCTAGTACTATTATCAAATGTTATTTGAAGTGTATAAGGTGATAAAAATATTATTTTACACTTTTTAATTCGTGGTAGGTATTTGAAGGCGGTTTTTTTTCGCAGCTATTTTTTTTTCAAGCTTATTAGTGTCTCATTTTTTGCCTTCATGGAATGAAATTACGAAACATTCAATATTTGTTTTAAAGTATGGTGTAAAATTGTCAAGGGAGCTTGATAGGTTGCCTAAAGCTGGCATTTGATTTTTACCAATTAAGAAATACGCCGTGTGGTCCCGGCAGAGTAGAATAGGCCACCCTCACTCTTACCGAGGCGACTAAGGTAAAGCTGCTGGCATGATCATGTAAAATGTAAAAGGCGACTAAGGTATGCTGGCATGATCATCACCACCCAGAGAAGGAAAACTCTGCATTTATATCAAAACCCTCGCAAACCCGTCTGCCAAGCGTGGTGAGTATGGCAATTACCCCTCATGGGATTGAGGGAGGCCCGTGCCCAAGCAGTGGGGACTTAAATGGGCTGATGATGATGATGAAGAAATTGTAAGAAAAAATTTATCACGATCCAGAGTATCTGTTTCCCCTGTTTATGAGTTGCGTAGGTCAGACGGCAGTCGTTTCATTGCCATTACCTGACTTTGCGAATCTTGGATCATGGTCCAAGCGTACTCCGAGTTCCGAAACGATAGCTTCGGACCTGAACACTTCTAAACTTTTGTGTATATTTGGAGTATCTATTTTCCTTGGGAGGACTGAGCGCTCTGTGATTTATTTAGTAAAGTAATAATTTTTCAAGTCATAGGTGGCAGACGAGCAGACGGATCACCTGATGGTAAGCGGTTGCCGTCGCCCATGAACACCCGCAACACCAGTGGAGTTACAAGTGCGCTGCCAACATTTAAACTACCCTCCCCACATTTAGTTCCATTTTATACCTATAGATGGCGCTAGGTGTCGATTACCTCGTCTTTTTGGATTACCTACTACTTTGTAAATAGTATGTATTGTATTTGTAATCACTTTGTTGGCTGATATAATCTGTAACAGAAGTGCTAAAGTTACTTTTGTAGTAGAATCGAATCTATTTAGGTATAGATGTCATTACTAAGGCGAAGAAATTTGTAATACTTGATTCGACATTGGCCTTCCCGCCTGAACACGAGATGAAATTTTTTAGTGTGTTATTTACTTAAGAATAAATTGCGAAAGATTGCTATAAAAATATCAACCATTGATTTAGCAGTCTCATCTTAACTGGTGGTCAAATATTTGTAATAATATTTCCACTGGATATTGTAAATATACTTACATTGATGAGACCATCGATGGCTCATGTCGAATGAAGCACTTACAAATTTCGTCGGCTTAGTAACGCGTCCAGTGGTCTAATTGGTAGAACATTCACCCGGATTGTAAAAAGTGTGGATTCGTGTCCCGCCTGAACAGGAGATGAAATTTTTAAATATGTTATTTACCTAAGCATAAATTGCAAAAGATTGATATAAAAATAATTTATCGATGTCGTATTTATAAACTTATTAAAAATGTCATTTTGCATCAGACAAATGATTTAAAACTCAAAACAACACAGCAAAAAGTTTAATATCAAATGTAGCTTAGTTCCCGTGAATATACACTGTCTTACTATCGCGCTTTTCCAACTTCAAAATGGGTCATTTAAGTTTCTATTTTAAGTACCTCCATCGGCCAAGATTCCCCGGAGTTTCCCGCCAAAACGCGCTGTTCGTGACGCCAACAAAATGGCCGCCTCGCCAAAATGGCGGTCTTTAAATACCGCAACCAACTCCCGCATATTTGTGGCGTTATTTACAAGGGGTGGGTTGTGTTCAGAATTACGTGTTCTCCTTTATATTGTCTTAACCAAGATGTCCACTTTTTGATGAAAAAACAATGAAAATGTAGTTGTAAGATCATCAGAAGCGTACTACCCATATTTCGTTATTGGCTGCCAACCTCAACGATTAGCTAATAATTCGGAGATAATAAGTGTACAAGATTATCACAAGCAGCCACATGTGCGGTCCTTTTTCCTCATATGTGGGCGGAACACCATGTGACACGGCAGGATGCTTTTTAAGGCAGGGTACAAGATAAACCACCTCTAGACTCCGGGCTGACATTAAGAAAGAAAAAAGAAAGCACTAGAATTTTTGACCAACCCAGCTGGCTTAATTTGAAGCCATCCCTTAAGGTGACGGGTAGGGCACAGTAGCGACGCCAATCCGATTTTAATTATTAGGTACTAAACCGGATAAATTTTAAACAATTTCGGTGTTACAACCTCTCGGCAAACACCTATACTATTTATTTAATACTTACAGTTAACTGTTTGGGCTACTTTTGCACTCGAATTTTGGACTACTGCCAAAAGTGGCCGCTTTGGCGTAAATCAATTTAATAAATATGGTTATTTAATAAATAGTACAAAAGTTTGCCGACAGGTTGTAACCCCGAAATTGTTTAAAATAGATCCGGTTTAGTAGCTAAAAATTTAAATCGATTAGCGTCGCTAGTGTGCCATACCCGTCATCTTAACAAACAAGAATATACCTGCCGCATCCAAACAAAGGATACACACAGCACGTGTGAAAGAGAACTTCGATTCGGTCGGAACGCTTGCTATAATTAGGCCCTATAGGCCGAACGTAGAATGCGCAGCTTTAAGTGTGATTGACTGCTCTACCAAAACTCTCAAACATTCACCAGGAACACAGGTATTTCAAACCCAGTACCGCTCATACCCAGCTGTTTTCATTCTAAAGTGTTTGAGAGGAACATTATATTTAGTGTTGTGGAAAGTCATATTATAGCAGTGCCATTAATATCGATATCTATAGCCATATAAGCGAGGATGAATATTGAGAAAACGGGCTCGACGACTACATAGTATTGGCACAATCTTGTGCGTTAAGGTGACGTATAGGGCAGACTAGCGACGCCAATCGATTTTAATTTTTAGCTACTAAACCGGAACCCCGAAATTGTTTGACATATAAACAATTTCGGGGTTACAACCTCTTGGCAAACACTTATACTATTTATTAAATAACCATGCACAAATGTTGCGTCCGTTTTTGTACGCGAAAAATGCTTTTGGCATGAATCAATTTTTCGCGTACGCGTTGCACCCAACATTTTTGCATGGTTATTTAATAAATAGTATGTTTGCCTAGAGGTTGTAACCCCGAAAATGTTCAAAATAGATCCGGTTTAGTAGGTAACAATTAAAAACGAATGGTGTCGCTAGTTAGGGCTACCCGTCGCCTTAAGGGTCGTTGGTCAATTCCCGACCGGGACAAATAGGTAACTATTCATCATCATCATCATCATCAGCCCATTTAAGTCCCCACTGCTGGAGCACGGGCCTCCCTCAATCACATGAGGAGTAATTGCCATACTCACCACGCTTGTAAGACGGATTGGCGAGCGTTTTGATATAAATGCAGAGTTTTCCTTCTCTTGGTGCTGATGATCATGCCAGCAGCTTTACCTTAGTCGCCTTTTACGACACCTCGGTAAGAGTGAGGGTGGCCTATTCTACTTTGCCGGGGACCACACAGCTAACTATTAATGTGATAAATTTTCAGTATCTGTGTTTAATATTTATTTAAGTAGTGTCTCAAGTAGTGTGTTATTCATTTGTGTTTCCTTTGTTTTCAGATACCCGTCACACAAGTGCTTAACGTGACTTCACGATTATCAATTTTATCGTACACATGTGCATACATTCGTTTGTTGACTGCCTCAGTGGCGCAATGGTTAGTGGGTCGCACTTTAAAGCGACGGTTGCGCCTGGGGTCTCGGGTTCGATCCCCGGGTTGTGTCAAAAATTTGTACCTGAGTTTTTCTGTTAACAAATTCTCAGTGTTAGCCCGGAGTCTGGAAGTTGGCGGTCGTGCCTCAAAAAGCACGTTAAGCAGTTGGTCCTGCGCCTAATCACTCTTCGGTCGTGTCACACTAGTGTCCTATCGAAATAAGAGGGTACGGGAATAGAGAGTGCAGGGTACGGGAATAATATGTCCTGCGTCGATGGCTGATCGCTAAGATTGGCCGCCATGACCGAAATATCGGTTTGGAGGACATTATTATTGTTTCATTCATAAATTCATGGAAATTTAACTAACAGTTCCACTGTCAGTTGAAGATACTATTTTTTATCACATATATTTATAAATCTTGCACAGAAGTCAGGGCTTCCAAACATTTTGTTAAATTGTTTCTGCGAAATAAATTCTATTATTATTATGATTTATTAAGTTACCTAATACAGATTCAATCAATTTATCATTTATGCACTATACAAGTTAATTATGTCAAAAACGGATCGCGACGAAAATATTTTCGATTCTCTCAGGAATCGATAGTCGAACATCCCTACAGATATTATGTGACAGAATTTCTAAATATTATGCACAGAGGAATAGCGCGGCTAAGCGCAGAATGCTAGCTGAGTAAAGATAATAAATACTGCAGGAGTATCGTGCTTGCGTAGGGAGACGAGGGATACTCCATCTCTATGAGGCAATTGTCGATATTTTAATGAAGACGCAATGTAAATATTTACTTCGATAACAATAATAAATATTAAAATGTTTATTTATCGGACAACAGTAATCCATAAGTGTTAGTAGCATACAAATTAAACATTTACTAAATTAGTGTTTGTTGTGGTGCCTGAGCTTGGGGAAGTTGTTTGAATGATAAAATGTTTAAATAGCACAGAAATTAATGTTAAGATGAATGTTAATGAGTGCGACCCGATAGCATGGCGGCGATAATTGCACTAAAGTTAATAATTCCTAATATGCCAAAGATGTCGTGTACCGGCGGTCAATGGCCTAATTGGCCAAACAAATATTTTTTTTGTTTGTGTTGCTACAACTCCCTTCTTTCCTTCCTTTCGTGAGCAGGCACACGATATGCCGCAGGGTCTCCCGCAGAACATCAGCGTCGCGACGTGTCAGCAATGACACGGCGCGACTAATGCTGAGCGGGCGCCTATTAGCACAAAGGCAATCTTATTTTATATTGTGTTCTTTTTTATGTTGTGTTCTTTTTTATTTTGTTAATACTGATTGTTTATTTTTTTTAATTGTTTATTGTATGTGTTGTTATTTGTGCCAATAAATGTTTTATTCATTCATTTTTTATTCATAATTATCGCATCGCGTCGTATTATGAATTATTGCTGAGTAGTTAAGTGTTCGTACCGAACATATTCCCGGACGGGGAAGAAACTCCTAAAATGATACAAAACATTGGGGTTAGTAATATGGTGAGACAAGATGATTCAATAGTGTCTTATATGATGATTCAATAGTACTTAATAACTAAGAGCGACCGAGTAGTTGTACATAAGTGCTCGAGTAGTGGACAGTGCCCACCATCGGCGATGGCCTTCAGGACACTGTTGCGGCTGCCGCGCACTCGCCTTAAAAATGAGCCGGCTTTCTTACGCAATATGGCCAGGAAACTGTCGACCCCTGCGTGCGCGAACATGCTAGAGGCGAGATAAAAAATGGCTATAACTTTTTGCTATTTGTTGAGGATGGGATATGAGGCGCCTACCGAGCGTCTGTGGCAGTGGCACTATGTTAAGAGTAAGAGTACCACCTATGGCGGCAGCCAGTAAAAAAGCCAATGTAATCCACTAGTAGACACGATCTTTACTTTTAGTAATCTGAATTACACTGACATACAAATTGTTAATATGAATATCAAAAGAAAATAACTGTAAATTCAAATATAAATAAAATCCTTATAAAACAATAAATAATAAAAAAGAGGTCGGTCGCCAGTACATTTAAAAAATCCTTTCTTAAATTGTGGTAATAGAAATCCCATAAAAAACAAAACTTGTCAAAAAGTCCAAGTCTCGCACACAGTTGTTCTACCGTGAAAAGTTGTGAGATCTATGTTACCAAGTCGGTTATTAACTTGGCGACTAAATTATAGGGGGGGTCGAAAATAGCCCGGATTGCTTCGAGAAAAAAAAGATGGTTTTTTGCTCGACTTGGCGGAGCCACGGCCATGCCTCCAGATAAGTAAATGTATATAAATACATGATTATGATTATCACATAAAGAGTTTCCCTTCTGTTTGTTTCAAATAATATCCTATCACTGTATGTATGAACTTAATATTGTAGATGGAACATTTTACTGAAAGAAGACATTATTTCAATTTCAAAAACAATCTAATACGCATTCATAGTTTTTAAAATAATAACACGGTTGAACCGGGAATCGTACCCGCTACACAAAAAAAAATACCCTGTAGCTTCATCACACCGATCGGAAGGCTTCATCATAAGGATTCATCGTCAGCCCATTTATGTCCCCATTGCTGGGGCACGGGCCTCCCTCAATCACATGAGGGGTAATTGCCATACTCACCACGCTTGGCAGACGGGTTGGCGAGGGTTTTGATATAAATGCAGAGTTTTCCTTCTCTGGGTGCTGATGATCATGCCAGCAGCTTTACCTTAGTCGCCTTTTACGACACCTCGGTAAGAGTGAGGGTGGCCTATTCTACTCTGCCGGGACCACACATCATAAGGAAGGATTATTATCATAAGGATTATTTTTTGTTAAATAACATACTATCTGAAATGAAATGAAGACCATGAATTTTAACATTTGTAATACAAAATTGTTATTAAATTTATCAAAATGCTCAAAATGAGTCCCCCTCCTGTTGAACACAAAGTCGCACTCTTTTGATTATTTCACTCCCTGTCGATCTTTTGATTTTATTGTGGAGGATATTCCGAACAATACGTCTAACTTCTCTTTGGAGCTCGTGGACACTTTCATACTGGTTCTTGTAAACTATTTTTTTTACATAAACCCATAAAAAAATCTAACCGGGTTAGATGTTAAACTCTTTTTGATGTAGTCTAAGAATGTAAGAATAAATTAGATACAACCTGTGCGGGTAAAGAATGGGATCAGAAATGGCGGCGCATCTATTTACTTCTCGCTCGCACACTATTTGCGTCTATACTCGCACCCCACGAGAGCGAGTATAGACGCAAATAGTGTGCGAGCGAGAAGTAAATAGATGCGCCGCCATTTCTGATCCCATTCTTTATCCGCACAGGTTGTAGATAGATAGATACACTTAGCCTAAGTTATTATACTAAAACAATGTAGGCGGTCTTATCGCTAATAGCGATCTCTTCCAGACAACCTCAGGGTAGAGGAAAAGTATAGCGAATTAAGAAAAGGGGTAAGACAGTGCAAGACAGAAAAAGAGAGAAAAATAAAAAAGACATTGTATAAATACGAGTATGGTATATACCTACATACATACATTATATTAAATAAATATATACTACTAAAAAAATATTAAAAAAAATAAATAAAAAAAATTAAAATATAAATTACTCTCGGTTTTGTAACATGAATGAGACAGTTTCTTCTGAGACTTCGGAAATTGAATTCATGGAATGAAATTCCGAAACATTCTTATTTGTTGATGTGTGTACTACACTGTACGTATGAACTAGTATAAATAAACGATTTACACATTACACATTTTTAAGAAAGCGACCAAGGCCAGCCCAAGAAATTAAATATTTACATTGACCCGTTAGGATCAGTGTTAGTGAACGCTGCCTCTGGAGAAAGTGTTGCGGGTTCGATCCTTGTACAGTACAAACATTTGTGTTTGTGCATATTTTTGTGTGTATTAGTCTGGGTATATTATAAATATGTATTTACAAAAGATATCATCATCAGCCCATTTAAGTCCCCACTGCTGGGGCACGGGCCTCCCTCAGTCACATGAGGGGTAATTGCCATACTCACCACGCTTGGCAGACGGGTTGGCGAAGGTTTTGTTATAAATCTAGAGTTTTCCTTCTCTGGGTGCTGATGATCATGCCAGCAGCTTTACCTTAGTCGCCTTTTACGACACCTCGGTAAGAGTGAGGGTGGCCTATTCTACTCTGCCGGGGACCACACGGCTACAAAAGATAAGTATTCATTAATTAATGTATATATTTGTAATCCCGCTGTTGATTCTGATATTCGCAACACAGGTGCTTGTGCTACCTATCCTATCTGTTGTGAAATAGGTAATTATTTAATAAAATACATCCAAACCTGGAGAAGCTATTTCTGACTGGAAAGGTGGGCGGAAGAAGGCCAAGAGGCAGTAACCCCATGCGCTGGTCCGATCAAGCCAGCTCAACCTTAAATACCACAGTCTGTGATGCGATCCACGCAGCCGAGGATAGAGTGAGCTGGCGGAAGATACTCCTGGAATAAATCACTCATCGCGACCACAACTCTCAGTAATGAGGATAAACGACGCAATGAGGGAGGGAATAAAATATATATTTACTGCATGGATCAAATGTCCCCAGTCTTCCCTATTGTGTTACTAAATGTACTGAGAGTCCAGGCTTTGGGCAAACTTGTATTATGTATTCATCTTTAAAGCTGGTGTTATGATACTCTTGTGTAAGATAATACCTATGCACCGAGATTTTGTGATAATCCTAAAATATTTGCCTTGTTTGCGAAACCAAAAAATTAAAATTAAAAAACGCCTGCTAGTTTTTTTTTTTACGTAACACTGTGTCATGATTTCCACCAAAGATCAAAGTCACGAAGCTGATTACTTCATACAAGAAAAGTGACTTACAAAGAAAAAAATCTTAAATTTCGGTAAAAAAAACTAAAATGAAATATCCAGGGAAGGAGCCACTTCCCTCCCCAGTTCAAAGGTTGGCTGCCCACTTGTGACTCCACTAGTGTTGTCCAAGAGTGGCGGTAGCTTACCATTAGTAATCCGTCTGTTCTTCTGCCATCTATTCCAAGAAAAGAACCCTACATGGAGGTGTGTTGGGTGACCAAACTCAAACATCTCTGTCATGGTATCACCGCTTTTTGGGAGAGCTTGTATATGACTGATATTTTCTGAACTGAAAAATACTTAAACAAAAGTATCAGAGTACTGTCAGCACTAAAAGTAGCTTAACACTTTAGTACCATGTCAAAGTAACATTTTAACGTACCCCTTAGAAACTGACTACAATATGCAGAACAGTTACTTTGACATGGTACTAAAGTGTTAAGCTACTTTTGATGCTGACTGTAACTAGATTTTTGTAATAATAGGGCCTGTGTCCGCCAGTCCAGGTGCATTTTCACTTCATCGTTGTCATCGTCAGCCCATTTAAGTCCCCACTGCTGGGGCACGGGCCTGCCTCAATCACATGAGGGGTAATTGCCATACTCACTACGCTTGACAGACGGGTTGGCGAGGGTTTAGATATAATAAATGCAGAGTTTTCCTTCTCTGGGTGCTGATGATCATGCCAGTAGCTTTACCTTAGTCGCCTTTTACGACACCTCGGTAAGAGTGAGGGTGGCCTATTCTACTCTGCCGGGGACCACACGGCATTTTCACTTGTAATAATTAAATAAAAAAGTAATGTACTGATTAGGAGAGGTACATGCCGCGACACATAAGCCGTGAAATGAGTTGAAAAATCATTTTTAGTATTACGTGCTCTATTTTACAAGCGCACAAACTAACTGTTCTAAGACTTCATTCTTGTTACCCCTAGTCCTGACTCTTCATTTTTCCGTCTTATTTCTTAGAAATATTAGTTCGAATACTTCTTTTGTTCACATTTATTGTTATTTCTCTAACTTCTAAACTGCGCCGTTGGTTTTATTGAGTTTCAGTTCTGAAACTGGTTAAAGACTTGGATGTAAGTAGTTTTAACTATTAGAACTGGCATTAATAGCTAACCTGCACTTGTTACAAAACTATTATTTTATCTACTTAGTTTCTTTATTTATTTTGAAATGTTTCTTATACAGTCCGCGGGTTCGCCTTAATCTTATGAAAGTTGTTAAACCTTCTTGGTTTACATAGACAAAGTCTACACTCGATTTAAGAAGACATCCCGTATGACAATCTATTCTTTTATTCAATTGGCTGCTTACCAAAATATTATCGGATGCAAATACAAAATATGCCATTTACTTGCCCCTCTACGATTATAACTAAATGGTTAAACTTTGCGGGGGGGTGATTAAACCTTCTTGGTTTACATAGACAAAGTCTACACTCGATTTAAGAAGACATCCTGTATGACAATCTATTCTTTTATTCAATTGTCTGCTTACCAAAATATATCGTATGCAAATAAAAATATGCCAATTTACTTTGCCCCTCTAACGATATAAATAAATGGTTAACTTTGCGGGGGGGTGTTAAACCTTCTTGGTTTACATAGACAAAGTCTACACTCGATTTAAGAAGACATCCTGTATGACAATCTATTCTGTATTCAATTGTCTGCTTACCAAAATATATCGTATGCAAATAAAAATATGCCAATTTACTTTGCCCCTCTGCTGAATGCCAAGTGAGGTATGTACATAGTTTTGCAAGTTTCCTTTATATTGATTGGAGAGCAACTTCTTTATTAGTTGCAGTCTTCTTGTTAGACCACTGTCAGCGTATGCCT
Source organism: Marasmia exigua (assembly GCA_019059595.1). Classification (NCBI taxonomy): domain Eukaryota; kingdom Metazoa; phylum Arthropoda; class Insecta; order Lepidoptera; family Crambidae; genus Marasmia; species Marasmia exigua. The sequence goes on along the minus strand of CM032481.1, from coordinate 21,177,299 downwards.
TCTGGAGGCTTTTAAAAGTATCATATGCCGTCTTTGCCTCTCGAATCACTGGGTAAATCGATTCTTCACACGTCAAGCAGATTTTGGCTCGCGCTTTAGCGTCCTTACGCTTGGCGTCGGGGTCCGTGGGGTCAATGGGTGAAGTAACCACGTCCCATAGCTCCAAATCCGTTAACAGGCATTCGATGGCAAATGCCCATGTGTTGAAATTAGATCCATTTAATTTATTTATGGAAATACCTGATGTACCAGCAGTTCCGTGCCGCGTGCCGTAAGGCACCGATGGATTATCCATAGCACTTTTTTGGTAACTATTTAATGACTATATAGCGCTCTTCAACGCGCGATGCCCATAACCATTTATTTATATCGTTAGAGGGGCAAAGTAAATTGGCATATTTTTATTTGCATACGATATATTTTGGTAAGCAGACAATTGAATAAAAGAATAGATTGTCATACAGGATGTCTTCTTAAATCGAGTAAGGTTCTCGAATTAATTCATTCGGATCTTTGCGGACCTATGAGTACGCACTCGTGGGGCGGTGCTCTATACTTGCTAACTTTTACAGACGACTTTAGTCGCAAAACTTTTGGATATCTTTTAAAATCAAAATCAGAGGTTTATTCGAAATTTGTAGAATTTAAATATTTAGTAGAGAATCAGACTGGCGAAAGAATCAAAGTTCTGCGTTCTGATAACGGGCGTGAGTATGTCAACAAGGACCTGTCTAACTTTTTGAAAGAGAATGGTATCATACACCAGACCACGGTCCCGTACAACCCACAACAGAACGGCGTCTCCGAACGCGCCATCAGAACAATAATTGAAAAAGCCAGATCCATGCTTAGAGATTCTAACCTACCTCTAGCTTATTGGGGCGAAGCAGTCAATACTGCGATTTACCTGAAGACCGTTTGCCTACACAAGCCTTGAAGAACAAAATTCCAGAAGAAGTGTGGACTGGAAGAAAAGTAAACCTCTCTCATTTGAGGGTATTTGGTTGCGAAGCCCACGCTTTAGTACCCAAGGAGAAACGTACTAAACTGGAATCCAAAACGCAAGCTTGTATATTCGTAGGCTATTCCACTGAAAGCCAAGGTTATCGTCTTGTAGACCCCCAATCGCCAAGGAATATAATTATATCGAGAGATGTTGTCTTCTTGGAAGACAAAAGGCTGCACCAGCCTAACCTGCAACCCAATGACAGTGAATTGCCATCGCCACCACAGCCTCAACAAGTTTTTGTACCCACGGACAATGAACCAGTTCCACAGCCTGAACATCAACCACAACCAGGTACGTCTGTGACGGCTGACCCGTCAACTTTAGATCACCTAACAGACTCAGATGCACCTGCGATCCCCGAAGTTTCGAGTTCGACTGATCCTGACCCTCCTGAAGAGCCAGCACCTGAAGCTCTGAGAAGGTACCCAACCAGGGATAGGCGCCCTCCTCAACGGTACGAGGAGCAGCTCCACTTGAACTCAGAATGGGAACCAGAGACCTTCAGGCAAGTCCTCGATCACCCGGAAAAAGAGAAATGGTTGGATGCCATGAAGGCTGAATTTGACTCTCTCAATAAACATGAAACTTGGATTCTTGTCGACAGACCCGCAGGTAGAAAAACTACCAAATGTAAATGGGTGTACAAAATAAAAAAGGACACTAGTGGCAATGTCACGAAGTACAAGGCCAGACTAGTAGCCAAAGGCTTCACTCAAGTAGCGGGAGTCGACTATGGTGAAACTTTTTCACCAGTCGCTAGACTGTCCTCAGTTCAATTGTTATTTGCTTTCGCTGCTCACAATGGTTTGACGGTTGACCACCTCGACGTAGAAACTGCCTTCCTTAATGGCGATTTAGAAGAGGAAATTTATATGGAGCAACCCGAAGGTTTCTCCACTAATCCAAAGGACAAAGTGTGCTTACTTAAAAAAGCACTGTATGGTCTCAAGCAAGCGCCGCGTCAATGGAACGCTAAGGTTTGCGACGCTATGCGCAAACTCCTGCTGAACCAATCGGCAAAGGAACACTGTCTATATTATAGACTAGAAGGTAACGACCTTCTCCTTGTTGCTGTGTTTGTAGATGACTTCTTCATCGTGTCAACTAATGACAGAATGAAGAAGCAATTCAAAAATGATCTGAAAAATACTTTCACTGTCAAAGACCTTGGAGAATGCAAGGACTGTCTTGGCATGAGAGTAAATCAGAGTCCTGGGAACATTTACCTGGACCAAACAAAATACATAGAAAATCTTTTGAAAAAATTTGGCATGACAGATGCACTATCTGTCACCACCCCTCTTGAACCCGGTCTAAAATTGACTATTCCTGATAAGGAAGAAGACAATGCAGCATTACCGTACCAGGAGCTTATCGGCTCACTAATGTACATTGCCTTTTGTACCAGACCCGACATTGCCCATGCGGTCTCATACCTCTCTCAGTTCAATGCACATTACGGGGGGGTACACTTTAGGGCCGCTAAGCGAGTTCTTCGTTATTTGAAAGGCACCAAAGAACTTCGGCTGCATTACCATCAGACAGCCCAGTTCCGTGCAGTGGGGTACGTCGATGCGGACTATGGAAACAATCTTGTGGACCGTAGATCATTCACAGGGTTCGTTTTCCTGGTGAGTGGCTCTCCTATCTCTTGGGAAGCACGCAAGCAGCGTACTGTTGCGCTTTCCACCACGGAAGCCGAGTACATGGCTCTAGCTGAGGCTTGCAAGGAGGCTATATACCTCCAGTCACTCATCAGCGAAATTTTCACTATCGCACAACCCATCGTCATCCACACTGATAATCAAAGTGCATTAAAACTCGCTCACAACCACACATTCCACTCACGCACCAAACACATCGACATTAGGCACCATTTCATTCGCGAATCACTTTCACACCACAACATCAATCTCATGTACATATCCACACATGACATGATCGCCGACATCCTCACCAAACCTTTGCCGAAGCTGAAGCACAACAAGTGTACAGTAGGGTTAGGTTTAGGTTAAGTCGCGTGTTATTTTTTCTAATCATGTGTTCGTGTAGATACTGATAGGTGTGTAAATAGGTTCAGTGTCTTTATATAGGTTTCTTTTGTGTGCGTGTTATATTAGGTGGTGTGTGTATGTAAATATAGGGTATGTTGTTGTTTTTTGTACTTGCTGTATATGTTTTTTTTGTCCAATTTTTTTTTATACAGGGTGTTTTACTTTGCGGGGGGGTGTTTAAACCTTTCTTGGTTTCACATAGACAAAGTCTACACTCGATTTAAGAAGACATCCTGTATGACATCTATTCTTTAATTCAATTGTCTGCTTACCAAAATTATCGTATGCAAATAAAACATATGCCAATTTACTTTGGCCCTCTAACGATATAAATAAATAAAAGTAATATACGTGTCTATCGATACGTGAAGGTAACTCCTACAGAGGTTGTCGAAGAACTTTTCGACTTAAGACTTGATGATGGGTGACGAGACGACTTTGACGAAGTTTACAAATTGTCTGCCCAGCCCTAGCTGAATTCTTCTATTGGCTTCTCTCTCGAATATGTTTCTGCCTAATTGGAGCGTTTGTCCTAGATAGACATATTCCTGAACAACTTCGAGAGGTACTCCATTAACAGCGACCGGTCCCGGATCAACAAGCTCGTTGAACATGACCTTGGTTTTATCCAAGTTCATCCGAAGACTGATGTGTTTGGAAGATTCAGCCAGGCTGTTTACCATATCCTGTAGGTCTTGTAGGGTTTCCGCCAAGATGACGATGTCGTCTGCGAATCGTAGGTGTGACATGTACTCATAAAAGGGCTATGTTCTTCAGAGTGCCTCTGAGAAGTCGGTGATCACTTCCGGTTTTAAACCTATTGATCACTGAGACATCTCTGAATATTCGCTTTTTGTCCGATATGATGAAGTCGATCTCATTTTTAGTCATAGTATCGGGGCACCCACTTTAGCGTTGAAGTCCCCCATGACAACGTTATAGTGAGCCTTGGTGGTGGTGTGTAAGGCTCGAGAGATGTCCTCATACATCTCTTCCACGACATCATCCGGGTATGTCGACGTTGGAGCGTACACTTGAATAACCTTTAGGCTATACCTGTTGGTTAATTTAATTACGAGGTACGCAACCCTCGCCGATACACTGGAGATTTCAATAACGTTGTCAGTGAGGACTTTTATTGACTAGGAACCTGACGCCGCCCTGTGACGGATTATCTCCTTCCCTGAAGTACATAAGATGGCCAGACTCTAGGGTCAGCGTGTCCTCGCCCTCTCTTCGCACAGCCCGAGAACATGCCATCTTATGTGCCACAGCCCTCCTCGAGTTGGGCCAAATGTGAGTCGAGTCGTAGCGTGCGTCCGTTAAACGTCGCCAAGGTCAGTGTGGTATGGCGGCCTTCCGTACACCGGAGATTCTTAGCACCCCCTGCCCTGCCGTTACCGAGACCGCCGCCTTGGCCCGGAATAGCAGGGCTGCCGGGAATAGAATAGAATAGAATAGAATACTTTATTTGCATAAAACATGGTATTATACAGTTCTTCTTAATGATAGTAAGTCCACATGTTTTGCAATATTTATATTGCATGCAAACATTATATAACCCATACCAAATTATAATATTAAAGTCTTAAATGCTTAAAATTAATTAATAATTAATACAATTTAGATATTTCATTTATATAAATTCATTCATCAAATAGTCGTCAATTTTATAAAAATTTTGCTGAAGGAGCCATTTATGTAAAACCTTTTTAAATTTAACAATCGGTAGATTTTTTATCTCGAGTGGCAACCTATTAAATATTTTTATGCCCATTGCGTAACAGTTGTTTTTATAAAGTGTGGTGCGAGGTGTAAAATCAAGAACCAACCTATTGGGATTCCTCGTATTTCTGGTGTATATTTCCGATGCTTTTTTAAATAAGTATGTATGTTGCTTTACAAACAGGAAATTTCGTAAATATAAAGGGATGGCAAAGGTAAAATATTTAATTTAGTAAATAAAGGCTTGCAGCTCTGCAATGGATGTGCCATACATATTGCTCTAATGCATTTTTTCTGTGTAATGAAAACTCTGTTGATCTCAGTGCCATGACCCCAGAGAATGATGCCGTATCTTAAGACTGAGCTTACATATCCGTGGTAAGCTAGTAATGCAGTATGTTGAGAAGTTGTTCTCCTAAGTTGACTCAGAGCATACACGAATTTATTTAATTTCTGACATAGTTCTTCTATGTGATCTTTCCAATTAAGGTGTCTGTCTACTGTAACACCTAAGAATTTCACACTTTTAAGATCGTCAATAATATTGTCACAAAAATTTATTTTTAAATCATTCAATTTGTTAAAATTCATTAGTTTCGTTTTAGTCAAGTTTACATTTAAATTATTAGAATTAAGCCATGTCACTATTAAATCTATTGTATTATGTATGTCAATTAAATGAAGTTCTAATGAATGTATTTCGGATTTAATTATTATTGATATGTCATCTGCATATAAAATTTTTTGGTGTGATGTTATTTCAGTAATGTCGTTAATATATATGAGAAATAGTAAAGGACCTAACACACTTCCCTGGGGTACACCGTATTTATTAATTTTGTATCCAGATTGATACCTTGTGACGATCTGTTGAGTATTTAACTTGGTTACTTCTACACATTGTTGCCTGTTTAGTAGATATGATTTGATCCAATATAACGCTCTTCCTCTAATTCCATTGTGTTCTAGTTTGCGCAATAATATGTCGTGACACACGAAATCAAACGCCTTAGTCATATCGAAATATAGAACTGTAGTCAAATATTTTTTGTCAACGTTTAGTAAAATATTGTGAGTTAAATGAAAAGCTGCTAAAGTAGTCGATTTTGATTTTTGGAAGCCGAATTGTTGTTCTTTTATCACAGAATTCTTAACAAAAAAGTCACTTAGTCGCGCATGTATCGCTTTTTCATACACTTTTGAAAAAATTGGAATGAGAGCAATTGGTCTATAGTTACCTAGTACTCTACTATCACCTTTTTTATGGAGCGGCTTCACTATAGATTTTTTGAGTAGTTCCGGAAATACACCATGTTCGAATGATAAGTTAATTAAATACACCAGAATTTTACATAGTTCATCCTTACATGCCTTAATAACTTTTGTTGAAACTTCATCGAAGCCTTCCGCATTGGTGTTATTAAGGGAAGATATAATGTTTTTAACTTCGGTTTCAGAGACTGGTCTAAGAAAAATGGTGTTTTGACAAAAATTATTACTTGTGGGAGCGGATACTGGTGTAGTTAACTTGCGCTTGTTGTTATTTGTGAGGTCTAACAGATATTTATTAAAAGTCTCTGCTATATCAGTAGGATCTGTTATTATCTTTTCCGATGTGTCATATTTAATTTCATTTATGCATTTCGGAGGACTTGGTAGTTGGTGTGGATCGGCATATCTGGCTTAATGTGTTATTTTTCTTTTCATAACACTTTATTTCTTTTTTTAAGGAACCGTTTTCCATTAGTAGTTGGTCAATTTGCTGGTCAGCAATTTTTAGTTTCATTTCTAATTCTTCAACTTTATGTTTTAGTTCGGTTAACTCCTCCTTTGAATAGTATGTTACATCCGGGCAGCTTCTATTTAATGTAGACTTTTCAATTAAGGAATAAACGTCATCGTCACTAATATCTTTTGGAAGTGACTCAAATGAGTTGTCAGTAGAAATATTGATTTTATATTTTTTGCGTTCAGAAACATTATTTTGTGGAGTCGATGCACTTTTTGTTGTTATGGTAGATGTAGTTGGTGTCGATACTGTTATTGATTCGCCGTCGCTTAATAGTGCTGATTGTGGTAGTACTGCTTTTTGACGGAGAGGACTAATGGTATTATCAGGTTTTGAATGTTTCTTTCCCGAATCTTCTTTCCTTATTAGTTTTTTCGTTGTGTCACGTTACTTTGTTCAGAATTATTTCCTCGTTTACCTTGTATGCATTTTTTACACTTCCATAGTTTTCTTTTCTCTGTACTCTTAAGTTGATGTAGTTTTTTCGGATACACCTGCACAATTAAAGTCAAATCGATTGTTACAGTTAGAACATACTAGAGTGTCTTTTATTTCCATAGTTAATTTGCATTCGCTGCACTGTACTGCCATTTCTTGTTTTTTGTTGGCTTTGCTCATCATACTGGTAGCGCCCTCTGTTGTTGTCACAGGATATTATATTAGAATTTTTCGGCAAGCAAGATCATTAAGTTTTTGAGAACTTGTTGTTTGTGATTTAATTTCACACAAAAATATTTCCACGTCGTGTAGGATTTGAACCAACGGACCTCTTGGTTCAATACACCGTCTACGGTACCAATCGTCCAGCGAGACTTGAGAGACTCCGTTGAAATTTAGAGTTAGTTGCTCAGTGACTGTTTTTAAATACAGTAAGTTCGTTAAATATGACTCATTGATTGGAATTTTTCCACTTGAGCACTGTTCACTTTTAATATAAGTTATGGCGTTTAATCTTTATTTATTATAATTTCACCTCACATGTACACTTTTTATGGAGCGTTCATTATTGTTTGGCACTATTTGTATTGTTGACAGTAGAATTTTGTTTATATTTACAGTTTTTTCCATGAAATGAGTTTTGCGAGTTTGTATGGTTAATTGCTTATTATAGTTTGAGATAACACTTGCACTTATGAATTAGGTATAATACTACTTAATTAATATATTTACAACTTATTAAATAGTCTTTTAATATTTTTAAAGAAATAATAACACGGAGCTAGTTCTTTTGCGTGGCACTAGCGCCATCTATCACTGAACTGGGGGAACTGGCGGAACTGGGGGCCGGGGCAATACAGTAACTGTCATTAGGGGGGAATGGACCATAACCCACCACGCTGGTCCAGTGCGGGTTGGTGGGTGGTTCGCCAGGGCCTCTTTTGTTGGTTAGCAGGACGCGCCGCGAGAGGTTGACTTGGAACCCGAAAGATGTTGTGTGGGTCCCCTTACGTCCCTAACCCTAATTTTATTTACATAACTAAAAATATGTCAATCATAAATAAAGTTTAAAAACTAAGACCCGACTTCCAAAAAAACACGCTTTAAAAAGAACGAAACAAGAAAATAGTCTCTGTTGAAATTATTATATATATAATAATAACAACACAATTATATCATTTCTCTAAACAAATGTAGTGATTTGATCAAATTTCGGTTATGGTTCTCAATGATATGACAAAAAAATTCTGCGATGGGTGACCAACAAAAACTTTTGCCACCTTCTTTGTTCTTTGGGCGCTTCGACGGCCGCAGCCGGCTCTCCCTGTCTAATGCAAAGTTCAGACAGTCAGATTTACAAACACCAAGATCACAATTCATAAGCTCATGAAAGGCTGAGGGCCACACCTGTGACTCCTCTAGTAAGGCAGATGTCTACGCGCAGCAGTAATTGCTCACCATCAGGTGATCCGTCTGCTCGTCTGCACCATCACATAAAATATGAACGATCAAATTGTCGAGTTGCCAAAGCATCGGTTTCAAATAAACTTTCTCCATTACGACTAAAAGCTGAATTCACCGTACTCACACTCTAACCGTGCTTTAACCACTGATAGCTATTGTCAAGGCACGATCAAAGTGTGATTACCGTTTTGCAAAGTTGGTGAACTCGGCCCTTAGTCGTTCTTAGACGGAAAAACCTCATCCATTTCAAACAAAAAGATTCATTATTAAAATTAAAAGCAAGTTCATAAAATAGAGGAGCGTTAGGCCTGAGTCGTGGTCCGAAGTTTTGCTGAAGAAATTTGTCACTGCCTTGAAGTTTGGACGTGTCTCCTCCGATATTACTTTGGGGGTTGGCTAGGTACTAGCGGTAGCGGAAGATAGAGACCGCGCCACCAAAGAAGTTTTTTTTATGATAGGTGACAGAAGAGCAGACAGATCACCTGATGGGAAGTGATTGCCGCCACCTATGGACACGCTCGACACCAGTGGAGTCACAAGTGCGCTGCCAACCTTTAAACCCCCCTCCGGTACGCTCACTCACGCAGCGAAACACTGCACAGTGCTGCGGTTTTCTGTGGGGCCGTGGTATACCTCCGGTCGAGCCAGCCCATTCATGCTGAAGCTAGTCTCTCCCACGGTCAAAGTACGAGCTTATAATAAAATAGCGCTCACTCTACATCGCCCGCCACCGCCTATGAACAGCCGAGCTTTCACTTAGCCAAAATAAATGGATCCAAAGGTTCCTCATTTGCAAAGTTATTGCTGTTAACTTTGCAATGCTCTTTGTTTGCTAAACAAGGGACACCAAGGTGGTAATTATATTAGAAATGAAAGACAATAATCATAGAAGGGGAGCTCAAGAGGGCTTTCGGGATTTATTCGAGAAATACTTTGTACCCGGTTTGCTAACTCTACCAAATATGAGCATTTTTTTATGTAATAGGTGCCAGAAGTGCAGACAAATCACCTGATGGCAAGCGATTGCCGCTGTCTATAGACACCCGCGTCACCATTGGAGTTACAAGTGCGCTGCCAACTTCGATTAAATATAAAAAAATATATGATACACATTACCATGAAAACTACAAACGAAAATTGGTTTGAACTGGATCTAGTTAGAAGTTTATTTTTAATATTTATTTATTTATTATTAAAGAGGTAACTCCAATAGTATACATATAGAAAAATTTTAAAATGCTTAATTAAAGTACAGGTCTTATATATATATATACCCTTTATCGGCGTACACAACGTTGCTAAAAAATCTCTACGTAAAAAAACAAAAGATAAACTAAAAAGAAACAAAAATACTTAATAAAATTATTGAAATAAAACAACATTATAAGAGGTTTGCTACCTATCATATAATAAATTTATCAACTTTCGCCTATAGCTAGGCAAGGAGTCGAAAAAATATCAATGTCCTTCAGGTGAAGTTCATTGTATGTCCCACAACAGCCAGAGGAGCGTGATGACCTAAATTAGTTCTGGCTGGAAGTAATATACAATTTTTAATACGTTATAATATATAATATACGTTATAATGTATATGCCGTGTGGTCGCACTTTACACAAGCCGTGTGGTCCCCAGCAGAGTACAATAGGCCACCCTCGCTCTTACCGAGGTGTCGTAAAAGGCGACTAAGGTAAAGTTGCTGGCATGATCATCAGCACCGAGAGAAGGAAAACTCTGCATTTATATCAAAACCCTCGCCAACCCGTCTGCCAAGCGTGGTGAGTATGGCAATTACCCCTCATGTGATTGAGGGAGGCCCGTGCCCCAGCAGTGGGGACTTAAATGGGCTGACGATGATGATGATACGTTATAATTTTTTTACAATTAAATAATATCTTACCTTCTGCTACGGAACCCTTCATGTGCGAGTCCGACTCGCACTTGGCCGGTTTTTTATTTAAATCCGTTTTATCCTTCATAACCTAATAGTTATCTATGACGCTCGAGTAAAAAATATTCTATAAATAAACATGTCTATAGGCAAAGGCGATCTTACAAGCAGGTGTGCCGTCTGCTCGTTAGACTGATAAATTTGAAAAAAATACACAAGGTGGGAAAATGTTAAAAGCCGTCCATATTTCATAGTAACAATAACAAGCGGAAGCACATTTTCAATGCACACAAGAGGATGTTGCCCCAAAAGGGGGAGAGAGGAGGAGTGAAGCGTGTACACAAAGCATGCACCGCTGCACTTGCGCCATCTAACGACGTAATTATGAACTACGCTTCGCGATGGACGGGCGACCTCACTAAAATTATAAAACAGGAAAATTGTCAGCTGTACAGAATAAAATTGTGTTTTCGTTACTTCCGGGAACGAAGAGTGTTTAAACCGTGACTTTTGGAATATCCGAGAAACTTCTCGATATAAATACCAAATAATATATTTTTTTAGGGAAACATTGAACAAACTGTTCAAAAAAATTACATAACACATGTAACGACAAAGTTTTCACAGCTAAAAACAACTAACTATGAAAACAATTCTGTGCGTCCTGTGAAAAGTGGTACAAGTCGACTTGTATCGAATTTGATTTTCTCCTTGCTACTTCATGACAAAAAAATCTTCTATTTTTATCTGATCAGACATACAAAAAAGTCCTTAATTTTTCCGTCTGATCAGACAGAATGATAGAAGATTTTTTTGTGATGAAGTAGCAAGAAGAAAATCGAATTCGATATAAGTCGACGCACAGAATTATTTTTCCTCAATATTTTTTTTTAATGTGATATGTGGCAGAGGGATCACTTAAAGGTAAGCCATGGATACTCGCGACACCAGTGGAGTCACAAGCGCGCTGCCAACCTTTTAACCCCCTTTCCCGGATTAGGCCTCAGCTACCCTCACACACCCAGCGAAACATCCAGTGCTGCTTCACGCTGGTTTTCAATGAGGCCCTGGTATCACTCCGGTCGAGCCAGCCATTCTCGTGCGTGCAAGCGTGGCTCTCCCACGTACATAATTAATGTATATAAGGTATTTACCTACGAAATTTTCGATGAGATTTTAGACACAATAAGATGTATAACTCCTTTAATAAGCAATCAGTCACCATAGTTTAATTTTATTTTGGGTAAAGGCTTATATAATTGCCATTGGCTTATATAATTGGGTAAATGCTTATATTATAAGGTTTATATTAAATAGAGCCCCGAGCCGGAAGTTGGCGGTCTTGTACGCACGTTAAGGTGACGGATAGGGACACTAGCGACGCCAATAGATTTTAATTATTAGCTACTAAACCGGATCTATTTTAAACAATTTCGGGGTTACAACCTCTCGGCAACCACTTATATATGCATAAATGCGGACCCAACATTTGTACGCGAAAAATTGATTCACGCTAAAAGTGACCGCTTTTGGCGGTAATAAACTTTTCGCATACAAAAACGGACCCAAAATTTGTGAATGGTTATTTAATAAATAGTATAAGTATTTGCCCAGAGGTTGTAACCCCGAAATCGTTTAAAATAGATCCGGTTTAGTAGCTAACAATTAAAAACGAATGGTGTCGCTAGTTAGGGCTACACGTTGCCTTAAGCCGATGGTCCTGCGCCTAATCCCTTTTTGGTCGTATCAAGCTGGTGTCCCATCGGAATATGAGGGTAAGGGAATAGAGAGTGCACATTTGAGCACTGTTTATCCTGCGTAAGTGGCTGATCGTTGAGATTGGCCGCCGTAGCCGTAATCGGTTGGAGGATATTATTAATGCCATCAAGAAGTTTTGTCTGTATAGTATAGTTACTCAGTCCTTGTCTCAGCCTAGCCATAATATCGATCCCATAAAAAACAAAACTTGTCAAAAAATCCAAGTCTCGCACTCAGTTGTTCTACCGTGAAAAGTTGTGAGATCTATGTTACCAAGTCGGTTATTAACTTGGCAATCGGTTATTGAATATTTGACTCGGCAATTGCATAAAAACACAACCGGTTGCACACAGACATTTATCTGTTTCATAACACCTATAAACCAAAATGCTTGCAATAAACAGTTTGGATTTTAAACCTACCTACAAAATAATATCAGAAATGACAAAATTGCAGCCATATTTTGACAACCGCATTGCCAACTGAGAATTCCAAATGCCGATTCGGTATTGCCAAACCCTAATAGACGAAGCTTTGCTAGACCTATGCCTAATGAATCAATTCATCTGAAATTCAGAGTTCAACTTGGAGAAATTGACCAATACTGCATCGATTTAGAAGCGGCAATGCCTTGCCTTTGCGGTGATGTAATAGTATTGTGCGACTAGGCTTATTTGGCATTAAAGTTACACTGACACAAAGTTGAGTGGAATAATAATTTTAACACTTGATTCGCCTCAAATAACATTTTGTAGGATTGGTGATCGGTAGATGCATGATAAGGAACGTGTAAGAGATCGATATTTGAATTATAGAATGACGTTCGAGAGTGAGATAGACGACGCATGGCCGACGAATGTGAAAGGTGTAAAGACGTAGGACGGTTATATATTAAAGAAGTACAACTATTCCCGAAACCAGTGGTGTATTATTTATTCTGTCCCACATTTTATAACAGTATACTCGAGAAAAGGTGTTACCGAAGTCGGCGCCCAATACTATCTTGTAATTTAACACGTTAGGTACACAAAATACACTAGACAAGCGTCCGTGGCACTCATTCAGCTGGTCTCACTGAAAACCAGGGTCATGGCCTTTGTCTGGGCTGTGACATAAGCTGAGTGAGGGCCATTTATACTAGACGTCATAACACATCATTATATTCATTTGGCACTGTCTGGACATGATTGAATATAGCTTTGGTTTCTTTTTTTTCCTTTTGTTTTATTTTTATGTATTTTTGATTGTTTTATGTTTTGTTTTCTGTTTGTACCAAATTGTGTTCTGTTTATAATTGCTATATGTTCTGTGTTGTGATGTCTATAATAATAAATATTTTCTTTCTTTCTTTCTTTAATACAACATTCAATTATTCAACAGGGATTAGGCGCCGACTTCGGTAAAACCTTTTCTCGAGTGTACTTTTATACGAGTAAAATGTTATTTGAGGTGTATAAAGTGTTAAAGTATTCGTGGTTTTTGATGGCGGTTTTTTTGCAATTTTTTTTTTTCAAATTTTTAGTGCCTCATTTTTTGGCAGCCTCCCGAATTCGAATTGAGAACCTCTTTTTTTGAAGTCGGTAATAAAGTGCCAAAATACTATCACCATTGTGATATTTGTAGAAAACGGAATTACGTCTTAGATTAAATAAATTAATCTAAGCTTAACCTAGTTTCGATTATTATAATGGCCTATTTTTTAAGTGATAGGTGGCAGACGAACAGAGGATTCACCTGATGGTAAGCAAATTCAAAAAATATTTATTTGCATATTACACAGCACTTACAAATCGTCATACATTTAAAATATTTATAAGTACTTATGTATAATTTACATGTTAATACATATATTCTTAGTCTTTTACCATGGAAAATATTTTAGTATGTCTACTTTTGTCACATTTTCTTGGCTGTAGATGACCGCAAAAATATAATTATGTTTTTTGATAAGTGGGAACTTAACTGGTCTAAGTATAACATATCTATGTAATAAATATGTTGAAACATCATCATCATCATCATTTCAGCCAATAGACGTCCACTGCTGGACATAGGCCTCCCTCAATGTTCTCCACACAGATCGGTCCTGTGCCGCCCGCATCCAATGGATTCCCGCGATCTTTACCAAATCGTCGGTCCATCTTGTAGGAGGCCTGCCACGGCTGCGACTTCCTGTACGTGGCCTCCACTCGAGGACCTTTCCGCCCCACCGGCCGTCTGTTCTCCTCGGTATGTGCCCTGCCCATTGCCACTTGAGGCATGCAATCCTTTGGGCTATGTCTGTGACCTTAGTTCTCTCATCATTTCTGATACGATTACGCAAGGAGACTCCGAGCATAGCCCTCTCCATTGCTGTCTGAGTGACTTTAAGCCTCCTTAATCGGCACATTGTAAGCGATTCTACCATCGGCTCTGAAATTTGTTTCTGGTCGTGAATACCCGGCAAGGAACTCGCCAGTTACTCTTTTTAATCTTTAAACTTTCATACAATGTTGTATCATTAGAATACCAAGCCATACAGTTTGATTGTTACACAAAAAAAGGAAATAATAAAATAAATATTATGAGGTAAACCGAAGCAGACCAGTCCCCAAAGGTGGCACCTGTTCACTGACCACGTCAATGACCACGCCACATAGCTCCACCACCTCAGAGACATTGCAGTGAGCATTACTACTTAGGTTTCCCTCATAGGTCACAAAGAGTAGTAGTTACTTAATCCAGCGATTGCCGCCGCCCAGAGAGACTTAGTTGAGTCAGTACGCTGCCAACCTTCAAACCCCTCTTTCCCTCGGATGGGGCCACATACAGCCCGCGCTTCGCTTCGCGCTGGTTTTCTGTGAGTCCGCGGTATCACTTCGGTCTAGCTGGCCCATTCATGCCGAAGAGTGGCTCTCTCACGGTCAAAATACAAAATGAGAGTTTTCTAATCTAGATAGGCTTGTTACAAGCCAGTATACTCGTAATATCCGAAACGTAGGTACCGGTTTTCTTCACTGGCTGTATGTCTATTTATTTATTTAAGAAAAAGAAAAGGTATTGAACAGGCGCATTCTTCGGCCGTGTGGTCCCCGGCAGAGTAGAATAGGCCACCCTCACTCTTACCGAGGTGTCGTAAAAGGCGACTAAGGTAAAGCTGCTGGCATGATCATCAGCACCCAGAGAAGGAAAACTCTGCATTTATATCAAAACCCTCGCCAACCCGTCTGCCAAGCGTGGTGAGTATGGCAATTACCCCTCATGTGATTGAGGGAGGCCCGTGTCCCAGCAGTGGGGACTTAAATGGGCTGATGATGATGATGATGATGATTCTTCGGCGTGGGCCTACGCTACCTCTATATCCTCCCAATGTGCCTACGGGGTACAAGGAAGCCTATACGTACCAGTGCACTTGGACTATTCATCTTATTATTCAGGAGTAGGAAATAGTGCTTGAGTAATAACAGCTTACGTCTCAGTTCTAAAGTGTTTCGACCTATCATACTTGTGACAAATACAGAGGGAGGTACAGGGGGAGGTAGGGATAATATCCAAACATTCGTTTGAACACGTATCTTGCAAATATCTATAGATTTAAAAAATCTTTAGGTGCATGCTCGGATTTGAATCTACATCCAGAACAACCTCTCACTTAGAAGCCGCACGTTCTTATGCACTGAGCCACCAATTGTGGTTTGAGTTTTAATCTGATGTTTTGTGAATATGAATCACTAACATTTATTATTGCAACTGGAAAACACGCAGAAATTTAAAAAAATGAAAAATCTTTTTTTCGCAAAACCCGAATATATTTTTTGAAAAAAAAAATGAGACACTAAAAAGCAATTAAAAATCTACGAAAATAAAAATCGCCTGCAAAAACCAAGAACTAAAAAGTGTAAAATAATATTTTTAACACTTCAGATAACGGCGCCCAATATTATCTAGATATAATCTTGTAATATATTCAATTATTCAACAAGGATTAGGCGCTGACTTCGGTAATATCTTTTCTCTAGTATACTGTTGTACTAAAATGTTAACTGAAGTGTTAAAAATTTAGTTATACTTATTAGTATATTAGTTTACACTTTTTAGTTCGTGGTTTTTGAAGGCGGTTTTTTTTTCGTAGTTTTTTTTCTATCATCATAAGGGCCGAATCATATACAAATATAGGTCTCCTCCAATGTGTCCATCCAGCCACGCCATGTTTTTTCTATAAACCACTATAAATAGTTTGTAATTTTCCCGGGAACAAAGGCCTCATAATTGCAATGTTTAAGGACCTACCCGCTTGAAGGCACGCCTCGACGCGTCCACTCACACTTACTAACTTTGTTTGGGAACTATTTAGATGGCGGACAAGCTTTGTTGGGTCAGCGGTTACAGTTGGTTAGGATTGGAGTTTTATAGAGGGGTGACCGCATTCGTTTAGTACGAAACTAGATTAATTAGTACTACTAGTTCTATCTCGCCAGGTCAGGTCATAAGTCGTTTTTAAAGCCAGAGACAATTGATTTTATATAGTATGCTGTCGGGACCTTAAGAGATTAAGGTCGTTAGGCCCAAATTTCTTTTAAAGCCAAACACGATTGATTTGATATTGTGTCTGCAGTCTGAGCCTTCGGAGATTCAGGTCGTAAGGCCCAAAGTTTTTTTAAAACTTTTTTTATAACATTGATTTTTTAATTGAGACTGTTGTGTGGGCCTTGGGAGTTTAAGGCCGTAAGGCCCAAAGTCCTCATAAAGCCAAAAACAATTGATTTAATATTGTGTCTGCTGTCTGGGTCTAAGGAGATTAAGGTCGTAAGGCCCGAATTTCTTTTTAAAGCCAAAAACGATTGATTTGATATTGTGTCTGCAGTCTGAGCCTTCGGAGATTCAGGTCGTAAGGTCCAAAGTATTTTTTATAACATTGGGAGTTTAAGGCCGTAAGGCCCAAAGTCCTCATAAAGCCAAAAACAATTGATTTAATATTGTGTCTGCTGTCTGGGTCTAAGGAGATTAAGGTCGTAAGGCCCGAATTTCTTTTTAAAGCCAAAAACGATTGATTTGATATTGTGTCTGCAGTCTGAGCCTTCGGAGATTCAGGTCGTAAGGTCCAAAGTATTTTTTATAACATTGATTTTTTATTGAGACTGTTGTGTGGGCCTTGGGAGATTAAGGCCGTAAGGCCCAAAGTCCTTATAAAACCAAAAACGATTGATTTAATATTGTGTCTGCTGTCTGGGTCTAAGGAGATTAAGATCGTAAGGCCCGAATTTCTTTTTAAAGCCAAAAACGATTGATTTGATATTTTGTCTGCAGTCTGAGCCTTCGGAGATACAGGTCGTAAGGCCCAAAGTCTTTTTTAAAACCTTTTTTATAACATTTATTTTTTATTGTGACTGTTGTATGGGCCTTGGGAGATTAAGGTCGTAAGGCCCAAAGTCCTTTTTAAAGCCAAAAATGAATTGATTTTCTGTTGTATCTGCTATCTGGACCTTACGGCCTTATATAAATAAGAACAAGGGACGAATTTCCACTCTATCTTATGGTTGATGTCCATGGGCGACAAAGATCACTTACCTTACAGGGGCTGCCCATCTACATAGGATAAAGGTAAATTCATCCAGCCTTCCCTCGGTAGAAAAATCACATGGAACATCACACGACGACTCATGACGATAATACTTTGTAACACATAAACACAAGTGCAGGAAGTCGCAGCCGTGGCAGGCCCCCCACAGGGTGGACCGACGATCTGGTGAAGATCGCGGGAATCCATTGGATGCGGGCAGCACAGGACCGATCTGTGTGGAGAACATTGGGGAGGCCTATGTCCAGCAGTGGACGTCTATTGGCTGAAATGATGATGATGACATAAACACATATGATTTGGTGGTTCTTTCAGATTCTGGTATTTTCATTTTGCATGTGTGGCAGGGCGTGGCACACGCGTGGCACCATGAGGTCATTATCAGTGGCCACAGTACTGATTATCATTGTAGTTACATACATCTTTAAAAATAATTCTGGTATATAGATAAAATAATTCCAAAGAAATAAGCTTCAAGCGTATAATAATAAAATGCGTGAAGCAGCACTGTGCTGTGTTTCACTGCGTGAGTGAGGGTACCGGAGACCCAATTCGGGCGAAAGGAGAGGTTTAAATGCTGGCAGCGCACTTGTGACTCCATTAGTGTCGCGGGTGTCCATCTACGGCGGCAATCGCTTACCATAAGGTGATCCATCTGTTCGTTTGCCACCTATCACATAAAAAAAATACATACATAATATTGCACCCATAAGAACGCAGGTCGAACGCAAGTAACTTGTTGAAAATAACATAACCAAAATGAAACAATCGCGTATTCCCAATTTACAGTCCCAAAATGGGCTTACGAGTTCAAAATCCCCAAGATTTAACCGTCAATCCAATTTTATGACAAGCTCCTAACTGCTTAAATACTCCCGAGTAGAGCCGCTACAATCCCAGAGCAAAGCCTTCGCGACCAAAGGTTCCAATTACATTCACACATAGACACCCAGTAATAGATAATTATAACACATCCACTGATACGTTAGTGTGGGGACATTATTGGGGAAATCGGTCTCATCGATATTTTTTAATGTCCTCCAAAGCGATGTTTCAGTTACGGCGGCCAATGTCAGCGATCAGCCATCGATTCTGGACATTTATAGTGCGGAAGTGTTTGCGCAGACACAATTGCTCTTTTTCCCTAATCTCATATTTCGTGTGACACGAGGGATTAGGATTAACGGCTTAACGCGCTTTTGTGGGTACAGGTCCGCTTACTTCTAGACTATTTTAATGATATTTTTTTATACAAGCAAAGTATATTGGCTTTCCTCTGAGCGATGGTAGCTCAATGGATACGAACGCGCCTTCCACGCAGGTGGTCAAGGTTCGAGACCGAGCATGCACCAATGGTTTTTTTCAAATCTATGTGCGTATTTCTACCATTACCATTTGCTCGGCGGTGAGGGAAAACATTGTGAGGAAACCTGCACGTTTCGGAAAAAGTTTCTGAAACGTGTAACCAGCATTCAGTTGGCCTGGTTCCCCTGTTAAAGGGTTGCGAAGGTCAGACGGCAGTCGCTTCATTGTAATTACCAGACCGCCCCAATCCTGAATCCGGTTCTAAGCGTAGCCTGGGCTCCAAAGCGAAAGCTTTGCACGCAACCGGGAATTACACGCTAAGATGAAGAACTATATTGGCTCTCCTCAGCCTGATGGTAACAAGAAGAGCCAAGTTTACAACGGAAGCGATGTCAAGTTGGCCCGCAAGATGCTTCTTCACGCTTCGTTTGAAGGAATCCATATTGTAAGAACGGGGAAATACATGCGCCGGCAACGAGTTCCATTTCTTGATGGTGCGCAGAAATAAGAACTGCCAATTTTTCTAGTACATGATGGGATGTTTCCCATTGTGAAGCGGTGACAGACAAGCATTTGACCTCAATTCCATTTGATGTTAAGTGATGAAGAGGTCTGAAGTGGGCCATGCTTGCCGTGAAAAGCCTATTCACCCTTGCCTTACACTGAGAGTTTTATAATAGAAAAACTCAGGTATGATTTTTTTTGTTTTCCCAGGGGAAATGCGTTACCCATCCGCCCCCAGCGGATATGTCGGACTCCCCCCGCACGAAACCTGGTGCACCAACTCCCGGACGGAGCCCGCCTGAACATTGGACAGAACGCTGCCCCCCCTGAGTGAGCTGGGGGAGGAGGGAAGGGGGTTTAGGTACAGCCGAGGGTAAGTAGCCGTCCCTAACGAGCACTGCAAGTGACTGGCGCAATGGCGGCGCTGCTACTCCCGTACCGTGCACCGACTGGCCACCTCCAAGGAGAGGAGGGAGAAGCGCACATTGTCGGCTTCTCCTCCCCTCTCGCTCTAGGTATGAATACTGGCCCAGCCCGGGGATCAAGCCTGGAACTCCAAGCGCAAAAGTCGCTTTTAAAAGTCGCAGTCATATTTTTCTTATGTGATAGATGAAAGATGGATCACCTGATGGTAAGCGATTGCCACCGCCCTCTCTCTAAATAAAGTAAAAGTAAAAGAAGTAAAAGTAGTAAAGTATCAGCCTATAAACTGTCCCACTGCAGGGCAAAGGCCTCCATCATTGAAATCAGTCATCGCTACTATCATGGGATTAGGCTTAATCACCACGCTTGCCAAATGGGGATTGGTGATCACAAACCCGAGCTATGTTCGAAACATTTGAAACATACTTTTCGCTCGACCCGGGAATCGAACCCAGGACCCCGAGATCACGGCCCGGTATTTAAACCACTAGACCAACAGGGCGTTATCACCTTTTAAATACAGTTATTGAGTTATAAATATCTTCAAAATAAGTAAAATCGGCACATTCATGTGGGATTATGAGAGAGTGAAGCGGAATGGAAGACGAGTAGAATGGAACGGAGTAAAAGTGAACAGAGAACGAGTGAACGAAGGAAATGACGGAGTTATCTGTGGGTGTGAGAAGACGAAAGACGCGAAAAGGCTTGCTCTACGATTTTATAAAATAAAGACCCTAAAATCCTTTTTTCAATCTCAAGCCCCACATTTATATACCCTTCGATGCACATTAAATCGTTCATTTGACTGCCTCATTGGTGCAGTGGGTAGTGCGTCCTTAAAGCGACGGCTGCGCTTGGGGTTCCGGCCTTAATCCCCGGGTCGAGCCAAAACTTGTACCTGAGTTTTTCTGTTAAGAAATTCTCAGTGGCAGCCCGGAGTCTGGAAGTTGGCGGTCTTGTACCCCCATGCCCGAGCACGTTAAGCCGTTGGTTCTGCGCCCGGTCCCTCTCCGGTCGTGCCACACTGGTGTCCCATCGGAACATGAGGGCAAGGGAATATAGTGCACTTGTGTTTTCGCACACACTTGAGCACTATAATATATCCTGCGTAAGTGGTTGATCGTTGAGATTGACCGCCTTAGCCGAAATCGGTTAGAGGATTATGATACTCCCATTAAGGGTATGGGTCACTCTATACCATGCATTAGGACATTTGGCTAAGCTCGAGATTTTACAAAATGTTAATATTTTATCAAGATATAGCTAAATATGTGTCAATAGCAAAAAATCTCAATTAAAAATATAACGTCTAGCCGGTTTTATGGTCATTCAAAGATTCATGGGCAAGTTCATTTTAAAAGTATGAAATTATTAAAAAATAATTATACCATTGAATAACCCATAAAATTTGCACCAATTATTATAATAGAACCATTGACATAAACGAAACATTTGATATAGCTACCATACAAAATTCAAATGTAATGCATACAAAATACTTAGGTGTGACGTCACATCTTAGTAGCCATTTGTATGGAGCGTTTTGGGATTGTCCAAAATAATGTGATATCTCAGGTAGTTTAAAAGAGAATCAAGTAATTCTTTCAACGATGTCTCTATCATTGAGAGGTCTTTTAAATACCAGAATAAAAAAAGAATAGTCAAACACCGTTTTATATTAAGGTGACATTTAATTTGCCGAGTAATCTTTATTGGTCTTTAAACTTTTACCCTTAAGCTTTTAGTAGCTTAAGTGGCAGTGTGCTGGCCATATTAGCCGCAGAGCCGACAACCGATGGAGTAAACGAGTTCTAGAGTGGAGACCGCGTCTTGGCAAACGTAACGTAGGGCGCCCTCTGGTGGGGGGACGATCTGCGCAGGATGGCTGGCAAGAGCTGGATGCGAGAAGCCATGAATAGATCACAGTGGCGAACAATTGAAGAGGCCTACGTCCAGCAGTGGACTGCGATAGGCTGATGATGACGATGATGATGATGAAACTTTTACCCGAAGATGGAAAATCGGACATGAGTATTTCACTACATCCCTATTCATCGAACGTTTGTCGGTATAGTAATTTGGATTAGAGTTAACAGACTAGTTAGAGTGCGATTGACTTTGTCTGATTATGTTTACACAAACCTTTGACTAAGACCAATACACAACGTCTGTGCAGCTATTTATTTATTTTAATCTGTTCTCTCATATCGTCGAGTTAACAGTCTTTTACAACCGCTGTTTAATATTTAAATACGAGTACCACCGTTAAAGCCGTGTGGTCCCCGGCAGAGTAGAATAGGCCACCCTCACTCTTACCGAGGTGTCGTAAAAGGCGACTAAGGTAAAGCTGCTGGCATGATCATCAGCACCCAGAGAAGGAAAACTCTGCATTTATATCAAAACCCTCGCCAACCCGTCTGCCAAGCGTGGTGAGTATGGCAATTACCCCTCATGTGATTGAGGGAGGCCCATGCCCCAGCAGTGGGGCACGGGGGGAACTTAAATGGGCTGATGATGATGACCACCGTTTACCGTTATGAACGCTTTAACGTGCCACCATTAGTTTTTTATTGAAGGTAAAAATATCAAGGCATTTAAATTAAAAAAAATATTGTGCTGTGTTCGTTGCGCGAGTGGAATACCGCAGGGCCAATACGGGGGGAAAGGAGGGTTTAAAACTCAGCAGCACACTTGTGACTCCACAGGTGTCGCGGGTGTCCATGGGCGTCGGTAATCGCTTACCATCAGGTGATCCGTCTGCTCTTCTGCCACCTATCACATAAAATATATATATACAACCTGTGCGGATTAAGAATCGCACTCGTGGGTTGCGGGTATAGACGCAAATAGTGTGCGAGCGAGAAGTGAATAGATGCGCCGCCATTTTTGATTCCATTCTTTATCCGCACAGGTAGTATATATATATATATATATATATATATGTGATTATTTTTAACACGCCATTTATATCACAATATTTTTTAGTAAGATATATTTTAGTGGCCACTTCTTTTAAATATGTAGAAAATACATTGACCTGATTCCGTACTAATTAGCTTAAGCACTTGTGTTACGGATATCAGACAACAGAGAAAATATAAATATAAACACTGAACAATCACAAGTGTTCATGACACGTATGTTTGTCCAAGGCGGGGACCAACTCACGCTCACTCACTTAAAATGCGCCTTTGGGCCAGTCGAACAACCCTGCTAGACATGATTGTGATATGAACAGCGTGTGCAAAATAAGCTGGAAATATCACAGATCCTCTTTAAATCTTAAATGTCTCGATCAGTTTTTCATTTATTGTCTAAATTTTATTACAATCCCTGAAAATCTTTAAGTGGCAACACTCAAACGTGAAAAGGCCTCTTAATTCAATGCCGTAATTTATTCGGCATAAATGAACTTATAGATTTGAACCTTTTTTTTATGATATAGGTGGCAGACGATCCGACGCATCACCTGATAGTAAGCGATTGCCGCCGCTCATGGACACCTCTAACACCAGTGGTGTCACGAGTGCGTTGCTCACCTTTTAACGCCCCCTCCCCTGGATTGGGCCTCCGGTACCCTCACTCAGCACAGCGCATGCACTGCTTCACGCCGGTTTTCTGTGAGGACGTGGTATTACTCCGGTAGATCATGCCGAAGCGTGGCTCTCCCACTGTTGAAGAGTATAATTTTTTTTATGCCTTACCTTAGAGTATAAATCATCATCCTCGTCAGCCCATTTAAGTCCCCACTGCTGGGGCACGGGCCTCACTCAATCACATGAGGGGTAATTGCCATACTCACCACGGTTGGCAG
Source organism: Marasmia exigua (assembly GCA_019059595.1). Lineage (NCBI taxonomy): Eukaryota > Metazoa > Arthropoda > Insecta > Lepidoptera > Crambidae > Marasmia > Marasmia exigua. Next base: position 21,153,570 of record CM032481.1, on the reverse strand, counting down.
ACGGGTTGGCGAGGTTTTTGATATAAATGCAGAGTTTTCCTTCTTTGGGTGCTGTAGATCATGCCAGCAGCTTTGCCTTAGTCGCCTTTTACAACACCTCGGTAAGAGTGAGGGTGGCCTATTCTACTCTGCCGGGGACCACACGGCGTAGAGTATAAATAAGACGCACCAAGTCCCCTATTTGATAGTTACCCTGCCTACACGCCAAAGGTCGTGGGCACGATTCCCATCCTGATCAAAAAATCGTGTGATGAATATTAGTGTTTATTGTTCTGTGTCTGGGTGTAATAATTAGTATTATATTTGTGATGTAAGATGTATTCTCAAGGAAGAAAGTAGACCGTGAGTAGCAGTAAGGTCTGCTCGTTTGTCTGCCATAAGCCATAATGTTAAAACAAAGGAAGATTCTACGGAAAATACTCGGACCAAAAAAGGCGAGGACGGCCAATAGAGATGGAGAAAGAACATAGAGATTGAGGAGCTAATTTCTTGAACCCAACATAATTGAAGAGACCGAATCTGCCAGACTGCGTTGGTTTGGGCATCTGGAGAGAATGCAGGAAGATCGACTGGTGAAGACAGCATACATGGGACGACCAAATGGGCGGCGAACGGTTGGACGTCCTAGGTATCGCTGGATCCCTCCAGCGATACCTAAGACGTCCTACCGTTGAGGTGAGAAAGGACCTGCTTGGGATGCAGATCACCAAGCAGGTCCCGTGATTTGGATCGGGCGTGGCCCAGAATAGAGAGGTCTTCGGAAATCCTCCTACACTTGTTGTGTAGGAGGCCATAAGTAATTATATTTGTGATCTCTTTGCTTTCTGATATCCTTAACATAAATATCGACAAATTTGCTGTTGTGTGATAGAAATGCTTATACAAAAATGTTTATTTAATTCTGAGATAGACTGACATTTGACCTTACTTACACCATTGAAAAGACCTCATCTCATCTCAGCGTGTAACCCGGTTGCGTCTCCGAAGTCACTTTGGAGTCCAAGGTACGCTTTCACCGTGATTTAGGATTTGGGGAGTTCGGTGATTCAATGCAGCGACTGCCGTCTGACCTTTGCAACACTTTAATACGGGAACCAGAGCAACTGAAACATGGTTACACGTTTCCGAAATTATTCGAAACTTGTAGGTTTCCTTACGATGTTTCCTCACCACTGAACTTGGAACACCGTGGGAGAGCCACGCTTCGGCATGAATGGGCCGGCTCAACCGTAGTGATACCACGGCCTCACAGAAAACCGACGTGAAGCAGCACTGTGCTGTGTTTCGCTGCGTGAATGAGGGTACCGGAGGCCCGCCCTGTTGGCAGCGCACTTGACTCCACTGGTGTTGCGGGTGTCCATGGGCGGCGTCAATCGCTTACCATTGAGTGATCCGACTGCTCGTCTGCTACTATGTCATGAAAAAAAAGGTGCATTCTCATATTCTCCCGTATTGAAGGCGTATTCTTAACGACGCAACCATCGATCACACACCAATCGAAAGCAATTTATCTGAAATCTTGAAAGAAGAATCTTAAAGGTAAAGATTCTGTACTTTATCAGCAGTGAGCAATGGCCTTAATTCAAATTAGGGATTAGGTTTACGAGGGGAAACCGTTACGTGACTTTGATAATTGTGATCAATAGATTAGACGGATGCCTTCGGTTAGGTGGATACAGCTAAATATTATTAACCTATTAATATCGGTAAACGGATAGGGCTCTGTTCAATATCTCACAAATGGATTATATACGTTCAACAACATAAGTCTTTGAGCCGGATGACAGCTGAAGTGGCAGTGGTCTCCGTGAGAGAGCACCCTTCATTCGGCATGAATGGGACGGCTTGATCGGGGTGATACCACGATGACACACAGAAAATCGGCGTGAAATAGCCCCTGCGTTGTGTTTCAATGGAATAGCATGACCTTTAGTTCAGTAATAACTTTAGCAACTGACCGGATGGCGCAATTGGTAGTTCCCTGCCTCTTACGCCAAAGGTGGTGGGTTCGATCCCCACCCTGGACAAACATTCGTGCGGTCAACACTTGTATTTGTTCAGTGTCTGGGTGTAATATATGTATATAAGTATATATTCTTGTTCCTCTGTTATCTGTAACACAAGTGCTTAAGCTACTTAGTACGGAATCAGGTCAACGTATGAGATGTTGTGAGAATTATTATTATTATGTAATTTGCTACTGAAAATACAGCTACATAGCGTTGGTGTTAGGGTGTTACCGGACCAATCGATCGCTCGTCAATCGGGCATCGATCGATGGTAGAATGGATAGTCGACGTCTATAGATAGATTCTACTAAACCTATAAATTGATCATCGATCGATGGTGCAATGGATTAGTACGGAATCAGGTCAATGAATGAGATGTTGTGAGAATTATTATTATTAAATTATCATGATAATCAGTGTTATAAGTCTGACGAATAGAAAATAACATTTTATCACCAATTTCTCACGTAAGTGAATTGTAATTCTTATGAGAATAAAGAACATACACCGTATTTTAGACGTTGACCTAAAATGATCTAAACACGTGGTAGCGTGTCAAGCCAAGTTCAAGTAAATAAATAGGTTACGTCAACATAATCTTCTAAAATCAATACATCATCTCCAAACAAGGCTCCTTATGATTCACTCACTCATTACAACAGTGAACGCAGCGCAACAACGTACTCGTAACTCTACGTGTGCCCGCGCGAGATAACGAGACCAAACAGGCTATAAACGGGGACACACTGCCATAGAGGTTCATAACACACTGCGTAGGGGCAAATATTGGCAAACATTAAGCATCTGTGCTGTGAGTTATGTTTGGCATATCATTTTTAAACAATAATACTAATAGTGGTCCAAAAACGCTGCCTTGAGGTACTATAAATATAAATATTATAAATATAAACATCACATACATTCATCTGACTCCAAGACATTTAGCTCAAGGACTACGTGTTACGGATATCAGGACCAACAGCTGCATTACAAAATATATATAAATTTCTTTTATAAATACATACTTTTACATAGAAAACACCCAGACCAATACAATACAAAACGATATATTCATGCACAAAAATGTTTGTACTATGACTTACTTCGATAACTAGATCTTTAGAATACTTTTTGCTTCACTAATTATTGAAGATTCAGTGTCTCATTCGGATCAGCTCTGCAACCATTGATGAGCGTTACCTTGTCTTCTATTATTATCTGATGAGTTTATCTAATAGCGTTTTATGAAGTACAAAATCGAAAGATTTACTTAAGGTTACGGGTAGGGCACACTAGCGACGCCAATCGATTTTAATTTTAATCTACTAAACCGGATCTATTTAAAACAACGCATACAAAAACGGACCCAACATTTGTACATGGTTATTTAATAAATAGTATAAGTGTTTGCTGAGAGATTGTAACCCCGAAATTGCTTAAATTAGATCCGGTTTAGTCGCTAAAAATTAAAACCATTGGCGTCGCTAGTGTACCCTACCCGTCACTTTAAGTCAAACATTATACATACAAGATTTGTACACGTGTGAAAGATACAGTCATGAATTATATTTCGTTTAACGCTCTCAGATTTGTCGCATTGTATTTTGTCACTCGGGTTTTTAACTCGTGCCAGATTTTCGAATTTTTACTGGTCTCTATTCTAACTTAACCTAATCAATATTTGTTTTGTTTTGTAGAGTATAGTTTGTATTATCATTACATAAATATTAGTTAGGTTAAGTAAGATTACAACAAAAAAATCTTAAAATTCGCTTAATAGTTTTAATGGGACCAGTTGTCCCATATCCAACAACACAAAATGAAATTAAAGTAAGGTGAAAAAATTACAAGTACAAAGTTAACCTTTCGAAAATTTTACAAGTCACTTTGGACCTTGGACTCCAAAGTCCCTATCTAAATTACTAAAATTATTCTAAGTCCCAAATAAGTAAACTAAAAATTATTCCAAGATGTAAAACTTACTGTTGAAAATATTCTAAGTCCCAAACTGCCTTTCAAATGTTCACTTTTCTAGAGAAATGTTAAAGTTACAAAGTTCTTTGAAATAAGGTTGAAATTCGCATCCATTAAAAATTTCAAAGTACTCACGGTTTGCACTTCACTCACAACACAGATTGCACAAAATAACCTCTTGCTTGATTGACCTCACGCCTAGAGGTACCGACCGTTGTCCTCCACCTGCTCCAGCCAGGTACTTTTCCTCCAACCAGTCTGCTCCAATTCCACCTGTGACCTCCAACCAGTCCCGCCAACTCCTCATGAGCTGTTGAACTCCTTCCTACCACGTACTCGGTTTGTTGCAGCGACCCACTGCGAGTACGGGTTCAGTGGTACTACCACTGTGCACTTGCAAAAATAACCCTTATATCCGCTCGTTACGGACCAAATGATGGGGTTTGTCCTAGTATTATGGTGTTAAGAAAACACAATGAACTGTAAAAGTATTTATTTAATTTGGCATACCTTTAGTCTTATGTAAATCGAAAACACGAAACGCAGGTGCGTAGTAAAATACTAGTAACGCCATCTATTATAGTTGTTCGGAACTAATTTTACTTGGAGTGACGCGAACATCCACTTTCGTCATGGTACCTATTACGAGAAAACAATGTAAAATTGCCGTGTGGTCCCGGCGGAGTAGAATAGGCCACCCTTACTCTTACCGAGGTGTCGTAAAAGGCGACTAAGGTAAAGCTGCTGGCATGATCATCAGCACCCAGAAAGGAAAACTCTGCATTTATATCTAAACCCTCGCCATCCCGTCTGCCAAGCGTGGTGAGTATGGCAATTACCCTTCATGTGATTGAGGGAGGCCCGTGCCCCAGCAGTGGGGACTTAAATGGGCTGACGATGATGATGATGATGATGAATGTAAAATTGTGCAGTCATGGCTTACCATCCTTAACTACAGTGTGTATTATTTTATAACTAACCCTCAACACCTATAACCAGATTCATTTGCATAATAAATTGCAAACACTCGCTAAGCACAAACTTCACCAGATACAACAGCTCATTAAAACAAATCACCTTATTTATGACTTCAGAATAATATCGATGTTAGCCCTCATGGATTTTTATATGTGATAGGTGGCAGACAAGCAGACAGATAACCTGATGGTAAACGATTGTCGCCGCCCGTATTCCAACAGCAGTGGAAGTGTGAGGGTGAAACAAGTGCCAACAATAAAACCCCCATTTTCCCAGGACAGACGCGTATACGCCGGTTTTCTGTTAGGTGGTATCACTCCAGTCTAGCCGGCTCATCCATGCCGAAGCCTCTCCCACGGTTTATGGTGGATTAGCTGGGATCTTTATATTTTGGAAGAGCTCCAGCTAGGAGGTCCATGTAGAAAAGAGATGAAGTCATCATCTAAGAGTGTCATTCTCAGATGCATCTAAAATCGATGCTTCCGAGCCTGGGGTGAGCAGGGACTGCTATCTGTCCTTAAACTAGACTAACAGAACATGATGCAGTTAGTCTGGTTCACGTTTCAGTCATCGTCAGCCCATTTAAGTCCCCACTGCTGGGGCACGGGCCTCCCTCAATCACATGAGGGGTAATTGCCATACTCACCACGCTTGGCAGACGGGTTGGTGAGGGTTTTGATTATAAATGCAGAGTTTTCCTTCTCTGGGTGCTGATGATCATACCAGCAGCTTTACCTTAGTCGCCTTTTACGACACCTCAGTAAGAGTGAGGGTGGTCTATTCTACTCTGCCGGGGACCACACGGCACGTTTCAGTAACTATACGAAACATTTAGGTTTCCTCGCGATGTTTTCTCTTAACGCCGATCTATGTTAGTTTTCAAGTACATCATTTTGAATACTACCTAAGAACTTCATTCAACTTCTTTACGGCTTCTTGCCAGCCGATGGCGTCAAGAATTAATTTGTTTTTATTCTTATCATCTAGGTGAACAAGAATTGATACCGGAGTGTCTAACCACTACTCCGTCATCGAGCATAGTTCAATAACATAACGCAGTTAGCCGACTATAATTAATTCCTGAAGGGCGTTTGCTGCATGTCACGCCAAATGCGTCCCAGTGCAAGCTAGCGGGCATATGTATGCCACTCGCGAGTTTTGATACTTGGACATTTAAAGTGACCATCATCATCCTTCTGTCCTCTTTCTATGTTATCTGGGGTCAGCCTTGTATCTCTTCAGGTCCGCTGGTGCATAGGGCTGTAACCCCACCACCGCCATTGCACGGACCTCCTCCTACGCCTAGGTGGGGACGGCACGACTCTCTCGGCCATCCCCATCCGTCCCCCCGACCCCAGGGGGAGAAGCGCTGTGCCCGCCGTGTAGCAGGCGTCCCTGTCCTGTCCCTGGGGGTGACATGAGAAAAACTCCGAGCTTTGGCCCCATGTTACTCGCCCACTCATGGACAGATGAGGGAGAGTCTCAGGAGTTTTAGTCGGTATGCCTCTGGCCGGCTTCTCGTTAGGAGAATCCGTCGCCAGAGGAGAGTCCGACATAACCAATCCGTTTACAGATGTATGGGTATGCGTAACGCATTTCTCCTGGGTCACCAAAAAAGTATGTCTTCCTTTTGCATACGTCCCTGCCATTCATCATCGAATCATTCAGCTACTTTTCTATCATGTCATTCTTAACACTTGAACATAAACATATAGTTTTTTAGATTTTCGCGTTGCATTATAACTATAATGTATCAATACGGGGATTAACACGATATTTATTATGTGAAACAACATTGTGTATTCACATATTTGGCTTGACGTTTCGGCTACGTTACAGCCATTTTCGTTGTCGTTGTTCAGTTGGTTGGCACGACCACGGCCGCTAGTGAACATAAACATACCTATTTGATACGAGTACTATTGACATTTAATTAAAAAATTCAAATTTAATTATATATTATTTTATTGTTCTATTATGTATTTTTTAATTTGCTTCTCTTGACTCATATTATACTGAAAATTTGGGATATTTATGTTAATATTTTACTTGACAAGGATTGTATTCTTCTGTCTTTTTTATTGTAAATTATCAATATAATTTTATTAATATAATCGTCATCATCATCATCAGCCCATTTAAGTCCCCACTGCTGGGGCACGGGCCTCCCTCAATCACATGAGGGAACCGTGTGGTCCCCGGCAGAGTAGAAAAGGCCTCCCCTCACTCTTACCGAGGTGTCGTAAAAGGCGACTAAGGTAAAGCTGCTGGCATAATCATCAGCACCCAGAGAAGGAAAACTCTGCATTCATATCAAAACCCTCGCCAACCCGTCTGCCAAGCGTGGTGAGTATGGCAATTACCCCTCATGTGATTGAGGGATAACCGTGTCCCCAGCAGTGGGGACTTAAATGGGCTGATGATGATGAAGGCTTTAGTTTCGAAATGAGAAGCAATAAAATACGGTTCTTACGTAATTTGTCTGAAACACCATTATTTGCGTCATTAAATTCCGTAAAACCTTATAACAATATTGCTTGCTACCAAAATAATGTTCCCAATTTCATATTTCGTCTAATTTCTAGGGCCTTGAACTTATCCCCACGCAACGCAACGTTGCTCGAGTGGACTAAATTAATGTAAATACCTACTCACTTTTATTTATACAAACGAGTCGTGATAGTTTTATTTTCAACATTATAATATAAATGCAGCTATAATTTTTATTTTTACATTACTTCTGAACTCAATAACGGAAAGAAAAGCCTTAAATAAGGAAAACATTCCTTCACAAGCAAGAAAGCGTTTACGATTGTCGCAAATTCTATTAGCCCTTATGCATAAAGTACAGTGAGAGCGATGATATTTAAAAAAATAAAAATATTAAAATAAATTTATTATACAACTTTAACACATTTAGTACAATATTTTCACACAGCGCTATAATGTACATAAAAGTTAAGGATAGTGCTAAAGTTGCACCGACAAACGCATCCTTTTAAATAACATAGATTATTACAATAAGCTATGCCTGTCCTGTAGAGAATCTATAGCCGTAAATTATCAAGATTCTGTATTGTATGATTATGTAGATATAAAAATGTGATAAAAATATCGTGAGCACACCTTCACGGTTCGGATAGTTTCTGAAACGTGTAACCACGATTTTCTTTGTCTGGTTCTCCTGTTCGCAAAGGTAGAGATGGGTCATCGACATTTTTTTTATTAACGAAACTAGACTATCTATTACCGTCCATCGACAAGTCGATCAACTAGTTAATGTGATAACGACAGACTTAACTTAGAACCTTTCTCTGGTTTTAAGCTACTTTCTCATTTTCATCCAAATCAGTCCAGCCATTCTTGAGGTATAAATAGTGCAGCTAACATGATTTTCTTTTAAAATTAATATTGAAATAAGATGTGTAAGGTAAATCAATGAACAGATATATCAATAAAACAATTTTTTATTTACTTCAGCCCCCGATTCCTCGGTGCTCACGAATGAACTTTACGCTGTTTTCGACTAGCAATCGCATCGCTTTCACTACATCCAAATCTTTACAAATGAAGACGTTTGATAAAAGCACTTATTTCCCACTGGTGCCGATTCCGTCCCATCCTTTCTTTGTCCCGGTACGGGTCACTGAGTTTCTTGGCAATTAATTATTTGGATTCATGGAGATTTTAATTAATTTTACTATTTCGCACTTAATGTAATACCTATTCTTGTCGATTCTACAAGTCTTCTTCGTAGTGCTAAGTCGACCGATATTAGAAAATAAGTCAACGTCGATCAATAGGGTGATCGTTTCCGATTGGATCCAAACTGGTATCCCATCGGATTATGAGGGCAAGGCAATAGAGAGTGAATTTATGTTTGAACACACCCTTGAGCACTACAATATATCCTTCGTGGACTGCCTCGATGGCGCAGTGGTTAGTGGGTCGCACTTTAAAGCGACGGCTGCGCAAGAGGTCCCGGGTTCGATCCCCGGGTCGGGCCAAAAATTTGTACCTAAGTTTTCGGTAAAAAATTCTTAGTGGCAGCCCGGAGTCTGGAAATTGGCGGTCTTGTACCCCCGTGCCTCGGAAAGCACGTTAAGCCGTTGGTCCTGCGCCCAATCCCTCTCTGGTCGTGTCACAGTAGTGTCCCATCGGAATATGAGGGTAAGGGAATAGAGAGTGCACTTGTGTTTGCGCACACACTTGAGCACTATAATATATCCTGCGTACGTGGCTGATCGTTGAGATTGGCCGCCGTTGCCGTAATCGGTTGGAGAATATTATTACATATCGATTAAGTCGATACTGAAATTATCGATAGTATCAGCTGAATTTCGAGTATCGATTTAATCTTTATAATATATTGTTTTGACAAAAAATAAAAATCGTTTTAATCGATGGTATTGATCTAATCGATTATTAGATTATTTAGGCCCCATTTGCATAATTGATTAATAGTCGACGTTTATCGATTATCCGGCTACACTACTAAGCAGTATGTCGTATCGTGTCTCCCGCACACGTACCGTAGTCAGTCTCTGTCTCACCCCGAACCACGACGAGATTACTGTACGCGTGCTTTTGTGTGCGTGAACTGGTTAGCACAAGATGTCACAAAAGAATTCCTTGGACACCAAAAGTCGGTTTTAGCTGATATTGATATCGAAGAGTTAATTGAGCTATGCGTTACAGTATATCGTACCGTGCCTCTCATGCACGCCTGTCTCTGTCATTACTTCCGAACCATACTGAGATCACTGTACGTGAACATATATGTGCGCGTAGTCTATTTGGCACGCGATGAAGGCAGCCAGGTCTCATTGTAATCACCACACATTATTGAATTTTTCTATCATGGTCGAAAGCGTACCCTGGGCGGTCGCAGCGCCATCTTTGGGCGGAACTGAGAATTCCCGCTAAATGAGGTAAGCTGCCGGTTGTCAATCAATTCTATGACGAAGTATCAAAACCGGTCAAATGGCCAGCTTACGAAACGTGGATCCCGGGAGCCTAATCGCTTCATTTGCCTGACAGGTCATAATTTACGATATGAAACGAGTGCTGTTGCAGCTCTGATATATAGTTTGCATTATTAATCCTTTGTTATTAGATAAGATCAGAAACATCAGGGCGAGGACTCTCAGCCTTATCTCAACATACTTCTTATTAACTCTTAGGTTGCAACTACATGTATATGTGTGTTATTGTGTACTGTGTGCTAAGTACATGTTGAAACACAAAAACCAAGTATGATCAGATATAAGAAGGTTACCAGACCAATCGATCGATCGTCGATCGAACGCATCGATCAACTGCGCCGGGAGCTTTAATTGATCATCCGATACCGTTCGACTAACCTATCGATTGACATAGGTCATTAGACAAATCTAGTAGCTCTATAATGATCAGTTAGTCTATTAGGATAAATAGATCGACGTCAACTAATCCATTTTGTCATCGATCGATGTCCTCGATCGATGATTTATCAAACTGGTAATACCCTAAAAGTAGGAAAAGGAAAGTGGCTGATATAGCATATGGAAGACAAAGAACTGACATAACCAATGGGATAGTAGATATGAAATTGAAAACCAATATATAATTTTTTTTTTGGTCTTTAGGCTAACGCTTGACCACAGTAGGACCTGATGGAAAGTGACGATGAGGTCTAGGATGATACCCGTTTGCCTAAAAGATGCCTGTTCACTCTTGCCTTATAGATGTCCAGATTATAATTCAAAACCGAGGTTTTTTTGACCCACAATAACTTTTATGCATTTAAAAATAGCAACACATCTATTAATTAAGATCCTAAACTAAAGAGTTACCATATCTGTTAGCATAATCTCTTCCCTACATCTCAGCTTAACGTCGATCTAAACCTGCCGAGCAACTATCGAGAATTTAGTGTTTTCTCAGTCTGGCACTAATGAATTCAGAGGAACAATGAGATTTTGAGCACTAACACTAACTCGCTTGTCGGCGACGTCGGCGAGTTTTGCAACTCATTTTGTCTGATGAGGCAATTTCAAGATTCTTTGATTAATTTTCTTTGGTGAAATTTTGAACATGAGTAGGTATTTCTGCAGTATTACTGAATCTAATATGGTTGTATGTTCTATATCGCACCTTCAGAATCATAAAGACCTAATCCAAAAAATAATTGGATCTATTTTTATTTATAATGAGTAAATCAATAAGCATAATAAGATATGCAACTCTTAAAACAATACCTCTTTTTATACAATTTGTCGTAACATACGAATATTTATTGGCTGTTTCCCAAATTTAGTTTTTTGCATTAGGTCTTAATATTTCTGAAGGTGCGATATGTTGGCACAGAGCAAAGGGAGCTCAATGTGAACTTAAAAAAATCTACAAAAAAACCGCTTTTAAGTACCACGAACTCAAAAGTGTAAAATAATATTTTTATAACATTATCAAAGTCAGCGCTCAATACTGTCTAACTCATCATGTAGTACATTAAATTATTCAACAGAGATTAGGCGCCGACTTCAGTAACAACTTTTTCGAATGTAGTGTTATTAAATGTCAAAATTTTCTGCCAAAAAGAACCGCCTTCTAAAACGACGACTAATAAGTCGACCGAAGTCGGCGCCCAATCTCTGTTGAGTAATATTGCAACATAGTATTGGACGCCGACTTCAGTAAAACTTTTTCGCGAGTGTACTGTTACAAAATTTTATTTGAGGTGTATAAATTGTTAAAAATATTATTTTACACTTTTTAGTTCGTGGTTTTTGTAGGTGGTTTTTTTTTGGCCGAAAATTTTTTTTTCAAGCTTTTTAGTGTCTAATTTTTTGAATCATTTGAAAAAATAAATACATGTCGAATTGAGAACCTCTTTTTTTTGAAGTCGATTAAAAATATTATTTGACACTTTTTAGTTCGTAGTTTTTTGAGGGCGGTTTTTATACCTTAGATTTATTTTATGCTTTTTGTGTCCGTTTTCGGCAGCAGGTCAAATCGGCCAATAATTGGCAGAAAAATCGATGAAAATACAAAAAAAAAATACGTACAGTTGAACATAGACCGTCCTTCTTTTTTGAAGTCGGTTAAAAAGAGCGAGCCTAAGGCACCCGGTACACTTGTGACTCCTCTTTGTCCATGGGCGGCGATTATCACTTACCATTAGGTGATTCGTCTGCTCATCTGCCCCCTTTCTCATAAAAAAATATTTGATTGAAGAACTCGCCTTCCATGCGGGAGGCCGTAATATCGAATCCGAGAATGTAAAGTATCAGCCTATATACTGTCCTACTGCAGGGCAAAGGCCTTCATCACAGAAATAAAGTCATTACTACTTGATGGGAGACTGTACTTCTGGATTATTCAAATCTTGGTGTATACTTAACCATTCGCTCGCGGTCAGGGAAGGAAGGTCATCGTGAGGAAACTTCGTGTAGATTTCCTCACGATGTTTCTCAATTTTTGAAATAAATAATCTGGACTTGCAACCATGGTTCAGTTAGTCTGGTACTCCTGAAAAGGTGGCGAAGGTCAGACGGCCGTCGATTCATTATCATCATAGAGGAACTTATATATATAGAGGCATCAGCTGGCTAGCCAGTGCATCTACATGAAAACGACCAACACTCGACGGCTATGTAGTGGGGCCACCTTCAAGAATCCAGCAAATATTATTTATATTTACATTCTGGATCTTTGGATATTTCCCATACTTTTTAATTTTACTTATGTGTGCTACCGAAACAACGCCGAACCACCTGCTTGATTGCTTTTTACATACTCCATCTGCTTTTTACAAGCTCTATCTAACGAAAAGGCAAAAAGAGGTAGATCGACGAATCCAAATCGGCTGCATATTTTCGGCCCATCTACCGCAGTGTCTCAAGACGAAAATATTCAATGCGTGTTTGTTGCCTGTGATGACATACGGAACCGAAACGTGGCCGCTTACAATGTGCCGATTAAGGAGGCTCAAAGTCACCCAGAGAGCAATGGAGAGGGCTATGCTCGGAGTCTGCCTTCGTGATCGTATCAGAAATGATGAGATCCGCAGGAGAACCAAGGTCACAGACATAGCCCAAAGGATTGCATGCCTCAAGTGGCAATGGGCAGGGCATATAGGAGCGGAAAGGTCTTCGAGTGGAGGCCACGTACAGAAAGTCGCAGCCGTGGCGCCCCTCACAAGGTGGACCGACGATCTGGTCAAGATCGCGGGAATCCATTGGACGCGGGCGGCACAGGACCGATCCGTGTGGAGAACATATTGGGGGATTCATAGGAATCCCCCAATATGTTCTCCACACGGATCGTCGAGAAGGGACGTCTATTGGCTGAAATGATGATTATCTAACGAAAAACGCTGATTTATTTTTCTTATACTAAAGGAAAATTAACTAAGTGAAATGACCTTGATTACAATTACCAGACTCCTCAAATCCTGAATCATGGGCAACTGGGAATTATACGATGGGATGATGATGATACCAATTATTATAGATATGTAATTTGCTATTATTTTGTAAATAATTTACGATTTTTGAGTATTTCTTCTCGTATATTATGTTAATTGAGAAGAATCCTGGAGTTTTTTGGTCACATAGCTTATATCTTCCCGAAGATGGACATAACCTGGAATAGCTGATGTTCACCAGTAAGATGGATGGAAGGAGACCCAGAGGTCGTAGCCCTATCAGATGGTCAGACCAAACACGTTCGACGCTGGACACCAAACTGTATGACGCCCTCCACATTGCAAAAGATAGACATTGATGGAGGCCTATCGCAGTCCACTGCTGGACGTAGGCCTCTCGAATTGTTCGCCACCGTAATCTATCCATGGCTTCCCGCATCCAGCTCTTGCCAGCCATCCTACGCAGATCGTCCCTCCACCTAGCCAGAGGGCGCCCTACATTACGTTTGCCAAGACGCGGTCTCCACTCTAGAACTCGTTTACCCCATCGGTTGTTGGTTCAGCGGCTAATATGGCCAGCCCACTGTCACTTAAGCTTGCTAATCCGGTGAGCAATGTCGATGACTTTGGTTCTCTGCTGGATCACCTCATTTCGGATTCGATCTCGGAGAGAGACGCCGAGCATTGCTCGTTCCATAGCCCGCTGAGCGACTTTTAACTTGTGGACCAGCCGTACCGTAAGTGTCCACGTTTCGGCTCAATCATTTGTTGTTAATAGTATTCCTCTTTTTGTTCATTGTTAGCATACTGTAAATAGGTACTTTTTTATATCCTTATTATTATGACAATGCTGTAAATGTATTAATTAATACCCATGATATTTCGTTCATTTTCACAACGCAGAAGAACCCTAAATTAATTGAAGCAGCAATAAATTTACAAAACTGTCCAGTATGTCCAAACACAATGCGTGTTACGTATGTTTTGACACAATTAACATTTTATAACCAAAATTGTACCTAAATGGGCTATTAATAAGGTTGAATTGTATACCTATTGTTTGAAAACATAATTAAGGCAATCCACCTTATTACAAAACACGATCTTGAGTTATTAACGTGCTAAAGCCATCCCGTTCGAACACGCAATGTTAAAAAGGGCAGGAACGTGTTATTGTTCCGGATTTTTTTAGATGGCGTTTTGTAATAGGAGGAATGTCTCAGTTAATTGATATATTGTTTTAAGGTATCATGGGAAATGGATCAGCAAAAGCATCTGGCTTTAATTGATTCAATGATACGTGACAACCTATTAATGTTAAGGATATCCCCACTAGCGACGCCAATTGATTTTAATTGTTACTACTAAACAAGATCTATTTTAAACAACTTGGAGGTTTCAGATTCTCAGTAAACACCTATACTATTTATTATATAGTTATAGTTAGCTATTTGATCTGGTTTTGCACTTGAATTTTGAATTACCGCCAAAAGCGGCCACTTTTGGCGTGAATGAATTTTTTTATTACAAAAGCAGACCCAACATTTGGGCATGGTTATTAAATAAAAAGTGTAAGTGTTTGGCGAGACACTGAAGCCCTGTAATTATTTAAAATATTTGTTTTTGTAGCTAACAATTAAAATCAATTGGCGTCGCTAATGTGTCCTACCCGACGCCTTAAGCAATATAAATTAACACACACATAACATAGGAGCTTGAGCTACCTATTTCGGAGTCAGATCAATGTATGTGGTGTTGTGAAAAAAAAAATTGTAATGTAACTATATCAGTATATAGTCTAACAACATTAGAATAACAGTTTATTCGTCATATTTTACTGACAAATTATTTAGCCTATTCATGTAGTTTCATTTCAACATACAAATAGTGGTTCCGCAGCTTTACAAAATATTTGAAATGAACAGATTTCCTTACGATGTTTTCCCTATATTTAAATCAAATCAAAATCAAAATGTCTTTATTCAATTTAAGTCCATACAGAATATTTATGAATGTCAAATATTATGTAATCTACCGCTGATTCGGAATATCAATTTCTACCGAGAAAAATCAGCAAGAAACTCAGTAGTTAATCTTTTCAAATAATATGGTAATTTTCATTGTTGATATTTTTAAAGCAATCTTTTGCAATTTATTCTTAAGTAAATAACACACTTAAACATTTCATCTCGTGTTCGGGCGGGACTGTTCTACCAATTAGACCACTGAACACGTTACAAAGCCGACGAAATTTGTAATCGATAGAATATTGATGAGAGTATCGACAGCTCATGTCGAATCAAGCACTTACAAATTTCGTCGGCTTTGTGACGCGTTCAGTGGTCTAATTGGTAGAACATTCACCCGGACTGTGGAAGGTGTAGGTTCGAGTCCCCCCTGAACACGAGATGAAATGTTTAAGTGTGTTATTTACTTTAGAATACATTGCAAAAGATTGCTATAAAAATATCAACTATTGATTTAGCAGTCTCATCTTAACTGGTGGTCAAATATTTGTAATAATATTGTATATTGTAAATATACCTACAATATTGATGAGACTATCGACAGCTCATGTCGAATCAAGCACTCACATATTACAATTTTCATTCTTATACAAATTATGATTACAGTGACAGTAATATTTCCACTGGATATTGTAAATATACCTACAATATTGATGATACTATCGACATCTCATGTCGAATCAAGCACTCACATATTACAATATTCATTCTTATACAAATTATGATTACAGTGACAGTAATATTTCCACTGGATATTGTAAATATACCTACAATATTGATGAGACTATCGACAGCGCATGTCGAATCAAGCACTTACATATTACAATTTTCATTCTCATACAAATTATGATTACAGTGATGTGAGTATGATATACAATGCTTCCACAGCAATTTGTAGACTATAGGCTAACGCTTGACCACAATCGCACCTGTTGGAAAGTAACGCTCATCGTCATCTAGGATGGTATCATACTAGACTAGATTCTAGGCGAACGCGTACCTATGCGTTTGCCTAGAATCTAGCCTGTTCACTCTAGCCTTAAAGAAGTCCGATTTAATGTTCAGAAAAAAACCGATATCGGAAAAGAGTTCAGTTCCTTAGCTGTCCGCATTGACTTTTATTTTGCTTTATGTGACCTATTACGGCAGAAGAGCAAACGGATCGCCTGATGGTAAGCGATTGCCGCCGCCCATAAACCCCTGCGACACCAGTAGAGTCACAAGTGCGCTGCCCACCTTTAAACCTCCTTCCCCCGGATTGGGCATCCGGTACTCTCACTCACGCGGCGAAACACAGCACAGTGCTACTTCATGCCGGTTTTCTGTGAGGCCGTGGTAACACTCATGCCGAAGCGTGGCTCTGCCCTGGTCTAAATCTTGGACGCGAATCTTTTCATGCCAAAATAACCTTATTATGCTATATCAAACTTTAAAAAATAATCAACATATTACTTTGTCTGCTTGTGCAGACTAAAATCACATTCCTGCAAATACTAGCAACTCAATTCTTAACCAAATCGACTTTAAAACGAAAATTGCTATCAATCCCAAAATACCCCCTCAGATGACTTTGCCACTCAATAACGTGTGAACAGTTCAGATCTTCGTAGAGTCACTCTACTCTTAAAAGCTGATGCTGTTCGTTTTGGACCTTCAGCCTTGGTGTGTAGGTTCATAATCGGCGTGAGCATATGTGGACGGCTTATTGATTGTAAAGAGAGGTGGTGGGGTCGCAGTGACAGCGGGTAACATAGCTTTGCTAATATATTTTATTTATAAAATAAAATATATTAGCGGGTTATTATTCCGCTTATTCAGCTGTTAATTTATTATAATTACATATAATAAATTAATAATAAAATTGCTAACAAAGAAGTAAACAAAGATTTGTCGATGTCTATAGAATTTGCCTCTTAAATATTATAGATGCTCAAATTCGAATGTTGGAGGTGTCAAAAGTGGCGCCCATCGAAAGTCATTTTTGTAGGCGCAGAGTCTCTTCGCTTTAAACCTACTGACCATTTTGAACAACTTAACTTTCATATATCATTCATTTTAATAAATAAATATTTCATAACATCACATACATTGATCTGACTCCGAGATAGGTAGCTCAAGTACCTGTGTTACGGATATTAGAACCAACAGCGGAATTACAAATATATACATTTCATATTTTTCTTTTGTAAATACATACCATTTTGCCCATGGGAGAGCCACGTTTCGGCATGAATGGGCCGGCTCTACCAGAGAGATACCACGGCCTCACATAAAACCAGCGTGAAGCAGCACTGTGCTGAGTTTCGCTGCGTGTGTGAGGGTACCGGAGGCCCAATCCGGGGGAGAGGGGGGTTTAAAGGTTGGCAGTGCACGTGTGACTCCACTGGTTTCGTGGGTGTCCATAGGCGGCGGTAGTCGCTTACCATCAGGAGATCCGTCTGCTCGTCTGCCACCGATCGAACCCGCAACCCTTGCACCAGAGGCGACGCTCACTACCACTGATCTAAACGGGTCCACCCATTTCATAATTCATTTCACCTTAGCGTGTAATTGTCGGTTACATCCAAAGTCGTTGCTTTGGAGCCCGATGTACGCATGGACCATAAAAATATCAGGATTTGGTGTGTTAGTGAAGTGGTAGTGAACCACTGTCAAATAATTAATGAAATTTAGCGTCTGCAGCATAAAACGCTGATACATCGGCCTCACCCGTAAACGTTCTACTCGCAAACGACGCCGTCTTGCGGCGGAAATTATCAGCTACGCGGCAAATGGTCTCCTGATACCGCTTATCTCGCAACACCCAGCTTCGAACGCCGGATAACTTGCTCAGACCTTTGGGGGTGAAATACGGGACCATGTAAGGAGGGGTAAGGTGGAAATGACTTCGAGAGGGCTGAGTGTAGCTAAGGAACTGATGCTCTACAGGATATGGTGATAAGAATGGAGGTGTAAGCATCATTAGGACGACCTTTATGGCGCAGTGGCTAAGATTGTGCCCAAGAGCGGTGCCGGTTTGGATTACCACTCAGAACAAACAGCATGCCTTTTTTTGGCTAGTAGTGTTGTACGTCAGAGACGCAGTCAACTCTGCCAATGTCAAGTGTGTTATGCATATCAGGAATTGAATCGACCGGTGATTTGAGTTGATTTCATAATTAATTAATAAAACAAAACGTAAAAATAGACCACACTGTATTAAATGGGAGGTTCATTTTAATTTATTCAATAGTCTAATATTATTCGACGACCCCTTTTGGAACAGTTCGATCGGGTTCGATCCCCGCACAGTACAAACATTTGTGTGCATGAACATGTTTGTTTGTATTGGTCTGGGTGTTTCCTATGTATTATAAGTATGTATTTACAAAAGAAAAGTATATTATATGTATATATTTGTAATCCCACTGTTGATTCTGATATCCGTAACACAGGTGCTTGAGCTACCTATCTCGGAGTTAGAACAATGTAGGTGATGTTGTGAAATATTTATTATAAAGGATTGCAGAGGCGCATATTGACGGCTACCACACGATAATCCGGAAGAGGTGCGCCTCGCTTCTGAGTCGTATCCGTGGCAGCCCGAACAGCACCCTGGGCGCACTAGCGAATAGATGGGACTCGCCCATGCTTAAATGCTGGATCGGCTTACACGCCATAAGAGGCGGGTAGATGTGTACCGACTTCCACCTATCTTTGTTTAATACTTTATCAATGAAATAATACTTGCTAACATAATAAATATTTCACAGCATCACATACATTGATCTGACTCCGAGATAGGTAGCTCAAGCACCTGTGTTACGGATATCAGAATCAACAGTGGGATTACAAATATATACATATGATATACTTTTCTTTTGTAAATACATAGTTATAATACATAGGAAACACCCAGACCAATACAAACAGACATGTTCATGCACACAAATGTTTGTACTGTGCGGGGATCGAACCCGCAACCCTTGGACCAAAGGACAGCGTTCACTACCACTGTTCCAAACGGGTCGTGCTAACATAGTTTGTAAGTTAATATTGTAACTAACACCTATATGGACTCTGTGGTTTTTCATTCATTCATTCTATTTACATAGATATTTTATATATGAGGAAAAGGATAGGGTCAAAATGAAAGGGAAGTTGATAGGATGGGGAATTTTAGTGGGTAGGACGTCATACAACGAGATAGGATACTTCCAGCAGTTGTAGAAAATGCCATCAGGACAGCATGCCTGATAGATGATAAAATTTTTACATAGAATAAAAAAAATATTAATTAAAATGATAATGGTATAAGCTAATATTGATGACGGCTACAACCATCCTTTTTAGGGTTCCGTAGCCAAATGGCAAAAAACGGAACCCTTATAGATTCGCCTTGTCTGTCCGTCTGTGTGTCCGTCCGTATGTCACAGCCACTTTTCTCCGAAACTATAAGAATTATAGATGTTAAGGTTTTTAACAACATTTTTACGAAAGACAATACTTTGCGCAAGAGACGCTCCCAAAGCGTTAAATTGTGTGCACCCCCATAAAACTAAAAAAATATATATGATGTACATAATCATGAAAACTAACAACGAGAATTGTTTGACCTAGATATAGTGAGCCTAGATATTCCATATAAAAATACCTCCATAATCTCTACTTGCTGCTACGGAACCCTTCATGGGCGAGTTCGACTCGCACTTGGCCGGTATTTTTGTATAATCTATGTCTTTTATATTTCTTTTACACTTTATACTTCTATATTGTCTATTTTTATAAACAGTTGCCTAAAGTTGTGATTATAAGTTGTGGTGAAAATAAGTAGTTTTATTTAATTGGTTTGCTTTAGGGACCTTAAGGTGACGGGCAGGGCACACTAGCGACGCCCATCGATTTTAATTTTTAGCTACTAAGCCGGATCTATTTTAAACAATTTCGGGATTACAACCTCTCGGCAAATACTTATACTATTTATTATACCATGTACAAATGTTAGGTCCATCGCGTACACGAAAAATTGATTCACGCTAAAAGTGGCCGCTTTGGGCGGTAATCATTTTTTTCGCGTACAAAAACGGCCCCAACATTTGTACATGGTTATTTAATAGTATAAGTGTTTGCCGAGAGGTTGTAACCCCGATATTGTTTAAAATAGATCCAGTTTAGTAGCTAAAAATTAAAATCGATATGCGTCGCTCTACCACGGTGACGGAGTCAGCCTGTCACTGAGTCTGACACAGAGTTCTGCGGCTGAGTTTGTTAATCATCATCATCATCATCATCAGCCCATTTAAGTCCCTACTGCTGGGGCACGGGCCTCCCTCAATCACATGAGGGGTAATTGCCATACTCACTACGCTTGGCAGACGGGTTGGCGAGGGTTTTGATATAAATGCAGAGTTTTCCTTCTCTGGGTGCTGAATGATCATGCCAGCAGCTTTACCTTAGTCGCCTTTTACGACACCTCGGTAAGAGTGAGGGTGGCCTATTCTACTCTGCCGGGGACCACACGGCGGAGTTTGTTAATGCAATGTCACTAACAAACTATTTATATACTTAACATGAGTCCCACAAACACCAATTCACGTACTATTAGAGCCCAATCAGTCATGCCCTCCATTAGGGTTCCGCAAAGGAATCAAAACAAAGAAAAGAACCCATTGTATAAAGCACGCCGATTATTCCTAATTCATTTGAACAAAGGATCTAGTTCAATGGAGAAATCCAAATAAACGCTGGGTCATGGTCTGGTCGCCATAGAGATTAGATTTGCGACTATTTTCAACGGTTTTGACAAATTTGATAGGAATACCAGGTTGAGGAATTTCTGGATGGTAAATTATGGACCTAATTTTGGTAAAATTGCAAATTTTTATTATTGTTTTTTTATGATCAGATGGTAAAAGATTACCGTCACCCAAATACATCTACAACACCAATGGAGACACAAATCATTCCGGAAAATAAAAAAAATCAATATAAATATAATTATAATTTTTTTCACAAAATTTCATTTCAAATTCAACTTAAAATTTAAACAAAAATAGCAGAATCACCTACACATCATACTTAAAATATTATAAAGAGGTAAACCATATAAACAGCCGCAGTGGCAACGCTTATAGCTAATCTGAAAACACAAATCACTTACGCGATGTAATCGACATCTAGTGCCATCTATTGGTATAAAGTGGAACGAATATCCGTAACGAAAAGTGAGGGCGGGCCTCTAGTAGTAAATTGTATCATTATTTCTGAGTGGATATTGTAATATTTTATTTAATGAATTTTTTATGTGATAGGTGCCAGGTAAGCAGATTGATCACCTAATGGTAAACGATTGCCGCCGCCCATGGACAATCGTGACACCAGTAGAGTAACAAGTGCGCTGCACACCTTTAATGGGCCTATGATGTGGAAGTCGAAGTGAGTCATAAGATAGGATAGATATACTTTAATTGCGAGTTTTCTATGCGGGCCGTGGTATAAAGGATTGCAGGTTCGATCCCCGCACAATACAAACATTTGTGTACATGATATGTCTGTTTGTATAGGTCTGGTGTTTACTAATGTAATTTAAGTATTTATTTACAAATAAGTATTATATGAATATATTTTAATCCTACTGTTTTTGAATACCGTAACACAGGTGCTTGAGCTACGTATCTCGTAGTTCAGTCCCTTGTTTGTGATAAATACATAAATAATATATTTTTTTTATTTCCATAAAAGCACTTTACAACCGCAAGTGAGCTTACAAAA
Organism: Marasmia exigua; assembly: GCA_019059595.1. Taxonomy (NCBI): domain Eukaryota; kingdom Metazoa; phylum Arthropoda; class Insecta; order Lepidoptera; family Crambidae; genus Marasmia; species Marasmia exigua. The sequence goes on along the minus strand of CM032481.1, from coordinate 21,131,425 downwards.
ATGTATTTAATTTAATTTAGTTTTTGCTCTGGTTCGGATACTCAAAAAAAAAACTTAAGAAAGGCTATACATAAATGAAATATAATATAAACTAAAAGGACATACAAAAAATAGGGCGTATTTGGAGTTGTGTGCGTGTGTGTGCGTGCGTGCGTGCGTGCGTGCGTGCGTGCGTGCGTGCGTGCGTGTGTGTGTGTGTGTGTGTGTGTGTGTGTGTGTGTGTGTGTGTGTGTGTGTGTGTGTGTGTGTGTGTGTGTGTGTGTGTGTGTGTGTGTGTGTGTGTGTGTGTGTGTGTGTGTGTGTGTGTGTGTGTGTGTGTGTGTGTGTGTGCGTGCGTGTGTGTGTGTGTGTGTGTGTGTGTGTGTGTGTGTTTGTGTGTGTGTGAATGCGTGTGTGAATGCGTGAATGCGTGCGTGTATGTGTAATGTTGTGAAGTATTTATTTATCTCTCCTGTCGAGCCGGCCCATTCATGCCGAAGCGTTGCTCTCCCACGGTCGATGTTTCGATGTTTCGGGTCCCTGGCTCATTACTAAAAGCACTTGAAAGAACGATGACCGAATGAAATCGCATACTTATGGCAACTAGCGATCATTCTCCCGCGCAATATCTTCAAAGAGATCTCGGAGCGGCATAACCGCCGACACTTATTTAATGTCCGATCATTTTGCCGATCGCCCCTTATTTCCTCGGATGAGCTCATTTACTCCCCCTCCCCCCTCTTGAAATGACGAAGCTTCCAGTTTTTAGACTTTTCCGCGCCCGGTCATTAAGGACTAAACGAATTTGGGAATGTTTTTACGCTTCTTTGGTCTGTTAGACATTTATAATTAGTTTTTTTAGGGAGTGACTGGAGTGTTTTAGACAAGATGGACAGAAGGATTTGGATTGTTTTTCGTTGCCTGTTTTTTTTTTGCACGTTTGTAATAAAAATTGGAGATGTCACGAACTCGCGACATCTGACTGACTGCTTTTTGTCCAATTCGGGTAGTAAAGTAAAAGCAAAGTATCGGCCTATCCTGTATAGGCTGTAGACGAGTGTAAGGCCTAAAGTTTCATAGAGAAATTTTATTATCAGTTTTACTTTAAATGTGGGAGAGTCACGCTTAGGCATGAATGGGCCGGCTCGACCGGAGTGATACCACTGCCTCACAGAAGACCGGCGTGAAGCAGCGCTTGCGCTGTGTTTCGCCGTGTGAGTGAGGCTACCGGAGGCCCAAGGAGGGAAGGGGAAAGGTTGGCAGCGCACTTGTGACTCCACAGATGTTGCGGGTGTCCATGGGCGGCGGAATTGCTTACCATCAGGTGATCCGTCTGCTCGTCTGCCACCTCTCATATATAAAAAAAAGTTATGACTGTATTAATGGGCACAATAAAAAAGCCCTGTTAATACTATTTTTTCTGGTTCGATTCCTATGCAATAAAAACACAATCCAAAAAAACGTTGAATACAGGTCTTCTTTTAATAATAAGGTGATGTGTCCTTTAAGTAAGTACTACTTAAGTAAATCCAAACTTAAGGACTTAAGGTACTTTCCCTTCATGTCCGTTAGTCTTGGGACATCCACCCACTGCAGGGCAAAGGAATCCTTGACAGAAATACAGTCATCGCTACTATGATGGGATTTGGCTTAATCACCATGCTTCGCCAAATGCGGAATCACAAACCCGAGTTATATCGAAAAATTCGAAATATACAGGTTATAATATATAAAGGTTGGCAGCGCACTTGTGGCTCCGCTGGTGTCGCGGGTGTCCATGGGCGGCGGCAATCGCTTACCATCACGATCACCTGAGCAGACGAATCACCGTCTGCTCGTCTGCCACTTATCATATAAAAAAAAGATTTTAGACTACCTATGCAAAAGGACCAGTCACGTGCCATATTTTGTATGAAGCCTCCGGTACCCTCACTCACGCAGCGAAACACAGCACAGTGGTGCTGCACGCCGGTTTTCTGTGAGGCCGTGATATCATTTCAGTCGAGTCGGTCCATTCGTGCCGAAGCGTGGCTCTCCCATGGTAATCGTACAAAAAATGTTGTACAGGATGGTTGGTAGAAAAAGTTGTTAAGAGGGTGTAAATGTAAACTCCTGTAGACGACTAAAATTGTACAGACAACTGAGGTTAAATCCTAAAATCAAAACAATTGCGGGATGTAATGGACACCCAACGCCATCTATTGATACGGTGTAGAACTTGCACATCCTACAGCTCTAAGTGGCGTGACGGCTCAAAGATTAATTACAGAATCGAAGTGAGACGTACAAATATCTCCTCTAGAAACACTCTTTGACATTTCAAAAGAAATGCATCTCAAACATAGAAAATAAGTCAAAATACCCATAATCAATTCCGGTCCTATACCAACACGTGTTAATGGCCCGGTCGACCTAAGATAACAGGCGAAACGTGATTTGCCTCTGAATCGAATTTATTAACTTTCTTAAAAAAGTTCGGGGCATAACCAGTGCGACTCGAACGGAGAGATTTTCGGCATGGAATTATAGAAGTTTTCGTTTTATTAATCCATTGTATTTGCAATGAAAGTACCTAGTGGTTTTTTGTACAAGATTTTTAGGATTCATAGCCAAATGGCAAAATAACGGAATCCTTATAGATTCGTCATGTCTGTCCGTCCGTCCGTATGTCACACTTTATCTCGAAACTATAAGAACTTATACTGTGGAAACTTGGTAAATAGATGTATTGTTAATCGCATTACGATTTTTACACAAAAATAGGAAAAATAAATTCCTTTTGGGCGTTCCCTATACTTAGAACTGAAACTCTTGACCTTTTTTTTTCATTATACCCATACATGTGGGGTATCTATGGATAGGTCTTTAAAAATGACTGTTGAGGTTTTAAATACTATTTTTTCCAAACTCAATACTTTGCGCAAGAGACGCTCGCGAAGTGGTAAAATGGCTGCCGTCTGATCTGACCTTCGCAACCCATTTGACAGGGGAACCAGATCAACTGGAACCATGATTACACGTTTTACAAACTATCCGAAACATGCTGTTTCCTCACGATGTTTTCCCTCTAGTATCAGCCTATAAACTGTCCCACTGCAAGGGCAATTTTTTTTTAGTTCTTTACTCTAAGTCCACTAGAGGGCGCAGTAGTCAATTCAACGTGACGTCATGTCGCCTATTAGCAGAAGACAATCAAGACGCTTCTAACAACACCTCATTTGTTCAAATATAATAATTAGTTTAGGAGTTATGAGGGAACAGATGAACAACCATACATACAGGTCAAAATCATAAAAAGACTAAAATAATTTCAAATTCCTAAATTAAAGAGACGACATCGCTTGGCAAAATAATAAATACGCCCAAGGATACCGGGTGACTGATCGATCTTGCCAGCAGCTTTACCTTAGTCGCCTTTTACGCCACCTCGGTAAGACCAAAGGGCGCAACAGATCTACTCTACCCGGGACCTTGCTTCGGCACGTAGTCGGGTAAAAAGACTAAAATAATTTCAAATTCCTAAATTAAAGAGACGACATCGCTTGGCAAAATAATAAATACGCCCATGGAGACCAAAACCAACAACAGATATAATTGTCCGCTTTTGTACTTTCTGGGTGGTATAATAACGAACCCAGATAATGAGATTCAACTGTATAAATAAAAACTCGGTTTCCTTTGTTGCTTCTGCGCAGTTTTGTTATTATTTGCTCAAACGGAAAGGGTGCTCTTATTTTGCTACTTTCAGCCACTCCCGTATGGTCTAGTGGCTAGGATACCTGGCTTTCACCCAGGAGGCTCGGGTTCGATTCCCGGTACGGGAAAATAACATTTTAACCTTATGAACTTTTTTTACTGATTTTGCGGATGTTCAAGGACAACGTAGATTACTTTCCATCAGGTGACTCGCTTGCTCGCTTTTCGCTTCTAGCATGAAAAGGTTGCCTAATTGAAATACTGTAGGTAAAGCTAAAATCATCAATTTTGACACTGAGAAAGTTTAAGGGTTTTATTCATAAACGATGTCTCTTTAAACACTTGACATTGGCGGAATCATTGCGTCGCTGAACGTGTGATTGAGTCCACAAAGAAAAAAAGCTAAATAGGTAGCTAGCTAAAATGGTGTTATAGAGCAGTTCTGACGTTAGAAATGAAAAAAATCGTTCAACATTTTCGAAATAAAAATGAAAACTGCCTTATACTTATAACACTGGTTAAGTTAAAAAAGGTCCGATTCGACCAATCTTTATCCATGGATAAATCTATGGTACAACCTCAGATGTGTGTGGAATGACGGGATATACCATAGATTTATTATTTAAAAAAATATGTGTGCCTGAAATCATTTATATGAATGGGCCGGCTTGACCGGAGTGATACCACGGCCTCACAGAAAACCCGCGTGAAGGCAGAATTGTGCTGTGTTTCGCTGCGTGAGTGAGGGTGCCGGGGCCCAATCCGGGAAAGGGGGGTTTAAAGGTTGGCAGCGCACTTGTGACTCCACTGGTGTCGCGGGTATCCGTGGGCGGCGGCAATTGCTTACCATCAGCTGATCCCGTCTGCTCGTCTGCCAACTATAACATAAAAAAGCAGTTACAAAAACAAAATTCGGTATTTCGAAAAAAAAAACCATTCCAACGCTAGTTTAATTAAATAAAAATAATCAACAGTTCTATAAAAGTGTATTTCCCGTACCGGGAATCGAACCCGAGCCTCCTGGGTGAAAGCCAGGTATCCTAGCCACTAGACCATACGGGATTGGCTGATATGTGCGAAAATATTAAACTGTTTGCTTGAACAGATGTAAGTGAATCAACAATCATCAGCCCATTTAAGTCCCCACTGCTGGGGCACGTGCCTCCCTCAATCACATGAGGGGTAATTGCCATACTCACCACGCTTGGCAGACGGGTTGGCGAGGGTTTTGATATAAATGCAGAGTTTTCCTTCTCTGAGTGCTGATGATCATGCCAGCAGCTTTACCCTAGTCGCCTTTTACGACACCTCGGTAAGAGTGAGGGTGGCCTATTCTACTTTGCCGACAGACAGAGTAGAATAGGCCACCCTCTAGACAGGTTGAATAGTAATTTACTTAAGTGAACGGTGATTGAACAATAATAAATACCGAACCAGTGGTAAACATTTTGACATTCATAAATGTCATTCATTAGACACTTCTGTATGGACCTAAATTGAATAAACTATTTTCATTTAATTTTAAGTCAAATACACACCTTAACTTTGTCTAGGGATATTGCAAAAGTGACGTTTTGACATTCTGAGTATAAATATATAGAACTATATTCCATTCATTTATGTGTAGGTGAATAGGACAGTTCAAACGTTTCGTATCATGCATCCATCTTTCTACAAATAAAAATATTATGTTGTCAAAATCATAACATTCTGGTGTTCTTATCCTTCTAAAATAACAAGTATTAACTTAAAAGAGTTATTAACAATAAAATTTTCCAAAAATATTTCATTAAATAATGCGCTGAACGGAATTTTCGCTCATGGCGATTGACACAAATAATCGCAATAAATCAGTAATCGTAATTGCGACCATCTTACCATCGAATCACCATTATTGTCTCGTGCAAAATATGTCCGCATAGATTGCATTAGGGACCAAGAACCAGTAATTTCTTTTGGTGACGAAGGTGATTCCGATACGTCAAGTAAGGGTTGATATTTTTAAGATTAATAAAATGCATAATATTTAATTAAAGGTTATTTATTGCGTGTCTGCCACTAAGAATATTGTATGTAATATCCAGATAGTTCAAATCATAGATAAAATGTTGATTAAAATTAAACAAATAAAAAGTCGATTAGATTTCTAAAGAAAATATTCTCGATTCTTAAAACTGAGGTTTAAAGGGGAGCGTCTCTATTTTGAATAGAACTATCCTATTCACGTTCACGTGGTAAATGGACTATAATTATCAATCAATGAAAGCATTTATTGTGTTAGTTACATGTTACATACATTGGGTAGATATTAGCACCAAATTACATAATCCAAACGTCACCTGCCTTAAGGCATACAATATTTATTGCACATGAGTATTTAGTAACTACAAGTAATAAATTTAATAATATACGTATGTACTTAAGGCGACGGGTAGCCCTAACTAACGACACCATTCGTTTTTAATTTTTGGCTACTAAACCGGTTTTTGTACGCGAAAAATTGATTACCGCCAAAAGCGGCCACATTTAGCGTGAATCAATTTTTCGCGTACAAAAACGAACCCAACATTTGTGCATGGTTATTAAATAAATAGTATAAGTGTTTGCTGAGAGGTTGTAACCCCGAAATTGTTTAAAATAGATCCGGTGTAGTAGCTAACAATTAAAATCGAATGGCCTCGCTTGTGTGCCCTATCCGTCGCCTTAATCAAATCTATTATTTATATAATAGCTTCTATTAAAATATTAAAATTCAGTTTAGTGTTTATAATTGTTTGTAATTATAAACCGATTACCTACATTTTAAAGGTTGCAATGATACAAGTCAATTTGTAGTTACTCGGAGACAATTTCTTATTCCCACGGGAAAACATCAATAATTCCAGGCAGATCACGCTTTTAAGGAGTATGTTTAAGGCCCAAACATTTTAATGAAAAAATTAAAAGGCTAGTCATCATTATCTCGAGCTAGTGTAGTTAACTAAGTTTATAACCAAATTCAGCAAAGATTTATAGATTTTAAAGCACGAATCATAAAACTGCTACAGTTGTAGCGTTCATACAAGTTTTCAGAAATATGTTTGAAACACTATTTTTGCTTCCGTTTCTTGCTCCGCGTTTTTAAATTGCTTATTATTTGCCGGATTTGGTCATAAACTCAGTTAAAGCATTACATTATCTCGCTAGCTAGATAACTATAATTCTCTTTTTTATTTTTTTTGTTTAATTTTTAAGGCCTTAAACTTAAGTTAGCGTGACCCGCCAAATGATTGATATTTTCCCGTAGGAATAAGACAATTTCCCGAGGTAACTACAAATTTTAGTAGTCATCTGACCACAAACAATCTGTTGAGCTATCGATGAATATAAAGCCTTCGTTTTAATAGGCACATAGGCAATCGACGGTAATCTCTCTCTTCTAAGCGTATTAAAAAGTTGGTAGCGCATTTGTGAATTCTGACTCCACTGATGATGTAAGCATTTGCCAAGGGCATGAACACGGAAACCGCTTGCCATCAGGTTATCCGTCTGCTCATATGCCATCTTTTACATTAAAAAAACTACTTACTGTTTCTGTCTAATAGGATTCTAAATTATAGATAAGGCTTACGTAAGAATGGTTTGTTTATGTAAATTAAAAATAGCGTGAAATAAAAATGATTTCCCGTACCGGGAATCGAACCCGAGCCTCCTGGGTGAAAGCCAGGTATCCTAGCCACTAGACCATACGGGATATGAGGAAGATATTAAAACATGTGGTCTAATTACAAGTAAACATGGTCCTTATCAAAATGTATAATTACATTTCAACTCATTTATGAATCATGTTTTTGTTTAAACACGTGTATTCGTTTATCATTTCAAGTAGTTTGTTGAAATAATAATTTGCAAAATGATAAATAACAGCTTAGTTGCTATTTCAGATATATAAAATATCATAAGCACCTACCATGTATGATTATAAATGTGGGAGAGCCACGCCTAGGCATGAATGGGCCGGCTCGACCGGACTGATACCACTGCCTCACAGAAGACCGGCGTGAAGCAGCGCCTGCGTTGTGTTTCGCCGTGTGAGTGAGGTTACCGGAGGCCCAATGGGGGAAGGGGAAAAAGTTTGGCAGCGCACTTGTGACTCCACTGGTGTTGCGGGTGTCCATGGGCGGCGGAATTGCTTACCATCAGGTGAGACGTCTGCTCGTCTGCCACCTCTAATATAAAAAAAAATGATAAAATACAATTGCATAGATATTTAATATTGCCATAATAAAAGCACTTTTCCGTGGGAGAGTCTGGAGCCATCATTTGGCATGAATGGGCTAGATTGATCGGAGTGATCTCGGCGTTGCAGAAAACCGGCGCAAAACAGCATCTCTGCTGTATTTAGCTTCGTGAACGATGATATTGGAGGCTTAATCTAGGGGGAAGGGGCTTAAAGGTTGACAGGGCACTTGTGCTTCCACTAGTTGCGTTTGTATACGGATGACCGCTATCACTTATTATTATTATCAGTGGGTTTAAATAATATGTTAGTTCTTTTTCTATAATAACTTTATTTACAAATCAAGATATTCATTCATTCGTTCATCAATCGTGCTCATCTGCCCATCTACATAAAAAAATGGACCAGTGAAAATATATGTCACCTGTATGTCATCATCATCATCATTTCAGTCAATGGACGTCCACTGCTGGACATAGGCCTCCCCCAATGTTCTCCACACATATCAGTCCTGTGCCGCCCGCATCTAATGGATTCCCGCAACCTTCACCAGATCGTCGGACCACCCTAAGAGGGGCCTGCCACGGCTTCGACTTCCTTTACGTGGCCTCCACTCGAGGACCTTTCCGCCCCAACAGCCGTCTGTTCTTCTCGCTATGAGCCCCGCCCATTGTCATTGCATTAAGACATGCATTCCTTAGGGCTATGCCTGTGACCTTTCTCGGGTTTGTGATATTTTGAAAACATGGCCGATATCATACAAAACCATACAAAAAAACTATGTTTTAGTGATATATGTCGCATGAAAATAAATGTCACAAGCACGAGAATTGGGCTCCTGTATGTGATGTTTGATCATCGTCATCGTCATCGTCAGCCCATTTAAGTCCCCACTGCTGGGGCACGGGCCTCCCTCAATCACATGAGGGGTAATTGCCATACTCACCACGCTTGGCAGACGGGTTGGCGAGGGATTTGATATAAATGCAGAGTTTTCCTTCTCTGGGTGCTGATGATCATGCCAGCAGCTTTACCTTAGTCGCCTTTTACGACACCTCGGTAAGAGTGAGGGTGGCCTATTCTACTCTGCCGGAGACCACACGGCCAGTGATGTTTGATAAATAATTTTATCTTCGGTCACCAAGTATCTTGGTTCATCCGTCATCGTATCATCGCAAAGTGATATAAAAACTAGGACTAACAACGAATAAATACATACAAAAATTATACCATGTCATTATTCCTTCATCTTTATATACGGGATGTTGCTTTCACCAGAAAGACCGTAAGTAACTAGGGTCGTAAAAGCCAAACTATCGGAGCTTATTTGTGCCGTATGTGACGAAGTTTTTATTACATCGTAAAGTGACCCTGTATGGAGATGAAATATTCCTGGGTTATCGTTATTTATTTATTTGATGTATACAGGGTGTATTGGTAAACATTTACATCACTGAACTACCTCTTCTACCAACCATTCTGATCAACATTTGGAAATATACGTAAAAAATTTCAACTTTTCGTTTTTTTGCCGCCTTCCAAAAAAAAGCCCACTGGGTGAAGGACTGAAGTGAAGACAGGTGGAATGGTTTGTCTCCTTCTCATCTAAGCGTGTGATTCTATGTTACGTCCGAAGCTGTCGCTTTGGAGCCCTGGGTACCTACGCTTGGACCATAATCCAGAGGGCTTAATTTAAAGCAGACGTTACGACCGAATCGGAGTTTCACTCTCTTTCACACGCACTGTGTGTCTCCTTTGTATAGATGCGACAGGTATATTCAAAGCGATGAAATGAGAGAATCCTTACCATACTCCTTTCATGTATCACTAACATAGTTTTAAGCCATTCTGTTAGTAACCCATATGGACTTCTGGTATTGAATTAAAAGATTTTCATTTTTTTATTTGTATTCTCGTTCGTTTAAATTAACCACCTGTACCCTTACCATAAATTTCAAAACTGTTCTCCGTATCGAAAACTATCGCTTTGTCCCTTTCATTGTGGTACATGTGAACAGAGTCCAAGCAATCAAGCTTTGGATGGCGAGGATAGTTTTTTTCAAAAACTCCAATGGTAAGATCTCTGGTTTCGGGAACTCTGGTAATTATAAGTAACTATCGTCTTCACTTTGCAATCTTAGACAAGGGAATTAGAGCAACTGGATCACAGTTACTCTTTCAAAATCATTATCTCCAATATTGTAGGTACCCACAATTTTGAGAAACTATCCGAGACGTGTTTGCATTGCTCACGAGGATTTTCCTCACCGCCGAGCTTATAGTAAAAATATTGACATAGATTTGAAAAATATAGATATGCATGCTAGGTCTCGAATCACGACTCCCTATTGACTATCGATTATTGATAGTGCATGCGCCTGTATTTCGCTGCGTGATCGAAGGCGTGTGCCGATTCGATAGTCGATAGTCAATGGGTAGTCGTAGGCGTAGGTCGATAGTCAATGGTATGGTCTCTGGACAGATACCTTACCATGACTTTGAAATACTATCCTCGCTATCCAAAACTATTACTCCGCCTCTTTCACATGTAGATAGATAGATAGATAGATAGATATACTTTATTGCACAAAAAAAACACAACTTTAAAATCTAGGCATTTCAGAAACTTAATTCTACAATTTCGGCGGTCTTATCGCTGGAAGCGATTTCTACCAGACAACCTTCAGGCAAAGGACATTTGATAGTAGAGGAAAAGGACAATGAAAAGGACAAAGCGATAGTTTTCAATAGCGAGAACCGTTTTTCAAACTTATGGTAAGGGGTTGTCTATTAATCATGTGAGGCTTGAAAGGGGGGGGGGGGGGGGGGGACTTTTTTGTCAAAAGTTTTTCGTATGATTACACGCTTCGTTTATTATTATTTTAATGGCAATCATAAAGAACTTGCAACCTAGGCTTATAACATTCCTAAAAAATTATCACGTGATTAATGGACGGCCCCTAAGGGTATTTATCAATTGAGCTACCATCGCCCTCAGGTGGAGTGATTTGCATTCAAGTACAAAAAACGCGCCTGGAATTTCGTTACCTTTTATTGCCGAAAACATTCCGAAAATTCTCTTATTAACTCCGGCCTTTGGATACTTTAAATAAGTTCTTCAAACACCCTGGACAATGTACAAACGGAGGCGCGTACACTTTAGAAAAGTTTTATTAAAATCGGTCCAATAATAACTGGAGTTGGTAACTTCGCCCGTTATTATTGAGGAGGTTAAATTCCGACTGACGATTTTAATAAAAAAATATTAAACTCAAACTTTTAATGTGGATATTAGACGTTTGTTATGTAGATCTATATATTGTGATTAATACCCCTTTTCTGGTTACTTCACTTCATTGAAAACCTATTAAGGTGACGGGTAAGGCACACTAGCGATGCCAGTCGATTTTAATTTTTAGCTACTAAACCGGATCTATATTGAACACTTTCGGGGTTACAACCTCTCGGCAAACTCTTATACTATCTATTAAATAACCATGCACAAATGTTGGGTCCAACGTGTACGCGAAAAATTGATTAATTTTTTGCGTACAAAAACGAACCCAACATTAATTGTGCATGGTTATTTAATAAATAGTGAAAGTGTTTGCCGAGGGGTTGTAACCCTGAGATTGTTTAAAATAGATCCGATTTAGTCCCGTCACCCTAATTCATTAATTCATTCATCTTTTTTTATGGACTCGATCTCGCGCGGTTGAAGCGCATCATTTCGCCAATGTCATCATCGTCAGCCCATTTAAGTCCCCACTGCTGGGGCACCGGCCTCCCTCAATCACATGAGGGGTAATGTCAAGTGGCTCTCTAATTACGACGATTAAAAAAGATGGACCGGTAAATGAAACCTAGTTCCATTTCGTTGCGGAAAGAAGTCATGTTCAAAGTCACATCGAACATTCGAATTTAAAATTCACTCTAAGTAATTTAGTAATTACCAATTAGTGCAGGTCACTAGAGCAAAATAATGAAGTCTTTTACACCCTGCAACGCGGGTGTGTTTGTAACCCCGAAATTGTTTAAAAAAGATCCGGTTTAGTAAGCTAAATATTAAAATCGATTGGCGTCTCTAGTGTGCCCTACCCGTCACCTTAAAAGTCAAAAGATTCTCTATTTGCATAGGCTTACACACAGCACTTACAAATTGTCGTACATGAACATCTTTTCAATCTTTTTAAGTATGTATGAAGTAGACCGTGGAAGAGCCACGCTGCGGCATGAATGGGCCGGTTCGACCGGAGTGATACCACGGCCTCACAGAAAACCGGCGTGAAGTAACATTGTGCTGTGTTTCGCTGCATGAGTGAGGGTACGGTCAGCATCAAAAGTAGCTTAACACTTAAGTACCATGTCGAAGTAACATTTTTACTAACCCCTTGGAAACTGACTATAATGGGCAGAACAGCTACTTTGACATGGTACTAAAGTATTAAGCTACTTTTGATGCTGACCGTACCGGAGGCCCAATCCGGGGAAAAAGGGGGTTGAAAGGTTGTACACTGGTATCGCGGGTGTCCATGGGCGGCGGCAATCGCTTACCATCAGGTAATCTGTCTGCTCGTCTGCTACCTATCATATGAAAAAAGTATAAAAATAATTTACATGTAATTGCATAAATATGCTAATTAAATAGCATACCCCGGGCTCAGAAGCCACAATTTTGGACGCAACTGGGAATTACATACTAAGGTGAGTGGATTGAAAACCAATTCAAATTACTGTGGTTTAACAGTACAACTATCAAAAAATGATGTTCAATTAAAATCGAACCCGAGCCTCCTGGGTGAAAGCCAGGTATTCCAGCCATTGGACCATACGGGATTGTCGTGTAAAGACATATTTTTCTACTAAGTTGTAAAGTCTTTAATATTCATAACCTGTCGCAAAATGTTAATTTAAAAAAAAAGATTTCCCGTACCGGGAATCGAACCCGAGCCTCCTGGGTGAAAGCCAGGTATCCTAGCCACTAGACCATACGGGATTGATGTAATATGTTAAAATTATTCACTCCGTTCAAAAGTCGCTTAATATTCATGTAAATAATTTTTAATTTCAATTTGATTATTTTTATTGGAGGTATCTTGCATATTTAAATACATTGATAGCAAATTAGAATTTGTTTTAACAAGTGTAAATGTAACAATGAATGGATTTTTTCAGTCATTACCATGGTCACACATAATTTTAGAGGAGAAAGAATTAAAGAAAAATGTTTATCAATATAGACATCACAACAGCGGACGCAGAGCAGTTCTAAACACAAATTGGTACAAACAGAAAATAAAATAGAAAACAATTAAAACAAATAAAACAGAAAACAAATAAAGGTTAGTCACTTTGGAGTCCGGGGTACGCTTGGACCATGATTCAGGATTTGGGGAGTCTGGTAATTACAATGCAGCGACTGCGCCTGACCTTCGCAACCCTTTGACCAACTGATTCATGGTAACACGTTTCAAAACCTATTCGAAACTTGCAGGTTTCCTCGCTAGGTTTTCCTCACCACCGAATCTAATCGCTAACCGTAGCTAATTGTAGAAATACGCACATAGATTTGAAAAATCCAACTATTCTTGTTCGGATTCGAACCAAGAATCCTCGTATGGAAGGTATGTTCAAACCCCTGAGCACAGACTAGGTGGTTAGTAAATACTTCGTACTTGGTAAACTAAACCAGTGATAAAAAGAAGTTTACGTTCTTTTTTAAAAAAATTGTATGAATATTTTGTGTTTCAAACTTCAAATCTGTTTTTTTATGTCATAGGTGGCAGACGAGAAAATAGATAATCTGATGGTAGGCGAATGCCGCCGCAAAAAACACCCACGACACCAGTAGCGTCACAAGTGCGCTGCCAACCTTCAACCTAACTTAACCCCCCCTTTTGCCGGTTTGGGCATCCGGTACCCTCACTCATGCAGCAAAACACAGTACAGTTTTGATGTTGATAGCGACTTAATCGCGTTTTTCACGGGATGTCTTTGGTGGCGTACTCTAACATCGTTTTAGAATAAAATAAAAGAGTAAAATAATTTAATTAAATAGTTGTTTTAGCTATCAACGCTTTATTAAAATTAATAAACCCCTTTTTCCTTTTCTTACTCCAATATCCAGCGTGGTTATGACAACTCTATATCCTTCCGCACTTCCTTTCTCCCTCAGGAATCTTCCCGATTGTTATTGAGTTTTTTCTTTAGTTAGCTCTTGGCTCAGGCATTATGAAACTAATACCCGTTGCATCGGTATTCGGTGCTATCGGAAATTGAATTTTATATTAACCCACGGTATGAAGGAAATATTGCAATTAATACTTCTCATTCAATAGTAGCGCAGTATTTTCACAGAATAAAGACGCAGAAGGTCGGCTCTAGATGACATCAACATTGAAAAGTTCATTAACCTACGCGCAAAGCCCTCTTTTTTTATAGAAAGGCCTATCCAAATATGAGGTTGACAGGCACAAAGGATCTAACAAAGTACCCATTGTGTCTGCTATCCTCACCCTGATGGCGTGCTGAGATGCCGCTTCACGCCCCGCCTAAAAGACCCCGGATTGTATGAAGGCTCCATCCAATAGGACTAGGCGTCCTTTTGGATGGCAAATTTAACCAGGCGGCTTCGTTTTTAAAACGCCCAAACAATAAGCTGGAGAACAACTATTGACGTCATTGACCTCGACGATAGGGTATATGACTAAGCTCAAGATTTTACAAAATATAAATATTTTATCAAAATATAGGTCAATATGTGCCAATGGCAAAAATTCTCAATTAAAAATATAACGTCTAGCCGGTTTTATGGTCACTCAAAGATTCATGGGCAAGTCCATTTTAAAAGTATGAAATTATTAAAAAATAATTATACCATTGAATAATCCATACAATTTGCACCAACTATTATAATAGAACCATTGACATAAACGAAACATTTGATATAGCTACCATACAAAATTCAAATGAAATGCATACAAAATACTGTCGTGTGACGTCACATCTTAGTAGCCATTTGTATGGAGCGTTTTGGGTTTGCCCAAAATAATGTGATTTTAAAGTTGTGATATCTCAGGTAGTTTAAATGAGAATCAAGTGATTCTTTCAACGATGTTTCATTCATTGAGAGGTCTTTTGATTGCAAAAATAAAAAAAAAAATGTCATATACCGTATTAGCTAGATGGCCGAACGTTTTCGTAAAAACTTACAGACATTTGACAAAATATTACACTTCAATTTTACTTATAACTTGCACACAAGAACGAAATAAGCTAACAGCTGTTTTCGCTGCTATCGCCATATTTGTTATGATGATTTACTAGCGCTTCAGTGGAGAAAAGCGGAACTAAATTTGAGTTACAGTGCGTCCAATCGGAGGTCTAATTTATCCAGATAGCTGCGACATAACTATGATCCAGTTTCCCTGTCTAGTCGGGGTTCTTAAGGTCTGATAGCAGTTTTCCATGTAATTACCAGCTTATCAAAGAGCACTTTAAGGCAACGGGTAGCTCTAACTGGCGACACCAATCGATTTAATTTGTTAGCTACTTAACCGGATCTATTTTAAACAATTTCGGTGCGGGAGGCTCTAAGCAAATCGTACTATTTATTTAATAATTTTGAACTACTTTTTGATCTGCTTTTGCACTCTAAATTTCATAAGTGCCCGTTTTTGGCGGTTATTCAAATTTCGAGTACAAAAGCAGACGTTAAGACCAAAAGTTAAGTATAAGTATCAAATAAATAGTATAAGTGTTTTTCCAGAGGCTGCAGCTTCGAAAGTGTTAAAAAGATATTCGGTTTAGTTACAATTTAAATCAATTGGCATCGCTGTTCCCTACCCGTTACCTTAAGAGGAAAAAGGACCAACACGAAAGTTTAAAATCGAAATATTTTCAAAAGTCTCGGACAAGTAAAGCCACATGAACTCAATAATCTCTCAATGAGCAGAAATCTCATTTCGTATATGAAAATGCAGTCGCTTTGAATTTCATCCAATAAGTTTTGTAATAATCCGCGGTTTCCTTTATTCAAAACTAGAGATATCGATACACTTAAATGAATCGAAATCATGTAACGCCCTCCATATTAATTTGGAATTGTTTAAATGACATTAAAAGTAGTCCAACCCATTTTCGTTAAAGAGCGTTAATAGCTCATTAGCATAGAAAGAGGTATTTATGCAGTGCTTTCTTTTTATACAAGCTTAAAAATGTCCATATCTTGTGAAATAACTTGTGAGAGTCACAATCGGAGGGAGAAACAATTTTTGAAGGCCTGAATTCACTTTGATTAGTGATTTCTGCGTGTGATATTAAGGGTTCTCTGTGTATTAAGTGCAATAATTTGTACCTAAGTTTTCCGTAAGAAATTCTTAGTGGCAGCCCGGAGTCTGTTCTGAAACCACGTTAAGCAGTAGGTCCTGCACCCGATCCCTTTTCGGTCGTGTCACAGTAGTGTCCCATCG
The DNA here is from genome assembly GCA_019059595.1 of Marasmia exigua. Taxonomy (NCBI): domain Eukaryota; kingdom Metazoa; phylum Arthropoda; class Insecta; order Lepidoptera; family Crambidae; genus Marasmia; species Marasmia exigua. The sequence continues at coordinate 21,115,060 of CM032481.1, read as the reverse complement.
GAATATGAGGGTAACTGAATAGAGAATGCACTTGTGTTTGCGCATACACTTGAGCACTATAATATATCCTGCGTACGTGGCCGATCGTTCAGGTTGGCTGCCGTAGCCGTAATCGATTGGAGGGTATTATTAAGTGCAAGTGATTAGTTAACTGCATAGTAACGTCACAGAAGAATATTGGTAACGTCACAGAATAACAGTGGTAACGTCACAAGAGTATATACTCGTAATCTACTCATGTAACGTGATTAGGCTGCGTTTCCACCAGAGATGAGCGAGGATATGTTTGAGAGCCAGTAGAATCATTTTTTAATGATTTAGGGGGCAGACGAGCTGATGGATCACCTAATGGAAACGTTTACCGCAGCCCATGGACATCTGCAATACCAGATGAGTTACAAGTACGCTACTAACATTTTAAAAAGAAATATGCTCTTTTCTTGAAGGTTTACAGGTCGGATCGGTCCGGAAATACCGCACTACTACGTCCTGCGTCTGATCCCTCTTCGGTCGTGATAATATGGTAACCCACCGAAACATGAGGTAAGGAATCAGAGAGTGCACTTGTGTTTGCGCACACACTTGAGCATCAAATAAATCCTGCGTATCTACGTGGCTGCTCATTGAGATAGACCGCCGTAGCCGATTCGGTAGGAGAATCTTCAGCATCATCATCATTTCAGCTAATAGACGTCCACTGCTGGAGGCAGCCCTCAATGTTCTCCATACAGATTCGGTACTGTACCGCCCGCATCCAATGGATTCCCGCGACCTTTACCAGATCGTCGGTCCACCTTGTGGGGGCCTGCCACGACTGCGACCTCCTATGCTCCCATATGTGGCCTCTACTCGAGCACATTTCCCCAATGGACGTCTGTTCTCCTCGCTATGTGCCTTGCCCATTGCCACTTGAGGCGTCTTACTATTGTTAATATAGTCGATATACAAAAGACTGTAGAATCTCAAATTGGTTGACAACATTATTCAACTGTCTCAAATGAGTCGATGGGAGCCATTCAAGAAATGGAGCCGGATAAACAGCGCATTTGTATTCACAGCCATTTCTAGCTGCATCGAACTAGTCGTTTGTCGGTATTGCCAACATTACTGTGTAAAGTCGCGGTTTGCGTAAAGCTTGTGTTTTGCAAGGTTTTCATGTTGGTATTTTGTATCTTTAAGTCGTAAGTAGCATCTAACCACAAAATACCTAGATCGAAAACTGAGCTAGAAAGGTCTCCCGGGTCAAGTTTAAAGCGAGTGCCCCTAAGTTTTTTTTTTTATGTAATAGGTAGGCAGACGAACAGACGGATCACCTGATGGTAAGCATTGCCGCCGCCCATGGACACCCGCGACACCAGTGTAGTCACATGTGCGCTGCCAACCTTTAAACCCCCTCCTATCCCCCGGATTCTTCGAAGCTTCGGCATGAATGGGCCGGCTCGACCGGAGTGATACCACGGCCTCACAGAAAACCGGCGTGAAGTAGCACTGTGCTGTGTTTCGCTGCGTGAGTGAGGGTACCGGCCCCTAAGTACATGATTAAATAAGGAAAGGAATGTACTTTTTTTTAATAACCGCACTCATAAGCTTTATATTTTTCATTTCTACTAACCCATGGACTTAACTTTGCCCGGAGTAAAGAAATTTTAATTTTAAATTTGAAATTGAAGGATTGATGGCGACGCTGAACTTTTTGACCGCAAGTTGTTAATCCATGAACACAGACGTAAGGTAGCGTGTCTTTCGGTCTTTTACAGGTTGAATTTTGTGCGAAGGAATTACATGATCTAATTCCACCGGAAACCTTTCATCATCAGAACACATGACGGAGAAGGGATTATAACTCTTATGTCGTAGAAATACCGGCAACACGTACCAAACGGTTCAAATATACATCATGTGGCGTACAGCTAAGGAATGGAACTCTCTGCCGGAAGATGTGTTCCCTGAACGCTATAATCTGAGCGTATTCAAGAAAAGAGTGAATAGGCTGTTACTAGACAGACATATTAGCCGCAGAACCGACAACCGATGGGGTAATCGAGTTTTAGAGTGGAGACCGCGTCTTGGCAAACGTAATGTAGGGCGCCCTCTGACTAGGGGGGACGATCTGCTCAGGATGGCTGGCAAGAGTGGCGAACAATTGGAGAGGCCTACGTCCAGCAGTGGACGATGATGAGACAGACATGATCCAGCCTCGACCGCATCATCACTTACCATCAGGTGAGATTGTGGCCAAATGTCTGGCTATTCTAATAAATAAATTAAAATAATAGACTCAGTCCAGCATGCACCTCTATGTTTTACAAATCTATCTGCTTATTTCTGACATTTGTTCGTCGGTAAGGGCAAACATCGTGAGGAAACCTGCACGTGTCAGGAAGTTTCTCAAAATTTTGAAAACCTTCAAAATTTGAGATAATGATTTTGAACGTGTAACCGTGATCCAGTTGGTCTGGTTCCATAGTCTACGGGTTGCGAAGGTCAGACGGCAGTCGCTTCGTTTGTAATTAGACTTCTCGAACCCTGAATCATGATCCAAGCGGGAATCACACGCTAAGATGCGTGCATACAGTGATCTCGGCATGACTGACACAGTCCAAAATAAAGATAAAGATAAAAGAAAAAAAAATTAGTAAACACTCACGACACACAACATTACAAATAAAGAAAAAAAAAACAAACTTCTGATGTTTAGACAAGTAAAACAAAACACATTAAAACAAAGGAAAAATAAACAAAAAAAAACCTACAAGTTGAAAATAGCCTTGTTTTGGCCATTCATACCGAAGCATGGCTCTATCGCGGATGGTTCCTTTAAATAGATAGATAATTAATTTTATTGCAGTGCAGGACATACGTGGATATACAAATTATAATAATTAAACCAATAAAAGCTTAAATACCATAAAATAAGGAGTAAAATCCTGACCTTTCCTACGTGTTCTTTTTAGGGTTCCGTAGCCAAATGGCAAAAAACGGAACCCTTATAGATTCGACATGTCTGTCCGTCTGTCCGTCCGTCCGTATGTCACAGCCACTTTTCTCCGAAACTATAAGAACTATACTATTGAAACTTGGTAAATAGATGTATTTTGTTAACCGCATTACAATTTTTACACGAATATTGGAAAAAATAAAAAAAATTGGTGGCTTGAAATTGAAACTCAATTTTTTTTTTTATTCGACCGTAAACCGCTATTTACCTTCCATATTATCTTGCTGCAACGAAACCCTTCATGGGTGAGTCCGATTCTCACTTGGCCAGTTTTTTCTGCATGTGTGCCGCAGCAGTGCAAATGCAGACTCCTTGCGTGATCGTATCAGAAATGATGAGATCCGCAGGAGAACTAAGGTCACAGACATAACCCAAAGGATTGCATGTCTCAAGTAACAATGCGCAGGGCACATAGCGAGAAGAACAGACGGCCGTTGGGACAGAAAGGTCCTCGAGTGGAGGCCGCGTACAGGAAGTCGCAGCCGTGGCAGGCCGTGAAAGCCGCGGGAATGCATTGGATGCGGATGGCACATGTACAAAAATTTCGATCGGAGGATGGGTTTCAATTGTCAAATGTCTGGAATCCAGTGATTCGAAAATGTAAAAACCGTTTAACTAAACAAATTTGAATTTCACGGGCAGATAATGTGAGTGTTGTGTGTCGAAAACAGGTGCGAGAAAATAGTGAGTTTTTTTATCATACAACAGACAAGCATACGACCTCAATCTTAGCTGATGTTAAGTGAAGATGAGGTCCAAGGTGGGCCGGGCCATGCTTGCCCCTGCAAAGCCTTTTCCCTCTTGCCTTAAAGAGGCCCAGGTTATATTGTTCAGGAAATACATCGGCGGGCGACGAGTTCCACTCCTTGACTGTTCGCATCAGAAAGGAGTTTGCGTGGCGCTAAGTGCGGATGGCTGGAACTTCCGAACCTTTAAATGAAACGAATGGACAAAGTAAGTGGTCACCGCCGCCAATGACTTCTGCAATACCTGAGGTACCACATATGCGGCCCGGATCTATTAGAAGCAATACGTTATTTTCTAAAATATGTCAAAGCAGAACATAAGCTCGAACACATTGAAGTTTTCTTACCCATCCCAAGGGTACCAGTAATTCAGTACACCGCATTACCATAAGCACGGTGTAAATAACTCAGCCTGCAAAGCCGACAGCACATTCCAGAAATGGAGTGGCAAAACATGGTATTCGTATTCTGAGCCTTGTGGCGATTGGATAAAGTCGTTTATTTGTATAACACGAGATAGACTTATGGTCTTGTCATAGTATTTTATGTTGTGTTCAAGACATTTTGAGGTTTGAAAGAGAGCGCACAAAAAGGACGTCTATGCCGATAGCTTTAAGTAAAGTTTCTAAGCAGACAGACAGTTGACCGTGGGAGAGCCATGCGGCATGAATGGGCCGGCTCGACCAGAGTGATAAGACGGTTTCGCAAACCGGCGTGAAGCAACACTGTGCTGTATTTTGTGAGTGACAGTACCGAAAGCATAATCCAGGGAAAAAGGGTTTATGTTGGAAGTGTAAACGAACCACGCTGCTCTATGCTTTAGTCTATGGACTGTTTCTGCGAGGCTATCGATGTGACGTGGGCTTATGTCCATCGAAAAACTTAAATACAAAATTAAAACATAAACGTTTACTTGTTTGTCCACAAATCTGCTGCTGCCGCCACTCTGCCAACTTTGTAGCAGAGCATAGTTAGGTTGGCAGTTCACTTGAGACTCCACTGGTGTCAGGAGTGTCCATGGGCGGCAGCAATCGCTTACCCTCGTCTGCTCGTCTGCCACCTATCACATAAAAAAAGACATTTGATCGGCTCGATCGAATACTACGGAAACCCGGTGCGAAGCGAGCTGCTGTATTTCGTTGAGTGAGTGAAGGTACCGGAGGCCCAACCCGGGTACAAGGGCGCACTTGTGACTCCACTGATTTTACAGGTCATGGAGTAACTTTGATATACTGAGATATAGGCATCAGTCGGCTAGCCAGTACTAGCGCCATCTAGAGGAAAACGACCAGTACTATGTTATACTATAATCATCAATCAGTATCAGTCAGGGAGACGATTAATTAAAATATCAGAATTTTTTTTTTGCTATGTAACGGAATTCCCAGCACGTTCTAGATCTCTGGTTTATTTCCAATACGCTTTAAAATTGCTAATGTGGGCAGGCGGTTTGAGGTCATTGTTTGGGAAACATGCTTTACTAGCGCTATGTAAAAATGAATAGTGACATCTATTGTAACATCGCCGAACCATCTGCTTGATTGCTTTTGAAAGCGTTACCTGCTTTTTACGAGCTCCATTTAACGAAAACCGCTGAAAAAGAGTTCAGCGGTTTTCCCATACTAAGGAAAAAGTACTTAGTGAAATGATCCTGTTACAGGTGTGCATGGGTGGTGGCAATCCCTTACCATCAGATTTAATAAGACATAAATTTAAACATATCTTAGAACTGTTGGTAGTAGCTGGAAAAGGAATACCTCGGACAATAAATTGACATGATGGTTTTTTTTAATGTTTTCTAGTACGAATTACAACATCCTGTGGTTCCTTTTTAAAAGGCGCATGTCGATTTTACGAAACACGAAAAATTAATTCACGCCAAAAGTGGCCGCTTTTGGCGTGAATCAATTTTTCGCGTACAACAACGGACCCAACATTTGTGTTTGGCTATTTAATAAATAGTATAAGTGTTTGCCGAGAGATTGTTACCCCGACATTGTTTAAAATAGATACGGCTTAGTAGCTAAAAATTAAAATCGATCCTCGTCCTACCCGTCACCACTATATTTTCTATTACCGTACTATTACCATGGACTAATCTCTCACTACCCACAATTTACGAAAACAATAAGAAACAAAAATTACATTTACAAGAAATGAGAAAGGTGGTGAACAAAATCACAATCAAGTGTTGTCTGTCCCGCAACTCTGCGTGCCCAGAAAGTATGACGTAAAATAAAATAAAAACATTGAAAACTATTTTCGACTTGGGGCAATAGCTCTAAACCAACTTTGAATATGTAAGTTTACCCATTGGATGAAGTAAACATCCAAATATTAAAGCCTTCCAAAGAGTTTTAAAGCTTCAAGCAACTGGGGTATATCCGAAAACCGCCCGAGTTTGTGAGGGGCCTCCAGAATATTTGGTGCGACCGGTTCTAAATGGCGAGGAATGCATTTCAGCTGGAGAGGTCTAGCACGGCACTTGGAGACGCTTTCAAATGAGAAATTTTAATGAATTCTTGCCATCTTCAATCTTGGAACTAAACTGCTGGATGCGTTAAATGTTTAAAACATTTTAGAACTCGTAGGTTGTATAAATGGCATAAGAAGGTAGCACATAGATAGAAAGTGGCGCAATCATAAATCTCTATTCAGCATTATATTACAACTGTAGCGGTGTTATTTTGGCTCTATCAACTTATAGAGCCCAGAGACGTAGACTTATGTCACCCAGAGAGCAATGGAGAGGGCTATGCTCGGAGTCTCCCTGCGTGATCGTATCAGAAATGATGAGATCCGCAGGAGAACTAAGGTCACAGACGTAGCCCAAACGATTGCATGCCTCAAGTAGCAATGGGCAGGGCACATAGCGAGGAGAACAGACGGCCGTTGGGGCGGAAAGGTCCTCGAGTGGAGGCCAGGTCGCAGCCGCGGCAGGTCTCCTACAAGGTGGACCGACGATCTGGTGAAGATCGCGGGAATCCATTGGATGCGGGAGGCACAGGACCGATCTGTGTGGAGAACATTGGGGGAGGCCTATGTCCAGCAGTGGACGTCTATTGGCTGAAATGATGATGATGATGAACTTATAGAGCCAAAAAGTGTTGTCGAACGCTTTTACGCAACAACTAGCACAACCAACACCTTTATACGTCGTTTATACAGTTGTTTAGAGATATAATTTTGGCTTATAGGCCGAAGTTATATTACCCTCTGATATGCAACTTCTATTATCACTGCCTTGCCTAACAAAAAAACGGCAAACAGGAACCTTTGCGCTCTGTTTCACAGAGTAAGTGAGTGTAGAGGCTCAATCGGAAAGAGGAGCAGAAAGTCAGGGTGAGGATGACAGACACAATGGGTACTTTGTTAGTTCTTTTGTGCCTGTCAACCTCATATTTGGATTTCACGGCCACTTACCATCAGGCGGAGTGAGGTCATCCTGATTGGCCTTTCTATAAAAAAAAAGTGTTGCAAAGAACCATCTCTCGTCTGTCTCTCGAACTATCACACAAAAAACACTATCCGAGGAATAAATTCTTAGGAACCGATTCCTGCTGCTTCATTTCGCCTTCGTCTTCGCGAAAGCAAGTTCATCACTGTTAGTCAGATTATGCCATAAATGTGTATTTCTTAAGACATAGCCCAAACAGCAGCCAAAAAACTTGGTATTCTCTCGAAGGTCCGGCGGTACTTCACACCGGAGCAGCTTCTACAACTTTACCAAGCTCAAGTCCGAACTTGCATGGAGTACTGCTGTCACCTTTGGGATAGATCTGCCCAATACCAACTGGCTGCATTGGAATCAGATCAAAAACCGAGCTAAAAGAATTGATTGGCGACGCCGAACTTTTGACCGCAAGTTCTTAAGTCTTGAACACAGGAGATAGTGCGAAGGAATTACATGATCTAATTCCACCGGCCCCCTTTCATCATCTGGACACAAGACGGAGAAGGGTTTACCACCCTTATGAGGTAGAAATACCGGCAACACGTACCAAACGGTTCAAAGGTACATTCATGTTGCGTACAGCTAAGGAATGGAACTCTCTGCCGGAAGATGTGTTCCCTGAACGCTATGATCTGAACTTATTCAAGAAAAATGTGAATAGGATGTTACTAGATAGGTTTGATCCATACTCGGCCGCACCATCACTTACCATCAGGTGAGATTGTGGTCAAATGTCTGGCTATTCTAATAAAAAAATAACATTTTCGCCTTTGTACGCCAAAATTGTGGAGTAAATCCTCACAGCATTCCCAGATAAAGAGAGTATTCCGTTTTCAAAGGCTAATAGCGTGCAGTGTTACTTATAATCAGGTGATTTACTCGGATGTGTTGTGTGTTGAAACCTTATGTTCTAAACATCTACAAGTGTTATATATCATGAATCTCGAGGATCAACGTCGGAGTACAATTGATGATTAAACAAACTTACCTGAAGTGAAGTTTGACCGTAATTGTACGAGACGTTGATCCAAAGAGATTCATGATAAATTCCCACCCTACCCTAATGACCCCTTCATAAATATCAATATTGCAAAATTAACTCTAAAACTAATGAGAAATGTCAACACGATTACCAACTGGGCGCATCAGATGGCGCTCGCGTCGACTAGGGATACCATTTTTTGACTTTTTAATACTTTTATTATTTCAGTAATCCAAAAATAGTGTTCGATGCCTAATACATTGAAGAGTGGAATAATATATAATAATAACATAACATAACCTAATACATAACACCTCACTTAAGGTGACAGGTAGGGCACACTAGCGACGCCAATCGATTTTAATTTTTAGCTACTAAACCGGATCTATTTTAAACAATTTCGGGATTACAATCCCTCGTAAAACGCTTATACTATTTATTAAATACTTACACTTAAATTTTGGGTCTGCCTTTATACTCGAAATTTGAATTACCGCCAAAAGCGGCCACTTTTGGCGTGAATCAATTTTTTGCGTACAAAAACGGACCCAACATTTGTGCATGGTTATATAATAATTAGTATAAGTATTTGCCGAGAGATTGTATTTCCGAAATTGTTTAAAATTGATCTGGTTTAGTAGCTAACAATTTAAATCGATTGGTGTCGCTAGTTTGGGCTACCCGTCGCCTTAAAGCTCCGTGGTGTAACACAAACACATGGCATTTTGTTTTTTTTTAATTTATTTTTAGACATTAATGTAATGTAATCTCTTTGCCTATTTTACATTTTTATTTAATCCACTACACCACCAAATTAGAAAAAACTGCCTTTTAATTATTATTTTCACACCGAAACCTGGATTTTTCCCGCACAGGTATTAACGTTTTTGATCCCTATCACAAACATAGATGGAATCCATAATAGATATTTTATAAAGCAATCTTTTGCAATTTATTCTTAAGTAAATGACACACTTAAAAATTTCATCTCGTATTCAGGCGGGACTCGAACCCACACCTTCCACAATCCGGGTGAATGTCCAATTAGACCACTGAACGCGTTACCAAGCCGACGAAATTTGTAAGCACTTGATTCGACATGAGCTGTCGATAGTCTCATCAATATTGTAGGTATATTTACAATATCCAGTATATAATGGATGGGATCCATCCTGATTTTCGCGTTCCAAGACACATCCAGAATCTTTAGTGAAATATCTCAAGAACGTTGAGAGCAGGTAATTAACTATGGACGATTTTAATTAAAATTATTATTGGTCGCTGAGATTGCAGTGCAAGAGATAGCTGAAATCAACACCAGAGATTTTTTATTGAATTTTTATTAATCTTTAAATTAATAAATTAATGAAAAGATAATTACCAAATTTCAATTTTTAAGAGAATATGTTTTTAAGAATTTCTCTCTTCTTAATTAAAGCTGTAAAAACTTACAGCATTAATTTAGAAATTTCAGGATTTGGTGTGTCTTGTAATTACCATGTAATGACTGCCGTTTGACCTTCGCAACCCGAAGGACCAATTTTTTGGAAGATGACGAGAAGACGGAAGACGAGCAGACGGATCCCCTGATGGTAAGCGATTGGACACTCGCGACACCAGTGGAGTCACAAGTGCGCTGCCAATCTTTAAACCGCCCTTTCCCCCGGATTGTGGCTTCGGTACCCTCACTCACGCAGTGAAACAGAACACAGTGCTGCTTCACGCTGGTATTCTGTGATTCTGTGGTATTACTCCGGTCGAGCCGGCCCATTCATGCCGAAGCGTGGCTGTCCCACGGTAACTTCTTGGATCTTGGAATCAATAAAAAAGTAAAATATCAGCCTGTAAACTGTCCCACTGCGGGGCAAAGGCCTCCATCATAGAAATAAAGTCATCGCTACTATGATGGGGTTAGGCTTAATCGCCATAGCCAATCGCTTGCCAAATGCGGATTGGTGATCACAAATCCGAGCTATGTTCGAAAAATTCGAAACATACTTTTCGCTCGACTTGGGGATCGAACCCAAGACCCCGAGATCACGGCCCGGTACATAAACCACTAGACCAACAGGGCGTTGGAATCATCATCATCATCATCAGCAACTCACACTCGTCCACTGCTGGACATAGGTCTCCCCTAATGCACGCCACTGCTCCCGATTTTCGGCCACTCTCATCCAGCCCACACCAGCCAGCCTTCGAATGTCATCATCCCATCTTGTCGCAGGGCGTCCTACACTACGCTTACCGAGTCGCGGTCTCCACTCAAGGTCTTTACGGCTCCAACGGCTATCAGTTCTGCGGCTAATATGACCAGCCCACTGCCACTTCAATGGCGTTAGAATGTATGATAATAACGAATCTGTACTAAGCGAATGAAATGTTAACACAGTGAATAGGTTCAGTAAGATTTTCACATTCAGTATCGGCTTAAAGCCTAGAACTACCGTCTAGATAATATAGATTTAGCCTTAGAGATGTGTTCCGGGAACTTTAATCTTCTAAATGGTTGCGCTATTGTAGGCAGGCGAGCTCAAAGTGCATGAATAAACAAAGTGAGTTTAGAAACTAAGTTTTAATGTTCTTTTATCTACACTCATGTGTGATAGTCTTCTTCTTCTTCTTCAGCAGCATGTATTTGCCCACTGCAGAGCATATGCCTCTCCAACTTCTCTCCACTTTCTCCTGTCGTTGGTTTTCCTGAACCACGCTACACCAGCTAGAGCCTTGATGTCATCGGACGATCTGGCAGTTTATCCGCCAACACTCCTCTTTCCGTCTCTTGGTCTCCATTCAAAGTAAAGTAAAGTAAAGTAATAATTTATTTGGCAAAATAAAGATACCTACAAGCACGTCCTTTCAAGGGCGCCCTTGCTCCAATAATAGTGTGATAATAGGTTTAGATGCCGTGTGGTGCCCGGCAGAGTAGAATAGGCCACCCTGTCGTAAAAGGCGACTAAGGTAAAGCTGCTGGCATGATCATCAGCACCCAGAGAAGGAAAACTTTTTTTTTTTTTTTTTTTTTTTTTTTTTTTTTTTTTTTTTTTTTGTTGACCCGGTGGAAATGCCGCCGGCTCACTGACAGGAGCCGACGTCGGCGCCGGTTGGTCGGCGCCGCCTTATGCACACCCGGCCGCTGGGAGTCGACCGGGTAGTGTGGGGCTCTCCCCTGGATTGGGCCTCTGCTAATCAGAGGCCGTCCAAGGGCATACCCACTAAAACCACCGGGGCTTTTCCCATTCTACGCCCGCTAAGTCGGGACGGAACACGGGATTACCACCAGGCTACCACCGCGAACCGTCCTGGGCGAAGAGGCTCGCCAGCACGGCCTCTTTCCACGACACTAGTCCGTAGGACCCAGGGCCTCTCCCACGGCCCACCAACTCCGCCCCCCGAATGGCATCCACACTGTTGGCTGCAGTGCAGAATACCACCGGGAGGAGGATGGGGGTGACAGAACACCCCCCCACCAAAACGCCTCGCTCCGGAAGGAGCGGTCCACTCTGAGAACCCAGGGCAATAAAAGGGCACCGAGCATCTGGAGATGACTCCAGTCACAAGCGTCGAGCCCGGCCCTAGGTCCGTAGGGGGGGAGGGTTACGAACCCTAACCCCCCCTCCATGTGTGCAGCCGTCGGCCGTCGGGTAGTAACATGGCGAGCGCACCATATTACTACCCGCCGTTGCCCAGGGACGCCAGGACCCCTTCGGTAGCAGCTCCAAACAGAGCAAAAATACTACCGAAGGGGCCACACGAGGAGGCCGCCGCACCGTAGTCCCCAGAAGGAAAACTCTGCATTTATATCAAAACCCTCGCCAACCCGTCTGCCAAGCGTGGTGAGTATGGCAACTACCCCTCATGTGATTGAGAGAGGCCCGAGCCCCAGCAGTGGGGACTTAAATGGGCTGATTATGAAGGTTTAGATGGGGCGAAGGAACTGTGAATGCGCCATCGGACCGGTCAGTGTTAGTAAGAAGTTATTATGTTCAGGCCCCACACCAACACAAATGTTTGCTAATGAATGTTTGTGGTACCTTTATTGTTCTCAGTTTTTTTTATGTGATAAGTGGCAGACGAGCAGACGGATCACCTGGAGCCCAATTCTCGTGCTAGTGACATTTATTATCACACGACATATATCACTAAAACATAGTTTTTTGTATGGTTTTCAGGTGATATCCGCCATGTTTTCAAAATATCACGAGCGCGAGAATTGAATAGAATAGAAAAATTGGGCTCCTTGTCACTGATCTAACTCTCTACCTCTCTCGCTCTCACAGATTAAATACATGCTGTTTGTCTTGAGTGGTAATTGAAACCGGTACCGCTCTATTTTTTATCCGATAGGAGGCAGACGAGCAGACGGATCACCTGATGGTAAGCGATTGCCGCCGCCCATGGACACTCGCGACACCAATGGAGTCACAAGTGCGCTGCTAATCTTTGAACCTCCCTTTCCCCCGGATTGGGCCTCCGGTACCCTCACTCACGCAGCGAAACACAGCAAAGTGCTGCTTCACGCTGATTTTCCGTGAGACCGTGGCATCACTCCGATCGAGCTGGCCCATTCATGCCGAAGCGTGGCTCTCCCACTCTTACAAATATTTCTATAGTAAAAGAGACAACCTATATTTGGGACCATAATGAAACAAATATTTGTGTTGGGTCTTAGTGTTGGTGGTACAGTCAACAGCAGAAGTAGCTACACATATTTCGCAAATCGTAGTTCTTATGCCGAGGAGCTTGAGAGTCACTAGCTGCGAAAAGTGTGCATCAACTTTTGCTGTTGACTGTACCTTCGTTGTTCCTGGTTTCCATAGCACAAGGATAAACCTTAGTTTAGGACCAGGACTATAAATATGACGCCCGATGTGTAACGCCCCGATGGTCTAGTGGTTTAAGTACCAGGCCGTGATCTCATGGTCTTGGGTTCGATTCCCGGGTCGAGCGTAAAGTATGCTTCGAATTTTTCAAACATAGCTCGGGTTTGTGATCACCAATCCGCATTAGGCAAGCGTGGTGATTTGGCTTACCCCATCATAGTAGCGATAACTTGATTTCTATGATGGAGGCCTTTGCCCTGCAGTGGGACAGTATATAGGCTGATACTACTAGAAATGTGATGCTACCAAAAAATAAATAAATGTTACACGTCACTTCCTAGTATCTACCCTCATTAACTTGACCAACAACTAAATCAAACACCAAGAATCCAGAACCTTAGTTCTAATTCTAATTGAACTACACTGGACATGGGAACCGAAAGTTTTGCTCGATACCAAGTTCCGGGCCCGCCGCAACACAACGCCGCAAGTTCGAGACTAGCAGTTGTGAGAACTAATTGTAGACTAAACTCATGCGCGCTATTCTAGAACGTAGAACTAACTTGTAACCTCTATGAGATATAGAATTGTTTAAGGTAATCTCTCATCAGTTCAGCCAATAGAGGTCCACTGCTGGACATAGGCCTCCCCCAATTGTCTCCACACAGATCGGTCATGTGCCGCCCGCATCGAATGGATTCCCGCGATCTTTACCAGATCATCGGTCCACCTTGTGGGGGGCCTGCCACGGCTGCGACTTCCTGTACGTGGCCTCCATTCGAGGACATTTCCGCCCCAACAGCCGTCTGATCTCCTCACTATGTGCCCTGCCCTTGAGGCATGCAATCCTTTGGGCTATGTCTGTGACCTTAGTTCTTCTGTGGATCTTATCATTTCTGATAAGATCACGCAGGGAGACTCCGAGCATAGCCCTCTCCATTGCTCTCTGGGTGACTTTCAGCCTCCTTAATCGGCACATTGTAAGCGGCCACGTTTCGGTTCCGTATGTCACTGGCAACACACACGCATTGAAGACTTTTGTTTTATATGTAAAATATGCTGCGTAACTCCCCGAACGCTGCTCAGCCGAGTTGGATTCGTCGATCAACCTCTTTCTGGAAGTTGGACTTACCAAGCTGGACTTTTTGTCCGAGGTAGATGTACTCGTCTACAACTTCCAGTGTAGAGCTTCCAACCTTTACAAGAGTGACCTTTACAAGGTAATCTCTAACATAGCTTATTATGTTTAAGGTTAAAAACGGAAACCTCACAGAAGACCGAGGTGTACCAGCTCAGATCCTAAACAAACACAAGTGATTATGACTAAAGTTTGTCCATAGTTGTTATTGTTATTTTAAAGAAATGGGGTGAACCTTGCGTCTCATAGCCACTGCGACCAGTAGTTGATCTATTGTGGCAACCCCAGAACCTATTACAGCACCTCGTGTAGCTCTAGCTCCAGGATAAATGGAGAATGCAGCTGATGGGGGAGCTTTTGATCTCGTCTGCCGAGATCATGTGTGCTCCCAGGTGCCGGTTTCTGCAGTGGTGCAGCGCTATGGACTCGCAGAGGACGTGGATAATCGTTTCCTCGTCCTCGCGACAGAACCTGCAAACTTGTCCATTATACCATTTCAACCCACCACCTTTGACGTTTTTTTTTATGACATAGGTGGCAGACGAGCAGACGGATCACCTGATGGTAAGGGATTGCCGCCGCCCAAGGACACCCGCAACATCAGTGGAGTTACAAGTGCGCTGCTAACCTTTGAACCCCCCTCCCCCCCGGATCGGGCCTCCGGAACTCTCACTAGGTACAAACATACAGTGCTGCTTCACGCTGATTTTCTATGAGGTAATGGCATCACACCGGTCGAGTCGGCCCATTTCTATCCAGGAATGCTATTGATCCTCCCGCAAGAACTTCTTAAATAAGATAGATGAATAGATACTGGCCGGTTCTTGTCTTCTCGTTATTTCATTCTCGACGTCTCACCATTAATCTTCAGAGCAGTATTTTCAGGATCCTTTGCGGCTACAATAAGTTCGATTAACTTGTCTGATATTCTATTTGATTTTGAAAAACTCGATTGACCATTGGAGAGCCACGCTTCGCCATGAATCGGCCTGCTCAACCGGAGTGATACCATGGTCTCACATATAACCGGCGTATTGCAGCACTGTGCTATGTTTTGCTGCGTTGGTGAGGGTACCAGGGTGAGTGGGTGAGGGCCCAATCCGAGGGAAAGTAGTTAGGTTTGCAGTGCACTTGTGACTAGGCTTGTGACTACACTGGTGTCGCGGGTGTCCATGGGCGGCAACAATCGCTTACCATCAGGTGATCCATCTCTCGTCTGCCACGCATCACATAAAAAAACGTACATGTGTTTTTTTACACTCTTGCTTATCATAAAAAGTAAGGCAAAGTGTAGATCCATATAAGTATAAATACACAGTGATTTTTCGAAAACCAGAGAAACTTTTCGAGGGAAACCATGGACTGTAGGTCGACAGTCTGAAGTTGTTGAAGCAGGTACCGAAACTTCTGATCGTCTGAGGTGAGATGATCGATTACGGCTTCAAACTGGATAAACCACGCTCTTGGTATTAAATCAATACGGTGAGATAAAGAGATAAAAGAGATAAAGTTTTCTTTATTAGCCACAGAACACAAAATTAAACACAAGTGACACAAAAAGGACAGATTTTGTAGCCGACAAGGCCCAACCATTTGCTGCAGTGGCCGAAGCCGCGGTTTTCAGGTGGAGGCGAAGTACGTGCACACATACATACAACAGGATGGAGCCAATTACAAAGATAGAAATAAAATACATATTAATAGCATAAAGTAAGATAATAGTAGTTATAAATAGCAAATTAAATTTATTTTTAAAGAATATAAAATAGTAAATTGTGAGGCAGTATCTATAATTTATCATTAAAACATTCTTGTAGATTGTAATAGCACTTATTAATTAGAAATAATTTAAGGTTTTTTATAAATCGGGTGGGATTTTCAATATTTTTCAAATGGTTTGGAATATGATTGTAAATTTTTATTAACATGTTGTGGGGACTAAACGCGACTAATTTTAAGAAAGAAAGAAAGAAAGAAAATAAATTTATTGACCATCACAATACACAGGAAACAAAGTTATAACAGTTGGTACACGGTTTAAAAAACATACATTTTACACAGAAGAGGAACAAAGAAATGTGGATAGTGTGGTCAACCAGGTCCCGACCTCAGCATTAGCTGCTACTACAATATATGCATTGCCGCAGCAGCGCTGGTATTCTGGCGGGACCTGTTTGCGAGCGAGTGGGATCGTGTGGTGTAGATAAATTAATAAAAATATATACTTATACACGTACATTTAATAGATGATGTGGTAGATATAATAATATTCGTATTTGCACCATCCAATCGAACAGATTGCATTCCTACCAAATAATAATAATAACAGTGATTTGCAATCTGTTCTGATCGCACAATGAAAAATGACACAGCTAGCTATTGAATAAACAGCCAAGGCAATAAAAAGTGAAAAAAAAAGTCAATTTGACATTGTGTGTAAAAATTAATAAAATTTTGTATATTATAAGGTACCTAGCTTAAATATTTTACTTTTGATTTTGTGTGGAGAGAGTGAGTGAGATATGTTTATGACGACATTTTCGAAATGCGTATTACCCTCGTTGGAAGCGGAAGGGCGTTGGCCAATTGGCGGAAGTGATGTGGAGTACCTATTGATCACCGTTACGCGCCGCGCCGCCCTGACTTTGCACCTACGGGATGACCAAAGATGCACCTACGGGATGACCAAAAATGCACCTACGGGATGACCAAAGAACTGGCCGAATTTTAGTTTGGAGAAAGGTATTTTCATTTTGTTTTGGTATCTATTATTTCTCTTTATTTTATTTTCGCGTGAATACAGCGAAGGATATTTCTTGACAAATTCACACGACTCCAAAATAAAAATTGATGTAAGGGTTAATATCTGGTGTTTTATGAAATGAGGTCTACATGATTCTATCTGATCTATGTTCGTTAATATGCGCATGCACTTTTTTTGCAGTGTAAATACTTAGTGTACTTCGCATGAATTTCCCCAAAGGATTACGCCATAGGAAAGTCTTGAGTGCACATAAGCATAGTAAGCTGTAAGTGCACTGTTAAAGTCCGTTACTCTTTTCAGGTGTTGTAGAGCGTAAACAAAAGATGACATTTTTTTAAACATTTTTGGACATGTTTTTTCCAATTTAAATGGGTGTTCAGGTCTATTCCTAAAAGAGTTGCAGAAGTAGCAGTTTCAATTTTTGTATTTTTGTATTTATATGAGATATTTAAGGGTGATTTCTGATAGGGCTTGAATTGAATTAATTTGGTTTTGTTAAGGTTTAGTTCTAGATTGTGTATTTGGAGCCAGTTTACTATTTTATCTAATATTTTATTAAGTTTTATTTCCATTTCGACGGTGTCAGAGCATGATAATAATATAGACACATCGTCGGCAAAAAGTACGCAATATTCGTTTACTAAGTTTGGGAGATTATTTATATATGTATATAAGAAATAAAATACATCCCAATACACTTCCTTGTGGAATGAAACCAATGACTATTACTTTTTCAGACCTACTTATTGAGATTTTGCCTGTTTCAAAATTAGTATTTTCTATATCCACGAATTGGGAACGATTTTGAAGGTACGATCTGAACCATTGGTGTGCTATACCTCTAATGCCTGTCTGATGTAATTTGCCTAGCAACATTTTTTAACATACTCTATCATAGTTTTTGTTTTTAAACTTTTATTTAACATATGTTTAGTTATGTAAAAAAATACATATTTTAAATGCAAAAAAGCTCTTTTATTTGATATCCCACACTGTACCGTTAAGCATTTTTTTAGTTCCTTACTCTAAGTCCCCTAGAGGATGCTGTATGTCGCCTATAACCAGAAAACAATCAAGACGCTTCTAACGACACCTCATTTGTTCAAATATGATATCTAGTTTAGAAGTTATGAGGGAACAGATGAACAACCATACATACATACATACAGGTCAAAATCATAACCCTCCTTTTTGCTTCTCCGTAGTCGGATAAAACAAGTTTTTATTATGCACGAAAAAAAGGTTCTTTTTAAAATATACTTTTTTAACATTAAAATTTTATATAAATTTTCGTAAAATTTATTTTTAAATAAATGTCCTTAAAAATCACTAAGTATATGGTATTACAGATTGTTTACGGAATTCCATTGAACCTGTATAGTAAGGTTTCGTAATTAATAATCCTAGATTCTACCTACTATCATATTTCAAATTTAATTAAGAACTTTAAGAAAGCAAATTGAAGACAAGGAGATCCTTTGAAACAAGAGCTAGGGAACTAAAAATATGTACGAGTACTATCACGAATTTTCCTAGAATTCTCAAGCGATGTTTTAAATATCACTCACAGAAGAACGGCGTGAAGCGGCGTCTGCTCTGTGTTTTGCTGCGTGAGTATGGGTACCATAGGCCCAATCCGGAGGAGAGGGGTTCGCGACGCACTTGTGACTGCACTAGGAATGAATGAATAAATCTTTATTTGACACAATCAGTAAAAAGAACATACAGATAATATGTAATATAACAGAACATTAACCAAAATAAACAAAGATACAAAATTTAAATGAAAAAAAAGAAAGTTTCAAATAGGTGACCGCACAGCTTTTGTCGACAGTGGCTGAATATAGCGAGCACCGACGCTGGCTTTCAGCGGCTAACCTAAGACATCGATGGGCCTTTGTTCCTCTCCGCCTCCATTATACAACCCGTAAGGGTGAAGCCGAATACGGAGCCGAAACGTGTACACTTACGGTACGGCTGGTCCACAAGTTAAAGGTCGCTCAGCGGGCTATGGAACGAGCAATGCTCGGCGTCTCTCTCCGAGATCGAATCCGAAATGAGGTGATCCGGCAGAGAACCAAAGTTATCGACATTGCTCACCGGATTAGCAAGCTTAAGTGGCAGTGGGCTGACAACCGATGGGGTAAACGGGTTCTGGAGTGGAGACCGCGTCTTGGCAAACGTAATGTAGGGCGCCCTCTGGCTAGGTGGGGGGACGATCTGCGCAGGATGGCAAGAGCTGGATGCGAGAAGCCATGGATAGATCACAGTGGCGAACAATTGGAGAGGCCTACGTCCAGTGGTGGACTGCGATAGGCTGATGATGAAGGGTGAAGCCAAATAGGGACAGAAGATGAACAGATGTGCAACTTGGGGACTGGATGGGATAAGTGTTAAGGGTATCCATGGGCGGCTGCAATCGCCTACCGTCAGGTAGTCCGCTCGTGCGCGTCTGTCAGCAATCACATAAAAAATATCAGAGACAAAATTTTTGACCGTGGGGGAGCCATGCTTTGGCATGAATAGGGCCGAAGTGCTGCTGGACATAGGTCTCCCCTAATGCACGCCACTGCTCCCGATTTTCGCCACTCTCATCCAGCCTACACCAGCCAGCCTTCGAATGTCATCATCCCATCTTGTCGCAGATCGTCCTACACTACGCTTACCGAGTCGCGGTCTCCACTCAAGGACTTTACGGCTCCAACGGCTGTCAGTTCTGCGGCTAATATGACCAGCCCACTGCCACTTCAGTTTGCTAATTCGGTGGGCTATGTCAGTGACTCTGGTTCTCTGTTGGAGTGATACCGAGGGCTCAAACAAAAGTTGCATATAGCACGTATTTCATTCGAACTATGACATAAGGAAAACAAGACATTCTTTATATTTTATGAATATTTCAACAGTGTTTTTTCTGTAGTTGCCCCCGGGAGCTCTATTGAACCGTGGCGTCTCTTTGGGATCGACAAAATATTGTCTGGACAAGCAACTAATGGTGTCAGGAGTCGTCTGTTGAATACTAATGCCAGTTTTGTTTTTGGGTCGCGCTAGTGTCAGCGGAAGCGGAAAGTGCCTACACAGAACTTCTTTCAACAAAACTGGCCAACTTGTGTAAATTTTTATGCAACAAAGAAAATTTATCTATCTATTCGGTCCGGATGATTGGACGATAGCACCTGGTCGGCCGCCCTAGAACGCACTGGCATGATGTCGTGCAGGCGGTAGAACTTGAAAAAACGTATCTTTCAGAAGATTGGAACTTTTGAATCTGGATCAGTGCAGAGATGCAAAACAGTGAAACGCTTCATTTGGAACATCGACTCTCAGATAGATCCGTGTTTCATTCCGCTCAATCGGATCCTTTGGCTCACTCGGATCATTCACCTCATTCGGCTCATCGGATCACACCTGTATGGTGCGCTTAGTTGACCGCTACACCATACATGGAGTTGTTTGTAGTTAGTTGTGTCCTGACACGTAGTTGACGGTGGCAGGTACAGGCAGTTAGATCAGCTGATGATTGTAGACGGAGGAAGAGAGTTTGTTACTTTCCCAGATTTATTGAAGTTAAGTTAAGTTACAATGTTAAGTTTATAAGACGTCTTTCCTCGATTGCAGTTAATAACGATCTCTATGAGTAAAGTAATTAATAAGTAAACAAAACAAACGTAAGTAAAATGCTGACGCGTGACCCCATTCATGGCGCCACGGCCAAATGTGCGATAGTAGACCGTACATTACGGATCACACCGCTCATTCGAATCATTCGGCTCACTCGGATAATTCATCTCATTCGGTTCATCGGATAATTCAGCTCATTCGGATCATTCGGTTCACTCGAACTCGAGATCCATTTGAGTCGAATGATACATTCGAAGGGAACATTAGAGATTCGGAACAGTGTATCATTTGGTAGAGTCGGATCACTGAGTCGTTTCAGTAAAGAGTTACACACGTCTATCAGGCGCATCGTCGTGAGCTGCTAGTCAGCAACTCCCGTGAAACCGCGAATGATCGGGACCAGTATAGGAGTCTTGTCATCATCATCATCAGCCCATTTAAGTCCCCACTGCTGAGGCACGGGCCTCCCTCAATCACATGAGGGGTAGTGCCATACTCACCACGCTTGGCAGACGGGTTGGCGAGGGTTTTGATATAAATGCAGAGTTTTCCTTCTCTGGGTGCTGATGATCATGCCAGCAGCTTTACCTTAGTCGCCTTTTACGACACCTCGGTAAGAGTGAGGGTGCCCTATTCTACTCTGCCGGGGACCACACGGCCAGTCCACTAGGAGTCTTGTATGGAGGGTCATATTTTGGATCACTGAACCATCGGTGTAAACAAACTGTAAACTATTAATGGTCATAATTTGGAGAAAAGCAGGCCACAAACGCTGATGACGGCACGACCTCTACCAAGAATTTACATAGAACAGAATAGAATGGACGACCTGTTTTGAACAGTGGTAGTGAACGCTGCCTCTGGTGCAAGGGTTGTGGGTTCGATCCCCGCACATTACTAAGATTTGTGTAATTTTCTTCATCTTCTATCACTATTGACAGAGTGTTTGTGGTCATCACTTCAGGTTTAGGAGAGAAACTGCAGAACATGCCGCCACCCTCTCTGATGGCCTCCTTCCTCGTGTATTCAATAAGTGATGATGAGATTTGTTGGAATCTTTATTTGTTTAGTCCATCTCATATACGATCTTCCTTGTGTCCTGGTACCCAACCAACCAGTTCATGTACACCAAGTCACTCAATAGCCCAATTCTCTCCGGTGGCATACGAGACCAAAAAGATCTAAGCGGTTTTATCGCTAACAGTTATTCCCCACCCACACAGCCTCAGCTATTCTTGATTCATTTTCAGCATTCGAACTATTTCTTTAAACTATTTCCAGGTGATCATTATTTCAATCTATCGTTCATCTTCTATACTATTTATAAATAGCTAAGGCCCGATTCATCCAATCTTTACCCAACAATAAATAAATCATCATCATCATCATCATCATCATCAGCCCATTTAAGTCCCCACTGCTGGGGCACGGGCCTCCCTCAATCACATGAGGGGTAATTGCCATACTCACCACGCTTGGCAGACGGGTTGGCGAGGGTTTTGATATAAATGCAGAGTTTTCCTTCTCTCGGTGCTGATGATCATGCCAGCAGCTTTACCTTAGTCGCCTTTTACGACACCTCGGTAAGAGTGAGGGTGTCCTATTCTACTCTGCCGGGGACCACACGGCCCTCAAGCACCTGTGTTACGGATATCAGAATCAACAGTGAGATTACAAATATGTACATATAATATTTTCCTTTTGTAAATACATACATATAATACATAGAAAACACCCAGACCAATACAAACAGACATGTTCATGCACACAAATATTTGCACTGTGCGGGGATCGAGCCCGCAACCTTTGCACCAGAGGCAGCGTTCACTACCACTTTTTCAAACGGGTCGAAAGCGCAGTTATATGCAGTGTAAAATAAAAATCCGTTCTACCAACTACTCATCCAACAGTCAACGCCTATTCAAATGGTATAAGCCGACCAAGATCAGAAGGCACTTCAGTAACATTGACAAGAGGGCGTTGTACAACGTATTTTCTATCCGAAAATGTCATAACAGCATTAGTAGGGATTCGGCGGGTAGGGCTAAAACAAGCCGCATGGGCTGATGCAATTCAAAGGTTTTAAATTAGTGTCTAGTGGTATTTAGTGTTCAAATTTGGTATTTATTTGTGCAGTGAAGTGCCACAAAGTGATCCTAGTAATAAGAATCGTTGGATTGTATCGTTTTTAACACTGCTATTGTGTGTCGAGTGATTTGTTTCGTGACAACTTGCTTGGACCAAAATAGAGTCTTAAAACCTGCGATTGCTTTTAGAGTGATATCCGCTGAATCCGTAGGTCGATAAAACGTCAAATACCGGCGTTTTATTGAGTGACTGTGACTTTGACTGACTTCGACTGTTGACTACCTTCTCAATAAGTTACTTGACATTGGTGAATTATCTTCGGGTAGAGCCATAATAAAAAAAAAATAAAAAAAAATAAGCATGTACCGATTTTTGCCACGTGCCAAATAACCGTGATTGGACTATAAATCCTTTTATCGCAAACGTTGACAGAATAACTACAAATTAAAATGGCGCTGTCATTGACACATCTGTATTTGACATTATCTGTACTAGAAACCACCCGCGCGCTTTAAACGGAATGTGCCATTTTCGAAAAAAAAACGTCACAGAGTGAGCAAGAGATATGGGTGCTGGAAACTTTTTCCAGTACCTTCTGGAACTTTGGATTATTACTCATGTTGTTAAACACGCTTAACTATGCGCGATGTAAAATGCATAGTGACATCTACCGAAACAACGCCGAACAATCTGCTTGATTGCGTTCTAAAGCTATATCTGCTCTTTACAAGCCCCATCTACCGAAAACCGCTGAACTATTTTCCCATACTAAGTAGAAAAGTATAAGTAAGTAGTTGATTTTATATAATATCTATCAATTTTACTTTATAAATTTGTTCTACCACTACATAATTACTCAAACATTATATATAAATTGAATTTAAAATTATATTTTTACTTATTCTCATAATATATATTAACTCTCCCTATATCTATAAAATACCTCTGCCTCCAGATTCCCTACTTATTAAGATATTTTAATATTATTATCTAATTTTTTGTGAATGAGTCATTCATATTTGGAATTGGAAATTGTCTACTTCTTGTAATAATACATGTCACTTTAGCCCCTTATAATAATAACTGGTTCCACTGAAAACCAGCGTTAGCGGCTCCTACTCTAGTCGCTAACACATGCTGAGTGGATACCATTTTGGGCACATATACTTGTACACCTGTATTGATTTGCCTACTGTAAAATTTTAAGTTGTGTTATTTAAATGAATTTGTAATTTTTAATTGTGTCCAAATAAATATTTTTTCTTTCTTTCTTTACGAAATTGGCTCAAACCACTGCGCTAAAAGGATCGTCGAATCGCTCCTTACTGTTATGCTTTCACTGTGCCCATGTTTCTCTTATCCCACGTGCCTTTACACATGGACTTGCACTCTGGAAGCTCATCTATCAAGTTTTTGTCTCTCTCCCCCAATGAGGCAAATAACATGGCTTCCCTTTCTCCTTTGACGTTCAACAGATGCAGGAAACGGTTCCTCTTATTTGTCAAGCTTGTTTAGAGGATTGATTCTGAATCCACTCAAGTGGTACTTTCGCCAGTTTTTAACAGAATACTTACTTCTTTACTCTTAAGGTATAGGGCACACTAGCAAAGCCAATCGTTTTTAATTTTTAGCTACTAAGCCTGATCTATTGTAAACAATTTTGGGGTTACAATCTCACGGCCAACACCTATACTAATAACATAACATAACATGACCTGTGGGATATTTTGTGCCGATCATGTCTCTGTCTCAGTTAAAGACGATTTTGTTTGTCGGCCGGTGTTCTGTTTTTTCAAAGTACCCTTTTATATACATATTTTATTTTTTTGTTTTGCTGTTGTTTTGGGCTTTGTCCGCCACTCTGTATGATTTATATTTAAGTTTTTATTACTGTTAATGTACTCATGTAAGTGACATTTATATGTTTTAATGAGTAAATAAAATGATATCAAACAAAATCATATTTGCATTATTATCTATTTTTTTGTGAATGAGCCATTCATATTTGGAATTGGAAATTGTCTACTTCTTGTAATAATACATGTCACTTTAGCCCCTCATAATAATAACTGGTTCCACTGAAAACCAGCGTTAGCGGCTCCTACTCTAGTCGCTATCACATGCTGAGTGGATACCATTTTGGGCACATATACTTGTACGCCTGTATTGATCTGACTACTGTAAAATTTTAAGTTGTGTTATTTAAATGAATTTGTAATTTTTAATTGTGTCCAAATAAATATTTTTTCTTTCTTTCTTTACGAAATTGGCTCAAACCACTGCGCTAAAAGGATCGTCGAATCGCTCCTTACTGTTATGCTTTCACTGTGCCCATGTTTCTCTTATCCCACGTGCCTTTACACATGGACTTGCACTCTGGAAGCTCATGTATCAAGTTTTTGTCTCTCTCCCCCAATGAGGCAAATAACATGGCTTCCCTTTCTCCTTTGACGTTCAACAGATGCAGGAAACGGTTCCTCTTATTTGTCAAGCTTGTTTAGAGGATTGATTCTGAATCCACTCAAGTGGTACTTTCGCCAGTTTTTAACAGAATACTTACTTCTTTACTCTTAAGGTATAGGGCACACTAGCAAAGCCAATCGTTTTTAATTTTTAGCTACTAAGCCTGATCTATTGTAAACAATTTTGGGGTTACAATCTCACGGCCAACACCTATACTAATAACATAACATAACATGACCTGTGGGATATTTTGTGCCGATCATGTCTCTGTCTCAGTTAAAGACGATTTTGTTTGTCGGCCGGTGTTCTGTTTTTTCAAAGTACCCTTTTATATACATATTTTATTTTTTTGTTTTGCTGTTGTTTTGGGCTTTGTCCGCCACTCTGTATGATTTATATTTAAGTTTTTATTACTGTTAATGTACTCATGTAAGTGACATTTATATGTTTTAATGAGTAAATAAAGTTATTTCAAACCTAAACCTAACATTCAAAGTACCAACAAAAATTTAAACTGCTCTTGATTGTTCTACGTATGAAATTTTTTGCTTACATATTGTTAAAGGCGATAATAATAACAATATCCTCCAACCGATTACGGCTACGGTGGCCAATCTCAACGATCAGCCACGTACGCAAGATATATTATAGTGCTCAAGTGTGTGCGCAAACACATGTGCAATTTCTATTCCCTTACTCTCATATTCCGATGGGGCACTGGTGTGACACGACCGGAGAGGGATCGGGCGCAGGACCAACAGCTCAAAGTGCTTTCCGAAGCACGGGGGTACAAGACTTACGTAGGTACAATTTTTTCGCCCGACCCGGGGATCGAACCCGGGACCTCTTGCACAGCCGTCGCTTTAAAGAGCGACCCACTAACCAACCCCCAGGGGGACCAACGGGTCCTGTACCCAATCCCTCTCCGGTCGTGTCACGCTGGTGTCCCATCGGATTACGAGTGTAAGGGTATAGAGAGTGAACTTGTGTTTGCGCACACACCTGAGCACTATAATATATCCTTCGTACATGGCTGATTGAGTTTAGCCGCTGTAGCCATAATCGGTTGGAGGATATTAACGCTACGCAATATTTTGAAAACATGTCGATGTCGGATGCAAATATGATTTTGTTTGATATCATTTTATTACTTAATGACAAAAAAGCTACAAAAAGGAAACTTTGATCTTGTTTTTTCTTTCATAAAACCTTATAAGCTCGATTGCTGAAATTCAATATATGTGAAAGGAAAGCTTATTTCTATGTATAAATTCAGAAAACATTAAACGCAATATTATTTTATGAGGTGGCTGTTTACTCTTGTTATTTCTACTCCTGTCAAAATATACACTTTTCATCCACTAACTCTAGAGAGAGAGAGAGCTATGCTCGGAGTCTCCCTGCGTGATCGTATCAGAAATGATGAGATCCGCAGGAGAACTAAGGTTACAGACATAGCCCAAAGGATTGCATGCCTCAAGTGGCAATGGGCAGGGCACATAGCGAGGAGAACAGACGGCCGTTGGGGCGGAAAGATCCTCGAGTGGAGGCCACGTACATGAAGTCGCAGCCGTGGCAGGCCCCCCACAAGGTGGACCGACGATCTGGTGAAGATCGCGGGATTCCATTGGATGCGGGCGGCACAGGACCGATCTGTGTGGAGAACATTGGGGGAGGCCTATGTCCAGCAGTGGACGTCTATTGGCTGAAATGATGATCCACTAACTCTGCCGTTTTACTGAAAAACCCAGCAATTTGTGGACAAATTTTGGCTCGACCCGGGGATCGAACCCAAGCTCAACAGCCGTTTATAGTGCGACGCACAACCGCTGCACCATCGAGGCAGTCAATTTCCAAGAGTATATACAAAAGAGCGTAATTAATCATTTCTAAGTTCTTCCATCGCCATAAGAAACATTTTCATTAAGTACTTAGTTATATTTAAGTCTGGGATCATCCTCGGCTTATCACGACAGTAAACAGTTAGTCTAGTACATTAATTTAATGAACTTCGAATCTAAGCTGCGAATTATTTTAATGTTTTATCGCGTTTTAAACGCCCAAATTAACGGTAATTTTCAGTTATTTGAGTGCTTGCTATTAGATTGCAAAGAAGTATAAACATTTTAGGCATAAAATAAGTTAGCATAATGTAATTACTACAAATGATAATTTCGCATAATACTTATAAGCATAACAGTTCTTAGCATAAATGCAATAAGCATAAACATGATTAAGCATTAAATAATTAACCATAAGTCATTAAAAAGCGGCTTACGGGTGGCTCAAGGGCCACCCCCGCCGCACCTAAACCTACTTTTACTCTATATAACTGGTTACTTACTTACTTTTTTTATTTTTCAGATTCAAACAACCACTAATGCCTAGAAAAAATATGCATAAATGCATTATGCTAAATAATAATTATGCCACAGTACAAATTATGCTAAAACCAAATTCGGCCAAATTAATATTAAGCTAAATAAATCATGCCAATCCATTTTAGGACAAAACACATTATGCCAATTAAAGGGATCCTATTATTCAAGCTTATAAATGGCCTGAAAACCTGAAAGTTAGATACGACTGGAAGATTTTTTTTATGTGATGCTGGCAGACGAGCAGGCAGATCACTTGATGGTAAGCGTTTGCCGCCGCTCATAGACACCCTTAAGTAGAATTACCTACAAGTGCGCTGCCAACCCTGAAACCCCTTTCTCCTCGATTGGGCTTCCGGTACCCTCACTCACTCGTCGAAACACAGGTACTCTCACTACAAACACAGTACAGTGCTGCTTCACGCTGATTTTCTATGAGGTAATGGCATCACACCGGTCGAGTCGGCCCATTTCTATCCAGGAATGCTATTGATCCACCCGCAAGAGCTTCCTAAATAAGATAGATGAATAGATACTGGCCGGTTCTTGTCTTCTCGTTATTTCAGTCTCGACGTCTCACCATTAATCTTCAAAGCAGTATTTTCAGGATGCTTTGCTCCTAAAATTAGTTCGATTAACTTTTCTGATGTTATATTTGATTTTGAAAAACTCGATTGACCTTTGGAGAGCCACGCTTCGCCATGAATTGGCCTGCTCAACCGGAGCGATACCATGGTCTCACATATAACCGGCGTATTGCAGCACTGTGCTATGTTTTGCTGCGTTGGTGAGGGTACCAGGGTGAGTGGGTGAGGGCCCAATCCGAGGGAAAGTAGTTAGGTTTGCAGTGCACTTGTGACTCCACTGGAGTCGCGGGTGTCCAACAATCGCTTACCATCAGGTGATCCATCTCTCGTCTGCCACGCATCACATAAAAAAACGTACATGTGTTTTTTTACACTCTTGCTTATCATAAAAAAGTAAGGCAAAGTTTAGATCCATGTAAGTATAAGAACACAGTGATTTTCCGAAAACCAGAGAAACTTTTCGAGGGAAACTATGGACTGTAGGTCGACAGTCTGAAGTTGTTGAAGCAGGTACTGAAACTTCTGATCCTCTGAGGTGAGATGATCGATTACGGCTTCAAACTGGATAAACCACGCTCTTGGTATTTCCCTCTAAAACGGCAGTAATCTTGATTAAATCAATACGGCGAGATAAAGAGATAAAATAGATAAAGTTTTCTTTATTAGCCACAGAACACAAATATAAACACAAGTGACACAAAAAGGACAGATTTTGTAGCCGACAAGGCCCAATCATTTGCTGCAGTGGCCGAAGCCGGTGCAGCGCTGGTTTTCAGGTGGAGGCGAAGTACGTGCACACATACATACAACAGGATGGAGACAATTACAAAGATAGAAATAAAATACATATTAAAAGCATAAAGTAAGATAATAATAGTCTAAAGTAAAAACGAAAAAACTCATAGTAATGAAAATAAATAGAATTGTGTAGCTGTAATAAATAAATAATAATAATATTGGCGAGCGAGGGAGATGGGTACAAATACCAAGAAAACAATTAAAATATAGAAGTAAAATATAATAAAATATAATAATATATAAAACGTCAAATTGAGAAATTGAGAAAACATTATAAATAAAATAAATTGACATTAAACTACGCGGTCCCACGCACAATGTGTGGAAGCGCCGCTCCGCGAACTCGGTTGGACCCGTGGTTGGATCCATGCATGGGTTGGACTCTGTGTCAAGCGGAGTGTATCCATTACGCCATATTGCCACGTACAACCAGCATGGAATTTATTTTATTAATTTGCAGTGCTGACATCGCAGGTCGATTCTTGCTGCTCTTCTCGTGTTCAGCCATGGTTCTTGCTCCAATTTTCTTGCTCCGATTTTATCAGTTGTTGTTCTATCGTTTTTGGTTTAATCTAAGGGAGAGATATAGAAAACTAGCATTCCGCTAGACCGCCACAAAACTATACTAAAGTGATTATAGCTGATCTATGCAATTTGGAAGGCCATTTATTCAGGTTCGTTCCTTAGGGAAAACTGTTGTTTTTTTATTTATTGTTTGTCGTTAGCTCCATAACCTCGGGATATTATGTCCCGGATTTTTGGGAGGCGTGCGTGGAGCTAAAGCCAACTTTGACACCAGCCAGTGACTACCCCTGTATATACACTATGGAGTGTTAGCCAAGGACAGTCCCTGGTTGGTGTAGGACTATTGGAAGAAGTGGAAATAAAATAAAACAATCTGGGCTATTGGGTTGAGGTGCTGATGGACTATGTAACTGGGACTATTGAAGAACTATGGCGCGTGCCCGATCAATGATTAGATTCACGAGTACAATGGGCAGGCGGTGACTCATATGTACACTGTAAAGTAGTAAAGAAAATTATCAGCCAATAACTGTCCCACTGCAGGGCAAAGGCCTCCATCATAGAAATCAAGTCATGGCTACTATGATGGGATTAGGCTTCATCACCACGCTTGCCTATTGCGGATTGGTGATCACAAACCCGAGCTATGTTCAAAAAATTTTAAACAGACTTTTTGCTCGACCCGGGTACCGAACCCAGGACCTCGATATGGTCGTATGCCACATCGATTTTATTTTATTATTATAATGAATCTGTTTTGCTACAGTAGGTGACATACGATCACGGCAATACAGCATAATACTTTCACCAGAGACTTTTTAGACTTTTGTTTCGTACTTTTTAGAACGTGTTTTTTGGCAGTCGGGTTTTAGTTTTTAAACTTTTCTTTTGATTTAACATATTTTTAGTATGTAAAAAAATACATATTTTAAAAAGTGTGCCAAAAAAGCTCTTTCATTTGATATCCCACACTGTACCGTTAAGCATTTTTTTAGTTCCTTACTCTAAGTCCCCTAGAGGACGCTGTAGTCAATTTAACGTGACGTCATATCGCCTATAACCAGAAAACAATCAAGACGCTTCTAACGACACCTCATTTGTTCAAATATGATAACTAGTTTAGAAGTTATGAGGGAACAGATGAACAACCATACATACATACAGGTCAAAATCATAACCCTCCTTTTTGCTTCGCCGTAGTCGGATAAAACAAGTTTTTATTATGCACGAAAAAAGAGGTTGTTTTTAAAATATATTTTTTTACCATTAAAATTTTATAGCAATTTTCGTAAAATTTATTCTTAAATAAATGTCACTTAAAGTCACTAATGTATATACAGATTGCTTTACGGAATTCCATTGAACCTGTATAGTAAGGTTTCGTAATTAATAATCCTAGATTCTACCTACTATCATATTTCAAATTTAATTAAGAACTTTAAGAAAGCAAATTGAAGACTTAGAGATGCTTTGAAACAAGAGCTTTGAGAAGAAAAATATGTACGAGTACTATCACGATTTTTTCTAGAATTCTCAAGCGATGTTTTAAATATCACTCACAGAAGAACGGCGTGAAGCGGCGTCTGCTCTGTGTTTTGCTGCGTGAGTAAGGGTACCAGAGGCCCAATCCGGATGAGACGGTTTCGCGACGCACTTGTGACTGCACTAGTGAATGAATGAATAAATCTTTATTTGACACAATCAGTAAAAAGAACATACAGATAATATGTAATATAACAGAACATTAACCAAAACAAACACAGATTCAAAATTTAAATGAAAAAAAGAAAGTGTCAAATAGGTGACCGCACAGCTTTTGTCGACACTGGCCGAATATAGCGAGCGCCAACGCTGGTTTTCAGCGGCTAACCTAAGACATCGTTGCGCCTCTGTTCCTCTCCGCCTCCATTATACACCCCGTAAGGGTGAAGCCAAATAGGGACAGAAGATGAACAGATGTGCAACTTGGGGGCTGGATGGGATAAGTCTTAAGGGTATCCATGGGCGGCTGCAATCGCCTTACCGTCAGGTAGTCTGCTCGTGCGCGTCTGTCAGAAATCACATAAAAAATATCAGAGACAAAATTTTTGACTGTGGGGGAGCCATGCTTTGGCATGAATAGGGCCGGAGTGCTGCTAGACATAGGTCTCCCTTAATGCACGCCACTGCTCCCGATTCTCGCCACTCTCATCCAGCCTACACCAGCCAGCCTTCGAATGTCATCATCCCATCTTGTCGCAGGTCGTCCTACACTACGCTTACCGAGTCGCGGTCTCCACTCAAGGACTTTACGGCTCCAACGGCTGTCAGTTCTGCGGCTAATAATGACCAGCCCACTGCCACTTCAGTTTGCTAATTCGGTGGGCTATGTCGGTGACTCTAGGTTCTCTGTCGGAGTGATACCGAGGCCTCAAACAAAAGTTGCATATAGCACGTATTTCATTCGAACTAAGACATAAGGAAAACAGGACATTCTTTATATATTATGAATATTTCAACAGTGTTTTTTCTGTAGTTGCCCCCGGGAGCTCTATTGAACCGTGGCGTCTCTTTGGGATCGAAAAAATATTGTCTGGACAAGCAACTAATGGTGTCAGGAGTCGTCTGTTGAATACTAATGCCAGTTTTGTTTTTGGGTCGCGCTAGTGTCAGCGGAAGCGGAAAGTGCCTACACAGAACTTCTTTCAACAAAACTGGCCAACTTGTGTAAATTTTTATGCAACAAAGAAAATTTATCTATCTATTTGGTCCGGGTGATTGGACGATGGCGCCTGGTCGGCCGCCCTAGAACGCACTGGCATGATGTCGTGCAGGCGGTAGAACTTGAAAAAACGTATCTTTCAGAAGATTGGAACTTTTGAATCTGGATCAGTGCAGAGATGCAAAACAGTGAAACGCTTCATTTGGAACATCGACTCTCAGATAGATCCGTGATTCATTCCGCTCAATCGGATCCTTTGGCTCACTCGGATCATTCACCTCATTCGGCTCATCGGATCACACCTGTATGGTGCGCTTAGTTGACCGCTACACCATACATGGAGTTGTTTGTAGTTAGTTGTGTCCTGACACGTAGTTGACGGTGGCAGGTACAGGCAGTTAGATCAGCTGATGATTGTAGACGGAGGAAGAGAGTTTGTTACTTTCCCAGATTTATTGAAGTTAAGTTAAGTTACAATGTTAAGTTTATAAGACGTTTTTCCTCGATTGCAGTTAATAACGATCTCTATGAGTAAAGTAATTAATAAGTAAAATGCTGACGCGTGACCCCATTAATGGCGCCACGGCCAAATGTGCGGTAGTAGACCGTACATTACGGATCACACCGCTCATTCGAATCATTCGGATCACTCGGATAATTCATCTTATTCGGTTCATCGGATAATTCAGCTCATTCGGATCATTCGGTTCACTCGAACTCGAGATCCATTTGAGTCGAATGATACATTTGAAGGGAACATCAGAGATTCGGTGTATCATTTGGCTGAGTCGGATCACTGAGTCGTTTCAGTAAAGAGTTACACACGTCTAATAGGCGCATCATCGTGAGCTGCTAGTCAGCAACTCCCGTGAAACCGCGAATGATCGGGACCAGTATAGGAGTCTTGTCATCATCATCATCAGCCCATTTAAGTCCCCATTGCTGGGGCACGGGCCTCCCTCAATCACATGAGGGGTAGTTACCATACTCACCACGCTTGGCAGACGGGTTGGCGAGGGTTTTGATATAAATTCAGAGTTTTCCTTCTCTGGGTGCTGATGATCATGCCAGCAGTTTTACCTTAGTCGCCTTTTACGACACCTCGGTAAGAGTGAGGGTGGCGTATTCTACTCTGCCGGGGACCACACGGCCAGTCCACAAGGAGTCTTGTATGGAGGGTCATATTTTGGATCACTGAACCATCAGTGTAAGCAAACTGTAAACTATTAATGGTCATAATTTGGAGAAAAGCAGGCCACAAACGCTGATAACGGCACGACCTCTACCAAGAATTTACATAGAATAGAATAGAATGGACGACCCGTTTTGAACAGTCGTAGTGAACGCTGCCTCTGGTGCAAGGGTTGTGGGTTCGATCCCCGCACATTACTAAGATTTGTGTAATTTTCTTCATCTTCTATCACTATTGACAGAGTGTTTGTGGTCATCACTTCAGGTTTAGGAGAGAAACTTCAGAACATGCCGCCACCCTCTCTGATGGCCTCCTTCCTCGTGTATTCAATAAGTGATGATAAGATTTGTTGGAATCTTTATTTGTTTAGTCCATCTCATATACGATCTTCCTTGTGTCCTGGTACCCAACCAACCAGTTCATGTACACCAAGTCACTCAATAGCCCAATTCTCTCCGGTGGCATACGAGACCAAAAAGATCTAAGCGGTTTTATCGCTAACAGTTATTCCCCACCCACACAGCCTCAGCTATTCTTGATTCATTTTCAGCATTCGAACTATTTCTTTAAACTATTTCCAGGTGATCATTATTTCAATCTATCGTTAATCTTCTGTGCTATTTATAAATAGCTAAGGCCCGATTCATCCAATCTTTACACAACAATAAATAAATCATCATCATTATCATCATCATCAGCCCATTTAAGTCCTTACTGCTGGGGCACGGGCCTCCCTCAATCACATGAGGGGTAATTGCCATACTCACCACGCTTGGCAGACGGGTTGGCGAGGGTTTTGATATAAATGCAGAGTTTTCCTTCTCTCGGTGCTGATGATCATGCCAGCAGCTTTACCTTAGTCGCCTTCTACAATACCTCGGTAAGAGTGAGGGTGTCCTATTCTACTCTGCCGGGGACCACACGGCCCTCAAGCACCTGTGTTACGGATATCAGAATAAACAGTGAGACTACAAATATGTACATATAATATTTTCCTTTTGTAAATACATACATATAATACATAGAAAACACCCAGACCAATACAAACAGACTTGTTCATGCACACAATATTTGCACTGTGCAGAGATCGAGCCCGCAACCTTTGCACCAGAGGCAGTCACTACCACTTTTTCAAACGGGTCGAAAGCGCAGTTATATGCAGTGTAAAATAAAAATCCGTTCTACCAACTACTCATCCAACAGTCAACGCCTATTCAAATGGTATTAGCTGACCAAGATCAGAAGGCACTTCATTGACATTGATAAGAGGGCGTTGTACAACGTATTTTCTATCCGAAAATGTCATAACAGCATTAGTAGGGATTCGGCGGGTAGGGCTAAAACAAGCCGCATGGACTGATGCAATTCAAAGGTTTCAAATTAGTGTCTAGTGGTTTTTAATGTTCAAATTTGGTATTTATTTGTGCAGTGAAGTGCCACAAAGTGATCCTAGTAATAAGAATCGTTGGATTGTATCGTTTTTAACACTGCTATTGTGTGTCGAGTGATTTGTTTCGTGACAACTTGCTTGGACCAAATAGAGTCTTAAAACCTGCGATTGCTTTTAGAGTGATATCCGCTGAATCCGTAGGTCGATAAAACGTCAAATACCGGCGTTTTATTGAGTGACTGTGACTTTGACTAACTTCGACTGTTACTACCTACTTATTCTCAACAAGTTACTTGACATTGGTGAATTATCTTCGGGTAGAGCCATAATAAAAAAAATAAAAAAACAAGCATTAGTACCGATTTTTGCCACGTGCCAAATAACCGTGATTGGACTATAAATCCTTTTATCGCAAACGTTGACAGAATAACTACAAATTAAAATGGCGCTGTCATTGACACATCTGTATTTGACATTATCTGTACTAGAAACCACCCGCGCGCTTTAAACGGAATGTGCCATTTTCGAAAAAAAAACGTCACAGAGTGAGCAAGAGATATGGGTGCTGGAAACTTTTTCCAGTACCTTCTGGAACTTTGGATTATTACTCATGTTGTTTTAAAATTGCTAATGTAAGCAGGCGAATTGAGGTTATTGTTTCGGAAACACGCTTAACTATGCGCGATGTAAAATGCATAGTGACATCTACCGAAACAACGCCAAACAATCTGCTTGATTGCTTTCTAAAGCTACATCTGCTCTTTACAAGCCCCATCTACCGAAAACCGCTGAACTATTTTTCCCATACTAAGTAAAAAAGTACTTGCGAAATGACCTTGGCTCAAACCACTACGCTAAAAGGATCGTCGAATCGCTCCTTACTGTTATGTTTTCACTGTGCCCATGTTTCTCTTATCCCACGTGCCTTAACACATGGACTTGCACTCTGGAAGCTCATCTATCAAGTTTTTGTCTCTCTCCCCCAATGAGGCAAATAACATGGCTTCCGTTTCTCCTTTGACGTTCAACAGATGCAGGAAACGGTTCCTCTTATTTGTCAAGCTTGTTTAGAGGATTGATTCTGAATCCACTCAAGTGGTACTTTCGCCAGTTTTTAACAGAATACTTACTTCTTTACTCTTAAGGTATAGGGCCCACTAGCGAAGCCAATCGTTTTTAATTTTTCAGCTACAAAACCTGATCTATTTCAAACAATTTTGGGGTTACAATCTCACGGCCAACACCTATACTATTTACTTAATACTTATTAACTGTTAAAAGTGGCCGCTTTTGGCGTGAAACAATTTTTCGCGTACAAAAACGGGCCCAACATTTGTGCATGGTTATTTAATAAGTAAATAGTATAAGTGTTTGCCGAGAGGTGGTAACCCTGAAATTGTTTAAAATAGATCCGGTTTAGTAACTATAAATTAAAATCGATTGGCGTCGCTAGTGTGCCCTACCCGTCACCTTAAGAATTAACGCTAAGGGTGCAAACATATAACATTAAAAGTCCAAAAATTTAAACTGCTGTTGATTGTTCTACGTATGAAATTTTTTGCTTAAATATTGTTAAAGACGATAATAATAACAATATCCTCCAACCGATTACGGCTACGGCGGCCAATCTCAACGATCAGCCACGTACGCAGGATATATTATAGTGCTCAAGTGTGTGCGCAAACACATGTGCAATCTCTATTCCCTTACTCTCATTTTCCGATGGGGCACTAGTGTGACACGACCGGAGAGGGATCGGGCGCAGGTCCAAAAGCTCAACGTGCTTTCCGAGGCACGGGGGTACAAGACTTACGTAGGTACAATTTTTTGGCCCGACCCTGGGATCGAACCCGGGACCTCTTGCACAGCCGTCGCTTTAAAATGCGACCCACTAACCAACCCTCAGGAGGACCAACGGGTCCTGCACCCAATCCCTCTCCGGTCGTGTCACGCTGGTGTCCCATCGGAATACGAGTGTAAGGGTATAGAGAGTGAACTTGTGTTTGCGCACACACCTGAGCACTATAATATATCCTTCGTACGTGGCTGATTGAGTTTAGCCGCCGTAGCCATAATCGGTTGGAGGATATTAACGCTACGCAATATTTTGAAAACATGTCGATGTCGGATGCAAATATGATTTTGTTTGATATCATTTTATTACTTAATGACAAAAAAGCTACAAAAAGGAAACTTTGATCTTGTTTTTTCTTTCATAAAACCTTATAAGCTCGATTGCTGAAATTCAATATATGTGAAAGGAAAGCTTATTTCTATGTATAAATTCAGAAAACATTAAACGCAATATTATTTTATGAGGTGGCTGTTTACTCTTGTTATTTCTACTCCTGTCAAAATATACACTTTTCATCCACTAACTCTAGAGGGAGAGAGCTATGCTCGGAGTCTCCCTGCGTGATCTTATCAGAAATGATGAGATCCGCAGGAGAACTAAGGTTACAGACATAGCCCAAAGGATTGCATGCCTCAAGTGGCAATGGGCAGGGCACATAGCGAGGAGAACAGACGGCCGTTGGGGCGGAAAGATCCTCGAGTGGAGGCCACGTACATGAAGTCGCAGCCGTGGCAGGCCCCCTACAAGGTGGACCGACGATCTGGTGAAGATCGCGGGAATCCATTGGATGCGGGCGGCACAGGACCGATCTGTGTGGAGAACATTGGGGGAGGCCTATGTCCAGCAGTGGACGTCTATTGGCTGAAATGATGATCCACTAACTCTGCCGTTTTATTGAAAAACCCAGCAATTTGTAGACAAATTTTGGCTCGACCCGGGGATCGAACCCAAGCTCAACAGCCGTTTATAGTTCGACGCACAACCACTGCACCATCGAGGCAGTCAATTTCCAAGATCATATACAAAAGAGCGTAATTAATCATTTCTAAGTTCTTCCATCTCCATAAGAAACATTTTCATTAAGTACTTAGTTATATTTAAGTCTGGGATCATCCTCGGCTTATCACGACAGTAAGCAGTTAGTCTAGTACATTAATTTAATGAACTTCGAATCTCAGCTGCGAATTATTTTAATGTTTTATCGCGTTTACACGCCCAAATTAACGGTAATTTTCAGTTACTTGAGTGCTTGCTATTAGATTGCAAAGAAGCATAAACATTTTAGGCATAAAATAAGTTAGCATAATGTAATTACTACAAATGATGAATTTTGCATATACTAATAAGCACAACAGTTTTTAGCATAAATGCAATAAGCATAAACATGATTAAGCATTAAATAATTAACCATAAGTCATTAAAAAGCGGCTTACGGGTGGCCCAAGCGTCACCCCCGCCGCACCTAAACCTACTTTTACTCTATATAATACTGGTTACTTACTTACTTTTTTTATTTTTCAGATTCAAACAACCATTAATGCCTAAAAAAATTATGCATAAATGCATTATGCTAAATAATAATTATGCCACAGTACATATTATGCTAAAACCAAATTCGGCCAAATTAATATTAAGCTAAATAAATTATGCCAATCCATTTTAGGACAAAACACATTATGCCAATTAAAGGGATCCTCTTATTCAAGCTTATAAATGGCCTGAAAACCTGAAAGTTAGATACGACTGGAAGATTTTCTTTTATGTGATGGTGGCAGACGAGCAGGCAGATCACTTGATGGTAAGCGTTTGCCGCCGCTCATAGACACCCTTAAGTAGAATTACCTACAAGTGCGCTGCCAACCCTGAAACCCCTTTCTCCTCGATTGGGCTTCCGGTACCCTCACTCACTCGTCGAAACACAGGACTGGCGCTGTTTCACGCCGGTTTTCTGTGAGGCGGCGGTATCATTTTGTGGGTTTAATGGTGGGCAGCGCGCTTGTGACTCCTCTGTTGTTGTGTCCTTGGGCGACGGTAAGCGCTTGCCATCAGGTGATCCGTTTGTCTGCCTATACCTAGCTATCACAAAAAGAAAACAAAAAATGTTCTTTATACAAATTTTGTGCTATATTGCTTTAAGGTGACGGGTAGGGCACACTAGAGACGCCATTTGGTTTAAATTGTTAGTAACTTAAGCAGATCCTTTTGTAATGATTTCGAAGCTCGAGCCTCTCGAAAAGAACTTAAACTATTTTATTTTAAGTTCTTTCCGAGAGTTTTTGCACTCAAGAAATGGTTTCACGCCATAAATCAAATGGCCGCTTTTGGCGGTAATCCATTTTTCTAGTGCTAAACCAGACCAATAAGTGAGCGCAATAATTAAATGAAGAGTTTATATACTTGCCGAGATGTTAGAATTCGATTTTGTTAAAAATAGATCCTAGTAACTAACAATCTTATTAACAAAAATCAAATAGAGTCGCTAGTGCGCCCTACTCGTCCTTATAAAACCTTCTAAAGAGGTGCGTACTCTTTTTTAAAATGGCCGCCAACACATTAGCGATCTCTCTGATTTCGCGATTGTTCTGGGCGGTGTTGAATACTTTCCATCAGGTGACCCGCTAGCTCGTTGACGCCTCGAGCATAAAATAATGTATTCGTTATTTGTACGAATTCAGAACCTTATTCCACTGTGTTAAGATAAGTTACGTTTTCAATAAGTGGAATCCAAATAGAAAATTGAGCATAAGCAATCTTCTCCGAAGATTTATATCTTTCCGTGATCAGGTCGACGCAAACGTGTATGTTTCCCCAAGGAAAACTTTTAAGCGACGTACAAAGAACTCGCATATCAAAACTTTGCTTTTTGTTTCTTCTTCGTTGAGGTGAAGGTTATAGGGTGTTTCGTTTTTCTCTATGAAAGGTTGATACAAAAAAGGCTTAGATTAATAACGCCTAGGTAGATAAATGGTTTTAATTCAAATCATCATCATCATAATTTCATCCAATAGACGTCCTCTGCCTACATAGGCCTCCCTCAATGTTCTGAATACTGAGTTGACATAGATCGGTCCTGTGGGTGGCACAGGACCGATCTATGTGGAGAACATTGGGGGATGTCCAGCAGTGGACGTATCCAATAGATTCCCGCAACCTTCACCAGATCGTCAGTCCACCTTGTGGGGGGCCTGCCACGGCTGCGACTTCCTGTACGTGGCCTCCTCTCGAGGACCTTTCCGCCCCAACGGCCGTCTGTTCTCCTCGCTATGTGCCCTGCCCATTGCCACTTAATTTTGATTTTTATTCAAATGCGTCGTGTAAAGTGAGGCAAAAAAACATGTAGGCTTTACTTGACTACGACAATACGCACACAGTCTGTTTTCCTGAATGACTCATGACTCATGACCTCAATTTTTTTAAAGCTTGAGTCAATAGTCTACTTTTGTCTTTCCCTTTTTCAACTCTCAGAGTTCAGTATAAAGCCAAAATCAAGCCCATCATTAAAAGAAGAGCATTTTTGTCGTAAGTACGACCGGATATCCTCTATTTTGGTGTAGTGTTAAACAGCCTCACATCTTACCCCTTTTATTTTTTTTCTTACGAGAATCCGACCAGAGGCATACCGACTAAAACTCCTGGGACTGTCCCTCATCATCCATAGTGGGCTATGGTACGAAATCTGCCACCACGACAATCCCCTCCTCTGACCCCGCACGAAGTGTACTTAACTTAGTTTCGGTCTTCTTTTTTATGTGATAGGTGGCCGACGAGCAGACAGGTCACTTGATGGTAAGCTGATGCCGTCGCCCATGGACACCCGTGACATCAATCGAGTTACAAGTGGGCTGCCAACCTTTAAACCGCCCTTTCCCCTGGATTGGGCCTCCGGTACCCTCGCTCTCGCAGCGAAATACAGCACAGTGGTGCTTCACACCGGTTTTCTGTGAGGCCGTGGTATCACTCCGGTCGAGCCGGCCCATTCATGCCGCAGCGTGGCTGTCCCACGGCTAGTCGATCTGCAACTTAACTGCAATATAACCAGTCATATATCTATTAAAGTTTACAAATAATCATTATTAATGATACCAATAACAATACTCATACAATAATTTGATACCATCGCATTAATCTGATAACTCACTATTAATAGTCAAACCCTTGGGTTCGGGCTCGTTTTGAATGTTATTGTCGTTGTTAGTATAATACTTGGAAACGAAATAATACTGGTACTTTATTAAAAGTTCTTAAACTTTGGTCCTTTTTCTCTCCCATTTTTTTTATGTAATAGGTGACAGACAAGCAGACCCGCAACGCCAATTAGTCACAAGTGCGCTGCTAACCTCTAAACTCCCTTTTTTTTTGACGAGCTGGAAAAGCCGCCTGCCCGATGTGCAATGGCCAGACGTCAGCGCTGGTGGTCGGCGCCGCCGTATGCACATTCGGCGGAGAGACGGACGGGTAGTGTGGGGCTCTCCTCTGGGTTGGGACTCTGCTAATGAGAGACCATCCAGATGGTTTTAGTGAGCACCCACTAAAACTACCGCGACTTTTCCCGGCTTTTCCAGGTTTTGGGGCAAGACACGGGCTCAATGGACGGACCTAGCACCTCGTCCTGCCCCACGGATTAGCGAGGCTTGCCAGTACGGTCTCTCCTACAGCTCCGAAGCTTAAAACCTCAAGGGGGACTCCCATAGCCCACCACAAAAACCTCCCGAAGAGCGCCTACACAGGGGACACCGGACTGGCCGGTAGCAGCTCCTCTGGCCTTAAGAAGGGCACAGGAACAAAAATACATAAAATACAATACAATAGGAATTACATGATCTAATTCCACCGGAACCCTTTCATCATCGGGACACAAGACGGAGAAGGGGTTACCACCCTTATGTGGTAGGAACATTAGGTAGGAACCGTTTGGTACGTGTTGCCGGTGCAACACGTACCAAACGGTTCAAAGGTATATTCATGTTGCGTACAGCTAAGGAATGGAACTCTCTGTCGGAAGATGTGTTCCCAGAACGCTATGATCTGAACTTATTCAATCAAAGAGTGAATAAGCGGTTACTAGACCGGCATGATCCATCCTCGGCCACATCATCACTTACCATCAGGTGAGATTGTGGCCAAATGTCTGGCTATTCTAATAAATAAAAAATGCTACCGGCGGGAAAACTCGGGGAGCTCGCTGCACCTTCGTCCCCCTCCCCGAAGTAGGCCTTCAGTACCCTCACTTAAGGCCGTGGTGTCACTCCGGTACCGCCTTCCCATTCCTGCAGAAGCCTAGCTCTCCCACGGTCAAAATAAAGAGAAACATGTTAAGTACAAGGTGTATTTGTGGAGATTTACATCTCTTTAACCACGTGTTCTACCAACCATCCTGAATAACATTTGTTCTACGACTTTTCGAAATCAGTAGTATTTTTTTGACTCCCCATACAAAATTACCAAGTCACGTGACCGACTTTAAGAGAATTTGAAATTTTTTCATGCGAATTTCCAATAGTCATAGAACAATAAAGGGATGTGCCTAAATGTTCACAATTACACCCTGTACATATGGAGGAAGCTTGAACAGCAACTCTGATCTCACAGATGTTCATGAGTAGAAGTGATCTGACTTACCATCGGGTGACCCACCTGCTCGCTTGTGGCATTACCATCATTATTTGACGACCCGTTTGGAACAGTGGTAGTGAACTCTGCCTTTGGTCCAAGGGTTGCGGGTTCGGTCCCCGCACAGTACAAACATTTGTGTGCATGAACATGTCTGTTTGTATTGGTCTGGGTGTTTCTATGTAATATACGTATGTATTTACAAAAGAAAAGTATTATATGTATATATTTGTAATGCCACTGTTGATTCTGATATCCGTAACACAGGTGCTTGAACTGCCGATCTCGAAGTCAGATCAATGTATGTAATGTTGTGAAAATATTATATTATATTTATATTCGTATTAATATTATCACCATCTCAGCGTATTTTTCTCGATTGCGACTATAACGACAGTTTAGGAGCCTAGGTTACGCTTGGACCATAACTTTGATTTGAGGTGTCTGATAATTA
The DNA here is from genome assembly GCA_019059595.1 of Marasmia exigua. NCBI lineage: Eukaryota > Metazoa > Arthropoda > Insecta > Lepidoptera > Crambidae > Marasmia > Marasmia exigua. The sequence continues at coordinate 21,072,496 of CM032481.1, read as the reverse complement.
ATTAAACGACTGCCGCAGGGGAACCAGACCAACTTAATCCAGGTTACACGTTTGAGAAACTATCCGAGTCTTATAGGTTTCCTCACAATTTTTTTCCCTCATCTTTGAGCTAACGGTAAAAATAGATAGATACTCTTTATTGCACAAAATTTTACAGAACCTAATATTATGATCACTGGTTAATCTCAGCGGTCTTATCGATAGTAGCGTTCTCTTCCAGACAACCGTAGAGTAAAGGTACAGCGAGTTGAAACGGGGTAAGGCAGAGCAAATCTGTTATTACTAGAATGAAGTTAGAACATAAAATAATATTATTAATATGCAATATATATTATATTTTAAAAATGTAAAGGTGCATGGTTCGATTTGAACCTACGACCTCTTATCCACTGAGCTGATGATAGCTCAGCGGCACTTGCGTAAAAAAAACATACATGAAGTCTAACATAGAACCTCCTCTTTTTTAAGTCGGTAAAAAGGAGGTCTGTTAAATTATGTCACCCTATATCTATAGATGGAACTCAAATACGCCGCCCGTCACTGGGCCTCAGGGGAATACGTCACTGAACATATCATTCATTCGATACAGAAGACATCTGTTCCTGACGATGGAAATACTTAGGACACAATACCTTGAGGCCAAACGCTTGTATGTCGTAATCAAAAAGACATTATCCAGGGTCTCGCCAAAAATTGTACCTAAGTTTTCGGTAACAAATTCTTAGTGACACCGAAATCTGGAAGTTGGCGGTCTTGTACCTGCACACCGAAAAGCACAATAAGCCGTTGGTCCTGCGCCCAATCCATCTCCGGTCGTGTCACACTAGTGTCCCATCGGATTATGAGGGTGCACTTGTGTTTGCGCACACACTCGAGCACTATAATATATCCCGCGTACGTGGCCAATCAACCAAATGGTCGTTGAGATTGGCCGTCGTTACCGTAATCGATCCCGTCTGCCACCTCGCCAACCCGTCTGCCTACCTCGCCAACCCGTCTGCCAAGCGTGGTGAGTATGGCAACTACCCCTCATGTGATTGAGGGAGGCCCGTGCCCCAGCAGTGGGGACTTAAATGGGCTGATGATGATGATGATGACCGTGATTGATTAAAGGATATTAAAGTCTAAAATGTTTAGCAGCAAACTCCCTAATTAAAATCAAAAACAAAACATCACAAAACACAAAACTTGCCGAGAGTTGACAAGATCTCAAATGAAACTCGCTCGTTAATTTGTTAGATGTCTAGAACTGTAACAATTTACATTGTTCTGGATAACAAGAGCTGAGATATCATGTGTCGAAAGGAAATAACTCACTTAACGAGTTTACTAGCTCCTCTGGCAAATAAAGATAATCAGCATGTTGTCAGATACTATCAGAAGAACAATGGTGGAATGGATAAGAACGCGCATTGCGTACGGGGATCGTGGGTCATATCCGAGGGTATTATTTTTTAAATTAACGCAACATTCAAATTCAATTTCAAATGTATTTTATTGCGAATGTAGGTACAGTCAACTCCAAAAATATGTATACACTTTAGGACGTTGTCACAATATATAATATAAGAAAGCAAACCTCTACTTTCTTATAGGTAAGTATTGTGACAAGGTCCTAAAGTGTATACATATTTTTGGAGTTGACTGTACAAGAGATGTTACATTTATCATGAGTTCGGCTACATTTTACAAGACTTGCAATAGTCTGGAAGTGTAAATTATAAAGATGATTATTTACATTACAAACACACACACACACACACACACACACACACACACACACAAAAACACACATAGTTTTTAGATTCTTAAAAACGTTTTGTTCTTTTATATAAATATCAGCCCTTTAGTTAGATTTCCTTCTTGTATCCAGTGTTATGTTATAAATTGAATTTAAATTCACCTTAAATATTGAGTACCGTGCGTTCGTACAGTAATAAGGTTTAGGAAATGGTTATTGGCCGCTGCAAGATAAGCCATTTGCTTAGTGCAGTGACCGCCTGATAAAATATTGTAACATGTATTTGTTTTTGGTAAATAAAGATTTTGTTTTTTTTATTTTTGTTTTCCATTACAGTCAAATTCAAAATGCGGGCATTAATTACAGCATAACATGCATCCAAAGCCGTGGCAGGCCCCCCACAAGGTAGACGACGACGATCTGGTGAAGATCGCGGGAACCCAATGGATGCGGGCGGCACAGGACCGATCTGTGTGGAGAACAATGGGGGAGGTCTATGTCCAGCAGTGGACGTCTATTAGCTGAAATGATAAATTCATTTATTATAGAAGTTAGAGGGGGGGGGGGGGGGGCATACAATTTACCACTTTGGGAGCGTCTCTTGCGCAAAGTATTGTGTTTAGAAAAAAATGATGTTAAAAACCTCAACATCATTTTTAAAAACCTATCCATAGATATCCCACACGTATAGGTTTGATAAAAAAAAATGAGTTTCAGTTTCAAGTATGGAGATTTTTTTATTTTTTTATTTTTACCAATTTTTGTGTAAAAATCGTAAAGTTTCAATAGTATATAGTTCTTATAGTTCCGGAGAAAAGTTGCTGTGACATACGGACGGACGGACAGACGGACAGACGGACAGACGGACCGACATGACGAATCTATAAGGGTTCCGTTTTTTGCCATTTGGCTACGGAACCCTAAAAACGTAACAGAGTGTAAAAGAGATCAAACCGGCCTTGATGCAGATCCCGTATGAGATCTGCATCAGGGCGGTAGAGAAAGAACGTCACCCCCGTATTAACGGCTTCGCGCAGTTTTTCAAGTACAAAAATGGTATGCACCCTGCGTCTATGTGTCTATCTATGCCCACAACACGTTACAATTCTATGTAAATTTCGGCCAATTTTATTCCGAACTCGTACCTTACTTCCTTCGTGTGAAACGACATATTAATATTTAAATTTATCGCAAAACTTTGAATAGTTAAGGCTAAAGGAGTAATGTAAGTTATTTGCTTATTGTTCTAGTTCCAAAGTCCATACTTTTAAGGACCAAAGTTTATGGTCTCGGTTACGGTAATAAATGAATTATAAAACTAAAAAAAATATATGATGTACGTAATCATGAAAACTAACAACAAAATTGGTTTGAACTAGATATAGTGAGCAGTTTTTTTTAATATGCTATAAACCGTAAACCGCAATTTACCTTCCATATATCTTACTTGCTGCTACGGAACCCTTCATGGGCGAGTCCAACTCGCACTTGGCCGGTTTTTTCCGAAAATGGCACATTCCGTTAAGAGCGATCATTTTCTAGTTCGGTGGTGGGTTATAGATTTGACAGTTGGTTTGCTCTTTTGTAGATACTATGCTTCCTTCCTCCTCGTTAGCATGTAATTCCCGGTTGCACCCAAAGCTGTCTGTCTGTTTGGAACCCGGGGTACGCTTTTACCATTATTCAGAATATGATAAGTCTGGAAATTACAATGAAGCGACTGCCGTCTGCCGTGTGCTCCCCGGCAGAGTAGAATAAGGCCACCCTCACTCTTACCGAGGTGTCGTAAAAGGCGACTAAGGTAAAGCTGCTGGCATGATCATCAGCACCCAGAGAAGGAAAACTCTGCATTTATATCAAAACCCTCGCCAACCCGTCTGCCAAGCGTGGTGAGTATGGCAATTACCCCTCATGTGATTGAGGGAGGTCCATGCCCTAACAGTGGAGACTTAAATGGGCTGATAATGATGATGATGATGACTGCCATCTGACATTCAACAAACAACTCTTTACAGGAGAACCAGACCAACTGAATCATGGTTACACGTTTCAGAAACTATTCAAAACGTGCAGGTTTCCTCACGATCTTTTCCCTCTTCTATTTTTTCTTCTTTAGCCATATTCAACCTCTAGGGTGTAGGCTTCCTTCAGTTTATGCCATTGTTGTCGATCTTGAGCGGTTTCTTTCCCCTTTGTTTCTGCCAGCCTTTTGATATCGTCACATCAACGTTTAAGGCCTTCCTCTTGGGTTCCTAGCTCACGGTCTCCACTCTACCTCTGCTTTGTACCACGAGCCTTGTTTTCGGGCGTCATGACCAGCCCACCCTTCAGTGAATATGAACACATCAAAAGTTTTCCCTCGCCGCCGAGCTAGTGGTAGAAAATATGCTTTAGTTGTCTAATTACTTGTTTTTTTAATGTGGTAGTTGGCAGAAGAGCAGACTGATCACCTGATCATATGTGATTTCCGCAGTGGGCGTATATTGGCTAAAATGATGATGATGATCGATTAATTCTGAATAACGGCTCAAATGTTACTTTGGCATAGAATATTAGTTTTAGATATCATCGTCATCGTCATCGTCAGCCCATTTAAGTCCCCACTGCTGGAGCACGGGCCTCCCTCAATCACATGAGGGGTATCATAATCACGGGTTGGCGAGGGTTTTGATATGAATGCAGAGTTTTCCTTCTCTGGGTGCTGATGATCATGCCAGCAGCTTTACCTTAGTCGCCTTTTACGACACCTCGGTAAGAGTGAGGGTGGCCTATTCTACTCTGCCGGGGACCACACGGCAGTTTTAGATATACATTTAGTATATCTGAAACTTGGACGCCGAATACTTTTGACTTAATCGATAGTAACTCGATGAGATAATTCATGAAATGTTGAACGGCGGAACCTCCGTTTTGTAATTGTCTATTATTTATCTTCTATCTATACTATACTTAAAGAGGTAAATCCTTCAGACAGCGGCAACGCTTTACCTATAGGTAATCCGAGAACGAGAATCGCTTGCGCGATTCAATCGACACTTAGCGCCATCTATTGGTACAAAGCGAAGCGAAGTGACGGCGGGCCTATAAAGTTACAAGTGTTCGCTTCTGTGTAAACAGTGCCCAGTTTAATGAGCGAAGGTGAAATTTGTTACAAACTCCAATTTGTTTTTAGCGCTAATGCCTTAATCTTTGGACCTTTGGTTAGGTCCTGCCTTCTGATGCTAACTTAATCGAACAAACTCAAATGCGGGAGAGCCACGCTTAGGCATAAATGGGCCGGCTCGACCGGAGTGATTCCACTACCTCACAGAAGACCGGCGTGAAGCAACGCCTGCGCTGTGTGTCGCCGTGTGAGTGAGGTTACCGGAGGCCCAATGGGGGGAAGGGGAAAAGGTTGGCAGCGCACTTGTGACTCCACTGGTGTTGCGGGTATCCATGGGCGGCGGAATTACTTACCATCAGGTGAACCGTCTGCTCGTCTGCCACCTCTCATAAAAAAAAACAATGGTCTTCAAACTCTTCATTCATCTTCATCTTAGCGGATAATTCCTAGTCGCTTCGGAGCTTGGGGTACGCTTGGACCATGATCCAGAATTCGGGAAGTCTGGTTATTACAATAAAGCAACTGCCGTCTGACCTCCACAACCCTAAAACAGAGAAACCAGTCCAACTGGATCACAGTTCAGAATCATTATCTGAAATATTGTAGGTGTCCACAATTTTGGAGAAATTATCTGAGACGTTTAGGTTTCCACGTGATATTTTCCCTCACCGCAAAGCTAATGATAGAAATTTTCACATACACTTGCCAGCCATCCTGCGCAGATCGTCCCCCCACCTAGCCAGAGGGCGCCCTACATTACCTTTGCCAAGACGCGGTCTCCACTCCAGAACCCGTTTACCCCATCGGTTGTCGGTTCTGCGGCTAATATGGCCAGCCCACTGCCACTTAAGCTTGCTAATCCGGTGAGCAATGTCGATAACTTTGGTTCTCTGCCGGATCACCTCATTTCGGATTCGATCTCGGAGAGAGACGCCGAGCATTGCTCGTTCCATAGCCCTTAGATATTCCCATAGATTTGAAAATACAGAAATGCATACTCGGATTCGAACCATGACTCTAGGAGGCGCGTTCTTATATATTCAGCTACCATCGCTTTTACCAGACGTAACGACGTCGTCCGATTGAAGCAAATGTTTAATTAGTTGAATGGACAACGATCGATAAAAGCTACCGGACAAGTCAATCGATCGATCCTATAATACCCTCATGTCGGTTGAGGGTGGGCCGCGGTATTTAGGCTGATATAACCTTTAAGAAATTTATTTATTTATTTTAAGGGAAACAAACATTATTTTGTAAACTTATAAATAAAATTATAATAATATAATATAATTCTCACAACATCTCATACGTTGACCTGATTCCATACTAAGTAGCTTAAGCACTTGTGTTACAGATATCAGACAACAGAGGAACACAAATATATACTTAAATACATATATTACACCCAGACACCGAACAAACACAAGTGTTCATCGCACGAATGTTTGTCCAGGGTGGGGATCGAACTCACGACCTTTGGCGTAAGAGGCAGGGTCACTACCAATTGCGCCATCCGGTCAGTCATTACATTAAACAAGACATTAAACAACGTCCTGTTGATCTAGTGGTTTAAGTACGATCTCGGGGTCCTGGGTTCGATTCCCGGGTCGAGAGAAAAGTATGTTTCGAATTTTTCGAAGATAGCTAGGGTTTGTGATCACTAATACGCATTTGGCAGCGCGGTGATTAAGCCTAATCCCATCATAGTAGCGATGACTTGATTTCTATGATGGAGGCCTTTGCCCTGCAGCGGGAAAGTTCATAGGCTAATACTTTACTATGTAACAACAAGGTTACCACAGATATTTAAAACATGTAACAAGTGATCACAAGATAATAGTAATCAGTTTGACAATGTGACTGACAAAATACTTTTTGAATAATATACTCGTCTGCTACTCAATTTAAAAAGAACATTTATAGGAATGGTGTACAAATCAAATAATAAATCTTGTCTCTTCTTTATTTATCACCATAATAATACATCGTTTTCCTACGTTTAACTATGAAAATTTGTTTAGCAAATAAACTTTTATTGGTTTAGTTTCAACACTTCTGAATCGACAATTGACACAGTTTGCATTTTATTTTGTACTCTATTCTTGTTTAACATAGGGTCGTTTTTGTGTTACTGCGAATAGAACCCTTTTAACGCATCACTGATTTCATTGGGTGTAATTTTATTGCAGTCGAAGTATTTTATTGAACTGTTGGACGTAGGGATGCCATTCGCATCCTAAAAACATCGATAAATGTATCGATTTATATAACAGACATACTTTTTGCTGACCGATCATAGAGCCTTCATAATAAATAAATTGAAATAACATCACATACATTGTCCTGGTCCCAAACAAAGGTTTTCCCTTGTACTAGGGAAGCCAGAAAGAGGTCGATCGACGAATCCAACTCGGCTGGGCAGCGTTCGGGAAGCTACGCAGCATATTTTCGGCCCACCTACCGCAGTGTCTTAAGACGAAAGTCTTCAATGCGTGTGTGTTGCCAGTGATGACATACGGAACCGAAACGTGGCCGCTTACAATGTGCCGATTAAGGACGGCTCAAAGTCACCCAGAGAGCAATGGAGAGAGCTATGCTCGGAGTCTCCCTGCGTGGCGTGATCGTATCAGAAATGATGAGATCCGCAGGAGAACTAAGGTTACAGACATAGCCCAAAGGATTGCATGCCTCAAGTGGCAATGGGCAGGGCACATAGCGAGGAGAACAGACGGCCGTTGGGGCAGAAAGGTCCTGGAGTGGAGGCCACGCACAGGAAGTCGCAGCCGTGGCAGGCCCCCCACAAGGTGGACCGACGATCTGGTGAAGATCGCGGGAATCCATTGGATGCGGGCGGCACAGGACCGATCTGTGTGGAGAACATTGGGGGAGGCCTATGTCCAGCAGTGGACGTCTATTGGCTGAAATGATGATGATGAGGGAAACCAGAAAAAACAGGACAACGACGGTACCACAAACACCCAAAACCAACACAAATAGCAGTTTCATCCACAAACATTTGTGCTGGTACGGGAATCAAACCTGCGACCCTTACGTCTCACTCGGCGCACAAACCACTGCGCTAAACAGGTCGTCAATTACCTTGTAATTTTTTATAGTTTTCATATGAGAACTTCCTACCACCACGTACCTTAATTCGGTGGAACAGTTTGGCTGCAGGAGTATTTCCTCACAGCTATGACTTAGGGACCATTAAGAGTGTATTTTTTAAGAAAGGCCAATACATTAGCGATCTCTCTGAGCAGAGGGATCGCCCGATGGCCAACGATTGCTGCCCATAGATACCCGCGACCCCAGTGGAGTAGCAAGTGCGCTGCTAACCTTTCAACTCCCCTTGCCCCTAGATTGGGCCTCCGGTACCTTCACTCACGAGGTGAAACACAGCACAGTACTGCTTCACGCCGGTTTTCTGTGAAGCCGTGGTATCACTCCGGCTGAGCCAGCGTTTCGAAAAACGAGCTTATACGCCTGTCATCATCATCATCAGCCCATTTAAGTCCCCACTGCTGGGGCACGGGCCTCCCTTAATCACATGAGGGATAATTGCCATACTCACCACGCTTGGCAGACGGGTTGTCGAGGGTTTTGATATAAATGCAGAGTTTTCCTTCTCTGGGTGCTGATGATCCTTAGTCGCCTTTTACGACACCTCGGTAAGAGTGAGGGTGGCCCATTCTACTCTGCCGGGGACCACACGGCCTACGGGTATACACGTGTACATAACGCTAATCTGAAACTGCCCGGTAGGATTTTTTTTCTATGAAGTCAAAAGTAATTTCTTAAGAATAATAATAAACTATTACTTACTTTATCGATACTCGAAATAGAATATAGTCTCATCCCTATCTGTAACGGGTTGAACAAAGGTCTTTGCGGTACATTTAGTGGGTGGTCAATGTTGATGGTCATGGATGAACTTGAACAATCATCCCTACAATATTGGGGCGCTTGTATTTTGTATGAGAGTCATTTTGCAGTAATGGTACGGCTTGATATGCCAAATTTTCTTTATGTACGTAAAAAGTAAAGCCGTGGCAGGCCACCCACAAGGTGGACCGACGATCTGGTGAAGGTTGCGGGAATCCATTGGATGCGGGCGGCACAGGACCGATCTGTATGGAGAACATTAGGGGAGGCCTATGTCTAGCAGTGGACGTCTATCGGCTGAAATGATGATAATGATGATGACGTAAAAAGTATACTCTACCCTGTTCGCGCATACAAGTAGAATACCACCATAACTTCTATATATAAAAAATAAACATATAGTAAAGGTAATTTTTTCACAGCAAAAAAGCCTTCCCATTATAGTTTAACGCATTCGTTTTAACAATGGAAGTTATAATCAAAGAAAATCTACGCGACATTAAGACATTAACCCACTAGAAGCTAAGCGATTTTGTGAAAGTGAAAATGCAGTAAAAAATGTATCTGCCTATATACTGTCCCACTGCAGGGCAAAGGCTTCCATCATAGGTATCAAGTCATCGCTACTATGCTGGGGTTAGGCTTAATCACCACGCTTGCCAAATGCAGACAAACAGAAATTTATTTCCGTTTTTTCGTTGTCCATTTTACATGCCATCATCATCATTTTAGCCAATAGAGGCCCACTCTGGACATAGGCCACCCCAGGGGCGTCTTTACCTATAGTGCAGGGGGCGCGGTGCACCCGGGCGCCGGAAGTTAGAGGGCGCCGAGAGCCCCTCGCTACACATAGCCTCCACTGTAACGCTCCGCAAGGAGCGGGCGCGAGTACTGATCGTTCTCCTCATCTTAGCGTGTGATTCCTAGTGGATGAACATGTTCATTTGTATTATTCTGGGTGTTTTATATGTATTATATGTATGTGTTTACAAAAGAAAAGTATATAATGTAATGTAAGGCCGAGTGGTCCCCGGCAGAGTAGAATAGGCCACCCTCACTCTTACCGAGGTGTCGTAAAAGGCGACTAAGGTAAAGCTGCTGGCATGATCATCAGCACCCAGAGAAGGCAAACTCTGCATTTATATCAAAACTCTCGCCAACCCGTCTGCCAAGCGTGGTGAGTATGGCAATTACCCCTCATTGATTGATTGAGGAAGGCCCGTGCCCCAGCATGTGGGGACTTAAATGGGCTGATGATGATGATGAATGTAATTCCGCTGTTGGTTCTACTATCCGTAACACAGGGTGCTTGAGCTATCTATCTCGGAGTCAGATCAACGTTTGTGATGTTGTGAAATATTATTATTTATTTATTTACCTGTGCAACCACTTACCCTTACCGCCGCCCCTACCACTGGGCGACCTAGCTTAGGGTTGTTAGCAAGAAATGCATTATGGTAGAACAACAATGCGCCACAAGCCGCGACGCAATTAAAACTCCCACAACGGAACAACTCGGCCCATAATAATGATTAACTTCTACACAGGTTGGTTGAGACGGTACACAAATTGGCGAATCATTCAAAAAACAAAATCCCCAACTACCGCGGGCTTCGCGTTTGAAAGAATCAAAAGTTAGCCTATTCTCTTCAACTATATCCATTATAATGACATCAACTATATTGACCGTGGGATAGCCACGCTTGGGCATGAATTTGCCAGCTCGATCGGAGTAATACCACAGCCTCACAGAAAACCGGCGTGAAGCCGCTGTGATGTGTTTCGCTGCGTCAGTAAGGGTATCGGAGCAGGCCCGATTCGGGGGAAGAGGGGGATTTTAAGGGTGGCAGCGCACTTGTGACCCACTGATGCTGCCAGTAGTCCATGGGCGGCGGCAATCGTTAACCATCAGATGATCCGTCTGCTCATCTGCCACCTATAATATAAAAAAGAAACAGGCCGTGAAAGACGTGTTTATCCCTCGATAGATGACACTTGCACATATGGATAGGTGGCAGACGGATCACCTGATGGTAGGCGTTATATTGATGACTTTATGCCAAATAGCAATCAGATTTTAACCATAAGGCGTATTTGTGCTAAAGTACCTCAACCATTCATCATCATCATCATCATTTCAGCCAATAGACGTCCACTGCTGGACATAGGCCTCCCCCAATGTTCTCCACACAGATCGGTCCTGTGCCGCCCGCATCCAATGAATCCCGCGATCTTCACCAGATCGTCGGTCCACCTTGTGGGGAGCCTGCCACGGCTGCGACTTCCTGTACGTGGCTTCCTTTCTACTTACCTTTCCGCCCCAACGCGTCTGTTCTCCTTGCTATGTGCCCTGCCCATTGCCACTTGAGGCATGCAATCCTTTGGGCTATGTCTGTGACCTTAGTTCTCCTGCGGATCTCATCATTTCTGATACGATCACGCATAGCCCTCTCCATTGCTCTCTGACTCTCTCTCTCTGACTTTGGGCCTCCTTAATCGGCACATTGTAAGCGGCCAACTTTCGGTTCCATATGTCATCACTGGCAACACACACGCATTGAAGACTTTCGTCTTCCTCAGCCATTATTGTAATTTAAATGATGTTTGTTTTCCATTACTAAATAAGTAAAGAAATAAAATATATAATATAAATGAACGAAATGAAGAAAATAAACAAAATCAACAAAATAAACAAAATTTATTAAAATGAAAAAATAAATGACCTAAATTAATAACTTTCCATGTTCCACAATTTGTGGGCCGTACAATAATGCAGTAGAGAAACGAGGGCAACTCTTGCCCTCGACTGAAATTATTAATTTGAGCCAACTTGTTTGCTGTACACCTGCTCATTAGAAAACTATGACATATACTGCGATTTATAACGTAAGACAAGGACAGTCTTACCTAAGAAGCCCTGTGGCGTTTAAAAATACTGCCAAGGTTTTCCCAGCCTGTCGTAAGAGGCGACTAAATGAGCTTTCGGAGTACGTGAGCGTATCCACTGCTGGGGAGTGGCTTGCTCAGCATACGACTCCGCGGGGGACGACATTACTGGGTGTCCAGGTAGGTCGTAAAGCGTTGAAGGGCTGTATTGCGCCAGATAGGGGTGAAGCGGCGAGCGCGATTAGCGGTACGGTCTAGTCCCGGCTGTGGGGTTTCCGACCGCGATTGCGCGGAAGATGGACACCCCAGGGGTTTAGTTAGGGTTTGAGTCCCACACACCACCTTGTTCCCTACATGTAACATGTTCGCGTGTAAAAATTACTGCTATGCACCTAAAAAAATGATTATTCATTACTTTAAGTATTCAAAGATATTCACAATCGTCATAATCAATGTTGATCTATTGGCGGCGCTAGTTTCGTCGATGTGGCGCCTTAAGGGACATCATATAAAGAGATAGTTAAAAACGCCCTGTTGGTCTAGTGCCGGCCGTGATATCGGGGTCCTAGGCTTTTTTTTATGTGATAGGTGGCAGACATCTGCTCGTCTATCGCTTACTATCACCTGATAGTAAGCGATTGCCGCCGCCCATAGACACCCGCGACATCAGTGCAGTCACAACCGCGGCCAACCTTTAAACACCCCTTTTCCCGGATTGTTTATTTTATGATATAGGTGGCAGACAAGCCGACGGATCACCTGATAGTAAGCGATTGCCGCCGTCCATGGACACCCGCGACACCAGTGGAGTCACATACGCGCGGTCAACCTTTAAACCCCCCTTTCCCCGGATTTTTTTTTTTATGATATAGGTGGAAAACAAACCGACGGATCACCTGATGGTACGCGATTACCTCCGCCCATGGACACCTGCAACACTACCTGTTTCGATTTTTTTAAACATAGCTCGGGTTTTTGATCACCAATTCACATTAGATTTTTTTTATGAGAAAGGAAGGCAAACGAGCAAGCGAGTCACCTGATGGTAAGCGATCACCGCCGCTCATGGACATCAGCCACACCAGAGGGAGTGGAGATGCATTGCCGGCCTTTTAGGAAGGTATAACATAAATAATAAGGAACCTATTACATAAAGATAAACCAATTCCTGAATCTTGGTCGCGTACCCAGGGCTCCAAAGGCACAACTTTGATTAATACAAGAATAATATAATAGAATAGAATTCAGTATTCTATTCTTCTGATTGTTGATTGAAAAAGATTTTAAAAAGCCACACATGGTACACATACAGCCTACCTGGAATTAATGTTGTCTGTGCTCCTAATTTTTAACAATATTGTACCTTACCCCATTGCATTAAGACTACTCACATTTTCAATAAGTGAAATCCAGTAAATCGCAAATTGAGCATAAACAATCTCCTCCGAAGATTTATATCCTACCGTAATCCGACGCATACGCGTATTCACCGAGCTAGGGTTGCCAACCATACTGTTGAAAACTTTTTTTTTATGTGATGGTGGCAGATGAGCAGACGGATCACCTAATGGTAAGCGATTTTCGCCGCGCATGGACACCCGCGACACTAGTGGAGTCACAAGTGCGCTGCCAACCTTTAAGCCACTTTTTCCCCGGATTGGGCTTCCGGTACCCTCACTCACGCAGCGAAACACAGCACAGTGTTATATATAAATAAATAAATAGTATAAGTGTTTGCCAAGAGGTTGTAACCCCGGAATTATTTAAAATAGATCCGGTTTAGTAGCACAATTTAAAATCGATTGGCGTCGCTAGTGTGCCCTACCCGTCACCTAAAGCGTCACGGGTAAATTAATTGACATTGTTTTTTCTTTATAGTGACACAGTATTTTAGCTCGACTCAGCCTGATGGTATGCCAAAATAGAGCCCACGTTGCAATTACAACGGACGCGATGTCAAGGCATCTCTTTCGTTGGCACTCTCATACTGGCCCGCGAGGTGCTTTTTCACGCGTCATTGGAAAGAATTCCACTTTTGAGAGGGAGGAAATACCACGTTCAAGGATATAAATAATAATATAAGTACTTACTATTAATATTACGAACATACTGTTGGTTTTCCTGCTCATTTTGCAACCTGTGATTTGTCAATAAAGTCGTGAAAATAAATGGCAGTGGTGCCATTGCTAATTATTATTGCGTCATAGGACTCGTGGTGCGATAAACCCCATTGGTATGGTCATCGTCATCGTCAGCCCATTTAAGTCCCCACTGCTGGGGCACGGGCCTCCCTCAATCACATGAGGGGTAATTCGCCATACTCACCACGCTTGGCAGACGGGTTGGCGAGGGTTTTGATATAAATGCAGAGTTTTCCTTCTCTGGGTGCTGATGATCATGCCAGCAGCTTTACCTTAGTCGCCTTTTACGATACCTCGGTTAGAGTGAGGGTGGCCTATTCTACTCTGCCGGGGACCACACGGCGTATTGCCGTATTGGTATGGTATGGCATGGTATTTATGTGATAGATAAGCAGAAGGATCACCTGATGGTAAGCGATTGCCTGCCGCCCATGGACACCCGCGACATCAGTGGAGTCACAAGTGCGCTGCCAGTCTTTAATCCCCCCTTCCAACCGGATTGGGCTTCCGGTACTCTCACACATGCAGCGAAAGCACAGTGCTGCTTCACGCCCTGACGTTTTCTGTGAGGCCGTGGTATCACTCCGGTCGAGCCGCCCATTCATGCCGAAGCGCATCTGTCTCACGGTCTAACCGTGGGAGACAGTCACAGCTTAGAGTAATCAATTTTAGCATTAGTGAGCTATTTAAGTACACTTCTACACTTAGCTACGCGCCACGGCCTGTAGGACCTCAACTATTCGATTTCACGATTTTCTTGACGCATAATTTATTTTTTAGTTGAATAGGTTGGCAACCCTACGCCCCGAAGAAAACTTTTAAGCGGCGTACAAAGAACTCGCATATCAAAACTTTGCTTTATGTTTCTTCTTCGTGGAGATGGAAGGTTATACAGGGTGTTTCAGTAAACATTTACATCAAACAACCTTTTACACGCTTAATTTTTTTTTAGAATATATACCTACATACTACCCCCCTACCTATAGGTACCTATATACTATATCTATCTGGATTGCCGTGTGGTCCCGGCAGAGTAGAATAGGTCACCCTCACTCTTACCGAGGTGTCGTAAAAGGCGACTAAGGTAAAGCTGCTGGCATGATCATCAGCACCCAGAGAAAGAAAACTCTGCATTTATATCAAAACCCTCACCAACCCGTCTGCCAAGCGTGGTGAGTATGGCAATTACCCCTCATGTGATTGAGGGAGGCCCGTGCCCCAGCAGTGGGGACTTGAATGGGCTGATGATGATGATGATGATGATGACTATACTCTATGCTAAGCAAATAATGCCGCCCATGGACATCCGCAACACCAGTAGAGTCACAAGTGCGCTGGCAACCTTTAAACCCCCTTTCCCCCGGATTGAATCGGAGATGCTCCCAGAATGTCCATATCTATATAATAATTTAATAAAGTTTACAAGTACTTTATGATAACAATAATAATACCCCGATCTGATAACTCTTCAATTGTTATTGTTAACCCTTTGGTTTGGGTTCATTTTGATTGTTATACTGATCGTTTAAATAATATTCGGAAACTCCTTTTACCCCGATTCGACCAATCTTTATCCGTGGATAAATCTATCGTATGACGTCAGATTTGCATGGAATGACAGCGCTATACCATAGATTTATAGTGCGACTACGATCAGAATGTATATTTTGCAAGTTGGTATTTTAACCGAGTTAAAAAAGGAGGTTCTCAATTCGACATCCATATGTAAAAATATATATATTTTTATGTTTTTATGTTTGTTCGCCGATTTCTTTGCCATTTCTGAACCGATTGAGATGATTCTTTTTTAGTTGGAAAGCAGATAGTCCCCGGGTCGTACCATGATCAGGATATCAGGATCTTATGATGGTATCCTGGAAAAATTGAGGGGAACTTTCAAATTTTATAGGGACACGTAATGTTTTTGTATCTTTTTTCAAAACTGCACCAGTATTTACATCTGGATGTATTTATTTTTTGGTTCTGCTGATGATGGAAGGTCAACTCATCAACGGTAAGGAGTTAAAGGATACCTCTTTCAATACTGTAGTCACAATGAGTTTGTTAGTTATTTGGCGGGGGTGGAAGGGGAAAAGGGAAGCCAAAAAATGAGAATCTTCGACCACGAACTCCACGTACTAAACTGGCCGCATCTAATTCCAAATTAGAGTGAGTATGATTTGGACCTTTTGGCATGTGTGTGAAAATTTATAATAAAATTCCGAACACAATACAAAAGGACAAGAATATTGATTGAATTGGCAGGAATAAATTAAAAGCTTTCCTAATCGAAAAATGTTTGTACACGCTGTCAGCTGTTTTATAAATGAAAATAAATTCATAATTATTTAATGTAATAAAATAAATAATACTGTCATTGTTATGTAATATTGTCATTGTTATATAATTATGTTATCTAATTCTTATGTGTAATGTAATTCTATAATTTATTTATTGTATGCCAAGAATGTGAAACCCTACCAGGGTTCATGTTTGCACTAAATATATTAATCATTTATTTTAAATGTGGGAGAACCACGCTTAGGCATAAATGGGCCGGCTCGACCGGAGTGATACCACTGCCTCACAGAAGACCGGCGTGAAGCAATCGCCTGCGCTGTGTTTCGCCGTGTGAGTGAGGTTACCGGAAGCCCAATGGGGGGAAGGGGAAAAGGTTGGCAGCGCACTAGTGAGTCCACTGGTGTTGCGGGTGTCCATGGGCGGCGGAATTGCTTACCATCAGGTGTCTGCTCGTCTGCCACCTCTCATATAAAAAAAAAAACCACAATACCTGTAATGTGCAACATGATTGCAAGAAACGTTTGAATTGAATTGAAGGCACTTCAGTGACCATAACAGGGGGGTATAGTCAAACGTAATTTCTATGCGAAAATGTCAAAACAGCTTTAGATCCGACTTTTGCCACGTGCTAAATAACCGTGATCGGATTATAATATCGGAATAAGGTTGGTCAAATCAGCCCTTAGAGATCTTATAGTTATCTCTTTATCTTAACAGGAAAAGGGATCTAAACGAGGTTCATTCGGGTCATGGATCCTCGGCAGCGATCTGATCTTCGGCTGTTTAACCTTCATAACTCTTAAAACCTTCCGCCGTGGAACCCGACTCTTAACTGCGTTCTGATTGCGTTTACAAAACTCCTTAAAATATCATGTCACCCTGTATAGGGGAAACTCAAGACACCGCGCTGTCACTGGTCCAGAGGAATACGTCACCTGAATATATCATTCTTTCGATATCAGTAGATATCTGTTCCTAGTGTAAGAATACTAAGTGACTCTATTTTGTGACACGTGACTATAGGATATCGCATAACCCTTTAACGGGGAACTTACTGTTTTTGGTACTCAATAAATTGATTACGCCAGAGAAGCCGAGAATAAATAGTATAGGTGATTATCGGTCATGTCACACTGGTGTCCTAATGATATAAGGGTAAGGAATAAGAGATTTGTAGTTGCGCACAGTCACTGAGCACTGTATATATTTTGCTACGTTGTTGAATACTTGAGATCTGGCTACATTCATCGTCATCGTCAGCCCATTTAGTCCCCACTAGCTGAGGGCACGGCCTCCCTTACGTCACTGAGGTTAATTGCCTACTCACCACGCTTGGCAGACGGTTTGCGAGGGTTTTGATATAATGCAGAGTTTTCCTTCTCTGGGTCTGATGATCATGCCATAGCTTTACCTTAGTCGCCCTTTTTTGACGAAACCTTTCGGTACGAGTGATGGTGGCCTATTCTACTCTGCCGGGGACCACACGGCCAACATGGCTAGGCTACATGCTTAGATCATTATCACTACAATTTGGATATCCCTAACGATTTTGCTTTATCGAAAAGGCACTCTGTTTTGATTCTTACTTACTCCGCTGGCTCAGCAAATAGAGTCTCGACCTCCGAAACAAGAGATCGCCACTTCGGTCGATCCTTCGCTACTTCTTGCCAGTAATTGACCAGGAGCTCGCGCAGATCAGTCTTGACGACGTCCTTCCAGCGATACCTAGGTCGGCCAACTGGGCGTCGGACCACGTCGGGCGTCTTGTGGGCGGTTCTCCACCACACGTAAGGGAAAATTGCCGGCATGATTCTTTACATACAGGCCGCTGGGTTGTGTTGGCTGGTCTGCGCTCTCAGTGCACGAAAAAAGAATCTCTAAAAATAATACGCCTTGTTGGTCTAGTGGTTTAAGTACCGGGCCGTGATCCGGGTCCTGGTTCGAATTCCCGGTCGAGCGAAAAGTATGTTTTGAATTTTTCTGACAATAGCTCGGGTTTGTGATCACCAATCCGCATTTGGCAAGCGTGGTGAGCCTAATCCCATCATAGTAGAGATAACTTGATTACTATGATGGAGGCCTTTGCCCTGCAGTGGGACAATTTATAGGCTGATTAAATATTAATAATAATAATAGTAAAAAAAAATCATTGCATTTTCCTGAAGTGCATAGTTTACTTTCTCCTAAAAAAGACATTCTTTCTCCACTGATCTCACATACTTATCTTTATTTATGTGCGCTGGTGATTACTTTCCATCACGTGAAACGACGCTTACTTGATTGCCGTAACAAAACTCTTAAAATATCATGTCACCCTGTATAGGGGAAACTCAAAGACACCGCCTTTCCTGGTCGCCAGAGGAATACGTCACTATAATCATTCTTTCGATACAGAGTATATCTGTTCCTAGTGTTAGGAATACTAAGTACCTATTTTGTGACAATGACTATAGATATCGCTATAAAACCCTTTAACAGGGGAACTTGACTGTTTTGGTATTCAAATAACTTGATTTACGCCATAGAGAATCCGAGAATAATAAGTTGGTGTTTGTCGGTCATGTCACAACTGTTGTCCAACGGAATATAAGGGTAATGGGATAAAGAGTGTATTTGTATTTGCGCACACAGGACTTGAGCACTGTAATATATTGTGCGTACGTTTTTTTGGATACCTTGAGATCTAGGCCTACTGCTTAGATTCATTATCTATTACAAATTGTGGGA
Organism: Marasmia exigua; assembly: GCA_019059595.1. Lineage (NCBI taxonomy): Eukaryota > Metazoa > Arthropoda > Insecta > Lepidoptera > Crambidae > Marasmia > Marasmia exigua. The sequence continues at coordinate 21,053,709 of CM032481.1, read as the reverse complement.
TATCCCTAACGATTTTGCTGTTATCGAAAAGGCACTCTGTTTTTGATCTTACTTTACTTCTCCCGCTGGCTCAGCAATAAGTCCTCGACCCCCGAAACAAGAGATCGCCACTTCGGTCGATCCTTCGCTACTTCTTGCCAGTAATTGTAGGCGGTTCTCCACCACACGTAAGGGCAAATTGCCGGCATGATTCTTTACATACAGGCCGCTGGGTTGTGTTGGCTGCTCTGCGCTCTCAGTGCACGAAAAAAGAATCTCTAAAAATAATACGCCCTGTTGGTCTAGTGGTTTAAGTACCGGGCCGTGATCCGGGTCCTGGGTTCGATTCCCGGGTCGAGCGAAAAGTATGTTTTGAATTTTTCTGACATAGCTCGGGTTTGTGATCACCAATCCGCATTTGGCAAGCGTGGTGAGCCTAATCCCATCATAGTAGCGATAACTTGATTTCTATGATGGAGGCCTTTGCCCTGCAGTGGGACAATTTATAGGCTGTTAAAAAATAATAATAATAATTTTAAAAAATCATTGCAATTTTCCTGAAGTGCATAGTTTACTTTTCCCCTAAAAAAGACAATTCTTTCTCCACTGATCTCACATAATTATTTATTTATGTGCGCTGGTGATTACTTTTCATCACGTGACACGCTTACTTGATTGCGTTACAAAACTCTTAAAATATCATGTCACCCTGTATAGGGGAAACTCAAAGACACCGCCTGTCACTGGGTCCCAGAGGAATACGTCACTGAATATATCATTCTTTCGATACAGTAGATATCTGTTCCTAGTGTTAGGAATACTAAGTACCTATTTTGTGACAAGTGACTATAGATATCGCATAACCCTTTAACAGGGGAACTTGACTGTTTTGGTACTCAAATAAATTGATTACACCAAGAGAAGCCGAGTATATGTGTTTGTCGGTCATGTCACACTGGTGTACCAACGGAATATAGGGGTAAGGGAATAAATAGTGTATTTGTATTTGCGCACACACTTGAGCACTGTAATATATTCTGCGTAAGTTGTTGATACTTGAGATTGGCCGTAATCGGTTAGAGGTATTCGATTCAGAGGCTCCAAAATTTATAAAAATAGATCCGGTTTATATTGGCTAACAATTTAAATCTAAAATGGTAAGTGATATGAGGCACAAATACTCTGTAACACCAACTTCATATTGTAAACTACAAATGGACAATACGGCAATAAAAAATTGCATTTTTATACGCTTTTCTAATATGAAAGAAAAAAAGATGTCTCATATTTTTAGTAATAATTAAATGTGTGTTTTTATTAAAATATTTACTTTCAAATTTATTAATTAATATGCCGTGACCGTCAGAATGACTGGACCAAACTAGATATTTAGATGAGACTATGTGCACTATTTACTACCTATTTGCTACCTTATATTATATATTTGCTACCTCTCTATTAATACAGATATTTCATAAATTAATTGGCCAGTCATTCTGACGTCAGGTTGACTGACCACTTCTGAGTTTTCATAGTTTTAGCGTTGTATTTACCACTTTGCTTATGTAAATATTTACTACCTATTTGCTACGTTAACATTTATTTTTCACAGAATTTTGGGAAGCTTCTTTAAAAAGTTATCATTAAAATTCACTAAAACGCCTGCGAATAAAATACGAATAGTTAGAATAATTTTGCTAGGAATGTTTTGCAGGCACATAGTAACTGATAAATTTATTTTCATAGACTTAAGCATATTATGATTATTATTATTTGGCTTCTCTAGTGCGCCTTATCCGTCACCTTAATAAATATCCTTGCAGACTTGCATTGTCTGACATTGTTCGTCCGTCCTTTTCAAAGAAATGGAAGCATCAAAGCTACTAACTCAGTCTCTTAAGCCGCCACAAAGCATAGACCTCGTTGTGTGCGACGCACATACTCTTTGTTTGGCCCTTGAGACGTAAGCTGACAATTCCCTTTGATGCTGAGAAGCCACAAGTTACTAAGACGGGTATTTTTAGCTGAGAGGCGGTAGGGTACAAAAATGGAGGGCACTCCAAACCGTGGTCTCGGCATGGATATACCTCTTTGACCGCACCGCCTGCGTTATATTTCGCCTAGTGAGTAAAGACAGTGGATGCCAAATCCAAGAGAGTTCAGCTCAAAGGTTGGAAGGGCACTTGTAACTTCGTGTTGCAGGTGTCCGTGAGCGGTGACAATCGTTAATCGTCTGGCACCTATCACATAAAAATACACATTTGTAACTACCACAAAATTGTAACAATTACTCCATTGTAGCAATATTTCAAGTGTAACAATAACTCAAGTGTAACAATAACTCATGTATAACAATAACTCAATTGTAACATTAACTCAAGTGTAACAATAACTCAATTGTAACTAATAGGTAAATCCGATAGAAAAACTATCTCTTAATAAATATCCTTGCAGACCTGCAATTGCCTACCATCAAGTGATTAGTTTGATCAGTCCTCATCTAGCATCTATCCCATAAAAAGTAGCCACAAGTTACTGAGACGAGTATTTATAGATGTAAGGCAGTAGGTTACAAAATTTAGGGATTTTTACGTATTATTATTATCGCCGTGTGGTCCCGGCAGAGTAGAATAGGCCACCCTCACTCTTACCGAGGTGTCGTAAAAGGCGACTAAGGTAAAGCTGCTGGCATGATCATCAGCACCCAGAGAAGGAAAACTCTGCATTTACATCAAAACCCTCGCCAACCCGTCTGCCAAGCGTGGTGAGTATGGCAATTACCCTTCATGTGATTGAGGGAGGCCCGTGCCCCAGCAGTGGGGACTTAAATGGGCTGATGATGATGATGATGACGTATTATTAGCAAACGAGCAGTAAAGCAAAAGCAACAACAGTATCCATTTCGTATCAACGTCGCCCGAGCCAAAAACCAATTTGACGCCCGAGTCACTACACTATACACTCTATTTTATTTTTCGGAATCTTACCGCTAATCAACATATAGCTATAACTAAGCCTTGAAAGGAGTAACGCAGCATTTAATTCTAATTTCGGTGTAGTAAGGCTTTGCTATATTCTTATATTCGAATTTATTCTGGATTTCGAACAAAGCAGAGATACCTTGACATTTCTTGCAGAGTCTAACAACCTTATATAAATGCAACACCCATGAGCGATGGAAGAAGACGCATCCGCGAAGCCTATTAATTGCATACACACAGCATTATCTAAATTAACGTGAAGATTAATGCTAATCGGTTTCATGTAACTTAAGCTATCATAAAAATCATGCCATGCTTTCCTTAACTCCTGATTAATAGTAGAACCCCAATCAATGCGTGACTGCCAAATAGTTTGTAATATGACCTTAGCGCAAACAATTATAGGGCCAGCGATACCCAATAGGTCGAAAAACTTGCTCACAAAGCTTAATATGCCGCGTTTTGTATCTGGAATTTTGCCTTCTGGAATGGGCGAAGCGAGGTTAAGCGGGTCTGTATTGACATAATTGAGACCTAAGGTATTTAATGATAGGTTCATCATCATCATCATCATTTCAGCCAATGGACGTCCACTGCTGGACATAGGCCTCCCCCAATGTTCTCCACACAGATCGGTTCTGTGCCTCCCGCATCCAATGGATTCCCGCGATCTTCACCAGATCGTCGGTCCACCTTGTAGGAGGCCTGCCGCGGCTGCGAGTTCCTGTACGTGGCCTCCACTCGATATAATGATAGGTTATCTTTTTGCAATTTGATATTATCAAAATATTGCTTCATCATCATCATCATCATCAGCCCATTTAAGTCCCCACTGCTGGGGCACGGGCCTCCCTCAATCACATGAGGGGTAATTGCCATACTCACCACGCTTGGCAGACGGGTTGGCGAGGGTTTTGATGTAAATGCAGAGTTTTCCTTCTCTGGGTGCTGATGATCATGCTAGCAGCTTTACCTTAGTCGCCTTTTACGACACCTCGGTAAGAGTGAGGGTGGCCTATTCGACTCTGCCGGAACCACACGGCAAATATTGCTTATCAGAAGGTATATCTTTTAAAACCTCAACTAAATTTTAAGACCACTTATGTGATTGAAAACCTCTTAGTTTCAGAAGCGTACAAAGTTGCTCCTTAGCTTCTAATAGCACCTCAATTGTAGGCGCGGTTGCTAAAACATCATCCACATAGGTTTGGTTATATAAAATAAATGAAGCTATTTGAAACTATTCACTGTATTTTTGAGCTAACTCTGCTCTACCGCCCATGGACACCCGCGACACCAATGGACGCACTTGTAACTCAATTGGTGTCGCGGGTGTCCATGGGCGGCTGCAACCGCTTACCATTAGGTGAACCGTCTGACGTTTATTCCAAGTAACAAAGATTGTATATTTAAATTATGTATATTTCTGCCATTCTCAATTTCATTTGTTAAATTACTTTGCACTGCCTTCCCTTATGAAGAATACGATATTTCTTTCCTCTACTCAAAGGTTGTCTGGAAGAAATCGCTACAAGCGATAAGACCGCCTTATTTATTGTACTGTCTGTTGCTGTTGTATCATGCTTGTATTTTATTTTTGTGCAACAAAGAATATCTATCTATCTATCTATTGTTAGAAGGGAATAAATTCATTTTTTTTTGTTAAATGAATAACACGCGATCAGTAGGTTTGAATTATAGTTTTTTTTATGTAATGGGGGCAGACGAGCAAACTTTATAGGTGGGACTAGTAACTTGGGATAGCCACGCTTTGGCTTGATTGGGCTGGCTCGACCAGAGTGCTACCACGGCCTCATAGAAAACCGGCATGGCGCAGCGACTGTTGTTTGCCGAGGGTACTGTAGAAGACCCAATCCGGGGGAATTGGAGATTAAAGCTTAACAACGCACATGTGACGGGTCATCGGTTTGCTCCTCTGCTACCTATCTCAAGACGAATCTCCTGCAGGTAAGCTTGATAGGTAAATATTTTTATCCCTTTAACCACATCTTCTACCAACCAATATAAACAACATTCATTCTACGCCTTTTGAGAATTCGCATAAAAATTAATTGATTAAGAATCGGTCACGTGACATGGTTATTTTGTGAAGACGAAAAAATTTTCAACGAAATTCCCAAAGTGTCAAAGGTTTAAGGGATGAAAAAGTTTACCGACACACCCTATGTTTGAATACAGGAAAACGTCTCGTCACCAATAATAAGGAAACGTTCAAAAAACGGTGTTAGCAAAGCCTATGTGCGGCATTATTTTTGTATAATAATAGATAAGTATACAATTGATTATCTTAAACCTCTATACAGGGCGTCCTACGAGTATGGGACATGAAGGGAAAGTACATTAAATCATTAAGTTCGCATTTTTTACTTTTTTTACGGTAAGCAATTACCGCCGCCCATACATACCCGCGATACCAATGGAGCCACAAATGCGCTGCCAACCTTTAAACCCCCCTTATTGCGCCACCGGTATCCCTACTCACGCAGCGAAACACAGCACAGTGCTGCTTCACGCCGGTTTTCTTTGAGGCCGTAGTAGCACTCCGGTCGAGCCGGCCCATTCATGTCGAAGTGTGCTTTCCCACGGTCAAGACTTATATGGATTTTAAATATATTTATTTTTGTCCAGTTGAAAAAGTTGTATCCTAAATATTCGGTACAAAGAATATATTTTACGACAGACGAGTATAAGACCTAAGGTTTCTTAGAGATTTTTTTTATTCTCTGCTATTGTGTCTTGCGACATTTCTATAATTCTACCAATATCGAGTGATTAAAGACACAGATTATTTGATAGATTGGCCGGTGTGACGAATGGATATTATGTATTTAAATGAGTTTTGACATCACCTAAAACCAAACGTGGTACAAGTTGACTTATATCGAATTTGAATGTCTTCTTGCTACTTTATCACAAAAAAATCCTCTCTGATCAGACAGAATAATAGAGGATTTTTTTGTGATGAAGTAGCAAGAAGAAAATCAAATTCGATATAAGTCACCTTGTACCAGTTTTCACAGGACGCAAGAAATATACACATGGCCAATACAGACAAAGTAAACAGTTGTAATTTTATGGACAGCTAAAAATAAATATTTAAGAGGGAGATTTATTCAGTATAATGTAATATGTGTTACGTAAATATTTTACAATAGAGAAAAAGGGTAAAGACAAAAGAAAAGGAATGATCTACTTTAAACAATTTCGGGGTTACAACCCTTCGGCAAACACCTATACTATTTATTTAATACTTATAATTGACTGTTTGGTCTGCTTTTGCACTCGAATTTTAGATTACCGTCAAAAGTGGCCGCTTATGGCGTGAATCAAATTTCAAAAATCATAACCCTCCTTTTTGCTTCGCCGTAGTCAGGTAAAAAGCCATTTTTTCCGGTTGGTTCCCGTGCACAGTAAAAAGAAAAAAAGTAACTTTTCTTTAAAAAAATAAAGTATTTTTTTCCTTTATGTAAGAAGTACTAACTAAGTATTTAAGGTACTTTACCTTCACGTCCCACAAGTCTTGGGACGTCCTGTATAGTGCCTCTTAATCGATAATCTAGGTTTTAGAATGTCAGGGTCTCACGTAACCGTTACTGAACATTTATCAGTGATAGTCAACCATTGGCTATTGGCTAAAATCCTTTTCCCAGTATCGCACTTGTTTTTTTTTAATACAACGTGCGGCTTTGATCCAGAACTTTACATTATGTAAGCTCTGAGTCTAGTATGTATTTAATACTAACATCCGTAATTTAGAAGCCAAGTATTTTTGACTAGTGTTATTTTACCTTCTCCATTTAAAAAAGAAAGTCGCGTTAGTTACACTATTTGTTAACTTAAGAATCATCATCATCATCATCATCAGCCCATTTAAGTCCCCACTGCTGGGGCACGGGCCTCCCTCAATCACATGAGGGGTAATTGCCATACTCACCACGCTTGGCAGACGGGTTGGCGAGGGTTTTGATGTATAATGCAGAGTTTTCCTTCTCTGGGTGCTGATGATCATGCTAGCAGCTTTACCTTAGTCGCCTTTTACGACACCTCGGTAAGAGTGAGGGTGGCCTATTTCGACTCTGCCGGAACCACACGGCAAATATGCTTATCAGAAGGTATATCTTTTAAAACCTCAACTAAATTTGAAGACCACTTATGTGATTGAAAACCTCTTAGTTGCAGAAGTTTACAAAGTTGCTCCTTAGCTTCTAATAGCACCTCAATTGTAGGCGCGGTTGCTAAAACATCATCCACATAGGTTTGGTTATGTAAAATAAAAGAAGCCATTGGAAACTGCTCGCTGTATTTTTGAGCTAACTCTGCTCTACCGCCCATGGACACCCGCGACACCAATGGACGCACTTGTGACTCAATTGGTGTCGCGGGTGTCCATGGGCGGCTGCAATCGCTTACCATTAGGTGATCCTGTCTGACGTTTATTCCAAGTAACAAAGATTGTATATTTAAATTATGTATATTTCTGCCATTCTCAATTTCATTTGTTAAATTACTTTGCACTGCCTTCCCTTATTAAGAATACGATATTTCTTTCCTCTACTCAAAGGTTGTCTGGAAGAAATCGCTACAAGCGATAAGACCGCCTTATTTATTGTACTGTCTGTTGCTGTTGTATCATGCTTGTATTTTATTTTTGTGCAACAAAGAATATCTATATATCTATCTATGGTTAGAAGGGAATAAATTCATTTTTTTTTGTTAAATGAATAACACGCGATCAGTAGGTTTGAATTATAGTTTTTTTTTATGTAATGGGGGCAGACGGGCAAACTTTATAGGTGGGACTAGTAACTTGGGATAGCCACGCTTTGGCTTGATTGGGCTGGCTCGACCAGAGTGCTACCACGGCCTCATAGAAAACCGGCATGGCGCAGCGACTGTTGTTTGCCGAGGGTACTGTAGAAGACCCAATCCGGGGGAATTGGAGATTAAAGCTTAACAACGCACAAGTGACTCCACTGGTGATGCGAGTCATCGGTTTGCTCCTCTGCCACCTATCTCAAGACGAATCTCCTGCAGGTAAGCTCGAGCTAGTATGGCAGTGCCAACGGAAGTGATGCCTTGACATCGCGTGCATTGTAACTGCAACGTGGACTCTCCTTTTGCTTACCATCAAGGTGAGGCGAGCCAATGTAAAAATAAAGAAGCCGTTGATAGGTAAATATTTTATCCCTTTAACCGCATCTTCTACCAACCAATATGAACAACATTCATTCTACGCCTTTTGAGAATTCGCATAAAAATTAATTGATTATGAATCGGTCACGTGACAAGGTCATTTTGTGAAGACAAAAAAATTTTCAACGAAATTCCCAAAGTGTCAAAGGTTTAAGGGATGAAAATGTTTACCGACACACCCTACAGGAAAACGTCTCGTTACCGAATAATAAGGAAACGTTAAAAAACGGTGTTAGCAAAGCCTATGTGCGGCATTATTTTTGTATAATAATAGATAAGTATACAATTGATTATCTTAAACCTCTATACAGGGCGTCCTACGAGTATGGGACATGAAGGGAAAGTACATTAAATCCTTAAGTTCACATTTTTCACTTTTTTTACGGTAAGCGATTACCGCCGCCCATACATACCTACCCGCGATACCAATGGAGCCACAAGTGCGCTGCCAACCTTTAAACCCCCTTTCCCTGTATTGCGCCACCGGTATCCCTACTCACGCAGCGAAACACAGTACAGTGCTGCTTCACGCCGGTTTTCTTTGAGGCCGTAGTAGCATTCCGGTCGAGCCGGCCCATTCATGTCGAAGTGTGGCTTTCCCACGGTCAAGACTTATATGGATTTTAAATATATTTATTTTTGTCCGGATGAAGAAGTTGTATCCTAAATATTCGGTACAAAGAATATCTTTTACGACCGACGAGTATGAGACCTTAGGTTTCTTAGAGATTTTTTTTATTCTCTGCTATTGTGTCTTGCAACATTTCTATAATTCTACCAATATCGAGTGATTAAAGGCACAGGTTATTTGATAGATTGGGAGGTGTGACGAATGGATATTATGTATTTAAATGAGTTTTGACATCACCTAAAACCAAACAAATCTGTGCGTCCTGTGAAAAGTGGTACAAGTTATACCGATCCGATCAGACAGAATAATAGAGGATTTTTTTGTGATGAAGTAGCAAGAAGAAAATCAAATTCGATATAAGTCGACTTGTATTAGTTTTCACAGGACGCAAGAAATATACACATGGGCAATACAGACAAAGTAAACAGTTGTAATTTTATGGACAGCATAAAATAAATATTTAAGAGGGAGATTTGTTCAGTGTAATGTTATATGTGTTACGTAAATATTTTACAATAGAGAAAAAGGGTAAAGACAAAAGAAAAGGAATGTTAAGGTGACGGATAGGGCACACTAGCGACGCCCATCGATTTTAATTTTTAGCTACTAAACCGGATCTACTTTAAACAATGTCGGGGTTACAACCTTTCGGCAAACACCTATACTATTTATTTAATACTTATAATTGATCTGTTTGGTCTGCTTTTGCACTCGAATTTTAGATTACCGCCAAAAGTGGCCGCTTTTGGCGTGAATCAAATTTCAAAAATCATAACCCTCCTTTTTGCTTCGCCGTAGTCGGGTAAAAAGCCATTTTTCTTCCGGTTGGTTTCCGTGCACAGTAAAAAAGAAAAAAAGTAACTTTTCTTTAAAAAAATAAAGAAATTTTTCCTTTATGTAAGAAGTGCTAACTAAGTATTTAAGGTACTTTACCTTCACGTCCCACAGTCTTGGGACGTCCTGTATAGTGCTCTTAATCGATAATCTAGGTTTTAGAATGTCAGGGTCTCCACGTAACCGTTACTGAACATTTATCAGTGATAGTCAACCATTGGCTATTGGCTAAAATCCTTTTCCCAGTATCGTACATGTTTTTTTTTAATTCAACGTGCGGCTTTGTTGCCAGAACTTTATTTATGTAGTTATATAGGTTTTATCCTTTAAAGACATTGCATTGTAAACCAGTTATATTTTTAGCTAGTGTTATTTATTACCTTCCATTTAAAAAAGAAAGTCTCGTTAGTTACACTATTTGTAACTTAAGAATCATCATCATCATCATCATCAGCCCATATAAGTCCCCATTGCTGGGGCACGGGCCTCCCTCAATCACATTAGGGGTAATTGCCATACTCACCACGCTTGGCAGACGGGTTGGCGAGGGTTTTGATATAAATGCAGAGTTTTCCTTCTCTGGGTGCTGATGATCATACCAGCAGCTTTACCTTAGTTGCCTTTTACGACACCTCGGTAAGAGTGAGGGTGGCCTATTCTAATCTGCCGGGGACCACACTGCATAAAGAATGGCTGGACCGATTTAGCTGAAAATCGGTGGAGAGGTAGCTTAGAACCAGAGAATGGAAATAAGATACTTTTTATTATGAAAATTGTTTGGTTCCCTTGGAATAAACACACACGAATAATACGTGAAATTTATTACGAATTACCTATAAGCGTACCGCTGTCTGTAGGATTTATCTCTTTTAAATAGTAAAGATTAGTCGAAGATAATCACTGATACGTTGTGCTATTGCTAGGCAGGTGGATGCGGGCGGCACAGGACCGATCTGTGTGGAGAACATTGGGGGAGGCCTATGTCCAGCAGTGGACGTCTATTGGCAGATTTTTTTTTAATGTAATAGGTAGGCAGACGAACAGACAGATCACCTGATGGTAAGCAAATGCCACCGCCCATGGACACCCGCGACACCAGTGGAGTCACAAGTGCGCTGCCAACCTTTAAACCCCCCTATCCCCCGGATTGGGCCTCCGGTACCCTCTTCTTATCTTATCTTATCTGTTAGGGGCCATTTTCATGGGGCACGTCGACCCTAAGGGATCTTTTGTACCTCCCCTTTCTTTTGCGCTCTTACTCACGAAAGATTCGTTTCATCAGCATCACGATGTCTTTCGGATTGAAGTGCCTGTAGTCTCCTGGTTTAGGATAAGCGTTACCTAGAAGACACATTCTGCCTCTGGCGAGTGAGTCGCATTCACCTTTTATGTGAATGCGACTCACTGTTCTATGGTTTCCGTCTCCTCCTTGCATGCTCTGCAGTCGCTGTTCGATGTCATGTTCATCTTCATCAACATTTTGTTCGTTGCATAATGCCCTGTTAACGCTTCTATAAGCATCTTTGTCTGTTGTCTATTGCCTCCGAGAATATATTTTTTCCATATCTTTGTATTGTCCCCTATGAAGGCCTTTGAATGTTTCATTCCTAGTGTTTTCTTCCATTCCTTAGTTTGCTCCGGTACCCTCACTCACGCAGCACAGTACTGCTTCTGTGAGGCCGTGGTATCACTTTGGTCGAGCCGGCCCATTCATGCCGAAGCTTGGCTTGAAGCTTGGATGATGAGACAGGTGGCAAAAAGGTTCGCTATCACTGATGTAGAATACAATTTATCGTAATTTGGTAATCCAGGAAAACTACGTATTAAAAGAGCTAATCCACTTGTTATCTTTAAAGATATAGAAACCAACAGGTTATAAATACAAGTAAAGAATTATTTACCTGATTCATTAAGTAGTATTTAGTTTTGGCAAAATGGCCTGCCTGATGAGGAGTGTCTTCTTGTTCTGTGCAACCATCTGTGTTGTGTTTGGTAATAAACATGACCAATACGATGGGTGAGTAGGAAAAGTGCTCTTTAAGGTGACGGGTAGGGCACACTAGCGACGCCAATCGATTTTAATTTTTAGCTACAAAACCGGATCTATTTTGAACAATTTCGGGGTTACATTCTCTCGGCAAACACCTATCATCATCATCAGCCCATTTAAGTCCCCACTGCTAGGGCACGGGCCCCCCTCAATCACATGAGGGGTAATTGCCGTACTCACCACGCTTGGCAGACGGGTTGGCGAGGATTTTGATATAAATGCAGAGTTTTCCTTCTCTGGGTGCTGATGATCATGCCAGCAGCTTTACCTTAGTCGCCTTTTACGACACCTTGGTAAGAGTGAGGGAGGCCTATTCTACTCTGCGGGGGACCACACGGGGGAAACACCTATACTATTTATTTAATACTTATTGTTAACTATTTTTCTTACTCGAATTTTGGATTACTGCCAAAAGTGGCCGCTTTTGCCAAAACGGACCCAACATTTGTGCATGGCTATTTAATAAATAGTATAAGTTCTTGCCGAGAGATGGTAACCCCGAAATTGCTTAAAATAGATCCGGTTTAGTAGCTAAAAATTAAAATCGATTGGCGTCGCTAGTGTGCCCTACCCGTCACCTTTAATAGAGGAATCATAATTTTAGCATGCTCTGTTACGTCTATAACTATCCCTCTAGGCTTCCTGTCCACCGGAGCAGAGCGAGGTTGCGTAGCGGTTAGCGAGGTAAAATCCACCAGTAGTCATCATCATCATCATTATCTTAGCGTCCCAAATCGTCGCTGCGGAGCCCCCGGGTAACCCCGGGCGGACCCCAGTCAGCTTTCCTACTTCGACTCATCCACTTTGCGCAGTCTTGTGCATCCGCAGGGGTCTGTTTATTAGCACGCATGTCATCACTTACGTCGTCAAGACACACCTTTTTGGTCTACCCCTTCGGCCATGACCCGGCGGTGGTGCCATGGCCAGACATCTGTTTCCCACGTAGCTGTCCGGTTTTCGCAGAACATAACCGTACCAACGTAGGTGACTCTCCAGTAGTTTGTCTGCTATGTCACGGATATGAAGGCTCCCACGTATGCTTGAGTTTCTCACGCGGTCTATTTGCGTTTCCACACCACCAGTAAAATCCACCAATAGAATAAAAACTAAACTCCTCATCGACCAAAAGTCTTTGATTGAGCCTCGCCCTGCTTCTGTGGATAGACAGGGTCACACCTGGACCATGATGCTGGATTTGGTAAGACTCACAAACCGGCGGGAAACAGCACTGTGCAGTGTTTCGTTGCGTGAGTGAGGGTACCAGAGGGCCAATCCGGGGGAAAGGGGGTGTCCATGGGCGGCTTACTATCAGGTGATCCGTCTGCTCGTCTGCCACTTATCACATAAAAAAATCCCTGCCGAAAACACGACTATATAATTTTGCGATTTCCCAAAAAGCAACATCACCATTAAAAGTTGACTACAAAATTTCCCTTTCCTCCACAGACATACCCTTTATGAAGTCTTCGTGAAGAATGCCCATGAGACCACGTTTGTCAACGAGCTGGAGAATCAGATGCTGGTAGACATCTTCAGCTACGCACAGCCGAGTCGAGCTGGACACATCTTGGTGTCGAAGGAACTGAAGGCTCAGTTTGAGGCTGAGCTGAATGCTGAGGGTATCGAGTACAAGGTTGAAGTCTCCAACATGAAAGAGTAAGTTATTCGTATCGTCGAATTATACCGTTTTGTTACTACAAGATCTAATAGTCATCGAGATCATTGTCCTAGCGTGTCTTTTACCAGTTGCATCCAAGGATATTACTTCAGAGCCCGGGGTAAGCTTGGACCTGGATCCAGGAGTTGGATTTTTTTAACTTAGTTTTGATGAGCTTTTTTACTCTGAAAGCTTTTAAAGCTGCTCGCTTGCGATTTTTAATTTTCTATTTATTATCAGAAAAAAAATTACGTACATCTGGGGGCACGGCAGTGCCCCCGCCAAGTCGAGCGCTAAGCAAATACTTTCAAGATTCAAATTCAAATAAATCTTTATTTACATAGGCTTGTACACAGCACTTACAGATCGTCATACATTTGAATGACTTAAAACTATTTATAAGTACTTATGAACAATTTACATGTTAATACATTATATATGTTGATACATAAAACTCGCCAGTTACTCTTTTTAATCGCCAAACTGTCATATAATGTTGTGTTAACATCATACCTAGAAATACAGTTTAATTGTAACACAAAATAAAATAAAGGAAATAATAATAAAATAAATATAATGAGGTAAACTGAAGTAGACCAGTCCCCAGATGTGTCATCTGTTCACAAGTCTGACGTATGTGTCAGCCATCATTTCACTCAACCATATAAGAGAGAATGCAATGACCAGCCACATAGCACCACCACCTCAGAGACATTTAAGTGAGCATGACTGCTTAGTTTCCCCTCATAGGTCATAAAGAGTAGGTAGTTACTTAATCCGATCCATCCACTGCCGTACCATCCTTTACTGAACCCATTTCGCCGTATTCAGGCTCCTATTTGAGAACCTCCGGATAAGACCAGAACGCAGAAATTTTCGTATTTCTTTAAGCTACAATTACTTACTTTTAATCCCAAATTTCAAGTCTGGATGTCATTTAGTTGCGAAGTTAGGCGAAAGCAAACCGGAGTACCGGAGGCCCAATCCGGGGGAAGGGGGCTTAAAGGTTGGCAGCGCACTTGTGACTCCTTTGGTATCGAGGGTGTCCATGGGCGGCGGCAATCGCTTACTATCAAGTGATCCGTCTGCTCGTCTGCCACATATGACATAAAAAAACGCCTTGTGTACCCTTCAACGGCCAAGTCACACAACATTAACTATAAATAATAATGAAATTGCAGTAAGAAACCTTAAACTTAGCACGACCTTGTCTAAATTTCATTACTTATTAGATATACACAATCAGCTCCATCGAGACTTGGCTAGTTTTTTACAGAATGTTTTTGGTGGGATAGATAATATTTAACTTAACACTGCACACCACTAAGGTAAAATTATATAATAAGTATTTTGTTTACGCCGATTCACATTTACACAAAAGACATACCTAATCAAAACTTGGTCAAATACATTTTTTATGATTCCATTTATAAATAAATAAATAAAATAAATAAATATTTCACAACATCACATACATTGATCTTACTCCCGAATAGGTAGCTCAAGCACCTGTGTTACGGATATCAGAATCAACAGCGGAATTACAAATATATACATATAATACTTTTCTTTTGTAAATACATACTATAATATATTTTGTAAATATAATATAAATTATCAAGGTTGACGGTTTAGAGTACAATGACCTTTTGTCGGGTTATTCCTAATACTAATCAAAATGAATGACCTTCTACAAACCGCATTTAATTTTAAAACATTTGTAGGTGATTCAGGGACTTTTCGCAATTTTTTTCATGCGAATATCGAAAAGTATTCGAGTGGAAATCCTTTATTTTATGTGGGGGCTTCCCAAATTATATGAGATACGTTAGGAACAAAATCAGGCACCTGTAGGTATGAAGTAATAGTAAACAAGGAAATTAAAAAGGAATTAGGCCAGAGTGTGTCATACATATGATGTGTCATATGTATGACATACTCTGACCTACTTCAGTGTAGACATGTGTAACTCAGGAGTGATTGGGACTAAAAGATATACATTCTTGCAAAAGAGTTAATTACTCCGTAACGCCTTTGCTTCCTTTATAACTCTTTTTTTTTTTGATGATGATGATCTTTAACTCTCTGATGTGAAGTTTAATTTTAGTTAGAGTAGTTGATTGAATCAATCATACTGAAAAATAAAACTTAAATGAAAAGTCATTTACTTTATCTCTCTCTTCTTCATCTTAGCGTTTTGTCCCGGATTGTGTCTAAAACTGATGCTTTGGAGCCCAGGGTTTCCTTTTCTACTGTAACTCCTCCACTTAGCACGGTATTAGACAGTCAGTTTGTTAGCACGCATGTCATCCCTTCAAGACACAATTTTTTGAGTCGTTCCTTACTGCCAGGACCAGACAGTGGTGGCATGGTCAGCATTTGTTTCCTAGTTAGCTATCCCGTTATCGCGTGTCATTCATGACCGTACAGCGTAGGCGACTCTCCTGCAGTTTGTCTGCTAAGTCTTGGACATGAACTAGAACTTAGAGCATCAAAGACACGAAGAGAGCCATGCTACGGGGTGAATCCCGTGACGGCCCGTTTAGGTCGCTGCACTGCAGCGGCTTCGGCCACTGCAGTGCCACTGCAGTAAATGCTGAGGATGGGCATTGTTTGCTACAGAATCTGTCATACTTGTGTATATATGTCACTCATGTTTGATTTGTGTTCTGTGGCCAATAAAGAAATCTTTATCTTTATCTAGATCAGTGGTAGTGAACGCTACCTCTGGTGCAAGGGTTGTGGGTTCAGTACAAACATTTGTGGGCATGAACATGTCTGTTTGTATTGGTCTGGGTGTCTCTATGTATTATAAGTATGTATTTACAAAAGATAAGTATTCAATAATAATAATAATAATAACTCTCACAACATATCATACGTTGACCTGATTCCGTACCAAGTAGCTTAAGCACTTGTGTTAGAGATATCAGACAACAGAAGAACACAAATATATACTTAAATACATATATTACACCCAGACACAGACCAAACACAAGTGTTCATCGCACGAATGTTTGTCCAGGGTGGGGATCGAACCCACGACCTTTGGCGTAAGAGGCGGGGTCACTACCAATTGCGCCATCCGATCAGTCAATGTATATGTTATAGGCAATGTGTATAATGCAGGCATTCTATACAATACCTAGGAAATTTAAAGAATGCCGGTTGACAGGTAATGTATGTAAACGATTTTATTCTCTATGATAAAGTTAGACAGGTACTGATCTGGTGAGAGTTTTTGATTGATACGGGTTCTTAATATCAATAACAATAGTAATCTGTTTCGGTTGAGGACAAAATTTTTATTAACTTACTACCAATAGATACACCCTGTATGTTGTACTAAAATCTTACCAGACAACAAGTTTATTAATATTTACTTATCAATATTGCAATCTTTAAATGTGTTATCATAATATTAAACGATGTGCATTTGGCCTAATCGGCTTCTTATCGAATAAAAATTATGTAAGCTCCATATGCGTTTGCTACTTCTTTATATAAATGTACCTAATTACAGGAAAAATAGTTTTATTGTTAGAGCTTGTAATAAATTGAATAGTAACTATAACCATATCGACATTTTTCATGATAAGATTACAGTTTTTAAAAAATCTTTAGTCTTGAGTTAAATTAATAAGTACCAAAAATAATCATCCTTTTTCGCATTATTTTTGTATTTTGTCTCACAACACTAAACGTATTAATTTGTAGTGGAAAATTTAAATCGCTGATGTATTTTATTTAAGTAATTTTAGAACAGGGTACTATTTAACAGCTGTATTTTTCCTTAATAAAGAAAATAAAAATAAATAAATATTGACTGGCCTGTTGGCGTATTTGGTAGCGACCTTACTTATTTACTTACTTACTTACTCGACTGGTTCAGGGACCCGAAACGAGTCTTGGCCTCCGAAACAAGAGAACGCCACTTTGCTCGATCCTTCACTACTTGTCGCCAGTCCAGCGATACCTAGGCCGGCCTACCGGGCATCGGCCCATCAATTGTCGCGTGAAGAAAACGACCTTACATCAAAAAAATGTCTTGAGCTCGAATACCAATCTGGACAAATTGTTTGGTGCCAAGGTGTTTGCAGTGTGATAAGACGGGCATGGTTGCTTCCCGTAGAAAGCCGCGGCTTATAAAAATATCAGCTACGCGCACCCAAAGAGCATCGTTTGCTCCGACAAATAACGCCCTGCGTCTGATCGGGGACATAATGATTCAGCATGATGATCTGGATTTATTTGCTGACGGAATTGGACATTTATTAAATCAATTCAATTGTATTATTAATGGAGTGGATAGGATGTAATAATAATATAGATTGTCTGTTTGCCATATTTTATTCCATTTATTTTAATTATGTAGTTATTATTTTTAATTTTTTTGACATGGTATTTTTGTATTAATTGATTAAATTAAAATTGTATCACATAACTATGCATGCATGTAAATTACATTATGACTTGCTAGCAAATTGGATAAATATGTAAGCTAGCATGTAATGATTATGAATAAATAAATATTTGTGTGATAACCATTGCCTGGGTGTTAGTTATTTAAATTCCTTCATTGATTCTGATGGGGTCAAGTCGATGAATGGGTGCATGCTATTCGTTATATGAATTATAGAACAGGTAGCCAAATGTGGCAATAATGTCATGAGCGTCATAAACAACGTTAAAGAATGAGGTATGTAAACCTAAACATTACACATACAAACATGCACTTCTAAACAGACTGTGCCTTTTCATAGAAAGCCATACTTGAAAAACTGCGCGAAGCTGTTAGTACTGGGGTGACGTGGTGGGCGATGTTCTTTCTCTACCGCACCCGTATAGAATCTGCGTCAGGGCCTGTTGGATCTCTTTTACATTCTGTGCCGTTTTTGTCCGAAAATGGCACATTCGGTTGACTTTAAAGTTCCTTGAAATATTCACATCCGCCATTTTGTTTATTTTGTGGTGTTCACCTGGAATCCTTTCATAATGGATACATATTTTTTTATGATATAGGGGGCATTCGAGCCGACGGATCACCTGATGGTAAGAGATTACCACCGCCCATGGACACCTGCAACAACAAAGGTATCACAAATGCGCTGCTTACCTTTTAACCCCCTTCCCCTGGATTGGGCCTCCGGTACCCTCACTCACGCAGCGAAATACAGCGCATGCATTGCTTCACGCCGGTTTTCTGTGAGTACGTGATATTACTCCGGTCGATTCGTGTCGAGGCATGGCTCTCCCACTGTTACATTTCAATACAAACCAAATAACCTTTGACGCAAACCCATAAAGACACTCTTCAAAGCTAAGAACTATAAGCCCGTGGGAGAGCCACGCTGCTGCATGAATGGGCCAGCTCGACCAAAGCCTCACAGAAAACCGGCGTGACGTAGCGTCTCTTCTGTGTTTCGCTGCGTGAGAGAGGTTACCTGAGGCCCGATACGGGGGAAGGAGGGGTTTACAGGTTGGAAGCGCACTTGTCACTTCACTTATGTTTCCGGTGTCCATGGGCGGCAGCAGACGCTTACCATCAGGTGACCCATCTGCTCGTCTGTCACCTATCACATAAAAAAAAACAAAGTTTTATTAATAGCGTTATCAGATCGATGGTGCAAATAAAACTAAATGTGTGAATTCTTTACTTCAGGGAACTGGAACTAGAAGATAAACTCTTAGCTCAAGCTGCTTCTAGAAGCAAGTCCTCTTCTCCAAGGAGCAAACTTGGTATCGACTTTGAAGAGATTCACAGATACCAAGTTGTAAGTACTTTTATTATTTTGGCATTAAGTAGGAATGAGTCACGAAAGAGTGAACTAATCTTAAAAAAATATATAATTGAAAATTTAAAAAACCCCCGACACAACTAAAGCTCTTTCATTTGATACCTATATTGAGGCAGTTGGAACAACAAATAGGTTATTCGTCATTTTCTGATGGCGGCCATCTTGGATTTGAAATTTTTCACAATTAATATATTCTGCTACTTTTATATGATACCCATATTGTGGGAGTTGTGTTAAAACATAAAATCCAAATCTTTGTGACGGCGGCCGTCTTGGATCGATTTTTATCCAACATAACTAAGAACCCTCATTATTCATCTTTCAAACATAAAAAACAAAATCAAAATCAGTTAATTTGTTCGGGAGCTACGATGCCATAGACAGACACACACACACACACAGAGAGAGAGAGAGAGACACGTCAAACTTATAACACCCCGTCGTTTTTGCGTCGGGGGTCAAAAATATGTTATTATTGACGCTCCTGCTCAATATCTTACGGGACCCAAGTCAACCTCATCTGTACGTGGCGCACCCTGGTGCACAACGGAAGAGTCTTTGGTATTCCCCATCATAACACACTGTATGTATATGTCACCGGAAAATAGCAAGATCAGTAAGTTTATCAATTTACTAGGAAGTTTATAAACTTTCGTTCGATTCTAAACGGGAGATAAATTGTATTATTTTACGTACACATTTTCGTAAATTTACCAATTTCCGACGTCATTCGGTAAATTTATAAATTAACGGATATCAATTCGTAAAATTGTATATGGTTCGACCAATCACAAAAACTCTTTTAAATATACGAATCTTTGAAATACGTAAAAAACACACTGCTCTCTTATTTGTCAATGTTCATAGTGGCAATGGCAATCAGATCGCGCGTTGCGTTTGGATATTGCTTACTTATTATTTACGAGTGCGTTCAGTAAGTTGATCAATGTACGAAAACGTGGACTAAAATAATTCAATTTTTCTCCCGTTTAGAATTCTACGAAAGTTTGTAAACTCCTAGTAAATTGATAAACTTACGGATCTTGTTATTTTCCGGTGACATATATATAGCAAAAACGAGATCATTGGGGGAGGACAGATGTCACCCACCGGAAAGTTGGGTCAACGACATTCACACAGAGATATGCTGGTTCAAAGTGGATCCAAGTGGCGGGGACAGAGTGTCGTGGAAGACTTTGGAGGCCTATGTCCGAAGATGGATGAAACAAGGGCTGTGATGATGATGTCTAGCATTGGACGTATATTGGCTGAAATGATGATTATGATTGCTTATTGTTTGAAGGTCAACGACTACCTGGACCGTCTGGCTGCCTCCTACCCTGACACTGTGACTGTTGGTACTGCTGGACAAAGCTTCGAGGGCCGTGATATCAAGTACCTGAAGATTTCAACCACCAACTTCCAGGTATTGAGTTTATTTTATCCACGCATCGGTATGAATGCTCCAGCTCGACTGGAGCCTGCGCCTGCGATGTGTTTCGGCGATTGAATTGGGTACTGGCAGCCCAATTTAGCCTATAATCAGTAGGCCCTAGAGTCACCTGTGGAAAGAATTGTGGTGCAAGGTAAAGTTGAAGGCATAAGAATGCACTAGAAAAGCATACCTGCGTGAGGAGTGGCGGAGGTTTGTGAAGCAAGTCATAAACGCTGATATGATGACCACGAACTCTCTGCCAAGAGTGTGACGACAAAGAAGAATGTTCGTTAGTGGACTGCAATAGGCTGATAATGATGATTTACAAAGTTCTGTTACATTTTCAGGATACAAGGAAGCCCGTGGTGTTCATTATGTCACTGCTCCATGCCCGGGAATGGGTCACCCTCCCAGCTTCCTTATATGCCATCGAAAAGCTGGTTATCGACGTGCAAGAAGAAGACCTACTGAATACCATTGATTGGATTATTGTCCCCGTCGCCAACCCTGATGGATACGAGTTCTCGCACACAAATGTAAGTTTGCAATATCAATATTCTATTCGCTAACCATCAGGTGATCCGTCTGCTCGTCTGACACATAAAAAAGACGGACAGATTTGTAGACAATTAAAGCCTTTTGAACACTAAATTCTACGAGTAGAATTCAGTATAGTTTCTCTTATTAAGTGTGGAAACCGAAGGCTAAATTCAGTATAAAGGTTGGCAGCGCACATCGGACACCACTGATGCTTCGGGTTTCCATATGCGGTGGCAATCGTTTCTATCAGATTACCCATTTGCTCGTCTGCCACCTACCACATAAAAAACATTTTTTGTCTGAAAATGTTTGATCCCATAAAAAACAAACCTTGTCAAAACATCCAAGTCTCGCGCTTTGTTGTTCTATCGTGAAAAGTAGTGAAATCTACATATGTTACCAAGTCGGTTATTAACTTGGCAATGCAATGGCCAAGTCAAATATTCAATAACCGATTGCCAAGTTAATAATAAACTTGGTAACATAGATCTCACAATTTTTAACGGTAGAATAACTGAGTGCGAGACTCGGACTTTTTGTAGTCCACCAACTTTTTTTATTTCCAGTACCTTCACCTTTAACTGCAAACGTAACTTTGTAATCCTATACATTTATATGAGATTACAAAGTTATTCATGCCGGTGTATTTAGAAAACTGGATCAAAATTACAAAAATATTAAGTTTTCCCGTGATAAAGACACTAAATTCTTTTAGTATTCTAAATTTAAGGCTTCTATGTCTGATAGAAGTGTCTTAGACTTTTGATGATCGGTGAATCAGTCAGTTAAGTCAATCAGTGGGAAAATTCAGAAACTTTAACAAGTTGTCATTCTAAAACTACTGGTTCAAATTGATGGAAATTTTAAATATACCGTGTTATAATGCCTAATTAGTTACTGAAAATTCAGGCTTCTTGTTTTATCTACAACAAAATTATAGGGGGGTCGAAAATAGCCTGAATTGCTTCGAGAAAAGGATGGTTCGGCCGTGCCGCTTTTTTTTCTATACTTGGCGGGGGCACGGTAGTGCCTCCGCCAAGTATAGCAGACATTTGCACAAAAAATCCCCATGCATATGACTACCTAACCGAAACAGCGGTTTTTATGAAATTAACGCTGAACGCTAAATTCTACCTAATTGAGGCAAGGCCTATACCCAAACAGTGAGGAACTTAAAGTATCATCATCATCATCGTCAGCCTATTTAAGTCCCCACTGCTGGGGCACGGGCCTCCCTCAATCACATGAGGGGAAATTGCCATACTCACCACGCAGACGGGTTGGCGAGGGTTTTGATATACATGCAGAGTTTTCCTTCTCTGGGTGCTGATGATCATGCTAGCAGCTTTACCTTAGTCGCCTTTTACGACACCTCGGTAAGAGTGAGGGTGGCCTATTCTACTCGGCCGGGACCACACGGCTGTACTTAAATTATGCTGGTAATGATATAACCTGGATTTCAGAATCACGTGCTCTGCCACTAGATTATCATACGGTATTTGACTACTTTTTTTTTGCAATCAAAAGAACTCTCAATGATAGAAACATCGTTGAAAGAATTACTCGACTACCTGAGATATCACAACTTTAATATCATATTATTTTGGGCAAACTCAAAACACTCCATACAAATGGCTACTTAGATGTGACGTCACACCTAAGTATTTTGTATGCATTTCATTTGAATTTTGTATGGTAGCTTTATCAAATGTTTCGTTTATGTCAATGGTTCTATTATAATAATTGGTGCAAATCGTAGGGGTTATTCAAAGGTGTAATTATGTTTTAATAATTTTATACTTTTGAAATGGACTTGCCCATGAATCTTTGAATGACCATAAAACCAGCTAGACGTTATATTTTTAATTGAGATTTTTTGTTATTGGCACATATTTACCTTTATTTTGATAAAATATTTATATTTTGTAAAATCTTGAGCTTAGTCATATACCCTATTCTGATGAACTAACTTTAATTTTTTCTAGACTCGTTTCTGGAGGAAGAACCGAAGAAACGGCCTTATGGTTGGTGACTTCTGTATGGGGGTCGATCTGAATAGAAACTTTGACGCCTTCTGGGGCACAGCGTCAAGCAACAACGTTTGTTCGGATACCTTCCACGGTCGCCACGCCTTCTCTGAGCCAGAGACCAGTACCATCAGAGATCTCCTCGCCGAGCACAGTCCCCGTGTCGGCCTCTTCATCGACCTCCACAGCTTCGGCAGTATAATCCTGTACGGATTCGGCAACGGCCAATTACCAGACAATGTCTTGGCCATCAATTTAAACGCAGTTTACCAAGCCCAGGCGATTGACAAAGTGAAATGGGAGAGCAAACCAAACTACATTGTTGGTAATGTCTTCAACATCCTGTACGCAGCTTCAGGTGGCTCAAGTGATTTCGTCCAGCTCTCTGGTGTGCCCTTCTCGTATACCTACGAACTTCCATCATGGAGAGGAGTTACAGGCCACCTTAACGGTTTCCTGGTGGATCCTGAGTTTATCGAACAAGCTGGCATGGAGACCTGGGAAGGAATTAAGACTGGAGCGAGATATATGCGCGATCGATACTGGTGATAAGCTCTTCTTAGTCTTAACTTATTTTTCGAAATGAGCCATACTCTTTAACCACTTGTTTCTATACTAAATTCCATCGGCTATGTTTATCATCTGTCTATCTAAATCAAAGGTGGGAATACCATCATGATGAATGTTAATGTATTTATTAAAAGAGAGCAAAATATAAAATGTTATAAAAATACCATAAACCATTTGTTTTTATATTTTAACTCCTGACGAAAAATTGACGGGATGTTATAAGTTTGACGTGTCTGTGTGTCTCTGTCCGTGACATCGTTAGCGTTTTTCTGGGCTAACTCACCGGCCACTTGGTCTTAGACTATATTCCCAGGGCGCCTATTTTAGGTGTGTGAAGGAAAACACTTATCTGCCTCTATTAGTTAATTTAATGCTAAGCCTTTCCTACATACATATTCACAACAAATAAGAATATAATTATAATGTTTAAAAAGCCTCAGAACAGCTGTTTATTTCATACTACTAAATAACAAATTGAATTAAGTTTAAGGATTTTAACATTGGATCCAGCTGAATGGACCTCCCAAAATAATTTGTAATAGCAGAGGCATAAGTCTCTGCTATTACAAATTATTTTGGAAACGCTTGTCTGAGCTAGCTTAATAGACCTTCTGCGTTAGGTTTAAAAGGTAAGTATGGGACTTAACTTGTGTTGGAGGAAACGCGACGCAGCCCTCCGGAAGCTAGTCCTTGGCAGGTCCAGAACTGTCGTGCTAGAAACTCTGTTGTCCTCCAGCGTGGCCTGTTAGTCCTGTCCTTGGAAGCTCCCGCCGACTATTTAGCCCTCAATGAGCCTAGCAGGTCACGGTTCTAGCCGGAACATAGGGCCCTATAACAACGATTTCACAATATGAAGACCGCCCTACAAAAGGATTCTTTGGATTATTCCTTTTATGGAATAAGACAATATGAGTACTTACCCAAAACGGGGAACGACAGCAAACACTTATTTTTACCCGACTACGGCAAAGCAAAAGGAGGGTTATGATTTTGACAGGCTATGTATGTATGTATGTATGTATGTATGTATGTATGTATGTATGTATGTTCATCTGTTTCCACGTAACTTCTTAACTACTTATCAGAATTCGACAAATGACATATCATTATAAGCGTCTTGATCGTCCGCTGGTTATAGGCTATATGAAGTTTCACAAAATCTAATGTGGCGCCCTCTAGCGGACAAAACATACAGAGTAAAAAAATAAAGTTATGATAAATATGCCGTGTTTGGTATCATTTGAAAGCGCTTGACTTGTACATTTTGAATATATATATATATTACTAGCACTTGGACACCAAAATAGTACAAATAAAATAAAAGTAAAAAAACTAAAACCCAACTACGACAAAAAACGTCGCTGAAAAAGTATAAAACAAGCCTTCGTTGTCAATTTATGCAATATTCACTATGTAGAGATAAAATTTCATGTTTGGAAAGGCGTAGTCACACGTTAAATATACTACCCTTTGACAACGTGTGACTGCGGATTTCCAAACATGAAAATTTTATCTCTACATAGTGAATATTGCATAAATTGACAACGAAGGCTTGTTTTATACTTTTTCAGCGACGTTTTTTGTCGTAGTTGGGTTTTAGTTTTTTTACTTTTATTTTATTAAGATTGAGACGACGAATCGAAATGATTCACCACAAAACTAATGCAGAACACACTTAAGGTTATGAATTTCAAATGACAAAGGTCAAGCGATGGGTCTTCCAGAATTAAAATTTGATGTGTGATCTGCGAGGCATCGTCACTCCTATATATTACTTAAAAGAACTCGAATTTTCTTTCTCTTCCAAAAAAAACTTACATCCGCTCAAAGATGACCTTTAAACAAACTTGACATGCTGATCGTTCTAGAATTTCTATTTCTATTTTGTTCCTTTTAACTCCCGAGTCCATAACATTGACCGAAACAGCTAAAGCCACGACACAGTATCGCCTAACTAGCGGCGAGAAATTAACTAATTCACAGGAAGTCGTATGCATTCTGAATACCATAATTGTGGAGTACATCGACTGTCGTATAGATGGCGTGCTGATGATCATGACATGTAGATGTCAAAGTTCAAAGGGCCTTGAAATGCCCTAAAGGTTACTGAAAAAACAGGTTTGTTTTACTAAACTCCAAAAATAGATATAATTCTGCCCTAACTGTCAAGACACAGTAGACGATATTTTAATTTGAGAGCCAGTAGCGACATTTATGCTTGAGTGGAGGACGTAAATCTTGCTTAAAGATGTTTTCCTATGCATTTGACCACATTCGACACCAGAGGTCATACATACATATTGATTTAGTGATCTGGTTTGGATATACGGCGACAGAAGGCGCTGAATAGGGTAATTAGTGTTGTTGAGAAGTCTGCTTAGATGGCGTTATTCTTGAAATAATAATTATTTTGTACTATTATTTTTTTATTGTTACAAAGTAAACATTTCTACGGAAGATGTATATAACTACGCTATAATTACTATGCACGGTAGGCTAGTTGCATTATTTCTTCCTTGAGGAAGGAAAACGAAATAACTCTCCATTCCAACATTTCCTATTAACTATACATAAAGTATGACTAGCTTCCCGTTCAGTGTTTCCCACATACACAAAATTAATGTTTTCCGCCGAAATGGGAAATATTACCGTAATGAAAACTTCCTATTTCTTTTTTTAAAATCAACAAATAAAAAATGATCACGGCCTCACAGAAATCCGGCGTGAAATGTAATGAAATATATTTATTTGCACAATTTTAGGTAGTAGATACATTGGTTTTGAATGTTTAATTAGTCTCACTAAAATATTGCTAATTGCCTAGCATGCAAATCTTAACCCCCTCAGGAGGGGGAATATCGTTCCAACATTTGGTCGCTTGATGACGAAAAACCTACCGTTCTATGTGAATGTATCGCCAGTGGAACGCGTGCAGCTCTGATGATACCAGACCTATATTTGTTGTTGAATT
This sequence comes from Marasmia exigua, assembly GCA_019059595.1. Lineage (NCBI taxonomy): Eukaryota > Metazoa > Arthropoda > Insecta > Lepidoptera > Crambidae > Marasmia > Marasmia exigua. The sequence continues at coordinate 21,027,022 of CM032481.1, read as the reverse complement.
TTACAGGCTTTATCTTCTCGTGTAAATATTTTGGATTATTAAACGTCATTATGTCAAACATTAGAGAAGGTAGATATAATCACTTGCGGGACTCCATATTCAACATCTTGGCTTTATTCACAAATGGTGACACGTGACTTCGTTTTGGAATGTTTAAGCAGAATCGACAACACGCATACTGTATCTGCTGTATTAAAAGACGAGCCGTACCAAGAATACGCGGTCCATTAAGTATTAATTAAGCCTAGACAGTACCAGTGATTAGCAAAGAGTGATACGAGCCTTTTCACTTAAGAGTTCACGAATTTTGCATAAAATGTTTAATCTATAAAAGCAGTTTCTGGCTAAGTTGAAGACGTCTTTGTCAAATCGTAGCTGATTGTCAAAGATCACTCCTAGATTTCTTGCCTCAGTTACAACCTCAATGTTATTATATAAGATTTTATTACTGAGGCGTCTAAGTGCATACACGAATTTATCGAGTCTTGTACAATTTTTTTCAATGTGGGCTTTCCAATTAATATGCTTATCAAGTGTAAACCCTTAGAATCTGTGAAGCAGCACTGTGCTGTGTTTCGCTGCGTGAGTAAGGCCCAATCCGGCCAGCCGGTTGGCAGCGCTTTTGTGACTCCACTGGTGTCGCGGGTGTCCATGGGCGGCGGCAATCGCTTACTATCAGGTGATCCGAAAATGTACAGTTAGCACAGCACAGAAACAGCACATAAAACCACAGAGGTTTGTCTTGTGCTATCGTGAGCTATGAGTTTTACGAACTTATATGACCTCATCTCACCTGATGGAAAGTGACAATAAGGTCTAAGATGTAGCGTGATTACCCAGAAGAAGCCTATTCACTCTCGACTTAAAGACACCCAAATTGTAGCTCTCTCTCATATACAGAAGCCGGCAAGTTGTCCCATTCCTTACCAGGATTAAAAATGCCATTCGGACAGACAATAATAAAGCGTCGCTAATGAATGTGACTACACTTAGCGACACTAATTTATACATTACTATCCTAGCAATTGCTAAGACAGTATTCCCTTAAGTTTAAAATTAGTAAGGTGTCAAACTGTCCCGCAGATCAGATGGCAACTTGTTTGTCAGGCGAGGAACTGTGAATGATTCAATTCAATTCAATTCAAAATATCTTTATTTGCATAGGCTTGTATACATACAGCACTTTCAAATTGTCATACATTAGAAATTATATCCATATAAATAAAGCCTATGCCTTTATTTAAACTAAAACCTTATGGATAAACCATAAATAATCGCGGGTGACGTTTTCTAACGAAATAGGGCTTACGTCAAAGATCATAAGTAGACAAAATAATTATACAAAAACTGTTAAAATGCTAATAAATGAAATAAGAAGAGCAATTAGCTTTAAATGTAGTTTCTCTATTTCAGAAAGAATAAGCCTAGTTATGTTTTGTGTTATAGATTTTGGTTCAAATAAAATCTCTCTATTTCAGAGCAACACATTTAAGTTTTTGTTTCTATGTTCATAGAACTTATTATATCTATTTATTTGTACATGTAATTACACATATATGTCGATATATAAAATATTCTAAGAAATGAATAAACATATTTAATGTGATTCTACCACCGGAATTGGAAGGTTGATTCTGACGAGAGGATCCGGCAAGAAACTCGCTAGTTACTCTTTTTAATCGCCAAAAATTTTAATACAATGTTATTATAACTATATTACTGACATAAATAAATCGATATCGTTCGCTCGCCGTGCACAATGTTCGCGTGCTGTGTAAGCGACCGTAAGTAATTTAAATTAAGGCTATTGTAGTAATTTAATATACAAATAATAAAAAAAATATTAAAGGAGGGCCCCCATACGCAAGTTTTTCCCTATTTATGTTCGATAGAGAGACGTGCAAAGAAGCTCATCGATGATAACACACTCTGCGAAGCTGGCCTGCAGAGCCTGGACCACCGTCGACGAGTGGCATGCCTCTCGGTCTTCTACCGGATTCATTTCGGGGAGTGTGCAGATGTTCTACATAATTTGATTCCCCCCAGCCCATTCCATGATCGGACGACAAGGCGCGGCGAGTGCTTTCATCCTTATGTGGTAGAAATACCCCTTATCCGCACGAAGCGATTTGCTTCCACATTTATAATGCGGACGGCTAAGGAATGGAACTCTCTGCCGAAATCTGTTTTTCCTGATTACTATAATCTGGGCATCTTTAAGGCAAGAGTGAACAGGCATCTTTTAGGCAAACGCGTATCATCCTAGACCTCATCGTCGCTTTCCATCAGGTGCGATTGTGGTCAAGCGTTGGCTTATTGACCAAAAAAAAAAAGATATCAATAAAAGGTAGGTAATAGGTAGTTATTTAAAATGTTCACAAAATAGGTACTTAATTGTATATACTTAAAAATATGTAGGGGTCCCCTTCATGCGCGAGTCGGACTCGCACTTGGCCGATTTTTTATTTTATTAGTGTTAGCCGAATAGTAATCGAATGGATAGACATCACTAGTCGGTACCACATGTCTAGTGGCGTCTGCCACTCACGGCTTGCAGATTCATTGTAGATTTCGCGCGTAGATGTGTTTTTTGCTATTATAAATAAATGTAATTTATTGCTATTATAAATAAATGTAATCTTGCAAAGAATACGCTTACATACAAACAATTTTTTCCTCTTGATTACATTACTATCTAATGGTAATGTTATCAAGAGGAAATAATAGGAGGATAATTGAATAAAATTGTATAATATTAATTGTCCTTTATTGCAGGAAGTAAACATAGTTGTTTATATTAATTATAGGTTATTCTATTACCGGAATAGATAAAGAAACCTTTTTTTTATGATAAAGGTGGCAGACGTGCAGACGGATCACCTGATGGTAAGCGATTACCGCTGCCCATGGACGCCTGCAACACCAGTGGTGCCACAAGTGCGCTGCTTACCTTTTAACCCCCCTTCCCCTGGATTGGGCCTCACTCACGCAGCGAAACAGCGCATGCACTACTTCACGCCAGGTTTCTGTGAGTACTTTGTGATTACCACCTTTTTTTTCACAACATCACATACATTGACCTGAGTCCGAGATAGGTAGCTCAAGCACCAGTGTTACGGATATCAAAACCAACAGTGGATTACAAATACATACTTAAAATGCAAAGAAAACACCCAGACCAATATAAACAGACATGTTCATGCACACAAATATTTTGTACTGTGCGGGGATCGAACCCGCAACCCTTGTGGGGGCTTCAAGTATTATGTAACGTAATTTTGTGGGGAGGGGGGGTCTCGTAAAACGTTACGATGCGTTACAGGAGCGGGAGGGGGTCTTTCTCACTACACGTATTACGTAACATTATTTCTTTCTTTAAATGAAAAAAAGGGAATTAAAACTTCCAAATTGGCAACTCTTTTCGTTTACGCTTTACTCTCGATCGTAATAATCTGGTTTTAATTTTTAATTTGTTCTTAAGTGTTACGTGACGTTTAGAGAGATAGAGGGGGGGGGGCGGGGTACAGAAAAACGTTACTGTGCGTTAAAGGAGGGGAGGGTGGGTCTAAAATCATCTTCAAAAATTGCGTTACGTAATACTTGTACGCTCCCTGTACCAGAGGCGGCGTTCACTACCACTGATCCAAAGGGGTCGTCAAGCCAACCAAATGGGAGGAACTCTTCCCTGTTACATAAAATTCCTGTTAGATCTTTCGAAAGGAACGTCGAACAAACGTTTCCCGTTGCATCTGTTTCCCGGGAGACAGAAGCTCTAACCGTGCCAGTTCAGCTTGCCACGCGGCCGCCATTACCGTGGCGGAAGCGCGGCCATTTCGCGCAACTCGCACTTCCTGTCACCGACTTGATTCAGATTCGGTTGTGGTTCAAGTCACAAAAGAGCACAGCATATTCTTTTTTTAGGCGCAGACGGATGGTGTGCCGTGTGGTCCCCGGTAGAGTAGAATAGGTAGCTAAGGTAAAGCTGCTGGCATGATCATCAGCACCCAGAGAAGGAAAACTCTTCATTTATATCAAAACCCTCGCCAACCCGTCTGCCAAGCGTGGTAAGTATGGCAATTACCCCTCATGTGATTGAGGGAGGCCCGTGCCTCAGCAGTGGGGACTTAAATGGGCTGATGATGATGATGATGATGAGGCTGCAGACGAGCAGACGTATGACCTGATGGTAAGCGATTGCCGCTACAACACCAGTGGCAGTTACAAGTGCGATACCAAAGTTTTCCACTTCCCCAAAATTGGGCCTTCGGTGCCTAAACTCAAAACTCACTCGGCAAAACACAGCGCATTAAAATTGTTGTAAAGCGGTGGTCTAACTCCATTCGAATTGGTCCATTCATGTTGAAGCATGGCTCTCCCACAGATTTTTATCTGATAGGCGACAGACGAGCAGTCGGATCTCATGATGGTAAGCGATTGACGCCGCCCATGGACGCGCAACATCAGTGGAGACACAAGCTTCCAACTTTTAAATCCCCATCCCCCGGTATCCTCACTCCCTCAGCGAAATACAGCTCTGTTTCACGCTGGTTTTCTGTGAGGCCGTGCTATCATTCGGGTTAATCGGTCGATCATCATCATCATCATTTTAGCCAATAGACGTCCACTGCTGGAATAGGCCTCCCCCAATGTTCTCCAAACAGATCAGTCCTGTGCCGCCCGCATCCAATGGATTCCCGCAACCTTCACCAGATCGTTTGTCCACCTCGTGAATCGACGATGTAGATGAGAAAATAAAAAAAAAGATTCAAAATAATGATGTAAATAGAGAGATACCACGAATAACACAAAACTAAAATTTGATATTCCTTGTGTCTATGAGAATACGGAGCCGAAACGTGGACACTTACGGTACGGCTGGTCCACAAGTTAAAGGTCGCTCAGCGGGACTATGGAACGAGCATGCTCGGCGTCTCTCTCCGAGATCGAATCCGGAACGAGGTGATCCGGCAGAGAACCAAAGTCATCGACATTGCTCACCGGATTAGCAAGCTTAAGTGGCAGTGGGCTGGCCATATTAGCCGCAGAACCGACAACCGATGGGGTAAACGAGTTCTGGAGTGGAGACCGACGTCTTGGCAAACGTAATGTAGGGCGCCGTCTGGCTAGGTGGGGGGACGATCTGCGCAGGATGGCTGGCAAGAGCTGGATGCGAGAAGCCATGGATAGATCACAGTGGCGAACAATTGGAGAGGCCTACGTCCAGCAGTGGACTGCGATAGGCTGATGATGATGATGAGAATAAAGTTCAAATTTGAATGTTGATGGAGACTCAAGACACTAATCGCTTATGATTTGGACCACACATCGTCTATGCACAGATTTCCCCGAGCAATAGGAAAACAGAAATCGTCTGAATAGCAACGACGGAATTTAACTGGTCTTCTTTTAGCTTTCTTATAATTATTTCGCTTCGGACAAAGACTGCAGTTCCAAGTCCACGATACTCTGAAGTTAATGTTGCAATAAATGCAATTCCTAAAACTGGTTTTGTACTTGGGGTTTAAAGTGGAATTTGGGATAATGAACTAAAATCAACAGATTTGGCTCCTCATTTTTAGGGTTCCGTAGCCAAAATGGCAAAAACGGAACCCTTATAGTTTCGTCATGTCCGTCTGTCCGTCTGTCCGTCTGTCACAGCCGATTTACTCGGAAACTATAAGTACTACAGTGATGAAATTTGATGGGAATATGTGTTGTATGAACCGCTACAAAAATATGACACTAAATAGTAAAAAAAAGAATTGGGGGTGGGGCCCCCCATACATGTAACTGAGGGATGAAATTTTTTTTTTCGATGTACATACCCGTGTGGGGTATCAATGGAAAGGTCTTTTAAAATGATATAAAGTTTTCTAAAAAACATTTTTCTTAAAGTGAACGGTTTTTGAGATATCAGCTCTCAAAGTCGTAAAAAGTATGTCCCCCCCCCTCTATTTTTATAACTACGGGGTATAAAATTCTAAAAAAAATAGAGGTGATGCATGCTAATTAACTCTTTCAACGATTTTTGGTTTGATCAAAGTATCTATTATAGTTTTTGAGATAGGTTGATTTAACTGTAATTTTGGACTTTGCTGCTACGGAACCCTTTGTGCGCGAGCCCGACTCGCACTTGGCCGGTTTTTAAAGGAACCAACAAAAGCAAAAGCAGCACTGTGCTGTGTTTCGCTGCGTGAGTGAGTACCGGAGGCCCAATTCGGGGGAAAGGGGAGTTTAAAGGTTAACAGCGCACTTTTGACTCCACTTGTGTCGCGGGTGTCCATGGGCGGCGGCAATCACTTAACATCAGGCAACCACCTCTAGGCAAACACATAGGTATACTATTTATTAAATCATCATCATCATCGTCATCGTCAGCCCATTTAAGTCCCCACTGCTGGGGCACGGGCCTCCCTCAACCACATGAGGGTACTTGCCATACTCACCACGCTTGGCAGACGGGTTGGCGAGGGTTTTGATATAAATGCAGAGTTTACCTTCTCTGGGTGCTGATGATCATGCCAGCAGCTTTACCTTAGTCGCCTTTTACTACACCTCGGTAAGAGTGAGGGTGGCCTATTCTACTCTGCCGGGGACCACACGGCACGGCTATTTATTAAATAACCATGCATAAATGCGGGGTCCGTTTTGTACACGAATAATTGAATTCACGCCAAAACTGGCCGCTTTTAGGCGTGAATCAATTTTTCGCGTACGCGTTAGACCCAACATTAGTGCATGGTTATTTAATAAATAGCTATAATGTGTTTGCCGAGAGGTTGTAACCCCGAAATTGTTTAAAATAGATCCGGGTTAGTAGCTAAAAATTTAAATCGATTGGCGTCGCTAGTGTGCCCTACCCGTCTCCTTAAATAAATCTGCCACATCATAAAATGCGACCATTTCATGAAACCATCGTGCATTATACACAATGTAACCAAGAGACCCTCGGCTCCAAATTTACTTTTTTAAGTGATAGGTGGCAGACGAGCAGACGGATCACCTGATGGTAAGAGATTTCCGCCGCCCATAGTAACCTGCGACACCACTGGAGTCATGAGTTGCCTGACAACCTTAAAAACCCCCCTTCGGTACCACTCACGAAGCGAAACACAGCACAATCCTGCTTCACGCCGGTTTTCTGTGAGGCCGTGGTATCATTCCGGTTGTACCGGCCCATTCATGCCGAAGCGTGGCTCTCCCAAGGTTATGATTGACTGCATTTGGACGCATCGAAACGATAAGATGATGTAAACCGACAGTTTGGCCGCAACCAGAAATAACACTCCGAGAAGAGTGAGTGAATTACACAAGACAACACAGATCGTTTACACTCCGAGAAGAGTGAGTGAATTACACAAGACCACATAGATTCTTTACACTCCGAGAAGAGTGAGTAAATTACACAAGACAACATAGATTCTTTACACTCCGAGAAGAGTGAGTGAATTACACAAGACAACATAGATTCTTTACACTCCGAGTAGAGTGAGTGAATTACACAAGACAACATAGATCCTTTACACTCCGAGAAGAGTGAATGAATTACACAAGACAACATAGATTCTTTACACTCCGAGAAGAGTGAGTGAATTACACAAGACAACATAGATTCTTTACACTCCGCGAAGAGTGAGTGAATTGCACAAGACAATATAGATTCTTTACACTCCGAGAAGAGTGAGTGAATTACACAAGACAACATAGATTTTTTACACTCCGAGAAGAGTGAGTGAATTACACAAGACAACATAGATTCTTTACACTCCGAGAAGAGTGAGTGAATTACACAAGACAACATAGATTCTTTACACTCCGAGAAGAGTGCGTAAATTACACAAGACAACATTTTCGAGAAGTAAGCAAAAAACCAAAAAATGGGACCTTCTTTATGCGGGGGTAAGGACTTTCAATATAATTATCTCCTAACTAGTCCAAACAAAGTTCCATCCACACTCCCCTAGTGAGCATTCATTACCTAAACTAATGAGAGTGCTCTGTATTCGAGTGCTCTGTATTCGAGTGCTCTGTGTCTACCTAATACGTTAGAATGATAAAATATGCTGAAGAATTTATCAGTTTTTATCGCAAGGCCCGATAAAATACGTATCACGTTTGGCTAGGCCAATTATTGTTGGCTAGATTCCCACGATATTTTTTAGGGTTACGTACCCAAAGAGTTGGAGCGAAGTAAAGCGCGAAGCTCTAGACCGTTCGAGATGGCGGGGCACTGTGGAAGCCCTTTGCCCCACATAGGGGACATAGGTAGTGTATATCTGTTGCCGCTAGTCATGCTCACTCAAGTGTCTCTGAGGTGGTGGCGTTATGTGGCGGGTCATTACATTCCCTCTAATATGGTTGAGTGAAATGATGGCTGACACATACGTCATACTTGTGAACAGGTGCCACCTTTGGGGACTGGTCCGCTTCGGTTTATCTCATATTTAGCTTTTAATTTGCTTCATTCTATTTTGTGTTGCATTAGACTGTATGACTTGGTATGAGGATAATAAACCATTGTAAAAAAGTTGGCGATTAAAAAGAGTAACTGGCGAGTTTCTTGCCGGATCTTCTCGACCAGAAACAACTTTCCGAGCCGGTGGTAGAATCGCATTATGTTTATTTACTTTTTTTAATATATTTTATTTATCAACATATATATGTATTAACATGTAAATTATTACATAAGTACTTATAAATAGTTTTAAATCATTCAAATGTATGACGATTTGTAAGTGCTGTGTACAAGCCTATGCAAATAAAGAATTATTTGATTTTGATTTTGCTTAAACAAAAAATAAAATAAAACTTTATAGGGTGGTAAGGTTTAAAAAGCGTCAGTTTATCCCAATAAATGGTAACCAGTTGACACTTTAATATTCATAAAATACTGAATTGTTTACTTCAAAATTAAATAATAAAATCAGTGATACGCACGCACACGAAAATCAGTGATAATCAGTGCGCGTGCGAACCACAAATATTTGTGATAAGCACGCGCACGCGCACCAGGGTACCCCTTCGTTCGCAAGTCTGGCTCGCACTTGAAAGGTTTTTTTCTGTATATTGATAGATGTATATGCTTGACCCCAATCGCAACTGATGGAATTGAGCCTTGACTAAAGTCTAGGATAGGATCCCACTTAATTGGTGGCATATTTTTTTGCAAAGGTGCCACGCTAGCGAAGCTGCGGGTGATCACGATTTTTAGTAGCTGCCAGCCTTTGTCTCTCCCGTGACTGTCACGTCACGGAAGAAAGATACAGACACATTTTTATTACTTGTTTATATAAGATAATAATAATAATATCCTCCAACCGATTTCGACTAAAGCGGCCACTCTCAACGATCAGCCACTTACGCAGCATATATTATAGTACTCAAGTGTGTGCGCAAACACATGTGCCCTCTCTATTCCCTTGCCCTCATATTCCCATGGGACACTAGTGTGACACAACCGTAGAGGGATTGGGCGCAGGACCAATGGCTCGACGTGATTTCAGAGGCACTGGGGTACAAGACCGCTAATGGACAATACGACAAAAAAACATATTCGCATTTTTATTCACTTTTCGAATAAAGAAAGAGAAAAGAGATGACCCGTATTTTTTAGTTATCATTAAATGTGTCTTTTTATTGAAATATTTACATATTTTTAAATTATTAATTATATGTCGGAAGTGACGTAGTCCTGGGGCTCAACGTATTGTGATGTCGGTGCTATATGCCCAATAAAAAAAGTTTAGGCGACTTTAAGTAACTTACTGTCACTGTCATGCCTTTGTCTTGTCATTTTATAATAAGAGATTTTTTTTAAATTAACTCGAGCAAAAGCGTTATTAGTTTGTAATGCCGAGTGATGACGTCACAGGAGGATTTTCACATTTTTTTTTCATAAATATCTGTTTCAAAATATTCTGGAATTATTTTTCTTAAATTTCGATGCATCTAATCTAGAAATAGTATTTTCCATTTCGGCGGGCTGACACTGAGAATTTCTTGACAGAAAAACTGCGGTACAAATCTCCGCCTGAACCAGGGATCGAACCTGGGACCCCAAAGCGTCGCATTAAAGTGCGACGCACTACCCACTGCGCCAATGAGGCAGTTAGATAAGATGTATGCGTATAGATTACAGTCCAGTAATTCACACTTACGCATTCACTGTTACAAAAGTGTGTGGCTTTCGATACGGAGATAAGATTATCTAAAGCGAGCCTTTATAAAAGTGTCGAATGTGAGTTGCTTATTAGTCAACAAACAACAGCATAAGATGAAGTTGCTAATATTGTTACTTGTTTTTGTAGCAGTATATGCTAAGCACGAAGAGTATGTTGGGTGAGTAGAATTTTTATTAAGTGTCAAAGGATAGGACCCGTTTTAATACGGTACAGAGAATAAAAAGGTTCATCACTTTAAGGTTAATTTTCGCTTGCACGGCAAGAATCAGTTATACCAACATACCGTTTTAAAAAGATCTGCCAATCTTTTTAAACTTTCGCGTTGCATTATACAAATAATGTTACGTCAAGCTTCGAGTATATGCTACTACGAGTATGTAGTTATATATAAAAAATAACCCCGTTTTGTCCCGGGTACATTAATTATTTGTATATCTGCCAATCTTCTTTAAATTTTCTTTACATCAAAAGGAATCAATGTTGCATCATCACAAGCAAATCTGAACTTTCTGATCCAACAGTTAAGCATAATTTTCTGTGCAACAGGTATTACTCTGCCAAATTTACGAAAGGTAATGCCCATAGCATATCAAATGAATCAATTTGATAACTGACGAACCTATTCCTTCTTTGACTGTACAACACTCACACCTACCAAAAAATATATAATAATTATTTTTATATATTAAATGGGTTTGCACTTGACCACATCTCACCTGATGGAAAGTGACAATAAGGTCTAAGATGTAGCGTGCTTACCCAGAAGAAGCCTTTTGACTCTCGACTTAAAGACACCCAAATTGTAGCTCTCTGGGAATACAGAAGCCGGCCGGAAATAAAAAGCATTTGACAAAAATCACTTAGCGCCGATTCCTTTTATCCGTAGCTAAACTGAACTAATGATTTAAAAAGTAATCATTGGCCAAATTTCACCAAAATGTGTTTTTTTAATAATAGCAATACTTTTTAACCGACTTCAAAAAAAGGAGGTTCTCAATTCGACATGTATATATATATTTATTTTTCTTTATGTTTGTTCGCCGATTTACTTGCCCTTTGTGAGCCGATTTAGATCAACAATCAAGGTATCAGCAGTTCCATATTTTATTGCCGGGCGGGTATTATATTTTGTATAGAACAGCTGATTTTTTCCCCTTAAATATTGTTGATCTAACATGCTAAATTGAATTTATTCGGGTATTATATTTTGTACAGCTGATTTTTTCCCTTAAAAATTGTTGATCTAACGTGCTAAATTGAATTTTTTCACGATACCTATTTACGAAGTTTTCGGGATATAAACGATAAAAAAGAACAGTGTATAGTTGTATTTGCCGTGTGGTCCCCGGCAGAGTAGATTAGGCCACCATCACTTTTACGACTAAGGTAAAGCTGCTAGCATGATCATCAGCACCCAGAGAAGGAAAACTCTGCATTTATATCAAAACCCTCGCCAACCCGTCTGCCAAGCGTGGTGAGTATGGCAATTACCCCTCATGTAATTGAGGGAGGCCCGTGCCCCAACAGTGGGGACTTAAATGGGCTGATGATGATGATAGTTGTATTTTGTTCTCAAATGCAAACGTACAGAAAGTCTAGTGAATTTACTTGTATATTTTTAGTAGTACTAGAGATACTCAGATGTGTCATTTGTACTACCAGTTGTACTTTTGGTAGTACTACCGATACGAAGGGATATTTTCCGTAGGTTTAAAGCCTAAGATCATGACGACGTCAGAAGTTCACTCAAAATAATAAAAAAAATTAAAATTAAAAAACCCCCGACACATATATAGCTCTTTCATTTGATTACCTATATTGAGGCAGTTGGAACAACAAAAAGGTTATTCGTCATTTTCTAACGGCGGCCATCTTAGATTTGAAATTTTTCACAATTAATATATTCTGCTACTCAAGCCCTTTTATATGATACCCATATTGTGGGAGTTGTGTTAAAACATAAAATCCAAATCTTTGTGACGGCGGCCATCTTGGATCGATTTTTATCCAACATAGCTAAGAACACTTCCTCCTTATTCATCTTTCAAACATAAAAAACAAAATCAAAATAGACACACAGACACACACACACAGACACGTCAAACGTATAACACCCCGTCGTTTTTGCGTCGGGGGTTAAAAAGCATATCATTCATCACGAATTTTAGAGATCAAAATACATCCAATTATGATTTAGTATTTAAACATTTCTCTAGGATTTTCGCTCTGATGTAGGCTTTACTTTTAATCCTATCTATGCTAATAAACGATTTTAAAAATACCTTTCTTCATCAATTTAGCTAAGTAGTTTCGGTAAGGGGGGTGGGGGGGGGGGTTATGGTGGGGGGTGAATAACGGATTTTTTACGCTGTATAAAATTTACCCTTGGTTAAAGATTGGTCAAATCCACCCTTAGCATCACTATCTGGACACACGCAAAAATATTAGCGTGTGTCCAGTCTTTCTTGTCAAGTCTATATTATTGCCTAGCCTATAATAATTACTTTCAATTATTGAGATTTTAAATTAAAAAAGTAGATAATTATATAATTACATAGATGTACCTCACAGATCTGAATATGATCTAAAGATAAAAATTATAATTATAACGATTAGAATCTAATAAAGTAAATAACTTGCGGATTTAAATATGATATACAGATAAGAATTAGAATTGAGAGAGATTATAATTTAGTAAACTAGATAAGTCGTCAAGATAAAATAAAATCGAAATAGTTATAAGGAGATTAAAATAGTTTTATGCTTTGTACAATAACATAATTATATTAAAACAAATCAAGCGAAACCCCTTGCGCGATATTAGCTAGACAACCTAAACATTTCAGTATTATCAAACCACCCTAACTTTGGATCAGATTATTATATATTTCGGATTAAAGTTGTTTACTGCAAGGTCAAGGAAAGAGAGAAAGAATAAAACCAAGAAGAAACTACGTCCAACAACTTAAGGAAAAGGCAAATGTCATGTCGTACAAGGAATTGAAGGTGCTGGCAGAGTCGAGAGAGGAATGGAGACTACTCCACCGATAAGAGCGTCGCTCTTAAATAAGAGAGAGAGACTGCAAGGTCAATAGCATATTAATAAGGCAATACCTATCATGCATCCCTATGTGAATGTAGCGAAATGGCCTTACCACATGATACGGTATTTGACAAATTTTTGTTTGTAATCAAAAGACCTTTCGATAGAATCATCGTTGAAAGAATTCCTTGATTCTCATTAAAACTACCTAAGATATCACAACTTTAACATTAAATTATTTTGGGCAAACCCAAAACGCTCCATACAAATTTCGACAGACATGTGACGTCACACGCAAGTATTTTGTATGCATTTCATTTGAATTTTGTATGGTAGCTATATCAAATGTTTCGTTTATGTCAATGGTTCTATTATAATAGTTGTTGAAAATTGTTTGGGTTATTCAATGGTTTAATTAATTTTTGATAAATTTTGTACTTTTAAAATGGACTTGCCCATAAATCTTTGAATGATCATAACACCGGTTATACGTTATATTTTTCATTAAGAATTTTTGCTATTGGTACATTTAGTATCAGCCTATAAACTGTCCTACTGCAGGGCAAAGGCCTCCATCATAGAAATCAAGACATCGCTATTATGATGGGATTAGGCTAAATCACCACGCTTTCCAAATGCGGATTGGTGATCACAAACCCGAGCTATGTTCGAAAAATTCGAAACCTACTTTTCGCTCGACCCAGGAAGCGAACCCAGGACCCCGAGATCACAGCCCGGTACTTAAACCACTAGACCAACAGAACAGTAACCTCACTCACACGGCGAAACACAGCGCAGGCGCTGCTTCACGCCGGTCTTCTGTGAGGCAGTGGTATCACACTTTATGATGATTATCTATGAGGCTGTGGTATCACTTCTGTCAAGCCGGCCAATTCTTAATGAAGCTTTGCTCTCCCTCGGTTAAGAACGAATCGTCACATTTTTTATAGAGGCACAGTATATTGGCTCTCCTGAGCCTTGATGGTAAGTAATCAAGAGAAGAGCCCGAGTTGCAATTATAACGGAAGTGATGTCAAGGCTTCACCTCCGTTGGCACCGCCATACTGGCCCTCGAGATCCTTCTTCACGATTCGTTTGAAGGAATCCATATTGTAGGAAGATTACATATATTCCATTTCTTGACGGTGCGGCAGAAATGAGAACTGCCAATTTTTAAGTCCGTGATGGGATGTTTTCCACTGTGAAGCGGTGACAGCATTGTCTGGCGCGTGTAGTTCTGTGACGGAATAGGACAGGTAGGATGAGGGAGAAAAGCTCTTCAGAGCATTCACCGTGATAAAGACGATAAAAGACGCTAAGCGACTTGATGTCTCTAGGTTGAAGAGGTTCGAGAGAATTGGTGACCTCTTCGTCACCTATAATACGTACAGCCCGTCGCTGCAATCTATCGAGAGTATTCATGAGTTTATCGGAGCCATCCTAGAGATGCGAGCAGTACTCCACGCATGCCCGGACTTGAGTCTTGTATAAAAGACAGAGTTGGTCCGTACATCATTATTGTATCACTAATTTGTGCTTTTTATTCCACAGGTGGAAAACTTACTTTGTAGGACCGAAAACCCAAGAACAGTTGAATGCTGTTGGTTCTTTAGTAGATGAGTTTGAGCTGGATTTCCTTGGAAAGGCCACCGTGGGCCGTGAAGGTGTGGTTCTGGTTAAACCTGAATACCAGGCCGCTTTCACCAGCACCCTTGAAGCTTTCGGAGTACCTTACAGGGTACACGTTGATGATGTTGTAGAGTAAGTATTTGTAGAGTTGTTTGAGTTGTTTTAGGCATGAATGGGCCGGCTCGACCGGAGTGATACCACTGCCTCACAGAAGACCGGCGTGAAGCAGCGCCTGCGCTGTGTTCGCCGTGTGAGTGAGGTTACCGGAGGCCCAATGGGGGGAAGGGGAAGAGGTTGGCAGCGCAGTTGTGACTCCTACTGGTGTTGCGGGTGTCCATGGGCGGCGGAATTGCTTACCATCAGGTGATCCGTCTGCTCGTCGTCGTCGTAAAACGCCCCCTTCTCCCCGGATTGGGCCTCCGAAAGACAGCACATTGCTGCTTGACGCCGGTTAACTGTGAGGCCGTGGTATCACTCCGCTCGTTCCGGCCCATTCATGCCAAAGCGTGGCTCCCCCACTGTTTGTTTTCATAATATTAGTAGTTTTATTAGCATCCCATCGCCAGATATATATATATATATATATATATATATATAGTTCAATCGCCACAGATAGCTCTATTTAATAATTTCCTATTTGATTTCCAGGGCTCTCCGTAAAGATGATGAGGATATTGAAGAGTGGAACCGGGAGACTTCCAGGAAAGGACACGCCAGTATGCCATATGACAGCTACCAGAGATACGGTGTGGTATGCATCTTGAGATCATTCAAGCACTTGTCTCGTTGGCGCAGTGGGCAGACCGACGCACTTTAAAGCGACAGGGGGTTTAAAGGGTGGCAGTGTACTTGAGACTCCACTGGTGTCGCGGGTATCAATAGACGGAGGCAATCACTTACCATCAGGTGATCCGTCTGCTCGTCTGCCAACTATCATTATAAAAAAATGAACTCAGGACATACAGGGTGTATCCATCAACTTTCACATCCCTTTAAAAACGTCTTCTATCAACCATTCTGAACAACATTTATTCTACGACTTTTGAAAAGTCGAACATATTTGAAACCCCGAGCAAAGTGACCAGGTCATGGGACCTTGTATGAAAAAATAAAGAACATCATAGAACAAAGGTCATCGAACTTTGGGCTGAACAGAAAAACTCAGCTGCAAATTTTTGGCGCGATCCAGAAATCGAATCCGGGACCCCAAGCACAGCCGTCGCTTTGAAAGTGCGACCCACAAGCTAAAGTTCAGTTTAGTTCCAAGAACTTGTACATAATAGGTTACTACAATTTGTCAAAATTCCTTAATTAATTTTGAACCGAACGTGTTTGAAATTAAGGTGAGAATCGACTAAAGAAGTTTGCCAATTTTTTACACTTTATCTTTGTATAAATAAAAAAAATTGAGACAACATCACATACACTGTCCTGGTTCCAAACTTTTCCCTTG
Organism: Marasmia exigua; assembly: GCA_019059595.1. Lineage (NCBI taxonomy): Eukaryota > Metazoa > Arthropoda > Insecta > Lepidoptera > Crambidae > Marasmia > Marasmia exigua. Next base: position 21,010,716 of record CM032481.1, on the reverse strand, counting down.
TGGAAGCCAGGAACAACGAAGGTACCACAAACACCCAGACCTAACACAAATATCTGCTTCATCAACAAACATTTTACCTAGCTTTTAAGTTTTTTAGGTTGTGCAATAACGAGTTCCTATCTATATTTTCAGTATAGCAAATATCTCGATGACGTTGCAAGGCGTTTCCCCGACCGTGCCACCGTGTTCACACCTGCATACTCCTTCGAAGGCCGTCCCATAAAGGCCCTCAAGATCTCCACCACCAACTTCCAAGATCCACGCAAACCCATCATCTTCATCGACGGAGGAATTCATGCGCGGGAGTGGATCTCTCCCCCTACTATCACGTGGGCGATCCACAAGCTCCTAGAAGACGTGACTGAGCCCGATCTGGTCCAGAACTACGACTGGATCTTGATTCCTGTGGCCAATCCTGATGGATATGAGTTCAGTCATACTCATGTGAGTAAACCTTTCTTATTTCTTTACGAGGCTGACCGCTTGGCAAGGTTTGCTATTTTGAATGGTTTAGATTGCTATGTGAAACACACAGAAATCTTATCTAAATTTAAAATTAAATGTTTTATTAAATGGAAGGAATATTTTGATGAAGTTTCAGCTAGTAAGGGGATCTGGTATAAGACTATGCAAAGAGAGCCTCCTCGAATACCCTGGTTTGCAAATAGATCGTATTATGGTGAAACAAAAACAAAGCACTGAATTCTGGAAAAGACTACCTCGACTAGAACAGTCTAAGTCGTTGATACAGGCGTTCGATCAGAGACGAGCTGTAGAAATAACAAAACTGAGTAGAGGACATGTTAGGGCACTCACTCGGACCCTCACGGGGCACTGCAAATTAAAAAGCACCTGCACAACATGGGCCTTTCAGATACCACAAATCGTCAGGTTCGTGTCGCGAGGACGATGGAACCGATTTATCCACGTCCTCGGCGGTGCATAACGCTGCACCGCTTGCAGAAGCCGGCACCTGGGACACACATGATCTCAGCTGATTGAAGATCAAGAGCTCCCCCATCGCTCATTCGCGGTTTTATCCTGGAACTGGAGCTACATGATGTGCTGGAAATATGGGGGTTACGACGGCTGGGCTGCCACAATAGATCATCTACTGGTCGCAGTGGCTATGAGACGCAGGGCTCACCCCATTTCTATCAAATAAATAAATAAAAAATGGAAGGAATATTTTGATGAAGTTTCAGCTAGTAAGGGGATCGGGTATAAGACTATGCAAAGTGAGCCTCCTCGAATACCCTGGTTTGCAAATAGATCGTATTATGGTGCGTCCACATTTGACGAACGCGGACGAGCTGTGCGCCGTGCCGCTGCCGTGCGCCTTCGCGGCGCGTTCGTGAGATGCGGACGCACCCTTACTGCATAGATTAAGGTCGAGGCACATTCCATCTAACAAGTTTGCAGATCTGATGAAGAAATCTGACTCCTCAAATTGTGATGTCTGTGGATATAGTGGAAGATACATTGCACCGCACCTGTGTTACGGATATCAGAACCAACAGCGGAATTACAAATATATACATATAATACTTTTCTTTTGTAAATACATAGATAACACACAGACCAATGCAAACAGACATGTTCATGCACACAAATGTTTGTACTGTGCGGGGATCGAACCCGCAACCCTTGCCCCAGAGACAGCGTTCACTACCACTGATCCAAACGGGCGTCAAATTCCGTCAAAAGAAAAAACGTTTATTCTGCTGCACAAAATTATACAGTTACATAATCAAGTTGAAGTATTTGGGATAATTCTGGATCTAGTTGTATGTAACTGTGATCTAGTTTGTCTGGTTCCTGGAAGCCGTGTTATCCCTCCGGTCGTGCCGGCCCATTCATGCCGAAGCGTGGCTCTCCCACGATCAACGGTCGGTTTGATGTTATGGAACCTCGGCGCGAGAGGTTATAAATATAAGCGGCGTGGAGTGCGCGCGCGCCTCGCAGTCGTGCGATGTTTTGCTTGCGAGTATGACGGTCTCCCATAATGTAATTGCTTTGATTCCACAGAACCGCATGTGGCGAAAGACCCGCTCGACTGACACTTCCATTTTGAGCGGTGTTTGCCCAGGAGTCGATGGAAACCGTAACTACGACTTTGCATGGAACACAATTGGGACCAGTAACAACCCTTGTTCGGACACATACGCTGGTAACAGGCCCTTCTCCGAAGTGGAAACTAGAGTCATCCGGGACCTCCTTCTTGAGCATGTCGACAGAATTGCTCTGTACCTAACCATGCACAGCTTCGGCAGTATGATCCTGTACCCTTGGGGCCACGATGGCTCTCTCTCCTCTAACCACGTGGCTCTGCAAGACGTAGGCGACGCCATGGGAGACGCCATTGACGCGAACCAGTTGAGTCACTTCCCGGAGTATGCGGTTGGGAATTCTGTGAGAGTAATAGGCTATGCTGCGTCTGGAGCTTCTGAAGACTATGCTCACTCTATAGGCGTTGCATTATCTTATACTTATGAACTGCCAGGATTAAATTCTGGCTTTAATTTACACCCTAGATATATTAAACAAGTATGTAAGGATACTTGGGCAGGTATTGCTGCTGGTGCTAGGAGAGCCAATGAATATTTTAGACGTAATAAATGATTGTAGATGTCTCCTTGTAAAGTCAAATTCAAATGTGACATTATTAAAAATATTTTTATGACTATGATGACAACTCTCTCGTTTTATTTTGCGTAATCATTATCCCACTGCAGTCTATTGTTGGACATGGGCCTCTCCAAATGTTTACCCCTTTGATCGAACCTCGGCTGCTCGTATTTAGCTCCTGCCTGCCATCATTAGCTCCTCGTCAGAATCAATCAATCAATCAATCCATCAGCCTATCGCTGTCCACTGCTAAACGTAGGCCTCGCAAAGAGCGTCAACCAACCTGGTCCTGAGCGGTCTGCATTCAGCTCACACCATCTATCTTTCTCAAATCGTCAGTCCATCGCGCCGCAGGGCGTCCAACACTGCATTTCCCCACGTGTCGACCGCTCCACTCCAGTAAGTGTCGACTCCATCTTTTATCAGTGCGTCTAGAAATATGACCGGCCCACTTCAGCGTGTTGATCCTGCGTGCAATGTCCATGACTTTAGTTCTCTGACAAATAACCTCGTTACGAATACCTCAGTCAGAATACCTTTGCAGAATCCTCAAATACTTCGGTGACATTGCAAAAAAAAATAATGACAGCCTCTAGAAGCTCATCGTGACCAGCATTCAAGTAATCAAATATTAGCCTCTATAGTATCCCACTGCAGGGCAAAAGCTTGTATCATAGAAATCAAGTCATCGCTACTATGATGGGATTAGGCTTAATCACCACGTTTGTCTAAAGCGGATTGGTGAGATCGCAAACTCGAGCAATGTTCGAAAAATTCGAAACATACTTTTGCTCGACCTGGGAATCGCACCCGAGATCATGACCCGGTACTTAAACCACTAGACCAGCAAAGTAGACGAGAAAGTAGAGTAGGCCTCGTGGACGCAGCTGGAAAAAAATCCTAAGATTGATAGTGATGCACAAGGGAGCTCACGACACTCTGCACTGAGAAATACAACGCAAGGAGGTACAAAAAGACGTCCACTGCTGGACATAGGCCTCCCCCAATGTTCTCCACACAGACCGGTCCTGTGCCGCCCACATCCAATGGATTCCCGCGATCTTCACCAGATCGTCGGTCTACCTTGTAGGATGCCTGCCACGGCTGCGACTTCCTGTACGTGGCCTCCACTCGAGGCCACGTACAGGCCTCCATCCCACCGGCCGTCTATTCTCCTCGCTATGTGCCTTGCCCATTGCCACTTGAGGCATGCAATCCTTTGGGCTATGTCTGTGACCTAAGTTCTCGTGCGGATCTCATCATTTCTGATACGATCACGCAGGGAGACTCCGAGTATAGCCCTCTCCATGGCTCTCTGGGTGACTTTGTAGCCTCCTTAATCGGCACAGTTGTAAGCTATGGGTTATGTTCATCATCGTCAGCCCATTTAAGTCCCCACTGCTGGGGCACGGGCCTCCCTCCATCACATGAGGGATAATTGCCATACTCACCACGCTTGGCAGACGGGTTGGCGAGGGTTTTGATATAAATGGAGAGTTTTTCTTCTCTGGGTGCTGATGATCATGCCAGCAGCTTTACCTTAGTCGCCTTTTACGACACCTCGGTAAGAGAGAGGGTGGTCTATTCTACTCTGCCGGGGACCACACATGGGTTATGTTATTTCCTACAAATTATTATAAAGACGTTACGAAAAAAATCAAGTTTACTGACTGTTTGGTTATTGCCCCATACTTAATCTAAATAGAGCGATGGTAGCTCAATGGATAAGAACGCGCCTTCCCTACGGGGGTCAGTGGTTTGAATCCGAGCATGCACCTATGACTTTTTTCAAATCTATGTGCGTATACGACCTGTGTGACGACCTGGACCAATACTCCCGTAACTATCAAACGCTGGCAATGGATAGGAAGCAGCGGAGACTATATTAGGGGTGGGCTTTGCCCAGCAGTGGGACTATTCGAGCTAATATATATTTTTTTACATTTATTGTGCGTATACTACCGTTAGCTCGGCGGGGAGGAAAAACATCAAAGACATGCACGTTTCGAATAGTTTCTGAAACTTGTAACCAAGATTCAGTTGGTCCAATTCTGACGGCAATCGCATTATTATAATTGACTAACCAAGTCCTAAAAAGTATGGTCCAAGCGTACCCCTGGTTCCAAAGCTGTCAGCTTTGGCCGCAACCGGGAATCATACGTAAAGATGATGAGAGAGAATCAATCTACAGCTTTACCTGTTACAAAGACGACCTTCGCAGCCCCATAAGAAGAAAGAAAGAAAAAAATATTATTTTGGACATCACAACACTACATACGAGTACAACATTAGTTACAAAAGAACAAACAAATAAAGAAAAAAAAACAAAGGAAAAACAAAATAATAATAGTACAAATAACCAGGCAGTGCATATATATTGCGTTGGGGGTCACAACCTCCAACATAAATGGCCCCCACTCAGCCTAAGTCATGACCCTGAAAAATGCCATGACGCAGTAGGGCCAGCTGAGTGAGTGCCACGGACGTCAGCCTTGTTAATTGGTCAAGCGCACTCCGCCTCCTGCGTTCCGCAGATCATGGGAAAATTGACTTTATTTGACTTATCCACTAAACTAACAGTGGGAGAGCCACGCTTCGGCATGAATGGGCCGGTTCGACCAGAGTAATACCACGTGCTCACAGAAAACCGGCGTGAAGCAAGCAAGCGGGTGTTTTCTTTGGATTTTAAGTATATATTTGTAATCCACTGTTGGTTCTGATATCCGTAACACTGGTGCTTGAGCTACCTATCTCGGACTCAGGTCAATGTATGTGATGTTGTGGAAAAAAAAGGTGGTAATCACAAATGACTCACTGAAACCTGGCGTGAAGCAGTGCATGCGCTGTTTCGCTGCGTGAGTGAGGGTACCGGAGGCCGAAGCGAATCCAGGGGAAGTGGGGTTAAATGGTAAGCAGCGCACTTGTGACACCACCGGTGTTGCAGATGTCCATGGGCGGCGGTAATACCTACCATCAGGTGATCCGTCGGCTATTCTGCCACCTATATCATAAAAAAAACCTATCAGTAAAATATCTACCGAACACTGAAACACGTTACACCTCTAGGCATCCTCGGAAATGCAAGTATAATGCTTAGAATTGGAAATTGATCCGCAGTGCGCTGAAACTTTCTCTAGAAACGAGAAAAATCCAATTAAATTCAAGTTTACACGAATAAGGTTCGGTTACAGAGAAATATGCTAATCTACCTGTTAGAAGGGAAATAAGGATAGTTTGGTGAAGATGGTAGGATTTAGTAATGTGAATGAGAATATGATTTTTACATAAAGACTAGTGGCCCTGACTCACTTCATTTGGGAAGTAAATTTTTAAATAGATGGCGCTTTCGATTTTGAGTTTTTGGCTTTACCTTACTTTACATTTTTGTTGTTGCTCTTGATATTCATTAAATAACAATAAATATTAAATAAAGTTTATATAATGATTTAGAATATTGGAATTAGTTGTATTTTATCTCATTGTAAGTGAAAAAAAAGACTACCATATCTTCTAAATAGCTTGCCGGAGGACATTCGACGGGAACCAGTCAAAAATATATTTAGAAACAAACTAAGAAAGTATTTTCTTGATTTAGTTTAAAATTATATACCCTATTGTGCTAAGACTCAACCGATCCTGCAGACAAACTGTGTAAACAGTTTTGCGGGACAAGTATAATTTGTAAACTAAATTTGTAAGTTTAATAATAAATACATTAATTAATAATAACTGTTTTAAGTTTTTATGAGAAATAAAATATCATTAACCTCATATTTGCCTCTTTATTGATAAACTAGTGGCCTGCCCTCTGTTCGTTTCGGATTGTTCCACTTTACACCAATAGATGGCGCTACGCGTCTATTACATCGCGCAAGCGTTACGTGTTTTCGGAATAATAGCGTTGCCACAGTCTGAAGGATTTAGCTCTATATATATATTATTTTTATTTTAATTTTATTTTCTTTATTGAGGAAACAAACAGCTTAAATACTAATACATTTAGGGCTGATTTTTCCATCGTCTGATAAAATTTAACAGATGGATAAAGTATTACCCGGCAAAATTAAATGATAGTAGTCTTATTGTTACTTCCTTGCATGAATGTGACTATTACCTTAAATGGTAGGTATTTCATTTTATCGATTTGTTAACTTTTAACGGACCATTGAAAAACCAGCCCTTAGACTTATTAAATTTAAGTAACTCACTAGCCTAATTAGTTTCCACTACTAGGTAATACAAATAATGTTGAATGAGAAACTTGCTCTTCAGGAATTAAAAGTTAAACAAAAAGACAAATTCTTAATAGCAGTTACGCAAAAAAGTTAAAATAAGAAAACTTTATACTTATTATTAAGTGTGGTAAATGGTAGATACTAGATTAGAAATAGATTATAGATTCGTATCGGATTCGCTAGTTCATACTGGCCAATCGGGGAGAGGGAAAGAGTATAAATGGTGTACACCAAATTATCTGTTCCGACGGGTGGTGGTGTCGTAGCTACACCACCACGTCATTAGTCGTAAACAAAATATTGTATAGAAATGGCGAAATATCCATGGGTAGTTGTAGTTCCACTTTTTGCCACCGGCACAAATGATTGTGGCACTGTAGTACTTGAATAAACTGAATGAAACAATATAGGTACCAAACATGCGAAACATGCGAGTAACGACATGTACTCGAAAGTAACGATTAACTAAGTAACTCGGTACTTGATGGCGCACCCGTTACTCTGCAACGCATTAAAATATTATTGATTTCCAATCGTTGTTTATTTCAATAGTTTGAATAGGTATACTTAAAATGGGAACCCGAGTAGTTGACGGGTGGGTCCCTTTTAGTGATTTAGCAATACTAAATTCATCATCATCATCAGCCCATTTAAGTCCCCACTGCTGGGGCACGGGCCTCCCTCTATCACATGAGGGGTAATTGCCATACTCACCACGCTTGGCAGACGGGTTGGCGAGGGTTTTGATATAAATGCAGAGTTTTCCTTCTCTGGGTGCTGATGATCATGCCAGATAGCTTTACCTTAGTCGCCTTTTACGACACCTCGGTAAGAGTGAGGGTATTCTACTCTGCCGGGGACTAAATTATTTAATTATAATTTTACTGTATCTCAGTCAGTCTTACGGTTTACTAAGCTCTATTTAATTCTTACTGCCTTTCTGATCTTTTTTAGAAAGGCAGTAAGAATTCCGAATTATTAAAATATCTGTCTCGTAGAAAATAGAAATGCCACGGCAAGGTATTATAACCACGCGGTAAAAATAAATGGAATCTGTTTTATAATTTCAACAGGATTTCGAGAGTTTTGTCCAACCAAAAGACATGTTTCCTTTGCTTTAGGAGACACGCATTAATAATTCAAAATTGTAATGAGACCGATATCCGGATCGATTAAAACTGTTTCATAATATATTGAATATTTAAGTACCTAATACTACCCATTATCCATAATTACATAATCGAACATCTGGTTAGTCGATTTTTAGGGTTCCGTAGCCAAAATGGCAAAAACGGAACCCTTATAGTTTCGTCATGTCCGTCTGTCCGTCTGTCCGTCTGTCCGTCTGTCACAGCCGATTTACTCGGAAACTATAAGTACTACAGTGATGAAATTTGATGGGAATATGTGTTGTATGAACCGCTACAAAAATATGACACTAAATAGTAAAAAAAAGAATTGGGGGTGGGGCCCCCCATACATGTAACTGAGGGATGAAATTTTTTTTTTTCGATGTACATACCCGTGTGGGGTATCAATGGAAAGGTCTTTTAAAATGATATAAAGTTTTCTAAAAACATTTTTCTAAAGTGAACGGTTTTTGAGATATCAGCTCTCAAAGTCGTAAAAAGTATGTCCCCCCCCTCTATTTTTATAACTACGGGTATAAAATTCTAAAAAAATAGAGGTGATGCATGCTAATTAACTCTTTCAACGATTTTTGGTTTGATCAAAGTATCTCTAAATTACATAATTGCTAGGTATAAGGTTTAATTAATCAAAACACACTATATTAGGTCATGTATTCACAACCAGCTTATCATGCTATATAGGACATGTATTTTTGTTTAGGCAATATTGCTCACAGCATAAGGTATAAACGACAGTTTATGATTTTTTAAATAATTTAATACTTCAATAATATGATGAACAAATGTAATTAAAAATATTGGAATAAGTGTTTTCATCCGGCTTTAAGGGATCTGACATAAGTCCGGATAGTCGGATGTGCGGATAATCTGGACTTATCTTTAATTACTACATTAATCACATTTAATATAGCTGTTATTGTCTTCGTAATCCTCGTCCCTTATGCAACATTTCTTGAATCTGAAATATCCGACTGAACATTGTCCACCATCTTTTACAAAATTCCGGTCACCCAGCTCAGAAGAATCCTCTGAATTTCTAGATTTAGGCTCCACTGTTTTGCCCCAGGGTTTCTTGGGATTCATGTTTTCTCGCACTAATTCGTTAAGGACTTCATCATCGAAGATTATGAACTGATCCACCTGATGGTGCTGTTTTTCCTGGCAAGGTTTTGCTGTAACACTGCACAATAATTAGTAATACACAAATACATATAAACTTTTCCATTTTGTAATTTGGACATTTCCTGAACTGACTAGTCTGTTGACTGTTACATATGAATAGCCCTTTATAAAATACTCAGCGTATATTTAAACAGTCCGTAAAATAAGTACGGCATAAGGTATGTTTCTCACTGATTAAGCTAATTCCAGCGATATTAAAACTATAATTAATCTGAAGGTAGGTAACACCAAGAAATTAAACAATCTAATCTTCGAACTCGTATAACTTGGCCCACAGAAATTCTAGAACTTCCGTGCTTTAATAACTACGGCTACAAATAGGTAATATTACACTTCTGTACCAAATAATTATCGGCCTTTCGTGGAGAGTGGTATACAAACGATTTTTCCTTAGGTAGGTTTTTTTTTTATATGATAGGTGGCAGACGAATCACCCGATGGTAAGCAATTCCGCCGCCCATGGACACCCGCACCACCAGTGGAGTCACAAGTGCGCTGCCAACCTTCCCCTTCCCCCCCATTGGGCTTCCGGTAACCTCACTCACACGACGAAACACAGCGCAGACGTTGCTTCACGCCGGTCTTGCGTGAGGCAGTGGTATTACTCCGGTCGAGCCGGCCCATTCATGCCTAAGCGTGGCTCTCCCACATTTTAGAGTTAGAGTTATGAGGTTGACATGTTATTGCATTACTTTTATAGTTATATTCTAAAATGTAAAATTTACTAGTAATCGCATTAAGGTGACGGGTAGGGCCCCCATCGACGCCAATCGATTTTAATTTCTTGCTACTAGAAATCAAATTCGATTATTCTTCCTATTGGATATTGCACTACCTACCCCTTCTCTACTATTAAATGTCCTTTACCCGAAGGTTGTCTGGTAGTCCGCTTTCAGCGATAAGACCGCCGAAATTGTACACAAAATTTCTGTAATGCCTAGTACTTAAGTTGTGTATTTTGTGCAATAAAGTATATCTATCTACCAAACTGGATCTATTTTAAACACTTTCGGGGTTACAACCTCTCGGCAAACACTTATACCATTTATTTAATAACCATGCACAAATGTTGGTTCCAACAAATTTGATTTGATTGAACGAAATTGATTCACGCCATAAGCGGTCACTTTTGGCGTCAATCAATTTTTCGCGTACAAAAACGGACGCAACATTTGTGCATGGTTATTTAATAAAGAGTACAAGTGTTTGCCGAGAGGTTGTAACCCCGAAATTAATTAAAATTAAATGTCACCTTAACAAATAAACTGAAAAAGAAACAAATAATATGACGCCAAAAGTAGAATGAATGGTGGACCTCCTTTTCCACACTTAGACTCTCTTGTACTAAAATTACAAACATAGATTTTTTTTTGTAAATTTAAATAATTACATTCTCCTTTCACCGCACCATTGTCCTTTCTGCATGATCGACTGGTAGAGAATGCCTCTGGGCATTCAGTTCGCCTATTGTATCGTTTTGTGCAATAAAGTTATAAATAAATAAAAATGAATACATTGAATAATGTCTTATGATTTAGCATGTAGGTATGGGTATAAATAAAAGAATAAAAAATATGTACATAAATGATTGTTTAATCGTTGTTATTTATCTATAATACATAATAAAGATTTTCAGTGATTCAAGCCTGTGGTAAAGACTGCAAAATATGTATATCAAAACTGATCGATACATTAAATATCTAAGCAAGGGTTGCAAAAAATAACTCATACCATTTATACACAAACGACATATCAATCGCAATTTTTGTAACAGTCCTGATTGTCATAATCTTCGTCTTTTATACAACATCTCTGAAACCTGAAATAGCCCGCAGCACACTTTCCATCCTTTATAAAATTGCGGTTGCCCAGCTCAGAATCATCATCCAAAATGCGTGATGCGGGTATTGGCTCCACTGTTCTATCATTATTCGTATTCTTCTTTGGGTGCATGTTTTCTAGGACTAATTGGTTTAGTATTTCATCGTCAAATACTATCAGTGCTTCTTGAGATGGCGCCTTTTTTTCTGGTAAGTTTCTGCTGTGACATTTCACTAATAATACTAGGAACACACAAATACAAATTAACTTTTCCATGTTTTGATCTCTTCTGAATGTAATTATTGAAAAGCTGGAACTTGACTATAATGCTTAATGATCGAATACCCCTTATATAGTAATTAGAACATTAGGTATGTCGCTCACAGTTGAAGGAGAACTGCAGCTATTCCAAAACTAACCCTGACAAAACGTACCTAGTACCTTAGGATTTAAGATTCTTTATTCCTCAATATAAACATAATAACATAGCAGTGGGACTCAAAAATCATAATTTCACTTACTAGAGAACATAAAAAATACAGAAAAGTAATTTTTACATTTGTTCGCGCCAATATGAAATGTTATATAGTTTTACAAAAATCCATATAAAATATCTAATTACAATACATACTGCGACTTTCCTAGCCCTTTGTCAGCCGCCACGCTTCAACATGAATGGGTCTGTTCGACCGGAATGATACGACGGCCTCACAGAAACCCGGTATGAAGCAGCTGCAGCGGGATCAGCAAGCTGAAGTGGAAATGGGCCGGTCATGTCTCTAGGCGTCTGATGAAAGATGCAGTCGACACTAAGTGAAGTGGAGTGGTAGCCACTTGGGGAAACGCAGTGTTGGACGCCCTGAGGCGCGGTGGACTGACGATTTAAGAAAGATGGCTGGTGTGAGCTGGATGCAGATTGCTCAGGATCGGGTTAGTTGGCGCTTTTTAGGGGCGCTGTTACGTTCAGCAGTGGACGGCGATTGGCTGGTTGATTTGATTTAGGGATGGCGATTCTTTCCGAAAAAGATCGATTTTTAAACCGATTCGAATGATTGATTTCCGAAAAATCGATATTTTTTTCAAATGTAAATGTTTTAATATATTTTATTAAAAAACAAGATACGTAATTATAATGTAACGATCTCTTATCAGTAAAATCAAGTAATTCGATAATAAAAAATATTTTTACGTGACGTGAGTAATATCAGCAGTCCAGTCGCAGATACAAAAAGCCTAAGACTAACGTAACTTTTTTTCAAGAGACGCGAAGGAATCTAAATATACGCCATCTCGCGAGTTTTTGAATAGTTAATTTATTACCCGATAGCAGTTTTATAATACGGGTACATTCAATTAATTGTAAATAGTTGTATGGTTAATACAAAAAAAATCGAACATCAATTTTATTTGAATTCAAATCGATTTAATACTACATATTTAAAAAAATCGATCTTTTTGGCTCCATAAATGGATTGATCGATTTCGAATCGCCATCCCTAATTTGATTGATTTGATCCTTTTTTATTTTTGTCCTGTACACCTACTTCCTTCCATGTTGCTCGAAGCTAAGTAGTCTTGTAAACTACGTCATCTTTGTGTGGACGACATCCCTTAAGCAATTACAACTTATTAACAATAAGTCCCTAGTGATTAGTCATAAAGAAATAGTACAAATAATTTTGCAAACCAACCGCATACGACGTGTAACTGCCTTGTTATTTGTTTACGGATTTTAATTACTTGCATGATCGTAATATGTTGTAATACAAGATCTTTTTTACTTTGGAATGTAATAATTAATCAACATAATATGTTAAATGCCGCGGGAAACAGTACAATTATTTACCATGTACTTATTAATTGTAATTATACTAAATACATAGCCCAAAGTATTGCATGACTCTAGTGGCAATGGCGAGGGCACATAGCGAGGAGAACAGACGGCCGTTGGGGCGGAAAGGTCCTCGAGTGGAGGCCACGTACAGGAAGTCGTAATCATGGCAAGCCCCCACAAGGTGGACCGACGATCTGGTGAAGGTCGTAGGAATCCAATGGATACGGGCGGCCCAGGACCAATCTGTGTGGAGAACATTGGGGGAGGAATCGTGAGATACTACCTACTGTTTCATTATTTTAATAATTTGTTCATTAGTCAGCACATTAACCATCGACACATGGTTGATGTACTGACAGTCGAACCTAAGCGCGAACATTTGAAGGATGATATTGTGGCTGCCCCGGACCCTGCTCACTAAGGATGCACATCGCTTTTGGCCTCAGGCTACAGTTTGATCACGGGGTCCATACAAAATTACCCTTGGTACTTTAACAAATTACTTGTTTACCAAATGAGTATCGTGAGTTTTTCCTCGGTATATGTCCTTCGGGTAAACCCCACGGAAGATTCAGGGTCGGAATGCCGGTTCAAGCTATTTGAGAGACACTTATTTTCATTAGAGTGGTAAGGGATATTCCCATAGTAGTAAATATTGTGAAAAGTTATTCTGATTCATTAATCCTGTTTATTCATTCCTCCTGTGAGTCGTCCAAGGCGCCACTTGAAGGACGATGACACCAAAGACAGATTTGCACAATTGGGCGGAATCAGCACAGGACCGGCGTGAAGCAGCATTTTGCTGCGATTCGCTGCGTGAGTGAGGGTACCGACTTACCGACACTTATGACTCCACTATTGTCGCGGGTGTCCATGGGCGGCGGCAATCGCTTACCAACAAGGTGATCCGTCTGCTCGTCTGCCACCCATGTCATAAAAAATGGTTTAATGTAAGTACTTACAGTGAAAAAAATATATATTTATAAACATGTGCAATACTTGAAACTTTATTATAATATTATGCTTAATTAAAAAAATATATTTACACACAATAAAGTATGAAAAGTACTAAATAATAATAAAAAGTATATTGATTTTATAATACTTATAATAGTAGATTAATATAATATACAGGGCGTCCCACGGCCATGCCACATGGAGGGAAAGTACCTTTAACATTGTATTCCATCTACAATACGAGTACTAAAGGTACTTCCATTTCACTGAAAGCATGCATGAGCATTTGAAAAAATTGATTATTTTTTTATTGCAAATGTTTAAATAAATTCATGGTCTTCGTTTAACTTCTGATAGTATAGCAATTAGCAAAAAATAATCCTTATGATAAATTCCGACCGCGCGATCGGTGTGATAAAGCTACAGGGTTTTTTTTTCTCGTGAAGCGTGTTCAACCGAGTATTTATTTCAAAATCTATGAATGCAGTATATATTAAAATAATATCTTCTTTCAGTAAAATGTTCCATCTACAATATTAAAAGTACTTTCCCACCATGTGGCATGGCCGTGGGACGCCCTGTATATTTAAACATTAATAGTTTAATTTAAAATAAAATAAATACTTAATATTTTATTTTATCTTGTATAGAACGTAAGGTATACCCTTCTTCTCTTTTAACTTTGCCGTGCCCGACAGGGTCCATAATGTACTTATATAGATACTATATATGTTTCTTACCATCTTTTGTAATATATGGAGTGCAATAAAGAATATGAATAATGAATATTAACTTATAGAAAATAACACACTTAAAAATTTCACCACCCTCCCCTCTTCTATCTAATGTCTGGTAGAGATCACTCCCATTATAAGACCGCCTAAATTGTACATTGTATCTCCGTATACCTAGCTTTTAAGTTTTGTATGTTGTGCAATAAAGAGTATCTATCTATCTATCTGTTCACAAAAAAACTGTCCTAGGTACGGAAAACTTCACATCTAAGTACCTATACAAAACTGTATCACTAATCGATTCTCATCTTAATGTTAAATGGATTTGGTACGAAATTAATTCAGGAAACACAGATTAAAGTAACGTGGGGGCCTACTCTGAAAACGAATTAACGACTGGAACTTTATGTTCGTCCCTTTTACACGCTATTTGCGTGACCGGACTTGGAATCGAAACCGGGACCCGCTCTTTGACAAAACATCTAAGCAACTGCGCCAAGGTCTTCAATGTAATTATGCTGTGCAATATTATGAAATTATGACTCAAGTCAAGTCAGAATAGGTTGACTGTTATAAGGTAATTCATCATATTATACGCATTTTATTATTATTGTTTGGTAATAAATTATAAGACATCAAGGCGCACGATAGTGTATCAGCCAAGAGGTACATGGTAGTACCGAGCATTAAATAGGGTATTTGACTAAGCTCGAGATTTTACAAAATAGAAATATTTTATCAAATTAGTAGCTAAATATTGTGCCAATAGCAAAATCTTAATTAAAAATATAACGTCTAGCCGGTTTTATGGTCATTCAAAGATTCATGGAGCAAGTCCATTTTAAAAGTATGAAATTATTAAATAATAATTATACCACTGAATAAACCATACAATTTGCACCAACTATTATAGACGAAACATTTGATATAACTACCATACAAAATACAAATGAAATGCATACAAAATACGTATGACGACGTCATATCTAAGTAGCCATTTGTATGAAGGGTTTTGGGTTAGTCCAAAATAGTGTGATTTTAAAGTTGTGATATCTCAGGTAGTTTAAATGAGAATCAAGTACCTAATTCTTTCAACGATGTTTCTATCATTGAGAGGTCTTTTGATTACAAAAGTAAAAAAAATTTCGAATACCGTATCGTCCAAACTTGATGTTACTGCAACATCATTGAAATTGAAATTATTTATTTAAGTCTTTTTTTTATGATATAGATGGCAGACGAGCAGACGGATCACCTGATGGTAAGCGATTACCGCCGCCCATGGACGCCTGCAACACCAGTGGTGTCACAAGTGCGCTGCTTACCTTTTAACCCCCCTTCCCCTGGATTGGGCCTCCGGTACCCTCACTCACGCAGCGAAACACAGTGCATGCACTGCTTCACGCCGGTTTTCTGTGAGGACGTGGTATTACTCCGGTCGAGCCGGCCCATTCATGCTGAAGCGTGGCTCTCCCACTGTTACCAGCCAGTTAGTACCAAAAATTAAAATTACAACACAGTCATCGGTAGTAGTCGATGGTCCGTCTAAGATCCTAATTTATATGAATGTATATCTAGTCCTTTATATTATTTTATCCAAGCATAACATATTTCTTTCCGATTTTGATGAAATTTTTTGTGCTTATCCGGTATCTATGAGAATCGGCCAACATCTATTTTTCATCCCCCTAAATGTTAGGGGTAGTCCACCCCTAAATTTTTATTTTTATTTTTTAGACAAAATTTTTAATTTCTCTTTTTTTATGATACAACATACAAAAATACATACAATCCTCAATTTTCACCCTTCTACGATCAACCCTTTTATTTATATGGCAAAACAACGTTTGCCGGGTCAGCTAGTCTAATATATAAAATTCTCGTGTCACAGTTTTCGTTGCCATACTCCTCCGAAACGGCTTGACCGATTTTGATGAAATTTTTTGTGCTTATCCGGTATCTATGAGAATCGGCCAACATCTATTTTTCATCCCCCTAAATGTTAGGGGTAGTCCACCCCTAAATTTTTATTTTTATTTTTTAGACAAAATTTTTAATTTCTCTTTTTTTATGATACAACATACAAAAATACATACAATCCTCAATTTTCACCCTAGTATATAATATTGTGTTTATTTATGTATTAGCATTATAAATATTTTAATATATACATATATATACGTTTCACTTTTATTTCCCTTTTTCAATATTGCACCACCTACCCCTCCTCTACTATCAAATGTCCTTTGCCTGAAGGTTGTCTGGTAGAAATCGCTTCCAGCGATAAGACCGCCGATATTGTACAATTAAGTTTCTGTAATGCCTAGATTTTAAAGTTGTGTTTTTTTTGGTGCAATAAAGTATATCTATCTATCCATCTATCTACAAAGCAACATATTTCTCAATGCGGCACTTAAAAAGATCTCCGCTCAGCATCTGCTACGGACACGTGAGGTCCCCATGGCGCTGGTATCATCTTAGCTTTTTGTCCAGGTGTTGCGTACCAAGCTGTCGCTTGTTTTCCTGCTTCGACTCCTCCACTTCGTACGGTCTTGTACAAGTGATGTTGATGAATAGATATTCTTTGTAGCACAAAAACAAAATACAAGTATGATTTTGATTTTGACATGAATGGGCCGGCTCACAGAAAACCGGCGTGAAGCACCACGGTGTTGTATTTCGCTGCGTGAGTGAGAGTACCGGAAGAGAGGGGAGATTAAGGTGACGGGTAGGGCACACTCGCTATTGCTACGCCAATTGATTTTGTTTTTTAGATGCTAAACCGGATCTATTTTAAACAATTTCGAGGTTACAACCTCTCGGCAAACACTTAATCTATTTATTAAATAACCATGCACAAATGTTGGATCCAACGCGTACGCGAAAAATTGATTACCGCCAAAAGCGGCCACTTTTAGCGTGAATCAATTTTTCGCGTACAAAATCGGACCCAACATTTGTGCATGGTTATTTAATGAAGAGTATAAGTGTTTAACGAGAGGTTGTAACCCCGAAATTGTTCAAAATAGATCCGGTTTAGTAACTAAAACTTAAAATCGATTGGCGCCGCTAGTGTGCCCTACCCATCACCTTAAAGGTTGGCAGCGCACTTGTGACTCCCCTGGTGTCGCGGGTGTCTATGGTCGGCGGCAATCGCTTATCATCGGGCGATCCGTCTGCTCGTCTGCTAACTATAATATAAAAAAAGATACAACAACAACAGACAGTAAAATAATTGTATTATCACTTGTAGCGATTTCTTCCAGACAATCTTTGGGTAAAGGAAACAAAATGGCAGAAATACACAAATCATTATCATTTCAGCCAATAGACGTCCATTGCTGGACATAGGCTCCAATGTTCTCCACACAGATCGGTCATGTGCCGCCCGCATCCAATGGATTCCCGCAACCTTCACCAGATCGTCGGTCCACCTTGTGGGGGGCCTGTCACATTACATAACAAATTCTTAATCAAATTGCCACATTACATTTTTTACTGCTTCTAAATATTTATTATTGTAAACATTTTAGAAACTAATTTACTTGTGTAAGTTTGAGTTTTCTTAGTATGCCATCTGGAATTTATATAATGAAAATTGTAACGAGACAATGTCTTTGTGACATGATGATATAAATTATAAAAATGTAATGATGACATCAACATCCTCATCATTTCAGCCAATAGACGTCCACTGCTGGACTAGGCCTCCCTCAATGTTCTCCACACAGATCGGCCCTGTGCCGCCCGCACTCAATGAATTCCCGCGATCTTCACCAGATCGTCGGTCCACCTTGTGGGGGGCCTGCCACGGCCACGCGACTTCCTGTACGTGGCCTCCACGGCCGTCTGTTGTCCTCGCTATGTGCCCTGCCCATTGCCACTTGAGGCATGTAATCCTTTGGGCATAGTCGCCCTGATTATTAGGTCAGAAGGATATATTCAGAATATTTTGGAACATTTCCGTATTGAGCTTGGCCTATACTTTACAGTCTTTTCTACTCTGATTCACTTGCTTAAAAACCCACTCATTCACCTTTATTATTGCATTTGTCATGATGTCATATTTAACACACTTCGTATCATTACAATATTATATTTACAACAGAATAATCAGGGTTGGTTCATTACTAAAACCAGCACTGTAGTTAACAGTCGCAAGCAGAATTCTCAAATATTATTTTAAATGTTAAACCGATCAGTACTAAACATAATTAAAACTAGCTAAAATTGTCTATCTGTGATCTTTCGAGTGTTTAAAGGGAGCAACGCATCTGTGCAACAGCTGTTTGGTCTCGTGATAAACAGAGAGGATTTTCGGTAGCTGACGGCTTACCTTCAGAGCTGAAGAGGCACTCAAAGAAGAAGTAGATATTTGCAGCCTCTACCCACCATATTTTTGAAAATGGATAAATTTCTGTGTCTATGTGTACTAGTGATTGTAATAGTAAACTGTAACAGCAAAATCATTAGTGGATCGCAGAATTGCCAGATTCAGCAATAGTATTCGACGATAATGGCTTGTACAAACTCATACGAGCGAAAATGTACCCAATGATACCAAATACCGGAAGTGGAAACCACGGAGCGACCAGCAACCAACCAAGAACAGTTAAACTGACTTCTTCTGAAATCGAAAACAGATCTATCTTTCATGACGGTTCTTGTCCTTATGGATGTATCAAGTTTCAGGGTACTTGTGTAAAAGAAGATGAGAACTATGATGAAAATAAGATCGAAAATTGTTCAAGTTCATAAAGCGTAATCACCATCTTCTCTGAAGTGTGATAATGGACACCGGTGGCCCAATACGGAGGATAGGAAGTTTACAGATTGGCAGTGCACTTGTGACTCCACTGGTGCTTTATGATTTTATATAATGATTTACAACTATTTATAAGCACTTACGTGTGTATAATTTTCACTCAATCAAATTAGAGGGAATGCAATGACCCGCCACATAGCGCCACCAAATAATGTTATGATAGCCGCTGAAAACCAGCGTCGGGGTTGGTCTCTTGGATCAGCACCGACTATTGCTGAGCGGCCGCCTATTTCGCACATACAGGGATAATGTTGTCCTACTTTTTGTTCATGACTTATGTCTAGATTATGTTTCTAATTAAGTTTCCTTTTTTGTATTGTGCCAAATAAAGTTATCATTCATTCATACATACATAATTGACGAATCATTATTCATATTGGTTAATATTCAAAAGCGGAAAGTCGCTTGAATACACGTACAAAACTTCCACTGACATATAGGATTTTACATAGTAACACAGTGGTT
Organism: Marasmia exigua; assembly: GCA_019059595.1. Taxonomy (NCBI): domain Eukaryota; kingdom Metazoa; phylum Arthropoda; class Insecta; order Lepidoptera; family Crambidae; genus Marasmia; species Marasmia exigua. The sequence continues at coordinate 20,990,884 of CM032481.1, read as the reverse complement.
TCAGGGAAAATCCCATGTTACATAGAGATGACATAATAATTTATACCTATTTTATTAGTAGGAATTAAATAATTAATTGTAATGTGATATACTATACAATGGACAACATTTCATATTTTTAACATGTCCATATTGTTTTTTTATATGAAAATAGACATAAAATGAACGGACCCATATTTTTTCTTTTTTCAAAATTTGTCCATTTTCATGCATAAAATAATTAATAATATTCTTTATATTCTGAATAGACGTAAGCGCCAAATGACGTCATCAGGACGGCTGAATACAGCGATATTCCTTTGCTTATCATTGTTTTAATAAAAAAAAGGTACTACTGTCAAAGGTAAATAATACTAGTGTCAACATTGTCAACGTCATTCATTCATTCAAAGTTGACATGTTGTCTTTTTTTTTGACAGTTGCATGTCATGGGTTTGGCATTTCGTAAATTTAAAACTATAATGTGCTAGGCAAAGAAATATTTTACATTCTGCCGTCCGATGACGTCATCTTACGTTTTTTAGTTTTTATTTTTTTTCTCAGTAAATAAGCAATATAAAAAATTAATAAATATATATTCGCGCAGTGGAAAAGTAAATAAAGAAATGGTATTTTTTGTTCAGAGCTTAGCAATTTTGAAATGTTGTCCATTACTGTTCACTGGCCGGATGGCGCATTTGGTAGTGACTCCTCTTACGCCAAAGGTCGTGGGTTCGATCCCCACCATGGACCAATATTCGTGTGATGAACACTTTTGTTTTTTCAGTCTCTAGGTGTAATATATGTATTTAAGTAATTTGTAATCCCTCTGTTGTCTGATATCCGTAACACAAGTACTTAAGCTACTTAGTATGGAATCAGGTCAATGTATAAGATGTTATTTGAATTTATCTATTATTATTATGAGTTGATGTTTTTTTTATGATAGAGGCGGACAAATGAGCTAGCGAGTCACCTGATGGAAAGTAATCAACGCCGCCCATGAACATCCGCGAAATTAAAGAGATCGCTAATGTGTTGCCGGCCTTTTTAAAAAGAGTACGCTCTTCTCTTGAAGGTCCCTAAGTCGTAGTCGGCCGGAAATATTCCTGCAGCTAAACCGTTCCACAGAACTGAGGTACGTGGTAGAAAGTTCCGCGAGAAACGCACCATCGAGATGATGAGGATGGAATGACAATCGCTTGCTATTTTACACTTTTTAGTTCGTAAATTTTAGTCTTCATCATGTTGTATGTATGTGTGCACGTACGTCGCCCAAGGCTCCGCCTGAAAACCAGCGCTGCAGCGGCTTCGGCCACTGCAGCAAATGCTGAGGTTGGGCCTTGTTGGCTACAGAATCTGTCCTGTTTGTGTATTTATGTCACTCGTGTTTAAATTTGTGTTCTGTGGTCAATAAAGACATCTTTATAACGGGTTATATTTTTAATTAAAAGTTTCGTTAAACTTTTACTAAATAAGTCTACAAAGTATAAACTACGAATAATGACAGTTTGACAGTTACTCCATTGAAGTAATAATTACTTAACCGCATGACGGGAAAACAAAGCGCTAAAAGTAACAAAAGAGCTTTATTCATAAATGTTCAATAAACCTTTGTTAGCTAAAACGGTGTTATAGAGCAGTTTTGACGTTTAAGACAAAAACAAAATTGATACAAAATTTTCGAAAAAAGAATGTAACATCGAAACTGCTGTGTAACATCGTTTTAGTTAACAAAGGCTTAACATTGTGTTTGGTATAGCAATTCTTTGCAATTTATTCTTAAGTAAATAAGTTTTAAGTGTATTATTTACTTAAGAATAAATTGCAAAGAATTGCTATACCAAACACAATAATATTCGTTTAGCAGTTTCATCTTAACTGGTGGTCAAATATTTGTAACAATGTTTCCACTGGATATTGTAAAGTATACCTACAATATTGATGAGACTATCGTCGGCTCATGACGATTCAAACACTTACAAAATTCGTCGTCTTAGCAAGGGGTTCGGATATCATAAATGGTTAGTGCAGCCACCCGGACTGTGGAAGGTTGTGGGTTCGAGTCCCACCTGAGCCCTACGGTGAATTTTTTAAGTGTGTTATTTAATTAAAGGATTAACAATTCTGTGCGTCCTGTGAAAAGTGGTACAAGTCGAATTATATCGATTTTGATTTTTTTCTTGCTACTTCATCACAAAAAAATCCTCTATTTTTCTGTCTGATCAGACATGCAAAAAATCCTCCATTTTTCCGCCTGATCAGACAGAATAATAGAGGATTTTTTTGTGATGAAGTAGCAAGAAGAAAATCAATTTCGATACAAGTCGACTTGTACCACTTTTCACAGACGCACTGAATTGTTTATGAATAAGACTTATAAGTTCAAGTGCACTTATGAAAAGAGCGCCTACAAGGAAACGGAATTCACGATCGAATCGTCCTCTTACTTTTCGCAGGCGTCGTTCGTTCCTTTTGTTTGGATGCGGCAGATATGCTCTCGTGTGTACGGTTTCGTTGTAGGCCCCCTGGACTGAGAGAAATCGTGGGAGAGCCAATCTTTGGCATAAATGGGCCGGCTCGACCGGAGTGATACCACAACCTCACAGAAAACCGGCGCGGAGCATCGTCTGTGATCTGTTCCGCCAAGTGAATGATGGTACCGGAGGCCCAATCTGGGGGGAAAGATGAGTTAATGGTTGGCAGCGCAGTTGTGACTCCACTGGTTTTGCAGGCGGGAATCGCCTACAATCAGGTGATCCATCTGCTCGCTTGCTCCAAATTTGACTAACCGGATGGCGCAATTGGTAGTGACCCACCCTCAACGCCAAAAGTCGTGGGTTCGATCGAACCCACGACTTTTGGCGTGGACAAACATTCGTGTGATGAACACTTGTGTTTGTTCCATGTCTAGGTGTAATATATGTATTTAAGTATATATTTGTGTTCCTGTTTTGTTTGATATCTGTAACACAAGTGCTAAAGCTGTTTAGCATGGAATCAGGTCAATGTATGAGATGTGAGAATTATATAATATTATATTAAATCACATTAAATAAAAGTAACAAAGCTAATTTAACACTGCAAATTTTATACAGCACAGTTTCAGTATTGCCTGAAAACGTTGAAAGTATTGTTTTTTCAGTTCAGGTAAGTAATAAGTAAAGAATTTCCGGGATGCCTCCACGCGCTCTGGGGGAGGAGGGGGGAGGAGATATTGCCCCGAGGTAAGACGTGACAGGCAGACGCTGGACAAAAGGGATGAACCAATTCTGTTATCGATAGAATGAATCCCACCAAAAACAGTTTAATGTACCTATTATGTTGCCAAACCGATCTGATCGTTTATGACCCGCACTGTCAAAAGGTTATCAGATCTCATGTCGAGCCAAGCTTTTGATGCATACCTTAACTCTACAAGACCAGTAGGGCTAACATGCGCACCACGAGATAATTTTGTCTACACTCGTATTTGCTAGTTGCTTCTCGCTCACCAGACTGAACGATGAGCGGGATAGAAGGATGCGCTCGCACGGATGAGAGTAGACAACATTTTGGCGCGGAGCGCATGTATGAAATTTGACAGCTAAAAACGAGATATTTGTCGTCGTAGACTAGCGAGGATGGTGCGCATGTTAGCCCTACTGAGTCCACAAACTCTACACCATTTTTTGCGGTATTCCTTCATGTGTTTCCTCCTTCATACAATCCGGGGTCTTTTAGGCTGGGCGTGGAGCGGCATTTCAGCAGGCCATCAGGGTGAGGATGGCAGATTCAATAGGTACTTTGTTAGTCCTTTTGTGCCTGTCAACCTCATATTTGGATTTCACGGCCGCTTACCACCAGGCGGAGTGAGGTCATCCTGATTGGCCTTTCCATAAAAAAAAGCCTTAGAGGCTAAGGAGCCTTAAGCCCTTGGAGGCTAAGGAGTCATGGGTTCAAAACTCTACGCCCCAGTCAAATTATAAGGCTAACTTTAAAAGGAATTCACTATATAAATAAATAAACCTGATTGAAAAATCATAAGAACATTAAATGATTATAATCTACTAAAGTAAAGTATTTTATTTAACTGGTTCATCATCAGCCCATTTAAGTCCCCACTGCTGGGGCACGGGCCTCCCTCAATCACATGAGGGGTAATTGCCATACTTACGACGCTTCGCAGACGGATTGGCGAGGGTTTTGATATTTATAAATGCAAAGTTTTCCTTCTCTGGGTACTGATGATCATGCCAGCAGTTTTACCTTAGTCGCCTTTTACGACACCTCGGTAAGAGTGAGGGTAGCCTATTCTACTCTGCCGGGGACCACACGGCCACCACGACCACATTTAACTGGTTGGATGACGAAATTTATAGTTTTTTTTTTTTTTTGTTCCTTGTGTTCTGATACTATCTCTCTTGCGGAATATTAGCGTTTTAGAACATTCGGAATTATCCTAACTACCTTATTACAAATCGCGATTTATAATTATCACCGTACTTAATAAAACTCATGCCATCCCGTTCTAACACGAAATGTTAAAATAGGCTAGAACAAGTTTCATTCCGGAACGTTTTGTAATAAGGGGGTAAGGCTTTTTTACCTGAATACGACGAAGCAAAAAGGAGGATTATGATTTTGACCTGTATGTATGTATGGTTGTTCATCTGTTCCCTCATAACTTCTAAACTAGTTATCATATTTGAATAAATGAAGTGTCGTTAGAAGCGTCTTGATTGTCTTCTGGTTATAGGCGACATGACGTCACCTTAAAATAACTACATCGCCGTCTAGGGGACTTAGAGTAAGGAACTAAAAAAAAATGTTTGACGGTACCGTGTGGGGTATCAAATGAAAGAGCTTTTTTAGCACATTTCAAATATGCAATTTTATATACATAACTAAAAAAATGTTAAAGTCGGGGTCGAGCAAATAGTATGTTTCTAATTATTCGGACATTGCACGGGTTTGTTATCACCAATCCGCATTTGGCGTGGTGATTAAGGCCAACCCCATCATAGTAGTGATGACTTGATTTCTATGATGGAGGCCTTTGCCCTGCAGTGGGAAAGAATATAGGCTGATACTACTGCTGTTAAAAATCAAAAATATCGACATTTTGTGAGGATCTACCCCCATCACTACCTCTCTTGAAAGCTACCGTCGAATCGGAACACACAGCTCTGGAATGTCTCTCGAATACTTCCTACTACACTAAGCTTCCGTCACCAAACACCAGTGTTCGTGTGAATTTTATGTATCAGTACGTCTTTTAGCTACAATTTTTATATGTATATATATATTCATATATATATATATAGTCATCATCATCATCATCATCATCAGCCCATTTAAGTCCCCACTGCTGGGGCACGGGCCTCCCTCAATCACATGAGGGGTAATTGCCATACTCACCACGCTTGGCAGACGGGTTGGCGAGGGTTTTGATATAAATGCAGAGTTTTCCTTCTCTGGGTGCTGATGATCATGCCAGCAGCTTTACCTTAGTCGCCTTTTACGACACCTCGGTAAGAGTAAGGGTGGCCTATTCTACCGGGCCACACGGCACCACACGGCACGGACCACACGGCATATATATAGTGACACAGTACAATGGCTCACCTTAGCCTGATAGTAAACAAAAGGAATGCTCACGCTACAATTACAACAGACACGGTATCAATTACATCCGTCGGTTGTAATTCACGTCCCTTGCAATTGCAACGTGGGCTACGTTGCAAAATTACAAGGGATGCGATGTTAGTCTTTTTTATGTGATAGGTGGCAGACGAGCAGACGGTTCACCTGATGGTAAGCTATTGCCGCCGCCCATGGACACCCGCGACACCAGTGGAGTCGCAAGTAAACTGCCAACCTTTGAACCCCTCTTTCCCCCGGATCGGGCCTCTGGTATCGTTACTCACGCAGCGACACGCAGCACAGTGCTGGTTCACGCCGGTTTTCTGTGAAGCCGCGGTATCACTCCGGTCGAGCCGGCCTATTCATCCCGAAGCGTGGTTCTACCACGGTGATTATAAGATTTGAGTGGTAAGGCATTTTTTTTAAATTAGATTGTATGTTTCTTGAAAAAGAAAAAAATATTTTCATTTGGAAAAAAATATGATCGGTGTTTAAAAATTGTAATGATCGTATTTAAAAAAAACATTGGCAAGATATCTTCGGGTAGAGCCATAATAGGTACAAAAAAAAATATATTGAATCAACAATTTTTGTATCTCCAAGTGATCAAATCAAGAGTTATGATCCATGAATCAAGTGATCAAATCAAGACTTTGACGACCCGTTTGGAACAGTGGTAGTGAACGCTGCCTCTGATGCAAGGGTTGCGGGTTCGATCCCCGCACAGTACAAACATTTGTGTGCATGAACATGTCTGTTTGTATTGGTCTGGGTGTTTTCTATGTATCATAAGTATGTATTTACAAAAGAAAAGTATTATGTGTATATATTTGTAATCCCACTGTTGATTCTGACATCCGTAACACAGGTGCTTGAGCTACCTATCTCGGAGTCAGATCAATGTGATGTTGTGAAATATTTATATTTATTTATTATATTTATGATAATCAAAGACGAAGTAAAGTGGTCGACAAAGCCACAAGAATTAAAGATCTGTTATAAAAAAGTAATTTTGAGAACCAAGGAGGTGTTAAACCGAAGTGGAAAGCAGACAGAAATCAAATCTAAAACATCTTATTTCTCTGGACGAATCCTCACAGGTGGTGCCTAAGTTATGAAGTTAGTTCATTTTCAAAGAAATTGGAAGTTAATTATTCAAAACTATCTTCACCCGTGACTTTGTCCATTTAGTTTGGATTATCACGGACAAAAAATCTATGATCACTGAGAATATCCTATTTTAAGACAAAAGTATCTCTTAGTTAATTATTTCACTCATTGATCTAAAAATCCTTATACGTTTCAGCTAGGATTCGAACCTACGCACTTTAACGATGACCTATTTTTCGAAAATGTTTTGTTCAAAAACTGTATAAAGAGGAGATATTGTATTAGATTGCTATTTTTTTCGATTCGATTTCCGAAATTTTCATTATGAGGAAAACTGATATCCGATTCTCAGAAGCTTAAATTTTCTCTTTACATAGATATTACTTACAAAAATAATCTTCAAAGCAAGAAGGACCGCTTGTAATATCACGAACTCAAAAGTTAAAATACTTTCCGTAAAAAACACGTTCATAAATATACATTAAAAATAATATCTTAAGGTATCTCATGGGGTATTCTTCACTTTAAGGTGACGGGTAGGGCACACTATCGACGCCAATCGATTTCAATTTTTAGTTACTAAACCGGATCTATTTTAAACAATTCCGAGGTTACAATCTCTCGGCAAACATTTATACTATTTGTAAAATAAGCATGCACATATGTTGGGTCCGCTTTTGTACGCGAAAAATTTATTCACGCCAAAAGCGGCCATTATTGGCGGTAATCCAAAATTTGAGTCCAAAAGCAGACCAAACAGTGAACTATAAGTATTAAATAAATATATTAAATAAAAATAGTATAGGTGTTTGCCGAGAGATTGGAACCCCGAAATTGTTTAAAATAGATCCGATTTTGTAGCTTAAAATGAAAATCGATTGGGGTCGCTAGTGTGCCCTACCCGTCACCTTAAAGCTAAAATTTGTACCTGAGTTTTTCTGTTAAGTAATTCTCAGTGTCAGTCCGGAGTCTGGAAGTTGGCGGTCTTATTTGGACGACCTGACGGACGACGGTTGGCGGTGGTAGTGAACGCTGCCTCTGCTGCAACTTGTGTTTGCGCACACACTTGAGCTCTATAATATATCCTGCGTAAATGGCTGTTCGTTGAAATTCGAAATCGGTTTGAGAAAAATATTTTAATAAACGTCTCTTGCTAGACGGCTTTTAAAATTAAATTCCTGCATTGTCACGGGTCCTGGCCGAATCAGAGGACCTAATTTGATCCAGACATTACGATCGCGGCGAGCGCCAAGATGTCCCGTAGAGATAGGTGTACTAGAATATACCTGTCGCAACCAAACAAAGGAGAAATACAGCGCGTGTGAAAGAGATTCGGAACTCCGATTCGGTCGTAACGTCTGGTTCGCGCTAAGGCCCCTGATTTTCTTCGTGAGACTTCTCTAAGTGGTTCAACAGCTTATTATTGGAATATTAAATTTACTTCTGAATGCAATTTTGAGAATGAAAATGTGTATTTAAGTAATTTATTTGAAGTCACAACTGGGGCACGGTATTGCCTCTTCAGTGCGATCCAAATATATTTTACAGTTCGTCTTTACTTTTTGGGCATGTTGGAAGGTTTTCTTGATATTAATAATAATAATATTTCACAACATCACATACATTGATCTGACTCGGAGATAGGTAGCTCAAGCACCTGTGTTACGGATGTCAGAATCAACAGTGGGATTACAAATATATACATACTTCTCTTTTGTAAATACATACGTATAATACATAGAAAACACCCAGACCAATACACACAGACATGTTCATGCACACAAATGTTTGTACTGTGCGGGAACCGAACCCGCAACCCTTGGACCAAAGGCAGCGTTCACTACCACTGTTCCAAACGGGTCGTCAAATAGAAATGCTTAATCAAAAACTGACTATAGACAGGTTATGAGAATGAAAATGTGCTGTTGACAGCACTGTTGCGGGCGTGTTTCGTTCCAAGGATTTGCAGACATTCCCAAATACTTAAGGATTTAAAAAGAGACGAAAACGCAAAGATGAAAATACTATTGTTCTATGCTATTTAACCAAATCAAACTAAATGCAGAACAGTTGGTCTTACACCAAATTATAATATTATAACTATCAGTTACACTGTCGTCCGTAAAATTAAGCATGGTTAGAACTACAGCTATAACTGTCACATTATGTCTATACTATCTAATAAATCTATGAAATCAAACTTGATTAAATGATAAACTTTACGTTCAATCACATTAAGGTGAAGTGACATCTATCGTTCTAGTCAAGGTTTATTTTACAGAGTATAATTTGTTAATCCTTTATATTTATCATCATCATCATCAGTCATTTAAGTCCCCACTGCTGGGGCACGGGCCTCCCTCAATCACATGAGGGGTAATTGCCATACTCACCACGCTTGGCAGACGGGTTGGCGAGGGTTTTGAAATGCAGAGTTTTCCTTCTCTGGGTGCTAATGATCATGTCAGCAGCTTTACCTTAGTCGCCTTTTACGACACCTCGGTAAGAGTGAGGGTGGCCTATTCTACTCTGCCGGGGACCACACGGCTTTATATTTATATTGACACTAAAACAACATGAATTTTAAGACCGGACGCAAAAATGATACGCTTGAGAAATTCACCCATCAGAAGTCAAGAGTAATATGAGTAATACGTTAACCAAATCATGCGATGTACGTAGTAGGTATTGAAGTAGTGCCATGGACTAACTATATTAGTCTCTGGTAGAGCAAACAAAAATGATTATCTGCTGGAATTGCTTACCATCAGGTGATCCGTCTGCTCGTCTGCCACCTCTCATATAAAAAAAAAAAAAAAAAAAAAGTATCAAAATTATTTAGTTCCTCGAACAAAATATAAGATGAGCGGACTTTAAATATCATTCGAACATTTATATCATTGTCGTGCGTTTTGATAGAGTTTGAATTGTCAAAGAATTTGTAATGGCTCTTAATGACGTGATGTGACTACGACATAGACATGCACCCTAACCAGACTGAGCCTTTTCTCAGGCTGCGTTTCCACTGAAGCGGAGAGGGGCGGAGCGGAGAAGAGCGGCGAAAAGTGGTGAGTGTTTCCACTGGAGCGGAGCGGAGTGAAACGGAGCGTAGCGGAATGGAGTGGAGAATCGCTGATGTTTTTGGTTCCGCGTCGCTCCACACCGCTCCGCTGTTCTCCGCTGTCTTCCGCTATCCTCCGCTCCGCACCACCCCGCTGTTCTCCGCTTTGCACCGCTCCGCTGCTCTCCGCTGGCCTCCGTCGGCGTCGGCTAACCTTTTTCTATGGAAATCCGTTCAGCTCTGCTCCGCTCCGCTTGTCCTATTTCCATTGAAGCATAGCGGATATTTCGAGCCTAGTGATTGGTTAATTTATGCACTGCTCTGTTCCGCTCCGCTTCAGTGGAAACGCAGCCTTAGAAAGCCATACATACCATATAGTGTAGTGTGTCGGAATAGCGTCACCGACATTTCATCTATTGGCGAGTTAATATATCTGAAAATGTGAGGGTGTCCGAAGATTCAAAGCCCCAGTAGCAGCCCCAGCAGATTCACAGCACCGCCTGTCCACTTGTGACCAAACCTCTAACGCAGCCAAAATCTCAAGCAAAATATGTGAGTACTACGAACGGTTATTAAATTTCGTGTTAATCCTCGTCTTAATTAAATATATTTTATCTATAATTAATTAAGACGAGGATGCAACGCAAAAATCTAAAAAAACTAATAACCATCTCTGCCACACAATTATTTATTTATTTAAGTTCACCATCAAAATAATTTGTTGCAGAGTTGTTTAAACGAGTTGTAGAGTTTAGATCATTTATTAAAATACTTAAAATTACCTATCTATACTTATTAAAACCTTTACCAGCTAAAGACACTGCTCTCCATACGTCTTCAGCCACATTCACAATTTCGCTCTCCGGTACCATGACTCCGGAATTACCAATTGGAGTTATATCTACATTGAAAGTATACAGTACTGTTTTATCCCTAGCATAATCAACACTGGTACCCGAAGCCCGTTCACCATGCATAAGGGAACCCACTCCACTGTCATAAGATTCACTCATTGCAGCTACCATATCACGACTCAAAAGAAAATGCTGTCTGAACATTCCGCTAGCAGCTCTCTCGTATTGCCAAGGGTAGGAGATGAAACCTCCAGTATTTTGCAAGGAGAAGTACAAGCCGATTCTGGGGCCGAATTCTTCGAAAATGGAACGCAGAAATTGAGTCTCTTCTTCAGAGAAAGCGGAAATGCCAGCAAAGATGTGACTGCAAGGAGTGCTGCTGGAGTCGGAAGTGGACCAGTCAAAGTCGAAGTTTCTGTTGAGGTTGGCTCCAGGGCAGATGAAGCCGAGGTTGCTTCTGGTGCTTCTGTTCTTAGTCCACAAACGGAGCTGGAATACACGAAAGATCACATATCAATACTACTTATCAAGAGATAAGTTCTATAGAAGGATTATAGAGGAAGAATTATTAAAAAGGCGCAACAATCGATAGCTGACTGTGATCGATTACTTATCATAAGAGGGACTAGCACAAACATTAACGGAATTCGTAGCGTAATCGCAGAGTGCCTAGGCCATACTTTATCACCTTTTAATTCCAAGAGAGAGAGTGAAAGAGACGAAAGTTATGGTTACAAATGAAATGTTAGAGGTAGATTTTCAGTTTTCATACAAATACGACACGCATACGTCACGACTCTTTAAAAAGTTCTTGCTAGCCCTTTAGATAGATAGATACATAGATATTCTTTATTGCACAAAAACAAAAAACAAGCATGATACAAAAGCAACAGACAGTACAATAAGGCGGTCTTAGGTGACTCCTTTGCATCTTTTTCACATAAAATGTCTTTATTTAATCGACTCATCATTCTATAACTAAAGGAATTACATATGTTATACTCGTGTTTCAAATACCGTGCAGGCGGAGTCAGAGGTGAAGAAAAATAGTTTCTGTGAATTTACAACATAGAAAGAAAGAAAAAAGAAAAAACCCACATTTTAGGACCACAAGAGATTATTTCCTTTTGTTACATATCGGTTTTTAAGAATCGTAGTTAGTAGCTAACAAATTTCTAAAATAGCGGCACACAGGCTCCTTTATGCTGATTTATATCAGCGACATCTAGCGGCAATGCGAGGAACTGGCTGCTAATCTTTAATTATTGACAAAATTTGCTTGTACAAACCAGTCCCACGCATCGACGCCAGATGGTGCTTTATACAATAAATATTGTAAAGTTTATGTTATTTAAATATAAGAAATACTTACATTTGTATGACTATACTCATATCCATCAGGATTCAAAACGGGAATGATTATCCATTCAAATTCATCCAAAAGCGTTAGATTATCTGCTTTTAACAATTTATCGACCACGTACAGAGCTGAAGGAACTGTTGCCCATTCTCTTGGAATGATACCAGCTTCAATAATAGCTATAGGTTTTCGGGGAGGTTACAATATTCTTGCTCGTGAGTTTTATGTAGACTAAGGGTCTGTTTTCTTCGGTTTGACCAGCGTTTACTACGTCTAATGATATTGTGGTAGAATTGGAATATGTTTCTTTTAATGTGTTTATGTGGTTCAGGATCTGCAAAAAAGTGTTTTTGTGTGTGTATGAAAACCCGTCAGCTCAGTGGGTCACTTTCCGATTTCAAAAACTATTTCATCATTAGAATCGCAGATTAACTGATTATTATTAATAAATGCATAAGTAATTTAAGTATGTACAAGTTTGAATATGTACTAAAAATTATTGGCTTATATAAGAGCGCTTCATCATCATCATCATCATCATCATCATCAGCCCATTTAAGTCCCTATGCTGGGGCACGGGCCTCCCTCAATCACATGAGGGGTAATTGCCATACTCACCACGCTTGGCAGACGGGTTGGCGAGGGTTTTGATATAAATGCAGAGTTTTCCATTCTCTGGGTGCTGATGATCATGCCAGCAGCTTTACCTTAGTCGCCTTTTACGACACCTCGGTAAGAGTGAGGGTGGCCTATTCTACTCTGCTAATAATAAGAGCGCTTCACTACTTCGATTTACAGTTAAATGAATGCATGTTTCACTTTCAATATTTTGACATACAATACGTACCTAATGACAATGTTAGCTTAGACAATTTGTCTTAGAATAATATTTTGAAACAGCTTTGTAATTAGTAAGAGATATTGACTATGTATGATTTCTACGCCCGTAATCAGTGGCATATTTTAGTTTAAGAACTTAATGTACCATATTCTTGGAAATAAACCATCTTTATATTTTTTTATCTTTATCTTTGCGTGGGCTTAATTTAAATCGAATCGATCTAAGATAGTCTAGTGTCTAGGTTATGTTTCTAATTAAGTTTCCTTGTTTTGTATTGTGCAAAATAAAGTTTTCATTCATTCATTCATAGTGGGTAATCAATAAGTAAAGAACATAGTACTGAATTAATTACCTCGTTAAATCTGTAATATCCTTTAAAATCAAACTCCGCACTTCCATTCCGTGAAGATCTAGCAATATTTTTTTCACTTCTTTCTGTTATGAAACTGAAATCATAAAAAAAATACTTCATAAAGATCAAAACCAAAAGGTTAATATCAATTTACTATCATAAGTATTAGAACTTTGTTTTATGCCATAGTTGGCAGACAAGGAGATGGATCACCTGATGGTAAGCAATTCACGAATGCGTTGTCAATCTATAAAATATCCTTCTCCCGGCTTGGCTCTTCAACTCCCTTACTCACTCGGCAAAACACGGGGCAATGAGGTTGGGGGGTTTTCAATGAGGTTGTGGTGTCACTTCGGTTACAAGTGCACCTTCAACAATCTCAACGATCAGCCACTTAGGTATTATACATGTATTATAGTTCTCTAGTGTGTGCGCAAACACAAGTGCACTCTCTATCCCCTCTATTCCCTTACCCACACATTTCGATGGGGCACCATTGTGACACAAACAGGTATCAGGCGTAAAACTAACAGCTTTTTTTAAATAATTGATGGCAGACAAGGAGCTCACCTGAAAACATCTTCAATAGCCACATCTTTTTCCACTCCCAGCTCCTCAAGCTGGCTTTCAAACCAATCGAAATGAGAAGGTGGAACCATAGCTTGACCCACGATCTCCCTTTCCAGTGACGGCTTCCTCCAGAAGTCTACCACATCACTCTTGAGAAGGTGGAACCGATCTTGCTGATATTTTTTCTCAAATTTTACGTTGTAAACTTTATGGCTGAAAGAAAAATATTATATCCCTGGTTAATTAAAATATTACTTACATACCATAAAGTTTTACATAATATTAGAGATGTTGCAACGAATTTAACGAACGTGGTAAATCTAGCCGATATCTTTTACGATACCCTTGCCAAGTTTAAACGTAATTTCTTGGTTAATGCCAAGGAATCAGCCAAATCATCAGAAAAGAGACTGTGACTGTAACGTAAATAATAAGATCATGCTTTTTTGTAATACAATGTTCGTAATTATATTACTGGTAACTAGTATTATTAATAGCAATTACATACTCAATAGTTTGTGAACTTAACTTCTAGCCTCTTTAACATTGTTTTTATTATAATGCATGGATCCACTCTCAACTCAGATAAATGGTATCTGTGGTTAACGTTTCTGGTCGCACATTATGTTAATTTAGTACATGTAATTCTAACTTGAGATATTGTGTGTACTGTTTGTTTACCCAAATAAATAAAAAAAATAAAAAATAACGACAAATCAATTATCTGATCTATGTGAATGCTCTACAGCATTCACATAGATCAGATAATGATAAGCATTAGCGAAGTTATTTGTTGGGCACTTACCCTTTATAATCTAAATTTTGTCCTAGAACTATTGTTAAACTCACACTAAGTAACACAGATGAATAAATTCGTTTCATATTGATTGTTGCCGGAGTCAATACGAAACAACACTGGATTCATTGAATAAATTATCTATTTTTTTTATCTTTACAATATTAAAGCTGGATCGGTTTATGACGTGGTTATCATTTAAGTATATACATAGTCCGTTAATTATCGTTTATCTATTTGTTGGTACAAGATGTTACATGTTTTTTTATGTAAAAAAAGACACAGAAATGGATAAAAATGATATCTACTTACCACCTGTTGGCTAAGCATAATTTATCATATTAGGTATTTTGGCTACGCTTGGCGCACCGAGTTTCTTCTTTGGAAGATGCTACACGAAATGGAAGCCTGTAGACGGCCGTCGTCTAAGGGTTAGGTCCAAAAGAGATTGGCGTGACGACCAGGACCAACACTCCCTTAACTGGCAAGCTATAGCAAAAAATCTAGCAATATAAAAGAAAAAGGGATCAGTGGAAGATATTAGGGAAGGCCTATGCCCAGCAATGGACCTTGACACTTAAGGCGACGGGTAGCCCTAACTAGCGACACCAATTTTAATTGTTAGCTACTAAACCGGATCTATTTGAAACAATTTCGGATTTACAACCTCTCGGCAAACACTTATACTATTTACTTAAATTATATAACCATGCACAAATGTTGGGTTCAACGCGTACGCTAAAAATTGATTACCGCCAAAAGCGGCCACTTTTAGCGTGAATAAATTTTTCGCGTACAAAAACGGACCCAACATCTGTGCATGGTTAATAAATAAATAGTCTAAATGTTGTAGTATAAATGTAATTCAGGTTGTAACCCTGAAATTGTTTACAAAAAATATAGTGTTTTTTCAGAGTCTGGGTGTAATATATGTATTTAAGTATATATTTGTGTTCCTCTGTTGTCAGATATCTGTAACACAAGTGCTTAAGCTACTTAGGAATCAGGTCAACGTATGAGATGTTGTTAGAATTATTTTTTTTTTTATTAATAGTTAATTAAAATCGATTGGCGTCGCTAGTGTGCCCTACCCGTCACCTTAACTTGTCTCTTACTAAAATTAACATACGAATTCCTTAATATAAAAATCATTTTCACAACCCCATAATGAGTTGAGAAAGCAGTTTTTTTATGCTCCAATTTATATACGAACTGATTATTGTATGATTATTTTTCATTGTTATAAAATTTACAATAATATCTTTTACAGGATGATAAGAATTACCTTATCTGTTACTTATTCTTGAGGTCAGGCACAAATCTAGGCTGATTAAATATTTACTGTAAATACCTATCTTTATATTAAAACCAGTCTGATTCAATATTCCAAGTGTTAGCGACGTAAACTATAAAAAACAACAGTGTTTAAGAACCTTTTTTTTTATAGATCCTAGAACCGGTAATTTTCTCTACTCGACTGTACCTGTCATGTCGGTATCTTATAAAGTAGATATTTAATTAAATAATATATTAATCTTTTATTTATTACCAGGTTCAATACAAACCTTGGTTAGAAGTAGTTCAAAGTGCAGAATCAATCTAAGTGGTCATTTCTATCATCGAAGCCTAAGACTCAGTCCGAGTCGCTAAGTTGTAGCTAATGAAGTGTTTTTTTTACATTACAGAGGACAAACGAGCAGATGGCACACCTGGTGGTAAGTGATCTGCAACACCCGAGGCATCACAGGAATAACCTATTTTCTTGAAGGTCACCAGCTCACATCTACTCGGAAACACTACCGAGGGCAGCTGTTTCACTGTGCACCATAAAGCAACTGTGACAAAAAGCACTATAGTAGAAATAAATCATGAGTGTTTTTCCAACTTCATCATGCGAAGAGATATATCCATCAGAATTGACCACGGGCATTACGGTGGAGTCGACGGCCTCCAGCTGTCGTCTCTCGAAGGGTTCTATCACCAACTGTATAGCGTAGAGGGATACTGGCAGCGCGATTCAATCGCGGAGAAGGGAATTGATTAACGACCGGTTTGCTCTTGTCCTGGAATTTTTTTGAGAAAGAATGTTTCGGCATTAATGGGCCGTTTCAATCGGAGTGAACAGCGCGTGCACTGTGTTTCACCGAGTGATTGAGGGTACCGGAGGAATATTTAGGTGTTGCTGATGTCCATGGTTAGCCTTGATATCGCCAAGGCTTTCGACCGTGTTTGGCATCGTTCGCTTCTCTCCAAGCTTCCGGCATACGGTCTGCCACCTCGCTTATGCGATTAGGTTGCGGGATTTCTGGAGGTTCGTAGGATTCGTGTTCGCTGTGATGGACGCGCTTCTTGCTTCCTTCCGATAAATTCTGGAGTGCCTCAAGGTTCCGTCCTGTCGCCGACATTGTTTCTTCTGCACATCAATGACATTGTATCATGTGGTAACATCCATTGCTATGCAGATGACAGCACTGTCCACGCACGCTATTTCGGAAGACCTGTGGCAAAGCGGACCGATACCAAGGAAAAGAGAAATCTTCTTGTTACTGAGTTCGACTGGGTCCTGGACCGCATTTCCAAATGGGGTGCCAGCAATCTTGTCGAGTTTTACGCTAAGAAAACACAGGTGTGTATATTCTCTGCTAAGGTGTCACATTTCCTATCCTATCGCACTCTTCAGAGCACCCCCTTACCAATACAGGATAGTCTCAGCATCCTTGGCATCGATGTTCGTAGCAACCTAAATCAACGGGACTATATCGAGAGCGTAATAAGAACTGCTTCCCGTAAACTCGGGATTCTGAACAGAGTGAGACGGTATTTTACTTCGGCGTAGCTTTGTCTCTTGTGCAAGGCACAGGTTCCCCCGTGTGTAGAATATTGTTCCCATCTCTGGGATGGTTCTGCTGTTCTGCTGAAGGTGACTAAGTCCCTAGAACCTCTTCAGCTACGTAGAGACACTGCCAGTCTAATTGTTCTCTATCGCCTCTATAATGGGGAATGCTCTGATGAGTTATTTCAACTTATCCCATCCTCCCTTTTCCACCTCCGAACAACACGTGCGGGACAGCGTTGCCATCCGCATACCATTCAGACAATGGCGGCGTGCACCAAGAGGTTTGGCTCCTCGTTCCTGCCCCGAGCCATCAAGGCATGGAATGCCCTCCCAGCTCATGTGTTTCCTCCTTCATACAATCCAGGGTCTTTTAGGCGGGGCGTGAAACGGCATCTCAGCAGGCCATTAGGGTGAGGATGGCCGACACAATGGGTACTTTGTTAGTTCTTTTGTGCCTGTCAGCCTCATATTTGGATTTCACGGCCGCTTACCATCAGGCGGAGTGAGGTCATCCAGATTGGCTTTTCTATAAAAAAAAATCCTCCCACTTTATTGTAAATTTTAACTAGAGGGAAAATGTAGTATCACATGTTATGTAATACCGATACTAATTTACATCCAGTTAATTTCCTAATTGTGTGTTAACGTAATAACGAAAATTAGATGTACTTAATTAGCTTTCAACAACATGGTTAGTAGGAAATTGAAGATAAAGGGGCATTTACATTGGTCATTAGTGCGACAGAGTTCACACGGTTGGAACGGGGAGGAGCGGAGAGCAGGGGAATGGCCGACTTATTAACCCATGAAAGAAAGAAAGAATTTAAAAATTTACTGACTACAAACAATACAGAGATAACACAAACAATATAATAAGAATAAGAATAAGAAATAATTTAATGACCACAACACATTACATACAAATCTAAATGAAGGACAAAACATTATCAAGTTGCGGCCAACAAGGTTCAGCCTCAGCATGTGCTTACAACAACCGCTAAGCAGCCGCTGCAGCGCTGATTTTCAGGCTGTACCTTCGAGCGACGACTCATAATAAAACATACAACATGAAAAAAATACTGACAATATTAATAGAAAACGGAAAAGTACAGTAAGTAATATGACATAACATAGTACAATAGAAAATATAATAGACGAGTGTAAAGTCTTAATTGAAACGACTTAGTGATCCGCTTCAGATAGATGATATACTGATCCGAATCACGAATGCTCGCTTCGAATGTATCATTTGGATCTTAAGATCGGATTTGTTCAATCAGTAAACTCGCTCACTGACTCACTGTGTTCCACTGACACGAACTACGGATGATTACTGATAGCGAGAGAACAAGTGAGTCGGTTTCGTCGTCCAACACATGGAACTACATACCATTGATTGAGATGACAGCCATTCGTGTCACAGAAAAATGATCTTTAGGCCAATAGTAATATAAATCTATAAGTCAAGTAATCTATAAGTAAAATAATTTAAGTCAGGGGTCATTCTAATCGAGTTGCCTCTCTGTTCTGAATCTATCTGAGAGTCGATGTTCCAAATGTTCCAAATGAAGCATATCAATGAAACGACTCTTTTCACTGTTCCAGATTCAAATGACGACCCGATTGGAACAGTGGTAGTGAACGCTGTCCTCTGATACAAGGGTTGCGGGTTCGATCCCCGCACAGTACAAACATTTGTGTGCATGAACATGTTTGTTTGTATTGGTCTGGGTGTTTGCTATGTATTGTAAGTATGTATTTACAAAAGAAAAGTATTATATGTATATATTTGTTATCCCACTGTTGATTCTGATATCCATAACACAGGGGTGCTTGAGCTACCTATCTCGGAGTCAGATCAATGTATGTGATGTTGTGAAATATTTATAAAAAATAAAAGATCCAAACTATAGAATGATACTTTTTTGCCAGGTCTACAATATAAAGCAGTACAGTCACGTGCACTAATAAGTATACTAATCTCATTCAAATATGAACTTTATTGTTCCACCTTAAGAGTCGAGGTGTTTACATTTCATCGCAGGCCACTGTGCAATACAACCACGGAAACATTTAGATAATTATCCATATAGTAATATTATAATTGTCAAAGTATGCGTGTCTATCTGTTTTGTCCGTCTTTCACGGCAAAACCGAGTGACGGGTTGACAAGGTTTTTTAATTGGACATATTTGAAGGGATGGAGAGTATCACAGGATACTTTTTGTCTCTTTCTGACGCGTGCAAAGCCGCGGGGTAAACCTAGTTTCATACAAAAATAAGAAAGCAGTTTAATATGGCATTTTTTTCCTCATCTTTAATTCCCGATTGCGGCCTAAGCTGCCGCTCTGGGGCCCAGGGTACGCTTGCGCCATGATTCAGGATCTGGGGAGTCTGGTATTTACAATGAAGCGCCTGCCGTCTGACCTTCGCAACCCTTTAACAGGGGAACCAAACGTTTCTGAAACTATCCGAAACGTGCAGGCTTTCTCACGATGCTATCCCGCACCACCGAGCTAATGGTAAAAATACGCATAAAGATTTGAAAAATCCAGAGGTACATGCTCAAATTTGATCCGCAACCATAGAGTAACACCACAACCTCAACAAGTCTGCTCGCTGCCACCTATGATATAAAAAAACCCCGTACGGAAGGCGCGTTCTGAACCACGGAGCTACCATCGCTCTAGTATTTATGCCAAATTATCTAGTTTTATATAATAATTTCTAAAATATAAGTTCGCATAAGTTTTTGAATTTCACAGGGATGATTATTCAAGTTCATCCATGACCATCGATATTGACCACCCACTAAATGTACCTTTGACCCAACCCACTAGGGATGGGAATATCATAAGGTATCGAAAAAGTTGATTCATTAAATATTCCTATGTCATGCTATTCGATTTAATAGGATAGAAAATTCCAACCTTGGTGATATTATATTTTGCATTTCATTGCTGGAACGGTCACGGGACATCTGTTGGCCTAACATGCGCACCTCGACATAATTTTGTCTACCCCGTATCTCGTGTTTAATTGAATGAACGAAACCAGTGTAGCTATATAAGAAAACAAATGTATATTTCAAAGGGCAACACTGGTTTGTCTACACGAGTAATCCTTTGTCTACCACGAGAAATTTGTCGATCGTAATGCGCATGTTAGAGAAAAAGACATTAGTCGATATCGACAAATTGTCGTATCTCTTACGTGACATATCTCGCGATGGCATGTTAGCCCGACTGATCAACCTGTCCTCTCTAATTAGCTTTATGTATTTTCATCGTTTTTATCAAATCATTGGTTTGGTGAGGGTTTTTTTAACGGAATGTACTTAAGTGTCTACAAACAAAACAAAATGTATAAAATACTCTTGAAAACAATTTGCTAAAGTATAAATAATTATATATAATCTTTATGTAACATTAATAGCTGTAAGTTTTCTTAAAAAATAAATTAAAAAGGAAATCATTAAGATTAATATATAAATATTAAAAGGCTGGAAAGATAGCTGTGGTGGTTCATTGGGTAAGAATGGCACTTTAAAAATGGGAGAACGTTACATCGTTTTGGAACCCAGCGTACTCTTAAAGTAATTTTATATAGCTAGCACTATATTAATATAATCGACTGGTCGAGGCTAATGTGTGTGTGTGTGTGTTTTGCTGCGTGAGTGAGGGTACCGGAGGCTCAATCCAGGGGAAGGGGGGTAAAAAGGTAAGCAGCTCACTTGTAACATCACTTGTGTTGCAGATGTCCATGGGCGGCGGTAATCGCTTACGTGCGTGATCCGTCGGATCGTTTGTCACCTATATTATAAAAAAAAATGTTGCGAACCTGTCAACTTTGTAACCACATGATACGAAAAAGGAATATGACTATGACTACGGCACAGTAGTAACTTGCTGACGTCATGCCTGACGTCAGTAGTATTACACCTGGCAAGGTGTGCGTGACGCGATTAACGGTACAGTCCGTTCCCGGAACACTGTCCAACCAGACGATCCCAGGGGTTCTGGCTAAGATTATGTCCATCCACCTTGTTGCCTTTGCTTTTTTCCCTATACTATACAAGGAGATATAACGAGATTCTCACGAAAAATGTCCGTCAGTTTTAATGACATGGGATGAAGAAATCAATTTATTCATTACATCGATTCATCTAGTCTCCAACTAACATTACACAAGCCGAAAACACCCAGAAACAAAGCAACTTGAAATAGTTTGATATCTAAATAAATTCGAACTTTCCATTTGGGGCGCAATCCCTTAGCCATCGAGGTTGTCAAAATTTACAGTTTTTTAATAGATAAGTATATCGAGATGTTTACCATTACTCATTATCAGACTCCCCAAATCCAAAATCATGGCTTAAATGTATCGTAGCATCCAAAGTGATAGTTTTCAACGCAACAACTTACCGGTAAGATGAGAAGAAAGTCTATCGACATTTTTAAGTGTCTATTCCCATCCTTAATCAACAGTTCAATAAAACACTTCAGCTTCAATAAAACTACACCCAATGAAATCAGTGATGCGTTAAAAGGGTTCCATTTGCGGCAACAATATACAACTTTAAGTCTTATGAGTATAGAGCTCAATATGAAATTCAGTTTTGCCTCAATTGGCGATTGTGAAGTGTTGAAAACTAAACTGATTAATGTTTGTTTGCTAAACAAAATGTCCATAGTTAAACTTAGAAAAACAATGTTATGTTCTGTAGTGATAAATAAGGAACAGACATGATTTTAAGTTTTCAGATTTTTACAGTAGCTGAATGACTATCACTGCCGTCTGCTATTCGAGTTCTTTTGACCACCAACAGGGAAAGTTGGATTCGAAGATTTTTTTAATAAAGCCTTGTTATGGCCCTTCAAAGATTTAAACAAAATCATTCTATTCCATAATTTATGCTACGATTTTGCCGTGTGGTCCCCGGCAGTAGAATAGGCAGTAGAATAGGCCACCCTCACTCTTACCGAGGTGTCGTAAAAGGCGACTAAGGTAAAGCTGCTGGCATGATCATCAGCACCCAGAGAAGGAAATCTCTGCATTTATATCTAAACCCTCGCCAACCCGTCTGCCAAGCGTGGTGAGTATGGCAATTACCCCTCATGTAATTGAGGGAGGCCCGTGCCCCAGCAGTGGGGACTTAAATGGGCTGATGATGATGATATTGATAATTTTGTTATGAGACCATGTCGTCAACGCTTTTTAATTTAATACAGCTATCGAACATAGTGGATATATGATCGTAAGCCACGCAGTGTTGCAAGTGTCCATGGGCGGCGGCAATCGCTAATCATCAGGTGATCCGATGAAAAAATATAGTTTTTCCGCAATACAAAAGCACGCAATGACGTTACGGCTCACGTCGCTTTTTGTTTGGGGCTTTTGGGAAGATTTACCTTTTTTAAATTAAATAAATAAATAATAAATATTTCTCAACATCACATACATTGATCTGATTCCGAGATAAGCAGCTGAAGCACCTGTGTTACGGATATTAGAACTAACTTCAGATTACAAATTTATACATATAATACTTTTGTAAATATATATTTATAATACATAGAAAACACCCAGACCAATACAAACAGACATATTCATGCACACAAATGTTTGTACTGTGCGGGGATCGAATGAATGAATGAATATGTTTATGTACTATAAACACGGTACATTTATAAATATGATGGTCATGAACTTGTCAGATCCACATGTTTCGCCATACATGGCGTTTCAAGTGCGCCATACGTGGCGTATTCAAGTTTGTCAAACAACACCCCGGATTATTTACAAAAGCAAGTGATGTATTTCCACGTAATACCAGAGATAGTAACAGACTTGCTTTGGAGTTTTTACCCAGAACGACTGCCTGTCAGAAAAAAATGTTATTGCATGTGTCTAAGTGTATAACAAAATTCCAAACCATTTCAAGTGTGGACCTGTGGGTTTGATGACAAAAAAATTACGGCAATGGCTGGTGGATAAAACGTTTTATAATTTAAATTATTTTTATAATTGTAACCAATTTGCATGTTAATATTATTAACTGAATAGAGATTCTTATTTTCACATAATATACCATCATGTTCTATGCAAATAAATAAATGCTTTGAATATTTGCATATAAAAATAATCTTAAAATATAATTCAATTAAAACAATGAGATAAATTCAATACAATTAAAATAAATGTCAAAATATTCTTTAAATAAAATTGTCATGCAGAGCCTACAAATTGCTTAATACTATTAAAGTTCTTGTCCAGTAACCAAGCATACATTTTTTATGTAACTGCGGAGAATTAAGTGCTTTTATGCATTCTGGAATTTTATTAAATATTTTTATGCTCATATTTAAACAATTTCTCATATATTGCAACAGAGACAGCGTTCACTACTACTAATCCAAATGGGTCGTCAAATTAATTGCATCCTTAATATTTTTTTGAATTTTGATGCTCATTTTTCATCGACGTTTTATTATTCGTAAAATAGTCAATAAACCTATTATCAGCTAATTATCCCGGAACTTTTATCCTTTGTGCAAGTGATGTTGACATCAGAAACTTAACAAAAGGTCCAAAGATTAACCATTAACGCTCGAAACAAGTCGAAGTTTGTAAAGAAAACAATTTTACCTTCGCACATTAAAGCTGAATACATTCACACAGAAGCGAACACTTCTAAATATACTTTTCTAACTATGAATCAACATAAAATTTGGCAATCCTCTTCTCACTACCAGCACTTTTGCAATTACTTTGGCATGAATGGGCCGGCTCGACCGAAGTGACACGTCGTGAGGTACCATGTGTCAGTAACGCCCTGTTAATCCAGTGGTTAAATTTCGGGCCCAGATCTCGGGGTCCTGGGTTCGATTCCCGGGTCGAGCAAAAAAGTATGTTTCTACTTTTTCGAACATAGTTCGGGTTTGTGATCACCATCGGCATTTGGCAAGCGTGGCGTGGTGCTTAAGCCTACATGATAGTAAGGATTACTTGATTTCTATGATGGAGGCCTATGCCCTGCAGTGGGACAGTTTATAGGCTGATACTTTACTTTTACTATGTGTCTTTTACGAGGTTGCGCAAGAGTTGATGGTCTTGTACCTACCCCCGTGCCTCAGAAAGTACATTAAAGCCGTTCGTCCTACGTCCGATCCCTTGCGACGCGGCGCTTGCGCTGTGTTTCACCGCGTGTGTGTGGATACCGGAAGCTAATTCGGGGGAAAGTTGAAAGCACTATTGTGACTATATTTATATGGCAATCGCTTACCATCAGGATCCCTCTGCTATTCCATATTAAAACGAAAACATAACTTCACAACATGTTACAATTCTATGTAAATTTCGGCCAATTTTATTCCGAACTCGTTCCTTACTTCCTTCTTGTGAAACGACATATTCATATTTAAATTTATGGCAAAACTTTGAATAGTTAAGGCTAGAGGAGCAATATAAGTTCTTCGCTTATTGTTCTAGTTCCAAAGTCCATACTTTTAAGGACCAAAGTTTACGGTCCGTTTTGTTGTTGGCAATATACCGTTTTAAATAGTATCTGAACTTGTTAAGTTTTCGTTATGAATTCTATAGAAATTTAAAGAAAAGTGAAGTTGAATGTATAATATCTACTAATCGCTAAAAATCATACTATTATCTACATACTCAAGAATACAACTCTTTTAACAAAAATAACCCCAGATTTATTCCATCTATAAATTCAAATAATTACCTACATGTGTATGTCTTTGAATTTAGAGCGGCGAGTGATAATGTCACGTAATGCAGCGCTCTAACATCCAATGAATTTAACGAACAGTGCACTGCGGGGTCCCGCAAGGAAGCGTTTTATGCCTCATTTTCTATCTCCTAATAGAATTTTAATTACGCTGAGTGGCTTGTATTCATGCAGTTCAGTTGTTCTCAAACTAGTTTTTGATGAGATATTTAGGGTGGTGAATCTCTTTTTAACCATCTGCAAGGGGTAATATTTGAGTTGTTGAAGTGTA
The DNA here is from genome assembly GCA_019059595.1 of Marasmia exigua. Lineage (NCBI taxonomy): Eukaryota > Metazoa > Arthropoda > Insecta > Lepidoptera > Crambidae > Marasmia > Marasmia exigua. The sequence goes on along the minus strand of CM032481.1, from coordinate 20,965,482 downwards.
TGCAATAGTTGAATAGACTTACATAAATCGACACCGCGACGATTCTGGCGCTACCAAGTGATTTATATTGATTGTGAATACGAGAATTTTTTAGAAAGTAAGCATCAAATATGTACTGTAAAAAGTATTCAAATTTTTAACCTTAATTGCACATAATGAAAACTTAAGAAATAAGGATTAAATCCGACATGTACTCGTATTGTATTTCTGTGCTAATATTTTCTAAGAAAAATGTTTCTTTAATAATATAAGGATAACTTTAAAGTGAGGGTCAGAATTTCATTCAGCTTTTTACTATTTAATAGAACCAGTAATTGAGAAACAGTGTCCAACTATTTTGTTTCCCCTTTATGCATCTAACTGGGATGCTTTTGTTCGTGTTTCTTTACGTCCAAACTGGGATTAAGTTTTTTAATCTATCCTTTCTGTACTATTTTTTACACAAGCTTTAGAACAAAGTATTTTCGGAGCAGATTGGCTTTTTGGAATTTACTCTAATTAGATATAGTTTGGGATAAACTAAGTGGCGTTTTAAACTGTTTTATTTAATGTAAAGTGTTTGTGTTGGTCAAGTTAATTTACTTACTGAAATGTTTCTCTAAGAAACAAAAGGTACACACTTGTAGGTAATTGTGATGACTGTGAGTGGTTTCATGAGCAGCGGTGATTACCATTAGGGGACTTGCTTGCTTGTTTGCTACCTCTCGTATTAATACCAATAATGATAATAATAAAAAAAACAAGAAAAAATAAAACAAAAAAAAACAGAACAAAAAAATATATATTTTATTTACTTTTAATTTGAGTAGAGGACATGTTAGGGCACTCACTCGGACCCTCACAGGGCACTGCAAATTAAACAAGCACCTGCACAACATGGGCCTTACAGATACCAAAATCTGCAGGTTTTGTCGCGAGGACGAGGAAACGATTATCCACGTCCTCGGCGAGTGCATGGCGCTGCACCGCTGCAGAAGCCGGCACCTGGGAGCACATGATCTGACGAGATCAAGAGCTCCCCCATCAGCTCCATTCTCGGGTTTATCCTGGAACTGGAGCTACATGAGGTGCTGTAATAGGTTACGGGGCTGCCACAATAGATCATCTACTGGTCGCAGAGGCTATGAGACGCAGGGCTCACCCCATTTCTATCAAATAAAAAAAAAATACTTTTAATTTAATAATAAATTATTTCAATCTAATAATAATAATCACTTTAATAATCTAACTTCACCCTTTTTTATTATGTATATATGGAGACTGAATTGTAATACCACTGTGCCTTTCCCCAACCCAAAATCGCAACTGATGGAAAGCGACGATTCTTTTTATGATATAGGTGGCAGACGAGCTGACGGGTCTTGTAATGGTAAGATTACCCCCGCCCGTAGACACCTGCAACACCAGAGGAGTCACAAGTGCGCTGCCGACCTTTTAAAAAGGAATACGCTCTTTTCTTGAAGGTTGACCGTAAAATGATACGCGTTTAAATGGACTTACTGAAAGGACTAGACGCTATCAAAATAACTATCACTTATTGACAAATGAAGAAAACTGAAAACAATATGAATCTTTAGGGAAATTTATGCTGCCCTTGTTAAACAAAGGGTTGGAAGAAAAATAATGCTTTAAGGGCTAACGGCAATTTAACTAAAAGGCTTCAGTCGTTTAGTTATTTTGGAAAACTGATTGCGAATTACTTACGCGCTGTTTCAGACGGTTCGAACTGTTGTTTCAAAGTTGTAAGATTAAAGCTAAGTAGTTAACATTATAGGTTTTTTTATGCTAGAGGCGACAAACGAGCCAGCGAGTCACTTGATGGAAAGCAATTATCGCCGCCTATTAACACCCGCGAAATCAGAGAGATCGCTAATGCGTTGCCGGCCTTTTTAAAAAAGGAGTACGCTCTTCTCTTTAAGGTCCCTAAGTCGTAAATACTCATTTATTTTAAAATTGGTCGCCATAGCCTAAGTGTGGGTATGGAAGACTCTTTTAGCTCAACGTATATTAAGCTCAGTCTCGTTCAATTCACATCTTAAGGCGAAGGGTAGGGCACACTAGCGACGCCAATTGATTTTAATTTTTAGCTACGAAAACAAATATCTTTTAAATAATTACGGGGCTTCAGTCTCTCGGCAAAAACTTATACTATTTATTGAATAACCATGCCCAAATGTTGGGTCTGTTTTTGTACTAAAAAAATAGATTCACGCCAAATGTGGCCGCTTTTGGCAATAATTCCAAATTCGAGTGCAAAACTAGATCAAATAGCTAACTATTAAATAAATAGTATAGGTGTTTACCGAGAGACTGAAGCCCCGAAGTTGCTTAAAATAGATCTGGTTTATTAGCTAACAATTTAAATCAATTGGCGTTGCTAGTGCGGTAAACCATTCACCTTAACGAGTAGCTCAATGTATCATCGGCGAGCGAGAGCGAGTCCGCGACGCACGACGCGGCGCATAGAAAAAGAGGACGCCATTATTGCTTTAGCTATCTTGCCCTACGTGCAACATCATCATCACCAGCCCATTTTAGTCCCCACTGCTGGGGCACGGGCTTCCCTCAATCCCATGAGGGGTAATTGCCATACTCACCACGCTTGGCAGACGGGTTTTGATATAAATGCAGAGTCTTCCTTCTCTGGGTGCTGATGATCATGCCAGCAGCTTTACCATAGTCGCCTTTTACGACACCTCGGTAAGAGTGAGGGTGGCCTATTCTACTCTGCCGGGGACCACACGGCGTGAAACGTACAACATATTCATTCAAATTTCATTTATAATATTATCGAGTGAAGGCGATTATTTAGAAGTAGAAATTTTGGGCACCAATGCATACAGTATTGTATATTATATGTATTCAAATTTGTATTGATATCAAAATAATGCGCTTATTCATTATTACAATTTTTGAACGCGTTAATTTTGGTTAATTTGTAATATTTTCAGTTATAAAACTAGCCTATGAGTTGAGTTTTAAATTAGTCAAGAGCCACTATCTTATACTGATCATATTCTGTGACTGAGCTAAATGACCTACTGAGCTAGATAAAAGATATACCTATACCTCTTGACTAGATAAAGAGCTATATAGCTCTTATCTATTAACGCGATATATTTTTTTAAGTTTCTGCTACGTTACAGCAGCATACTATTATAACCATGCCCTTACTTAAAATTTTATATTAATTCTTATTGTTGGCAACTGGCTGTGGTGCGACCTTATTTTTAAGAGTATATTTTTCTGGACATTTGACGTGCTGCGGTGCCTATCAAAAAATCTGTCATCTTAGTGAGTCGATTAACGTTTTATATATTTTACTGTTGCTGTTGATACATTGTTAGGGTTCCGTAGCCAAATGGCAAAAAACGGAACCCTTATAGATTCGTCATGTCTGTCCGTCTGTGTGTCCGTCCGTATGTCACAGCCACTTTTCTCCGAAACTATAAGAACTATACTATTGAAACTTGGTAAATAGTATTTTGTTAACCGCATTACGATTTTTACACAAAAATTGGAAAAATAAAAAATTGGGGGGTCTCCATACTTGAAACTGAAACTCAATTTTTTTTTTCATCAAACCTATCGTGTGGGGTATCTATGGATAGGTCTTTAAAAATGATGTTGAGGTTTTTAACATCTTTTTTTTCTAAACACAATACTTTGCGCAAGAGACGCTCCCAAAGTGTTGAATTGTGTGTGTGTCCCCCTCTAACTTCTATAATAAATGAATAATAAAACTAAAAAAAATTATGATGTACATAATCATGAAAACTAACAACGAAAATTGGTTTGAACGAGATATAGAGAGTTGTTTTATTTTAATACGTTATAAAACGTTAACCACAATTTATCTTCTATATATCTTACTTGCTGCTACGGAACCCTTCATGGGCGAGTCCAACTCGCACTTGGCCGGTTTTTTTTTTTCACCATTTGTAACACAGTTTAGGCAATAAATGATTCTGATTCTGATTCAGATAAATATATTAATAATAGTTAGGAGGGCATTATTATTATTAAAATATAAATTAACTATGTAGTAAAAGGCTATGCATTCTAGGGATGTTACGGAGGTGATTTTACCGGAACCCAAGTCGGAGGTAAAGTTTTTAAATTATGTTTATCGGAAACGGAATTGGACCGTGGGAGAGCCACGCTTCGGCATGAATGGACCGTCACGACTGAAGTGATACCACGGACGCACAGAAAACCGACGTGAAGCAACCACTGTGCTGTGTTTCGCTGCGTAAGTAAGGGTACCGGAGGCCCAATTCGGGGGAAAAGGGCGTTTAAGTTTGGCAGCGCACTTTTGACTCCACTGGTGTCGCGGGTGTATGCCCATGGGCGGCGGTAAGGTCACTTACCCTCAGGTGATCCGTCTGCTCGACTCCCACCTATCACATAAAAAAAACTGGAGTCGGAGTCGGAGGCAGAGGTAGTAGAAAGATGTTTCAAGAGCAAATTTAATAAACTAAAATATTTATATTAGGAAATTTTAATTAAGTAAGAACAATTAAATGAAATAAATCGAATAGTTAAATCATATGAAGTGATCCTAAAAGTAGCAATTATATTTAATAAACTAAGGGCTCATTCCAACAACCTTATTCCGATAGTAAATCTATGGCATAGCGCGGTCATCCTATACAAATCTGACGTCATACTATATATATATTTATTCACAGATAAAGATTGGTTGAATCCAGCCTAAGTCTCGGTAATAACCTCCGACTTAAAACTATCGGAGCCGAAGTCGGAGACTCGGTAAACCTTTTCTCGAATGTACTGTTATAAAATGTTATTTTACACTTTTTAAATGGTGGTTATTAAAGGCGGTTTTTTTTGCAGAACATTTTTTTTCAAGCCTTTTAGTGTCTTATTTTTTGACAGGATCCCATCATCAGATCCTGATCATGGTACTAATCCGGGACTATCTACTTTCCAATTAAAAAAGAATCATCTAAATCGGTTCATAAATGGCAAAGTTATCGGCGAACAAACAGAAAAAATATATATATACATGTCGAATTGAGAACCTCTTTTTTTGAAGTCGGTTAAAAAGAGTAACTGGCGAGTTTCTTGCTCCGGCAAGAAACTCTTAAAACGTCAGTTACTCGCAAAGGCCGAGAAGATCCGTCTTCTCGTCAGAATCAACTTTCCGATTGCGATGGTAGAATCACATTCATTCATTTCTTAGTATATTTATTCATTTTTATTCATTTCTTAGCATAATTATTCATTTCTTAGTATATTTTTTGAATCGACAATATGTTTAATTACATGTATAATATAGATAGCTATAATTTATATTTTTCATGTAGGACGATTTGTAAGGGCTGTATGTCTATGCAAATAAAGTACTTTTGAATTGAATTGAATTGAATCAATCGGAAGTTCCAATTTTTCGGAATCGGAGTCAAAGATCCGTGACATCCCTAATGCATACAGCAGTCAGATGCATCATGACACTTGGCTGTGATTAATGCTTCTCATACGCCGCTGATGCAACATGACTGATTCATTTAGACATTAGTGCGTACCGCGCCTGCCAGGGGAAGACCAGGGGAAGGTAGGGGCGAAACTAGAGGTTTTGCCGAGTCAAGCTTAGATACGAATGGGCCAGCTTATCTCAAATAATATCTCGGTGTTATAGAAAACCTGTAAAGCAACCGGAGTGATACCACGGTGTCACAGAAAATCGGCGTGAACTGTGTTTCAGAGAGGGAATAAGGGTACGGGAGGCCCAATTTCTTTAATAAGCGATAGATAAGCAGACGGATCACCTAATGGTAAGCGATTACTGATGGCCTTGGACAACAATTAGCCGTGTGGTCCCCGGCACAGTAGAATAGGCCACCCTCACTCTTGCCGAGGTGTCGTAAAAGGCGACTAAGGTAAAGCTGCTGGCATGATCATCAGCACCCAGAGAAGGAAAACTCTGCATTTATATCAAAACCCTCGCCTACCCGTCTGCCAAGCGTGGTGAGTATGGCAATTACACCTCATGTGATTGAGGGAGGCCCGTGCCCTTAGCAGTGGGAACTTAAATGGGCTGACGATGATGGACAACAGCAACACCAAAGCCGCCGGCTTTTTAAAAAGGAATACGCTCTTTTCTTGAAGGTTTGCAGGTCGTATCTGGAGGGAAGGGAAACTTAAAGGTTGGCAGCACACTTTTGACTCTACAAGTGTTGCACGGTGTCCATGGGTGGCGGCAATCGCTTATCAACAGGCAATCCGCAGACAAGCAGACGTCTGCCAGCTATCACATAAAAAGCCTTTATTACTGAAATAAATAAATTCGTTTATTGCGGAGTCTCACAGTAACTTATTTATTTCTGTAAAATTACAATGTGCTTAGAACATGGTTTCACTATCACAATTTTACTTTACAGACAGCGTCAAATCGAATAAAACCCACGCAGTGCAAAAATAACACTTGTCTCTTAGACATAAGGACGATCCAAAGTCCAAAAAGGGTAACTCCACTTGTCACTCGTATCACAATATATCACTATAGTTTTTTTTCATTCTGGCACACAATAGGAACTAATTTTCACATATCCTATGGGACAAGATCCTCCTCTTATAAAATTCTTCCCTGTCCTATTGCTTTGTGCCTCATGAATCACATTTACTTGCTTTGATATACTTGAATTCAAGTCAAGCTTCAAAAAACTGGTGTTCTCCAGAGACTTATTATTGGTCCCAAATAATTCCACAGCACTTGTACAAACAATTAATGCAAAAATTATATGCAAAATAGCTTTTAAATTTATCATTTTCACTTCCACAGGCACTATGTGCCGTATTCTGTTTGCTACTGGTAGGTTGGCAGAATCATACTTTATCTATTGAGATATTTATATTTGTAATAAATTACACATCGGATAAGTAACAGTTGTGGTTACAAAATCGGTGTTCCGTAGGTATTATTTTATTTTTTTTGCATTATGGCAGACAAACGAGCAGACGGCTCACCTGTTGGTAGTGAATTACCGCCGCCCTTGGACATCTGCGACACACCAGGCATCACAGATGCATTGCCGTTATTATAAACTAGATATATTGTGTCGATATACTTTTAGATACTCTGGCCTTTTTCATCCCCAACCTTTTTTATAGAAAAAGAAGGCAAACGCAAATGGGTCACCTAAGGTCAGTGATTACGTCGTCCATGGATCGATATCCATCAAATTGATAATTGATGAATACTTCATCCAACGACCTTAAATACGATTTCGCAAAATTATTTTGCACATCACACTTTCCTGTCAGCATTTCGACGAACATCGCTTGTTGCCAAGAGAAACGATAAGGTACTAAACATTTGTGTTGTTGCGGGAATAGGACCCACGACCCTTGTGTCTCAGCCAGCGCTCAAACCTCGCTAAATGGGTAGGCAAGATGTTGTAAGTTTTTTTTTATAGAGGCTCAGTATATTCGCAGGCTCTCTTCAGCCTGATGGTAAGCAATAGAAGAGCCCATTTTGCAATTACAACGGAAGCGATGTCAAGGCATCACCTCCGTTGGCACCGCATACTGGCATGCTTCTTCATGCTTCGTTTGATGGAATCCATATTGTAGGAAGGTGGAAATATAATTTTATACATAGTTATCTATTTGCCAAAAAAATTGAAAAGATAATCACATTTATATATGTCTAACTTAAAACAACACTTTTGTTTGATTTTAATTATAAAATTGTAAATCTGTAACCATTTTGTGCAATAAAGCCTATCATATCATATCTATTGTTTCACTGATAGACTGGGTAATGGACACACAACCGAAACGAGTGCACCTAGAAACTTCGACTTTAGAGAAGGGGGGGGGGATAAGAATAATAATAATAATTCTAACAACATCTCATACATTGACCTGATTCCGTACTAAGTAGCTTAAGAACTTGTGTTACAGATATCAGACAACAGAGGAACACAAGAATATACTTAAATACATATATTACACCCAGACACAATAATAGCAATAAAACATGGGTAAGAGTAAACAAATCTAAAAATTAAGATTTTTTTTATAATTATACAATTTATTACACCCATTACAGTTGTAGTGGTTGAAATATTTAGACTTGTATAAGATCCCTTTAATTGGCATAATGTGTTTTGTCCTAAAATGGATTGGCATAATGAAATTGGCATGATTTATTTATTATAATATTAATTTGGCCGAATTTAGTTTTAGCATAATATGTACTGTGGCATAATTATTATTTAGCATAATCATTTATGCATATTTTTTTTGGCACAATTTTTTTAGGGATTTATGGTTGTTTGAATCTGAAAAATAAAAAAGTAAGTATTTTCTATATTATATAGAGTAAAAGTAGGCTTAGGTGCGGCGGGGGTAGCCCTTGAGCCACCCGTAAGCCGCTTTTTCAGGGTCATGACATAGGCGGAGTGGGGGCCATTTATGTTGGAGGTCACAACACAATATATATGCACTGCCTGGTTATATTGTATTTTTTTTTCCTTTTTTTTCTGTATCTATTTTTTTTTAGTTTGTTTGATCTTTTGTAACTGATGTTGTACTCGTACTATATAGTGTTGTGATGTCCAAAATAATAAAAAAATCTTTCTTCTTTCTTTCTTTTTAATGACTTATGGTTTATTATTTTATGCTTATTGCATTTATGCTAAAAAAAATATACTAAAAACTGTTGTCCTTATTAGTATTTTGCGAAATTATCATTAGTAGTAATTACATTATGCTAACTAATTTTATGCTTAAAATTGTTATGCTTCTTGACAGTGAACCGTATTAGATCATCTTGATCACAACATAAAACATAGTTTAAAGAATGCGATTACACAACGTCGTTGCGGTACCCTAAATAAGAGTTGTACATTTTTATTTATCTGTAGTTCAGGTCATTGTAACTAAATTGTTATGTTTGTCTTTCCTTATTTGTTTTCGATTTTTTATATGATAGGTGGGAAACGAGCAGATGTATTATGGTGGGCAGCGATTGCTGCCACCCATGGATACCCCCAACATCAGTGGAGTCACAAATGGACTACCAATCTCGAAACCCCCTTTCCCCGGATACGGCTTCCGGTATCCCCACTCAGGCAGCGAAACACAGCAGAATCACTGCTTCACTCTGGTTTTCTGTGACGCCGTGGTATCACTCCAGTTGTGCCTGCACATTCATGCTGAAACATGGCCCATGGACACCCAAAGCACCAGTGGATTCACAAATGCACTACCAACCTTTCTCTTGGATTACCCTCCGGTATAGCAGCGAAACAAAGCAAAGACTAGTGTAAAGTATTGAGTGCAAAGTGAGGTGCAGAGTGTGAGTTTATCAGATACACAGCTTCGCGACGGTTTTCTGTGGCATTGTATCACTCCGGTCGAGCCTACACATTCATGCCGAAGCGTTACTCTCCCACGGTCAATTTTGACGTAACCGGGAATATCACGCTAAGATTATGATGATGACAATCTAGTGACGATTTATTGAAACAGAACAAGAAACTTATGAAAATTAAACCAATAACTGAGACTTAATATGACGGGTAGAGCACACTAGCGACGCCAATTGATTTAAATTGTTAGCAATTAAACCGGATATCTTTTGAACAATTTCGAAGCTGCAGCCTCTCAGAAAATACACTATTTATTTAATACTTATACTTAACTTTTGGGTATAGTAGAGGTAGACGTAGAGGACGAGGAAGGCCACCGACAAGATGGGATGACGATATCAAAAAAGTGGCTGGCCTAAACTGGATCCAGAAAGCTCAGGACAGAGCAAAATGGTCAACTTTGGGGGAGGCCTTTACCCAATAGGGGGTTTTTGTATTAATAGTGAAATTAGTAGGTATTAAGATATTTTATTTTGTACAAAAGACAAGAAATAAATGGATTTTTATTTATTTATTTTATTTTACTTAACTTTTGGGTCTACTTTTGTACTCGAAATTTGAATTACCGCCAAAAACGGCCACTTATGGCGTTAATCCAAATTTCGAGTGCGAAAACAGATCAAAAAGTAGTGCACAATGATTAAATAAATAGTATAAATGTTTGCTTAGAGACTCCCGCTATGAAATTGTTTAAAATAGATCCGGTTTGGTACCTAACAATTTAAAGTTGGTCCCTTGTGGCAATGTCCCCAAAATGGTGGTAGCATAACCCCGCTGGATCGTGATGGAAATTCGCTTGGCAATGTAGCTGCAAGGATCTCCCGTGACTTCGACTAAACGCTTACCCTCACGGACCCAGGCGTTTCAACACCCAAAGCTACAAAGTGGTAGGTACCGCTGCCTTCCGCTAACTAAAAGGACACAGGGAGTAGCTGTGACTTAGCGAATTACATTTTTATTTATGAAAAATTACAATGTGCATAGAACATGGTATCACTATCACAATTTTACTTTACAGACGGTGTCAAATATAATTAAACCCACGCAGTGCAAAAATAATACTTGTAATAATAGACATAAGGACGATTCAAAGTCCAAAAAACAACAACTGTTGTGTGTCACAATATTTCATTAGTATATCGAGACTACTATATCGAGTGCGGGGAGCGACAACAGCATCCTGAGGGTAGTGGCAGATGATCCGCATGCACCTGTGGTAAGGCACTACGTGCGAACCATGACCGAACTTTCAATGGGCACATCCGCCGGGCCGAGTTTGCAACGAGTGCCCCTAAGGTACATGGTACAATGAGTAACCTTAATAAATAAATTAAATAAAAACACTCTAAGTACCTATTTACTAATCCTATTATTAAGTTTTTTAAGCTATGGACCTATGTATGTTATCTGCAATAAATAAATTTGAATTGAATTTTGAATTGAACTAGTCTTTTTCATTCTGGAGCCCAATTCTCGTGCTCGTGATATTTTGAAAACTAAGCGGATATCACCTGAAAACCATAAAAAATAACTATGTTTTAGTGAATATATATCATCGTATGAAAATAAATGTCACGAGCACGAGAATCGGGGTCCTGGTACACAATAAGAACAAATTTTCACATATCCTATGGGACAAGATCCTCCTGTTATAAAATTCTCCCCTGTCCTATTGCTTTGTGCCACATGAATCACATTTACTTGCTCTGATATACTTGAATTCAAGTCAGGCTTCAAAAAACTGGTGTTCTCCAGGGACTTATTATTGGTCCGAAGTAATTCCACAGCACTTGTTCAAATAATCGATGCAAAAAGTATATGCAAAATTGCTTTTAAATTTATCATTTTCACTTCCACAGGCGTTATGTGGCGTATTCTGTCTGGTAGGTTGGCAGAATCAACTTTATCTACTGTGATAATTACATTTGTAATAAATTAAATATCGGGTAAGTGATAGTTGTGGGTACAAAATTGGTATGTATTCATCATCATCATCATCATTTCAGCCAATAGAGCCAATAGACGTCTACTGCTGGACATAGGCCTCCCCCAATGTTCTCCACACGTCGAGTTGGGCTACGTCTGTGACCTTAGTTCTCCTGCGGATCTCATCATTTCTGATACGATCACGCAGGGAGACTCCGAGCATAGCCCTCTCCATTGCTCTCTGGGGGACTTTGGGCCTCCTTAATCGGCACATTGTAAGCGGCCACGTTTCGGTTCCGTATGTCATCACTGGCAAAACACACGCATTAAAGCATTTCGTCTTGAGACACTGCGGTAGATCTGCCGAAAATATGCTGCGTAGCTTCCCGAACGCTGCCCAGCCGAGCCGATCGACCTCTTTCTAGAAGTTGGATTTACCAAGCTGGACTTTTTGTCCGACGTAGATGCACTCGTCTACAACTTCCAGTGTGGAGGTTCCAGGTGCGTATTATAGACTAGAAATAATGTGTCAATCCAATTTTAGATATTCTAGCCCACAGGGAGTCGCTGAGGCTTAGCGACCTTTTAGTTAGCGAATGGCAGACCGGTAGTGGTATCAAGTGACTAGATTCTAGTCCGTCCCTAGTGCCATTACAGAAGCTAGAATCACCAATTTACGGCTATCTTCCCTCCATCCGAGTGACATTTATCAGCTGATAATGAGTTATCCCTTTTCCTTGCGGTCCTTTCGAGAAGGGTGCGGTTGGGTCACAGTTTAAACAAACCAGTACCGTAGCCGTGTGTTTTCACTCTGGAAGAGCCACGCCGACGCCGACGATTCTACTTGAGCAGGCCGAACCTGCTCAAGTAGAATCGTCGGCGGCATCATCAGAAAATCGGCGTGAAGCAGCATCTTTGTTGTTCGCCGCGTGAGTCAGGGTATCGCAGGCCCAATCTAGGGTAAGGGGCTTAAAGGTTGGCAGCGCCCTTTTGACTTCGCTGGTGTTGTACATGTCCACCACGGCGGTAATAGCTAACCATTAAGTGACCGACTCGTCTGCTACCTATTACATTAAAAAAAAACTGTGAAAAAAAAACCGCCTTCAAAAACCACGGACTAAAAAGTGTAAAATAATATTTTTAACACTTTCTACACTTCAATTAACATTTTATAACAGTCCCTCGAGAAAAGGTGTCACCGAAGTCGGCGCCTCATACTATCTTGTAATTTAGTACAACATTCAGTTATTCAACAGGGATATGGCGCCAATTTCGGTAAAACCTTTTCTCGAGTTTACTGTTATAAAATGTTATTTGATATGTATAAAGTGTTAAAAATATTGTTTTACACTTTTTAGTTCCATTCTGAACAACATTTGTTCTACGCCTTTTCAAAATTAGTCGAAATTTTTCTCGACTCCCCATACAAAATGACCAAGTGACGTGACCGACTTTGTATGAGAAGTTGAATTTTTTTTATGCGAATTTCCAATAGTAATAGAACAAATGTTCAGAATGGTTAATAGAACTCGTGGTTAAAGGGATGTAAATGTTCACAGATAAACCCTGTGTATATGTCGAATTGAGAATCTCCTTTTTTTTTAAAGTCAGTTAAAAAGCCGCCACAACAGTATAATCGTATCGCATCGTGTCGTGTCTCTCGTCCACAGAGTACTTTTTCTCTGTCTCACGACACTCCACGTTGAGATCACCACGATCACTACGTTGGCTCGCGATAGGCTCGCGATAGCGGCTTGAGGTCACTGTTTCAGAAACACGCTTTACTAGCGCGATGTAAAAATGCATAGTGACATCTACCGAAACAACGCCAAACTATCTACTTGATTGCTTTTTGAAGCTACACCTCCTTTTTACAAACCTTATCTAACGAAAGCTGCTGAACTATTTTTAATACTAAGGGAAAACCACTTAGTGAAATGACAATGGTTTGTTGTAGGCCTACAAAAGCGAAGCTATTTTGTGACTAGAGCTACTGACGGTGTTACCACTGGACTAGGGCTAAGGAGTTTCGGGAAATTGATTACCTACTCCAAAACCGGAAAGGAGGGCAATGCCCCAACAGTCGTAGTAGATAAGGGTAGTTTTGATTGATTTTGGAAACAAGTTTGTTGATATCATATTTTCTGGATAGCTTTTTTGAAATTTATGGGCCTGCCTTTTTTAATGTAATCAGAAATGATGTAATCCGACAGAGAACCAGAGTCACCGACATAGCCCACCGAATTAGCAAACTGAAGTGCCAGTGGGCTGGTCATATTAGCCGCAGAACTGACAGCCGTTGGAGCCGTACAGTCCTTCACTAGAGACCACGACTCGGTAAGCATGGTGTAGGACGCCCTGCGACAAGATGGGATGATGACATTCGAAGGCTGGCTGGTGTGGACTGGATGAGAGTGGCTGAAAATCGGGAGCAGTGACGTGCATTAGGGGAGACCTATGTCCAGCAGTGCACGAGTGTGGGTTGCTGATGACGATGAATGGGCCTGCCCCCCAGCAGGAGTATATGCATGAGGAGGCATTCCCCAGCGTCAAACAAAAAAATAGGGCACACAGCGAGGAGAACCGACGGCCGTTGGGGCGGAAAGGTCCTCGAGTGGAGGCCACGTACAGGAAGTCGCAGCCGTGGCAGGCCCCCCACAAGGTGGACCGACGATCTGGTGAAGATCGCGGGAATCCATTGGATGCGGGTGTCACGGAACCAATCTGTGTAAAGAACATTGAAGGAGGCCTATGGCCAGCAGGGGACGTCTATTGGCTGAAATGATGATGATGATGATGCTGTAAGGAGTGCCCACGTTGCAATTACAACGGACGCGATGTCAAGGCATCACTTCCGTTGTCACTTCCATACTGGCCACAGAAAGGCTGCAATCGAAAGGTTATTAGATCAAACAGTCATTAGGTAAGTGTCATTATTACTTGAATCATAACTCATTAGACACTGAAATGTTTTCAGGCTGAAACAGATATTATCTTTTGTCATTAGTAAAATTTGATATCTTTCAGCATTCCGGACCTAACACGTATTCTGAGCATTCTCGTATGTAACTTTGTACTGATTGCATAAAAAGTTTTCATGTGTGGGTTTCCTTTTCATAATTTTGCCAAACTAAGATCCTCATGTAAACCAGCGCTAAGCAACGCTTGCTCTGTGTTTTGCCAAGAGAGTAAGGGGAGAGTTAAATGGTTGACATTAGTGACTCCACTTGTGTTCCGGGTGTCCATGGGCGTCGGAAATCGCTTATCACCAGGAGATCCGTCTGCTCGTCTGTCGCCTCATAAAAAAAAACCTAATTCCCTCTCATTTTAAGGAGAGGGTGCCAATTCTCGTGCGTCGACATTGATCTCAAGTTCGAAAATTACACGGACAAATGTATAGAAATCCCTTATTCCCTTTTATGTTGAGCGCACGAGAATTGGGCTCATATAACTCAACATAGTATTTTATGTTCTAAACTAAACTTTTATGGTTACTTACACTTCATCATTTCAGCCAATAGACTTACACTTTGAGTAATGTATAATAGTTTATCGAGTTTTCCATATGACAATATGGTTAAATGGTCTTAATATAGTCACCCTGTAGGTCTAGTGGTTTAAGTACCGATCCGGGTTTGTGATCACCAATCCGCTTGAAGCAAGCATGTTTATTTTGCCTCATCATCGTCATCGTCAGCCCATTTAAGTCCCCACTGCTGGGGCACGGGCCTCCCTCAATCACATGAGGGGTAATTGCCATACTCACCACGCTTGGCAGACGGGTTGGCGAGGGTTTTATATAAATGCAGAGTTTTCCTTCTCGGGGTGCTGATGATCATGCTAGCGGCTTTACCTTAGTCGCCTTTTACGACACCTCGGTAAGAGTGAGGGTGGCCTATTCTACTCTGCCGGGACCACACGGCTCGCTGGTTTTTTGTGAGGCCCAACGGCGAGAAGCAGCACTGTGCTGTGTTTCGGTGCGTGAGTGAAGGTACCGGAGGCCCAATCCGGGGGCCTCTTTCCCCCGGATCGGGCCTCCGGTTCTAATGTTGGCAGCGCACTTGTGACTCCACTGGTGTCGCGAGTGTCCATGGGCGGAGGCTATCGCTTACCATCCGGTGATCCGTCTGCTCGTCTGCCACCTATCACAAAAAAAGACTTCTGTAACTTTCGGTTTTATGCAGATGATAACCGCAACAGTATTACTCTACTTAAACAACATCAACAAACCATTAGCAAAGCAAAACATCATAATGAACTGCCGCTTAAACAAAGAAAAAATGTTCACAACTTCGCTACCCCCCTCCCGCCCCCCCTCCTCATCCCTAAAACAAACTCGAATCGTACCGCTATCAATCATAGGTTTTGCAGAATTCGCTCCTAATTTAGCGATATTAATTTATCCGTGTCGCTTTAACTTTTCTTCCGACCGTACAATCGTTCTTTAATGAAAATTAATAGCGTCCATAATGTTCGTTGTTCGTATCAATTTGCTGACCCTACATGACTGTTACATGAATAAATGGGATTAGTGGGGTTTTTTTTTGGAAGTATTTTGAGATAGGCTTTATAGGCTAGCAGCTGGAAACACTTTTAAGGTTAAACCAGACCAATCAATCGATCAAGACATTGAGACATATTAATTGATCTTCGTTCGATGGTTAAAAGAATAAATAAATAAATAAATAAATATTTCACAACATCACATACATTAATCTGACTCCGAGATAGGTAGCTCAAGCACCTGTGTTACGGATATCAGAATCAACAGTGGGTTTACAAATATATACATATAATACTTTTCTTTTGTAAATACATACTTATAATACATAGATAGATAACACCCAGACCAATACAAACAGATATGTTCATGCACTCAAATGTTTGTACTGTGCGGGGATCGAACCCGCAACCCTTGCACCAGAGGCAGCGTTCACTGCCACTGTTCCAAACGGGTCGTCAAATTTCCATTTAGAATTTAGACGACCGCTCGTTGAAACCAGTGGAGTTACAAATGCGCTGCCAACCATTAAATCCCTCTTCCCCTGGATTGGGCCTCCGGGGCCTTGACTAACAGAAAAATAGTGTAAGCGCTGTCTCACGTCGGTTTTCTATCAGGCCGGTCGCCGGCCGGGCCCGTGACAAAACGGACGTTATTTTCACTCTCAGCTCCCGGTTTATGTTACACGAATAAATTAGATTAGTAAGGTTTTTATAAAATTAAGAATGATAGGCGTTTGTGTAATTAATGGTGAAAAATTGCTGACAGTTACAATCACGATTTGCCCTTTAGTCCTTCGGTGGAGTCCTTAGCAATTTTATGTAAAAACGACGTCTAAAGGAAAAAATCCTGATTGACATTAATGAGTAAGGCATTTTTAGCTGGTACTTAATTAACGCAAGAATTCTCTTAAGGTGACGGGTAGGCCACACTAGCGACTATTTTATTTATTTTATTTTCTTTATTGTAAGGAAACATACAGTACTTAAAATAACACTATTTAACACACAAAAAAATAATCTTAAACCAATTAAGTTTCCACTAATTACTAATATCATAAAAACCACAACATGATGTTCGTAATATAAACAAAAAGGAAGAATTGAGCAATTGACAAATATCTACTTTGTAAAATCAGGAGACAATTTACCCACAACAGCCTTTTTGTACGCTCGCAGTGTAGTGTTAAATAGATCTAAGTCACAAAAATCGCTGTTATAATTACGACAGGAGCGCAACAGAAAGGTGTTACGGGCATAAGTGGTTGAAGTTAACGATACACTGAATAGCTGATGGTGACGAGAGTTTAACCGGGGACACCTTAAAAATATATTTCTTAATAGAAAAGGAGAATCAATGTAGTCATTCAAAATTTTGTACAGGAACATTTGATCTTTTCCCATTCGGCGCAATTAGCGCGCCAATCGATTTTAATTTAGCTAAACCGGATCTATTTTAGACAATTTCGAGGTTACAATCTCTCAGCAAACACCTATACTATTTATTTAATATTTAAACATAACTGTTTGGTCAGCTTTTGCACTCGAATTTTGGATTACCGCCAAAAGTGGTCGCTTTTGGCATGAATCAATTTTTCGCGTACAAAAACGGACCCAACATATGATAGATTAGTCAGTTTTCCCTTAGATAAACACGTCAGAAGTTCTCAACCTATACGTGTGTATAAACCTCCCCCCACTTTAGACACGGTACTTATCGTTATTCAAATGACTAAAAGAGTGAGTGAAAGTGATTTAAAATTATAATTACGTCACGATTGCCTCAATTTGCCGCAAGCGGCGGTGATCAATCAACTCTGACATTCTGAACACGTAGCTCAAGTTATGTTTTATTTTTACCCTGATTTAGGGTTGTTGATGCCTGGAGTATGTTTGAAGGAAAAATGTGTTTTCTTTTCCATTAATTTCGTCTATCGTTATCTTTCGACTGACCGGATGGCGCAATTGGTAGTGACCCTGCCTCTTACGCCAAAAGTCGTGGGTTCGATCCCCACCCTGGACAAACTGTTTTCTGTGACCTCTCGAAGGCGTTTGATTGCGTTGAGCATCAAACATTGTTGTTGAAGTTAGCTCACTATGGTGTTCTAAATAATGCATTAAGTTTGATAAATTCTTACTTATCAGATAGACTTCAGAAAGTCAGTGTCAATGGAACTGACTCTTCAGGCGCCCCTTTATTAATGGGAGTGCCCCAAGGATCAATATTGGGACCTCTGCTCTTCCTAATATACATAAATGACCTCCCTTACTTTGCACAAGATCTTTGTGAAGTAGTGTTATTTGCTGATGATACCTCGTTGATTTTTAACGTTGACCGTCGAAAAGATACGTTTGACGACGTAAATGACACCCTCTCACAAGTGCTACATTGGTTTACAACTAACAACTTGCTTTTAAATGCCAAGAAAACCAAATGTGTAAAATTCACTATGCCCAATGTAAAGCAGGTCAACACTAACGTCGTTATGAATAATGAACATATTGAAGTTATTAATTCGACAATTTTCTTAGGTATTACACTGGATTCCAAACTGCAATGGAAGCCACACTTGGCAGCCTTGGCAGGAAGACTTAGTTCCGCCGCATATGCGGTTAAGAAGATCAGACATCTGACTGATATTGAAACCGCGAGACTGGTTTATTTTAGTTATTTTCATAGTATAATGTCATATGGTCTTTTGTTGTGGGGGTCGGCGGCTGAGATACATACTATTTTTGTATTGCAGAAGAGGGCCATCCGCTCCATATACAACCTTAGGCCTCGCGATTCGCTGAAAGAACTGTTTAAGAATATCGACATTTTAACTGTAGCTTCCCAATACATTTTGGACTGTATTTTGTACGTGCGAAAGAACATTGATATTTTTTCTAAAAAATCTGATTGTCATGGTTTTAACACTAGAAATAAACACAAGCTCGCGATTCCAAATCTGAAGCTCCAAAAGATTAATAGTTCATTTGTTGGTCAAAGTATTAAAATGTACAATAAGTTGCCACAAA
Organism: Marasmia exigua; assembly: GCA_019059595.1. Taxonomy (NCBI): domain Eukaryota; kingdom Metazoa; phylum Arthropoda; class Insecta; order Lepidoptera; family Crambidae; genus Marasmia; species Marasmia exigua. The sequence continues at coordinate 20,946,637 of CM032481.1, read as the reverse complement.
ATGTTATTGAGTTACCAACGCATAAATTTAAATCCCACGTGAAAACCTGTTTAATGAGTAAAGGATACTATAAAATTGTAGATTACTTAAATGATAAGGATTCATGGACATGATGACCTCCGTGCCTGCACACATGTAGTAATTTTATAAATATTTACTGGAATCATTATTATTATATAATTAATCATTTTTTAATAAATTAGGCTTAGCAGCATTTATTATTGTATACAAATTGATTAGTATTGATTAATCAAACAATTGACAAGATGCTAACCACCTACTATTGTACACCTCGTCCTGCAGTTTATTAGTATTGGATTAAGTACTCTGTGACCTATGAGGGGAACCTAAGTAGTCATGCTCACTCAAATGTCTCTGAGGTGGTGGCGTTATGTGGCGGGTCATTACATTCCCTCTAATATGGTTGAGTGAAATGATGGCTGACACATACGTCATACTTGTGAACAGGTGCCACCTTTGGGGACTGGGCCTCTTCGGTTTACCTCATATTTAGCTTTTAATTTGCTTCATTCTATTTTGTGTTGCATTAGACTGTATGACTTGGTATGAGGATAATAAACCATTGTAAAAAAGTTGGCGATTAAAAAGAGTAACTGGCGAGTTTCTTGCCGGATCTTCTCGACCAGAAACAACTTTCCGAGCCGGTGGTAGAATCGCATTATATTTATTTATTTCTTTAGTATATTTTATGTATCAACATATATATGTATTAACATGTAAATTATACATGAGTACTTATAAATAGTTTTAAGTCATTCACATGTATGACGATTTGTAAGTGCTGTGTACAAGCCTATGCAAATAAAGAATTATTTGAATTGAATTGAAAAAAAACATTCGTGCGATGAACACTTGCGTTTGTTCAGTGTCTGGGTGTAATATATGTATTTAAGTATATATTTGTGTTCCTCTTTTGTCTGATATCTGTAACACAAGTGCTTAAGCTACTTAGTACGGAATCAGGTCAATGTATGAGATGTTGTTGTGAGAATTAAATAAAAAAATTAATCAACGTGGCATACGACCAATTTTCTTATCTACTTAGGTTTTCTGAATTTGAACGAGGAATAATACTCGAGTAGTTTGTGCTGTAAAGTGTATCTATCTATCAAATAGTCAGATGTAAGACTTAGCTCTTCTCATACTGTCGTACTATAAATATTATATAACCTCGGCCTCGGTGGCGCAGTTGTTAATAGATCGCACTTTAAAGCGACTCGACGGCTGCGCAAGAGGTTCCGGGTTCGATCCCCGGGTCGGGCCAAAAATTTGTACCTAAGTTTTCGGTAAGAAATTCTTAGTGGCAGCCCGAAGTCTGGAATTTGGTGGTCTTGTGCCCACGTGCCTCGGAAAGCACGTTAAGCTGTTGGTCCTACGCCCGATCGCTCTCCGGTCGTGTCACAGTAGTGTCCCATCGGAATATGAGGGTAAGGAAATAGAGAGTGCTCTTGTGTTTGCGCACACACTTGGGCACTATAATATATCATGAGTACGTGGGTGATCGTTGAGATTGGCCGCCGTAGCCGTAATCGGTTGAAGGGTTTTTATAATATAACCTATCTAGCCAAGCTCAAGCCCTACAATATCCTAAAACAGTACCTTATTATGAGAGATTGCAGCTCAGTGGTTTCGAACGCGCCTTCTATACGGAAGGTCGTCGTTCGAATCTGATGCTGAAAAATAAGACACTAAAGAGCATAAAAAGTCACTCAAATCCTCTAAAAACGGGAAAAAGCCTATCCCGGTTTCCTGAGATATCCCAGGTCCAACCGACCCATTCATGCTGCAGCGTAGCACTCCCACGGATAATACATATAACCCATAACCCTAAGTGTCCCATCCCTATAAACCCGACTCGAATACGGCTTCAAATATTATCGTAATGGCTTATTTGTATTTTGGCAAAACATTCCGTTGAGTGGTTACGGCCAAGGAAACACTTCCTTTTCAAACTGTCAATATTGAAACGCAGCGACTGAATGCTTTGGTTCTGCAGATGTACTGTGCGAAAACCGTGCCTCGGCATGATAAGGTCGCTCGACCGGAGTACGGACTCACAGAAAACCGACGTGAAACAGAGTCTGCTTTGCGTTTCACCGAATGAGAGATTAACAGAAATTTACTTCAACGATTTTGGAAAATCATCCTTTGAAGGGGTGAATGCAGTACGGGGGTTTGCTAATTACTAAAGTAAAAAACGTACAATATGAAAATCATTAAATTGAAAATTTAAAAAAAACCCCGAGTCAACTAAAGCTCTTTCATTTGATACCTATATTGAGGCAGTTGGAACAACAAATAGGTTATTCGTCATTTTCTGACGGCGGCCATCTTGGATTTGAAATTTTTTACACATTTTACCACTTTGAGAGCGTCTCTTGCGCAAATTATTAAGTTTAGAAAAGACAGAAAGACAGACATGACGAATCTACAGGGTGTATCTGTGAACATTTACATCCCTCCAACCACGTGTTCTACTAACCATTTGATTCTGAACAACATTTATTCTATAACTTTTGGAAATTCGCATTAAAAAATTTCAAGTTTTCATACAAAGTCGGTCACATTTTGTATGGGGAGTCGAAAAAAATTACAACGAATTTCGAAAAGTCCAAGAATAAATGTTGTTCAGAATGGATGGTAGAACACGTTGATTAAAGGGATGTAAATGTTCACAGATACACAATGTATAAGGGTTCCGTTTTTTTTGCCATTTGGTTACGGAACCCTAAAAAGCAGGAATAGACAACTGTTCTATCTGCCTAAAGCGCGAACAAATTATGCTTGTAATAACTTCCTATCTCGAGTGTGTAAGTCCTATAATAGCAATTGTTCTCACATCGATATATTTTCTAGTTCTCCTTCCCAGTTTCGAAGGGACGTTGTAAACGCGATTAAGAATTTAGTTATTTTAATTAAAACATCTTTCATTGCTATTTATGTACCCATATACTGATCGAACATTAGCTAGTATATTATTCGAAAAGTATTTTGTCAGCCACATAAACTAGGTACTTACTATTATAATATTATTGTGACCACTTGTAACATGTTTTAAATATCTGTGGAAACTTTGTTGTTACATGTTCTATCAGTATTTGTGTTATTTATAAGTTTACCAAAGAATGTTTGTTTCCCTTAAAAATAACTAAATAAAAAAAATAAATTAAAGCTAGACAGTTGAACTTTTGTTTGACCAGTCATCGAACCTTCGTCCTTTGATATTATGTATCAATTTCTGCGTAAAAATAAATAATTATATTGCACGCAACATTGAATTTAGTAATGAGATCGAAATATGTTTTAAAAACATACAATATCTTTAAAAGACTTATTCTAGATAGGTATAAGTTTTATTTAACCGTGGGAGAGCCACGCTTCGGCATGAATGGGCCGGCCCGACAGAGTGTAAAGCAGCACTGTGTTTCGCTGTGTGAGTGAGGGTACCGCAGGCCCAATCCGGGGAAAAGGGGGGTTTAAAGGTTGGCAGCGCATTTGTGACTCCACTGGTGTCACTTATGTCCATGGGCGGCGTCAATTGCTTACCATCAGGTAATCCGCCTGCTCGTCTGCGACCTATGACATAAAAAAAACCATTCTGTAAAAATCTAGCTTTCAGTAGCGTATAAATGGTATGAGTATATTTTTATGTATATGAGAACAGCAAATATAACTTGGTAATCTTACACATTTCTATAGGGTTACCAAGTCATTTATTGCAGTTGGCTACGGCGGCCGATCGTAACGATCAACGCAGGATATATTATAGTGCTCAAGTGTGTGCGCAAACACAAGTGCACTCTATATTCCCTAACCCTCGTATTCCGATGTGACACCAGCGTGACACAACCTAAGAAGGATCGGGTGCAGGATCAACGGATCTAACGTGCTTTCGAGGCACGGGGGTACAAGACCGCCAACTTCTAGACTCCGGGCTGACACTAAGAATTTCTTACCGAAGACTTAGGTACACATTTTTGGCCTGACCCGTGAACACGTACCACATAAAAAAATAGGCCTAAGCATACCCCATACTTATAGAAATAGTTACACAGAACTTGTTTTCTCTCATCTCACATCTTTGAGAGAGCCACGCTTCGGCATGAATGGGCCGGCTTGACCGAGTGATACCGCGGCCTCACAGAAAACCGGCGTAAAGCAGCACTGTGCTGTGTTTCGCTGCGTAAGTGAGGGTACCGGTGGCCCAATTCGGGGAAAGGGGGGTTTAAAGGTTGGCAGCGCACTTGTGACTCCACTGGTGTAGCGAGTGTCCATGGGCGGCCATCCGACCTTCGCCACCCTTAAACAGGGAAACCAGACCAACTGAAAACTGAAACTGAAGGTTTCCTTACCAAGTTTTCCCTATCGATAATGGTAGAAATACCATCATCATAATAAAAACAAGCGTTTTGCCCCGATGATGATGATGATGATGATAACTTGCTAATACCAAATGATCCGGCCTTATTCAGGCTGAAACTAGCACTGACCAGAGACAACGCATTTCAGCGCAATTAATCACAAGACTGACGTCATGCTGAAGCATTGTGATTAATATTACACCACGAGGACGCACTACAGGGTTATTCTGAAACCTTTTCTGAAATCTGTAGCTAAATTTTGACGTAGAGATTTGCTCACTCCTCCCATTAGGTTGTCGCTGAGGATATCTCACCTGCAACCTCTCACATAGTTTCTGAGACGTGTAACCGCGATTCCGCATCTGATCCGCAGGAGAACTAAGGTCACTGACATAGCCCAAAGGATTGCATGTCTTAAGGGCAGGGCACATAGCGAGGAGAACAGACGGCCGTTGGGGCGGAAAGATCCTTGAGTGAAGGCCACGTACAGGAAGTCGCAGCCGTGGCAGGCCCCCCACAAGGTGGACCGACGATCTGGTGAAGGTCGCGGAAATCCATTGGATGCGGGCGACACCGATCTGTGTGGAGAAAATTGGGAGAGGCCTATGTCCAGTAGTGGACGTTTATAAGCTGAAATGATGATCAACCGTGATTTAGTTGGTCTGGTTCCCCTGCGAAGGTCAGATGGCAGTTACTTTATTGTAATTGCCAGACTTCCCAAATCCTGGATCTTGGTCAAAGCTTACCCCGGGCTCCAAAGAAATTTCTTTCGATGCAACCAAGAATTATAAACTGAGATAAGAGTGAGAACAGCATTATCGGTGTTTTTAGGGTATGTAGCTTGTTTGTAGGGTAGTAGCTTTTCAAAGTGATTTTTCGGGGTGATGGCAACATCGGAGCGTGTAGATTTGATCTAGACATCGGTGGGTAATTGTCGACCGTGGGAGCGCCCCGCTTAGGTATGAATGAGCCGGCTCGACTGGAGTACCTCGGCCTCACAGAAAACCGGCGTGAAGCAGCACTGTGGTGTTTTTGTGTGAGTGTACCGGAGGCCTAATCCGGGGGCAAGGAGGGTTCAACTTGTGACTCCACTGGTATCGCGGGTGTTCATGGGTGGCGGCTATCGCTTACCATCAGGTGATCTGTCTGCTCGTCTGCCACCTATCATATAAAAAAGTGGCTCATGTCAAAAATGTGCAAAAAAATCTCACACTTCTTTTTGAAACAGTTGTTCATTGCAATGCCTACAAGCCAAATTTTGGTACCGGTTTCAGAATAACCCTGCGGTCACAGTGAACATTTAACAGTAAGTCGTATTTACTTGCGTAAAAATATGGTTAGGATAAGACATATTTGTAGTTCCTATATTTTCTAATATCCGTAACACAGCACGAAACGGACAGGCCTATGTATGAGATACTGTATGAATTGATTTATTTATATTATATTAATTGATAGATATAAAATCGAAAATCATAATAGTCATACAAATGAAGAGTTCCTGTTGTTTTTTTTATGCTAGAGGCGACAAACGAGCAAGCGAGTCACCTGATGGAAAGTTATCAACGCCGCCCATGAACATCCGCGTAATTCTAATAGAAAATGATGTACGCTAAAAACTTTGTTTCATCGATATTTCTGATGTGTTTTTTATATCAAGGACACCACTCCTCTGGTTTAAGTATTTAAAAAAACTGACAAAGGTTTTTCTCAGTACAGTATCTAAGAGGTATGTCTTTAGAAAGAATGTGACTGTTCACTGTGCATGCATAATAATTGTGCACCCATGAGCTCTTATTTTAACACGAAGCGTTCTGAGCCTACTATGAATCTCTGTACTGTGTTGTATCTAAACCCTGATTAAATTCGGTGGACAGGAATTCTAATTTCAGGAGTGATTAGTGTAGACAAATTACTCCGCTGGTCGAGCTTAGTTCTATCCCCAACATCAACGAAATGATTATCTAGCTGCTTATAGTACTAAAGATAAAAAAATGTTTATTCAATTTAGGTCCATACAGAACACTTATGAATGTCAAAATAAAGTTTAAACACTAAAACTTGATTGATTTTATTTTATTTATATAAGTAGGTGGCATACGACCACGGCGATACGGCATAATCATTTCAGCAGAGACAATTTTCTCGTTTTGTACTTTTTAGATCGTGTTTTTTGGTAGTCGGGTTTTAGTTTTTAAACTTCATTTTTATTTAACATATTTTAGTTATGTAAATATAATTACATATTTGAAATGTGCTAAAAAAGTTCTTTCATTTGATATCCCACACGGTACCGTCAAGCAAATTTTTTTTTTTAGTTCCTCACTCTAAGTCCCCTAGAGGGCGCTGTAATAAATTTAACGTGACGTCATGTTGCCTACAACCAAAAGACAACCAAGACGCTTCTAATGACACCTCATTTGTTCAAATATGATAACTAGTTTAGAAGTTACGTGGAAACAGATGAACATACATACATACAAACATATGGCGAAACGAATCATGAAAATCACAAATAAAATGGGCAGGCGGTGACTCCCACGCACACTGGATGGGCTCCCTAAACGGTCGCTCTCGCAAGGAGCGACAAGGGGCAACATTGTTGTGTGGTGCTCAGGGTGTCGAAAGGTTTACACCGCTTTCTACCCAGTGCCTATAGCAGACACTGTACCAACTCGCGACTTATGCATCTTTCACCCTGCGAGCCTATAGCTCTGACATCCCACTCTAGCCGGCCGATTAAGGCAAGCCAGAGGCGAGATTCCTGCGGCCCTGCGTAAAGGCAAGCTGGAGAGAGGGCCCTGGTTGAGTCTCAAGAACATTCCTATGTCCTCGAGATTCAACCAGGCCCAAGGGACACATCCCAGTCAACATGCCATAAAGCTGCCCTGGGGAGACTGACGGCATTGACGAGAGTTGCTGGTCCTCAAGGAAGATTACCAACTCATTATATTTATTATTTTAGGAAAATATACAAATTAAGAATTCTTTTATTTTATTTAGGGCTGATTTTTCAATGGTCCGTTAAAAGTTAACAAATCGATAAAATGAAATACCATTAAAGGTAATTGTCACATTCATGCAAATAAGTAACAATAAGACTACTATCATTTAATTTTTCCGGGTAATACATCTGTTAAATTTTATCAGACGATGGAAAAATCAGCCCTTAATTCAGTAGTTCCACTTGATTTGGTTCAAGAAGACTATGCAAGGCATGCAATGCTTATAAACAATGCAGGTTCATATCGCACGATAACATCGGATGCAACGGATCCCTTCAATGCCGATACGATTTCCAATCATCCTCGTACCTTCCGGGAACGATAAAAATATACGATTACCACAAATTTTCATGCGCCTAAGTCATAAGAGAATAACTTTTTGTATACTCCTCATCTTGAATTCCCAGTTGCGTCCAAAACTGTATCTTCAGAGCCAACACCGTTTGGACACTACTTTATTTCAATTGTTTTCAATGACACATTAAGTGTGGATATACTTCGACATGAATAGGGCGGCTCGACCTGAGTTATATCACGCCCTCACAGAAATCGTTTGCTTTTGCGTTGTTCATGGAAAATAGTAGTTCTACTCGTTCTGTCATATTAACTTTGCCCTCCATTTTCACTCTATAGCGGAAGATACATCACATAACGGGCTCGATGCACAACTACATGGGGGCAAGCGCACTTGGTATTCCACCGGTGTTACGGGTGTCTAATAAATGGTAGAAATACGCACATAGATTTGAAAGTTCCAAAGGTACTTGGATCTACGACCGTTATCGCGTTGCTAACAGAGACAAACTTATTTTTTGACATAAGCGTGAGCGAGTCAAGCGAGTCCGAGTCGAATCCTGTCAAAAGAACTTAACTCGTCACACATTAATATATCGTATATTTTTATCTCGCTCTGCAAAATGGTGACCAAAACATTAACTAATTTTGAAATATCATGAGTAGGTAAATTAAAACTTTTCTTCTACTTATGAGTGAAACGCGATTCCATGAGATTTGTTATTTATTACTTTTTGAATAATTTGTACAACGCGTAAAAGCGCACGAAGGCATTTTGGTAACCTTTATCCCACTTAAAACATTTTTTTTTATGTGACACGACCGCTTGTCAGACTCGCCAATTTGCGACTGCGTGCAATTAGGCGACGGGGACCTAATTTAAACGGTCCACGTGGAAGAGACGTGTCACCTATCTTCCGCTATTTTGATTTAATCTAAGCTCTTAGAAGTGGAATTTCGAATTTTTAATATTTTTTCTTTCATAAAGGTACTAAATTCAACTACTATGCCAAATTTTAGTGCTCTAGATTATTTGATAGATATCTATCAACATTATTTATTGGTCCTAAATCTTGCAACTTGAACCTCATCAGAATTATTAAAGAATTTGAATGACTGCCCTCACTCAAATCTAATTCAGGATATCCTTCAAAATCCTTACAGAAATGAAAAGGTGCGAATGTTCGATCGTACGGTGTAATTGAATGATTCTTATCAAAATATGATTTTTGTGCCGCTTGATGGAGAAACGAGCTCGAATTGAGACCGCTAAACCCAGAGGTAGGAAGTACCTACTTAAGTACCAGGTTAGCAGTTATGTAGTACCATGGTGGAAGTTCATTAGCTTTTTTGTCCCTGGGGAATGCCGCTCGCTCGGAATGGAATAGGCCGACAGTGTTAGCTAAAATTACCAATAAAGAGGAAAATTGTATTCAAATTATAATATCATAATGTTACTTTTAGGTTCTTGTTGTTTATTTGTTTCTTTTTTCTTTTCTAATTTCTTTTTTATTTTTTTACCGTTTGGCGTCTTTGTGTCTGAAATGTTGTGTCGTGGGAGTTTAATAAGTAAAGAATTTGAACTTTTTATTTTCCTGGCAGGGTTCGCCTTTTTGAGCCCATGACCCCACCTACCCCTATTGGGTCGCCTCATTAAACTAAGACAAAAAATACAGATCTTAGCATAGTTCGAACAATTAGCTGTTTAGGCTTACAATAGTCATATATGATTTATGAAATTGGTTTTAATACAACTCGCCCGCGGATGTATTTCCTGAACATTATAATCTGGGCCTCTTTAAGGCAAGAGTGAATAGGATTTTTATGGGCAAGCATGTCCCACCTTGGACCTCATTTTCATTTAACATCAAATGAGATCGAGGTCAAATGCTTGTCTGTCCTATCATAAAAAAAACTCATTTGACATAGATACTAATTAATTGAAAGAAGGAAATGTATTGTATTTGAATTAAAATAATTCAATGCCAATGTTTAACTATGTGGTCAAGATAATGTGAAATGGTAAAAAACCTCGTAGAAATAATTAATAGGTGTTACAATAGTATCAGCCTATAAATTGTCCCACTGCAGGGCAAAAGCCTCCATCATAGAAATCAAGTTATCGCTACTATGATGGGATTAGGCTTAATCACCACGCTTGTCAAATGCGGATTGGTGATCACAAACCCACCCACTTAAAGGCGATGAGGGAAAATCGCTGGGGTTTAGTTGGTATACCTCTGGCCGGCTTCTCGTTAGGACCCGCGCTGGAGAAGGGCCCTACATAACCTCTGCTCTCATAATGCTGGGGAGCAAAAGGATAAAGATAATTTGCCGCTAAAAGTCGGCGACGTTGATGCTGCTCACGTGGTATTTTGTTTTTATTTATCCCACAGGAACCTAACATTTTTTGTGATAAAAAGAAGTTAAAGTACGGATATAGAATTATATCCATATCCTGTTTCCAAGCGGCCTTTCCATCCAAAAGTCTTGTTCTATACAAATATTAATCTGTAAAATTAAAATAAATTTAAAATTTACGGTCTCCACTCTAACCTTTGGGCGTAGTTAAATAAATAGTATAAGTTTATGCCAAGAGGTTGTAACCCCAAAATTGCTCAATAGATCCGGTTTAATAGCTAAAAAATTAAAATCGATTGGCGTGGCAATGAATGGGCGGCTCGACCGGAGGGATCCACTGCCTCACAGAGAGCAGTGAAGCAGCGCCTGCGCGTGTTTCGCCGTGTGAGTGAGGCTACCGGAGGCAATGAAGAAATGGAGGAAGGGGAAAGGTTGGCAGCGCACTTGTTTAGTAGCTAAAAAAGTTAAATGGATTTGCGTTCGCTAGTGTGCCCTAACCCGTCTCCTAAGCGGGGGTAAACGCGTGCAAAATTTTTAGCGAATGCATTCATCTTTTTTTTATGTGATAGGTAGCAGTCGAAGCAGACGAGACCACCTGATTGTCAAGCAATGCCGCCGCCCATGGACACCCGCCACACCAGTAGAGTCACAAGTGCGCTGCAACTTTGAACCCCACCGTTACCCAGGATTGGGTCTCCGGTACCTAAACTCACGCAGCGAAACACAGTACAGTGCTGCTTTACGGCGGTTTTCTGTGAGGCCCTAGGTATTATATAACAAATGTTGGCAGAAGGGTTGGTTATAGGGTTGTAAATGCTTACCTATTCACCTTTGGTACAGTCGGCTCCGCGTGCATTGTTCATGATGCAGCGAGTTGCATCTCACGCTGCAGTGAGCAACGCCCATTATCTAATTCGTGATTAGCTTCTATTTCTAATACAGCTTGAAAGTTTAGCAAACATTTGTGTTAAAATCGTGCGCCTTCGAAATGAGAGGTTTCATCATCATAATCATCAGCCCATTTAAATCCTCACTGCTGGGGCACGGGCCTCCCCCAATCACATGAGGGGTGATTGCCATACTCACCACGCTTGGCAGACGGGTTGGCGAGGGTTTTGATATAAATGCAGAGATTTCCTTCTCTGGGTGCTGATGATCATGCCAGCAGCTTTACCTTAGTCGCCTTTTACGACACCTCGGTAAAAGTGAGGGTGGCCTATTCTACTCTGCCGGGGGCCACACGGCCAAGATTAGTAGTTAGACCTATTAAATTGAAGGTTTATACAGGGTGTATCTGTGAACATTTACATCCCTTTTCAACACGTATTCTACCAACCATTCTGAACAACATTTGGTCAACGACTTTTCGAAATTCATCGAAAATTTTTTCGACTCCCCATACAAAATGACCAAGGCACGTGATTAAGTTTGTATGAAAAGTTGAAATATTTTTATGCGAATTTCCAAAAGTGATAGAACAAATGTTGTTAAACTAATGGCTAGTGAACAAGTTTTTAAAGGGATGTAAATGTTCACAGATACACCCTGTATGGCAATTTTCTTAGAAATTGTATTTTCCATAGGAACTTTTTTTTATTCGTAATGTAACTAAGTAACAATGCTACTACTAGATAATTAACTGTAATGGACTTTAATGGACAACGTTTAGGAACGTGTGGTCCCCGGCAGAGTAGAATAGGCCACCCTCACTCTTACCGAGGTGTCGTAAAAGGCGACTAAGGTAAAGCTGCTGAATGATCAGCAGCACCAGAGAAGGAAAACTCTGCATTTATATCAAAACCATCGCCAACCAGTCTGCAAGGCTGATGGTGAGTATGGCGAATTACCCCTCATGTGATGAGGTAGGCTCGTGCCCAGCAGTGGGGACTAAATAGGGTGATGATGTGATGATATTATAGTGCTCAAGTGCGTGCGCACAAGTGCTACTCTCTATTCCCTTGACCTCATATTTCGAGGCCACCAGTGTGACTGACCAGAGAAGGATCAACGGGGCTTTGGGCAGGGGGGTACATACGCAACTTGCAGACTTCGGGCTGACCCTTGAGAATTTATTACAGAAAAACTCAGGTAAAACTTTTGGCCCGACCCGGGGATCGAACCAGGAATCCAAGCGCAGCCGTCGTTCAAAGTGTAACGCATACCAACTGCGCAAACGAGGCAGTCAAACTACATTGCGACCGTGGAGAGCCCGCTACGGATACAAGGGTTGCGGGTTCGATCCCCGCACAGTACAAACATTTGTGTGCATGAACATGTTTGTTTGTATTGGTCTGGGTGTTTGCTATGTATTATAAGTATGTATTTACAAAAGAAAAGTATTATATGTATATATTTGTAATCCCACTGTCTGATATCCGTAACACAGGTGCTTGAGCTACTTAACTCGGAGTCAGATCAATGTATGTGATGTTGTGAAATATTTATTTATTTATTAAGTTAATTTTAGTTTAATTTTAAATTTTAATTTTATTGTAACTGTTAGCTTTCGATTGATTTTCTGCCTTTGTATACATCATTTTGTATTGCAATCGGGGACTTGTCGTAGTATTGTATAATTTATTCTTGATTGTAATATCTTTTGTATACCAAATAAATAAAAAAAAAATTGGGTCTGGCAAAAAAACGGCAATTTAATTTCATTCATTTCATTTAACCTATTATTTGTGAAGAAGTAACCATGATCCAGATGGTCTGATTTCCCGGTCTAAGGGTTAAGAAGCTAAGACGGGCAGTCATCATCATCATCATCAGCAACCCACACTCGTCCACTGCTGGACATATGTCTCCCCTAATGCACGCCACTGCTCCCGAATTTCGGCCACTCTCATCCAGCCCACACCAGCCAGCCTTCGAATGTCATCATCCCATCTTGTCGCAGGGCGTGCTACACTACGCTTACCGAGTCACGGGCAGTCGATTCATTGTAATTTCAAGAGTTCCCAAATCCATCGTGGTTTTCTGAAGGGGGTACAATTTAATAAAAATTGATAGAGATGGTTAAAATACTAAAGATTGTTTTTATGATCCAAACCAACAAAATTATAAATAGTATTAGTATTAGCCAGATCTGAGCTATCGAAACTATATTTATTTATTTATTTATTAAGGACAACCAACAAATCTTACACTAATTACATTGTATTTACTTAAGTACTAATAATAATGCTAAGTGCAGATTCTCTTACAGGCTGTCACGACATGCAAATGTGAGCAGACTAAATAGAGAAATTTAGATAACAAATAAAAAATAACAAAATTTAAAAATAGCCAAATGGCACCAGACAGCTTCAACTTGAACGAATCAATTATAGTCCTCTTAAATTTGTGACTGCTACATGAAAAAACATCAACTCTTGCCGACCTCTTCAGCAATCCGTTGTATTGACGTTGAAGTCTGTTTATTAGTGAGTGATGGCCGAGATTGCTTTTAGACCCCTTGGGTGCAAATGGGACGAGTTTACCCATTCTTGGCAGTTTGAGTTTATACCTATCCTATACCTAATATTCATGTTGTCAATGCTAACGGCTGCACTCAGAGACGTCATTTAAGCGAATGTTCATTAACTTTAGTATCGGTAGTCTTTATGCGTATCAAAATAAGTGTCAATATTTTTTCTTAAGTAGCCAACTAAGTTAATCAACGACTCTGAGCATGGCAGTTTAATGCCATTTTATTCTGACTTGCACCTTTTTAATTCGCTATACTTTTCCTCTACCCCGAGTTTGTCTGGAAGAGATTACCAATAAGACCGTCTACATCATAATAATAATAATAATAATAATATGCTTCTACCGATTTCGGCTAAAGCGGCAAATCTCAACGATCAGCCTTTTACGCAGCGCAGGATATATTATAGTACTCAAGTGCGTGAGCACACATGAGAGGTGGCAGACGAGCCACCTCTCATAGGATCACCTTATGGTAAGCAATTTCGCCGCCCATGGAAATCCGCAACACCAGTGGAGTCACAAGTGCGCTGCCAACCTTTTCCCCTTCCCCCCATTGGGCCACCGGTAACCTCACTCACATGGCGAAACACAGCGCAGGCGCTGCTTCACGCCGGTCTTCTGTGAGGCAATGGTATCACTCCGGTCGAGCCATGCCGTTCATGCCTAAGCGTGTATATTATCGATAAGATTATCGTCTTAGAATGAATACTATCGATAATTCGTTGCGGCAACACTAGTCCAGCTCGCTAATAAGTACCCGGTCTCAGCTGGCACGACGAGCTTGTTATCCTTCACATCCGTGTGTCGCGAGCTACGCGCGCGCTGAACGCATTTCACGGTCCGTAATCACAGAGCCTTGTACAGGCCTGACGCGTAATTTAACGTGCTAACGTGTTTGTAATGCCCTCAGATGCGACGTGTTAACGTACGAGTGTTTCCTAATGTACAGACACTCGCATGTCGGGTTGATGTAAGTGTTGTCGGGTTGGCCTGTCGTACGAGGTAGAAGTGTGTAACTTTTACTGAAGCGACTCAATGATCCGACTCAGCCAAATGATACACTGTTCCGAATCTCTAATGTTCGCGCTGAATGTATCATTCCACTCAAATAGATCTCGATTACTAGTGAGCCCAATTATCTGAATGAGCTAAGTGATCCGAGTGAGCCGAATGACCCAAATGAAGCGGAAACTGTCTGGACATGATTGAATATAGATTTGGTTTTTTTTTCCTTTTGTTTTATTTTTAATTGTTTTATGTTTTGCTTTCTGCTTGTGCCAAATTGTGTTCTGTTTACAATTGTTATATGTTCTGTGTTGTGATGTGTATAATAATAAATATTTTCTCTCTTTATTTCTTTCTAAATGAGCTTAATGATCCGAGTAAACTGAATGATCGGAAAGAACGGAATGATCCGAATGAGCGGAATGATTCGAATTCAGAGTGAAAGAGTAAGCTGTGGGCTGTAAGAGGTAACCATATTTCCATGTATTATATAACACGGCACAGCAGGAGGGGATCGATTATTCATTCATAATAAAATTAATGAATCACGCATCCATCTGAGGGTTAATGTTCCAGCTGATTCAAATGAACGTTTCACTGTTCCGAATCTTTGCACTGATCCAGATGCAAATGCTCCAATCTTTTGAAAGATACGTTTTGCCAGATCTAGTAAGAGGCGAAGAGGGCCTTCGGAGTAAGTGAGCATAAACGCTATTAGGGAGTAGCTTGCTCAGTATACGACTCCGCGAGGGACGACGTTATTGGGTGTCCTGGTACATTATAATGTACCAGGACACCCAATAACGTCGTAGTTGTATGCAACGAAGGATAGCGCGGCAAACGCGATTAGCGGTACGGTTCAGTCCCGGCTATGTGGTTTCCGACTATGATAGCGCTGAGATGGATAGCCCAAGTTATTGACTAACATAACTGTGGTAGATCACAGAAACCCAGTTTCCTTTCAAACAGCCAACTGCTTATTTCTCGCATAATAATCGCTGACTTTGTTATGATATGCTAATTATTACACACTAACTCGCGTTCAGGGAAATAAACTTCCAAGTGGGAATCACTCTTAATTGGATTTCTGGAAATCCTTCATTTGTAGCTGTTGAGTGAGTTTTGAGTTTATATTTAATTACTTTAAGAAAGCTTTTCTTCATTATTTAAAAGTTTTCAATGCTAGAGGTAAAGAAACAAATGAAATCATCTGAAGGTAAGTAATCACCGAACATCTGAGAGATTAGAGTGGCTGGAAACATTTACTATAACCCAGTTTTAATTTTGATCATAACATATTCATAACCTACTACACAAAAGAAAAATACTTTTATTTAGAAAACTTAATAACACAAATTCTATAATTGTATAATTAAAATTAATCCAAAAATACATATGTAACTCCGAAATCTATATTTTAAAAATATAATTTAGCAATAATTCATCTTATAAATAATAATAAATATTTCACAACATCACATACATTGATCTGACTCCGAGATAGGTAGCTCAAGCACCTGTGTTACGGATATTAAATTCAACATTGGAATTACAATTATATACATATAATAATTTTCTTTTGTAAATACATACTTATAATACGTAGATAACACCCAGACCAATACAAACTATAAATATCTAAGTAACTAAAAATATCTTAGTTATGGTGCTCTTGGGTGCCTTATTCATTAATCTATTAAACTAATACGCATTTTTCAGCCATTTATCTTGCCAAACAGTCAGGCTGCCACACTCAGAGTCGTTGATTAAATTAGTTGGCTACTTAAGAAAAAATATTGACACTTATTTTGATACGCATAAAGACTACCGATGCTAAATTTAATGAACATTAGCTTAAATGACGTCTCTGAGTGTGGCTGTGAGTCACCAGACCCATAGCTTATAAATCCTTCTCCAAAAAAAATCAGGCTACGCTGGCCACTTAGTATTCTTCGCCAACGTTTTTTCGCTGATTCAAAACACCCCCTATTTCTCCGATACTGTCATGTCCATATTATTCCTTACGGAGTAAATATCGAGATGTAATTTATCAAAGTCGGGCCATGCTCCACTAGGCGTTAATTAGGGTCAAACCAGACGAGCGACTATTTCTTATAAAAGTAAAATATCAGCTTGTTTGACGATCTGTTTGGAACAGTGGTAGTGAAGTCTGCCTGTGTTCCAAGGATCCGCGCACAATATAAACATTTGTGTGCATGAACATGTCTGTTTCTACTGGTCTGGGTGTTTTATATAATTATCATCATCATCATCATTTCAGCCAATAGACGTCCACTGCTGGACATAGGCCTCCCCCAATGTTCTCCACACAGATCGGTCCTGTGCCGCCCACATCCAATGGATTCCCGCGACCTTCACCAGATCGTCGGTCCACCTTGTGGGGGGCCTCCCACGACTGTGACTTCCAGAACGTGGCCTCCACTCGAGGACCTTTCCGCCTCAACGGCCGTCTGTTCTCCTCCCTATGTGCCCTGCCCATTGCCACTTGAGGCATGCAATCCTTTGGGCTATGTCTGTAACCTTAGTTCTCCTGCGGATCTCATCATTTCTGATACGATCACGCAAGGAGACTCCGAGCATAGCTCTCTCCATTTATATAATTATAACCATGTATTATTATAAATTACAACCACAAAAGAAAAGTATTAAATGTATATATTTGTAATCCCACTGTTGATTCTATTAAGGAATTCTCAGTGTCAGCCCGGAGTCTGGAAGTTGGTGGTCTTGTAACCCCCGTGCCTCAGAAAGCACGTTAAGCCGTTGGTCCTGTTCCCTCTCCGGTCGGGACACACTGGTGTCCCATCGGAATATGAGGGCAAGGGAATAGAGAATGCACTAGTGTTTGCGCAAACACATGAGCACTATAATATAACCTGCGTAAGTGGCAGATCGTAGATTTAGATAAGCCGCCTTAGCCGAAATCGGTTGGAGGATATTATTGATGTTGTTGTACCATACCTGTATTTGGTTTCTGTGCTTTAAAAATTATCTGATTCGATTACTGCCACCCATAGTCGCTCGCAACACCAGTGAACTCACAAGTGAGCTGGTAAATTTTCCACCCCTTTTCTCCCGGATTGGGCCATCACTATCTTTACTCCCTCACACAGACGCTGAATCATGCAGGTTTTCTGTGAGGCCATGGTGTCACTCCGACCGAGCCATCCCATTCATGCCGAAGCGTGGTTCAGCTGCTATAACATGCAATCATTGGAGGAGACGTGATCACGGGTTCACGTTTAAAATCATTAAAAACTATGGCTACCTACATAATTTTTGAGAAACTATCCGAGACGTGCAAATTTTCTCACGATGTTTTCCCTCATCGCCAATCCCGGCGAATTGAGACACAATATCATGTCATTCTTTAAAATAAATCCACATTATCCATCACCCAGGGCACGCAAGTATCAACGGTCGACCAATTTCGATACCTGCGCTCAATAGTTTCGCAAGACGCGAATGTCAAAGCTGATGTATCCCACAGGATATATATTGCTTTGCAAAAATAGCGCTCACTCACTGGAGTTCTATGTGACCGTAATTGCCATACTCACCACGCTTGGCAGACGGGTTGGCGAGGGTTTTCATATAAATGCAGAGTTTTCCTTCACTGGGTGCTGATGATCATGCCAGCAGCTTTACCTTAGTCACCTTTTACGACACCTTCGGTAAGAGTGAGGGTGGCCTATTCTACTCTTATTCTACTCTTATTCTTGGCTTATTCTACTCTTTATGTTCAAGTGTTAAGAATGACATGATAGAAAAGTAGGTGAATGATTCGATGATGAATGGCAGGGGCGTATGGAAAAGGAAGACATACTTTTTTTTTGCCTATACGCACTAAGGGGAAAGTCTATAAGACAGCAGTAAGACCAGCGATGCTGTACGGGGCTGAGTGATGGACAGTGAAGGAAACACACATGCTCAGAAGCCAAGTGACTGAAATGAAGATGCTCAGGTTGTCGGGTAGAGTGACCAAACTAGACAATATTCAAAACGAATACGGCCGAGGTAGTTTCAGAGTCACTCTTGAACAGGAAAAGCTCACTGTCATACGGAGACACAGCGATCATGTGGTCCAGAGGGCACTGGCAATCCCAAAGGGCAAGAAGGGTAAAGCACGGCCGCCCTTGACCTGGTGGACTAGTACAGCCAATCTGGTTAGGAAATCCCTACTACCTGATCCAATGACCCTGGACAAATTGTCCACGATTGAACCACGACCCTCCGTATAGAAGCCGCATTCTTATACACTGAACCACCATCGCTTACGAGACGGACACCTTCAGAATGTTTTATAGTTTGATCACGGTTATTTGGCACGTGGCAAAAGTCGGAACTAACGCTGTTTTGACATTTTCGCGTAGAAATACGTTGTACAACGCCCCCCTGTCAATGTCACTGAAGTGCCATCTGATCTTGGTCGGCCTGTACAAAAAATCCCGTCTATGTGCCCGCCATTGCGTTTTGAAAGCCACGTCACGGCATCCCTCGACCATATCCGGCGTTATAATATTGCCTGTTATGAAGCTTATTTATTTACTCACTCAGAAAATTTTGCGGCCGCGTGCTATATGGAAGTCATAACGTGGAAGTGGTTATTATTGTGTGAGTTGCGAGCAGTGACGTCAGAGTGTCTGAGAGTCTTTGGCGAATGGAATTCGGAACTGATCTTCGTAGGAAAGGGGCAATGATAGCAGAGTGAATAATAACGCGCCTTCCAAACCGGTGAGGGGAGGGGGGGGGGGGGGGTCATGGTACGAGCATCCGAGCAAGTACTTCTAGATTTTCCAAGTCTATTAGCATATTTTTTCCATCATTGCGGCGGCGGCGGGGATTATATCTTAATGAGGAAACCTGCACGTCTCGGATAGTTTCTTAAATTTGTGGATGCCTACAATATTTGAGATAATGTTTCTGAACGTGCTACCGTGATCCGTAGTCAGGTTCCCCTGTCTAAGACCTTGCGAAGGTCGGACGGCAGTCGCTTCATTGTAATTACCAGACTTCCAAAATCTTGAATCATGGTCTATGCATACCCTGGGCTTCAAAGCGCTGGACGAAACCAGGAATTACAGGCTAAGATGAAGAGCCGTGTGGTTCCCGGCAGAGTAGAATAGGCCACCCTCACTCTTACCGAGGTGTCGTAAAAGGCGACTTAGGTAAAGCTGCGTGCATGATCATCAGCACCCAGAGAAGGAAAACTCTGCATTTATATCAAAACCCTCGCCAACCCGTCTGCCAAGCGTGGTGAGTATGGCAATTACCCCTCATGTGATTTAGGGAGGCCCGTGCCCCAGCAGTGGGGACTTAAATGGGCTGACGATGATGATGATGATGAAGATGATGACTGAGAATATCTCAGATTGGGGAAGACTTAACTTAGTCCAATTTAACCCCAGTAAGACTAAAGTATGTGCGTTTACCGCAAAAAAAAAAACTATCGTGGGTCGTATCCCAACATTTTGAGAGCACACCCTTAACTGTTTCAGCCAGCATTAATTTACTTGGCGTCGACGTATCGAGCGAAGTCCAGTTCCGCGGCCACTTAGAGGGGAAGGCTAAAGAGGTGAAAGCTGGACGGCCTAAATAGATCGAGACGGTATTTCACTCCGGCCTATTGGCTCCTGCTGTATAAGGAACAAGTCTGGCCGCATATGGATTACTGCTCTCACCTTTGGGCAGGGGCACCTATGTACCCTCTGGACCGGACTGTCGACTGATCTCCGTCAGCCTTCAATAGGAGATACAGACCAACCGAATCATGGTCACACGTTTTCAGAAACTATCCGAAACGTGCTGGTTTCCTCACGATGATTTCCTTCACCGCCGAGCTAATGGTAGAAATACGCACTCTCGCTACTTATTTCCCAGTTCCATCTCCGCATTAATATCCTATCAAACCCTCGGGATTCCAGCAAACGAGAGACCTATTTGCATTCATTCCGTGCGCGCTTTTTTTATAGGGAATGTTGCCAAATTGATATCCAATGTTACCATTATCGATTCAGTTACTAGGTTTGAGCGACTTTTTTAACCGACTACGGCGAAGCAAACTAAACAGATTCATTATAATTATAAAAGGCGATACGGTATAATAATTTTAACTGTGGGAGAGCTAGGCTTCGACATGAATGCGCCGGCTCGACCGGCGTGAAGCAGCAGTGTGCTGGGTTTCGCTGCGTGAGTGAGGGTTCCGAAGGCCCAATCCAATGGGGGGTTTAAATGTTAACAGCGCACTCGTGACTTCACTAGTGTTGCAATGTCCATGGGCAACAACTTACCATCAGGTGATCCGTCTGCTCGTCTGCCTTCTATCACATAAAAACAAAATTTTCTCCGGTTGTGTCACGCTGGTATCGGAATATGAGGGAAAGGGAATGGAGAGTGCACTTGTGTTTGCGCACACACTTCAGCACTTTAATATATCCTGCGTTCATGGCTGATCGTTGAGATTGATAGCCGTAATCGGTTGGATGATATATTATTAATACCATCATCTTAGCGTTTTGTCCCGGTAGCGTCCCAAGCTGTCGTCCAGAGTCCGTGGTCCGCTATCCTTCTTCTACTCCTCAATGTATCACGATCTTGTGCTTTTGTGATCATTTTATTACCACGCATGTCAGTCTTGATGATGTCAAGCCACACCTTTTTAGGTTAGGTTAGAGGCGACTAAACGGGCTTTCGGAGTACGTGAGCATATCCACTGCTGGGGATAAGCTTGCTCAGCATATGACTCCGCGGGGGACGACATTACTGGGTGTCCTGGTAGGTCGTACAGCGTTGAAGGGCTGTATTGCGCCAGATAGGGGTGAAGCGGCGAGCGCGATTAGCGGTACGGTCTAGTCCCGGCTGTGGGGTTTCCGACCGCGATTGCACGGAGATGGACACCCCAGGGGCTTTAGTTAGGGTTTGAGTCCCAGGGTTACCCCTTCTGCCGGGACCCGGCCGGTGGTGGCCAGACATTTGTTTCCCACGTAGCTGTCTAGTTTTCGCTGGACATGCCCATTCCAAAGTACGTGAGTCTTCAGCAGTTTGACTGCTTGGTCACGGACATGAATGCTTCCACGAGTCTGTGAATTCCTCACGCGGTTTTCATAATACTCTAATCATCATCATCATCATCAGCCTATCGCAGTCCACTGCTGGACGTAGGCCTCTCCATTTGTTCGCTACCGTGATCTATCCATGGCTTCTCGCATCTCGCTCTTGCCAGCCATCCTGCGCAGATCGTCCCTCTACCTAGCCAGAGGGCGCCCTACATTACATTTGCTAAGAAGCGGTCTCCACTTCAGAACTCGTTTACCCCATCGGTTGTCGGTTCTGCGGCTAATATGGCCAGTGCTACTTAAGCTTGCTAATCCGGTGACCAATGTCGATGACTTTATACTCGAATATGCCTAGTTTATTCAAAGTATTCGTATGTAAACGCAGTAATACTCGAAAATAGGCCTGTGACGTGATTGAAATAAAGTATGAACGTTATTGGATATCGTTTCGAATATCTTTATCGCTTGGGGAGGAAGAGGCCAGGTTGTGTTGGCCTTTGGTTCATATGTTAGTGGATCCAGTGAAGAATGAGACGCGATTTTTTATTAAATTTTCAGTAATGCATGTACCTTAGGGGATATGATCAGGAGGCGGTAAGTCGTCTATGTAGTATGTAACTAGGAATTCTCTTGAGAGGAACATCGAATTTGGGACTTTTTACCCTTTGGTTAACACTTAATAATGCCACCTTAAAAATTGCCATGAAGTGATAACACTGGCAAGATTATTCAATGAGTACGCCGCTTATATGATCGCTGTTCGGCTTTATTCCAGCTGCAATTTTTCACCACCGCACATCAAGTCAGAACGCGAAATACCATCCACATCACCTGGATGGATTTATATCGACTACAGTGCGTTTCTCACGTCATTTCCTACCACGCACAGTAAAACTGTGGAACCAGCTGTCATCCGTGGTGTTTCCGAACAGATACGACTTGGTGACCTTCAAGAAAAGGGTGTACTCCTTTCTTAAGAGCCGGCAACGCATATGTGATACCTCAGGTGTTGCAGATGTCCATGGGCGCCGGTGATCACTTTCCATCAGGTGTGCCGTCTGCTCGTTTGTCCGCTATAATGTAAAAAAAAAAAAAAATTAACGACATTGAAGACAAAATATAATTTCGAAAGTGTCTTTCATTAACTTCGAAACACATTTCGAATAAAATTTCAACGAATTTCCTAAAGGTTTTAAGACGGGAGTTGTTCGAAATGTGGTAAATTATGCGTTTAGAAGGAGGGGACTGTTTACCGACGCACCCTGTATTAATATAAGTTTAGGCTTTTATTTAAGCATCAACAATGTATTTATAAATTGCATAGTTGCTTGAGTCTCTGTTAAAATTAGTTTGTTATAAATATGTAGCCAGCAATGTTGAGTTTTCAATAATTTACAATGTACAACCTTATATTTTTGTAATTTAATAACATTGGAAACTTGTTTGTGGTTCGTTATATAAATTTAAAAAAAAAACTAATTTAATCCTTTGAACCTCACTCTGTGAAGCTCTGCGCCAGCACTCCGGTTTTCTGTGAGGCTGTGTTATCACTCTGGTTAAGCTAGCCTTTTTATGCCGATCCAAAGGTGATCCATGGTATTCATTGTAAAAATGTAAAAAAATAATGTGCTTGAAAATTTTTAGACATTGCAATCATTTAGATTTGATTTTTATTTATTTTGTGTTCTCTTAAATGTACTCAGTGAAGCGTATTTTTTGCGCTATATTACATTAATTTTATATTATTTTTTATATATATGATAGTTGGCAGACGAACAGACAGATCTCCTGATAGTAAGCAATTGCCAACGTCCATGGACACCAGTGGAGTAACAGGTACGCTATCAACCTTCAAACATTTCCCCCAGATTGGGCCTCCGGTACCCTCACTCACGCAGCGAAACACAGCAGAGACACAGCGTCACGCTGGTTTTCTGTGAGGCCGTTGTATCACTCCGCTCTAGCTAGTCCATTCATGCCGATTCCGTAGTTAGTTCTTCCACGGTAAATTAGAGGACCTTTCTGCAAATAGCTAGGAGAGATCCATATTTAGCTCACTTTTACAATTACACCAAGTGAGCTTCCCAAAAATATATCGCTAGAAGTCATAATTTACTAGCATATGCACAGATTGAAACCTATAGATCACATGAAGCTGGCAATAATAAGCTTACATGGATAGATAGCTGTATGTTAAAATATAACAAACAACTTTCAGACCTTTATAGAATTCCAGATCCCGTTTTGCTTGCGCGATTTAAAAATGTACAATGCCATCTATCGGGTGGCGGGAGTAAACGAGTTCTAGTCTGGAGTCTGGATGAAGGGTGGGGAAAATAGGCTTATACCCGGCGAGTAGTGGTGCTGTTATGAGAATGCCAGACGATTATAACGATACAATTGTGTAGACATTTTTTTTTAGGTAATCAAACACCGGTATGTCCACTACAAAAAATGGGAAATTAGAGAAATGTGTGTATATATATACACACATTAAGCCGTGTGGTCCCCGGCAGAGTAGAATAGGCCACCCTCACTCTTACCGGGGTGTCGTAAAAGGCGACTAAGGTAAAGCTGCTGGCATGATCATCAGCACCCAGAGAAGGAAAACTCTGCATTTATATCAAAACCCTCGCCAACCCGTCTGCCAAGCGTGGTGAGTATGGCAATTACCCCTCATGTGATTGAGGGAGGCCCGAGCCCCAGCAGTGGGGACTTAAATGGGCTGATGATGATGATGATACGTCATGGTGATTTTTTGAATACCCGACAAACTGCTCAAAAGCATTATATTAATGAAAACAAACAAATCTGCTCTCAAACATAGGGTTTATAGTTTTCATCAAAGTAGCGATAACTTGATTTCTATGATGGAGGCATTTGCCCTGCAGTGGGACAGTATATAGCCTGATACATACATACATACAATGACATTTCGTAGATAAAAAAAAACATCACATTTGTACACCAAAAACAATTTAATATTATTTAAAACCTTTATTTGCATGACTTGCGTACACCCTCCACAGATATCAATTTTACATACTTATCTGAAACGAAAGCTTTGTGTGCTACGAGCGGTGCTACGAGTGGGCACACTCGTAGCCATTTCTCGTAGCACATCATAGTAGGTTCTTGTACTTCTGTACGCGACTCGTAGCCATTTCTCGTAGCACATTATAGTAGGTTCTTGTATTTCTGTACGCGAGGGTTGCGAAGGTCAGACTGCAGTCACTTCATTGTAATTACCAGATTTCCAACTTTAATGACCCGTTTGGATCTATGGTAGTGAACACTGCCTCTGGTGCAAGGGTTGCGGGTTCGATCCCCGCACAGTACAAACATTTGTGTGCATGAACGTGTCTGTTTGTGTTGGTATATTCATACCTATACTAACAGATATGTTAATGCACATTTTCTATGTATAAGAAGTATGTATTTACAAAAAAAAGTATTAAATGTATATATTTGTAATTCCACTGTTTATTCTGATATCCATAACATAGGTGCCTGAGCTACCTATCTCGGAGTTAGATCAATGTATGTCAAGTATCCAGCCTATAGGTACACTATCCCACTGCAGGGCAAAGGCCTCCATCATAGAAATTAAGTCACTACTATGATGGGATTAAGCTTAATCACCACGCTTTTTGCTCGACCCGGGAATCGAACCCAAGACTCCGACATTACAGCCCAGTGCTTAAGGTGACGGGTAGGGCACACTAGCGACGCCAATCGATTTTAACTTTAAGCTACTAAACTGGATCTATTTTAAACAACCCCAAGCCTGCCTAACACCTAAGTTTAGTGGCTAAAAATTAAAATCGTTTGGCGTCGCTCTCGTCGTGTGCCCTACCCGTCACCTCAAACCACTAGACCAACAGGGCATATGTATTGGGACGTAAGGGGACCCACACAACATCTTTCGGGTTCCAAGTCAAACTCTCCTGCCCGTGACGCGTCCTGCTAAAAAACAAAAGAGGCCTTGGCGAACCACCCACCAACCCGCACTGGACCAGCGTGGTGGGTTATTGCTTGATTTTTAAATTAGGTTAATTGCAAAAACATAAATAAAATAATAAAAATGATGACTTTATATGGACTTAACTCTTACAACAACATTGAGTTAAATCCTCACAAAAATTTATATTAGTGAAGATGATTCGTACTACCTCTCTTGCACAATATTTAGTACACAGTATACATTAGTACTAAAATAATACAAAATTTAAGAGGTAGACGGGCAATATAACTTTGTAATTATCGCTGGAAGCTAATATAGTTCCCGAAAACACATAAAGTTTGTGCGATGTAAAAATATACAGTGCCACCTATCGGGTGGAGGAGAAAACGTGTTCTAGCAGACACTAGGGGCGGGAGAAAGTGCTTTAAGTAAGATGAAAGTCAAAAGGGTTTGGATAAGAATTATAAAAATGTCTTTTACAAGTTGCATTTTGGAGAGTGGGCGAAGGAATTACATGATCTTATTCCACCGGCCTCTTTCATCATCGGGACACTAGACGGAGAAGGGGTTACCACTTTTCGAAGAAATGTCTCCTTTTCGCTACAATAAATATAGATCCCTTTGCGGCGCTTATCTATTCGCGGTGTCGACTTTAACTCGTTTTACTAATAAATATCAGACAACAGGAATAATTACAAATATACTTCATCTTCTTCCACGAATTTATAACACAATTAGTAATAAAGTAGATACAAAAAACGTATGTTCTAGCAAAGTCAAGAAAATCGCTGAATCATTCCTCTTAAAGCTAAATTATGATTAGACCGAAATTTTGCTGCCATAATTTTAATTAAAATTATTTAGATACGTAGAAAGACATAGTGAGAGATACATGTACACACACAACATACACACACACCCACACACGCACACACACACACACACACACACGCTCACACACACACACAGGTTTTAGATCCCTTGTTCTTTTATAGTATAAAATATCAGCCCTTTAGATAGATTTCCTTCTTGTACCCTTTTATGTTATAAATTGCTCCTTTTATTTTGTAATAAATTTAAATTCACCTTAAATATTGAGTACCGTGCGCTCGTACAATAATTAGGTTTAGGAAATGCTTACTGGCCGCTGCAAGACAAGCCATTTGCTTAGTGCAGCGACCGCCTGATAAAATATTGTACAATGTATTTGTTTTTGGTAAATAAAGATTTTTATTTATTTTTTATTTTTATACTTAATCACACGCATACACTTAACTAACACAAGTGTTTATCACACGAATGTTTCTGGAATCGAACTCACACCAACTTATTACAAATCGCGAACAAAATTTATTACCGTACTTCCAGTTCCAACACCCGATGTTAAAATGGGCTGGCCCAAGTTTTGTTTCGGGACTATCCTTAGTTCGCAATTTGTAATAAGGGGGTTTATATATGATAAACATAGCCTGAACACCAGAAATAAACATAGGCTTGCTGTTCCAAATCTCAGACTTCATAAGGTTTGTATGTTAACTATTAGATATGAAAGAGCGTAGTCACCTGACACAGGCATTTTTTGCTTACAAGGTGACTACGACAACTTTTTGTAAAATACCATTTTTTTTAATGAAATATAAAATTTGCTTTGAATTTGCTTTGCTTTGATAAGGTTGGTAATTCATTTGTGGAATGAGTATTAAAATATTTAACACGTTACCACAAAAGATTGTTGACTTACCGATGCCTAAATACAAAATATCATCATCATCGTCATCATCGTCAGCCCATTTAAGTCCCCACTGCTGGGGCACGGGCCTCCGTCAATCACATGAGGGGTAGTTGCCATACTCACCACGCTTGGCAGACGGGTTGGCGAGGGTTTTGATATAAATGCAGAGTTTTCCTTCTCTGGGTGCTGATGATCATGCCAGCAGCTTTACCTTAGTCGCCTTTTACGACACCTCGGTAAGAGTGAGGGTGGTCTATTCTACTCTGCCGGGGCTAAAATACAAAATACAAATTAAAAATTATTTAATGGCAAAAGCCTATTATACAGTTGAAGATTATTTAAAAGACAAGAATTTGTGGAAATGATAAACTGTTCGCCTACACCTTAAACATTGTAATGGATATATTTATTGATTGGAAATAAAATCGACTTATTTATGCGAGTAATAACATTGTATTAAAAATTTTGGCGATTAAAAAGAGTAACTGGCGAGTTTCTTGCCGGATCTTCTCGTCAGAATCAACTTTCCGATTTATGTGGTAGAATCACATTAAATATGTTTATTCATTTCTTAGTATATTTTATGTATCGACATATATGTGTAATTACATGTATATAAATACTTACAATAGTTATAATTGTTAATGTATGACGTTTTGAAAGTGCTGTATGTATACAAGTCTATGCAAATAAAGATATTTTGAATTGAATTGAATTGAATATCTTTAGCGTATGAGTTTAATATTAATAATAATATCCTCCAACCGGTAACGGCTACGGCGGCCAATCTCAACAATCAGCCATATTATAGTGCTCAAGTGAGTGAGCAAACACAAGTGCACTCTCTATTCCCTTACCCTCATATTCCGATGGGACACTAAAGTGACACGACCGGAGAGGGGTTTGGCGCAGGACCAACGGCTTGACGTGCTTTCGTGCCTCCGAGGAACGGGGGTACAAGACCGCAAACTTCTAGACTCCGGGCTGACACTAAGAATTTCTTACCGAAAACTTAGGTAAAAATTTTAGGCCCGACCCGGGAATCGAACCCGGGACCTCTTGCGCAACCGTCGCTTTAGAGTGCGACCCACTCACCACTACGCCACCGAGGCAGAGTTTAATATTAATTAGACAAATAATATCAAATGAGACCCCGGATTCATAAAAGATTTGTGATTTTTAGAAGCTTATTTTGCACACGCGATTCGTGTCATAATCATCCCTAGACAAGATTTAAATGTATGTATGTATGGCGGTGCCAACAGGAGGTGATGCCTTGAAATCGCGTCCGTTGTAATTGCAACTTGGTCTCTCTTGTTTACCATCAGGCTGAGTAGAGCCAATATACTGAGCCTCTATAATAAAAATGTTAAGTGGCCAGTTTTTTAAAATCTTGCAAGAGATGATATTATAATTATGAAAAAGCACAGTGCCATCTATCGGGAGGCACGAGGATTAGGCTCTAGAATACGGGAGGGGTAAGAAAAGAACCGTCCTTTGGGTTAGTAGCGCAAGGTTATATTATGAGAATGCCCTATATTTCTCTCAAAATGTTTAACATTTCGGTTTAGGATATTTTGCTATCGTTCATTTACTATAGCTAATTTCTGCCACCATTTTTGTTAGCTCAGGCAAACTGTTAAAAGGACATCATTTATTTTTAGCTCTTCAATAGATGTGCAATTATTGTAAGCTAATACAACTAAAAATGTTTTATACATTTGTCAATTTTTTTAGTGGTTTAAGTACCTGGCCGTGATCTCGGGGTCCTGGGTTCGATTCCCGGGTCGAGCGAAGTATGTTTTGAATTTTTCGAACATAGTTCCGGTTTGTGATCACCAATCCGCATTTGGCAAGCAGGTGGTTAAGCTTAATCCCATCATGGTAGCGATGACTTGATTTCTATGATGGAGGCCTTTGCCCTGCAGTGGGACAGTTCATTGGCTGATACTTTACAGTGTTTAAAAATAGTAAATATGAATGTAGAACTAATCTGAAAATATAAAATATTAAATCGCGATCTAGCGGGGTAAAACAAGCCAAGATTTTGAGACCACTGCTGCAGTGACAACAAGTGACCTATTTTGTTTTTTTTTTATGTGAGAGTTCGCAGATGGGCAGACGGATCACCTGATGGTAAGCGATTTCCGCCGCCCATGGACACCCACGACACCAGTGAAGTCACAAGTGCGCTGCCAACCATTAAATCCTCTTTCCTTTTTTTTTATTTACTGTTAGAGTATTATAATATCTCTGCTGTTAATTTAGCTTTAGTTTTCAGTTACTGTTCTTCTTTTCTTTTTTTTCTTTTATCAAATATATTTTGAATATAAAAAATTAAAATGAATTAACCTTTTTTATGCAAATTTAAATTTATTTTACCGTGGGAGAGCCACGCTTCGGCATGAATGGCCTCACAGAAAACCACCGCGGCGTGAAGCAGCACTGTGCTGTGATTCGCTGCGTGAGTAAGGGTACCGGAGGCCCAATCCGGGGAAAGGGGGTTTATAGGTGGGCAGCGCACTTGTGACTTCGCCGGTATCGTGGGTGTCCCTGGGCGGCGCAATCGCTTACTATCAGGTGATTGGTCTGCTCGTTTGCCACATATCACATAAAAACAAATTAGAAAGCCACCATTTCGTCATTCGTGGAGACCACTCTACTCTACGCTGACGCATCCGAAGATCTTTCGTCCACGTAACAGTTAGATTAGAAATATAAGTGAATTGTAAGAGAAAGATATTTTTTGGAGAGTTGCAGATAAATCATGAAGAGGAGCAGAAGGGATGGTAGCACTAAATTACATTAATGATTCAGAAAGTTCTTGGGGAAACCACGGTTGGAAGGAACTTGGTTCATTTTGTATTTATGGTATTATTTGTTTTTGGAGTGGCGTGTAAATAGCCTAACTATAAATA
Source organism: Marasmia exigua (assembly GCA_019059595.1). Classification (NCBI taxonomy): domain Eukaryota; kingdom Metazoa; phylum Arthropoda; class Insecta; order Lepidoptera; family Crambidae; genus Marasmia; species Marasmia exigua. The sequence goes on along the minus strand of CM032481.1, from coordinate 20,916,429 downwards.
ATAATAAATAAAATTTATTGAACATAAAAGACTTATAATCTACTTAAACTTAGGGAACCATTTTAAGTTTACTGCCTAAACTAGTAATTTCCTGTATCTTAGGCAGAAACGAAGAGAAAAAAGGACTTAAATTAACAAATTAATTTTAGCAATAAAACAAAACCATAAACATCAAGATAACTAATCATTAAACTAAATCTCGAAATTACTTATATCAATAATAATAATTTTCACAACTCTTGCTTTGACCTGATTCCGTACTAAGTATCTTAAGCAACTTGTGTTACAGATATCAGACAACGAGGAACCAAATTATATACTTTAAATACATAATATATTATATTACACCCAGACACGAACAAACACAAGTGTTCATCGCACCAATGTTTTGTCCAGGTGGGGATCGAAACCCACGCCTTTGGCGTAGAGGCAGGGTCACTACCAATTGCGCCATCCGGTCATCTAGCGTGAATGTAAATAACAGAAATACCTACAAGTGAATGTGATGATTATTTGTGAATATTGACCCAGTAATCATTTTGATGATACTAGTCATTTCGTGACATAGATACTTTTAGAGTTAGAATCGTTTATCTAGCATAATTTACATTATAAACAAACTACATAATTAACGTAATTATAAGTACCTAACAAGTGGCGCTATTTGGCGCCTTCATAATCTATAGACCTTATTAATCGATTAGAACTGAAATAGCCTAACTAGAACTGAAATAGCCTAACTAGAACTGAAATAGCCTAACTAGAACTGAAATAGCCTAACTAGAACTGAAATAGCCTAACTAGAACTGAAATAGCCGAACTAGAACTGAAGTTCTAGCCCGCGTTCGAAATATGCTCCCCGCCTGACTTGGGAGCAAAGTCTCACTTACCTCGGGACTGCATGCAGATCTTATTCCCATATCCTCTTACTCCCATATCGAGAACCCCATGTTCCTTGGGGAAAAATGTTTGTTATCATCAGATAACAAACATTTTTCCCGAAGGAACATAGGGGCTAATCTAAAAATAAATTGCCTCCCCATACAATTATTATCGCGATTGACTGCCATAATGTAAAAAAACGACTTTCCTCAAGTCCACATTGTCAGTGGTGTCAGGAACTCCTCACAGATTTAATGTCAGACATAAATCATGCCCATAAGCGACGGTTGCAAAGCCTCCTATCGATCGCTGAAAACCCAACACCCCGTATACTTACTGTTTCAAAAACACCATAATACCCTCCAACCCATTACGTTTACGCCGGCGATCTCAACGCTTGGCCACGTTCGCACGTACGATATGTTATAGAACTCAAGAGTGTGCGCAAACATGCAAACATAAGTGCAATTTCTGCTCCCTTTTTTTTTTATATGAGAGGTGGCAGACGAGCAGACGGATCACCTGATGGTAAGCAATTCCGCCGCCCATGGACACCCGCAACTACCAGTGGAGTCACAAGTGCGCTGCCAACCTTTTCCCCTTCCTCCCCATTGGGCCTCCGGTAACCTCACTCACACGGCGAAACACAGCGCAGGCGCTGCTTCACGCCGGTCTTCTGTGAGGCAGTGGTATCACTCCGGTCGAGCCGGCCCATTCATCCCTAAGCGTGGCTCTCCCACATTTACAAACCCTCACCCTCCCTTACCCTCATAATCCGATGGGACACTAGTGTGACTAAAATTTTTGGTTAAATTATTTGAATTCATTACAATTAATAAAAAGAAAATGGCGGTGCCACACTTATCCGAAACAGTCAAGAATTAACTGATCTATGATCTTGGGTACGACAACCTGTCACAAAACAGGACCTGGTGATCCATTGGGCGGCAGTGCCAACTGCGTCGCACGAAGAGTCCTGTTACAAAATAAGCTTGAAATCACGAATACTTTTCTATGTCAAAAGTATTTTTTATGTGATAAGTGGCAGACGAGCAGACGGATCACCTGATAGTAAGCTATTGCCGCCACCCAAGGATACCCGCAACACCAGTGCAGTCACAAGTGCGCTGCCAACCTTTAAACCCCCCTTTCCCCCGGATTGGGCCTACGGTACCCTCACTCACGCAGCGAAACACAGCACTGCTGCTCACGGGGATTTTCTGTGAAGCCTGTGGTATAACTCCGGTCGAGCCAGCCAATTCATGCCGAAGCGTGGCTCTCCCATGTTTAAATGATCTTGAACTATTTCTCATTTAATTACTTAAATTATTAACAAGTGTAAAAAGGCTTTCATAATCTTAAGGTGACGGGTAGGACACACTAGCGACGCCAATCGATTTTAATTTTTAGCTACATAACTGGATCCATTTTAAACAATTTGAAGGTTACAACCTCTAAGCTAACACTTATACTATTTATTAAACAACCATGCACAAATATTGAATCCGTGCACAAACGCGAAAAATTGATTCACGCCAAAAGTGGCCGCTTTTGGCGTGAATCAGTTTTTCGCGTACGCGTTGGACCCAACATTTGTACATGGTTATTTAATAAATACTATAAGTGTTTGCCTAGACGTTGTAACCCCGGAATCGTTTAAAATAGATCCGGTTTAGTAGCTCAAAATTAAAATCGATTGGCATCGCTAGTGTGCCCTCATCAACATCATCATCATCAGCCTATCGCAGTCCACTGCTGGACGTAGGCCTCTCCAATTGTTCGCCACTGTGATCTATCCATGGCTTCTCGCATCCAGCTCTTGCCAGCCATCCTGCGCAGATCGTCCTCCCACCTAGCCAGAGGGCGCCCTACATTACGTTTGCCAAGACGCGGTCTCCACTCCAGAACTCGTTTACCCCATCGGTTGTCGGTTCTGCGGCTAATATGGCCAGCCCACTGCCACTTAAGCTTGCTAATCCGGTGAGCAATGTCGATAACTTTGGTTCTCTGCCGGATCACCTAATTTCGGAGTGTGCCCTACCCGTCACCTTAATTTTAACCTGTAAAAAACCAATGTAAGGAGCACAAACTTTTTTCATCATTTATGTTTTTTATTGTTTTCTGATATGTCTTTATTTTATTTGTCATTAAAATGCTCCGAACCAGCGTGTTTCTATTTTAATCGTCGATTCTAAATAACAGGTCTTCAGGTGATCCATTGGGCGGTGGTGCCAACTGCATGGCACAAGGCTCCTGGTATTGGCAGAATTCATTAACTTGATGGATTGCCGCAGGCGCAGCCGGCGCATTTGTTTACTCGAATCAACTGGCTTCCATGGGACAATAGGAATTTTAAGCAGGGTTACATTCTTTATCTATACTCATGTCATAGGGGAAGTACGTCCAAAATGGTGTTTTATTAATCATCGATAACTTTAATATTATTCATAATATTTTTTGACTTTAATATTATTCATAATAATTTTGCTTATATTAATTGGTTATAAGAAATCATATAGGTTTTGTCAGAAAAATCTACACTTGCAAAAATATTTAGTATTAAGTGAAGTTAAAGATAAATCCATTTTGTCCATACCGTATGGACAAAACGACATGAGTCGTATGGACTAAATGAAATACACAGTCCATCTAGCCACTCCTAGCCATCTTTACCCTTATTTTTATTAAAACTGTGCGTAAATTCACACTCTTACACTACACTCTTTTCAGGAAATTCAAAAGTCAAAGTCAGAAGCCAAACCCATTTTTTTCTCTTTTACAGCTTCAATAGCTTTTTTCATCGTGTTGGCATTTAGTATGATTCACTACATTAAAATACAAATCATAGCTAATATTTAACTTATTTAGTTAATAATCGAATGTAATTATCGATATTATTGCATTCGGCTTTAATCGATTTTCAAAAATGTGGCAACCCGGGCATTAGATCGTCGTCGGGCGGAGGGTAAGCAATGGCGGTGTAATTAGTGACAAGAAAATATATTTTGTGTGTTACTTACAGTACAAACTGAGTTTCCATTACCCATTCTGACTTATTCTAATAATCGCTTCTGGACTCCATGATTGCCGATTGCTAATTATTGTCCTCGTATGATTCCATGGCATATTTCCATTCTGACAATCAAAAAGATTTATGTAGATTTACTTAATAATTATTTTTATTACCACCATCTCTATGGCCATAGAGATATGTCGTTTTGTCCATAGTGGTTGTATGTCATTTTGTACTTACGCTATAAAAATATTACAAATCAAAGAATAATCTTGTTGCAGTGAGAATAATGTTTTAAATTCTACGTGATCACATCAAACACCAAATGTTTAAAAATATAAAATCATATTTTACAGTAAAATAACTAAAGAAAATTTACCGAAAAACAAAAAACTACTGACCAATGATAAATTTCTTTCCAACCTCAAAACACAAATGCCAACATGGCGTCATGTACTTAAAGCGGGTCTTAGAAATCCTATGGTATATTTTCGCTGTAGGTGAATTCTAAATTCGCAGATGGTGCACACAAATATTTAAATAACACTAATGTGTCGTTTTGTCCATATATATCATTTTGGACGTACCTCCCCTAATCTTCAAATTAAGAAATAAAAAAGGAACACATTTTGACAAGCTTTATAATATATTTTTTTATTATTTTTGTTCTACCCGAAGATAATTCGCCAATGTCAAGTAACTTATTGAGAATAAGTCAACAGTCGAAGTCAGTCAAAGTCACAGTCACTCAATAAAACGCCGGTGTTTTACGTTTTATCGACCTACGGATTCAGCGGATATCACTCTAAAAGCAATCGCGGGTCCTAAGACTCTATTAGGTCCAAGCAAGTTGTCACAATACAACGCACTCGACACACAATAGCAGTGATAAAAACGATATAATCCAACGATTCTTATTATTAAGACCACTTTGCGGCACTTCACTGCACAAATAAACACCAAATTTGTACAATAAAAACCACTAGACACTAATTTAAAACCTTTGAATTGCATCAGCCCATGCAGCTTGTTTTAGGCCTACCCACCGAATCCCTTTTTAATATTGATATTTTTATCATGCACGGGATAACACCATAAAAAAAAGATATTTTTATTGAAAATTGAAAATTTAACACACTAACTTTTTTTTTATGTAACGGGCAAATTTCTTAAATGACAATACAGTGACAAAGTTATAATCACAAACACACTTAACCGATGGACCCACATTAACCGATGGACCCACATTAACCGATGGACCCACATTAACCGATGGACCTACATTAACCGATGAACACACATACTTTGTCGTTTAACTACTTTCTACATTACCTTATTTTCCACCGATTCATTCCTCTCCTTATATCTGGAATTTACGAAAATTACCGCCAACTTCTTGACTCCGGGGTGCCACTAAGAATTTCTTACCGAAAACTTGGGTACAATTTTTTGGCCGGACCTCTTGCGCAGCCTTCGCTTTAAAGTGCGACCCATTAACCACTGCGCCACTGAGGCAGTAAACTCAAATGTAAAATTGAGGGAAACGTGTTATTAGCTTGAAAAAAATAATTATGTAACCTGTAATGCGGATGGTTTTCTTAAAATTCTTTCTTAAAATAAATAAATTATCATCATTTATTGACACCCTGTTGGTCTAGTGGTTTAAGTACCGAGCCGTGATCTCGGGCTCCTGGGTACGATTCCCGGGTCGAGCGAAGTATGTTTCGAATTTTTCGAACATAGCTCGGGTCTGTGATCACAAATCCGCATTTGGCAAGCGTGGTGATTAAGCCTAATCCCATCATAGTAGCGATGACTTGATTTCTATGATGGAGGCCTTTGCCGCAGTGGGACAGTTCATAGGCTGAGTCTATTGACACCCTAAAAATTAATCTGTCAAATGGCCAGACACGATTTCGCGCCATTTCTGTTTTATAATCTATTTTATTTAGTCCGAGATTCAGTAAAAGTATTTTCAGGATTTGACTCCACTAGATATATAACTAAGGCCTAATCTCGTGTAAGTCGAGTTAGGGATTTTTATGGACTAATGTATGAAATCTTTAAATTCGACTTCAAAGTCTATTGCACGAAAATTAACCCTCTTACGGTCAATTCTCGCGGCACTCATCTAAACGCTATATCTTACTACTCTTGAACTAGATAATTTCATATCCCTATATATACAAAGCTGCAGGTAGTCTGTATATGAAGCTCCTGAGCAAAGACGTAATTTGACGAATGCCGCCAAAACGCAGCGCTTATGCCAACGCAAAACAGATCCTATGTGAATGGAATAAGGTTAATTCACTGGATTAGAGTTGGCTTTACATGCACTAGACTAACGCTGTAACTGTAGGGTTGTCGATTTTGTAGATTCTTAATTAATCTCAGAACTTTAATAGTAGTTTACGTTATTAAAACACACACACATAGGTTTAGTGATAGGTGGCAGACGAGGGGATGGTTGGATTGGATCTGGACCCGGTTTTACAAACTTTAATTAACCTGATTTTTAAAAATGACACTTGAAGAGTTTTTGTTAAACCTTCTTGGGTTTTCATAGACAAAGTCTACACTCTACTACACACTTAAGAAGACATCCTGTATGTCAGTCTGTTCGGTGTTCAATTGTCTGCTTACCAAAATATATGTCGTATGTAAATACAAATATGCCTATTTACTTTGCCCCTCTACCGATATAAATAAATGTTTTTAATAACAAGTTATGTGCAGTCTCAGCAGTGCACATTTTATGTCATTATTATTATCATTTCAGCCAATAATCGTCCACTTCTGGATAGAGGCCTCCCCCGATGATCTCTACACATATCGGTCCTATGCCGCCCGCATCCAAGGGATTCCCGCAACCTTCACCAGATCGTCGGCCCACCTTGTGGGGGTTCCACAGCTTCGACCTCCTATACGCAGCCTCCACTCGAAGACCTTTCTGCCCCACTGGCCGTCTGATCTCCTCGCGAAGTGTGTGTGATTTTATGTACACTTATATTTTAATCTCCATGGTAATAAATCAATAATTCTTTTTATTGATCCCATAGATGTTCAATCGGGTTGAGATCGGGACTCATCGCTGGCCAAGGCAAAACTGAAATATTCGCATCAGAGAGTGTCCTCTGAGTGATACGAGCTGTATGCGCACGAGCATTGTCTTGCATGAAGACAAAATTATCACCTACTCTTTGTGAAAATGGGATGACGTGGGGTCGGCTTACATGTTTATTTATTTATTTATTTATTTAGTACCGCCACATGATACATATTATTAAGGTCGCAGTTCTATATATATATGCAGGATGTACCGGTCTTCTTGTGCTGTTGTGGTTCGTATTCTTCCTGTTCCAGGCCTCCTAGCTACACTGCCTGTCTTTTGGAACCGCTCCCATAGGTTTCGAATAGCTCGCCGTGACACACCAAGCTGAATAGTAACGGATCTTTGCGATTCTCTCCCTAGACGCAAAACGACTGCCCTTGTCGCACTTTCCACATCCATATGACGACGAGGACCTGATATTGTATCCAGGAATAATGTTTACACAAGACAAAAAGTTAAACAAAGTGTGTATAAAGTATTGCGCATAAAGCAAGACTGAAGAAATAAACGATTAAAGATTTGAGAAATGGGTATTTTCAAGCACTTTATTCCAAAGTTCCATTTCAAAACATCATTATGAACATCCTAAACATGTCTTAAACGTAGTACTTCATTTTGCCAATGGTTAATAAACCATTTATTTAAAAACACGATTAGAGACAAAGTTGCGGTGGGCCCTATTTTGTTTTGAGATAGGCTGATACTTTACTTTACAGCCTATATGCCACACTCAGAGTTGTTGATTAACTTAGTTGGCTACTTAAGAAAAAATTTGACACCGATACTAAAGTTAATGAACATTAGCTTAAATGACGTCTCTGAGTGCGGCCCTAAGTCACCCAAATTCAACTCTTTAGCGATGATTAGTAGCGATGACGTCAATTTGTTCAGTTATACCGTGAAACGTATAGACAAACAAACAGACACATACACTTTCTCATTTATAATATTAGTATGGATTAATGACACAGTGATTGGACAGCCCTACGCACAGCGTGGGTACCGGGGTAGTGCGGTTCCATATCTGTGCATACTAGTCGGCTGCTCAAGTGTGCCTTATGCGGGCATTTGGACTGACAACGATCTACATAGAGTGGATATTACCGACAACAAGTTAATAATGCGAAAAACAGTTTTTTTTTATGTGGCCGACAGAAGACGAGCAGACGGATCACCTATTAAAAAACGGATACCGCATTCCCAGTGAAGTAACAAGTGCTATATTTAAACCCCTCTTTTCCTCGGATTTGGCATCGGGTACCCTCGCTCAATCGACGAAACACGGTTGGGGTTGTCCATGGGCGGCGGAAATCGCTCACCATCAGGTGATCCGCGGCTCATCTGCCAACTATCACATAAAAAACCCTTTGACCGGAGAACCAGACCAATTTTACCATGGGAGAACCACGCTTCGATTCGTTCAGACATGAAGCTATACCACGGCCTCACAAAAAAACCGGCATGAAGCAGCGTCTGTGCTGTGTTTCGCTGCTTGAGTGAAGGTACTGGAGGCGCAATCCAGGGGAAATGGGAGTTTAAAGGTTGACAGCGCACTTGTCGGTGATGTTGTGAGTGTCCATGGGCGGTGGAAATCGCTTACCATCAGGTGATCCGTCTGTTCCTCTCCTCTCCTTGCGTCGTTTCTCCTCAGTGCTGAGGTTCTTGGTCTCGATGAGTATTATTTTTCCCGGACTTTCTTCTACCACAACTGACGATCTGGTCAAGATCGCGGGAGTCCATTGGATGCGGGTGGCGCAGGACCGATCTATGTGGTGTACATTGGGGGAGGCCTATGTCCAGCAGCGGACGTCTATTGGCTAAAAGTGATCTTCCGCCAGCTCACTCTATCCTCGGCCGCATGGATCGCATCAAAGACTGTGGTGTTTAAGGTTGAGCTGATTTGATCGGACCAGCGCATGGGCCTTCTGCCTCTAGGCCCCTACCACATACATATCATATAACAAAAATTGATAAGGTCGGGTAGTGGAACACCAATGGAACTCCACCACAAGTTTAATTGTGGTTTTATCAGCACTTTGTAGTTCCACGCGACACGGTGGCAATCGCATCAGGTGCGGCGCACGCGCGTCGCTCGCAGACAATTACCTAGCCGTTGTTTAGCCAAACGCTGAAATTCAGCCAATCAAGCGCTGCTGTAGGCTTTTCCGATGGAGTATCAATTATCTGGCTAAAGCCTGTAATGAAAGGGAGTATAGCAGGAGTAGAGCAGAGTAAAGGGAGCTGACGGAGGACAGACGGACAGATGGAAAGACGGACAGACGGACAGACGGACAGACGGACAGACGGACAGACGGACAGACGGACAGACGGACAGACGGACAGACGGACAGACGGACAGACGGACAGACGGACAGACGGACAGACGGGCAGACGGACAGACGGACAGACGGACAGACGGACAGACGGACAGACGGACAGACGGACAGACGGACAGACGGACAGACGGACAGACGGACAGACGGACAGACGGACAGACGGACAGACGGACAGACGGACAGACGGACAGACGGACAGACGGACAGACGGACAGACGGACAGACGGACAGACGGACAGACGGACAGACGGACAGACGGACAGACGGACAGACGGACAGACGGACAGACGGACAGACGGACAGACGGACAGACGGACAGACGGACAGACGGACAGACGGACAGACGGACAGACGGACAGACGGACAGACGGACAGACGGACAGACGGACAGACGGACAGACGGACAGACGGACAGACGGACAGACGGACAGACGGACAGACGGACAGACGGACAGACGGACAGACGGACAGACGGACAGACGGACAGACGGACAGACGGACAGACGGACAGGCGGACAGGCGGACAGGCGGACAGGCGGACAGGCGGACAGCCGGACAGACGGACGGATTATTTATTTATTTAACGTGACGAATCTATAAGGGTTCCGTTTTTTACCATTTGGCTACGGAACCCTACAAACGTTATAAAATATTATTTGTAAAACTATTAAATATACATATTTTTTTCTTGTAAATAATTCCAGCAATGGATTGCTTTTACTATAATATTTTATTTCATCGCGAAGATGGATCGTGGATTGCTAAATGTATTACCAATATCATATTCGCAAAATTCTACTAAAGTTTTTTTTTTTTATTTTAGGCATATTTGCCATCTGTCTGTACCTATTTCTAGGTATCAGATTGATTATCCGATAGAATATAAGTATAATATAAAAGTACAATTTTATTGCACACAATATTTTTTATTATATTAATTAGCTTATCGTAGTATAAAAACGAAACTATGTCCGATGTAACGATGATAACCTTTTCGAAGGCTTTAGTGTAAAGCCGAGCACGTTCGTTTGGATTTGTAAAATCTACAGGGTGTAAGACCCTTAACTACGCACTGAGACCATTAAAACAAGTCTTAGAACAAAAAAATATTGATGGGAAACGAAGTTGATTTTTTGGTGTCAATTTGAAAATGAAAAAATGAAAAATGAAAAATGAAAAATATTTATTCTGTTCAGATACACATGTACATTATTGCTGTATTACATTTGGTAAATTCAAAAACTACAGATTCATCAAGGCAGTTATCCTGGACTCCACACTAGGATTCCCTGTGTCGTGGAGGCCAGTCTTCCCATATAAATTATTGCCATATTGTATTTTGTGTTATGGTGCATGTAAATGTATTGTATATCTTTGTTTGTAGTGTATTTATTTATTATTTTGTTTAATTTTAGTATTATATTGCTTATGATGATAACGAATAGATAGATATTCTTTATTGCACAGAAACATGATACAGTACGCACAACGATAACAGACAGTACAACAAGGCGGTATTATCGCTTGTAGTATACACCTATGTACCTGCTTCTTGATAAAATTTTAATATAAGTATTTATTATAAGTATTATAAGTATACTCATCTAATATGGTATAATTATTTTAGTCTATTTAGAAGATTTTCAGTTTCGATATAGTTTTTATCATTTAACCATTGAAGTAATAGTGATTTGCATTCTACTTTTATCATATCTACGATACTATTGTTGCATTTATAAAATTTGCTGTACAGATAAGGACCCATGTATCGACTGGATCTTCGTGCAAAATCAGTTCTGATATCGGGATGTTCCCATTTAAGAGATCTAGAGGAAGTTCTCGCATTTGTTTTGGCTTGTTTGTGGAAATTTATTATTATTGCAGCTATGTACAGTTTACGAACACTGAGAACTTGGCATTCGCAGTAAAGTTTTTCCGTCGGGTATCTTCTGGGTCGCCGAAAAGCTATTTTTAGTATAGCTCGCTGAGCTCTTTCTAGTTTGAGAAGATGGGTTTTGCAAGCAACTCCCCACGTTGATATACAATAGTTTGTGACTGATTGGCACAAACTGAGGTACATCATTTTAATCAACTCTGGGTCACCGACCAAAGACAGTTTCTTGAAAATGTGCATCATCTTTCTCAATCTCAAAGAAACTGAGACCGTTTGAGGTAGCCATGTGAATTTATTGTCAATAATGACACCAAGATATTTAATTTTGTCTACTTGTTCGAGTGTTTCACAAAGGCATTTTTGATGGTTATCGTTTTGACATGAGTGAAGTTTTAGAGCGGGGGTTTCTTTGGGTGCTGTTTTGTTATTTATCCTAAAAGTCATGAATTTGGTTTTGCTGACGTTGGCATTTAATATATTGCTTTGAAGCCAACCACTGATTTTATTAAGGCCCTCCTGAGCTACGCAAGAGACTCGGCTCCACGAATTAGCATGAAAAATTATGGCAGTGTCATCTGCAAAGGTGAAAATCTTGGCGTTTTTAATATTCATGGAGCACAAGTCATTTATGTAGGTCAGGAAGAGAGTGGGACCCAAGACACTTCCCTGTGGGACGCCAAATTTGACCGGTGCATAGTCACTGAATGCGTCCCCAACGGTGACTCTCTGTTGGCGATCTGATAAATAAGACCTAAACCAATCCAATGCAATCCCCCTGATGCCAAGGATTTCCAGCTTCTTTATTAGTATTGGCCGAGAAACAGTGTCGAATGCTTTGGCAAAATCTAAAAAGACACCAATGCATTTTTGCTGTTCATTGATTTTGCCAATAGTAAAGTCAACGAGATTACTTACAGCATTCTCAGTAGACTTGCCTACTCTAAAACCATATTGGTTTTCAGCGAGAAGTCCCATTGCCTCGAGATACTTAACCAATCTAACATTTACCACTTTTTCAATAATTTTAGAGAGTGTACAAATTAACGATATTGGCCTGTAGTTCTCTGGTTTATGTTTCATGCCGGCTTTGAAAACTGGTATAACATTTGCCATCTTTAGCTCTGAAGGAACAGTACCTCTAGACATGCTTAGATTGCATAAGTGAGCAATGGGTCTTGCTATAGCAGATTTGGTTCTCTTTAGAATATTATTACTCAAGGAATCATTGCCCGTAGCAGAACTAGTTTTGAGTGACCCAATTAGCCTAGCAATTTCCACCTCATCAGTGGGACTAAAAAAGAATGACGAGGAAGAATTTGATTTACAATCAGTATTAACATTACTCACAAGTTCTGCTTCTGTTTGTCCCGATCTTGCTAGAATTATGTTTGCAAGATTCTCACCTACTTTGCTAAAATATGCATTTACTTCATTTAAAGATTCTATAGGGTTTGGTTTTATTTTGATTAGTTCCTCACTTTTATTGTCAGTACTTTTAATGTTACATATATTTTTGACAGCATTCCACGTTTTCTTAATATCTCCTTTATTTTCAATCAGCATTTGTTTATCGTAGCTATTCTTTAAGTTTTGTATTATGTTACCACAATAATTTCTGTATAATTTATATTCTTCTTGAATGATTAGGTCATTGGGGTGTTTTCTAGCATTGGCATGTAAGGAGTCCCTACGTCTTATACATTTCAATAATCCCGGCGTTATCCATTTCTTGTTAATTACATCACGTCTTCGTGTCCTATGAATAGTTTTATTTTTATCAATAGCTTTATTAAATATATAAAGAAAGTGCTTTATTGCTTCATTAGTATCGGTCATATCGTATAGTTCAGTCCAGTCCGTAGTTTTTAATGTTTCAAGAAGGGGTTCATATTCAATTTTTGTGCTTATTCTGCTTTTGCTAGCGTTTTGTGTTTTTATTCCAAGGCTGCATAATACGGAGCTATGGTCAGTTATAGCCGAGTGGCAAATAACTGTACTAGAACCTAGAGTTGACTTTATCATACAGTGATCTAGGTTATTCGGACCTCTTGTAGGGAAATTGTGACTAGAAACGTAACCGTAATGCGCTAAGATATTTAAATACTCGTCAGATGCCTCATCTAGCGTATCTTTGTTAAGGTTTATATTAATATCACCCAAGAGAATGGAGTGAGGTTTCGTATGTGAACTTAATATTGATTCTAGGGATGTAAGAAAATGTTTAATGTTGGAGAATGAAGGAGATCGATAGATAGCTATCACAGAATAAACATGGTCAATTTGTATCACCAAACAATTTGCATCTTGAAAGGATGGTTCTATTATTTGTATATTGAGATGCGGTCTTGTGTATATAACTATGCCATCGTTTTGGTTAAGATAAGTTTTAGAGTGGTGACATCTATAATCATCTAATGGTATTTGATTTGAGAAATTATTTAGCCAGCATTCAGTTAGTATAATAATATCCGGTTTGAATTGTAAGCGGTTCAAAAATATTATTAAATTGTCAAAATTTTTATTAATACTTCGAATGTTTTGTGAGAGTACAGTGAGTTTATTAGCGTTGGTTTTTAATAAATATTGTTTACACAGCCCAGGATCTTGAACTTCAATACTAGCTGAGAGGCTAGTGCTATCGATTTCATTCAAAATGTTTAGTCTACTATCCATTAAAGTTGTTTTTTTAAAATATTAGTACCAAAATTCGTGTCACAGGAATTTTCAATGAGAAGGTCTAGCTGTAAGGTGATTGTTGTAATCCATGTGTAATTATCTTGTAGGTAAAGATTTCCAATTATTCTTATCTTAAATGTACTCAGATTATGAGAATGCACTTTGTTTATAAAAAAAGAAAGATATATGTTATATAGGTATCGTAGTAAATTACAAAAGTGTACGTTATGAAGCATTATAATATATACGTATAGATAATATAATATTTGTGCGTGACGTTCATATTTTTTAATATAAAATTTGGTTTTTTGGATGTGTATAGTTGGTAACGTAAATATAATTAATAAAGTATACGTTATAAGTATTATGTTAGTACGATAGTGGTGTTTTACAGATTTTTCAATACTCTTACATCTATTGCTGTTGATTGGCAGTGCTGCATAATTGTGATTCATTTTTGACAAGTATGTACGGAGATCCTTCTTTTTTCTTGAGGTATATTTTTCCATTGGATGTCCAGCAAAATTGGTATTTTTCCTGTTTGGCAAATTCTCTGGTAAGGAAGTACAATTTTCTTGAGTTTGCTGTGAGCGATTCCGAAAGAAACAACGGTGCTGTGTTATTCCTTACACCCAGATGACTCATGATCAGTTTTGAAGTTCTGTTGAATTTCCTAGCCGAGCTAAGAAATTTTTGCTTCATCAGCGTATTTGAGAGTTCTACAACAACTGTCGATTTTGACGGATCTCTTTTATTGGGAATGCGATACAGGTCTCGTAGATCAGAGGAATGCATACTAATATTCAGTGTTTTCGCAAGATTTTCAATGTAGCTGAATAAGGTCTCTTTGTTTTCATTTTCGAACCGGGGTATATATTTAATTTCAATGCATGTTTTCCGTAAGGATTTTTCCAGTAGTTCACATTTCTCTTCAACTTTTGCAACTTGTAAAAATACCTCGTTCCTTTGCATTTCTAGGCCATCAATTTTTGTTTGCAAGCTATCTAGTTGACCAGCCATGAAGTCAAGAGACTTCTCAATATCTTGATTCGTGGTGTTTATGTTAGAAGTTTGAGCCTTAACTTCTTGTATATCCTTTGCCAAGGTATCGATTTTTTTGATTTGTGCTTCTTGAAAAGATTGCAGCATATTACGCATTTCCATTTTAAAAGCCGTCAATTCATCGTAGTTTTCACCCGACAGTCGGCGCCGCTTATCTCTCATCGTAATATTCATTTGTTTGTCGTCCTTTGCCACACTATCTGCGATATTCGATTCTGAGGCAGACATTGACTTGTTTAAAAGTGGCGAGCGTATCATAATGCTAGCAAAAATGATTCTTGTTTTAGAGTAGCAAAGTTCAAGTACCAGATTTTAAGGTCTTCCACGCCGATGTCCGATCGCGGCGTTAGGGGTCTTGTTAACTGGTGGACTCGCGACGATTCCGATACAAAGCACCGTTCCGTCCAATTTAGTGGGACCTCTGGTTAATTTCCCAGTGTGTAGCGGTAGTCTCGTAATTCGTTTTGTACTTTAGATTACAGCTTATAATGTCCAAATTACTTTGTAAACGAAACAATATTTTTGCAATTAAAGTTGTAAGAATACACTCGTAACACGACTGAACTGCTCAGCGGTCCACAGGGAAGTTGATTTTAATCCTATAAACGGACAACGCAATGAACAGCGTACACCGGACCGCGCCACACGCGTGCCAGCGCCTCAGTCGCCGAGGCGCATTGAGTATTGAGTTCCCAGGTATGGTCTAGAAGGAAAAAATGGTCCTGATGATGTGCTGAATACGTAGGTTTTGGCTTCGTTAAGGGTCTTTTTACACCCTGTATAAGCGTATTTTTACCACTAACTCGGCGGTGAGCTGCGATGTACTTCCCGTGTAATTGCCGGTTGCACCCAAAGCTTCCGCGCTGGAGCCCAGAGTATGCTTGGACCATGATTCAGGATTTGGGCAGTCTGGTGATTACAATATAGCGACTGCCGTCTGACCTTCGCAACCCCTTAACAGGGGAACCAGTCCATCTGAATCATCGTTACACGTTTTAGAAACTATCCAAGGCGTTCAGGTTTCCTCAAGATGTTTCCCTCACCGCCGAACTAATGTTCGAAATACGCATATGTATTTGAAAAAAAAACAAGTGGTACATGCTCGGATTCTGAACCACTGAACTACCATCGCGATGTTCTGATCTGAGTTATACTGATGGCTCATTGTAAGTTCTTTTTTATGTGCTGGCAGACGAGCAGACGGATCAACTGATGGTAAGCGATTGCCGCAGCCCATGGACACCCGTGACAGCAGTGGAGTCACAAGTGCGCTGCCAACCTTCAAACCCCCCTCTCCCCCGGAGCGGGCCTCCGGTACCCTCACTCATGCAGCAAAACACAACACAGTGCTGCTTCACGTTGGTTTTCTGAGAGGCCTTGTTATCACTCCGGTCGAGCCGGCGAAGCGTAGCTCTTCCACGGTTAGTCGAGTCTGGCCGCTTTACCGAAAAATCGGACAGACATAGGTATGCGACGTAAAAATAACCTTTTCAGCTTTTCACGTTAAACCGGTAGGTAGAACGTAAACCAGTGCAGTGCGAGTCCAGCAAAAATCTGAACCTAGGCGCATTCTGTCACGAGGCCAGCAAAAAAGACGCCGCTTGTCGATTAACCATGTCGCCTGCACTAGTAATGTGACATTATGACAGGAGAGTAAAAATGCAGTTTATCGATGTAGGATGTAGATGAACCTACCGTGGGAGGGCAACGCTTCGGAATGAATGGGCTGGCTCGACCGGAGTAATACCATGGCCTCACAAAAAAACAGCGTGAAGCAACGCTGTGCTGTGTTTCGCTGCATGAGTGAGGGTACGGGCATAATAAAATTAGTGCATTCCATGAAAATGATTAATTTGTTTAAATTCAACTTTTAAATCGGTAATTGTGAGAACCGCTATAGATGTAACTCCTGCATTGATCGTGAAACCGCAAGATTTCAATAAATATTTATTTTATTTATTCTTCTTTTTTAATCTCGGGGAAAAGAAGGTTCAAATTAATGTTTTTTATGTTCATAAATTGAAACGGAGATCTGATCCCAATAATAATTATAATTATTGGTGTCGGCTTCGCGTCTCAATTTGTGCCTGCCTGTTTTGCATCATTTCAAGGCTTGCGCCTATTGTCTCTTCTGTTGTCACGTGACAGTATAAATCCGATTCTTAATG
Organism: Marasmia exigua; assembly: GCA_019059595.1. Lineage (NCBI taxonomy): Eukaryota > Metazoa > Arthropoda > Insecta > Lepidoptera > Crambidae > Marasmia > Marasmia exigua. Next base: position 20,899,286 of record CM032481.1, on the reverse strand, counting down.
TGACGGGTAGGGCACACTAGCGACGCCAGTCAATTTTAATTTTTAACTGGTAATGTTTTAGTTTAAACCATTTAGGGGTTACATCCTCTAGGCAAACACTTATACTATTAAATAACCAGGCACAAATTCGGACCCAAAATTTGTACGTGAAAAAATTATTCACGCTAAAAGTGGCCGCTTTTGGCGGTAATCAATTTTCCGAGTACAAAAACAGACCCAATCTTTGTGCATGGCTATTTCATGAATCGTAAATCATCATCATCTGCCCATTTAAGTCTCCACTGCTGGGGCACGGGCCTCCCTCAATCACATGAGGGGTAATTGCCATACTCACCACGCTTGGCAGACGGGTTGGCGAGGGTTTTGATATAAATACAGAGTTTTCCTTCTCTGGGTGCTGATGATCATGCCAGCAGCTTTACTTTAGTCGCCTTTTACGACACCTCGGTAAGAGCCGAGAGGTTTAAATCCCGAAATTGTTTAAAATAGATCCGGTTTTGTAGCTAACAATTACAAACTAATGGTGTCGCTAGTTAGGGCTACCCGTCGCCTTAATCGATAACGCAGCGTCACATTACTACCCCGCATGAGAGAGCGTTCGGTATTTGACCCAATCCCGATGAGAACAATAATTCAACCCCTCCCCCCGCCCGAGCTCTGAATGGAGCCATTTAACCACCACCGATTGCCTACAACCATGCAACCCTGTATATTGATATTCAACCATTTTGCTATAAGCACCACAAAAAAGGTGTCAGTCGTAGCTTTTGAATTCCGAGGGAACCAATAAAAGATAAGATAAAAATAAAAATATCTTTATTCAATTTAGGTCCACACAGAACCCTAATTAATGTCAAAATAGGTACATAATATCTACCGCTGGTTCGGAACGTCGATTTCTACTGTGTATCAAAATCGATTGGCGTCGCTAGTGTGCCCTATCTGTCACCTTAAGACTACAGATTTTTGTCATACCAACACTATTTGCGCGTCTGCTGGCGGGCTGAATGCCGTTTCTCTGATACTTTTTATACCATCTATGTATCAAACGTGTATTGTGCGAATAAATAATATTTCTGTTTCTGTACCTTCGTAACGACGAAATTGGCGTCATTTAAAACGAAAAACTTTGCAAGCTGTAAGCGGTGCTCTTCATTTTGTTTAGCAAGATTCCCCAAACGTATACAAGAACAAGTTAAACCAACTTTTTTTTGTGATAGGTGGCAGACGAGCAGACGGATCACCTGATGGTAAGCCATTCCCACCGCCCATAGACACCCGCAACACCAGTGGAGTCACAAGTACGCTGCAAACCTTTAAAAAGCCCCCTTTCCCCCGGATTGGGCCTCCAGTACCCTCATTCACGCAGCGAAACACAGTCCTACCGTGCTGCTTCATGCCAGTTTTCTGTGAGGCCGTGGTATCACTCCGGTTGAACCGTCATGCCAAAGCGTGGCTCTCCTACGGTCAAATATACGGTTTTGCTATATATTTTGGAATAGTTTTATTTCTGTTCATTAACTTTCGTTATAACTTATATCAGTAAAAAAAAATCCGTCTGCTCGTCTGCCACCTATCACATAAAAAAAGGTTTTGTGACACTTAGTATAAAAATTTTAATTTAAAAACAACTAATGATGAATACACGACACAGCTACTTCAAGTACTGCTAGCGCCATCTTGCATCTAACGCTAGAACTAATATTGTTTATAGTCGTGTTGTTAGATGTCGCTACTGATATAGAAAATCTGGGCGAAGATAACCTAGGTAATAAGCGGGGTGAAAGCAAAAAACGAAAACAAACCTACTTTAGCCTGACATTTTACTGTTATTTAATTACTTATACAAGTCAAGTCAAAAAATTCTTTATTTGCATAGGCTTGTACACAGCACTTACAAATCGTCATACATTTGAATGATTTTCAGACTATTTATAAGTACTTATGTAATAATTTACATGTTAATACATATATATGCCGATATATAAAATATACTAAAAAAAGTAAATAAACATAATGCGATTCTACCACCGGCTCGGAAAGTTGTTTCTGGTCGAGAAGGTCCGGCAAGAAACTCGCCAGTTAGGTACTCTTTTTAATCGCCAACTTTTTATACAATGGTTTACTATTGTTACTATAATGGAATACTTATTAAGGGTTCTGTACACAAATGGATTAATTGGACCCTACGATTAAGTTTTGTCCATTTTATTTTATACTAGTAGTACCCGGCGAACTTTGTTCTGCCTACTTTTTCTTTAATTTCTCACCTTTTAGACCTGCCATGGACTACAACAAACATTTTAAAACTAAACTTTTTTTTTATATGAGAGGTGGCAGACGAGCAGACGGATCACCTGATGGTAAGCAGTTCCGCCGCCCATGGACACCCGCACCACCAGTGGAGTCAAGGCAGGCCCTCCACAAGGTGGACCGACGATCTGGTGAAGATCGCGGGAATCCATTGGATGCGTGCGGCACAGGACCGATCTGTGTGGAGAACATTGGGAGAGGCATATGTCCAGCAGTGGACGTCTATTGGTTGAAATGATGATTATGATAGAAAACATCATAGTAGACCGCGTTAGATTTCAAGGTCCACGTCATTCTTATTAAGGTAGGTACACCACTGTGCTTGACTGCAAGAGATAGTGTTGGGCCCGCAGGGTTAGCGGGCTCTCCGCCTGGGGAGGAACGTGAAGTAAGGTTCTTCAACCCGTACTCATGCTCCTCCCCACTCTGGCGATGAGGGAGCGTCGCTGGGGTTTAGTCGGTATGCCTCTGGCCGGCTTCTCGTAAGGAGAAGCCCCCGCCAGAGGAGAGCCCGACATAACCTCCCGGCATGAGCGTATGCATAAGGAGGCATTCCCCAGCGTCAGAAAAAAAAAGGTACACCACTGGAGAGAAGAGTTCTACTGTATTAAAAAAGAAGGTCACATTCTACGCCTTGATTGAGCACGATGGCGGCACTGCACGGCACACACAACGATGAGTATAACAACAGTAAGTAACAGATCACGGTGCGGCGACACCCGTTTGGTGCGAAACAAAGGACTAAGGTTTCAAATAAAGCGCCTATAAAACCAAATAAATATAAAAGAACGAATACAATTATTGTTGGAAACCCAACAACAACAACGTTGTAGAACAAGAACCACGAAATAATTCAACCCAGAAACCACGTCTTCAACAGGCTACGCATACAAACATTCGCGTGAGATCATTTTTTGTTTTTTTTTCATTTATTTAAGGCATTTAAACTTTCTTTATAAGTATATAAATATTTAAGATTGCACCGCCCTACACCTTCATCAAGTGTCCTTTATCCAAAGGTTGCCTGGAAGAGATCGCTCATAGTCATAAGGCCGCCTTCGTTGTACACATACTGTAATATCTAGTTTTTAAGTTTTCATACTTTATTTTGAGTTCAATAAAAGTATATTCATTCATTCATTCATTCAAACAGTCGTGTATATATAAATTACTATTGTTACGGTGGATATATCTACAGACCTATAGTTCCTGTAATAAGACATTTACAATATTAAGACTTAATGAGCTGCTTTGGAACTAGGACTACGAATAAATTATAACAACATAATCACTATATGTTATCGTAACCAATTCGCTAAGCTAACATATGGTAACACTTACATGCTTTTGCTAAATCAACTTATTATTAATTAACATAATATTATTATAAATAGGTACTACAATTCTTTTTTTTTCAGTTAAAAGTTGAAAAGTTGCTAAATTATTCTATGGCCAATTTTTGAAAAAGAGCAGATTTGCGCTTTACAAAAGATGTATTAAATAAATCAATGTCTGTGAAATATTTATTGTAAATATTAGTGGAACGATGTACAAAAGAGTACAACATATGCGAATAAAGAATGGGATCAGAAATGGCGGCGCATCTATTCACTTCTCGCTCGCACCCACGAGTGCGAGTATAGACGCAAATAGTGTGCGAGCGAGAAGTGAATAGATGCGCCGCCATTTCTGATCCCATTCTTTATCCGCACAGGTTGTACGTGTATAGTTTTTGCGATATTGTGGAGTGATAAAAAGTGGTTTTAATCATCATCATCATCTCTTAACGTTTGGCCCGGTTGCGTCCCAAGCTAAATAATAATTTCACAACATCACATACATTGATTCGACTCCGAGATACGTAGCTCAAGCACCTGTGTTATGGATTTTAGAACCAACAGCGGAATTACAAATGTATACATTTCAATACTTTTCTTTTGTAAATACTTACTTATAAATACATAGAAAACACCAAAACCGATACAAACAGACATGTTCATGCACACAAATGTTTGTACTGGCGGGGAACGAACCCGGAACCCTTGAGCCAGAGGCAGCGTTCAGTTACACCAATCCAAACGGGTCGCTTAATTTTGTATAGTTTAAATATACAGTTGCGACTTGCCGTGGCAGGCCCCCCACAAGGTGGACCGACGATCTGGTGAAGATCGCGGGAATCCATTAGATGCGGGCGGCACAGGACCGATCTGTGTGGAAGACATTGGGGGAGGCCTATGTCCAGCAATGGACGTCTATTGGCTGAAATGATGATGATGATAATGAATATACAGTTGAGCCAAAATAATCGGTCACATTTGACTTTTCTTCGAAACCGCAACCCTTGCATCAGAGGCAGCATTCACTACCACTGATCCAAACGGGTCTTCAAAGACTCTTCACGTGAAGAACTCTCAATATCAATGACACCTCGACTTTCTGTGTCTATTTATTGTCTTTGGCGTCCAATCCTTAGCAGCCGCGCTATGTTTGGACACACCCCGACACAATGAAGAAACTGAATTATTTGCA